>OV928060.1:3918000-5224000 GCA_931315375.2 Opisthograptis luteolata
TTCCTTCACCGAAAGCTCAAAGCTTATTGTAGGGTTCGAACAATTTTCCTTTTTTTCAAAGGAAGACAGCCTTTTGAATGAAAGCCTTATGCCTTGCCTTTTTTACATTATGGCCCATACTCTCTCTCTGGGAGAAGACCTGAGTCCCAGAAGTGGGAACGTAATAGGCTGATGATGAATGAATGAATCCCTTTACATCCCACTGCTGGGCAAAGCTCACCGGAAGTCATTTCAAGAGGTATTCAAAGTCAAGGTTAATCTAGCACCAAAACTGGGTTTTTGGAACTAAAAATGAAAGTAAAAAACCAGTCTAACTTGACTGACCAGTTCTTACTAGTTGCATCCACCTGGAGGTCACAAAACGGTGGTTCGTTGTTACTAGTAGAGGAGCAGTCTACTTTAACTTGAGCCGCTTATTTCTACCAAATGTTTGCAATGAGGGATCAGTGTTAATTTGTTGCTGTCACAGAATAGCTAACAGTACCAGGACATAAGTAAAGACGAGTGGCCAGTATAATTTGATCTACTCGCTAGTCAAAGTTACGGGAATTCAGGGCTCAAGCAAAATGGTGGTTGGAGGTATTCGGACCATAAAGACTAGTTTGAGACCGTTACTTGTGCTGTGTATACGTATCTCCACTTATTTCTGAAATTAAATGTGAGAAATTTTGCACGAAGTTATCTACAAAACTGCTAAACTGATTTCGGAAAGACTTTTTTTGCTGGTAGATTAATGGTATTTCTCCCAGTTTGGATGCAGGCTTCAATTTAATAACAGTAAGTACATAGCTACTATGTCATCATCATTATCAGTCTTTCACGTTCCCACTGCTGGGACTCTGGCCTTCTCTCAGAGAGAGAGTAATGGGCTGTAATCTACCACGCCGGCCCAGTGCGGGTTGGTAGATGTCGCATGCCCTTGAATGTTGCAGTTCTTGGGCATGCCGGTTCCTCACGATGTTAGGCGGTTAGGCGTGCGACTTACAAGACGCCGACACCGAGTTCGAATCCTCTCGGCCTCGCATGAGTTATGTGCGGATTTGCCATCGCTCAAGCGGTGAAGGAAAACATCGTGAGCTACGATATGCGAGTTTAAAATTATGTATATAAGTGGTTTAGCTGAATAAGCAATATGCCTTTGCCAGTTGATTCTGCTGTGCAGTAAAAAAAGGTCGCTGTCAGACTGATGTGTCACAAATTTTTTTTATGGCTTCAAATGGTTTGTGCATTTAGGCAGTGACAAGTATTGATTGTATCAAATATTTATGATGATGATGATGATGATGAGATGATGTGATCCAGCTAAAAGCCGGGTCAAAGAGGATAGTCCCTTTTGTGTTTAAGTAAAGTAGTGGCACTTTACTTAAACTTTACACGGACTTTTTGGAGTAACAAGGAAAGTCACTTTCACAACTTTATTTCAATTTCCGACACTCGACATATGGTCGAGGAGAGCGATGGCTGGCACATGCGTCAACTCGTGAACGGGTGCTGCTTGTGGGGTCTGGTCTGCTTTGGTTGTGATCCCGCAACTCGTTAATATTCATGTTCCCATATCCCAATGTGTACAACCAAACAAGAGAAATCTTATTATTAGTAAAGCTAAATAAAAAATATCGGACTATTAGATGACAAAAAAAAAAAGCTTGGGATTTTAGTGAACTTGCTCCAATTCAATCAATTAGTAATAAGAATAAAATTGTCAATGTGATCGCGCCAAAAAGATTACCTGCCGGGCGTTTCTTGCCTGTTCTTTTGCCGGCGTAAGGAGGTTGGAACAGGCGTAGCTAGTTTTAAGTTGACGTTTTAAAGTGATCACAATGTATCCTATTGAATAAACATATTTTTGATTTTGATTTTGATTTTTGATCTCGTACATATGAACGAACACATAATAGTTAATAAATCCACCAATATCACGCATTATCACTCGAAGAAACACAAGTTTTAGAAATAAATATACAATATATATAAATATTCATGTTGACAATTCAATTGCCGCCAAGATAGTTAATTTTAAAGATGTGACGAACTGCTTAAAATTGACAATACGCTTAAAGCGTTCCGCTTATATTATTAAGCTGCTTAAAAAAGTCGTCGAACGCTTATTTGCTTTTTGTTGTATTTAAACGGAAACAATGGAGACATGTTTAATAGCGACTAGCGACTAGTGACAAACGCCGAGAGTTGAAAAAAGCGTTTAATGATTCGTGGCTTTGCTAGTGTTGTTACTAGCTTAAAGAAATTTGTTATTATTATGTTGTAATTTGGAATAGTTTTTTTTATATTTTATTTTTAATATTTTTTATCTTCTATCTTACTAAATAAATACTTTAGACTACAAAGTAACAATATTTATGAATTAATGAACTTCCCTTCGTACTTATCAGGCCACTGTCTGAAATGAATTATCAATCCATTAATCACTGGGTTTCGGAGGAACATTTCGGTTTGGTTGTAAAACACTAACCAACCAAACACAAGGCGTTGCCAGTCTCCCACAAATATTACGTAAATAAGCAGAACGTAATTTAGCCGCGTAATATGACATCTAATTCAATTAATATTGCGCCTTCAGTGCATAGAAATAAGGTTGAAATAATGTGAATCCAAACCAATTATAAATATTTGAGTCTTACGCTTATAACAATCAGGTTTTATTTTGAAATGTATACCTATCGGAATAAGGTTTGCATTTGTTTGGACTTTGGAAAAAAGTCGTCTACGTTTAAACGGAGTCGGCTTATTTTCATCAGCCCGCGCCCCGCTTATGCGCTTATTTTGAAGAGCGACGATTTTCAGTTCTATCCGTATTGGAATAAGGTTTGCATTTGTTTGGACTTTGGAAAAAAAACCGTCAACGTTTAAACGGAGTCTGCTTATTTTAATAAGCCCGCTTATGTGCTTATTTTTAAAAGCGGCGTTTTTAAACCGCTTTTCGTTTAAACGCCCACCTCTAGTTAATTTCAACGTTATGTCACTATTATTCTGACTTTGACGTTTATAAACGCTGACCACAGACTAAAAACTGTTTTTTTATGGCAGAATGAGAGTTTGGCGTACAGTCAACGACAAAAGTCACTGAACAAAAACACATTTTCAGATTACAGTCATCATCTAAAAACCAACTATTGACCACATTATCACGTAAAATCAGGTGCGTTTTGTTGTGGTCAAACACTACCACGTAAGTTGTAAAAAATAAACAAACATAACTGATCGAATACGCTATACTTTTGTCGCTGACTGTACATACTCGTTTCGTCTTGGTTACCAAATACCAACTTACCCTTTTTGTGTTAACGAGGCATTAACGTTAGGCGTTAACGATTGTAGAAAAAGAAACGTTTGCATCTTGACTACGGCAAAATAAACGTCAAAACGAAAAATCGCAGTTAGTGTCACAAGCAAGTCTGCAATTAACTTCGTTGTGTAATTAACCTTGTCTACTTGATACTTATCGTGTTATTACTTTGTTACCAACGTATAGTAAACTTGTTAAAATTAGGGTTGCCAATTTTTTAAATTGACAGATCTATTTTTATCTATATCTATCTATACATATAAAAATCAACTGCTGTTGTTAGTCTCGTTAAAACTGGAGAACGGCTCGACCGATTTGGCTAATTTTGGTCTTGAAATGTTCGTCTAGGGAAGGTTTAAAGGTGAGAAAAATTAGAATAATTGCCGGGAAAACCCTAAAAACAGCGCTTTCCCTTTTTCCCATATAAACGTTTTCTAAATAATATGTAGAGTCAATTTGAACTTTATTGCTATACAATAAAGTTGATTGATTTTTTGATTTTTCGATTGAGGCAGTACGAAGTCTGCCGGCGGCCCGATCGCGCTAATTTTAAACAACTACGAACGTCTCAGTTCCAGCTGTAGTAACGGTGCGCATGGGGTTCAATTCCGTTCCAGTTAATATGGAATTCGGTATCGCGTTAAAGTTTAAAAGCCAACTTGAGATGCACCGTAACTGGACCGTAGCGCTTCAGCGATCGTTGTTAGAGATGAGACAAATATTTGTGCTATTAGACTGCTATAATCGACTAATTGCACAGAAAATTTGACTTTCACTACTCTAGTTTTGACAGATGCTGAGATGACAGCGCGACATTTCGTTGACTAATGTAAAATAACAATAGTTTGTGGAAAGTTTTTCCTACTTTTACAAGTATTTTAACTATTAAAAACTGAGTTAATGAACTTCCGCATCAAGTATTTGGTTGGTGCTGTGATGAAGTATATTTTTGTGCCGATACTGACATATTTTATGCATAATAGGCACAGTATTTCACCTATTTGTGATTGTGAACACATTGGACTTTGGAAATGGAAGAGCGCTGCTGATGCATAGCTGCTACTGATAGAATTCCCGGGAAGCCACCGCCACCTTGCTCTGGGACCGGTACGGTCCAAAGAGGCTCTTGCAGTTGCGGCACAAATATGGCAAGCCGAGGGCCATATCAATGCGGAAGGTCCTGCCAGAAGAGGGAAAGAATGGGCGAAGGTATTATTTACCTAGTTACTTAGAAGTAACAACAACACAGTAACAGTAACTTTGCATAGATGCAAAGAAAATATTGTTGGATATGTGGAAGACCACAAATGATGAGCGTAAATGCTAGCCAGCTTGGACCCAGCAATATCCCTACTGTACTACTTAGATATTGGCCTTCTGCTTGATCTGAAACAGAATCAATTTACCTCAAATTATGATGTAAGTATATTTGTCATAGTCAAATTTTTGTGCACATAATACTTTACTTTATTATACCGATTCTTGTAATGTAAATGTTATCAACAAAAAGTCTGACATGGATGAGAAAGCCTAAGGATAGACAGACAGTACCTTGCTCAAATACATTGTAAGGGTGATGATCCTCCGCAGTTATGAAATGCAGGCAGAAGCTGTATAAACAAATGTCCAAGCTGTCATGTCTTTTTATATTACATAGTTTGACTGCAGCTCATGATTAATGATGGCCTAAATGGGCCTAACCTTTGAAAACAGAGGCTGGCGACTGATTTTTTTTTTGAACTTGTGGGTGGTAGCTAACCCTAGCACCACAAACACATCTCGCACAGCTCTATGATGATGCTCAAATTTATTGTTTTAGTGTACCTACATAAATTATGTAGTAAAATAACCAGCAGTATCCTTCCTATCATAAATCTGCCTTTCAAATATTGATACTCATGGAACTCACTATCTGTTATCTGTTGTTTCAGTACCTATTGTCAACCACCACAAGGCCCACAACCCCAAGTCATCCTGTGAAGTCGGAAGATGAAAAATAGTTATAACCTTATAACTATATTATTTTATCTCAGAATAAAAACATGTTTTATGTAAAGTATTTTTTATTGTACCTTAAGTATTTTATCTTGCTTCAAATTCCTCTTAAAATATTCACACATTACTCATATATTAACTTATCACATAAAATTATTTAGCAAAAAAATTAACTAAGGGATAAACCTAGTAGTTAATCTAATGAAATGACACAATACTTTGCACAGCTATCGATGAATTATTTAACATCGTGTCAACCAAAAACCAGCAGTGAAATACCTTTTTTACAACACTTTTATTAATTTAAATATAAGAATAACCTAAAATACATTTATTATTTTATTAAATGCTATGTTTTGTTTATTACATGATTAAATTATACCTGAAACAAGCTTTAAAACACTTCAACAATGTTCAGCAACATTTCTAGTTTTCGAGCATCTATCTTGATAATGTTAGCCCTCAGCCTGGATCTGAGTCTGAGATAGGTGTCCTAATTGTGGGTCTCAACTCCTCAATGGATATCCTAAAATAACAAGCACATAAAAAATTTAATCTCAAGAAAAATGACACATCACATATTTTTTTTACAACAGAGGCTAAGCTAGCGTTTGACCATAATCTCACCCGATGGAAAGTGATGATGTGGTCAAAGGTGTAGCATACTTGCCCAGTAAAGAACCAGTAACAACATAAAATCTAGATTAGTTTGTACATACCCAAAATTTACAAATCATATGCAGTGATGGTGTGAAGCCGTTCAATATAACCATTCATTGGATAGTTGGACCACACAACCCTGTCATGTGTGGCCCCAGGGTAACATGCATCTACTCATAATATATTTAAATTTGTGGCATATATCTGAAAGAAAGGGGTAGGAATTACAAGGGTTGTTCCCATAACATGACCAATTAGCAAGAGTAAAATATAATACACTACTTACTATCAGAATATTAAGGGAATGGTATCCAATTTCTATTAAAATACCGTTCTATGTTCTTAGCAGAACACACACCCCATCGATACAATGCAGTAATCCAGGCGTTTTAACCATTCTGAAAAACAAAAAAAGATAATTGTTTTTTTGTTTCTGGCATTGTTCCTAGTAAATAATCACAATAACGTTATAGCCTAGCCTACGGTAGGTTATCTAGTGGACCACATAATTAGGCACATACCAATGAGTTTATTTTAATAGTATGAGGATATTTTATAGCCTGCGTTACTTGGTGGTTTGTGAACCAAAGCAATGTAATTTTATATTAGTAGGTATACATGTTTATTATGTATTCTTTGTAATTATATTAGTTGATTTATGCACTTACTCTCTTTTATCATGTTCCCTCTTACATTGTTTAAATGGGAAGGCTACAACATAATGTAAAGTTTTGCCTATCGCTGGCGCTATAATGTAAAGCCTATCCATATTTCGCTTATTCACAGACTACTAAGGAGAGACAAAGTAAGATTTTGATGGCTACGTTGCAGAATTATCATAACATAACCTTACCTTGGTTTCAATATCCAAAGCATCAGAACGAAGCGTGGGTGGCTTATGATGGATTAACTCTGTTATTACTTGGCGAGTTAACTCCTTTTACAGTCTATAACATTTTACAAACTGCCTATCACTCATATCAAAAGCACTAAGTCTTTGCACTTGTATTTTTCTTCCTCGCAAGGTTCCGAGCCGCCGCTACATCTAATTCATGTGCCCTTTCCAATTAATCCATGTATGCATACATTTTACCTAAGTTTTTGCTGTTTTTGTTGTATAATTTTGTCTAAAAGTGGTAAAGCACCGCACAACGATCGTAAAAAAGTTGATATTTTCCTACTTCATCACAACCGTTCGTTTGACAGCGTTAACGATCCAACTCTAATTACGCTACGGCTCAACTTACGATAAAATCATTAGCGCGATACGAAATGTTCAAAAAGTCAAGAAACGGCTGAGGTTCAGTAGCGGTTCAGCTGTAATTTATTAGTGCGATCGGGCCGCGGGTCAGCTAGCTATTTTGTAATAGAGTAAACAAGCAATTATAGATATACATCCTCCCCCTATGAAAGCTACAATGAACAACTATTATTTTTTATGTTTTTATGTGATGTGGTAGTGACCCGATCCAAAACAGCGAATAACAGGAAAAAAAAATAGTCAGAAAATAATAATAATAATAATGTCATTTAATTTAATTGCATTTTATTTTATTTATTAAAAAAAAACATATCTGGATAATCAGGATCGATTATTATTCAATTATTATTATTTCGATTATTATTATTATTATTCGATTATTATTTTCGGGGGAAGTCAGGTAAAAATGTGAGTGAAACAGTTAGTTATTCGCACAAAGCGTCTATTCTGTCGTCAGTTAGCAACCCTAGTTTACATTCACGCTATTGGTCCGGTAGACATCTACGTTACGTCTAATGTTTTTGACCATGGTAGTTTAAAACAGTATACGTACTACGTAGTCTTCTCTTATAAGGTGTACAGGAAAAACGATGTAAGAAAACAATAATAACTATGTTTTTAAAAACTATTTATATTAACAATCTATTTCATGTGGTGTATGGCATTTGATCACTTGTTAAGTGACAATGGGATAGCTGGGCAAGGATCATCACGTCAATCTATACGCGAAAGTTTGTGAGTATGGATGGATGGATGTTTGTTACCCTTTCACGCAAAAACTACTGAACGGATCCGAATTAAATTTGGAATGGAGATAGCTTATATCCTGGATTAACACATAGGCTACTTTTTATATCGGAAAAAGGTTTCTGCGGGATAACGGGAAGATGCGGGTGAAACCCCGGGGCGCACCTAGTTGGAACATATATAAACTATATGAATATTTGTACCTGAGTCTTGGATATTTCTATCTATATAAGTATTTATTTCTCTATATAAGTATGTATAATCGTTGTCTAGTACCCATAACACAAGTTTCGAGCTTAATTTGGGGCTAGGTCAATTTGTGTGCAATGGCTGAACGAAAAAAAAATACGCGTCGACTTCAGAACCTCGTTCGTTTTTTTCGTCGGTTATAATTAGCTTTAATTTGCAACTTTATCTTGTAATTAACATCTACGACAACAATATTTTATTTTTTCTCTAACGACTTCACAATTCACATCATTGTTCTAATTACTTGAACCGGACAGTACATGTCGTAAAAACGATTTGCCGTTGTTAAAAATATACTTACTTACTACATATTTTATGATAACTTCAAAAAAATCACGATTTCAAAGTCAAAGTAAAAGAATATTTATTCAATAGGATTCACTGTCATCACTTTAAAACCAGCTACGCCTGTTCCAACCTCCTTACGCCGGCAAAAGAACAGGCAAGAAACGCCCGTCAGGTAATTTTTTGGCGCGATCACATTGTCAATTTTATTCTTATTACTAATTGATTGAATTGGAGCAAGTTCACTAAAATCCCAAGCTTTTTTTTGTCATCTAATAGTCCGATATTTTTTAATAAGCTTATTCACGAATAAGATTTCTCTTGGTTGAATATATACATATTTATTCCAGACACAATGGCCCAAATCCACCTTCGAATTCTGGGGTACATCATCACCCTGCTGCTCCACATCACCAACCTGGCGGTGATGCAGATGATGAAGAAGGAGGAGCTGTCCGTGGATGTCAGGATCAAGGTGTTCAGGGGAATGATGTACCGGTATTTCACTTGTTGGACTGTTGTGAGTATTCTGCTTATCTTCTTTAATATTTTTTTCCTGTTTTTACTATTTACAGTGAAGCGTTTGACCACAAGTCACCTGATGTTAAGTGACGATGTGGTCGAAGATGGCGCCACGCTACACCTGGACTGGAAACTGTCTCTCAAGTGAGGCTGCCGGAAAACACCAATAAAAAGGTGCTTGGCGACAGGTTCCTAACATAAGGGTGGTAGCTAGCCAGGCGAGTACTAGAAAATGCCCTACCACCAAGCTATGGTTTCACGATGATTTCCTTCACCGAAAGCTCAAGCTCATTATAGGATTCGAACCCACGTCCTACGGATCGCAAGCCGACGTCACTACCACTGAGCCATCATCGCTGAAAAGTAAGAAAGGAAGACACGTTTACCCGAAAGTTTTTTAAGTGGCGACCACGAATTGGAAGACGTTCTGTAGGTAGAGGTTGAAAGACGACATTGTGAAAGTCATAGGGACTTAGGTAGCTGATGTATTCAAAAATTTAAAAAACCTCTGACATCTCGGACCGATTATGATCAAACATAGCTAAAAATGCCTTAGATAGTTTTCGAAAAGAGCTACTCTTATACTGCTGGACCGATATTAACCAAACACACGAACCATTGCAAGAAAATTGGCGTTGAAATGAAAAAGATCGCATCGAAATCGGTCCATCCGTCCGAGAGCTACGATGCCTCCTCTCTTTATGCGTCAGAGGTTTAAAGTGCAAATGGCTAATAGCAGTTGCAGTAAAGATGTGGTCGAAGATGGTGCTATGCTACACCTGGATAGAAAACTGGACTGAACTTGGTTATGAACACGAAAACCTAAACTAAAAAAACACAGATATTTTGAACTATATTCTGAATATGTTTTTTCAGATGCTGCAAATCTTATACGCTGTATTGGGAATATACTGTGACCTTCTCATACTGAAGAACTCTAAGAACAAGAAGTATCAAACACCAAGACCGCTTCGAGGAGTGAGGAACATTCTGTTTTCGGCTTTAGTTTGGCCTTGTACTATGGTAAAAACAATATAGTATCACACTATAGCACTATCACAATTTTACTCTATCACATTTTCACACGATCACTCTATCACACTATAACTCTATCACACTTTCACACTACGCCACTATCACATTGCAACTCTATCACAGTGTTACAATTTTACTGTATCACACTTTTATACTGTCACACTATTACTCTATCACACTGCCACTCTTTCACACTTTGAAAGATGTTATTATTGTTAGTGGTTGCTTAATAAAAAATGAAACGATATATTCAACGGGAAATATGTAGACAACAACATGATATATTCAGATACCATAGAGAATAGTGACATACGGTAATAGACAACCTATGACATATAGGATTGGCTACGTTCCTAATTACTGTCACACTTTCACACTATATCACTTTTATATTATTACACTATTGTTGGTGAGAATAAGGTTCAAGATGTTCGGTTTTGGAGAATATTAGAAATGAAATACGTGTGTGCCATTTGAGTTGTATTTGACTACTGAAAAAGACCACAGACAGCAAAAGTTATCTAACATTCGTTCATAATGACTTATAACTGCAACATACCGCCCACCAAAAGAACAGTAGGTTCTTTTTTATATAATTATACATAGTTACAAGTGAAGCTGATAAAGTGTTTTTATTTTTAAAGTATGTTATGTTAACGGTAGGCTGGTACAATAATATACTCTCATGCAAAAGAAAACAAACCAAAATTATTAAAATGAACATGCTACAGAGCTATAACTTAAGTAGAATCTATAGGCAAGGCGCACAGTTTAGTTACAGTTCTTTTTGTTACTGAACCACCACTCTTCACACTATACACCCTCGTCAGACCATCAGGGCCAGGGTGTTTATCAACAATGCGTCCTAATGACCATTTTCCTGGTGGCAAATTGTCGGTTTTGATCAATATTATGTCGCCGATCTTGAACTCTTCTACTCTTCTCAGCCATTTTGGACGTTGTTGCTGTCTTGTTAAATATTCATCCTGCCATCGTCGCCAGATGTCATTCACAAGTTTTTGTGTATATTGCCATCGCGACAAATTGGATATTTTTATGTCCTTTAAATCAGGTGATGGGACAACAATTGGTGCTTCTCCCATTAAGAAGTGTCCTGGTGTAAGTGGGTTAGTATTCTCTGGATCAGTACCGTCGATGGGACATAGTGGCCGCGAGTTCAAGCACGCTTCTACTTGATGTAGTATTGTCGTCATCTCTTCATATGTAAGGTGTGCTGTTAAAATCGTTCTTAGGTGTTTTTTTATAGATTTCACACCCGCCTCCCATAATCCACCGAACGTGGGGCTATAAGCCGGGATAAAATGCCATTGAGTACCATCTGTGGCAAGGGTTTGTGCTATTTCTCCAGTAAACTGTAACTTAGCTTCATTCCAGGCATCTCGGAGTTCTTTATTGGCAGCCACAAAGTTTCGCCCTTGATCGCTCCAGATGTGACTACATCTTCCTCTCCTGGCTACAAAACGTCTAAAAGCGCCAATAAAGCCCTCTGAAGTGAGATCTCCAACCAGCTCAATATGTATAGCCTTGGTTGACATACAGATGAATATAGCTATGTAAGTTTTTGTAGTTTTGTTGCCTCGGCCCTTTGACATCAAGGTCTGAAATGGTCCGGCAAAATCTACACCGCTGTGTAAAAACGGTCTTGATGGAGTTACTCTCTGAACTGGTAAGTCTCCCATAATTTGAGTTTTAGTAGTAGCATTGAGTCTGGCACAAATGAGGCATTTGTGGACGTGCTTCTTAGCCATTGACTTTGCTTTCACAATCCAGTATTTAGAATGTAGGTAGCATAACATCAGCTGTACTCCTCCGTGCAGAGTTCTATTATGTGCGTCAGCAACGATCAAAGGTGTCAGCTTGTTTTTATTGCCCAAAATAATCGGATTTTTATTATTTTCAGATAAATTTGAATGTCTGAGACGACCGCCCACCCTGAGGAGTTGTTTCTCATCTAGGTAAGGGTTGAGAAATCGCAACGGACTTGTCTTCCTTACTTGTTTATCTAATTTAAGCCTCTCTATTTCTTCCTTGTACTCTTCTTCTTGCACTTTTTTTATACAAATAGTCAGTACATTTTCCAATTCTAGTGTAGTTAAATCACAATCTGTGTTTTCGTTTTTCTTGTAGTTTAAAAATCTTTTGCAGTAAGTAATAGTTTTGAGTAATTCTGTTAAGTTGTCGAAATTTTCAAATGCTGTAGTTATAGATTTTTCTTGTTCTTCTGTAATCAGGTAAGTATTCATTTTTACCGTTTTCATTTCTATATCTGTTGATATTACATTTGGTTTACTAATCTTTATTTCCTTTTCAGATAACCAGCTTGGACCTCTCCACCACAAGTCGCTTTTCTTCAGTTCGGACAGTGACATTCCTCGTGTAGCTAGATCGGCAGGATTCTTACTCGACTCGACATGATACCATTGTTTGTGGTTTAGGATTTCTAAAATTTCTACCACCCGGTTGGCAACAAAGGGTTTCCATCTGTTAGGTTCACCACTCAGCCATGCAATGACAATGGAAGAATCTGTCCATGCATACATGTCTGAAGATGGAATTCTCATTGCCTGTCCAATCTGCTTCATAAGTTTAGATAAAAGTAAAGCACCACACAGCTCCAAGCGTGGTAAAGATATTGTTTTCAATGGTGCTACTCTTGTCTTAGCAGCGATAAGGTGAGTTTCAATATCTTTTTTTGATGTTTCGATTCTGATGTAAACGGTCGCTGAGTAAGCCCGCATCGATGAGTCGCTAAATCCGTGTATTTGTATGTTTGTTTTATTGGTTTCAGTTGTTCCAAGCCATCTATCTACTTGGATATTGTTGACATTTGCAAAATCTGTTTTGATTTGTCTCCATTCTTCTTGTAGGTTTTCACTTACTGGCTCATCCCAAGTTACTTTCTCTAGCCACAGCTTCTGCATCAGAATTTTTGCCATAACAGTACTTGGTGCTATCCAACCAAGCGGATCAAATAATTTTTGAACATCAGACAAGATACTACGTTTTGTTATGGTGTTTCCGGTTGTTGGTAAATTCAAATTATATTGAAATGTATCTTTACCTAAATTCCAGACAATACCCAATGCCTTGATTGTTCCATCGAGATTCATATCTACGTGTGCATTTGCAGATCTTTTGTCTTCATCAATAAATTTCATAAATTCAATGTTGTTTGATGACCATTTGGTGAGTTGGAAACCGCCATTTTGTAATATGTTTGTAACATCCTTAGCTAGCGATATAGCTGCTTCTGCATTATCAGCGCCATCAAGCCAGTCATCCATATAAAAGTTGTTTTTTATGCTTTGAACAGCCAGTGGTTTGCCGTTTCCCTCGTCATTTGCTACTTGATGGAGCGTTTTGACAGCTAGATACGGTGCAGGAGCTGTACCGAAGGTCACTCTCAAAAGACGGTATTCTTGTAGATCTTCAGATTCGTCTGCTCTCCAAAAGATTCGTTGGAAATCTGCGTCGTCTCTGGTTACTAATATTTGGCGATACATTTGTTGTATATCAGCCATGAAGCAGACACGTTTCATTCGCCATCTCATAAGAAGATTTCTTAAGTCTTCCTGTAGTTGCGGACCCACGAGTAATTCCTCATTTAATGAAACATTGTTAGTTCCTTCACAGGAAGCATCAAACACGACGCGTGTTCTGCTGGTCTCCTTGTCGTTGCGAACTACAGCGTGGTGAGGTAAGTAAACTGTCCCCTTTGATTCTTTTTCTCTTTCAGGTATTTCTTCTATGTGTTTTTGTTGTATGTAATCATTAATAACCTTTGTGTATTCTTTTTTCAGGTCTGGTGACTTCCTGAACTTCCGTTCCAGTTGAAAGAATCTTTGTTTAGCTATCTCTTTCGTGTTTCCATCTGATACTTGTGGACTGTATGTTTTAAAAGGTAATTTTACTATGTATCTCCCTTCTTCGTTTCTTGTTGTTGTCTTCTCATAAATGTTTTCACAAATCTTCTCTTCTTTTGTTAAATGTCTGTTATTGTCAACTTCTACTTCCCAGATCGACTTCAACATGTCATCCACGTCGACTTGGTGATGCATAACAAGGTAAGTATCTTCTCTTTGTTTTCTATATACGTCTCCAAAAAGGATCCAACCAAAGCTGGTCTTTTGTGCACATGGTGTGCCTGGTGGACCTTTGATTAGGTCCTTCTGTATAATATTTGCATATTCCTTGACCCCCAAGAGCAAATCTATAGACCCTGGCTTGAAATAGGTTGGATCAGCCATCGTAAGACCCTTGAGATGAGGCCATGGTTGTGTTGATATTGTTTTAGCAGGTATCTTTGTGGTCAGTTGTTTCGACATCACGTAGGCTTTGATTGGTAGGTTAAAGTTTCGGTCCCACTGTGATGTTATTTGTAGCTGTACCATATGATTGATCTCTGTTTTCGTAGATCCCACTCCGACAACACTCCCTTTGATTGGTTGCCGTTTCAGCTTCAGTAGTTGAGTCGCCTTCTCGCTTATGAAGGTTGCTTGGGAACCCTGGTCTATTAGTGCGCGTAGTGGAATGGTGTGACCATGTTCATTTGTTGCTTCCACTACTGCCGTCGCTAATAGTGCTACTCCCTGTCTGGTTGTAAGATGTGACGCAATCGTTGTATTGACTTGGACTTCTTCCTCTTCTACTACATGTTGTGAAGCCAGCGGTTGTGAGGTACTCGTTGATGCCGCAGGTTCTGTATTCTTATGTTCATGTAGCAGCGAATGATGACGTCTGTGACATATTCGACAGGACATTTGTAGTTTGCATCTCGATACTGAGTGTCCTGGTGCCAGACAGTTGAAACATAAATGTTTGTTCTTCACGTACTCGCTTCTCTCGTTAGGTTCCATCTTGATAAACTCTTTGCAATGACACAATGTGTGTTTGTCATTACACATGGCACACACTTTCTCGGTGATTGGTGTGGCAACATGACATGCACGTTCTTTGACTTGCTTTATCTCTCGTGTATTACTTGCCGTGACTAATTCCAATGTGCGAAACTTAGATTCCATAAACTTCCTAAAGTCCTTCCACGTAGGTAAAGCTTCAGCTTCATCTTGGTATGCATACTCCTCCCAGCTTTTGTGTGTCTCTGGGTCCAACTTCTGTACCAGAAGATATATTATTATCAAATCCCAAGAGACAATGGGAACTTTCAGATTTTCTAAATTATTTAGGCATTCTGTAGTGGTGTCTAATAAGCCCCTTAATTGAGCAGCTGATTGAGAAGTCATCTTCTTTTGATTAAATAATCTCTTCATAATGTGGTTGATGATTAAGCGTTGGTTGCCATACCTTGTATTCAATATTTCCCACGCAGTTGAATAGTTACTTGATGTCACTTGTATATGCTTTAAAAGTGCCTCAGCTTCTCCAGTAACACTTGTTTTCAAATAATGAAGTTTTTGTACATCACTGAGCGTTGTGTTTTCATGCACCAAAGATGTAAACAAATCCTTGAAAGTCGGCCATCCTTCATAGGTATTGCAAAATGTAGGCAACTGGATTCGCGGGAGTTGTACTATATTGTGTTGTACATTTGACGTGTTCATACTTGCATTTGTAGACCTCAACTCCGTGGACATACATTCCGAGAAGGCAGCGTGCGTATCTTTCAAGTCGCCTTGCAGTATGTTGTATAAATCTTCGTAAATAAAAAACTCTTCATTTAAAAAATACGGCAATGTTCCTCTTTGCTCCTTAGGTGTTAACTTCACTAAATCATGGTGTGCACTTTTAAATGAGGCCCAATATTCATCTATAATCTTCATACGTGCCTCAATGTAACCTTTTGTTAATCTTGATTTAGGACATTTTTTAAGGTTAGTTTGAGTTTTTCGTAATAAGTTGGCCGTATCTTCCAACACGGAGAGAAGTTGTTGTTGTTCATATGTAATCGTCGTCGCCATAATGCACGCTCACCATATCACAATATAACACAGTGTAATTTGTAATAATGTTCTAATAATTCAGATATACAATCCAACTCTTGGAATGCGCACTTTTTTCTTCTTTTTTCGGCGGCCGGCCGGTGCGATGCGTGACAGATTTATCCAGCTCGAATTCGACCATATGTTGGTGAGAATAAGGTTCAAGATGTTCGGTTTTGGAGAATATTAGAAATGAAATACGTGTGTGCCATTTGAGTTGTATTTGACTACTGAAAAAGACCACAGACAGCAAAAGTTATCTAACATTCGTTCATAATGACTTATAACTGCAACAACTATCATATTTCACTCTATCACTATCACTCCATCACTATCACATTAATATAGTGTGATGACTATCACATCACATGACACATATAAGGCACTAATTGAATGTTTTAATTATTTCCAGGTGGTCTTCACAGTGTTCTGGTCTTTATTCCTATACGACAGAAGCCTCATATTCCCAGAATTTATTGATCAGATTCTAAGTACTACCTCCAATCATATACTTCATACTATCATAGTGCCTATAGTCATCTGGGAAGTGTTATGCAGACCTATGGTCAAACCTAAGTCTCATTTGAGGAATATGGTTCAGTTAATTGTGCATTTGGTGGTGTATTTGTCTGTGTAAGTATTTAACCTTTTTTACTTTTTTAGGGTAGCGTTTGACCACAAGTCACCTGAAGCTAAGTGACGATGTGGTCGAAGGGACTGTGGAACACACTGATAGGTGCTTGGTGATAGATTCTTGAATTGGTAGCTAGCTAGGCGAGCTCTAGAAAATGACGTACCATCGCAATGTTAGCGTTCGCCGAGAGTTCTAGCTCATTTTGTAGGATTTGAACCGTAGCGTTTTCAGAAGTCACCTGATGTTAAGTGACGATGTGGCTACACTTGGATTAGGATCTGGCTCTCAAGTGAAACTGCCGGAACACACCGATATGTGCTTGGTGACAGATCCTTTACTGGATAGTTAGCCAGACGAGTACTAAATTCAAATTCAAAATTCAAAAATATATTTATTCAATAGGATACATTGTGATCACTTTAAAACGTCAACTTAAAACTAGCTACGCCTGTTCCAACCTCCTTACGCCAAAAGAACAGGCAAGAAACGCCCGGCAGGTAACTTTTTTGGCGCGATCACATTGACAATTTTATTCTTATTACTAATTGATTGAATTGGAGCAAGTTTACTAAAATCCCAAGCTTTTTTTTAAACTAGATAATAATACCCTTACATCAAGCTATGGTTTTATTACGATTCGAACCTACGACTGACGTATTGCAGGTCAACGTCACACACTCACTATCACTGAGCCATCATCCTTTCAAATATTTCTTGACTATAGTTATATACATTTTTTGAGTACGAACTGGAAGACGCTCTGTAGGTAGGCCTCCCACTAGGCGGACCCACGACATTGTAAGAGTCGCAGGGAGCCGATGGATGCAAATGGCTAACAACCGTTCATGGTGGCGTTCAAAGGGGGAGGCCTATGTTCAGCAGTGGACTTCTGGCTAATGATGAATGATATATTTTTTATTTTCAGATTATATTACACATATATACGAGAGGGTGTCTGGTTGTACCCCATATTCGAAGTGACGTATGGATCTATACATTTCCTTTTACTACACGTGTATATAGCAATATTGTTTGTAACATTTTATCATTTACAATGGTTCCTAAGTTACATAGTCCATGGATCTCAAGAAGTTGGAAAGGTTAAAATTAAATGAAAATTTAAGTTAAGATTCGGTTTGGTATGTAAGACATTTATTTATTCTTTGTTATTTTTAATCGACTTAAAAAAAGAGGTGTATTTTTTGACTTCCATGTTTTTTCATTTTAATAAAAACTGTTTTATATCTGAAAAAAACCTTTTATTTCCATTTACACGTGTTATTTCTGCAATGGCCAACTAAAGAGGCTTCTGGATTGGCCATTGCAGTCCACCTCCAACGAGTAGATTCATCATTCATTGATGTATATCAGGAATAAGAGATGGCCTAAAACACAACCCTGAGGCACTCCAGAGACATTGTAGTTAAATTTGGACCTATAAGATTTAAAATGTTATTCATAAAATACAATAATATTCCGTGCTTTGGAAGGCACGTTGAGCCTTCAGTCCCGGTTGTTGTTTTTTGGATAACAGTCGTTAGCCCATGTCGAAGGCCTTCGCGCATTCTGAAAACTCCGACCTAGGGCTAGCCTATCCGCCAACCCGCACAATCTCTCAGAGAAGTTCTGTGTCCCAACAGTGGGAACGTAATAGGTTGATTATTCAAGTCCAGGCTCACAAGGCGTGCTTGGTCAGTCTGGACTCTGGACCAGCCATTTGCAATTCCTGGTGTTAAAATAATTATCATCGGTAGCTATTCGACATTTGACCCTCATTACTATTGATAGGGACTCGATTATCAAATAGTGATGCGAAAGGTAAATAATGTTTGCGATTTTCAACCACTTTGATTTTTCTTTTATTTTGGTTTCATAAACAAGGGCATGCGACATCTTTAAACCAGCACTGGGCCCGCGTGGAGATTACAGCCGATACTCCCTTTGTGATGGCCAGAGTCCCAGCAGTGGGACGAAATAGGCTGATGATGATGATGAGACACAACACTTTTGTTAATTTAGAATTAGGTTTTATAACGGGATAATTACCATGTATTTGTTTTTATCCCGTTATAAAACCTAATTCTAATTTTATTAACCATGGTAGTTTAAAACAGTATACTTTTGTTAATTGTCTCATCTATACAGTATTACTAGCTGTTTCCAGCGGTTTCACCTGCGTGGATTACAATTTATAAGGATAAAAGTATTCTATGTCCTTTTTCAGGGCTGAAACTATCTCTATGTCAAATTTCATTAAGATTCAGCGGTTTAGGCGTGAAGAAGTAAAAAACATACAGACGGACTCACTCACAAACTTTCGCATGTATAATATTATTAGGATAGTGGGATTAAACATCTACAAATGAAAAAAACCTGATTTAAGTCACTGCCTGCAGGTAGAGTACCCAAGAGACTGGTGATATTACCTCTTTGGATGGCCAGGCTGATTCGTTGACCGAGGTAAGCGCCAGCCCTCTGGTAACCAGTAGTTTATAATTTTGTATTAATTTACGTATATCTCATTAATTATGTATTAGTTTTAATTTATTTTACAGCTAGTTAATTATTATTCCAAGTGACATACAGACGTTTCGGTTTTACGAGTATGTTACATTAAAATACATAAATGTGTTTATTGGTTAAGTGTAAAATTCGTTTGTATCTACGAATGAAATTATTTGTAAAAATATTAAACCAAAGTAACTGTCTTTAAATTGATGTAAGTACGTTTTATAAATAACAAACCTAAGCCATTTTACTGATTTCCCTTTTCCCCCCTTAATATAAAAATGAAACTAGTAGTAGACCATTTCCAAAATTCAGAAATTTTACTCTCAAGATAATTCTCGAACATTTATTTTCAAAAAGAAAACTATGTAATAAAATAGTTATCGTACATTAATCAAAATTCAGTTAATTAAGTTACAAACAATGTTACGACCATTTCTTTCCAAAGTTCAGAAGACGAATTTCCAAAATAGTTATCGTCCAGTTATTTTAAAAGAGTGTTTATTCCTGAAGAAGGAATAAAAGCGTTGCCTCGACTCTAGCTTGTGTGGGCGATCAGCCTTTGATCTGTACTACAGATTCTATAGCATCACTTCCTCTCGACGTGTTTTTGAGTGGAGACCGCGACTTGCAGACGTAGTGTAGGACGCCCTGCGACTAGGTGGAGCGACGACTTGCAGACGTAGTATAGGACGCCCTGCGACTAGGTGGAGCGACGACTTGCAGACGTAGTGTAGGACGCCCTGCGACTAGGTGGAGCGACGACTTGCAGACGTAGTGTAGGACGCCCTGCGACTAGGTGGAGCGACAACTTGCAGACGTAGTGTAGGACGCCCTACGACTAGGTGGAGCGACGACTTGCAGACGTAGTATAGGACGCCCTGCGACTAGGTGGAGCGACGACTTGCAGACGTAGTGTAGGACGCCCTGCGACTAGGTGGAGCGACGACTTGCAGACGTAGTGTAGGACGCCCTGCGACTAGGTGGAGCGACAACTTGCAGACGTAGTGTAGGACGCCCTACGACTAGGTGGAGCGACGACTTGCGCCGAGTGGCTCGAGACCGGGCTCAGTGGTGCACCTTGGGAGAGGCCTGTGTCCAGCAGTGGACTGATACATGCTGATGATGATAATGATCCTCTTCCCTTTCTGTATCATCATCATCATCAGCCGGAAGAAGCCCACTGCTGAACATAGGTTTTTCCTTGAACGCCACCACAAACGGCTATTAGCCATTTGCACCCATCGGCTCCCTGCGACTTTTACATGTCATCGGTCCACCTACAGAACGTCTTCTGGTCCTTGCTGTATACCCTTCTCTATCTATAGGGTACAGTTTTAATATTTCAATACTCAACACTCAATGGTTTATTGCATTCATATCGTGTTAGTACACATGAGACCTTAGTGATTACAATTAGCTAACATATCGACCCGAATAGGGTATAGCAATGTAGGCGCGGATCGATCCATTCCAGTTATTTTGTGAATTGGTCATTGGTCTCTTTTGTCTATGACTTCCTTCAGTAGCTATCAGTTCAACGATGGGTTTTTTCTGGGCGTTATTTTTATCTTTACTATCATCTTTATCTATTTCAGCAACCCCTTGTTTCTGGTCTGCCTCAGTATCGTCAAGAAGATTAATTATTTCGTCGCAATACACGAACTGGATTGGTTCTGGTCGTGAATTTGATTTATTTTTCTTTAATGATGCTGACGAAGGCTTGTTAGAAGCGGAACTGAAAGAGATGAATAAATATTATTTGTATATCTATAAATTAGTCATTTATTGACATGAACATTTGTAACGTAGTATAAAATAGCTTAAAGACCCTGAAAAAAAGGCCAGGCTCGTTGGCTGAATATTTTTTTTTTCATTTATTCCAAAACAAATAAATTTTATATTGGAAATTAACATTACTAAATTATGATATTACACACAACACACATAACATAACCAAGTAATTACTGAAAAAAAAAAAAAAAAATTAATGGCCGCTGCCACGGTCACACAAGTATTCCTCTATTGCATGTTATTTAATTTAATAATAAATAAAAAAAGGTTAACTTAACTAAACTAAACTATAAAATAAAACTGACCATTAAACTACACACCAAACTTAACAATTTTGACTAAAATATTTATTTATTATTATTTAAAATAAATTAATTAATTACTAAATTTTAACTATTATAAATGTATTTTAGACTATTATTTACATTACAGCATTACAGTTAGAGAGACAAATAAATGGGTGTTACTTGTAATTAACTCTAAACAATAGTTAGATTTTTAAGTGTCAGTTATTCTTTTACATCTTAAAGGGCAGTTTTTTGATCAGAAGTCATCTAATGTTAAGTGACGATGTGGTCGAAGATGGCGCCACGCTACACCTGGACTGGGAACTGGCTCTCAAGTGAGCCTGCCGGAACACACCGATAGGTGCTTGGCGACAGATTCTTAACTTGAAGGCTATGGCCAAGCAGACAACTAACTTAAATGAAAAATTAATTAAAGTATTTGTTTTGTTGGAAATGATTTCAGCACAATTTTTAGCGTTGATGGCTCAGTGGTAGTGACGTCGACTTGCGATCCGTAAGACGTGGGTTCGAATCCTACAATGACCTTGAGCTTTTGGTGAAGGAAACCATCGTGATGAAACCAGTTTTTTTTTTATAGATCAAATTTTTATACTGCAAGCTCGAGGCCCGTACTGTCAACACATTTTCATTGTAGATGCAACCATAGTTTGGTGGTAGGGCACTTTCTAGTGCTCGCCTGGCTAGCTACCGTTAAGAATCTGTCGCCAAGCAACTATCAGTGTGTTCCGGCAGCCTCACTTAAGAGACAGTTCCCAATCCAGGTGTAGCGTGACACCATCTTCGTCACTTAACATCAGATGACTTGTGGTCAAACGCAAATCTTGTAAGTTTGTGTAAATAAACAAAATTATACCTAGCGTTTTCTTCCATTGTAGAATTTCCTTGTTCTAATTGAGCATTCCCTGAACCATCGGATTTTTTTGCCCTGGAACAGAAATATTAATAACTTTAAAAAACTATACATATTTACATCACGCTACACCTGGATGAGAGAGCGATGGTGGCCGAACGGTTAGGCGTGCGACTTACAAGACGCCGACACCGAGTTCGAATCCTCTCGGCCCCGCACCTATGAATTAATAAGTTATGTGCGGATTTTCCATCGCTCAAAACGGTGAAGGAAAACATCGCGAGGAAACCGGCGTGTCCAAGAACTGCAACATTCAAGGGCATGCGACATCTACCAACCCGCACTGGGTCAGCGTGGTAGATTACAGCTTATACTCTCTCTCTGAGAGAAGGCCAGAGTCCCAGCAGTGGAAACGTGAAAGGCTGATAATGATGACACCTGGATGGGGAACTGGCTCTCAAGTGAGGCTGCTGGAACACACCGATAGGTACTTACGCGGCGACAGGATAGGCGACAGATTCTTAACTTGAGTTTGGTAGCTAGCCAGTCGAGTACTAGAAAATGCCCTACCACCAAGCTATGGTTTCATCACGATGTTTTCCTCCACCGAAAGCTCAAGCTCATTGTTGGATTCGAACCCACAACGGATCGCCGACGTCACTACCACTGAGCCGTCATTGCTTCAATAAAGACATTAAGACAGTTTGAACCCTGGAGAAAGACATGGGATACTTTTTTTTGTTTTGGCGCCACAAAATTAGTGGATTTGCCAGTGTATTTCTATCTCATAGAGTACAATCAAGAATTAATGATGATGATGATGATGAGATGATGGGATCCAGCAGCAAGCCGGGTTCAAAGAGAATTTTCATGTTGACAGTTCAATTGCCGCCAAAAAAGTCTAGGATACTTTTATTTCACGTTAAGGCGGTGGTTCCCAAGCTAAGCTGAAAAACGGGGTTAATTTAAACTATATCTGTGTAATTCTGGTCTAAAAAAATCTAATAAAAATGTATGTTAATCTACTTGATATTTGGCTGAACACCTTTAGGCCGAAAAATGAAAAAAAAAATTATATATTGAAAAAAAAAATGCAAATTGCCCCTTTTTTAAAAGTTTAATACTACTTTACTCCTACTATATATGCAACAAACACTTGTTAATACCATCAGCGTATTAAGAAATATAATACGAAAAACACCTTTAGGCCATTTTTTGAAAATACTGCTTCAATTATTTTTTGCGAATTTTTTACGTATTTCATACTCGCAAATCGCCACGTCAGTCACTCATAATGCTTCACCTGATCAATCAAGGTCAACGGCAATGTGTTAACAAAAATGGTACTTACTTTTTAAGTCTCTGTATTCTTCTTTTATAACTTATCTTTAAATTACGCTTCACGCGCCTTTTTTTATTTCCCATGCTTGTTTTTGCGCGCGCACAGTAAAAATTGTTATCACAACATTAAATTACAAAGAAAGATGCTCAAATATCACTTTTTAAACCAATATTCTCACGAATAAACTGTCTGACTACAATAGCTGGACCGAATGCTATTTAATAAGCAATTTTCGTTATGAATTCTTTAGTATTTTGCCGCTCAAACAACGAGGAAAAATGTAGCACAGGTCTTGCTTGCACGGCGTCTCGTCCCGCACTGAGGGTAACGGGAGACGGAGGGTGGGAGGGGGAACGCGCGGCCGGTTTCATTAACCGATCCATCCACTGTTTCCTGTTCCCACTATTCATAAAAATTTGACATTACTTCTATGGAGCTATCTTTAGTAAGGCAAACCGTTGAAAGATAGGTTATTGGTACCGGCCGTTAGACTTTAGACACGGCTATCTAATGCGTTCCTCAAAAAAAGCTGAAAATAGCTCCAGGGTCCTCTGAGTCTGCTTCAAAAAAGTATTTTTTTTTCATGTGTGTTCGCGGATAACTTCGTCTTTTATGAACCAATTTTGATGATTCCATTTTTGTTGGAAAGGAGATATCCTAGGAGTGGTACCATGTTAAGGAAACCAGGATCTGATGATGGAATCCACGGGAAACTGAAGTCGGTTTTATGTTTGTTAAAAATATTTTGTTTAATTTAGTGATCCTGTCTTTATTTATCGTGTTGTTTTGTGGAATAGGTAGGTTTTGAAATCAATGGTAGTGACATCAGTCATCCGTCGTGGACTCGAGCTTGAGCTTTCGGTGAAGGAAAACATCGTGATGAAATTGAAATTGGTGGTAGGGCATTTTCAAGTGCTCGCCTGGCCATAGCTACCCCGAGAATCTGTCGCCAAGCACCTATCGGTGTGTTCCGGCAGCCTCACTTGACAGCCAGCTCCCAATGCAGGTGTAACGTAGCGCCACCTACGTCCACATCGTCACTTAACATCTGATGACTTGTGATCAAACGCTACCTTGTAAGTAATAAAAAAAGCAGTGAAAAGGGGAATCAACTTCTTGTAGTATCAGCTTTACTGATAAAGTAGAGTTTTCTGTAAGAAATCACGATGTTTGTAAAACAAGTTGAAGAAATATTACGACTGGCTCCTTTATCAGCTCACGCTGGCTAAACGGTTTGATTAGAGTTGATGTAATGTATGAAAGAAATGTAGACTTTTAATAGGTCTACAAAAAAGTCCTATAATTAAATATCTAGCTGTGGTTTTCAACTATTTAACGATAACTTCCGTTTGTCAAAATCTTTTTAAACCGGGCGCGGTCTCTAGTTTTGTTATTTTTTGTTTTTTGCGTCACACGATTAGTGTATTTGCCAGTAAATATTTCTAACTCAAAGAGTAGAATCAAGTACTAATTATGATGATGATGATGAGATGACGGGACCCAGCAGCAAGCCGGGTCAAAACTGATAGTGTTTAAGTAAAGTAGTGGAACTTAAACTTTAGACGAATTTTTTTGGAGCAACTAGAAAAGTCACTTTCACAACTTTATTTCAATTTCCCACACTCGTTCCTACACATTAACGAACACATAATCGTTAATGATCCACCAATATCACACGTTATCACTCGAAGAAATACAAGTTTTGGAAATAAAAACAAAATGTTCATGTTGACAGTTCAATTGCCGCCAAAAAAGTCCCGGGTCACTACTTGTTAATGTTTTTTTTTTCAGAAATTCACCGAAATGGGTTGCCACGCTAAATGTTTGGCGTCCGTACGCATTCTAGTGTACATGGGGACTATAATCCTGCACGGTACAAATATCTTGATGATGTTCAATTCATTTGATGGCGAATCCATAAAGATCGAAGGCGTGAGACAGTTTAAAGAAATGCAGATTTATTTCATTACATGTTGGACTTTTGTAAGCTATTTTTCATCCATTTCTTTAGTATCCGAGCTGAGCTGTGATGAATATCCACGATATCCCCACTACTCTACTATCCCGAGTTGAGCAGTGGTGAATATCTACGAGTTTGCCACTGATCAACTATCCCAAGTTGAGCATTGATGAATATCCATGAGTTCTCCACTGCTCAATCATCTTAAGTTGAGCTTTGATGAATATCCACGAGCTTTCCGCTGCTCAACTATCGAGAGCAGTGATGAATATCCACACGTGAGCCCCACTGCTCAAATATCGCAAAATGATTTTTTTCTTTCAGATGTTTCAAATGTTATACGCAGCGTTTGGTATATTCTGCGATTGGAGAATTTTGAGAAATACTTCTGAAAAGAAATTGGCTGTTCCTGAAATTGTTACCAGCTTTAGGGACAACGTGTTCACTGTTGTAATTTGGCCGTATTCTACGGTAAGTTTTTTTTTTGTAACTGATTAGTATAATTTGGGAGCGTTCAAGTCGAGAGTGAATAGGTATCTTTTAGGCAAGCATGCTCCATCATCGACCTCGTCATCACTTACCATCAGGTGAGACTAGGGTGCTTGTCTACCTGTTATAAAAAAAAGAAAACAAGTGATTTTGAGATGATGCTGAAAATTGTGCATACGTTTTTTATATATGTAACTATGATAGTAAAAAACAAAAAATGTGTTATATGTGTAATCAACACGATCCATAAAAAAATGCAAAAATAAACAATTCATATATAAAAAAAAATATCCACAATGCCCTCTGTTTTTAAAGTTATGACCAGTTTTCTCCTAATCCATAAATAACAAAGACTTTTCAACATCATCAGCACATTAATCAAATGAAATCAACACGGATATACACGGAGCTTGTTACTTTTAACAACTTTATTTCAATTTCCCACACTCGTCCACATTAACGAACACAAATAATGGTTAAATAATCTACCAATATCACACATTATTACTATGTAGAAGAAACACAAGTTTTGAAAATAATATATAAACAAAATTTTCACGTTGACAGCTCAATTGCCGCCAAAATAGTCGAACCACAAGTTTTGGAAAGAATTTTTTTTGGCGGCAATCGAATTGTCAACGTGAAAATTTTGTTTTTATTTCCAAAACTTGTGTTTCTTCGAGTGATAATGTGTAATATTGGTGGATTATTAACCATTATGTGTTCGTTAATGTGTACGAGTGTGGGAAATTGAAATAAAGTTGAGAAAGTGACTTTTCGAGTTGCTCCAAAAAAGTCCGTGTAAAGTTTAAGTAAAGCGCCACTACTTTACTTAAACACTATCCTCATCCCATCATCTCATCATCATCATTTAAACTTGATTCAACTCCCTGAGTTTAAAATATTTTATACATGACACTGGCAAATACACTAATCGTGTGACGCCATAACAAAACAAAAAAAAAAAGTTTTGGAAATAAAAATACTGATTTTTTTTCGTTCAATTGCCGCCAAAAAGCCACGATTTTTTTTCCATAGATTCTTAATTCCGCTTTTATTTTTTCTTTCCAGCTAGTCTTCACATGCTTTTGGACTTTGTACACCTACGATAGAAACCTCATTTACCCAGAATACATAGATACAGTCATCTCGCCGGCAAGTAACCATATAATGCACACATTGGTCCTGCCGATAGCATTGCTGGAGCTAGTGTTGTACCCGAGAAAGAAGCCGGATAGTAACGTTTTGAGGCTGTGTTGCGTGGTGGGGGTAGAGGCGGTCTATATTATGGCGTAAGTTATATAAAATTCGAAATTCAAATTTCAAATGTTTTTATCTAATAGGATACATTGTGATGACTTTAAAACGTCAAACTTAAAACTAGTTACGCCTCCTTACGCCGGCAAAAGAACGGGCAAGAAACGCCCGGCAGGTAATGTTTTTGGCGCGATCACATTGACAATTTTATTCTTATTACTAAATTGGTTGAATTGGAGCAAGTTCACTAAATCCCAAGCTTTTTTTGTCATCTAATAGTTCGATATTTCATAATAAGCTTTACTAAGAAGATTTATCTTGGTTGGTTGTGCACATTGGGATATGGAAACATGAATATTAACGAGTTACGGATAATATTTCTCATAATAAAAATCTGTCCGGCCATTCTTGAGTTAAAAACCCCGATTTTGTTTCCTATATTATATAATGGACACTACTTTACCGTGATAAAAAAAGACTGAAGGGATATCAAAAATAGCCTACAACCTATTCTCAGACTTATGAAAAAAAAAATAATCATAAAAATCGGTCCAGCCGGAGGGGTTAAAAATGTAAAAAAAAAATCACGTGACAGCCCTTAAGTTGTGTGTATATGTATAGATTATTCCTTTTTTTCAGTTTGTTCTTCGCACACAAAACCACAGGTATCTGGGTGTATCCCATGTTTGGACAGATGGACGGAACAACATGTTTACCTGTATTCCTGACTGTCATAGCTCTGTGGTTGACGGTGCTGTACTTCGCACAGTTCTGGATCAATTCCGTAGTGATGAAGTGCTGGGAACAGATAGGGAGAAGGTTTTGTAGAGCTTGCCAGTAATAAAAATGTTTGTTTTGATTTAATTTTTTTATGCAATAAAGTGGCAAAAAGTAAACGCCAATTTAAAAAAACGGTGCTATTAATTATGATCGTTAAGATAATTAGTTAGTTAGTTAGTTAGTTAGTTACAAGTCAAGCTAATAAAAGTGTTTTAAAAAGAAATTGTACTTACCTTTTACAGCAATTGTGAATATCGTCTAACTTTGCGTACTTTATCCCAGGACAGGGGTTCTGCCCATGCACACTACTGCTTGGATGTCTCTGACTAACTACTCGAGGTTTATTATGCAAAAGAAACTCTGTCTGTCTGTCTGTCTGTTACGCTTTCACGCCTAAATGAAACCGCGGGGAACAGCTTGTATAATATAACTAGCTGAGAATGGTTATATTTGCATAATCAATTTACACTAAAAACTTGCTTGTTCATCGTAAGACATGCTTTAAACTAACAAAAGTTATTTAGTACCTTCTTTTTTAGATTTCATTAAGACATTTCAATGACATGACAAAGAAAAAAAAATATTTTTGGACGAATATATATAGAGGTGAAATAGTTTGGCATACCTCATCCCGCTAGCTGCAAAACAAAATTTAAAGAAACGTCAACTCAAATCTATTAACTATTATTAAACTATATAATATATACCTACATTATTTTGTATCCTAAAATTAATTTTTAATCATCAAATAAATGGAACAGATTGTAAAGTCCACGCGTATATATTTTTTATGAATTCTACCTCAAACTTTATGCATGAAGTTTTCATTCAATAATAAAAAAAAAAATTAAAAACATAAATCAATTCACTCTTGACCATAACAGCACTGGCCTATAAGAAATGTAAGATACCATGAAGACAAGAAAGAAAAAACAAACGCTTTCAAAAAAAGATTCTGTCCATGTCTAATTTAACCAGACATCCTCCCTCCTTATATCGTTATATTAATCAGAGATCTGATTTAGTTGGCTACTTGAGAATTAGACAAATTTAATTTATGTTGTTAACAAAATCATGTATGATGTTATACTCATGTAAATAAGGTTGAAATTCAAAGATGCTCATTAGAAATGGTAGCAATGATAAAATGGTTTTGTTGTGATACTAGTTCAATACAGCTTTCCACTTCACGGTCAAGAACACAGGTGTTGCTAGGATTTTCTCATTTTACCTGTTTGTGGAGAAATGATTACAAAAGAAACATACATTTTTGAATTAAATTAATTTTTGAAAAATTAAAAAAAAATCCAGTTGTGTTTATATACCTACAACTTTTTCAAATTTATTTCTGATAAGTATTTTATAACATGAAATAAAACTACCTATCAAAATGATCAATTTACTTAACTATAACCAATATGAAATATAATATTCTTAGTAGTTATTTAGGGTAATAAAAACTAAAATAAAATAAAACTAATCTAGTAAGCCTTTGGTGGAGGGAAAAGTACCTACTTATTGACTTTGTCAATTTAATTTTAATTGTTTTAGCACTCATTATGGCGTAGTGAAAGCAATTATCATAGTTAAAAATTAACATAAGTTTCTAAGTACGTCTTTGTTTAACCGACGCATAACCAAAGGCCATGGAAACGACTTTAGGGCATTGTTACGACTCACGTCGCACCTCTAATTCACACTACCTTAAATACTCTCGGGAAATCCGACCAAAACATGGCAACATCTAACGACAGCCGTAGACGCATTTCACCGGCAGTCACCGGCGCGGACGACTGTCCGGTTCACCCACATTCCTCGAGCAGAGTTAGAAAAAAGTACAACTGTCAAAAGTTTCAAAAGTCACCCGTCAAACAATGGCGGTCTCCTACGCCGTTTCCCGCGTTTTGCGCCGCGCGTCGCCATTTTTTTTTCAAAAAAGATACGAGTCGACGGTCGCGAGTTTCACGAAGGACGAGATTCTTCTGCTGCTTCGGCCTCCTTTCACGAATTGGAGTGACATTATCAGAGATGCGGAGAAAGTGGTCGGCTATCCGACCTCTTTTATGAACCTGAGATGTCTACTGAGCGATGAGTTCGCTAACTTGGCTCTTTACTTGAGGAAACTGGTAAGTGGAAAAGAAAGCTAAATCTAACTTGACAAAAACTTTTACTTACATTTATTTATTTGACTACACAAAAAAAAATTACAATTTCTTTGATACAAAAAAATAAATAAAAATATTTAATAATAATAAAAAAAAATGCTAATAATTCCTTACTCAATCCCTACTTATTCCTCACCTATCCTTACTTCCTTACTATCCTTATCCCTACTAATATTAGGATTGTTAATTTTGTATTAGTTATGTTTTTTTTTTTTATTAGTAGGGATGGTATGTACTTTGTACACAGCTTTGAATTAAAAATGAGACCAAACACGAGGGGTTCACTAGCAGCCACTGCAGAGATCCCCTACCCACCTTCCGGTTGCATCATCAGACCCTCGTCACCAAGTTCAAACTCAAACTCAAACTCAAACTCAAAAATATGTTTATTCAATAGGATACATTGTGATCACTTTAAAACGTCAACTTAAAACTAGCTACGCCTGTTCCAACCTCCTTACGCCGGCAAAAGAACAGGCAAGAAACGCCCGGCAGGTAATTTTTTTGGCGCGATCACATTGACAATTTTATTCTTATTACTAATTGATTGAATTGGAGCAAGTTCACTAAAATCCCAAGCTTTTTTTTGTCATCTAATAGTCCGATATTTTTTATTTAGCTTTACTAATAAGAAGATTTCTCTTGTTTGGTTGTACACATTGGGATATGGGAACATGAATATTAACGTTCAATCTATTGGACTCATCAAGACGATTCATATGAGCCCAAACTCGACGGGTTTACTAGTAGCCACTGCAGAGATCCCCTACCCACCTTCCGGCTGCATCATCAGATCAGGTCGATGATACCAAATTATTGCATTGTCTCCGAGATTACATACACATATAAAGTTTCAAGTCGATACGACAATTAGAAGTAGGTGAAAATTGACTTCTATGATTTGATTACATAGTTAGTTAGTTACAAGTCAAGCTAATAAAAGTGTTTTAAAAAACTTAATTAGTAGGCGTGTTATAAATACGCTACGGAAGGTAATTAATATCAATACATAATTTATAATGTAGACAATAAAAAACTATATAGAAAGCGGAGTTACTTTCTCGTCGCGATATCGCCTTAGTAGGTGGGTAGAAGAATGAGGTAATTCAAGATTATTATTATGAATCACAATTTACGATACCTATCACAAATATCTATAAAAAGTAAAACGAACGGTAAGGCGTGCGACTTACAAGGCCCCGACACCGAGTTCGAATCCTCTCGGCCCCACACCTATGACTAAATAAGTTATGTGCAGATTTGCCACCGCTCAAAACGGCGAAGGAAAATATCGTGAGGAAACCGGCATGTCCAAGAGTTGCAACATTCAAGGGCGTGCGACATCTACCAACCCGCACTGGGCCCGCGTGGTAGATTACGGCCCATACTCGCCCTCTGAGAGAAGTACAAAGTCACAGCAGTGGGAACGTGAAAGGCTGATGATGATAAATAGTATGTTTAGCGCTAGTAACGGAACTTGCCTAAACTAGGTTAAGCAACGTGCTCTGCCGTCACTAATTGGATGGGTGACCACTAGTGGTATTTACAACTGAGTGGGTACGTTACATACGTGATGTCAAACGACGATGGTCTAATAAGATAGCGCCACGCTACGCTTGGATTGCGTACTGTCTCTCAAGTGAGGCTGCCGGAACACACCGATAGATGCTTATCGACCGATTCCTAACTTAAGGATGATAGATAGTGTATTCAGTATATGACACACTTAAAATTTAATTTCCAGGTCGGCAGTAACCACCTAGTGATGCAAACTGCAAAGAACGTGCTCTATGGAGACTCCAAGAACCTTCAACCCTGGGGGCTGATCATCCTACTGCTCTCCAAGTCCGTAAAAACAACCACCACGAGCCCATCAACGAAGAAATCCGAAGAACAAATCCGAATACTGGCGGAACTTACCGAAATGATCCGAACAGGGCATTTGATTCACAAAGGGATCGTCAACGTTCCTTTCGCAATGAGATCAAAGGATACAGAATCGGCTATATTCGGGAACAAGATCGCTATTCTACTCGGAGATTACTTGCTTGTAACAGCAAACGCTATGCTAGCAGGACTCAGGAACTCCGACGTTTCGTACATTGTATCTACTGCACTCAAAGATTTATCCGAAGGAGAATTTTTCGGAGACAGAGACGATCAAAACATGCCTTTACCAGGCAAACCTAAAACGACTAAAGACGATTTCGAAATCACTTTCGATACAACCTCCATTACTGTAGACAAAGTTCTTGGTAAAGCTTTGAAGGAATGGACAGCAAGGACTGTTTTTAACGGCGTCAGCTTGCTAGGCCGAGGTTGTCAGTCAGCTATGCTATTAGAAAGGCAGAATAGAGATACTCAGAACTACGCATACCAATTCGGATGCCACGTAGGTCTAGCATGGCAAGCCGCGACAGAACTCCAAAAACTAACAACCGAAAACAAAGAACAATTCTGCCTAGCCAGCGCCCCAGTACTCTTTGCGCTAGAAAACAATCCAGACCTTTACAAGATAATTGATCAAGCGAAAAACGACGTTAATGACCTAGATTACGAAGATCTTAAGTTTAAAATACTTAAGACTGATGCAGTTGATAAGACAAAGGAGTTGTATGAAGATCATGCGAGGAAAGCGACTGCGTATATAGAAAGTATAGGACAGAATGAGTCTGTAGATATGATTAAGAAGATGATAAATACTTTTTAAGGAGATATTATCGTAAAAAAGACAGTAGAAGACGTTCTATAGGTAGGCCCCCCACTAGGTGGACCGACGACATTGTAAGAGTCGCAGGGAGCCGATGGATGCAAATGGGTAACAGCCGTTCATGGTGGCGTTCAAAGAGGAAGGCATATGTTCAGCAGTAGACTTCTTCCGGTTGATGATGATGATGATGAGGCTTAGTGGTAGTGACGTCGACTTGTAATCATAAGGTTCTGGTTTTGAAACTTCAAATGAGTTTAGGCTTTTAGTGAAGGAAAAACATCGTGATGAAACTTCTTGGTACTAAATCTGTCGCCTACCACCTATCGGTGTGTTCCGGCAGCTTCACTTGAGAGCCAGTTCCCAGTCCATGTGTAGCGTGGCGTCTTCTTCGACCACATCGTCACTTAGCATCAGGTGACTTGTGGTCGAACGCTACCTTATAAGATTGTAAGATGTTAAACAAAAACAAATACCGTATTCAGGGAACCTTTTTTTGTAAGTACCTATGTTTTTTTTATCTTTAGATGGTTCTAGTTTTTGAGTTTATCCATTACAAAAAATTAAATCTAAAGTTTTTATATCTTAGTTTGAATATTTTTGGTTTTTTTAAAACACTTTTATTAGCTTGACTTGTAACTAACTAACTAACTAACTAACTAACTAACTAACAATGTAATCAAATCTTAGAAGTCAATTTTCACCTACTTCTAACTGTCGTATCGACTTGAAACTTTGTATGTGTATGTAATCTCGGTGACAATGCAATAATTTGGTATCATCGACCTGATCTGATGATGCAGCCGGAAGGTGGGTAGGGCATCTCTGCGCTGGCTACTAGTAAACCCCTCGTGTTTGGGCTCATATGAATCGTCTTGATGAGTACAATAGATTGGACTTGGTGACGAGGGTCTGATGATGCAACCGCAAGGTGGGTAGGGGATATCTGCAGTGGCTACTAGTGAACCCCTCGTGTTTGGGCTTATATGAATCGTCTTGATGAGTCCAATAGATTGAACTTGGTGACGAGGGTCTGATGATGCAACCGGAAGGTGGGTAGAGGATCTCTGCAGTGGCTACTAGTAAACCCCTCGAGTTTAGGCTCATATGATTCCTTTTGATGAGTCCGATAGATTGAACTTAGTAACAAAAGACTAAAAAGTAAAAAAATAAAAATATATAGTTTAAAAAACTAAAAAAACACTTTAAAAACGCACTCAAAAATATAAAATAATAAAATTGACTTGTATTAGTTACGATATAATGGTTAATTCAAAAAGTGTGGAGCGCTTCTTTTACTGGGTAAATACAACACAACCAAAAAGCGCTCCACAATTTTTGAAAACCATTATATCGTAACTAATACAAGTCAATTTTATTATTTTATATTTTTGAGTGCGTTTTTAAAGTGTTTTTTTAGTTTTTAAACTATATATTTTTATTTTGTCATACGAGTATCAGTGACTTTTGGCCCAATGTAAAAAATATAGGGTAGGTATAAGTTTTTGTAAATATTATGTAATTAATGCCTATAAGGAATATAATATAGTAATTTAATAACTATAATTTTAATTACTGGTTATTATACACAGCATAATTTAAAGTAAAATAATATATAACTTTTACATATTCTGAACGGAATAAAAAATATATTCATACATAAGAAACTTTTAATTTTTTCTTCTCAATAAATAAATATCGGGGACCATTGCACACAAATCGACCTAGCCCCAAATTAAGCTCGAAACTTGTGTTATGGGTACTAGACAACGATATACATACTTATATAGATAGAAATATCCAAGACTCTGAAACAAAATATTCGTGCTCATCACACATATATTTGCCCTTACCGGGATTCGAACCCGGGACTGCTAGCTTCGTAGGCAGAGTCAACCAACTCGGCTACCGTGTCGTCCAGGGAGAGTGTGGGCCATAATCTATCATGCTGTCCCAGTGCGGGTTGGTTGATGTAGAACAAGAAAGAAATGCAACACAATATACACAGTTACATCATTACAATGTTATGGTTGGTCAATTCCCATGACCCCTCTTGCTAACTACAAACATAAAAACCCTTGGTCGTAATTATGTTAATTGGGAGACCTTGTCACAGTCCTGCCCACTTAGCATGTTCTATAATGACATATAATGACACCTGTACATAGCCTTGGTTTATACAATACCTACTAACTATGCCTGTACATAAAATATATCAGTCAGTACATAATGCTAGGCGTGTACGCTGTAAGGCAAAACAGCGTTACGGCATGTTTTGTTGCATAAACTTGGTGTGTGTTACGAGATTTTCATTGCACGGGCATAATGTTGCGTTGCGGCGCAGTTTTGTAGCTTGGACTGAGCGCGTGCTACGAGATTTTAATGGCACGGGCATTATGACGCGCTGTAGTTCAGTAACACAGACTAGGCCCGTGCTACGAGATTTTAAGTGCACGGGCATTATGTCGCGGCGCAGTTTTGTAACATAGACTAGGCTCGTACTACGAGATTTCATTGTACGGGCATAATGTCGCGCCGTGCCTCAGTGGTTTGTAACATAAACTGGGCTCGTACTACGAGGTTTTCATTCATTAATTGTACGGGCATAATGTTCCTACGCAGTTTTGTAGCATAGACTAGGCTCGTGCCACGAGATTTCATTGTACGGGCATAATGTCGCGCCACAACTGAAGTAATACAAGCTAAGTGGTACCTAGTGACAACTAAATGAGCTAGAACTTTCGCTGAAGGAAAACATCGTGATGTAACCATAGCTAGGTGGTAGGTCATTTTCTAGTGCTCGCCTGGCTAGCTACCGTTATCAAGTTTAGAATCTGTCGCCAAGCACCTATCGCTGTGTTCCGGCAGCCTCACTTGAGAGCCAGTTCCCAGTCTAGGTGTAGCGTGGCGCCATCTTCGTGGTCTCAAACGCTACCATGTAAGAAAGGTTTGATCATGATTTAGGGAAGGGGTTGAGGTTGTACAGGAATAATATTAAAGCCATGTTTATTTTGAAAGTTACAGTAGCACAGGTCACCTCAAAAATGATTTTTTATGTATTTATTAGAGTTGTAAATAGGCAGACGGCTTGACTGATGGTAAGCGGTTACCGTCGCCTGTGGACTTTTGCAACAGTAGAATAAATGTTTGATTTTAATTTTATTATTTTCGGGAAACTCACAGCCTAATGAAATATAATGCTAGTAACTAATTGCTAAATAAGAGTTTGTATAAACATTTATTATAGACGTTTTATGAAGATCTAAGCTGGAGAGCAGGAGGCCAACCACCAACTTTTACAAAACCATCATGGTTCCGAGCAATATTGTTTTAACCTTATAATAATGTTACTCCTAATCATACTATGAGCTTTACGAAACAATCTTGATTTATTACTGCCAAAGAACGAATGAAAATCTATTACTGCTATATGATAGAACAAGACGCTTCCTTTTCATATAGCGTTGTCACTTTCGCACGTTGTTGAGACGAGTTAGTTACCTATAATACCTTTGTTTATATAGAACATAGGTTTCAAGGTCCTTTGGTTCTACTTTGTTTCTGTTAATTTTATAGGTTCATATAGGAGAGGCCTAAGATCGTCACATAGGCAATTCTCTCCGACGCTGCTTTCTCAACGAGGAATTATCTGCTTCCAAAAACTCAATTAGCTCGTATTCATCAGCCATCTACAATTACATTTATAATAATTATTAGGTACTCTGCATACACTTATAAACCATACATTTTAATATAGAATTACACAAACAAAACGTTTAGTTAATTTTCACTTACTTTTTAGAATAAAATTATAGGATTTCATAATAAAATATGGAAAACAATGTTATTTCAGCTGCGCGCGGGTAACTTTTTTATCATTGCTAAATGTGACACAAAAACAATATTGCTTGATGTCAAAAGTCACCTCAGAGTACCAAAGTAATGTTGTTTGAATGAACGATTTAACGTGACGTCACCAAAACGTCTCTGCGTCTTCAATATTAAAGTAATGTTACTTTAGTAACTTCATGGTATCGATTAGCAATGTAATATTAAAATAATGCTGATTTAAGAGATTGAAGTAGGCCCCCTGGTATCGATTAGCAATGTAATATTAAAATAATGCTGATTTAAGAGATTGAAGTAGGCCCCCTGGAGCCTTTGGACAACGAATCTTTGATTGAAAATAGCGCCATCTATTGAAATCCTTTAGAACTAAGCTTCACAAACATTACTTGGTCCGGTCTTAGATGACCTCTTTGTAATTTGCAACTATTACTTAAAAAGATCGTGAGATGGCGCTGTTTCAAATTTAAGCAAAGTTTTGATTTTCATTTCTAACGTTGTGGATTATTTTTTCAGATCGCTTTATAGGTAAGATGGGTTTATAGTTCACACCAACCGAACAAAGAAACCAGAGCAATGTTTTTATGCCGGTATAATATAAGGAGGTTGGAACGGGCGGCGTAGCTAAATTTTTTTTGTATTGTGTCACACGGTCAGTGTATTTGCCAGTGTCAAGTATTAAATATTTCAAACTCAGAGAGTGATGATGGTGATGATGATAAGATGATAGGATGAGGATAGTGTTTAAGAAAAGTAGTGGTACTTTAGTTAAAAATTTTTTGGAGCAACTATTAAAAAAGTTACTTTCACAACTTTATTTAAGTTTCCCACACTCGTACACATTAACGAACACATAATGGTTAATAATCCACCAATATCACTCGAAGAAACACAAGTTTTGGAAATAAAAACAAAATTTTCATGTTGACAGTTCAATTGCCGCCAAAAAAGTTTGACTTTTCTAATCTGATGTAAAAATACTAAAATTGTTGTAGAAAAGATTTACAATTTCAATAGTTCAAAACGCCTCGGGCTAGACAATGTTTGTGTTATAATTAATTATAAGATTAATGTCATATTTATATAATTTACTGCTAATATCATTGCAATAAGGTTGTTTGGTTATTTAATAGACACTTACGGTACTCTTCCGTCCTGTCTTGTCTACGATGTATGTAAAGTTGTAAACCTCCTTGTGAAAGGTCTTGGTCTCAGTGCGGGAAATACTACCATTAATTGGGGTGGCCATATTATCTTAAAATGTATCACTACATAGTATAAAACAAAGTTACACCTACCATGCATACATACAGGGCCGGATAACCCTATCAGGGTTATCGTATCTTTGCCTATGCATAGATATTACAAAAAATCAGCGCTGCCCCGCACTGCATCAATTGCGTCTCAGTATACGCTTAGCCTAAAGATTTGGACACGTGGGAACTTGGGAAGCAAAGAGTATGCATAGATTTGTTTTTTTATAAAATAGTTTCGATACTTAGAGTTTGGGTTGTTATTACTTGGGCAGCTAACAGGAAGTGCAGGTGTCAAAATGAGTACCCAAATTTCGTTAAAGAATAAAGCTCAATTTTTTTATATTTTATTCAGGATAACTTCAGAAATTTATCTAGCTGAAATTTGGTACAGGAATAGATTATGGCCTGGAATAATACATAGGCTACTTTTTATACCTGGAATAGGTTCCCATGGGTTGCGGGAACGGGATCAAAATTTCTTGATTACTTTTGGTCGCGATAACCGACATCCACGCGGGCGAAGCCGCGGGCGCCAGCTAATTAGTAATAAGAATAAATTGTCAATGTGATCGCACCAAAAAAATTACCTGCCGGGCGTTTCTTGCCTGTTCTTTTGCCGGTGTAAGGAGGTTAGAACAGGCGTAGCTAGTTTTAAGTTTGACGTTTTAAAGTGATCACAATGTATCCTATTAAATAAAATACTATTGACTATTGAGTTGAACTTGCGACACGAGGGTTCCGAATAAAAGCCTATGAATAAACTTTTTAGAGCAATGTACAATTGCATCAAGTAATAAGTAGTACTCGTAGTAGTATATAAGTAGTAGTAGTCAGTCGCTCATTTTACGTTGAACTGAATTTTCAACTCATTTTGCGTCGTCGTGTGGCACCAACCTTTTTGTATGAAACCGAATGCAGCAGAATTTATGCTACCGAAATTCTGCGACTCACGACTCACAAAATTACGCTCGTTTGGTTTCACCACAACGCCTCCACTTTTTTTCTCGGTCCTTACCGCCTTTAGGCCTGCAGGGCCCACTAGGGGGCGTTATCGCCCACTTTGGGAAAGGTTCCATTTTCCTTTTAACGTGCGCACACCTAAAAAGGAAAACGCTTCGGAAATACCAGACGATGACGCGTTTTGTTTATAGAAAATAATTTTTTTTTGCTCTGAAAATCTTCAGCTCGTGTAATTAAAGGATGATTGGCATTAAGTACTGAGTGTTTAATTAATTGTTATTTAACTACGAAATCTGTTACAAGTTTTTTAACAGGTATCTAGTAATGGCTTGAGTTTTTTGCTATTAATCTATTTATTGTTTTTGCAAAGGTTTTTCAAGGTTATGTTGAGGTTAGCGACATTTAGAAGGTCATTCATATTACGCATTTGAGAACAAAAATAGCATAATTATTATATCACTAGCTGCACCCCGTGGTTTCACCCGCGTCTTCTTATTATCCCGCAGGTAACCTTTTCCGGGATCAGAAGTAGCCTATGTGTTAATTCAGGGTATAAGCTATGTCCATTCCAAATTTCATTCAGATCCGTTCAGTAGTTTTTGCGTGAAAGAGTAACAAACATCCATACTCACAAACTTTCACGTTTATAATTATTAGTAATGTTAATTAGGATAAGACTAAAACGCCACCCCGCTTTGTACGTCGGCTACAAAATTAGCAGATTTTACACGTTTTCCAAATATGCGTACTAGATCGGTAAAACGGGACGCTATTACTAAGACTTCGCTGTCTGTCCGTCTGTCACCAGGCTTTATCTCATGAACCGTTATCAAATCAAATCAAATCAAATGGTTTATTTGCTGGAATACATAATTATTATTATTACAATAGGTCTTAAAAAATATACGTAGGCCAATGTATTCAGCCTGCAAGCAAGCGTGCAGATGTCATAAATCATAATAGGTACAATTAATAAAACATAAAATCAGAAAAACATATCAAGTAACAAAAAAAATTATATAAAACAAAAATTATTAATAACTAGCGGCCCGCCCGGCTTCGCACGGGTATTCAACAAAAAAATCATTAAAAATTATAATACACACATTATTGGAGTTTTAGTTAGTAAAGATCTCTACTTTTATTGAAATTAGACATCAATATTTATACGATACTAACGTCACTCAATTGTTTTGCCTTCCCGGAACCTCTCTGACTTTTTGGTATGGTATTAAAGTTCAAATTGACTCTACATTTTAGGAAGAAAACGTTTGTATGGGAAAAAGAAAATGGCTGTTATTAGGGTTTTCCCGGCAATTATTCAGTTTTTTCTCGCCGTAAAAACCATTCTTGGGCTTCAACGAACATTTAAAAAAAAGAATTGGCAAAATTGGTCCAGGCGTTGTTGAGTTATGCGCTTACCAACACATTTTGCGATTCATTTTTATATTATAAGATTACAAATATTACATAATTATGTATATAGATTATTTAAAATTAATATTTAGTTAGTTATAGTTAGACAGCTGAAATTTTCACAGAATATATACTTCTGTAGCCGCTATAGCAACAAATACTGCAAAACAGAGTGAAATACATGACTGTATATATTTAAAGGGGTTTGTTGTAAGGTTCCCATGCAACAAACGGGTTTTAGAACTTACAGGGTAGCGTTTGACCACAACACAATGCATCTGATGTTAAGTGATGATTCGGTCGAAACTTGGTGTTTAACGCCTGAAATTAATAATAATAATCGATCCTGATCTGATATCCGCGGTTTTGGATCGATATGTCATGTCATAATATGTCCTTTTAGTAGTAATATGTCAATCCAAAACCGCGAAAAATTGATCAGGATCGATTATTAATTTCGGCGTAAGTAAATATATTGAAGTTTGAAATGAAATCTTTTTTAGCCACTTTTCCTATATTATGTAGGATTGGAAGGAGTAGGATATACTATCCTAAAACGGTAATGAAGCATAGTAAAATCATTCATAATAACATCGTAATAAACATTATGATATTAATAATCTGCGAAGGCCATCTTTCTCTAATATCAAAGTTGTGTATTGATATAAAATATTTAATTACAAAAATTTTATTATAAATAATTGATCCTGTTCTTTATGATTTGTTTGTTTTTACTCTTATTATTATGACGTGTGTAGTTTTTAGGGTTCCGTAGCATGTTGCAAATGGAACCGTTAATCATTCAATAGCCAATAGTTATGTATTCAATAGGATACATTATGATTACTTTAAAACGTCAAACTTAAAACTAGCTACATCGGTTCCAACCTCCTTGCGCCGGCAAAAGAACAGGCAAGAAACGCCCGGCAGGTTATTTTTTTTGGCCCGATCACATTGACAATTTTATTCTTATTACTAATTGATTGTATTAAGTTCACCACAATCCCAAGCTTTTTTTTGTCATCTTTTATTCTTCGTCATCATTTGCATATCAGTCACCCACAGTTCTCAGCAGCTATAAAGTACTTTAGTTTGACTTTTTAAAGTGATCATTTTATGTATCCTATTGATTAAATAATGTTTGGATTTAGATTCTGCAATTTGATATTACTTTAATATATTATGTGTAGTATTATAAAACAGTACAAGTTACCCACCTGGTTTCGCACGGGATGGCAGTAGGCACATAAGGCGTTTCTTGAATTCATACATAATTTTCAAATTTTTAGCACTGTTCATAAAGAAATCACATAGAAAAACAATTTTTAGTTTTTTCCGAATTTCACAATAATTCAATGATTTAGGTCTTGGCAATTACGCACACAACAAAATATAATTTATACAAATCAGTCTAGGCGTTTTCGAATTTTAGCGAGACTAACGAACAAAGCAATTGTTTTACATATTTATAAGAAAGAAGGTTATAAGCGTGTGATTTTCAAATCTTTTGAGTACGGAACCGTAACTGCTTGAGCCGCCACTCGCACTTGCCCAATGTTTTACGTGTGATTCCATACGTACAGTTACGTACCTAATTATTTATCATTAGGCTATTTTAAAACTTTTAACGACATTTAATTTAATTACATTTAATATAGACACAATGAATTGAAAATAAATCATACAGTACTTTTGTACCTACTGTAATTAAATGTATGCCCTGTTAAGGAGTTTATTTGTAAATAAAATAATTTAAAAAACGATAGAGCGGCAAAGGAATGAAACACCTTACCGTCTTTGTTTCCTGATAAGTATAACTCGGGAGCCCTCAAGTCGAGAGTGAATAGGTATCTTCTAGGCAAGCATGCTCCATCTTCGACCTCGTCATCACTTACCATCAGGTGAGACTGGGGTTAAATGCTTACTTTATTGATAAGAAAATAATTTAATTTTATTAAGACGAGGAATTGGCAATATTGGCTGCAGGGATCTCCTACTTTCACAGCAATTACAAAACATACAGAGCTAATATGTATGTACATTAAAGATCATGTTTTTGACATCAAATTGTCGGAAGGATAACACGATTGGTTAACTTTCATAGCAGAGAAACAATGATCGAAAACTGCCCTCTAAAAAAAAAGATTTTCATTTTACAGGCATACAAAACCGATTTAAGAGTTGTTTTTTTTTCACATTCTAGAACTACAGGTTTAGTTCTATAAAATTAACGATAGTTTTCATATTAAACGAAAAAAACCTTTTTTTTACGCATACGACCTTACGGCATTAGTCAGCTCGCTTGCGTTTTTGTATGGAGCTGATTTCAGATTCATTGTTTTTATCACGGCGCGGCGTCCTCTTAAATACATATGTAAATAATGAATTGAAAAAATAAACAAATAAAATAGTAATAAGATTGCCCATTGTAACACTAGTTCAAAGATCTTTCCTTTTATGTTGTTCTATTTCTACCCGACTGCGAAGGAGGGTTATGTTTTTCGAGTGTATGTATGTATGTATATTTCTTTGGCACGGCCTGTAGCCTAAATGGCTTGACGGATTTTAACGTAAGGACGTGTTGTCATAAGATTCGTCATTAATGTGGGAGTGACATCCCTTTTATTCTGGCGCAGTCAGGTTTTTTGTGCCTTCTGTAATGTACAATCTTGTTTCTGTTGTTGTGGTGAAACAAAACAGCGTTTTCTATATATTTATTTCATCTTTGTCAGCCCTTTACGTTCCCACTGCTGGGACTCTGGCCTTCTCTCAGAGAGAGTATGGGCCGTAATCTACCACGCGGCCCAGTGCGGGTTGGTAGATGTCGCATGCCCTTGAACGTTGCGGTTCTTGGACATGCCGGTTTCCTAACGATATTTTCTTTCACCGTTTTGAGCGAAAGTAAATCCGCACATAACTTATTAGGTCATAGGTGCGGGGTCTAGAGGATTCGAACTCGGTGTCGGCGTCTTGTAAATCGCATGCGTTACCGTTCGGCCATCATCGCTCTGATCTATATATCTATCCCTATTTTACATTATAAATGCGAAAGTAACTCTGTCTGTCTTTCACGCCTAAACTACTGAACCGTTACAAATGAAATTTGGTACAGAGATAATATAAAACCTGAGAAAGTATATAGGCTACTTTTTATTGCGATAAACTGTAGCCCACGCGGGAGAAACCGCGGGGAACAGCTAGTCTGTCTACATTTATTAATGAAATACACAATATTGCGCAACTAGTACAAACACACATAACAAACACTTTTGTACAACATTGCGCAATAAGGATTTATTTTTTAACATTCAATTTAATTTAATGGCACTTCCGACGAAGTTAAAAGATTTTTACAAGATGTTAGAAAAATAAAATAATCAACTTTGCAAATAAGCACTGAAACGTAGCGAATGTAGCGATGGTGGCCGAACGGTTAGGCGTGCGACTTACAAGACGCCGACACCGAGTTCGAATCCTCTCGGCCCCGCACCTATGACTCAATAAGTTATGTGCGGATTTGCCATCGCTCAAAACGGTGAAGGAAAACATCGTGAGGAAACCGGCATGTCCAAGAACTGCAACATTCAAAGGCATGCGACATCTACCAACCCGCACTGGGCCAGCGTGGTAGATTACAGCCCATACTCTCTCGCTGAGAGAAGGCCGGAGTCCCAGCAGTGGGAACGTGAAAGGCTGATGATGATGAAGCACTGAAATTTCTATTAGTCTAAGTACTTGACTACATCATAGTATAAAACAAAGTCGCTTCCCGCTGTCTTTCCCTATGCATGCTTAGATCTACTACGCAATGGATTTGATGCCGTTTTTTTTAATAGATAGAGTAATTCAAGAGTAAAGTTTATATTATGTATAATACAAACATAATAACTATACAAAAAAACCGAAAAAATTTAAGGTTCGGAAAATACTGTCCCACATTAGTACAATATGTACATTGCACCCGTGCGAAGGCCGGGGCGGGTCGCTTGTACAGTCAACGACATAAGTAGCTCAACATTCACACAATTTCCGATTACCGGCATTTTTTTTATTATTTTTTTTATTCACAACTAGCGGCCCGCTCCGGCTTCGCACGGGTATTAAACAAAAAATTCATTAAAAATTATATAATACACACATTATTGGAATTTTAGTAAAGATCTCTACTTTTATTGAAAATAGACATCAATATTTATACGATACTAACGTCACTCAATTTTTTTGCCTTCCCGGAACCTCTCTATTAACACTTGAACTTTATTGTATGGTGTTAAAGTTCAAATTGGCTCTACATTTTAGGAAGAAAATGTTTGTATGGGAAAAAGGAAAGGGTTGCTTTTATGGTTTTCCCGGCAATTATTCAGATTTTTCTCGCCGTTAAAACCATTATTGGGCTTCAACGAACATTTTAAAAAAAGAATTGGCTAAATTGGTTCAGGCGTTGTTGAGTTATGCGCTTACCAACACATTTTGTGATTCATTTTTATATTATAGATAGGCAAGCATTTGACCACAGTTTCACCTGGTGGTAAGTAAAGACGTGGCCGACGATGGAGCATGCTTAAACACCAACCTTTGATCACATCATCACTTAAAATCAGGTGTGTTATGTTGTGGTCAGAGCGACACCTTGTAAAATGTGAAAAACCCCACGACATACTGATCTGAAACACATTTTGGGAAATGTAGTAAGATCAGCTACTTTTGTTGCTGACTGTACTAAGTACAGCCAGCGTCAAAAGCTCCTGGAAATGCGTATTTTCCCAATTTTCCTACACAGTATAGAGTAGCATGACGTCACCTTCGACTACATCGTCGTATTAACCGCAGTACCCCTAGTACAGGTTTGAATAGTTTACAAAAACTATAAAAGTTTTCGTTTCCATCCACACATATTTTTTCAGCGAATCTTACCGAGACTTGGAGGAACTGAAATCGTTTATACGGGTTATTTTAAATCGTTATAATCATATTCCGACAATGTTATTGAGTTACTTTTTGAATTTAAGCAGATCGAGTTGCCACTTTGACAAGTCGGCGGTGGTAAACGTCGACGTTTACGAAAACTTTTATCGTTTTCAAAACTTGTACTAGGGGTGCAGGTGTTTTGTGGTGAAACTCTAACCAGTAAGAAGGAAAAAATATATTCCTCAATATATTTTCGCCTCTGAAATCAAGGTGAAAATTGAAACTCTTTCATTGCAACCATTTTTACTGAAATTATAATAGTAAAAAAAGGATTACCCTTTTAACAAATGACAGGAGGCCTTAAGAAGAACATGTATTGTATAACTTATAACAAAAAAAACCAACTTCAGGTTCCCCTTGATTTCTCTGGGATGCCATCATCTGATCCTGGTTTCCTTATCATGGTACAGTCAACGACAAAAATCCCTGAACAAAAACAAATTTTCCAATTCACTATATGATCTTAAAATTCAAAATTCAAATAATTTTTATTCAATAGGATACATTGTGATCACTTTAAAACGTCAACTTAAAACTAGCTACGCCTGTTCCAACCTCCTTACGCCGGCAAAAGAACAGGCAAGAACGGTAATTTTTTTGGCGCGATCACTTGACAATTTTATTCTTATTACTAGTTGATTGAATTGGAGCAAGTTCACTAAAATCCCAAGCTTTTTTTGTCTAATAGTCCGATATTGTTTTTAAACACTAACTTTCGACTGAATCATCACTTAACATCATGTGTATTGTGCTATGGTCAAACACAACCTTGTTAGTTGTAAGGAAAAAACAAAATTTCTGATCTAATAAGCATTTGGAAAAAAAATTAAATATGATCAGCTTCTTTTGTCGCTGACTGTACCACCCTTGGGATATATCCAATCCAACAAAAAAAAAACATCCAAAACAGTTCGTTAATTTTCATGTTTCCATATCCCAATGTACAACAACCAACTAAGATAAATCTTATTAGTAAAGCTTATTATAAAATATCGGACTATTTACATGACAAAAAAGCTTGGGATCATCATCATTATCAGCCTTCCACGTTCCCACTGCTGGGACTCTGGCCTTCTCTCAGAGAGAGAGTATGGGCTGTAATCTACCACGCTGGCCCAGTGCTGGTTGGGTTGGGATCATAAAATTACATTATTATGACATGACTATCGATGCAAAACCGCGGATAACGGATCAGGATCGATTATTAATTCCGGACGTTAGTTATTTTATTTTATTTATTTATTTTATTTTATTTATTAGGGACAATAAACAGTAATACAGTACTACAGTAATAATAAGTAATATTAGATACAAAATCGAAATAACTGCATCACCCACAGCATTATCCACCGTTTACTATAATATAATACAATCTTTGCTGGGCGATTAACACAAAAAAATTAAGAATTAAGAAACATTACGTATTTATATAAAGAAAAGTAGGAGAAGACTTTAGAATGAAACCTTAATGCCTAATGCAATTAAAATGTAATTCTTACAATCTTTCCCTGTTTTTCTTGGTCACTACGATCATCACAACTATAAAGAAATCAATACACGTCTAAACAAGTGTAAACAAAATATCAAGTACATTTGAGAGTTATTAAAATAGTTTAATATTCAGATAGCGATCAGCGAATTCTACCCGGAAAAACTATTAAAAGAGTCAACTGGAACATATTTTCTAGTTTAATAGTATCCTCAAGTTATTTGGGTGCTTAGTGCATGAGCGGAAGCGATTTCAAAAACGCTAGTTCACCTCAAAGTCTAATGGAACGCGTACACCAAAACCGATTTTGTCGGCCGATGACGGACAGAACTACTCGGACGAGTAACTCGGACGTTCAACTGAATACACTGCAGACGATAACGGCCGTTGTCGGTAGAACTTATGAAGTCTGAACTGTGCAACTACAGAGTACAGACGTGTTTTTAAAAATGGAGGATTTCAAAGAAATTTATTTTTTAGAAAATTAATTTTTAATTTTTCAATATCCATTCTTGATCCAAATCGGTGTCAACGGACGACGTCGGTAGTAGCAGTGTAAGCGCTCTCTTGAATTTACTTACGTTTGATTTGATCGGCTGAGTTCGGCCGATGACGCCCGAGCATACTTCGTCCGATGACGGATTCGGTGTACGCAAGCCATAATTGAACATTTTTTGACAGCTGAACAAACGAAGTTCTAAAACCATGAATAGGTGGCGCTGACAAGATAGGCTTGTTTTCTTTCGCATTTGTTCAATGAAAAGCAAAGAAATGGGAGCCCATACAGCCAAACATGGTTATTTTTTGCAACATTTCAAAGTTCATAACTCTGTAACAAATATATGTGTGATGAGCATGAATATTTAGTCCTGAGTCTTGGATATTTATATCTATATAAGTATGTATATCGTTGCCTAGTAGCTAGCTTAATTTGGAGTTGTGTGCAATGGTCCCTCGTTATCTAAATCTCGAATACATATAAATAAATAATACGAAATCTAATTTATTATGAATACTTATTAAAAATACCGGACTACATAGATAAAAAAATTCTTGGGAGACTTGGGATCAATAAGTATGAAAAAAAAAACAATTGTAAATGAAAAAATTACCTGGTGGGGTTCTTGCCTGTTCATTAGGAGGTTGAAAAAGTTGTAGATATCTGTAAGTTTGACGTGTTACGGCAAAAAATTCACGTGTCGTATTCTACTAAATAAACATTTTATCAAATATAATCTGTATCTAATTAAAACCTAATTAAAAATAGCTTTGGATTTAAAAAGTTAAATTAAAATACTAACAAATAAAACGCTGCATTTAAGTCCCTTTCTGCAGGTAGAGTGCCCAAAAAGCTGACGACATAAGCTCGTTGAATAGCCAAACTATTCGTTGGCCGAGACTTCGTCGTTGGCACTCTTTGATCACCCGTCTCTTCAATTATGCGTTGATAACTCCTTGTAAAGACGCTTGGCATATTTTTGACTTCAAGTCAGAACCGCTCTCGCTCCGCTCGTGTCACCACCCGCACCCTCCACCGCGGCACCCCCTATATAAACGTCTAACTAACTAAGGAGGCGACAGTGTAACGACACCCTGTATACAAACCGTTTCCGCCGCGCGATCCTATTGAATTGTACATTGTGTCATTGCAGTTGCAGTTAGAGTGAGTATTGGTTTTTATTTCTTCTTAAAAGTACGTTTTCAGGATAAGAAATTTTTTTTTATTTGGAATTATGGTCATTAAAAAAAAAGAAATTAAATATTAAAAGAAATTTAATTTTACATTTTTTTAAATAATAATATAACAAATTTAATTTTACAAATTTCTGAAATAATATTAAAATAAAATATGAGAAGATTTTTTTTACATCTCTTATATGGTATGGTAGCGTTTGAGATATAGTCACCTGATGCTGACGTGACGATGTGGTCAGTTTTATATTAATAGGAAAGACGGGAAAAATAATTACTTAGTAGGAAAAAAGGAAAGTGCATTAAGATTGTATTTCGTATTAAATTCGCTTTTGTTTCTGTGTTTTTGTAATTGTTACAATAACCGTGTTAACTAAAGTAAATATTAATTGTTAATATTAACAAACGATTCCAAAGTCAACGTTAAGATTTTGATAATAATTATAAAATAAACATTAATTCTGAACGAATGTGCAACATAAATTAATTCAATTCAATTAATTTATTTCAGATTTTCACTATCCATACAATTCACATTAAATTTAGTCCGCATAAAAATTAAAATAACACAATTATAAGTAACTAACACTACAGACACAAAATAATAAAATAATATCAAGTAAAATACCAAAAAAACCTAAAAAAAACCTATTAAATTGTTTTAATCGCTATTTTCCAATGATACAAAATTTCTTATTGACATAACTACATATATTTTTGTTTATGAAAGTATAAAATTTATCAGAGCCACCTCCAAAAACCAAGAGACCACTAAATCTGAATTAAAATACAAGACACCTTAGCCCAACAGTGGGAGATCGGTCTAAAAAAGGCCTGTTCAGTTTCGACCCAATAAAAGAAATGGTTAATTTTGTTTTGAGAATCATTACAATTTCAAATACATATGTTTGTTTATTTCTTTATTTTATTAAAGCACTCGCGACTCGGCCAAGCATCGCACGAGTGCAATAAGCACGTGTAGAGTATATAGTTCTGTTCATTCTATTTTTCTATTTATTGTGTAAGTATTTTTCTTTGTGGGTATGTAGTCTTTCTTCTTTTGCTCTTTGATTGTTTTTTTACTGTTTCATTTTTGTTTAATAATCGCGTTTATGAGTATTTTATTTAGTTCATTTATTTATTCATTTTTCCCGTGCGTAACGTCACCTACCGGTACCAACGGAAGACCAGCGCTGGTTCGAAAGAACCCAGCATCATGCTGAGTTGTTGCTGGTTTGTGGCAAAAAACCTGTAATTGATTGTCTTTGTATTATTATTTAAGTTTATTTGTTTTGTATATGTTATTTTGTGAAGTGTATGGTGTTTTTTTGCCACAAATAAATATATTGTCTATTGTCTATAATATTTAATATACTCGTATATACCTTCCACAAGAAATTCTCAAGATTATGACAGAGTCCTCTAAAAATGTACACGTTTTTTCAACAAAATCCCAAGTGAAATTGTCGATAGCTATATTTCAAGTTCATATGAAATTAAATCTTATTAGTACAGGTTATAATAAAATATCAGACTGTTGAGAAGACAAAAAAGCTTGGGGTTGCAGTGAACTTGCCCAAATTCAATCAATTAGTACCTCATTTGAACAAATTGAACAAACAAAATATGCATTATGAGAAAAGCTGTTAATTGGAAATTACAAACAGACACTTCAGTTTTATTTATTTGTATATATCTAAATTTATATAACTCAAAGGTGACTGACTGACTGACATAGTGATCTATCAACGCACAGCCCAACTACTGGACGGATCGGGCTGAAATTTGGCATGCAGGTAGATGTTATGACGTAGGCATCCCCTAAGAAAGGGTTTCGATTAATTCTACCCCCAAAGGGATAAAATAGGGGATGAAAGCTTGTATGAAACTTTGTCAATTTTAAACCGATCGGGCTGAGACTTTGCATGCATAAAGCTGTAGCGCAAGCGGGTGAAACCGCGGGGAACAGCTAGTCTTACTAAATAAACATATTTCAAGAAAAATAATCATTTATTTGCAACAACTTATACAAAATACAACTTATACATAAACCAGTGGTGGATTTAGCAGCAGGCTGAGTAGGCTGGAGCCTAGGGCGGCAGATTTTAGGGGCAGCAAATTTAGTGTCAATTAAAAAAAAATGTTTTAATGATATTAGAAGAGTCGTACCTATATATGTATTTAAATATTATTATGTGCACACAAACAATTAAACATTGTTCAACACTTGAATTTTCTTCAATTTTTGTCTGACGCATAAAAAAATGACACATTTAAAAAGGAAAGGCAGAGGCCGTAGAGGTTATAGAGGTTGGTAGGGGCGGCAAAATTTGAATACTGAGCCTACTGGCGGCAAATGTGTAAATCCGCCACTGACATAAACAAATGCATTGAGTAGGAACTATGTACATAAGATGTATTGTTGCAAATCGGCCTCAACTCAGCGTTGTGCTGCTCGTTTGCCCAGCGCTGGTCATCCGTTGAAGCCGATTTTGAATAGCCTAACATCGTAATGTATATTTCGTATTTCTACGCCTCGTCCTTGGGCATTACTTTTATATTTCTTTGTTATTAAGGGTAAATGAGACGCGGTCAGGTCAGTAAGCAAATAAAAAGGGCTGTGGTGGAGGAAATATTAGGTCATTTACTTTTAAACTTATGGTGGAGTAGCAAATTAGTAACTTTAGAATTTTCTTTTTATTTCTCTCTAACTGATCAGCGCCTCTAGCCAAGATGCATTCTGCAATCGTTGACGCTAATAGAAAACAAGAAAAAAGTATTGGTTTGACATATTTCTGACCACGTGACTTAGCGTTGAAATATAAACCAATACTTTTTTCTTGTTTTCTACTAGCGTCAACGATTGCAGAATGCATCTTGGCTACGGGCCCTGTTATCCGCGGTTTTGCATCGATATATCTAGTCATAATATGTCATTTTAGTAGTAATATATCAAACCCTAGTACCTACTAAAATGACATAATATTATGACATAATATTATGACATAACATATCGATCCACCAACTAAACTAAAGCTAGACTAAAGTGGGACTGGGCGGGACACGTAAGCCGGATGCACCCGGATCGCTGGGCAAGGATCATCACGCAGTGGGTACCTGAAGACGGGCGACGTCGCCGAGGCAGGCCCCGAAAAAGATGGCGTGATGACTTTGACTCATTTAAGGAGCGGTGGCCTGAGGTTGCGGGGGATAGAGATATCTGGAGAGAAATGGGGGAGACCTTTGCCCAGCAGTGGGACAGTATAGGTTAAGAAAAAAAAAAACCGATCCAAAACCGCGGATAACGGATCAGGATCGATAATTAATTTCGAGTGTAAGAGTCCTTCCTACTTCAATCCTAATTTTTAACCTCCGACGCAAAAAGAGGGGTCTTATAAGTTTGAAGTCAATGTCTGTCTGTCTGTCTATGTCTATGTAGATCTCAAACGGATGGACCGATTTCAATGCGCTTTTTTTATATAAGTACCTAAATTTCTATGAGAAAGAAGAATTAGAAAAGTTACCCCGTAAATTGGGGAAAGACTACATGTGTTTCTGGTCGAAGAAACTTGAAATTTGGAGGGTATGTTTGTTTGTTTGTGTTTGTATTGATGCATAGGGGTGTAATAAAAAAGGTTTTTTTTACATTCAACCCCTAAGGGGGTAAAAAAGGAGACACTGTAGCCCACGCGGGCGAAACCGCGGGGAACAGCTAGTTGATAATAAACTTAATAAAAAACAAGCGTTTTAGTCCAGTCATTTGGTTGGAAAAATAGAGGTTACCTGGAAAGTTTTCCGGGAGTTTTGAAATTGGCAATTTTATAGATTTTGACGTGCTCTTTCCGAATTTCAACTTTGCCACCTCGTATCCTTGCCGCTCGCGCGTAGGAAATTTTTTCTACAATTATTTTGTATAGAAATGTTTTTCCTGTAAAATGCGTCGGAAAGGAGTTATTATCAAAAAACTGATTTTAGGCGCCATTTTTCCAAAATGGCGGCGCGAGCGGCAAAGATACGAGGTGGCAAAGTTGAAATTCGGAAAGAGCACGTCAAAATGTATAAAATTTCCAATTTTTTAAAACTCCCGGAAAACTTTCCAGGTAAAATACCCAATGACTGTACTATTTGTAAAATCTTTGTAAAATTTTCTTATTTTATTTCACCTTGTTGTTTTATTGTGACCTATATACGATGAAGAGCAAATACAAAGGTGTCAAGCCTTATAAAATGGCGGCTATAATAAGAGTTCGGTTGACAGATGGTGATACATTGTGTTTACCAGCGATATGTGGTATGTGGCGATGGGTGGTACAGTCAACGACAAAAGTCGCTGAGCAATCACACTTTTTTCTATTATCCTCATCATCTTAGACACCAATTTTTAACCTCATCATCACCTAAAATCAGGTATGTTATGTTGTGGTCAAAATGATACCATGTAAAAAAACAATAATAATTACTGATTTGAAACACATTTGGAAAATCGAGAAGGATCAGCTACTTTTGTCGCTGACTGTGTGACTGTGAACCGTAAATAGTTTCAATAACTAATTATATTATTTTCACCCGCGTCTTCCTGTTATCCCGCAGGAACCTTTTTTCGGGATATAAAGTAGCCTATGTGTTAATCCAGGGTATAAGCTATCTTCATTCCAAATTTCATTCAGATCCGTTCAGTAGTTTTTGCGTGAAAGAGTAACAAACATACATACATACATCCATACTCACAAACTTTCACGTTTATAATATTAATTATTTAGTAAGATACTAAGATAAGCCAAGATGCATTTTTCAATCTTTATCTTTATCTTCATGGTTCTAGATCAACGGGAGGGTAGGTTTTGATTCACTTGTCAAATCGCAAAATATGCGAATGATGAGACAGTGGTCCAACAATGGTTTGCTATAAGAGAGAGAGAGAGAGAGAGAGAAAGAATTTATTCAGGAAAAGACTGTACACAATAAAGAAACAAAAAATAAAGAAACGCACAAAAAACAGTTAAATTGTAGATAAGTAGGTATAGTATATTACGTGATGGTGCGAACACTGCTGCTGTGTACAGTGCCTCCCAAAAAGGACTTGGCTCAGCATATGCTATGGACGAATCCACAGCGCTGATTTTCAGCCAAGACCCTATTGAGTGACGTGCGGATACGAAAACAAAAAAAAATAAAAATATATATAAATAATCTTAATAATAACCATAAAAAATACGGTAAAAAATATAAATTATAAATAACAATGGTAGGTATAATGTTTGTATATTTGAATTCCAATGAATAGTTCTGAAGTCAACAGAAGTGGATAACAATAAGCGAAAAAAGTAGTAAATGTTTATATAGGTATAGTTTAAAAATTGAACAGCTAAAAAAAAAAGTAGCTCTCTAAAATCAAAAAATTAATAAATTTCCCCATTTGGTATGAATCAATTAATATTATAAAACATAAGAAATAAAATGAAAAAACAATGAACTACCTCCAAGGCCAGCACATAGGTCCGCTGAGTGATTGACTGATTGTCAATAGCTCCTAAGTTAAATTGATAAAATAAAAAAAAATAAAAAAAAAAAAAAAAACACTAATGACATTATAAATATGTAAATAAATAAATAATTCATTTATAAAACGTATCATTTATAAATATATAAACCTTATTATAAAACGCTTTATGAAAAATAGCTACATGAAAAAGATCAATAATTAAAGATCATGAAGAACCGCGATGTGAAAATTCGTTACAATTAAAAAAATTGGTTGTCTGTAAAGTCGGTTTACTGACGATAGTTTAACGTGACAACGTCGTTTGGCCGATTGTGCTTCTTTGTCGCTCGTTCCGCGCTCTCGCTTGCACTTCAAGCCTTACATGGAACGCCTCAGAGCGAGGTAACGCCGCAGAGCGAGGTAACGCCGCAGAGCGAGGTAACGCCGCATGAGTCATGTTTTTTCGTGCGTGCAGCCGGCTCTATCGAATTATAAGACGTTGTCACGTCAAATTTATTGTCTATTGTCTATTGTCTATAAAACTGCTTTTGTGAAACATGTCGAAGAAATCCTTTTAAAACATTGATTTGTTCAACCAAAGAGTTTTCAAAGCAATTTAACTTGAATTTTTTACCCTGAAATTTAACTACAGCTATAACAAGCACCATAATGCGGTAATTCCTTACCGACAGGCCGACTCGGAAGCCATAGAAATGGTGTAAAACGTCGATATATCCACAGAAAAATGTTGACAGTAAACCATCTACTTGTAGTTCTCAAAGTTGACTGCACCGCGACTTGCCTAGCAAAAAGCTTTTCGGGACTCGCCTCTTGAAGGGCAATTTTATGACGGAACGGACGGAAGACCAGCGCTGATCAAACGAGCAGCACAACGCTGAGTTGAGGCCGGTTGCAACAATACAATATTTTTTATTCCTTCTTATTTCTATGTACATAATGTGTTAGTCTTAAGTATTTTTGTACAATTTGTTGCAATATGATTATTATTCTTTTTATATTTTTTCAGATACAATTTACCAGGTAGTCCCTTTAGCCTACGACATAATTCGCACGTTTGGGGAATCGATTTTTAATCGATACTTTTTTTTTTACTTGCAACACCGATGCTCACTCTATGGTCCGTCCAACTGACGATTCATTCTTGTTTAGAGATAATAATAGAGATTTAAAGTTTTCCACAGAGGGTTACTGGGCGGGGGGGACTTTGTATCTTCGATTGAAGCGACTCATATAATAATGATCGAACTTCACTTCAAGAAGTTCGTTTGATCTTATATTATTAAACTGTTCAAAAAGAAAAAAGCCCATTCAGTTCCGATCCAATGTGTTAATCTTATTTATTTATATTTTAAATCTTCTTTCTACTATAGAAAACAAAGTTGGGTTTGTTACAACACTTAGGTTTAACTCGAGAACGGCAGGACCGATATTTATGATCTTTTATTTATTGGATTTGTTTCCGCCCCGAATAGCAGAATAAATACTAAAATTATGAAGAAATTTTCTTTGTCATAAATTTTGTATGGAACGTCAACTAACATTTTGACAGTACTTTCACTGACAGATAGCTAATGTAATGCTTTAAAGAATGACTTAGACTAATTTTATATTAGAAAAATTAGTTTCGGCATTACATATATTATTTTTTATCGGGATAAACATGCAACTGTATATACGTAGTTTAGTAAAATAATAACAAAAAAGCGAAATACTACATACTTATAAAATTAAACTTAATTAAACAAAATAACTTTGGGTTGGTAAAATAACCGTGTCTAGAGATCGAATAGCAAAGTTAAGCTTGCCTTTGAAAGTGAAAAAGTCTTCAATGGGTGTTTATTCGGAACCCTCAGTGTGCAAGTCCAACTCGTACTTGGTTGAATTTTCTATATTTCGTTTCATTAATTGTCTTTAATGTTTCTTAGAAACTTAAAAAAATTCAAGTTGGTATACTGTGTTCATTTAAACTGTGACATCATACTTGTAGATTAAAATATATTCTAACCTTTAGATAATGTACTTTGCGGTAATCGTTTAAGATTAAAGTAGACAAGACGTCTTTATTGGAGGTAAGACTTTTGTACAAATACCAGCGACTCGCCCCGGTTTCACACGGGGTTGACAAACGGAAAAAATCTTTTTTTTCTAGAAATATTTCTCAACTAGTTGTGCTCTGTGGTTTTCCTGTTATATATATTATTGCGGCATAAAAATATCTACATGCTAATTTTATATGAGCGTTGTATGCTATCTCCATTCCAAATTTCACTGAAATCTGTTCAGCCGTTAAAGCGTGAATTCGTAACAAACATATAAATAAATAAATAAATAAATATCGGGGACAATTGCACACAAATTGACCTAGCCCCAAAGTAAGCTCGAAACTTGTGTTATGGGTACTAGACAACGATATACATACTTATATAGAGAAATAAATACTTATATAGATAGAAATATCCAAGACTCAGGAACAAATATTCGTGCTCATCACACGTATATTTGCCCTTACCGGGATTCGAACCCGGGACCGTTAGCTTTGCAGGCAGGGACACTACCAACTCGGCTACCGCGTCGTCAAATATCGTACGTACTCACTCGCTCTCAAACTTGTTTCTATATAGACTACTAGCTGTTCCCCGCGGTTTCACCCGAGTGGGCTACAGTTTATCGCGATAAAAAGTAGCCTATGTCCTGTCTCAGGCTTAGACTATCTCTGTACCAAATTTCATTGAAATCGGTTCAGTTGTTTAGGCGTGAAAGGCAGACAGACAGCCAGAGTTACTTTCTCATTTATAATATCAGTAGAGATATTTAAGTGTGATTAATCAAAATAGAAACTAGACATTTAATTTTCAGTAAAATTTTAATTTTTTTAATATATTTTCAGGTATTTTGAAAAAATGGAGCACGCCGAGTTTCGTGTGAAGGGTAAGTTCTAATCAATTATTGTTATTATAAAGCTGAGCCCCTGTACTGGTGGACAACAGTAACAGTTTATCGCGATAATAAGTATTCCCAGAGTTAAAACTATATTCATACTAAATTTCATGAACAATCATAACTTCAAAATATATTGGTTTAGTTAAAACTGGCTGCGCCTATTCCAACCTCCTTACACCGGCAAAAGAACAGGCAAGAAACACCTCATCATCATCATTATCATCATCATCACATTGACTTTTTTTTTTTTACTATTTACAGGGTAGCGTTTGACTACAAGTCACCTGATGTTAAGTGACGATGTGGTCGAAGATGGCGCCACGCTACACCTGGACTGGGAACTGGCTCTCAATTGAGGCTGCCGGAACACACCGATAGGTGCTTGGCGACAGATTCTTAACAAGAGGGTGGTAGCTAGCCAGGCGAGTACTAGAAAATACCCTACCACCAAGCTATGGTTTCATCACGATGTTTTCCTTCACCGAAAGCTCAAGCTCATTGTAGGATTCGAACCCACGTCCTACGGATCGCAAGCCGATGTCACTACGACTAAACCATCATTGCTATTCTTATTACTTACCTAACTGATTTGGAGTAAATTCACTTCAATTTAAAGCTTTCTGTCAATAGAATAGCCTGTTATTTGTAAGCTTTACTAATAAGGATTCGTTTTATATAGGATTCGTTTTATACTGGAATAGACTACCGGAAGACGTAGTGTCGGCACCTTCAGTGAATTCCTTTAAAAACAGACTGGACAAGTGGTTGCGAACGAACAATGCTTCCTTGCTACAGAATTGACTTCTCTCTGCACCTTTGGACATTGTTATAATTCAACACAGCATTATATAGGCACATCAGCCTCTGGGCTACTCGCCTATTACCAAAATAAATAAATAAATATATTATGGACTTGATAAGTTAATAATAATAATAATAATAATGCCCGCACAATCACATACATAGGCTCTGACCCCTAACTAGGTTTCCCTGTACCTAGGGTATCAGAAACTACGCGGATCGGGGATCCACAACACCCAGACACAGAACAAATACTTGCGGTTTTTTTTTTAATGCACAAATATTTGCCCTGTAGCGGGAATCGAACCCGCGACCTCACGCTTCGCAGTCGGCTATCCGCCCATTGCGCCACATCGGTCGTCAAAAGTTGTGACAAGGCTTTGATTCCACTTGGGATTATGTTGAAAAGGCGAGACAATTATATGTTTATAGTCAAACCTATGACCCTACGTCATTAAAATATAATATCATGCCTACTATTAAATCAATTAATTGTATTTCTAAGGTAACATCGTAAGCTGTTATTATTTGAAATTAAAATCGTTATATATCGGAGTTATAACAGAAATAATAATGCTGTTTGTTACGTTTACGGAATATTGATTAGTTACATACATGTGTAAAGAGTATGGTTAGGTATTACATTTGTTCATCATCATCAGCCTATTACGTTCCCACTGCTGGGACTCTGGCCTTCTCTCAGAGAGAAAGTATGGGCTGTAATCTACCACGCGGGCCCAGTGCGGGTTGGTAGATGTCGCATGCCCTTGAATGTTGCGGTTCTTGGACATGCCGGTTTGTTCACGATGTTTTCCTTCACCACTTTGAGCGATGGTAAATTCCCACAGTGCAGGGTCGAGAGGATCGCTTGCTTTATATATACTAGCTGTGCCTCGAGGCTTCGCCGGCGTGGGAATTGATGTGACATACAAACTTCAGAACTCCATTGCACACCCCCTAAGGGTAATTATGAAAGAATACGTATTTCATTATTTACTGTGTAGCTTTCTAGCTGTTCCCCGCGGTTTAACCCGCGTGGGCTACAGTTCCCAATTTTTACCCCCGTAGGGGTTGAATTTAAAAAATCTTTTCTTTCGCATAACGACAAACATACCATCAAAATTTCAAGTTCCTACGACCAGCGCTTAAGCTGTGCGTTGATATCAGTCAGTCAGGAGTTTGATTCTTATAGATGACGACCGATGTGGCGCAATTGGCGGATAGCCGACTGTGAAGCGTGAGGTCGCGGGTTCGATTCCCGCTACACGACAAATTTTTGTGCATTGAAAAAAAAAAGCGCAAGTATTTGTTCTGTGTCTGGGTGTTGTGGATCCCCGATCCTCGTAGTTTCTGATACCCTAGATACAGGGAAACCTAGTTAGGGGTCAGAGCCTATGTATGTGATTGTGCGGGCATTATTATTATTCTTATAGATATAGATATATGTTTAAAGACATATTTTAAGAACTGTCTATATATTTAAAGTAGGTACGGTATAAACTACAAGGCGGATAAAGCAATATGTCCAATAAACGCCCGGACAAACCATAAAAAGGCTTTGCCGTTCCGGATCAAACCGGTATAAACTGGTAAACGATTCAATATGGACGAACGCAAATCCTTATGTGCGAATTGATTTGATTTCGTTTGTAAGGCGTGGAGGTTGACTATATTAAAGAATTGAATGCCGGGGGAGTACTACTACCAATTGTTTTAAACCCAAACGCAAACAGAGGGGTGTTATATCTGCGCCTGTGAAATCGTAGCGCCTAAACGCATAAACCGATTTTGATGCAGCTTCTCTTGGTCTAAAAAGTAACTGGATTGGATGTGTTCTTATATTAAAAAAGGTTTCTATGGCGAAAAATATCAACAACCTACAAACAGGACAGGTCTGTAATAATTATAAATGTGAAAGTCTGTCTGTCTGTTTGTCTGTCACGCTTTCTCGCATAAATTACCAAACCGATTTAAATGAAATTTGGTACAGAGATGGTCTAGAGCCTGAGAAAAGACTCAAGTTATTTTTTAACGCGATAAACTGTAGCCTATGTGGGCGAAACCGCGGGGAAAAACCAGTTGAAAGTTCAAGCTATAATCACTACATGCACAGATTTGTCATTTCATACAAATATATCACTATAAACGCCCGAAATAATCAAATATTTGATCCTGTACCCCTAGTAGGTACAAGTTTTTAAAACGATAAAAGTTTTCGTAAACGTCGACGTTTACCACCGCCGACTTGTCAAAGTGGCAACTCGATCAGCTTAAATTCAAAAAGTAACTCAATAACATTGTTGGAATATGATTATAACGATTTAAAATAACCCGTATTAACGATTTCAGTTTTTTTCTCAGTCTCGGTAAGATTCGCTGAAAAAAATATGTATGGATGGAAACGAAAACGTTTATAGTTTTTGTAAAATATCAAAACCTGTACTAGGGGTACAGATCTGTTTTTCGCGGTTTTGGATCGATATGTCAATCCATTTTAGCAAGCTTTACTCCTAAAATAACATATGATGACATGACATATCAAACCAAAACCGCGAAAATCCGGTTCGATTATTTATTTTCGGGCGTATATCGCTATACTGAAGCATTCATTCATCAATTATAGAATACCAGTCTCAGCGAATTATATCATCAAAGGATTTCCAGAAATTGCTAGAAAATCCATGAAGGTTTCTTGTGAAAAAAGAATACAATTCAAAGAGTCTATCAGTCGTACAAAGAGTTCTTTGTAAGTAAGGGAATAAAGGATGCACTTCAGTCGTTCCCATGTTTGTAGCTTGATTGGTTTTGGACATAAGTACGTACCTATATCAATTGAGAACAGAAGAAATGCATGGCTCATCTATAAATTTAATTTTTTAGCCACCTCTTCTAAGTTCTGGTCGCCTGGTACTTTTTTGTACAATAATGTTAATGATCAATTAATTAATTACAACTTTACGAATATTAATTTAGAAATTAATATTTATGAATAACTATATTATGCTTATAATCCATAAACGTGAATGTTTGTGAGTATGGATGGATGGATGTATGATACTCTTTCACGCAAAAACTACAGAACGGATCTGAATGAAATTTGGAATGGAGATAGCTTATACACTGGATTAACCCATAGGCTACTTTTTATCCCGAAATAAGGTTCCTGCGGGATAACGGGAAGAGCCGGGTGAAGTTGGGGCGCAACTTGTATATTATAAAACGACACTCCCCACTCAAAACACTTCATCACACTAATTACATAATATTAATATTATAAATCCGAAAGTTTATGAGTGAGTGAGTGAGTCTTCTCTTCCCTCTAATATGGTCGAGGAGAGCGATGGCTGGCACATGCGTCAACTCGTGAACGGGTGCTGCTTGTGGAGTCTGGTCTGCTTTGTTAATATTCATGTTTCCATATCCCAATGTGCACAACCAACTAAGAGAAATTCTAGAAAGCTTATTATAAAATATCGAATATTACTATCCTATTTACATTATGACAAAAAAGCTTGGGATTGTGGTGAACTTGCTCCAATTCAATCAATTAGTAATAAGAATAAAATTGTCAATGTTATCGCGCCAAAAAAATTACCTGCCGGGCGTTTCTTGCCTGTTTTTTTGCCGGCGTAAGGAGATTGGAACAGGCGTAGCTAGTTTTAAGTTTGACGTTTTAAAGTGATCACAATGTATCGTATTGAATTACAATTAAATTTTGAATATTTGAATTTTGAGTATATTTGTTACTCCTTCACGCCTAAATAGTTAAACGGACCGTTTCGAGCGATGGTAACTTATTAGGGCTAAGATGGGATTCAAACCCAGTGCCTGCGCCTTGTAAATCGCACGTGCCTGAATCGCCCCAAAACTCAATCGCCAGTAAAGTCAAAATAAAAGTTATTCTAGATCTTTGTTGCGTCGTATCCCTGAAGGTGCCGACCTTACCTCATCCATCCATTATATCTGACACCTAATTGATGCTATCTTATAATCGAATACGGTTAATTGTTTTGTCTCTCTGAACATAATTCCCGAGAAAATGTGTAAGGAAAGGGTTTAATTAATTGATTACTGGAATTATTGTAGTAAAAAAGGTACCAGGCGAGCAGAACTTTGGAAGAGATGGATTACATAATTAGTTTTTTCTTCAATATCTATGAAAATGTACGGACATCATCTTGCTACAATTTTATTGCATCATCATCATCATCATCAGCCCGTATCATTTCACTGCTGGACATAGGCCTCTCCCAAGGTACGCCACTGAGCCCGGTCTTCGGCTCTTCTCATCTAACTATACTGCCAGCCACTCGGCGCAAGTCGTCGCTCCACCTTTTTCGCTAGGTTTGCCAAGTCGCGGTCTCCACTCAAGAACACGTCTACCCCAACGGTTATCGGTTCTGCGGCTTATATGACCAGCCCACTGCCACTTCAGCTTTTATTTTATTACATGTAGATTCGTTTCTTCTACCCAGCTAAGGAGATGGTGGACTACATAGCTGACTATCTGGAGAACATTCGGGATCGCCGCGTCTACCCCAGCGTCCAACCTGGATACCTTCACAAGAGGCTCCCAAGGGAAGCTCCCCAAACTCCTGAGAAATGGGACGAGATCTTTAAGGATGTTGATGAACACATCATGCCTGGAGTAAGTTGTGGTACTAGAAATTAGGACCAAATTGGTCCAAAAAGCTTCGACCACAAAATATCACCATCGTCAGCCTTTTACGTTCCCACTACTGGGACTATGGCCTTCTCTCAAAGAGAGAGTATGAGCCGTAATCTACCACGTAGGCCAGTGTAGGGTAGATGTCGCATGCCCTTGAATGTTGCAGTTCTTGGACATGCCAGTTTCCTCACGATGTTTTCCTTCACCGTTTTTTGAGCGATGGCAAATCCGCACATAATTTATTAAGTCATAGATGCGGGGCTGAGATGATTTAAAATACCACTTGTCAAGAATCACTTTTCTTCTTGAAGCTCTCAATATTTTTGCATATCATACATTGCATTTTCCAAAACATATTGGCAAACAACTGTCACTATTTCTATTCCTTTTAAGTTAGTCCTTGTACAAACAGCTCTCTTTCGCAGCGTGTTCTGCATAAACTTCTTCACACTTTGGTTTCTTGCAGTTGGTACACTGGCAGAGTCCGCATATGCATGCATACTTTCCGGCGTTGACGTCATACCCCTCCATAATGGGAGACATGCTGTCTAGCGCCCTAAATGTGCTGTGCTTTACTTGGGTAAGCTGAATTTATCTTTATTTTAATGGTCTTAAGATTTATTGTTTGTTACACATAGCTGAAACTTTTTTTTACTTCTGACATTACACCACAAGACATCTGAGGTTATATGACGATGTGGTCGCCACCCTACACCTGGATTGGGAACTGCCTCTCGATAGGTGCTTGGAGACAGATTCTTAACTTGAGGGTAGATAGATAGCAGCTACTTAGTTTAGTAGTAGTCAAGAGATACCATAGAGATGACATTTGTCAATTAATGTTGCATCGTATTATGGATGCCAGGATACCATTGGGTCCCTGCGCCATCTTATATTTCGAAGAAAAAAGGTAAAAAACTTCGTGAATTATATACCATTGCTATTTTGCTACATACCTATAAAATACCTATTTCAATACATATGAAGATTTCAACACTTTGTTTGACTCTAGGCCTCATCTCCTGCTGGTACTGAATTGGAAACTATCGCTATGAACTGGTTGGGGAAGATCCTTGGTCTTCCGGATTGCTTCCTCAATGAGAAAGATAACAGTCCTGGCGGTGGAGTCATTCAGGTAAGTGTTGGATCTTAAGACTCTAAAAGTGGCGCCCAACGTGGGGCAGCATAACCATGCAAGAACTACTTGTACATTTGATTGGGGAAGATCCTTGGTCTTCCAGATTTCTTAGAACAGTCCTGTTGGTGGAGATATTCAGATATGTGTTGATTCTTACAATCTTAAAAATGGCGCCCAACATGGAGCAGCATTACTATGCACGAACTACTTGTTCTACTTGATTGGCGGAGATCCTTGGTCTTCCAGATTGTTTCCTTAATGAGAAGGATCTTTCTGTTTTGCTGTGTTACTGCCATCATCATCATCAGCCCTTTACGTTCCCACTGCTGGGACTCTGTCCTTCTTTCAGAGAGCTATTATACTAATCAAAATCTATCTCTCCTAGACGACAGCTAGCGAAGCAACCCTCGTGAGTCTTCTAGCAGCTCGTACCAAAGCTCTCATCGAGCTCGCCGAGCTGAACCCTGAGATGCAGTCAGCGGAACTGCTCGGGCACCTGATCTGCTACTGCTCAGACCAGGCGCACTCTTCGGTGGAGAAGGCTGGGCTGATTGGTGAGTTTGAATCCTCATCATCACCATCATCAGCCTGTATCAGTCACATAGACCGCTTCCAAGGTACGCCACTGAGGTCTTCGGCTCTTCTCATCCAACTACAGGAAGCCACTTGGCGCTTAACATGTCGTCAGCACGGAAGCACGGAACCATAAAAACAAAAAATTAACCATACATTAATACGATATTTCCAACTTTTCCATTAATTGTTTGTCTGTTTTCTAATAAAGGTCTGGTGAGAATGCGATACATAGAGACAGATGAGCACCAGAGCATGCGAGGGGACAAGCTCGAAGAAGCCATCGCAAGTGACAAGCTGAAGGGACTAGTCCCATTCTGGGTAAGTTTAGTTTATTGAACATTTTAAGCCACCATGGCCTTTTAATGAGCGATGGTAACGCGTGCGCCTTACAAGGCGCCGACACCAATGACAACAAGTTCGAATCCTCTCGGCCGCGCACCTATGACTGAATAAGTTATGTGCGGATTTGCCATCGCTCAAAACGGTGAAGGAAAACATCGTGAGGAAACCGGCATGTCCAAGAACCGCAATATTCAAGGGCGTGCGACATCTACCATCCGCACTGGGCCCGCGTGGTAGATTACGGCCCATACTCTCTCTCTCTCTCTGATGCCCGGGCCACACTAAAGTCAACGTCAAGGGATATGTCAATGCCTATCTTCGTGATAAATATTGCGTTAATTATTAACGCTATTATGTGAGTGGCTACACTTGAACGGTCAACGTGAATGCACTTGAGTTATCGGCTAACGTCAAACGCCAATGTGAATGCCGTTGTCCAATGTCGTGGCCATACTTATGTCAAACGTCAATCATCGCGCTATTGAACGGTATGTCCCGTTAGTGTGCCCCAGCTCATGAGAAGGCCAGAGTCAGTGAAGGCCAGCAGTGGGATATTTCAATAAAATATTTAGATAAAATATTTCAAACTCGTAGAGTTCAATCAAGTTTAAATTATGATCATGATGATGAGATGAAGGGATGAGGATAGTGTGTAAGTAAAGTAGTGGCGCTTTACTTAAACTTTACACGGACTTTTTTGGAACAACTAGAAAAGTCACTTTCACAACTTTATTTCAATTTCCCACACTCGTACACATTAACGAACACATAATGGTTAATAATCCACCAATATTACACATTATCACTCGAAGAAACACAAGTTTTGGAAATAAAAACAAAATTTTCACGTTGACAATTCGATTGCCGCCAAAAAAGTCCTGGGATAGCGTTATAGGCTGATAATGCACGATGAATTGTTTTTTTCTCAGTCACTTTCTATTAAATTAGTACGAGTATGTAGTAAAAATTAGTAGATATAGATTGAAAAATCTATCGCCCTTCGCAAGCGTATCCTTGATACGCGAAAGCGTATCGCATTAGAATCCAATTAAAAACTGTGCTAATACGTCATCAGCGCACACGGTGGATTGACTACCACCGATATAGAGGTATACTTGGATACTGGAAGGGAAAGTAGTTTGAGAAGTACACGGAGAAAAAAAACCTTCCGAAATACAGAAGAAATTAGATGGAATTTCCCTCCCTTTGGACTCAGAAGGAAAACTAAGGTAAAATAAGGAAGGAAAAGGTTATACATTTTGGAAGGAAGTCTTGGAAGGTGAGACTTAGAAAGAGTGTTAGGATTTTTGTGTGTGGCTGAGCTCTTTTTGATGGGGCTTGTCCGGGGAATCACTACCACTAGCTATATAATAGTAGTATAACTACTAAGGTTTTTAGTTGTTAGACCTTTTTTTTATTTTCCGAGGCAAGAGAACTCTCGACCAGGATTTCTCGACTTTATCGAGTATCGTGAGAACTTTTGTGATTTTTAGTGAAAATTGTAGTTTTTTTTTTGAATTTTCGATTTTTTAGTAAATTAGACTGATAGATAAGATCAATAAAATGAAATGGAAAATTGTAAGTTGCCCTAAATTGCACTTATTCAACGATAAACAATAAATTAAACAAACTATGCTCGGCTGTTCTTAAAAAGTAGGCTAAAACAAATTTCTCGAGAAAAAAACACATTCATTCATTCTCGCCTCAAAAAAACACATTTATTATATTATTGTAATAGATATACTTCATGTAAAGTTAAAAAGTGAAAATTATCTCAACTTTTCGTCGATTTCGTTCCGTCTGTTCCATCTAGCGATACTATGATCTTTGTACACATTAAAATAATGATTTTGTTATAATAAGCTGATTTACGGTGGAATTTTCCGGGAATAGCTATGCCGATAACAATATAGGGTCTTAGTATCAAATTGTATCCTTACGTTTATCAAGGGCATGCGACATCTACCAACCCGCACTGGGCCAGCGTGGTAGATTACGGCCCATACTCTCTCTGTGAGAGAAGGCCAGAGTCCCAGCAGTGGGAACGAAATAGACTGATGATCCATACGTAGGTGACTAAGGAGTTATTATACTATCTAGGAGTCACCAAAGAATGCTGATTTCGTGTTTTCTAGAAATCTTTATGGAGGCTAAAAGTTTGACAAAATTAAAAATTTTTTTTAAAGCTTCAAATGTGCAAATACACTCCCAACTAATATTATAAATGCGAAAGTAACTCTGTCTGTCTGTCTGTTACTCTTTCACGCCTAAACTACTGAACCGATTTAAAGAAATTTGGTACAGAGATAGTCTAGAACATGAGACAGGACATAGGACATACTTTTTATCGCGATAAACTGTACGCGTGGGTGAAACCGCGAGGAACAGCTAGTAGTATAATATATGCGAAAGTAACCTTGTTTGTTTGTTACCTTTCACGTCTAACGCGATCCTGATCCGTTATTTGGATCGATGTGTCATGTCATAATATGTCATTTTAGTACTAGGGCTTGACATATTATGACATGACATATCGATCCAAAACGCGGATAACGAATCAGGATCGATTATTTCGGGCGTTAACCACTGAACCAATGTTAATAAAATTTAGATCAAGTAAACAATAGGAAAGTACCTACATAGGATATTGTCACAGACAGTTTTTTAAATAACTTTTAAAAATCCTCAGTATGCCTAAAAAAATGAGTACCTAATGCGTAATGTCACCTCAAATCAAATCAAAGTGTTAATTTGCATAAAAACATGGTGCAATACAATAAAAATAATTAGCAGGTCTTAGGCATAAAATTGTCCATTTACATGTTTTTTGTCATCATATAATTCATATTTCATTTATTCCAAGAATGTTGCACATATAAATATGAGTTCATAAAATAAAAATTTGCTCATACATTCTACCATAACAGTGGTGTGGCATGTCAACTTAAGTTTACAATTTAAAATCTATACATATAATAAATCTGTAACTCATCACTGTCTGTACATTGAAGATAAATGAGAAAAACTTTTACTGGGGGCCTTTATTAACGCAATAGAACCCAAAACAATGGTTTTTAGAATTTTTGTCTGTTTGTCTGTATGTCTGTTTGTCTGTTTGTCTGTTTGTCTGTTTGTTTGTGCGCGCTAATCTCAGAAACGGCTTAACCGATTTGAATGCGGTTTTCATTAATATATTGTGGTTTTCTCCACTTAACATATAGTGTTTGTTTTATTTCAATCGGTTCATAAATAAAAAAGTTATATCAGTTTAAAGCATCACGTCGGAAATTTGGTCGAGTCGATTAGATTATTGTAGCCCGGATAGCATATAGGTTCCTTTTTAACCCGGAAAAAGATTCTTGCGGGATAGTAGGGAATACCATGGGTGTAAATGCGAACCGCAGCTACCCCTATCACCATCCCCATCCCCACATTTATGAAAATGCGAAAGTGTGTTTTTCTGTTGGTTTGTTCGGCTTTCACGGCGTAACAAAACAACGAATCAGGGTATTATTTTGCATAAAGATAGTTTATGCGCCGGAGAGTAATATAGGTTACTTTTATCCCGGAATAATGCATGGGTTCCGTGGGAAAATCTAATATAACGAAATTTTTCGAAATCTTTTACATGGTTGCTAGGCATCATTCTGTTGAATTGTTTACATGTCAGGAAGAATATTATTGGCATGACAATTATTGGTGTGGATACACACGTAATAATTTATCGTAGCGATGTATCTGTTCTAATTGCTAACCGATCTCCGGTTGTATCGAAAGTGTGCCTGAAAAATCGTTGTAGAATTTCTGGTTTGCGCAGATGAGCGACGGCAGTAACATTTTCTGTTCGATAAATCATTGTTGATCGACTTGACCGTATTTGCATAATTTTGATGGTAGCGTGTGTTTTGCTGCAATAAAACTGACGTCGGACACGGGCAAACAAAAAGGACCTCTTTGTAAGACGCGTCCGCGCGAAAATTGAAAGAAGAAAAATATTAGAACATTTTATACAGAGCTACAAAAACGAAAATCAAAAGATGATTGTGATTAGTGATGTTCGAAATCAAAAATCAACACACTGTAATATAATAATATAGAGCCATCTATTTAATCCTAAGTTAGTGATTACACTATACGCTCTAATCAAACCCAAGACGTTTAAATTTGTAACGATATATCGTTACGTGTGTAGTAGACATGATCTTGTTATACCTTATTTACTTAGAACTACTTGGTATTGGCGTTGATGTTGCGGGCTACAATAAGGGTAAGCGTATGTTGAGACGCAGGCGACGGAAGCGCATGGCATAGTCCATGAGCGATGCTGTAAATTACACAGATACACTGTAATAAAGTACAAAAAACTGGTATCAAGAACAGTATTCAAGTTGACGAATAAACTGGGTTTAATATTAAACTTATACAACATTTAATCACTTTAAAAAGACAAACTAATAACTAGCTACGTCTGTTCTAACTTTCTTGCACTAGCAAAAGAAAAGGCAAGCAACGACCGGCAGGTACTTTTCTGGTGATTTTCTCTTTTTTTTCTGGCGCGATAACGTTTACTATTTCGGAGGAGGCTATTTACCATCCTATAGATTTTTATTCAGTATTAGTGTTAGATTATGAAATTAATGAGTTATTGTTAGTTACAGTTTATAATAGCGTTGCTTCTATGTCTTCATGCTTTTTTAAAATACGTGTTATGTATGAACGTGTGATATAAATACTATCCTACGCATTGATTAATACGCACTAACTTAATTTAGAAAAATAGTAATTGTTGCCGCAAAAAGAAAAAAGAAACATCGTATGCTGATCTTTGCTTATGCATATATATTACAAAAAATCAGCGCTACCCCGCACTGCATCGATTGCGTCTCAATATACGCTTAGCCTAAAGATTTGGACACGTGGGAACTTGGGAAGCAAAGAGTTTGCATAGATTTGTTTTTTTTTTATGAAATAGTTTCGATATGTAGTAGAAAAAGTATTAATGGTGTGGATATATAGACCCAGAGCCTACGACAGCCAGACCTTCGTTTTTTAATGTAAAAGCTGAAAGTTTTTCTGTGCATGCCCCCTATATAGTACAGGTAAGAACATCCTGCGAATATAGAGTTTGGTTTGTGGTTACTTGGGCAGATAACAGGAAGTGCAGGTGTATAAATTAGTACCCTAAATTCGTTAAAGTATAAAGCTCAATTTTTTTATATCTTCTTCGGGATAACTTCAGAAATTCATCTGGCTGAAATTTGGTACAGGAATAGATAATAGGACGGAATAATATATAGGATACTTTTTATTCCTGGAATAGGTTCTCATGGGTTGCGGGAACTGGATCAAAATTTCTTGATTACTTTTGGTCGCGATAACCGACATCCACGCGGGCGAAGCTGCGGGCACCAGCTAGTAATTAATAATAATATGAATTAGGTACAATGTCAGCATTAATATGTCAGAACAGAACTAAAATTAAGATTGGATTGGATTGGAGATGTCAAATTAAATTGTTTGTTTTAAATGTCATGTATTCATTGAGGTCATAGAAACAATTATCTAGAAGCCAATTACCAATTTTTCTTTCTTATAGCATACGAATATTTAATTACAGTGAAACTCCTCTTTAAATTTAGGCCTGTATTCTAGCCCTCTTAACATCAGATGATTTGCAGTCAAACACGCGGTGCGACACCGCGTGTTTGCTCCCCCACGATTTGAGCGAGCGAAAATTTTCTTTGGAGGAAAGCCCAAATACAAGAAAACCACAAAAACAAGTACTTGAAGCAACACAGTGAAATATCGTAATAAGGTCGTAAGCCTACTCACCATAGTTCAGCTCAAGACGTCGTGTGACGGCGCCGTCATAAGTCCACGAAAAGATAGGTACAGTTCAGATCTAGACACAGGGGTAACGAATTATTGTCCCGAACAAGACTGACGAAGCCCCCGAGCGTTGGGGCTGCGATGACGACGATATGTTAGGTTTTACGAATGTATTGCTTCACAAGCAGATGTCAGGTTAAGACTGGCGGGTGAACCAGCGAGCGGCAATACAACTATGAAACTACCCTCACTGGATTGAGAAATTATTTTAAAGTCAATTTCATTCTACCCACGTAAACGTATTTGCGTTCGAAAATCAATGCTGTCATAAAAATTTAAAAATTCAAATGCTACTTTTTGGCGGCAATTGAACTGTCAAGATGTAGATTTTGTTTTTATTTTCAAAACTTGTGTTTCTTCGAATAATAGTGCGTGATATTGGTGGATTATTAACCATTATGTGTTCTTTAATGTGTACGAGTGTGGGAAATTGAAATAAGGTTGTGAAAGTGACTTTTCTAGTTGCTCCAAAAAAGTCCGTGTAAGTAAAGGGTCACTACTTAAACAAAGGGGATTATCCTCTTTGATGGGCTTGTCATTATTACATGATCCTCTCCGATATTTGACACTGGCAAATACACTAATCGTGTGACAACAAAAAAAAAATACAAAATTTAATTTTGCGGCCTCAACACTGCGACATGTGAAAAACAAGCTTCTAAGCTGTCAGATATAATATTTTCATCTACCATGACTCGAACCTGGGATACGGAGGTTGGAAAGGCAGGGATTACTACCAACTACGCCACTGTGCCGTCAAATAACACAAGTTGCATTTAGCTAATTGATAAACCAACAAGTCGGGTTTGGTCCAAGACATACGTTGAAGCGCATATTTGATTTAGTAAGGAAACTTACAGGGTGGCGTTTAACCACAAGTCACCCGGTCTTAAGTGACGATGTGATCGAAGGTGGCGCTACGCTACTTCTGGACTGGAAACTAGGTCTCAAGTGAGGCTACCAGAACAAACTGACTTATCGGCTCATAAGCTTAGCAAACAGAATGTGTTTTTTTTACAATCAATTAAGGGAATGATTTTAAAAAAATTGTGCGTTGATTGTCAGTCAGTTAGTCAAGAGAGATATGATGGTTTTATGTATTAAACTTTTTTTTCATGTGACATCTGGGCTTTTTTGGCGGCAACCGAATGTGAAAGTGACTTTTCGATTCAACTCTTTGAGTTTGAAATTTTTTATACTTGACACTGGCAAATACACTAAACGTGAGCCGTGAGCCCATAACAAAAAAAAAATGTGACATCATAATATATTGTTCATTACTTAATTTATTTTCTTAATATAAATTTTGCCTTTATCTAGCTCAATTTGTACACCTATTTAGACAAAACATGTTGATTGTTGAACCCATATTTTTCTTCTCTAATATTTAAAATCTGCATACATGCTTGTCTTGTTATGTTGACAAATAAAACATCATTTATTTTTATTCTTTTTCCGCTCTTCCCTTATACTTTAAAAGCACATTTCCTCAACTTGACAAAGCTGCTTTCCAGTTTCTACAAGTAATCTTCGAGTCAACAAATTGGCCCCAACGGGAATACGCTGTGCGGTTATTATTTTAAAACGGAGCCAAGTGAAACGAACCAATCTTCCGTAATGAACAATTCTATTTAAAATGTTTGAACAATATTTTATCTTTATTTAATGAACAGTTTTAAATTTTCTTTTGACAAAACAATTTTGCTTAAAAGATTTTGAGTGGTATTTTATAATTGTAAAGTGTGCTTGGGGATTCTAGGAAAGAGATGAGGTAATTTTAGGGATGTGCATAATAATGATAAAAAAAAATTATTTAAGTATCTTCGCTTGGTGGTAGGGTATTTTCTAGTACTCGCCTGGCTAGCTACCACCCTCTTATTAAGAATCTGTCGCCAAGCACCTATCGGTGTGTTCCGCCAGCCTCACTTGAGAGCCAGTTCCCAGTCCAGGTGTAGCGTGGCGCCATCTTCGTCACTTAACATCAGGTGACTTGTGGTCAAACGCTACCCTGTAAATAGTAAAAAAAAAAAAAAGTACCAACCACATTTTTGAAACAGACTCCTAACCTCGGCTATATCCTATGTAATAGAATGGCAAAGAAGACTACCCGCCTATGGTAAGCGCTCACCATTGCCAATAGAAAAATCAGTCAAAATCTACATTTTCATTTAGATGAGAAACAAGTTACACAGTTTCCCCTTTATCTCGTAGAAACCTTTTTGGATGGAAAGCCTATGTGTTAATCCAGGGTATTTGCTATCTCTATTGCAAATGTCACTCAAATCTGTTAAGCCGTTTCAATTCCCAAGGTGAAGCGTGGTGCCACCTTCGGCCACATTGTCACTTAACTTCACGTGACTTGTGGTCAAACGCTTCCCTGTAAGAAATCCTATCCTATCCTAAAAATATTATAAACGTGGAAGTTTGTGAGCATGGATGGATGTTTGTTACTCTTTCACGCAAAAACTACTGGACGGGTTTGAGTAAAATTTGGAATGGAGATAGCCTATACCCTAGATTACCACACACACTACTTTTTATCCCGGAAGGTTCCTGCGGGATAACGGGAAGACACGGGTAAAATGCTTCTAGAGTCAAAAAATGTTTATCCGGTAATCGAGCCCGTATTAACTCCATTGTATTAATTTCCAGGTGTGCGCCACTCTTGGCACGACGGGTTCCGTAGCGTTTGACAACTTGCGGGAGATAGGTAAAGTGTGTGAGACACACGCTACCTGGCTTCATGTGGACGCCGCCTACGCTGGTAGCGCTTTCGTGTGCCCTGAATACAGGTTAGTACATCGTCACTTAAGAGGACGCCGTGACAAGCAATGAATCAGAAATCAGCTCCATACAAAAACCATAGTAAAGGAGTAGTAGTTCAGCTTCATATAAATCGGCCGTCGCCGGTTTGAATGTGTGCGTGAGTAGCGGCACCGTGTACGCACGCACTTTTCACGCACACAATCACATAAACGAAAGGAGGCGGCCGGGGCCGCGGCCATGCCCTCAGTACGGAACGCGCCGCCTATGCGTCACCGCAAGACAATTAACTCGTCGAGCGGCCTTAGCTAACCTACTGTTCTTTATATACTGTGCAAAAACGCAAGCGAGCTGACTAATTAATTAAATAAATGCCGTAAGGTCGTATGCGTCAAAAAGAGGTTCTTTTCGTATAAAATGAAAACTATCGTTAATTTTATAGAACTAAACCTGTAGTTCTTTGAAGAATGTATATATATATATATATATATACCATACAAAAAAAAAACAACTCTTAAATCGGTTTTGTATGCCTGTAAAATAAAAATCTTTTTAGAAGGCAGTTTTCGAGCATTGTTTCTCTGCTATGGAAGTTAACCAATCGTGTTATCCTTCCGACAATTTCATGTCAAAAACATGATCTGTATAATTATGTACATAAATATTAGCTCTGTATGTTTTGTAATTGCTGAGAAAAAAGGAGATCCCTGCAGCCAATATTGCCAATTCTTCATCTTAACATTAGGTTTCTTATGGTCAAATGCTAACTCGAGTGGCGACCACGAACTGGAAGATGCTCTGTAGGTAGTCCCCCACTTGGTGGACCGACGACATTGTAAGAGTCGCAGGGAGCCGATGGATGCAAATGGCTAATAGCCGTCCATGGCGTTCAAAGGGGGAGGCCCAGCAACAGCAGCAGCAGTGGACTTGTGATGATATATAGCGATTTATAGCGATGATGGCTCAGTGGTAGTGACGTCGGCTTGCGATCCGTAGGACGTGGGTTAAAATCCTACAATGAGCTTGAGCTTTCGGTAAAGGAAAACATCGTGATGAAACCATAGCTTGGTGGTAGGGTATTTTCTAGTGCTCGCCTGGCTAGCTACCACCCTCATGTTAAGAATCTGTCGCCAAACACCTATCGGTGTGTTCCGGCAGTCTCACTTGAGAGCCCAGTCCAGGAGTAGCGTGGCGCCATCTTCGACCACATCGTCACTTATCATCAGGTGACCTGTGGTCAAAACGATACTCTGTATATAGTAAAAAAATAAAAATATATAGTTTAAAAACTAAAAAAAACACTTTAAAAACGCACTCAAAAATATAAAATAATTAAATTGACTTGTATTAGTTACGATATAATGGTTAATTCAAAAAGTGTGGAGCGCTTTTTGGTTGTGTGTACTTTTATTTACCCAGTAAAAGAAGCGCTCCACACTTTTTGAATTAACCATTATATCGTAACTAATACAAGTCAATTTAATTATTTTATATTTTTGAGTGCGTTTTTAAAGTGTTTTTTTTAGTTTTTAAACTATATATTTTTATTTTTTTAACCTTTTAGTTTTTGTTATCAAGTTCAATTTAGACTCATCAAGACGAATCATATGAGCCCAAACACGAGGGGTTTACTAGTAGCCACTGCAGAGATGCCCTACCCACCTTCCGGTTGCATCATCAGACCCTCGTCACCAAGTTCAATGTATTGGGCTCATGAAGACGAATCATATGAGCCCAAACACGAGGGGTTTACTAGTAGCCACTGCAGAGATGCCCTACACACCTTCCGGTTGCATCATCAGACCCTCGTCACCAAGTTCAATGTATTGGGCTCATGAAGACAAATCATATGAGCCCAAACACGAGGGGTTTACTAGTAGCCACTGCAGAGATGCCCTACCCTCCTTCCGGCTGCATCATCAGATCAGGTCGATGATACCAAATTATTGCATTGTCACCGAGATTACATACACATACAAAGTTTTAAGTCGATACGACAATTAGAAGTGGGTGAAAATTGACTTCTAAGATTTGATTACATTGTTAGTTAGTTAGTTAGTTAGTTAGTTAGTTACAAGTCAAGCTAATAAAAGTGTTTTAAAACTAATAAAAGTGTTTTAAAAAAAGATTATGATGAGAGACATCTAGCTATTTTGAAATCGGTATTCCAGACATTGGTTGGATGGAGTAGAGATGGCTGACTCCTTCGCCTTCAATCCTTCCAAGTGGCTGATGGTGAACTTCGACTGCACCGCTATGTGGTACGTACTTGAAACTATCGACTCTCTTTAAATAGCATTACTATCATCATAATCAAAAATCTGTTTGATTTGACTTAACATCTGTCAACTATAAATCTGCAGTGGACGGCCGAGTGGTCGTCGGCCGGTCGGCCGGTCGGCCGAATCCTCCATCCTTTCTAGAAACTCTCTAAAACAATATTTTATTTTCAGGGTGAGGGACAGCACTGCTTTGCATAGGACCTTCAATGTCAACCCTATTTACCTGAGGCATGAAAATTCTGGTAAGAGTTTTAACGGCTTTTCTCTATAATAGTAATTCTTTGCTTAATTACAACAGTACAGTATTTAATTTACAAAATCCAGATTACTACATGATAGGGAATCATAAATTGTGTAGTCTTTAATATTATGTTTCTAATTTTCAGGAAAGGCAATCGATTACATGGTAAGTTTAGATCAGAAAAAAATTAATACATTATAGATACAAAAAAATGTGATAAAAATAATAATAAATTTAATTTATGACAACCTATTAATAAAAAACCGAATTTAGATGGGACCGCAAGACACGTACATCGAAAAGAGACTACGAAAAATAATCACCAAAGATAATTACAAGAATCAAACTAAAATCTCAATCAATGGCAATAAAACTATCCTAATTGATGAAAAACTTACCAATGGTAAAATTGTAATGATAAACGGAGACAATGTAAAAGATGCTACCATTAATGGAGATTTCGATAAAGATGTAACTGCAAACGGAAACATAAATGCTAATGGTAAACCTATAAATGGTACTATTGCAAAAGTAATGAATGGAAATATTGCAATTGAAAAAGCCATGAATGGAATTATTGAACTTGAAAAAGCCATGAATGGAAATATTGAAATTGAGAAAGACAATGATCTATATGAAGAAGATCATTCAAATCTCCACGGATACAATAAGATTTCTCCTGGATGTGGCAAAAAGATACAGTTGGAAGATCCAGATAAGAAAGAACTGCTTGTAAGACTAAATTTTGTATAGGTGGTGGAAATTTGGTGTTGGGATTTAGATAATTATGTTCTATAGTAAATTTAAGCAGAAGAAATGATGTTCAAGAAACATCATTGAAATCTGCCAAATATATAGATAATTTGGAATCTTAAACGTAAAGTCTTGCAGCTCTAGGTAGACTTATGTCATGTCTTCATTTGGACCACTGAACTAGCAGGTCATGAGTTTGAATCCTGAAATGAGTTGAAGCCTTTGGTGAAGGGAAACATCATGATAAAACCATATCATATCTTAGTGAGGCATTTTCTGGTTCTAAGTCGGTGTGTTACAGCAGACTCGCTTGAGAGCCAGTTTCCAATAGGCCTTTGACTACTTCGTCATTTAACATCAGAATCTGATGACAGAAAAAAGATGGCTAAAAAACTTTTAACACTAAAATAAACTAGCCATTTAGTGCATTTGGTGTCGGTATTTACGAAACGAATAAACAATAAAGCAGTTCTGTTGAATTAGTTCCAAAGATTTCATAATATTCAGATTATATTCCTAGGAGTGTGGGGCTCGCGCTGTACAAAGGCCACTAAAACCCCGGGGTACTGCTCCGCATTGTCGATATGCGGGAGGGCTGGGTATCTGGCAGAGCCTCAACTTCCAGCCCCCCCACGACGATTGTCCGCTGTGACTGCGGGGTCTCTCCACCCCTCTCTGATAGGAGAGCTTAACCTAACCTAGTTTTACCTATGTATGATTGTTAAATCACTCGTATTTCCAGCACTGGCAGATACCGTTGAGTCGTCGCTTTAGGGCGCTGAAACTTTGGTTCGTTTTGAGGAACTATGGCATTGTTGGACTGCAAAAGCATATTCGTGAGGTAAACTATATTTTTTACCTGTATCCTTCTAATATTATAAACGTGAAAGTTTGTACACGACATATTTTATTGGTGCGAATAGACCGCCCTTTGTGGCATTCACCATAAATGCTCTAGTATTTAAGTTTTCTGTATTTTGGCGTACCAATCAAGAGTTAAATAATCTATCTAAATATGTAATTATAATTGCAGGGTGTTCGTCTAGCTCAGAAGTTTGAAGCACTGGTTCTTGCTGATCAACGTTTTGAAATTCCCCAACCTAGGAATCTTGGTAAGTATCTTTTTCGATACCTTGTGACTGACTATCTTTAATGATTGAAGTCTAAATAAGTGCCTAATCCGGCTCGAAGGACCATTTGATATAGGAAACTAGGAAATACTGCTGCACTAAAAATAATGATTACGTGATTGATAGATGTGCGGTTAATTTTGACATATAGTTCCCAGCGGTAGGAACATAAAGAAGCTGATGATAATGATGATGATATAATTAAATGTACGATCGATGTAAACGGTAAAGTTGCTAACTAAAGCGTCACGTTAAGTAATCGACGCAATAAAGGATTTTTCCTATGGATCGTACAGTTTCAGAATAATATTTCGACTAGCCGCTACGAATGCAGTGAGTGGTCACAAAACGACTGACCCGAGAACCGAGACCCGATTCCCGATGCTGTAAAGGAAGTAGCACAGTAAAGCCAAAAGAAGTTTTATAGTGAAAACTCTCTATAGCTCTCAAAATTGCTGGTCCTAATTTAACAAAAAGCGTCCCCACGGTCTGTCTTATTAGGGTTTCATTTCGTATCTCTTACAGGTATGGTGGCTTTCCGCTTGCGTGGTGACAATGCTCTTACCGAGCGTCTGCTGAAACGCCTGAACGGTCGCGGCTACATTCACGCTGTTCCGGCCTGCTTCAAAGGCATTTATGTCATACGGTTTACTGTAACTTCTCAGAGGACCACTAATCAGGATATTTTGGGTAAGTTGTAAAAAGAAAAGAACGCTTTGGCGATACTTTTACATCTTTCAGGGTAGCGTTTGAACACTAGTCACCAGATGTAAAGTGATGTTAAGCGAGGTCGAAAGTGGTGCCATATGCATTACGTATGCACTAGATACTGACTCTTATTTGAGGCTGTTGGTGCACACACTTTAATCACAGGAATTGATTTAAAGTATAATATATAACATATACTCGTTTAATTATGTGGTAACGGGTCCATATGTTACTTTCAGATGACTGGAACGAGATCAAGACAGTGGCATCGGAGATCCTAGTAGATGTGTTTGGATCTGAGAATGGAAACATCGTCGTGCCGAAAAAACCAAGGATTTCGTTGAAAGGTATCTACGAAAACTGAGTGATCTTAATGTTTTTCAGTGTTATCTGATTCGATTAGGAAGTCATCGACATAAGATAGTTAACTATCAGCACTTTTCATTTGATTTCATGGATTATAACTCTTCCTTCACGATGAATTGGTTGGTTAAGTATCTGAAAAGTAATTAACATCTTAGCTGAACGAGTTAACCACGTGAACTTCAACAAAAAATACTACTTTTAGATCTACAACTACCTGATGGTACACCTCGGACATGTCTACAGAACTTAAATCTTTTACTTCTAGAAACCCGTGAACTCAATGCTACCTTCGGCACCAGCCTACTCCTGGCCAACAGCCCCATGAGTCCGAAGATCGTGAACGGCACCCACGCCGCTATCTGCGACTACGAACAGGTCCTGACTTCCTGCGCGCAGACATTTGCTCAGCTGAAGATGGAACCGAAGGATAGTCCTGGTGAGTTTTGGTGTTGTGACACTATGGGAGCTGGGTACCTTTTTTTCTTTAAGCATTACATTACTCTCTTCATTATCAGCCTATGCTGGGACTAAGGCCTTCTCTCAAAGAGAGAGTATGGGCCATAATCTGCCACGCTGACCGAGTGCGGGTATTACTCACTTAATGTTTCAGTATTAATTCAAGATTTTAATAATTTACCATACCTGTAGTAAGATAAGGTATAACATATCCTACTGTACTCATTTTTGTTGTAATCCTGCTTAATTTATCTATGAATAAATCTTTTTCTGTTCTATTGTATCAGATAACTTTTTGGGGTACTTAGTAAAATATAATCAAGTTCTGTGTGACTTCACTGAAACATTTCAAGCTCATTCGCTAGTGCCTTTATTTTTTTCACTCCTGGATTTAGAGCAACATGTTTATTTACTACATCAATACTCTATTATCTAATGTTTTAAAGTAAATTACCATCATTAGCATTTATTACCTTCCCACTGCTGGAATACAGGCCTACGCGTTGATTGATGGCACAATTCCTTGAAGGTTGTACTTCTTAGACATGCCATTTTCCTCACAATATTTTCTTCAGCGTTAAATACACTATGACACTAATACTTCTTGAAGCGCCATTTGAAATTTTCCTTTCTTCTTCTTTTGCTTTTCTACTTTCAACTTTTTATTAACGTTTAGCATAACCCACTTTCATCCATCATATCTTTTAACTAACACAATTTATTACTAGAGATGCGCCGTCGCATCCGCGGTATCAAGACATGTGGCAAGATGTTCTCCCTGGACTCTTGCATGGACATGGTGCAGGGCATGATGGCGGAGCAGCTTCCTCTATGCCAGGAGGACGTGGAAGATGCTTCTAATGGTGGGTGTTGGGAAGCAGAACAGCAGACTAATCGATGCAGAACTGGTTAACCATTGCTGAAGATGGCTTGAATGCCTTAATGCTATTGACATAAGATGTATTTCTGTTCAGAGCAAACTGGTTGTAGGGGTCTGGGTGAATAGTATCGTATTTATCATTTGGTAGATAAGATGTGATGAAAAGCAGCCTACTGATTTTAGCTTGTTTTTGCTTGGGATAAGGAATACAGTGTAGTAAGACGTATATTATGAGAGTTATCGTTTAAGAAATCGAATGTAGGTAAGGATAAATAGTCGCTGCATATAATGAACTAATTACATTATAATGGTGCTTACAGAAATCGATTTCAAACATCCTCAGCCATTTCTCCATTGATAAGTTTGTTGAGACTGTGGGAATGGATTGCAGGTTTTTCAGTTATGAATTTATTAGTAATGATCGTTTTGGGTCTTTTAGTTTTTTGTTTGATTACGTTCACACCTGATGATAAGTGATGATGTGACTGACGATGGTAAACACATAATTCTAAAGTCGTAAGGGTAGTTGCCAGAACACACTTATTGCGAAATGTTTGGCACCAAAACGAAATCAATCAAACAATCTTGTAAAAAAAACATGGTAGCAAAGAAAACCTGGCGAGCATTAAAAAGTTGTTGTACTTACTACCATAAAAGTATGACACCAAAAAGATGCAATAAAGCGCTATAATTTAATTTAGAAATAAGTCCAGGCATGTAAGTCAAAAGCAAAAATAAAATCAACCATATAACTTATCATAAAAATTTAGACGCTACTATTAACGCTTTTAAGCTTAAAATTTGTCGAATTATTATTAGAGTCTCACTTCTGGTAGATAATTATTCGATGTTTCTCTTTTAACATTTTCCATTGTAATCCCTAACCTCACATTTTATGAATGTAAAAATAAATAATTTATAGTTTATATAATGAAATAACAATAATGTCACTAATATAGTTTGGTTTATTTTAGGAATGAACATTGAAGCGATTGGTGCCCAAATGTTGTAAGGTAAAGAATTTGATAATACAGGTGATGGGCCACCCACATTCACATAATATAAAGATAACATAGAAACACTTGCTTTAACCGAAAACCTTCTCAAACCAATTGCAACACCTATCCACACATTCGGTCGCTTTTCTCTTACATCAGTAATTATATTTGAAATGTATTTATTAACCATTGTTTCATCACCAGGATCAAGCCCAGGCGAAAGGTCATCTCTATCCACATCACCAGTAACATCTACAGGAACAATTAAACAGGAAACAACAGATTCAAACCAGCTCCAAGTTCCAGCTACTCCATCTAGGCAATACAGATCTAAATCTGTTGACGTTTCACTTACCGGCCTATGCCTAGACGATGCTAAAATAACTATTGACATGAAAAACAACGAAATTACTATCACTCCTACAGGCTCTAAGAATATCGTAGATACGCCAGCAGAAGCTGAGAAATCTGTCAAATTCGATGACTTAGAAGAGAAATTGAATATTGGAAACAAAATAACACAGGCATTTGAGAATTTCCAAGATGGACTGCAGATGCTAAACGAATACAGATCTAATGCTGTAGAAGATAGAGCTGAAAATAAGGATGATAAGGGTGATGATGATAGTAAGCTCACAATTAGAGGCCCTGGAAGTTATATAAAGAAGTTGATTCAGCAGTTTAGTGAAGGGCCGTTTGAAGCTGAAGATCCTAAGCCTGAGTCAGAAAGGGCAATGTCCACGCAAACGATTAAAAACAAAGCTGACGCTATTTGTAAGAAATGCTTTCATTATAAAGGAAACATTTCGAAATAAATTGTATACGAGAAAACAAAAAAACATGATTTGGAAAGTATATTCTTGTTATCCATATTAGTAGCTCTTTTCGTAGGTATTATTAAGTTGTAGGAACTAGTTTTTAGAATGTTATAGACCTAGAAAGATCAAATGTAATGTACTCCATTATTATTGTTATAATTATACGTTTATACATATAGGCACATATATTGGATCGTTTGAACTAACTAAAGAAGGTCTATGGATAGTTCCAACGATCCTTGATGTCTGGCAACGTGCCCAGAATGCTGGTGGCATTGCCTCGCTGAATAGCGAGGCTTATTCTTTGTCCATAATATAGGCCAGCATTCTGGTCACGTGTGGAAATGTGTATAATTAGATTAGTAACTAACAAACTCTTAAAAATCATAAAGATATATATAGGTATGGACTTCTAAAATGATTGCATTGGAATTGAATTGAATATTCCAGAGAGGGCAGTTCCATTATAAATTTGTGTTTTTTAACGAAACGTTCCATCAGTCATAACCGAAGTGTTTCGTCCAGAAAAGACAGTAGTCTGTTTTATATAACACATCACAATACACGTCATAAAAATCAATTAGTTAGTTTATAGTTTAATTGGACCGACAAATAAAAAACAATAGAAACAGCTTATTTTAGAAAAATAGTCTGTTGGTGTAAAAGACATTAAATTCTATATAAAACAAAATAAAAACAACAAAAAACATTAATATTGGTGGTGAAAACATGTTAATAATTTGTATTAATAATATTTGTTAACCATTATGTTGTATAGAAGAAGGAATTATTTTTTTATTGTATAGTTAGTTTTTTTATTTTTTATTTCCGAACAAATTTATTCAGAACAGTAATCAAAATAAAAACACTTAGCTAAACTTTAAAATGAAAAATAAAACTACCTATGAAACTAAACAAACTACTTTATCTAATAAACCACTACCAGTTGGCAACGTTCCCAAAATGCTGGCCGCATTGCCGCGTTGAACGGCAATGTTTATTCGTTGCGCAAAATAACGGCCAGCATTTTGGTCACGGGTAGCATCGACCAGTCGCTTTGATATATCATTAATTATTTGTTTTTAGCATGTATTACTACAAAGAATTTCCTTACTTCATTTTAAATTAAAATCATAATAGAGTGAAAAATAAAGGAAACAAAAAAAATATTATTTACCTAAGAAATTTGCTATTGTACATTTTTTTACTTAGTTTGCACTAGTAGATAAACACTAAATACCATTCTGTAATTTGCAATTCAATTCATCAAATTCTTTTGAAGAAGAAGAAGAAGTCCAAAAGTTGCAAGCAGTGTAATAAACTTTCTTTAGTTGCATATCACAAGTAAATGTAGATATTAGAAATTGTTAAGATGTAGGTAGATAGTACCTAATTAGCTATATCATGCACAATGAATTCATGTAATCAAGCTTGTAATCTTGTAAACTTTATATAGTGAAGTGTACTATGTTTTGTGCGTACATTGCGTCCAACGTATATTTTTTTACTCGCCTCACAGTTTTACCAATTTCAAAGGGACCGTACATTTTTCTGGATTAAAAAATGAATCAGAATGAAATGTCATTCAAAAAAAATTTGCGTCACCACTGAAAAGGCTATCGCTACCGTATTTAAATATAATCTTCATGATAAAATATCGCAGAAAGTAACAATAAATACAAAATTTCATATAAATGTCAAAAATTAATGCAAAGTACCTCGTTTTGTTGTTCAGCTATTTTTGTCCTATTCGTAAACTATAGAGTGCAATGTGCAGAGGGCCTTCTAGCTTTTTTGCATTGCTTTGTTTATTTCTAATGTTTTCTTTCATCAAATGGCAGCAATTGACGCACAAAACATAATTATTCAATTAGAACTTATTTTTTGTTTAATGTAACTTACTAGTATGTGTAACCAATTTAGTAATAGCGTGGTTAAAAAAAACTGCTGTGCTTTCAATAAACATTATACACTTAATACATTGTAACATAATAATATATATAATGTTGTTATACGTAAAAATTATATTTACATGTTAAATGTTGTTAAATCATGTATTAGGCTAAAGTTACTAAAATAATGTATTTACCAAAAAAAGTTTAAACAAATGAAATATTTAAAAATGATTGACACAAAATTGTATAAAAAAAATTGTAGAAGTAGAAATATTTTGTGCATTAAATAAAATATGTTATGGTGCAAAGTGATTTGGATTTTATTGACCCTTTGCAATAAAAAAAGTTTATTTGCTATAATTCTATTTTGTTCAAATGTTATCGATAGTTCAGGATCAAAAGTTGAAAGTTTTAAAAATCTTAAAAACGTTCTTAGACTCCAAATTCTCACAAATGGTTATTCAAAACCTTTACGACAATTTTGTTTGTGTCTTACCTTAAATTTGTCTATTATTATTAACAGACCTGGATAGGAAAGGAATTGTGAATAAAAAGACAAATAAAATACTTAAACTCTTTAATAAATGCATAAATCGTTCACATTATAAACAATTAGCTACTTAAATTGTAATGCAACACTTATGAACAACATTTAGTTAATCATGGTAAACACTTAACAAAACATTTGCAATTTTGAGCACAAATCTGATATACAATTGTTAAATAAATTATTATTAATATTAATAGTTTCTCTACATTCAGTCTTAAACCTAAATTAACTAATTTAATTAATGTAACAATAAATATAAATGCATTTTTTACAATGTATAATTTAATAATAATATACATTTTGTATATTTAATTAGTTATCTACACTGTTTATTTTATTCTTTATATAGAGAGCTATTTATTTTTTATTACATGAAGAATGATAGATTAATTATTATTGTAGTATATTCAATTACTTTTGTTAAATTTAAACATTAACATTAACGTCATTTTGTTCTAAAAAGTTAATTTCATTTTGTAGTTTTGATACTTTTTCATACATACAGGCTGTCAAAAATAACTCAGGGTGGGTATAAGTCTGATTACTAATGCGCTAGTTATTTTCATAAATTCGCTAATTTCATAGTTTATAGTCAAATAAAAACATACCGCGTATTTAAATACGATAAATTATTTAAAAAGCAGTCATTATTGTCATTAAACATTCATTTCTAAAATATACATTGAAAATCAGCCCACAATGTAATTCTCTTTCTTTAAGTATCAAAACAAGGCGCACGCTGTGAGACAGCAATGCATTTTTTAAAAACTTATATATTTTCTTTCTGCGTGGTCTCTTCACTTAGGAAAGTGTAGGTATGTGTGTGTAGACCGCATCATCGTTTACCATCAGAAGGGAAAGTGGAAAAAACAAATCAATTCCTTTAACTCTTGAATGACTCTGCACTGCAATTGCTTGAACAGTGCACTTAATTCCGTGGAATACAATGCCTACCTCAGAATAGTCGTGGACAATATCACATGAACAACTTTTGTTCGGTGTGTTTTGGGAATTCGGATACTGACTGATCATTTGCGAATATTTCAAAAAAAGTTGGGCAAAATAAAGTATAGAACAGAAATTGTTTATAACTATTCCGGACATATGTGGTGAAAAACAAAGTAGTTCAGGGCAAAAGTTGCTCGGAACAAAAGTTGTTCAGGACAAAAGTTGTTCGGAACAAAAGTTTTTCGGAACAAAAGTTGTTCAGGACAAAAGTTGTTCAGGACATTAGTTGTTCAGGACAAAAGTTGTTCAGGACAAAAGTTGTTAAGGACAAAAGCTGTTCAGGACAAAAGTTGTTCACAGCTTTTGTGTTCAGTGTAAGCCGGTAACGGTTTTCAACCAAGGTTTGTAATACGTGGTTCTCATATACACTCCTGGTAGGAACGGCGCGGCGCACTTGACGCCGTGAGAGACTGTTCCTATGAGCTGCCACCTACCGTCTTCTCTTTGCACGACTAGAGGACCTCCACTGTCACCCTGAAAGAAGAAATCAGTACCATTTAACACCAGGTGAGCGACTTGGTCATATCATAACTAAGTTGCACAAAAAAAGGTGGAGAGAGCTATATCTAGCTAACAGTGATTATCACAATTTTAAATACTAAAATTAGGAACAAAGGTATAATTGCTGTACCCACTACTAGGTTCCATAAAGTCAGCAACTTCTTCAATGTGGTAAAAAAATGATCAATGTGTAGGTACGTTGTTTCCTAAGATTGTAGTGAACTTGTTTCAATTCAGTTATGTTTCAGTTAGTTGTAAGAATATAATTGTAGATGTGATCACCCCTAAAAAAATCACTTGCCGGATGTTTCTTGCCTGTTCTTTTGCCGGCGTAAGGAGGTTGGAACAGGCTTGGCTAGTTTTAAGTTTGACGTTTTAAAAGTGATCACGTTTTTTATCGCACTAAATAGATTTGTATTCTATTTGACTTTGACTTTGAAGCCGATGAAGCTGATGATGGAACTGAACTAAAAATCTAGTTCATTGATGCCATATTGATGGGTGAACTTTATGCACTTACTTCACAAGAATCCTTCCGTCCGTTCGCATATCCTGCACAGATGAATGATTCGAGGATCTTCTTCGGCTGCCCAGCTGTATGGAACATCTCCTGGCACGCGCTGTTCTCTATCACTGGTACCTGAGGATGGAGAGAATCTTTGTTAGGGTTTTCATAAGTGGCATGGCTGGTCTGGGCGGTGGTAACAGAAACCAGGGGCCCAAGTTTGCTAATCAATATGAGTGTTAGCTCGGTCCGTGATGGTCCATCATCACACTTTTGGTAGTCTATTAAATTCTTAATCGTCCATACTGGATCAACCTCGGATTCTATAAACATTGAAGTGCTACTGCAATTTTATCCTCGTAATGCGTGAACTAGTTCCGCCATCCCCTTTCCGTTATAGGACTAAAAGGCGCGGGGATTCGTTTCATCCCTGATAGATATAGCTACTTTCCGCACCAAGCATTTCGCTGACTCCTTATTTTGCGCACCGCTAGGGACCGGAATTTGCTTCCTGCTTCTTTGTGCTTTGTTCTTGGTTAAAGAAAGGAAGGTGCTAAGAAAAAATTTGGGCCCAGTACAGTCTGAGGATGAAGTATGGCACAAACAACCGAGGAATTGAAAAACTGGTAGCCGAGCCGAGTGTCGTCGGCGAGATAAAAGCGCACAAACTTCGCTGGCTCGGTCACCATGAAAGAATGGGAAAGGATCGTGCTGTCAAACGAGCATACATGGGACGGCTGAGTGGCCGTCAAACGGTTGGCCGTCTCAGGTATCGCTGGGGAGACGAAGTCAGAAAGGATTTGCGCTCACTCCAGGTGGAGGATTGGCGGGAGGTGGCACATAACAGAGCGAAGTGGCGTCTTTTGTTATCGGAGGCCATTACTCACTTTGGGTCGTTGCGCCATCTCAGTTATTTCGTTTGCTTTGTTTCTGAAGGCTACAATCTGGGTCTCTTTAAGTCAAGAGTGAATAGGCGTTAGCGTAATCTACCATCAGATGAGATGTGGTCAAACGCAGGCCCACACATAAAAACATTTTGAAGCGATGATGGCTCCATGGTAGTGACATCGACTTGCGATGCGTAGGTTCGAATCCTACAATGAAGTTGAGCTTTCGGTGAAGGAAAACACCGTCTTGAAACCACAGCGTGGTGGTAGTTCTCAAGATAAGAATCTGTCGCCAAGCGCCTATTGGTGTGTTTCGGCAGACCCACATGAGAGCCAGTTCCTCCAGGTGTAGCGTGGCGTCATCTTCGTCCTCATCGTCACTTAACATCGGGTGACTTGTGTTCAAAAGCTACCCTGTAGTAAGTGATGAGAGTATATAAACTATACAATAGGACAGAAAGAGAGAGAGTGAGTGACGATACCTCTACTTCCTGAAGTACTGCTGGAACACCGCCTCCGTACTTCAGCCGACCCCAGCCTGTAACCGTCGCCATGCGTCCAGTGAAATCGTATTCCACGTCGTCAGACGGCATGCAAATTGGAACTGAAACGGTAAAGAATTGGTGGTGAAAACTGGTGTCGAAGAAATTCTGGGAAAGACGAGTGTGGAGATGATTAGAGAAATGAGCGAAGAGAAAACTGATTGACTGACTGTTGAAGATGGATGGCATTGAACGGTAATGGGCAATGACGAAACTGAAATTTATAAGGCAGCTGAATTTCCTTTCCCGTTCTTATTGCTGGGCCACAAACCAGAAGGTTTAGGAATAAAAACGAGCAAGAGAGTTATAAAACTCCCAATCATTTTTTAGCTGGGCGCCACCTTTGCCCAAATTGCCACTTAACATCAGAAGACTTGTGGTCAAACGCTACCCTTCCAGTAAGATGTGCCACGTGTGGGTTAGTAGATGTCGCATGTCCTTGAATGTTGTGGTTCTTGGACATGCCAGTTCCACGAATAGGGTATAATATAGGAGCGGTCCATTCCAGTCATTTTGTGAAGTCGTCATTCAGGAAGTCATTTATGCTGTAGTAGCATTTATTGTCGATTAAAAACGTAATCAAGTGATTTGGAAATATGATCTTTTTACTTCTGGGTTTTAATTTATCAGGTAGTTTGTTATATATTTTTTCCTTACATTATGTTTGCCGTTTGGTCCAGAACTGTTCATTTATCATCATAATATAGTATCGGGATCTTTGGCCACCACCGCTTCAAGACCTCTCCAATATTATCCTATCATATTCTTTACTCATGCAGAAGTCCACTTACCAATATGGGCATCAAATTTGATAGGCGACTCCAGTTCCAACAAAGCCAAGTCGTTTTCAAACGTCGCCGCATTGTATTCCCTGTGGACGATTACTCTCCTCACATTCCTGGATACGGGAAGCTTGGGTTCCTTATCATTGGAGACATCGTTCTCTCCGAAGACAGCTAGGAGTGACGCGAGAAAGCTGGAATTGTTAAGGGTTTGAGGGTTAGGAGCTAGAATAGAATAGAATCTTACTTAATGTTATAAATGCGAATGTAACTCTTTCTGTCTGTCTGACTGTCTGTATCGCATTCACGCCTAAACTACTGAAACAATTTCAATAAAATTTGGTACTGAGATAGATCAAATCTTGAGGAAGAACATAGAATACTTTTTATCACGATAAAATGTAGCCCATGCGGGTGACACCGTGGGGAAGAGCTAGTGATATAATAAATGCGAAATTAACTTTCTGTCTGTCTCGCTTTCACGCCTAAACTACTGAACCGATTTAAACGAAATTTGGTACGGAGATAGTTTGAATCCTGAGGAACGACATAGGATACTTTTTATCGCGATGACTGTAGCCCACGCGGGTGAAACCGCGAAGAACAGGTAGTCAATGAATGAAAATCTGCTTCTTCTCTTTTTCTTCTTACCCTGGCTGACAATGCGCTGCAGTAGTAACAAATCTGCTGGTGATCAGCACGCCACCGCACTTGTTCTTCACGAACAGCCCCAACCAGGTGGACTCCCTCACCAGGACCTGCCAGGGCCACTCGCCGAAGCGGGCGTTCTTTCCCCCGACGATACGCCCTGACTTGACTAGAGGACGTACTCCGCATACTGAAAAGGGGATAAATAGACTTTAAAAAACTCTGATGGCTCAGCGACCCAAAGCGTGCCTTGGCCTCGAAACGAGAGAGCGCCACTCCTCTCTGTCCTGAGCGATTTCAGCCCAGTTCAGAGAGAGGAGCTCGCGTAGGTCCGCATCCACCGCGTCCTTCCAGCGGTATCTAAGGCGTCCGACTGGCCGCTTTGCCGCTCGATCCTCCCCCATGAGCACTACGTGGCCAAGCCAACGCAGTCGGTGCGATTTAACTTCACCGACAACGTTGGACTCGCCGACTAGGCCTTCGATCTCCTATAAACTTTAGCTGTCAATAATGCTTGGGTTAAAAAGTTAAGAATCTGTCGCCAAGCACCAATCGGTGTGTTCCGGCAGCCCCAATTGAGTGCCTGGTCAGATTCCTGATATAGCGCTGCGTCACCTTCGATTACATCGTCACTTTACATCAGGTGACTTGTGGTCAAACGCTATCATGTAAGAGGTAAAAGTAAATAAGAATAAGGAGTTATTGGATGTGACATTGAGAAAGCGAGCTAAACCGTGATCTCTAGTTATCGCAGAGGCGTTCAGGTATGATTTTATCTCATAGGGACTACCGCAGTGCATTAACAGTTTGACAAGCCGGTTTGAACAGTTGAAATTAGTTCAAAATTTTGGGTATGTACCACTGAAGTATAATGGGCATGACGCTGACAATCAGACGAAAAACTTGCTCCTCGTCACTCAGTTACAATTCTAGGAATGTATTTTACTATATTATCTCACCAGATAGTCTTGAAGTAGCCGACGAAGACAAGTACGCAATCTTAGAGCTCTCAAGTTCAGCTGTCGAAATACATTTGACGTTAAATGAACATCCCCTAAAAGCATGGCTTTACTTATCAAACACATATCGTATTCAAAGAACAAAACGCTTTTAAGCGAAAAGACAGTCCACAACGCGTTATTGCAAGTAAAAAACGCCATTTACGCGTTGTGGTAAACACAGAAAGACCACGTAGCGTAATTCGCGTCGTGGCTTTCATAATTTTCGACCATAACGCGTTGTGGCAACGAGGAAAAGCCACGAAGCGTTCTGAATTCCGAGCCCTTGTCGATGAAAGCTTTGAGCCACGTTCTAAATTGTATTCACTATTAAAGCGAATAGCAGTGACGTAACCTTGCGACTTTGTCGTGAATCTTATGTGAGCTTGAGCTTTTGTCACAGAATAAGATAGTTCTTTCGATGAAGGAAAACATCAGGAAGCTTGGTGGTAGGGCACTTTCTAGTGCTAGCTTGGCTAGCTTCCACCGTAAAGTTAAGAATCTGTCACCAAGCACTTATCGGTCTGTTCAGGCAACTTCACTTGAGAGCCAGTTCCGAGTCTAGGCAAAGCTTGGCGTCACTTAATATCAGGTGACTTGTGGCCAAACGCTACCCTTTAATATGTAAAAACAAAGTACTTTACTCACGTTTTCTATCATTATAGTCAACAGGTTGGTCCGAATAGGTCTCAGTAGTAACTTCTTCAAACTCCGTGGTTGAAGTGGCGACCTGGGTGGTGGTCGTGACCTTCTTGGTAGGTTTAGGCTTTTTCGTGGTCGTGACCTGAAAGGGGACAGAGTAAAGGCCGACGTATAGAGTTCTAGGAAATTGTACAAAAAATGTTTTGTTTGTCGATTTGGAAATGGGAGAAATTGTATTGTAATTGTATAAAACAGCCCATGAATTCTAGCAAATAAATGATTTCATTTATTGATTTTCTGATTAAACTTTATCTGAAAACATTATACAAGAAGAACTTAACACTATATAACATTCTTTAAAAATGAACATGGACGTGAAGAAAAACAATAGCGGAAATTATTGTCATTACTATTATGGATAGAAGAAGAGAAGAGAAACAAATACGAAATAATAAGTAAAACCATGAAAAACATAATTAACTAAAAATAACTTAACTGTAAGTAACTAAATTATTTACTAATACATAACAACGTTGATTAATTCCTAACAACATTATTACTAACGTCTTAATGTGAAATGTAAAAAGTATAAGAGACTGAATTCAATTTTGAAACGGGATAATTATTACCATGTATTTGTTTTTGTTTGAGTTCTCGTGATCATGGCGCTTGCAACAGTGCCGAAATATCGACCACTCAAACAAAAACTAATATATGGTTATTGTCCCGTTCCAAAACCGAATTCTAAAAATATTGACCTGTAGTAGTTTAAAACAGTATATAAGATACTGATTTAGGACATTGTTTTTGTATGAGAGAATGAGGCACAGGGCCTATGGTCTATTAACCTATGGTCTACTAACCTATAGTCTATTAACTTATGGTCTATTAACCTATAGTCCATTAACCTATGGTCTATTTATTATCTTTCTTACTGGTTTTTTCGTCGTTGTGGTCGGAGGAGCGGTGGTGGTCGTTCTTCTTGGAGGAGGCGTCAGTCGCACTGGTTTCTTTGTCGATTTCACTGTCAACGGTCGTTTTGTCGTTGTCGTCAACTTCACTGGCGGCACTGGCTTTACTGGCTTCTTTGTCGTTAATAACGGCTTCTTTGTCGTTGCCGCTGTTCGCTTCGGCTTTGGCGTTGTCGTTACGTTAACCTTTTTGTCTAGGATTACTATGTCGTGTAGTTCTTGGAAGGTTCCTTGAAGGCTTCCAACTATCTTGTTGACGAAGAGTCCCATCTTCTTCTTTAACTCTTCGTCTTCTTGCCATACTGGTGTCGTGAACTCTAGCTCGTGTATCAAATCTAAGTCGCTTAGCTCGTTATCTGATACAGAAATGCTAGTGTTGTACATGCCTAGATGAGTACCAGTGGCGTTGAGCATTGGATTTCTTACAGGAGGGAAGTTGATCAAGTCATCAGGCGAAGTTTGAAGTTCTGGCTTGTATGTCGTTGGTGAATAATCAGTGTAAGGTTCGAAGCTTGGCGCTGTACTCGTAGATACTGGAACTGGTCTCGTTGAAGACTTGATAGGATATGGAGTTGTCAACGGCGCAGGTTTAGGGGTAATAACCACTGTTGGAGATGAAGGTCTTTCGTTATTAGCAGTTGAAGGAGGCTTCCCCATGTAAATATTGTTCGTTGAAGCAATGTTGTTGTTCACAGTAATCGTGCTGACTGGCTTTTTGAAAGGCTCTTGAGAAATTTTGACGAACTGGAGCTCTTCTTGAGCTGGTTCCGGTTTCGGAGTTTGGAAATCGTTGAGGACTATGACTGTTGGGGTCACGCTTGAGAAAGAGTCAGGAGCAGCATCGTAGCTTGATACAATAGACGTCGATGGAGTAACGGGTCTTCTTGTGAGATTTGGTCTAGTCACATAGCTGGTTGAAGGTGGCTTTCTCGTTAAAATAGGCTCAGAAGTAGTGCTGGAACTGACATAGCTGAAGGTGGTCAAATCTCCAAAATCGTTAGGGTCCGTGGGATACTTATTAAACGCTTCGATGGCTTGACTAGTAGACTGACTAGGGTACGGAGATGAATACTCTTCCGGTATGCTATTTGATGACGTATGCACGTAAGTATAGTCGTATTGAGGCTTCTTCGTTGAAGGTTGTCTGGTATACGCAGTAGATGCTGAAGATGGTTTTAAAGTGACGTAGTGACCAGTTGAAGGGTAGTACGAGAAAGTACTGCTGAATACAGGAGAAATGGTAAGTGGAGAAGGCGATGATTTAGTTTCCAATACATCTAAATAGCCGGGTGATGTGACGTCGCTCAAGTTTGGCGAGCTTTCGTTCAGCATTTGGACGATACTGTCTATCGGAGATAGCTCAGTTACTTTTTGGCTTTCTTTTGTTACTGTCGACACCATGACGTAGTTTTCTGTAGTGGTCTTCGCTGGCTTAGGTTTGAACACTGGCTTGATTGGACGGTGAGTGGAGACGGTCTTTTGAGTCGTTGTAGTAGTTGAAGGTGCTACTGTAGGTTTCGTTTGCATCGATGACACTTGCACGTTGAAATCTGATGGTCTTACCACTGTATCGACTATAGACCCGTTTGTATGTACCAGAACCGTATCTGGTCCACCATGATTGATTGTACTATGAGTATATTCAGGTTTAGGTTTGATGTAAATCAATCCGTTATCTTTTGGAGGAGTGCTTAGTAACGTGTTTGTGATTTGGTTCACTCCTTCGTTTATGATCTCAGCTTCTGTGCTCAAGTCTTCAGGTTTGATTGTGGATGTAGCTGAAGATTGGCTATTTGGTTTGTAGCCAGGTGTGACTACAGGTTTGAAGCTGTTGTGCCAGGAATTCAGCTGTTCTGCTTCGTAATCATCGGTTTCTAATTCTGGGTCTGGATAGTCGAGGTAGCTGGTCATGACGACTCCTGGTCCTTTTGGTATGTGAGATTGGCTGTCGGATTTGAGCTGGCAGCAAGCTCCGAAGAGAAAGCCGTCCATGCAAGTGCCGACGACCTGAAAATGCATATTGTATTTATTAGATATTAAGTCTCATATTTTGATATTTTATTGGATAACAAGTATGCGATTATGTCATCATCATCATCAGAAGAAGTCCACTGCTGAGCATAGGCCTTCCTTGAACGCCACCACGAACTGTTATTACTCATTTGCATCCATCGGGTCCCTGCGACTCTTACAATGTCGTCGGTCCACCTAGGAGGGGGCCTACCTACAGAACGTCTTCCAGTTTGTGGTCGCCACTTGAGAACCTTTCTTCCCCATCGGTTATCGGTTCGTCGAGCGATGTAATAATGTCCCCGAGCCTTAATATGTTTGTCTCTTACCTCGCCTCCTCTCTGAGCACATTCATGGTTGAACATGCAGATGGTATTCCCCCGGTTGTACTTGGCTGCTCTAGACGCTTTGCAGTACGTGGGTGTAATTCTGTAGCCCCCGAAGAGCTTTCTTGAATCTGAAATTAGAAAATTTTGCTTGAGAATTGGTTTATTATTATCAGCCTATTACGTTCCCACTGCTGGGACTCTGGCCTTCTCTCAGAGAGAGAGTATTGGCGGTAATCTACCACGCGGGCCCAGTGCGGGTTGGTAGACGTTGCATTCCCTTGAATGTTGTGGTTCTTGGACATACCGGTTTCTTCACGATGTTTTCCTTTACTGTTTTTGAGCGATGGCAAATATAACTTAAAATAATCAAATATACACTTTCAGTTATCTGCAACGAACCGGCACCAACTCAGCATAACGCTGGTTTTTAGGGTTCCGTACCCACAGTGCAAAACGGGACCCCTATTACTAAGATTCCGCTGTCCGTCTGTCACCAGGCTGTATTTCATGAAACGTGATAGTTAGACAGTTGATATTTTCACAGATGATGTATTTCTGTTGCCGCTATAACAACAAATACTAGAAAACAGAATACAATAAATATTTAAGGGGGCTCCCATATAACAAACATGATTTTTGCCGTTTTTTATTGATAATGGTACAGTCAACGACAAAAGTAGCTCAACATTAACACAATTTCCGATTACCGGCATCATCTTAAACACCAACCTTTGACCACATCATCACTTAAAATTAGGTGTGTTATGTTGTGGTCAGAGCGCTACCTTGTAAAATGTGAAAAACCCCACGACATACTGATCTAAAACACATTTAGGAAATGTAGTATGATCAGCTACTTTTGTTGCTGACTGTACTGAACCCTTTGTGCTCGTGTCCAACTCGCATTTGACCGGTTTTATTAGAACCACGGCGGGGGTTTGATGAGATTGAATACCTCGTCCAAATATACCCGTTGTATTTCGTTGTAAATAGATAGTCCAAGGATTTCACGAAGCTCGTGTCCAAAGTGAAAACTCTCAAAGAGCAAGTCACCTAACAAGCATGGTTAGGTGAAACTGTCGTCGTGCGAAAGCCGACACGCGACTTATTGGAAATCGTGAGGAATATAATAATAATCGTAATGGATAGTATAACTGTAATTTCGTGCTGATATATAGCATGCTGTAAAGAAATTAAGCTTTTTTGATGTGAAAACTTCAACGGCGTTGGGTTTTTTTTTCGGGATGGGTAAACTATGTCTCGCAGGAACCCTTTTCCGGGATAAAAGCCTTTGTGCTAATCCAGGGTATAAGCTATCTCGATTCTAAATTTCATTCAGATCTGTTCTGTAGTTTTTGCGTGAAAGAGTGACAAACATCCATCCACCCATTCATCCACCCATCCATCCACCCATCCATCCAGCCATCCATCCACCCATCCATCCACCCGTCCATCCACCCATCCATCCACCCATCCATCCACCCATCCATCCACCCATCCATCCATCCATACTCACATACTTTCACGTTTATAATATTAGTAGGATTGTGGAAAGACTTGAGGAGGAAAGCCCGTACCTTATATTTTAGTCGCTATGCGACAGAACCGTAGCCTGAAGCTAGTAGCTAGCTAGTTCACAAAATAAGGTTAAAATATCTGTATCATCAGAGTTACCAGACACGCATGGTTAGCTTAATTAGCGGTGCTATTGGCAAATTATCACCTCCCACCGACTCAATGGGGGCGCCCATAACGTTACTGAGGTTCGCTACACAGTGCGTCGTGAAATATGCTGTGCGATCTATAATATGGGCCATAGAGAATCTTCGTTTTTTTACTTTTTAATCTTCGACGCAAAAAGGATGGGGGTTTGACGTCGATGTCGGTCTGTCTGTTTGTGTGTGTGTGTATGTGTGATAAATTTTCCGTACTAAAATTTCACAAAAAGACCAAATTTCAGTAAGTTTGACGTTTAAGATACGGACGTTTATAAAACTGGCGCTTAGTCAGTTAGTTAGTTAGTCGCGAACTATAGCTTCTAACTCTCGCTGGAGTACAAGCCTAAGCTAAATTCACACGAGTAATGAGGTCGCACCGCTATCCTATAGCACAACTTTTCATTTCAATGACACAGTTTTATATTCTGAGAACGATGGTAACTCACTATCGTGGGTTCGAATCCTGCAATGCGATTGATAGTCAATGGTCAATTGTTTTTTATTCAAAAGGATACATTGTGATCACTTTAAAACGTCAAACTTAAAACTAGCTACGCCTGTTCCAACCTCCTTACGTCGGCAAAAGAACAGGCAAGAAACGCCCGGCATGTAATTTTTTTGGCGCGATCACATTGACAATTTTATTCTTATTACTAATTGATTGAATTGGAGCAAGTTCACGGAAATCCCAAGCTTTTTTGTCATTTAGATAGTCTGATATTTTAATAAGATTTATAGGTATTGGTTGATTGGGCATCTTGAGCTTTTGGTGAAGGAGAAAATCTTTGATTCACCGTAGATAGGTGGTATTTACTAGTCCATACTTACGGCTGAAATTAATAATCGATCCTGATCCATTATCCGCGGTTTTGGATCGATATGTCATCTTTTTATTTTTTTGTTGTTAGGTAATTATTTTCAAGGTTATAATAGTACATTACTGCAGCGGCCAGCAAAAGGGACTAGATGGACGAGCGTGTAAATGTGGGCCGAGGCGAAGGCGAGTCCCACATACGTAAGTCCATCTAAGTTTGGTTTGCCTTCAAGTAAAGTTTTTGCTAGGATGCCTAAACCATTATACTAATTGGTGTCATGATGTATGTTAGTAACGGTATGAAGCTTGCTTTACAAAAGCACACGCTGTCATAGGCATGTTTGTAAGTAGGTAAGAGTTCGGAGTTCGAACTCTTTTGATGTAAGCAAAGAGTTTTACATGCTGTTTTAGTTTTACCGTTTTTGCGTTTCTGTGTTTCTTGCCTGTTCTTTTGCCGGCGTAAGGAGGTTGGAACGTTGGAACAGGCGTAGCTTGTCTTAAGTTTCATGTTTTAAACTGATCATATTATGTATCTTATTATATGAGTATAAATACGTCATGTGTCGGGCGTCATGTGTCGGGTCGCCCTCTTCCCTCTCATATGGTCGAGGAGAGCGATGGCTGGCACATGCGTCAACTCGTGAACGGGTGCTGCTTGTGGGGTCTGGTCTGTTTTGGTTGTGATCCCGCAAATGTCCCAATGTGTACAACCAAACAAGATAAATCTTATTAGTAAAGCTAATTAAAAAATATCGGACCATTAGATGACAAAAAAAAACTTGAGATTTTAGTGAACTTGCTCCAATTCAATCAATTAGTAATAAGAATAAAATTGTCAATGTGATCGCGCCAAAAAAATTACCGACGTTTTAAAGTGATCACAATGTATCCTATTGAAGAAAAAACATTTGACTTTTGAATCAATTATTTTGAAATTTGAAGTTTACAACAGAATAGATATAGTTTTACATGTTATTTCCTACTAGCTGTTGCCCGCGGTTTTACCAGAGTGGAATACAGTTTATTCCAATATTTTTATTTCCATTTTTTTTTTTTTATTATTATTTTTTTTTTATTGTATTGTATGTCCTTCCTTATTATTTACACTATCTCCTTACCAAATTTCATGAAGAACGGTTTAGCGGTTTAGTCGTGAAAAGGTAACACACTGAGAAAAAAAATCTGACCTTCCTTGTGAGTATTTTCCTTCCAAGACCGATTCCTTCCTTATTTTTCCTTAGTTTTCCTTCTGAATCGCAAGTCCCCTTTTGACTCAGAAGGAAAACGGTATTTCGGAAGGTCTTTTTTCTCCGTGCAAACTAACAAACAGAGCTACCTTCGCATAATACTAGCATGGATAAGTATGGAGGTATGGGTATTTGGTGCTAATGACAATGTCACAAAATACTTATATTACTATTGCTTCACGTATTATACCGGAAGAAAAGTCCGAAATAAGGCAGGGACCCACAACCCACATACCGAATGCAGGTTATGCATACAGACCGAATACCGAAACTCGGGACGAATACCAATCGATTAATTACGTGCCATCGAGAGCGTGGAACAAGGGCGCTTTCGAATCGAGTCAATCGATTCGGGTGAAATTTTTTGTTTGTATAATGATTCGTTTTGTTTATCCCGGAGTGTTTAAAACGTCATTTTTGAATAAGCTGAGAGTCACATACCAAGTAGAGAAGAAAAAACGCCTGGTAGGTCTTTATTGGGCGCGATCACATTTATTTTAATTACTAATTGATTGATTTGGAGCAGGTTCTCTACAATCGCAAGCTTCTTATCATCTAAATAGTCTGATATTTCACATTATGCTTTAATAATAAGATTTCGAATATTTTGCTATCGACAAGTCTTGAGTTTCACTTGGGATTTTGTTGAAAAAAACGTACACGTTGACCTTTGAAGGAATTGCCGACTTTATGGAGCCTAGTAGTGGACAGCAATAAACTTGTGATAATCATCATCATCATCATCATTTCATTTATTTCAAGTTACAAAGACTCATCTCATCATTAAATAATCACAGTCACATTAAAATAATCGATACAACAACACTCACACAAATTGCTAAAAATAAAACACTTAAAATAACTGATAATCACTTTTCTTTTTCAATATATTGTAATGAAACTCCAATATGTTCCAAGTATTTAGTTATAATAATATCATCTTCCTCATACAAGCAGTTATTTCCAGTAATTATAATGTTTTTAGCTTTCCTTCTGCCCTGAAAAACCTCCCGCCATCACGCGTGACAAAATCTAGTGGGCCTCTTTCTTTTTTTTTTAAATGTCCTCAGTACGAGTTTTTGGACTATGGCTTGTTACATTCTTCGAAAATTCCTAAATTTATGGTTACATTTTATAAAACCGTGACAATATAATTGCATTAATCTTTCCTAAATGTATTGACAAACAACTGTCATTAAGACCCAGATATGTCATTTTTATATAACTTAGTCGGGTTTATGATTAACAGTGAATATAATTATGTGAGTAACCGTTTCACAAATTTAGATGCGGTTGAGAAGTAAACAAAACCATCCTTTGTGTTAAGATATTAAACGATGACAAGCTCAATTGATGAGTAAGTTCATATGAAAGTTTAAACATATATTGATTTACCACATGCTATGTGAATGATCGCTTCGCTGGCTCGACCTACTTGAAAGAATGGGAGAGGATCGTGCGGTCAAACGAGCATACATGGGACGGGCGAGCGTCCCAGGTATCGCTGGAGAGACGAAGTCACTATGTACTTGCGCTCACTCCAGGTGGAGGACTGGCGGGAGGTGGCGCGGTACAGAGCGAAGTGGCGTCTTTTGTTATCGGAGGACAACACTCACTTTGGGTCGTTGTGCTAACTCAGTTTTATGTGACCGATTTTACAAACCGGTAGAGGTGGGTCAGTAAGCGAATTTGTGATATCAAAACTATGAATTCGACTAGGTAGGTATTCGGTAATTCTTCGTTCCACATATAAAGGGGCAATGTGGTCGAAAGTGGCACACCTGGGTTGGGAGCTGGCTTTCAAGTGAGGCTGCCGGAACACACCGAAAGGTACTTGGCGACAGATTCTGGACTTAATGGTGGTAGCTAGATAAGTCATCACTATTAAATACCCAACCACCAAGGTAAACTTATATTATTATTATTTTTTTGTTTTTTTTTTGTTATTGTTTTTTTTTCTATACTTATTTTATTTTTATTTTAATGTATTTTGCTTGAGCTATATTTATTATTGTTAATTTTTATTATTCTTATCTAATTTTATTTTTCTTTTTCTTTTCAAATTTATTATTTCTTGTATGTATGTATGTATATTTGAAATTATATAGGTAATTGGCTTTGGCCGTCTAATATAATGTAATAATAAATAAAATAAATATATAGCTCAGGCTCATTGTAGGATTCAAACCCACGACCTACGGATCGCAAACCAACGTCCACACTACTAAGCCAACATCGCTGCAAAAAATATGTAAAAAAATGTAACAATAACCAATCGCCTCTTCGTGTCATCATACAGTTATAGTTATTTCAGAACCGACAAAGAAAACGCGTAACTTAACCATAGATTTATATAAGAACTAGACTCTTTAAAAATCCGTGACTCAGATTCGTGTCGATCATCCATTACTGCATTTACATCGATGCCCATTCGCTGTTACGTAAAAATCGCATCGAGTGAAAGCGTCCAACTCGATTCAATTAATATAATACACCGTAAAACACAATTCGGCCTGTTAGCCCGAAGAAAACAAAAGTGACTTTCTCTCAGATGTGATGTCACTCGTTTGTCGCGCGTCAAATAGTCATTCGGGTGTGTTTTAACGTTTATGTAAAGTTGTAATTTGTGAAAGTGGACAGTTTATGCGAGTTTATGCGGGTGACTCGTTCTAGCTTTCGCTGGGGGAGTCAGATTAAGAGATTTGTCTTTTATTTTCTGTGAAATTTTTGGGCCCATAACCTAAAAATTTTGGTTCGATGAAAATCTTAACTTGCGTATTGCTTTATGGTTTGGTAAGCTCCATTGAGCCTGTAGTAGTAAAATGTTAAACTACTTATCCATACATTGAACAACAATTCATCCATTGATGCAATGCCATCAATGGTGCTTTTTAATTTATCTATCTAGACATAAAACTAGGTACTTTATTTTACTTCTTACAGGGTAGTGTTTGACAACACAAGTCACCTGATGTTACCTGTATATTTTTTTAGTTTTCATTAGCGTTTATCGATTTTATCATGCATCTTGGCAAGAACGTCTTTTTTAGCACTGTCACATAATATATAACTTTCTTATTGCTAACTGATTTAATTGGGGCAAGTTCCTTCCTAAGCAGTTTTCCTTCTTCAACAAAGTCTGCTATTTTAGTACATTTGTCTTATTTTGTACGCATAGCCTTCGCTTCGCCGCCACTAACGTACTGGTTTCGTCATCATCATCACCAGCCTGTATCAGCCCACTACTGGTGGCCTCTCACGCCACTGAGCCCGGTCTCCGGCTCCTCTCCTCCAACTAATGCCAGCCACTCGGCGCAAATCGTCGCTCCACCTATTCGCAGGACGTCCTACACTACGTTTGCCAAGTCGTAGTCTCCACTCAACAACGCATCTCATCATCATCAGCCTGTATTAGTCCACTGCTGGACATAGACCTCTCCCAGGGTACGTCACTGAGCCCGGTCTTCGGCTCTTCACAACCAACTACTGGCAGCCACTCGGCGCAAATCGTCGCTTCACCTTGTCGCAGGATGTCCTACACTACGTTTTCCAAGTCGCGGTCTCCACTCAAAAACACGTCTACCCCAACGGTTATCGGTTCTGCGGCTTATTTCACCAGCCCACTGCCACTTCAGCGTAATGTTTAAGCTGAGCCTATAGAAATTGAGACTCTAACTCATTAGCAACAAAGTCAGATTCAAGATAATCAAGCCGAGTGTATATTGCCAATCGAGTTGATCAATAATTAGCTCCCAAGCAGGTATGCGTTTCTAATACGGTCTGATTGTTATGTGGCGTTTCCGCGTCGCCTCTTGTTGAATATTTTAATCTGGTTAAAGGACTGTTAGATGGACTTTAAGGCCTTCATTTGGTACCTCTATAGCAGGGTTTCTTAAAGTGCGGGGAGGCGGTGATGTCCGAATGATTCTTTTGATAGTTCGGACGTTAAAGCCTCCCAATGATTGTCAACTGGGATAGTAAGGGGTTGCCTTTACAGCAACCTCGGCCCATTCCGGTAGTGGGGTCTGGCGGGGGGCACGAGGACCCACCAGCTTGTTTAGCCCCGTGTGTCTGCGAGGGTCTATCCTATGGGCCAGGGCAGCTTTCCTCCAGCCTAGGGCCAGGTCTGCCGCTGAGATGAAATGGTTGAATGCTACCGCGATCCCATCTCGCCCCCACTAACATCTGCAGCGGCCAGGATTGCTCATCGTGGGGTTTTAGTTAGGGTGCAAGTCCCACATAACCATTCTGACCCCATCGACTGAATGGTATCGATCAGAAGCGAATAAACCGTAAAATCCAGATGCATTGTTCTTCATTTGCTAAGTTGGGTTTGCGGTATTCACGATCTAAGTTAATTGCTATCTTTAAAATCTTAATGAACAAAACTAGTTCAAGTTCACGCGCACGACTCATCATTGTTGGACGAGCCGTTTCACTTTCGTGAACTTGCTATTATTTCACTGTTTTGTACAATATAATTTATATATTTGGCAATGGCAACCCTGCGGCGTGGATAATAGTGGCAACACTTGGTGATCTTTGAGTCTTCATGAACTTTGATCTGAATAATTTTGAACTTTATTTACGAACTGTTAAACATTAATTTCTCTAACTTGAGTCGATTCTGTAACGCCTTTTCACTCCGCGACTGTACATTATGTATTCAAAAATCAAAATTCAAAACTTTTTTATTTAATAGGATACATTGTGATCACTTTAAAACGTCAACTTAAAACTAGCTGCGCCTGTTCCAACCTCCTTACGCCGGCAAAAGAACAGGCAAGAAACGCCCGGCAGGTAATTTGTTTGGCGCGATCACATTGACAATTTTATTCTTATATTACTAATTGATTGAATTGGAGCAAGTTCACTAAAATCCCAAGCTTTTTTTTGTCATCTAATAGTCCGATATTTTGTAATTAGCTTTACTAATAAGATTTCTCTTGTTTGGTTGTACACATTGGGATATGGAAACATGAATATTAACGAGTTGCGGGATCACAACCAAAGCAGACCAGACCCCACAAGCAGCACCCGTTCACGAGTTGACGCATGTGCCAGCCATTCGTAAATATATTGACAAACAACTGTCATTATTTTAATTTGTGTAAGCTTAGGCTTCAATGTAAATATTATCAAGTTATTTAAATTTAATTTAAACAACATATCAACAAATCTTACATCGAAGTTAGTAGAGCATGTCACGAGTAAATTAACATAAAAATAAACTACTTTTCACTTTCTTTTTACCTCTTTTACATTATTTTTACGATGCGTCGACAGAGGAAAGCAAAAGTGATATCTATTAAATGCGAAAATCTCACTAAACTCTGTAATTTCAAAACACTTTTATTAGCTTCACTTGTAACTAACTAACAATGTAATCAAAGCTTAGAAGTCAATTTTAACCCACTTCTAATTGTTTTATCGACTAACTTTGTAGGTACAGTCAGCAACAAAAGTAGCTGAGCATACTACTAGATTTCCTAAATGTGTTTTAGATCAGTATAGCGTGTTTTTTTAATATTTTACAAGAAATTGCTCTGACCACAACATAACACATCTGGTTTTAAGTGATGATGTTTTTTTGTTTTATGTGATCGGAAATTGTGTTATTGTTGAGCGACTTTTGTCGTTGACTGTACCTATATGTAATCCTGATGACAATACAATAATTTGACATCATCAACCTGATCTGATGATGGAGCCAGAAGATGGTTAGTGGAACTCTTCAATGACTACTAGTAAACCCATTGAGTTTAGGCTCATCTGATTCGTCTTGAGTCTTGACGAGTCCAATAGATTAAGCTTGGTTGCGAGTGTCTGCTGATGAAGCTAGGAGGAGGATTGTGAAACTCTTCAGTGGCTACAAGGAATTTGGGCTCATTTGATTCGTTTTGTTTTGAGTCCAATAATTTGGGCTTGTTTCGGGAAATATTGCCCTTTACTGACACTTTTTTTTACTATTTACAGGGTAGCGTTTGACTACACGTCACCTGATGTTATGTGACGATGAGGTCGAAGATGGCACCACGCTACACCTGGACAGGGATCTGGCTCTCAAGTGAGGCGCGCCGGAACACACCGATAGGTGCTTGGCGACCGATTCTTAACAAGAGGGTGGTAGCTAGCCAGGCGTGAGTACTAGAAAATACCCTATTGCTATTACCTATACTAGAAAATTCACTATTGCTTGGCAGTTGAATAACTGATTTGACACTATAAATTACACAGTTTGTAAACAATTTCGTTATGGGCTTTCACTGGTTTTGTATCCGGCGCAAATGAGATACGACGTGGAAAAGAATTTACTATGGGTGGTATTATAGAATGACTCACATTTCATCTTGAACGGACTTCTGACAGATGACATGACATGACACAGGCCGACAGAGTTGCCATCCAACCGCGAAACTTTATTACTATAATATTTAAGGTATATTATAAGAAAATAACATTTAACATGTACAATACATACAGACATACATATTATAGCACAGAAAAAACAAAAAATTCAATGATTTGTAAAGTACTGCCCCATATTAGTATCTACAAATCTACATTGCACCAGTGCAAAGCCGGGGCGGGTCGCTAGTCTTCTTATATGTATATAAAATTGAATCCCTATTTCTGTTGGTCACGGCATCACGCGTGAACGGCTGGACCGAATTCAGTAAATTTTTTTGTTGTGTTTGTTATTGCCAGGAGAAGGTTCTTATGAAAGAAAGAATGGAAAAAAGTTGCCAGGAATAACTGCAGTCCACGCGGGTGAAACCGCGGGGCACAGCTAGTATCCGAAAAGTATATGTGTGTATTTGTTTGTTATATGTATATTTTTAATTTCACTATTAAAACATTGAATTCACGAAAAAACCAATCCACTAGTTATATCTTGTCTGAGATTTTTCCAAGTCGCTTTTCATTTGAGACAATCTCTCGAAATGCAAAGATCAGACCGCGATGCGCTCCGTTTTCCATAAATGCTTTATTCGTATACAAATTGTTTGTTTTCCCTGCAATTTACATACGCTCAGCTGATCGTAGTTCCGGCATAAAAATCTGTGTAGTCTAGTCTGAGGTTTAATATTTTTTTTTTTTTTTTTTTTTTACTATTTACAGGGTAGCGTTTGACCACAAGTCACCTGATGTTAAGTGACGATGTGGTCGAAGATGGCGCCACGCTACACCTGGACTGGGAACTGGCTCTCAAGTGAGGCTGCCGGAACACACCGATAGGTGCTTGGCGACAGATTCTTAACAAGAGGGTGGTAGCTAGCCAGGCGAGCACTAGAAAATACCCTACCACCAAGCTATGGTTTCATCATGATGTTTTCCTTCACCGAAAGCTCAAGCTCATTGTAGGATTCGAACCCACGTCCTACGGATCGCAAGCCGACGTCACTACCGCTGAGCCATCATCGCTAAAAAAAAAAAATAGAAGCATAATGCATGATGCAACTATTCAGCACGGCTCAAACACCAGATCTTAACCAAGAAGTCTTTTTACAATCATTAACGCTGATAGAAAACAACAAATGTATAGAAGGCTAGTTGCGCCCGTCTCCCTGTTATCCTGGATAAAAAGTAGCCTATGTGTTAATGAAGAATGAAGCCATCTCGTTTGCCGAGGCAGGTCCTTCTTGGTGAAATTGCTCATGCCAAGCGACCAGTTGGTCGGCCTCTATTGTGATTTTAGGACAGCGTTAAGCGTGATTTGTCCTGTTTCGCTATTGCGGTAGACGGCTGGGAGCAAGTTGCAGAAGAACGCGTTCGATGGAGTAAGTTAACTGCGGATGGTATAACCATTCACGACGACGCCTGGTTTAATGTGTTGGCCCAAAAACGCGCGATAAGACACCTTCGTGATACCAACCAGCTGCCACTCCCGTTGCGACAATATGTTTGTGGGAAGTGTGACCGCATCTGTGGCTCCCGGATTGGCTTACTTAGCCATGAGCGCAGATGTTTTTCGGATGTTACTTAATATCATCTCTTGTAGATGGACGCAGGCCAATGATGATGATGATGATGATGATGTGTTAATCCAGGGTATAAGCTATCTCCATTCCAAATTTCATTCAGATCCGTTCTGTAGTTTTTGCGTGAAAGAGTAACAAACATCCATCCATACATCCATACTCACAAACGTGAGTTTATAATATTAGTAGGATCAGCAGCGCTCCGCAGCAGCACCTGTGTTTTCCTGATATCACGAGTGTTTACAAACCTTTCCAAAGTAATTCGATCCGACGACGTCACTATCACCAGTGAACCACACACACCTACATAAGTACCCCTAGTACAGGTTTTGATAGTTAACAAAAACTATAAAAGTTTTCGTTTCCATCCATACATATTTTTTTCAGCGAATCTTACCGAGACTTGGAGAAACTGAAATCGTTAATACGGGTTATTTTAAATCGTTATAATCATATTCCAACAATGTTATTGAGTTACTTTTTGAATTTAAGCAGATCGAATTGCCACTTTGACAAGTCGGCGGTGGTAAACGTCGACGTTTACGAAAACTTTGATCGTTTTCAAAACTTGTACTAGGGGTATCAAACAATCAATGAAAAACGATCACAACAAGCATTCTAAACAAATAGATTCGATTTCCTCACTGGATACTTTCATCCGATCATAAAGGGATTCTACACGTAATCGGTAGATGACGCTACGTAGAGCGTTCAAGTTTCACTCTCGACGACCCTAGGGCCTTGGAACTCACTTTCTACGGCACATTGTCCGGCATTCAATACAGCGATGTGTCTGTATTAAATGGTGTAGAAACCTATTATGGTAAGCGATAGGTTTCTTTGTAAAAGAGCTAACTTAGGGATGTGACATGGAGAGGAGAAAATCGATTTTCCTCTTTGTAAAATAAATCGATTTGTTAGAAATCGATTAACTAATAAGTAATTTTGTAGGTGTTCAAAAAGTGTAAGTTTTTTTTCAACTTAAATAATGAGGAAACCAATAACCAACAACGCATATTTTATATTTTTTTACTATAATAAAAGTGTTAATATAATCGATTAATTAATCATTTTCTAGTACCCATAACACAAGTTTCGAGCTTAATTTTGGGCTAGGTCAATTTGTGTGCAGTTGTCCCCGATATTTATTTATTAAAAGTCTATTTTCATTACATTTTAGAGAATTGATTACTATCAAAAATCAATAGGATAAAAAAATGGATTAATATAAAAATTGATTATTTTATTATACTACGTTTTGGTTCAATTACGCTCACATGTTAACGATTGTAGAAAAATAAACATTTACATCTTGGCTTCACGAGTCACTGTATAAAATACGGAAGGTATGTCGGCATGTCGCGTTCAGCTCAGACCAATGTGCGATCACCATTATGGGTCAAAAAACTGTAGATTGTCAAATAATCTGTCAAAATTCCTCGGCTATCACTCACTGTCATCATACGGAGGCAGTGAGTCAGACACTAACGATCTCCTTGTTTTAAATAATGTAGGCGATAAGTTGCATTGTCGTCATTTTTTACAGAGAAATATGTGTATAGAGTTAAACATTTCTTTTAATGTAAAAAATATACTAATGAAATTAAAATGGGACCACAAAATCCAAAATTTAAAGATATTTACTTAGTACTAGCCCTGCGGTTTCACCCGCGTGGACTACACTTTATCGTGATAAAAGTATTTATTCTATGTCCTTCTCCAGGGCTTGAACTATCTCTGGTACAGTCAACGACAAAAGTCGCTGAACAATATCAAACTTTCCGATTACGTTTATCATCTTAAACTCCAACCTTTGACCGTATCATCACTTACATTAGGTATGTTGTATTATGGTCAAACGTTACCTTGCAAGGTGTAAAAAGAAAACCATACATTATTGTTTTAAAACACATTTGGAAAATCGAGTATGATCAGCTACTTTTGTCGCTGACTGTACCAAATTTCATTTAAATCGGTTCAGTAGTTTAGGCGTGAAAGACAAACAGACAAACAGAATTACTTTCGCGTTTATAATATTAGTAGGGAAGTAGGGATATGGATTGTCAAAGTATGGCTAATGGCTGAAATTATTAATCGATCCTGATCCGTTATCCGCGGTTTTGGATCGATATGTCATTTTAGTAGTAAAGCTTGACATGTTAATAAAATAAATAAATAAATATCGGGGGACCATTGCACACAAATTGACCTAGCCCCAAATTAAGCTCGAAACTTGTGTTATGGGTACTAGACAACGATATACATACTTTTATACATTGATAAATACTTACATATTGATTGACATACCGATCCAAAACCGCGGATAACGGATCAGGATCGATTATTAGTTTCGGGCGTAAGTGTACTTACATAATATAATTTTATATATATTATGTAATTCTTCCCTCTCATATGGTCGAGGAGAGCGATGGCTGGCACATGCGTCAACTCGTGAACGGGTGCTGCTTGTGGGGTCTGGTCTGCTTTGGTTGTGATCCCGCAACTCATTAATATTCATGTTCCCATATCCCAATGTGTACAACCAAACAAGAGAAATCTTATTAGTAAAGCTAATTAAAAAATATCGGACTATTAGATGACAAAAAAAATCTTGGGATTTTAGTGAACTTGCTCCAATTCAATCAATTAGTAATAAGAATAAAATTGTCAATGTGATCGCGCCAAAAAAATTACGTAAGTTCTTTTGCACGCGCTAGGAGGTTGGGACAGGCGTAGCTAGTTTTAAGTTGACGTTTTAAAGTGATCACAACGTATCCTATTGAATAAACATATTTTTGAGTTTTGAGTGTATAGGTGAAGACTATAATATGCAAAATGGAAATGCGAGAAAATTTTTGAACTTTTCTGAATAATAATCACTAAAATTGGTTCATATTCGAAAAAGTCTTGCTTGAAAAGAGGAGGCCTATAATGACGTCTGTTAAAAACACAACATCTTAAGAAGCAATTACACTGGCTGGTTTATGAGTCGCCCGAAGCCAATTAAGAGAAGAAATTCAGTTAAAAAATCGTATTAATCAAACTGATGGTGCCTTATATCAAGTAGCCCCATTTTTGGGCACGGGGACAAGCAATGACCGGTTTTTGCGGTAGGGTTGCCACATTGAGTGAAAAACTTTGTTTTAATTTTACTATATGTGAAGCAAAAACATTGTTCCTCTTTTTATGAAAATTACGCGGACGGAGGAGTATGACAATTGGCACAGTTGAAGTTTATAATTATGCAAAAAGCTAATATTTTGATAAAATAATGCATCAGTAATACATTCAATTAATAACAATTTACTAATTAATACCATGCGTTTCACTGACACACACATAATATGTAGGTATGTATACTTTTATGTTTATGGTAGAAGTCTGTGGTTAAATTTTATTGGTAAATAGTTTTTTTTTTATCGAATAATTTGTCTAATAGATATTTGTGCTTTACTTTTAGCTCAATGTTATGGTAGTTATGGTTGAATAACACTAGTAAAATGCAATAAATAAATTAACTCGGTTACTTCTATAAAAGTAAGTAATTTATTAACATAAAAAAATTATTTTTTTAAAGTCCAACGAATAAAAAGCAATTAAAACTAAATAAATTAAAAAAAGTTTGTTAAGTTTGTTGAATTAAAATTCTCTTAAAATTGTCAAAAGTGACAACCCTAAGTTTGTACTGCCAAAATAATCCACTGCGGCCAGGAAATGACCCGGTTTTTGCTCTGGTCAGTATTTTAATGGTGATATTCGGTTTATAATAAGTATTTTTTTAACTGGCCCGGCGCGTTTGATCTTTTTCTTAGTGCAGATAAATGTTTACGATTGTTCATATATTAATTAACTAGCTGTTCCCCACGGTTTCGCCCGCGTGGGATACAGTTTATCGCGATAAAAAGTATCCTATGTCCTTCCTCAAGGTTCAAACTATCTCCGGACCAAATTTCATTTTAATCGGCTCTGTAGTTTAGGCGCTAAAGCGAGACAGACAGACAGAGTTACTTTCGCATTTATAATATTAAAGTAGGGATTATGAATCCTCGAAGAAAAACAAGTTTTGGAATTAAGAACAAAATTTTCAAGTTGACAGTTTAATTGCCTTTAAAGTTTTAAGCAGTTTAAAGTCCTTTTGAAACGTTGCAAACTTTTATCTAAACCAACCCGAACAAAATGCATTCTAGTGATGTGCAATTTCAAATGAAATCGATGTTATGTTAATCAATTTACAATTATAAACACTTAAATGATTTTACAGTTAAATACGTAAAAGAAATGTGTTTAATTTACTGTAAGTCAAATTAATTGTTAAATTACTTAGCAGTTATTGCGGGATAATCTTTTAACTTTAGAGTAGTAGTCATTAAATTAAGTTAACATAAGCAATAATTCCCATAACTTAAGCTGGCTTGCACAACACATTAAACCTTGTTTAAATCTGAATTTAGCTAAATTTTCCATACGATTTGACAAGTGAATTTCGTTAAACTGGGATTTAAATCGGTTGTACAAGTTACAGCTTGTACTTTATTGTCGCGAACCTCGGCCGTAGAAAATTATAGCAGTGAAATAAAATTACAAAGTTTATGATATTTTGTTAAGCAATATCTAAGTTATTTAACGACATCTGAATAAGAGTATTAACCTAATTACCGTTGTGTTTCCTTTAATTAAAAATGTGTTTTAAAAGCTGCACCTAATTAGTCTCAATTTTAAGCTCAATCTTAGAGTACTTTGTATTGGCAATAATAAGTGTTAATTAAAATTCAGATAACATCAATTAGCAACGAAAAAAATTGCATCTCTCTTGACTTGGCATTAAAAATCCAAGATGGCGTCCATTGAACCGGTAAGGTTGGAGAAAGTGGTATCGATTATGAATTTCAATAACGTATTCGATTATTTAAATGCAATCGATAATGTTTGACCGGAACGAAACTGATCAATGTATTCGGGTCGAGAATTACTTTTTGAAGAATTAAATGTTTAATTGTTGCAATTTGACAGAGTGGAGCGGTGTTTAAGAAATTTTGTTAGTCGTGATTTCAATGCGAGGTTTTTTGCCTGCTGAAAAATTGGAGTTCCTTAACTATGACTGTATAGATTGCGCTAACAACAGAAGAAAATGGGACCTTTTTGTTACGTGGTTAGCTTTGAAGGCCACTGCACTAGAGAACTAAGCGTGTAGTTTACCAGATGCTAAATGACCGATTCCGTAATTGGCCGGTGAACATTAATAATCAGATAATCGGCCGTTTATGAGATAATCAGCTGTTTTTTTTGTCGGTGAACTCCACCCTTAACAGGACCAAATAAAGGCGGTTCAAATCAAAGATGAAGCTCGACGAGAGTATCTTTTCACGTCTAAACTGCTCGACCAATTTCTATGAAATTTGGTACAGAGATAGTTTGAACTCTGATAAAGGACATAGAAAACTTTTTATTGCGATAACTACAGGCAACGCGGATGAAACCGCGGGGAACAGCTTGTTGTAGGATAATGTGCTACGCAGCGTGTGGTCTCGTAATATAAACAATAAGAACAATGTGAGAATGTGTATGAAGACATTAAGTTTTAATGTTGACATTTTGGTTTGTGGTTTAACATTTACCACATTTCTATTTGAGAGAAAAGTATGGTAACGAGCAGTACAGTGCTGAGTTGATGCCGGTTTGCAACAATACATTTTCTTTTTATTCTTTCTTATTTCTACGTAAAGTATTTGTCTTGTATAATTTGTTGCAAATAAATGATTCGACTTACAAGACGCCGACACCGAGTTCGAATCCTCTCGGCCCCGCACCTATGACTTAATAAGTTATGTGCGGATTTGCCATCGCTCAAAAACGGTGAAGGAAAATCATCGTGAGGAAACCGGCATGCCCAAGAACTGCAACATTTTCAAGGACATGTGACATCTACCAACCCGCACTGGGCCAGCGTGGTAGATTACAGCCCATACTCTCTCTCTGAGAGAAGGACAGAGTCCCAGCAGTGGGAACGTGGAAGGCTGATAATGAGGATGATGAAATGATTCTTATTCTTAATTTGCTTTAAAAATAGATGGATGGTTTAAAGTAATACGACTCAATGGTAAGCGTTACAAAAATTTTTATCGCTCAAAGTGACCTCTTCCAGGCAACCCTTAAGCAGAGGCATAAAGCAAAAATAAATCAAAATTTTAAATTAATTACAATATAGGTATTATATTATCTAACCTAGCTGTTCCCTGCTGTTTCACCCGCGTGGGCTACAATCTCCACTTTTACCCCCTTAGGGGTTGATTTTCAAAAAATCCTTTCTTAGTTATACACCCCGATGCATCAAGACAAACATACCTCCAATTTCAAGTTTCCACGACCAGCGGTTTAGGCTGTGCGTTGATAACAGTCAGTCAGGACTTTGATTCTTATTCAAATAGATACGAAATAGTTCTCTTGCCACCCTTTTACCCAAATTCCCTTATATTCCTGGTAACTTTTCCAATTCTTGGTTTTTTTTTACTATTTACAGGGTATCGTTTGACCACAAGTCACCTGATGTTAAGTGACGATGTGGTCGAAGATGGCGCCACGCTACACCTGGACTGGGAACTGGCTCTCAAGTGAGGCTGCCGGAACACACCGATAGGTGCTTGGCGACAGATTCTTAACAAGAGGGTGGTAGCTAGCCAGGCGAGTACTAGAAAATACCCTACCACCAAGCTATGGTTTCATCACGATGTTTTCCTTCACCGAAAGCTCAAGCTCATTGTAGGATTCGAACCCACGTCCTACGGATCGCAAGCCGACGTCACTACCACTGAGCCATCATCGCTATTGTTTCCCCAAAAGACCTTTCCGGGATATTACGAAACTCAACCATTTGAAAGGATACTAGCCAAACCAGTCCAAAGGTAGCATTTTTTTGTTTTTTTTTTTTGCACAATCACATACATAGGCTCTGACCCCTAACTAGGTTTCCCTGTATCTAGGGTATTAGAAACTACAAGGATCGGGGATCCACAACACCCAGACACAGAACAAATACTTGCGCTTTTTTTTTTCAATGCACAAATATTTGTTCTGTAGCGGGAATCGAACCCGCGACCTCACGATTCACAGTCGGCTATTCGCCCATTGCGCCACATCGGTTGGCATATATATGCTGGTTTAACAAAATAATATAGGATACTTCTCTATTTTTATTCCGGAAAAGGGTTCAGGATAACGGGAAAACCCGCCGGGCGATGCTAGTGGTAAATATTTATAGGATTCACTAGACTAAAGTATAATAATGTTTATATATTTATTTATTACTAGTAAGTCGTCGCGACTTCACTCGGCTAGACAAGTATTAGGCAGGTCTTGAGTACATACAAAAATCCCATAGACAAAAGCAGAGTCAGTTGTTCCAGGATTTTCCAATTTTTCAATGGATTATCCAAAAATATTTTATACGAAGTTTGTCTAGATAATTACGCACATAACAAAAAATATATAATTTTAAATGGTCAAGCCGTTTTTGAGTTTTAGCGATAACTGCAATTGTTTTTTTTTATATGAGACAAGCTGACCCGACTAACTTCGTATCGCCAAAAAGAGTTGTTTGAACTTTTTTTTTTACAATTACAGGGTAGTGTTTGACCACAAGTCACCTGATGTTAAGTGACGATGTGGTCGATGTGCTATGGTTTTTTGTTATCTATATAAATAAAACAAAGTCAGTTAGTTTCTTAATGTTTTCTCACCTTTTAAGCCTTTCTTGGACTTGTACAAATATTTTAAGATTTAAATTAGCCAAATCAGTCCAGCCGTTCTCTAGTTTTTTTGGGACTAACAAATGCCAATTCATTTTTAGATGAGAAAAAAAGTTTTTCTTAGAATAATTTTTAAGTTATTTTAGAAGTTAAACTCACCTCTATCATTATTTTCCCCTCTACATGTTAAGGGCACATTCTCCAAAATCGACAACAGAATAACAACAAAAACAAACTGTTTCACATCACTACGGTACATCGATTTTCCAAATTTGAACCACTTTCGAACTGTCATCTTGACAATTAGTTTCCCGCGCAAAAATGAACCTCTCAAAACAACCCCGCGAAAATCTCTGTTAATTTGTTTTCGGAAATCACATTCACATTTTTTTCTTCAAGTTTTTATCGACACCGGAACGGTTTCCTCGTCATTTTTCGTAATAGTTAATTTTCCGAAAGTTTTTTGTTTCCGCTAGAGACGTGCGTCGGCCGTCGCGTCGGGGAACCTACTAGCCGACTGACCAACTTAAAAGTGTAAAATAAGAAACATACATATTACTAACAAACCTTTCACTTCGAGAAAGTCTCATCTTGCTTTCTCCCGCATACCAAAAACTACCTTACACAGTTCAACTTAAGCATCAAAATTCTGCTGACGTGTTTCTAGATAGAACTCTGTTTTATTAAGTAGCGACTTGCTAAACAAGTGAACGGTGAAATGAGAAATTGTGAGAGACAAAACGTGTGTGAGAGAGGGATGGGTAGACATTTCTTTTTATAATTTCACTGCGAAGGCTTGGGCATGATGCTCTTTGATCAGGTGTTATTAATAGGTATCAAAGGTTTGATCAACTCTTATCGATTACTTTCGTACATTGCTGCGCTTTCCTTCACAGTTTTTTTTCTTTTTTCTTGCTCATTTATTTTTCAGCCAGTGTCTTGTCCTGTCATAACAAAAAAGATTATATTGGACTTTATTTTTATACCATAGATGAAAATATCATCGTTATCGTCAGCCGATTACGTTCCCACTGCTGGGACTCTAAGAGAGAGAGTAAGGCCACCACGCGGGCCCAGATGAAACTACATATTGAAAGAATCATCAAAATCGGATCAGCAGTTCCGGAGATTAGCCGTAATATACTTACAACAATCTTTTCCTGTTCACAATATTACAAGTGGTGCCCCGCGGTTTCACCCGCGTGTACTTCAGCTTATTGCAATAAAAAGTATTTTATATCCTTCCCCAGAGTTTAAACTATCTCCATACCAAATTTCATCAAGATCGGTTAAGCCGTTTAGTTGTGAAATGGGAATTAACAAATATACGACAAACAAACAGAGTTTTTACTTCCCCATCGATAAATTAATATTTATGGTAGTATGGATTTACAACATTTCTTCTTAATGATTTTGTACCCTCTGATTTTTTTTTCACTTATCTACAAAACTTTTTGTTAAATATCTTCTAGCTGCGCCCCGCGGTTTCACTCGCATGGATTACACTTTAAAACAATTAAAAATAGCCCACGACCTAATTTCAGACCTACCAAATATACACAAAATATTTCATAAAAATCGGTCAAGCCGTTTCGGAGGAATCCGATAACAAACACTGTGAAACGAGATTTTTATACATTAGAAGAAGATAAGCTAATATTTCATAAATAATAGAATATTATACGTATAATTAATTCACTATAAACCATCTCTTTCACAAAAACTCTACTTCCCAAAGAATTATTCATACTGACAATGAATTTAAATAGAAATTCCCAAAAACCACATATAAATAATTACATTTCTAGATGTCGCATTGTCATTCTGATAACACCTGTTTGATGAAAACGAATTCTACTTTATCTATGTCTTCGTCAACTTTCAATTTCTCATTTTTAATCTGTGTCAAAGGTCAGAGACCTTTTGACGTTTGCGCCTTAAAAAGGTTTTTTGGCGGCAATTGAACTGTCATCGTGAAAAATTATTTTTATTTTCAAAATTTACGTACGTAGTGACAATATGTATTTAGTATTGCTGAATTATTAACTATTATGTGTTTGTTAAGGTGTACGAATGTAGGAAACGGAAATAGAGTTGTTAAAAGTAACTTTTTTAGTTGCTCCAAAAAGTCCGTGTACAGTTTAAGTAAAGTATCATTGTCATTGTAAGTATCATAATCATTGTCACGATTTAAATTTAATACTTGAAATTATTAACAAAATGGACTAATCGTGAAAACCACGAAGTAAAGAAACACGAAGGTACAAAATACAACAGGGCGTTAAAAAGAGCACCAAAAATCAATGTATTTTGTTTTACAGCGAAACTTTCAAAACGTCACGACATTGTAAATAACATGCATCCTTCGAGACTTTGTTAATTCGCGCCAAAAAACAGATCTCTCTTTGAAGATTCCATCAGCGATAAAGGCACAACACTGCTACATCACTATTAATGAAGGATAGGCTAGTGTTGGGCCCATTCTGGACTTTCGCTCAGGGTCATGTCAAGGTAATAGTGTTGTAGTGTTGAGGAAAATGATATTTATATCGATATTATTGATTTTATAAAATCATAATGCAACTGTAGAAAGGCGTAGGTCATAACATGATTAATTTTAAGTTACCAAATTACCAACATAAAAAAAATAAGTTTAGAAACTATTTCCTTGTTTTCCCGTTATCTCGCAGAAACTTTTTTCGGAATATAAAAGTAATCTATGTGTTTATCCAAAGTACGTAAGTATATGCTATTTCCACTCCGAAATGCAATCAAATCTGGCGGTTTTACACTGAGTAAAATAGTCTGACTTTCCTTCTGAGTCTTAAAGTCTAAGACCGATTCCTTCCTTATTTTACCTTAGTATTCCTTCTAAATCACAAGTACTTCCCTTTTGACTCAGATGGAAAACGGTATTTCGGAAGGTCTTTTTTCTCCGTGTAGTGTAAATAAGTAACAAATATAATACACACTCAATCAAGCACTCGCAAACTTTCGTATTTATGTATATAATAGAAGTGAATTAGTGTAATTGGTGTGAGAGTAACTAAAAAAATTAGTTAGCCACTCTCACATCAATAAGGCTAATGTGTTTACCAATATTTTCATGCTTATTAACAAAAACCTATTATTTATTAAACTTATTTCTTATATAATAAATCTTTCTAAAATTCTTTCGAGTGCTAAATAATCGACATCCATTTCTATCGATACTCCCGTCACTAGCTATTATCGATAACTATGCACGACAGGCACAATAGAAAGTTTATTTGTTGAACGACCGTCCGCAGAAAAAGTAAACAGTTTCTTTTTTTTATTGACTCGTTAAATGTGGACTGCAGTTGCGAAAGGTTTTATGGTATGTTCTCAGTACAAAATGTTTTACCATTAATCTGAAGAGGTTTGTTAAAATTCGTCCTTTTAAGAATTAGAAACAAAAAAAAATTGGCCAAGTGGGAATTGTACGCTCACCGAGGGTTCCGCGTAAAAATTGTACGTAAGTTGTTATTACCACCTGTCATAGCTCGCGAGGGGATACCGTGAGTTTAGTGTGTCGAGTTTTAAATCGAGTTGCGAGTGACTTGTGTGAAAATGGTAATGTCATCGTAAGCAAAACACGTGAGAGGAAGCGGGTAGATAGATACGTCTACCCGTTATAACATCAACAATCCTACCCGCAGAAACTTTTGGTATTCTCGTGATCATGGCGCTTGCAACAGTGCCGAAATATCGAGAACTCAAACAAAAACAAAATATTTACACTTTCCAGACTTTTGTTTTTACATTTGTTATAAGACCTTGCTTCATGACAAATATCAAGATTCTTTGTAAACAGGAAGTATCTTATAGGTTTTGATTCCTTTGTGAAATCGCAAAATATGCGACATAAATGGTCATATCTTTTGATCGCGTTGACTTACAAGTTGGATTTTTTACAGCTAAAAAAAATTGTTGGGCCAAGTGTTTGATAAAAATTTCAATTTGATACTTTAACGCGTCCTTGAGAAGAAGGATCTTGACAGGCAGACAGACAGACGAACAACAAAATCCTATATTCCTATAAGAGTTCCGTTTTGTCTTCTGATGTACGGAAGCCTAAAAATTAAGTGTAGTGGTTAAGTGGGTCAATTGCACTGTGGAACGAAGAATCGCAAATCCAATTCTCGCTGCGGAACAAATATTAGCAAAGAAAGAAACTGTTAAATGCTTTCAAAAGTTGCCAAACTATCTGCAAGCAAATCAGTCACTGAACAGTTTGAAACCGTCAGAACTTTTTTTTACAATTTAAGCTTTTTTTAAACCAGTTTTGATCCAAGCTTCAAGGCAACCACAACTTGCGTTATGTTGTGAAGTTATTTATCTATGAATTCTTTTTCTAAATAAAAATGGAAGCGTTTGACCGCAAGTTACGTGATGGTAAGTGACGATGTGGTCGAAAGTGGTACCACGCTACGCTTGGATTAAGAAATTGGCTCTAAATTCCTATTAAATAACTACATAAAATACAAACGAACAATCCATTTTTTTCACAATTTAGTTTACTTTAATTTAGTCTCTCGAATTTATAATATTAGTGTGGTATTTTTGTTATGCCTTATCTGTTCAGTAAACTTTAATAAAACCTTTTTGGGGTTCCGTACCCAAAGGGTAAAACGGGGCCCTATTACTAAGTTTCCGCTGTCCGTCCGTCTATCTGTCCATCTGTCACCAGGCGTATCTCATGAACCGTGATAGTCAGACAGTTGAAATTTTCACAGATGATGTATTTCTGTTGCCGCTATAACAGCAAATGCTAAAAAAACAGAATAAAATGAATATTGATTAAACAAACGTAATTTTTTATTGCTTGATATTGATAACGGCGACAGGTAGAAGTCGTTTTTGCCGTTTTTTACTTTTAATTCGTGCATAAAGGTCAGCTTACAAAAACTGTCCTCTATGGCAAAGAAACTGTTTTGTTGACCCTACATAGGGTAACTCTATAGCTATGGGTAACTTGAGATGTTCTTGAGATGGTTAAGGAAGGTGTATAATGACGACAAGTGGGTAATTTTACCTTATAAATGAGAGATAGGTGTAAAATAGCTATAATTTCGATGATTGTAGACTCGTATTTTTTTGTTTTGGACAATAGATTCTTAGAAGCTGTACAACAATAGAATTAATGCTAGCCTACGCTTCAAGGCTTCGTCGTTTTTTGGTAGGTGAAAAATGCTTGGCCTCTTGGTAGGTACGTCATAACGAATACATAAAATCATCTTAGAGGGAGAAGAAGACGGGAAGAGAGGGAGAGGTAGACTGAGAAGGACTTACAAGGACCAAGCCAAAGAAAGGATTGATGTCATGTCGTACCATGAGCTCAAAAACATGGAAAATTCTCTAACGACAAGACTTCTGGAGAAGTGAATACTGTAGAAGACATTGTAATTCAGATTTCTGGATGATCTATTATTATTAATAAGCTGCGATGATAATGAGCTGCGAGGGGACAATTAACATAGAATAAGAAGCTTCACTTTTAAAGAAATCCTTTACCATTATCACATATCACGGAATTAGCAAGTTGAGGTGGCAGTGGGCTGGTCATACAAGCCGCAGAACCGATAACCGTTGGGGTAGACGTGTTCTTGAGTGGAGACCGCGACTTGGCAAACGTAGTGTAGGACGCGCTGCGACTAGGCGGAGCGACGACTTGCGCCGAGTGACTGGCGGTAGTTGGATGAGAAGAGTTGGGGACCAGCCTCAGTGGCGTGTCTTGGGAGAAGCTTATGTCCAGCAGTAGACTGATGATAATGATATCAGTGTTAACTTACTTTAAAGTGTAAAACACACTGCTTTTTACAAATGCAAGTGTAGTTAACAAAGTTCATTGCCTAATTTCGCGCATCCGTCTAGCCTACAATGCGAATGCGCAGTTTCTAGGCCATGTGAAGTTTTCACTCGGATGACAATGCCTTATTAAGAATCTGCCTGAGTGAGCTATAAACTACCTGTTGGCAAGGTCACTGAGGCTGAGGAAAGTTAGTTGGGCTTTCTAGAATTGTTACTTCTTTGGAACAGCGCAGGGATGGGCAGGTGAAGTAAAATAAAATCGACATTTTGAAACAGTATCGATCAATTTGTAATTTTTATCAGTTACTAGTTGCGCTAAAAAACCTATAGGTTCTTCCCGTTGACATAGAGTCATGAAATTTGGCATGAAGCCAGGTCTTACAGCATAATATGTGTATAGGAAAAAAACTGTAAATCGGTAAACATGTTGTAGGCGACGCACGTCATTATTATTTTATTAATTATACAACTTTATTTTTTTTTTGTTTCTTTATGTTTTTACGGAACTATTAGTGAAGAAAATTTGTGTTTTAAACCCGTAACGCCATCTGTGGCCTTTTTTGGAACTTAATAAATAAAGTTTGAGTTTGGAGGGTGCGCGTAGATAATTTTATAAAATTCTAATTTAGGTAGTTACAGAGTAGTGATCTGACAGTACACATCGTAGAAGAAAATTTTTTATATTTCTTTTAAAATTACTTTTTTCGACGCCGTATCGCAAAACGCACCTTCCAATTCTCTCTTGTTGAACGTATCGTAGTTGTTTTCATTTTAATCCCTAACAATGTAATTTTATGCCGGTTTTTTTCATAACCGGATCTCATGACTCATAGAAGAATTTCGCAGTTTGTAAGAATGTATAAATGCGCCACCTGTAGAGCTACAGATCATTCAATCTGTAACTTTCCTTTCGCAATTCGATCCACATAACAAGATCATGTGTCAGCACATAAATATAATCTAATCGGACTTAGATATTGAATAGATACCGACACTACATCCCATTTGGCAAATCTCTATATTACATTTCATTTCTCTTACTAAGAAAGTACCTACGCTTGAAAGTTACCTGATGAGAGGGATGAAAATGGCATCCCTAATGCAAGTTTTGATAACTATAAAAAGAAGGAAGAAGTCCACTGCTGAACATAGCCCTGGCCACGCCAACATGAACGGCTGTAAGCCATTTGCATCCATCGGCTCCCCGCGACTCTTACAATGTCGTCGGTCCACCTAGTGGGGGGCCTACCTACGGAACGTCTTTCAGTTCGTGGTCGTCACTCGAGAACCTTCTTGCCTATCGGTTATCGGTTCGTCGAGCGATGTGGCCTGCCCATTGCCACTTCAACTTGCAAATTCTGAGAGCTATCTCGATATCCTACTAATATTATAAACGTGAGAGTTTGTGAGTACGGACGGATGGATGGATGTTTGTTACTCTTTCACGCAAAAACTAATGAACGGATCTGAATGAAATTTGGAATGGAGATAGCTTATACCCTGGATTTAACATATAGGCCCGGAAAAAGTTCCTGCGGGATAACGGGAAGACGCGCGTGAAACCGCGAGGCGCATCTTGTATATCAATAAGTATGTGTCAAATGTCGTACCTATTCTGTGGCGTCGGGTCCGATCTGACACATGATACAGTCAAAACGGTGCGTCCAATCGAACGGTTTATTTGTCCTACGCATTACGAGAAAGTGGTTTTTGCTCAGGGTTGCCAACAAGTTTTCAAACTTTCCTACAATTAATTTTTAAAAGCAAAGTTTTTCATATTTTTATAGCTGGCTTGTACAGAGAGCAAGTTAATCGTGTTGATTTTGTTATTTATGCATTTTCTAAAACTAACCTTAATTTGACATGTTTAAAAGTAACGCTTTGCTAGTTACTACCGTGGTCAGGTTAAGGCAGCAATACTTTTAGACCTGATAAATGACTTTTGCTAAAGTTTTTAGAATCTACCTACTCGAAACAAAAACTTAATACCCCTTTTTACAAAAGTTACGCCTTATGAAGAGTTTGCAATTTAGCATAGTTAAAATTTATGTGAGTGCGGAAAGTAATATTTTTCTTTTTAAAAGTGCTTAGGAAGTACAATAAATTAATTTTAAAAAACATTGCACACACGCTTGATACACAAATATACTATATATTGTATTTATACGGGTGTATATTATATATTCGTTTGCTTATAGTTGAAGGCTGTTTTATCACATATTTTTGTAGTTGCGTATCGCGATTTCACCCACAGTTTTTATTCTATGTGTAACTCCAGCGTATAAAGCTATATCTATTCAAAATTTTACTGAAATCCGTCAAGCCGTTGCGCGTAAAGAAGTAACAAACATACACACACACACACACTCAGGCACACGTGATATCTTTCTCCATATTTATTAAAAGTAGAGTTTGACAACCCTGATTTCACTTGATCGAGCCACTCTAGTAAAAGTTATTTGCACAACGCAAACCTTTCCGCCGCGGAATTGCGGGTCAATGCACCGGTGACATTTCGGTGACATTTTTGACAGGTCCGACCAGTTTGACTAGACCTTTTCGAACACACTGGACACAGTTTCCGCGCACTGAAGAGTTAATTTAAATACCAGTTGCGCCCCGCAGTTTCACCCGCGTCCTCCCGTTATCCCGCAGGAACCTTTTTCCGTGATAAATAGCCTATGTGTTAATCCAGGGTATATAAGCTATCTCCATTCAAAATATGGGCCGTAATCTACCACGCTAGCCCAGTGCGGGTTGGTAGATGTCGCGCGCCTTTGAAAGTTGCGGTTCTTGGACATGCCGGTTTCCTCACGATGTTTTCCTTCACCGTTTCGAGCGATGGTAAATTCAACTACTAATTAAGTCACAGGTGCGGACCGAGAGGATCCGAACTCGGTATCGGCGCCTTGTAAGGCGCACGCGTTACCGTTTTTTAACCTCATTAGTAAAGCTTAATAAAAATATTGGACTATTTAAATGACTAAAAAGTTTGAGAATTTATTGAATTTGCTCCAACCCAATCAATACCTACTAATATTGTAAATGCGATAACAACTCTGTCTGTCTGTCTGTTACGCTTTCACGCAAAAACTATTGGACCGATTGAAATGAAATTTGGTACGAAGATAGTTTTAACCCTGGGGAAGACCATAGGATCATTTTTATCGTGATAAACTGTAGCCTACGCGGGTGAAACCGCGAGTAACAGCTAGTTAGTAATAAGAATAAAATTGTCAATGTGATCGTGCCCAAAAAATTATCCGCCGGCCGTTTCTGGCCTGCGAGCCAAGATGCATTCTGCAATCGTTGACGCTAGTAGAAAACAAGAAAAAAGTATTGGTTTGACATATTTCAACGCTAAGTCACGTGGTCAGAAATATGTCAAACCTATACTTTTTTCTTGTTTTCTATTAGCGTCAACGATTGCAGAATGCATCTTGGCTAGAGGCGCTGTTCTTTTGCCGGCGTAAGGACAGGTGTAGCTGGTTAAGTTTGACGTTTCAAAGGGATCGAAATATGTATTTAACTGACCACATCGTCACTTAACATCAGTGACATACTCAACTAGCGGTCAAGCCTTGTCTTGTAACAGCTAAAAAGCCACCGCCATAAAAATTAGAAACTGGAAAGTGGCGTATGACTAAAGTGATAAACGTTAAAATTGTCGTGTCACAATATTTATCAGAGAAAGTCACTGCAGATTATTAACTTAATCGGCCGTTTGAGCATTGAGAAAAATTATGTGAAACGTAACGACTGCGGTGTACGAATAAACAGGGAAAGTTAAACGTAATTTAGAGTTATAACTAACTCCGATGGCTCAGCGACCCAAAGCGTGTCTTGCCTCCTGTATGAAAAAAGGGAGAATACAATTTCCTACTTTTTCTACACACGCGGGTGCGGTGCGGCTGGTATGGCTAATTTCGGTTGTTTTTGAAAGACAATGGGAAGAGGACACGGAAAACACCTAAAGGCCAGACGAATGGTTCCCAATTGACACACAATAAATCTGATGCAAGTACATACCAATCTATCGTCCATCGAGGCATCCAGGGATTGCAATCCACAGTCCAACACAACAGCGTTCGAGTGCACTTCACAAATTCACAATACAGTTCTCCAAAATATGCGGGGGTGCGGTGCGGGGTGAAAATATATGCGAAAAAATACAAGTGACTCCTGCGCCGTTCGATCGATCACTAACTGGGGCGCGCGGACTTCCGTCCGGAAATCCATAGACGAGACATAAATTGACATGTTTACGTCTTGCACAGATTAAGCGCAACAAAAAAGAACCACCTCCGAAACGAGAGAGCACCACTCCTTTCTATCCTGAGAGATTTCAACCCAGGAGGCCAACCACGAACTTTTACAAAAGCTTTGGAACTTATTATTTTGACCTTAAAATAATATTACTCAACATCATACTTTGAGCTAAATGAAACATTGTTGATTAGAACGAATGACAATCAATTTTTAAGCGATGATGGCTGAATGGTAGTAACGTCGGGCTTGCGATCCGTAGGAGGTCGGTTCAGATCCTACAACGAGCTTGAGCTTTCGGTGAAGGGAAACATCGTGATGAAACCATAGCTTGGTGGGAGGGGTATTTTCTAGTATACTCGCCTGGCTAATTTTTATAGCAATGATGGCTCAGTGGTAGTGACGTCGACTTGCGATCCGTAGGACGTACAATGAGCCTAACTTTCGGTGAAGGAAAACATCGTGATGAAACCATAGCTTGGTGGTAGGGTATTTTCTAGTACTCGCCTGGCTACCACCCTCTTGTTAAAAACTGTCGCCAAGCACCTTACGGCGTTTTCCGGCAGCCTCACTTGAGAGCCAGTTCCCAGTCCCGGTGTAGCGTGGCGCCATCTTCGACCACATCGTCACTTAACATCAGGTGACTTGCGGTCAAACGGTACCCTGTAAATAGTAAAAAAAAATCTATTACTGCTATTTATGTTAGAACGAGACACACATTTAACGTGACATCACCAAAACGACTCTGCTCCTTCAATAGTAAAGTAGTGTTTCCTTGTAAGAAAGTAATGAATTGTAACAATAAAATCGTATTCCAAGTAGTAGTTTCCATAAAGTTCATGTGAAAGTGCTTCCGGAGAGATTGCAGTCCCTACGGCCAAAGGTTGAATGGAAACTCGCTTTATATGCAAACCTGCATTTCAAGCATGAATTTTCAATAATAATTGTGTCTTGTGTCTCTTAAAATCTCTCTCTATACCTCTGTTTATTCCTAAAATGTATAAAAGAGAAAAAAACCCCTACCACAAATATTATAAATGCGAAAGTAACTCTATCTGTCTGTCTGTCTCGCTTTCACGCCTAAACTACTGAACCGATTGAAATGAAATTTGGCACAGAAATAGTTTGAACTCTAAGGAAGGACATAAGATACTTTTTGTCGCGACAAACTGTAGCTAACGCAGGTGAAACCGCGGGGAACAGCAGGTTTTCCATAAATTCAATACCGACCGAAGGTACCGGAAACCGAGGAACGGTTCATCAAACGCGGGCAGCGTTTGATGTCACTTAACATGAGATGTCTTGTGGTCAAACACTACCCTGTACATATGCACGCCACAATGAAAGCCCAGTGCGTGACTTTTCTGAAACACGACTCACGGTCTGTTCTTTGTTTATAGCCTACAGATAAATGTCAGTCGAACCAAGAGCTCTTGTGCACTACATAGGTCATTTAGGTCACCTTGACCAGAGGTAACATAAACCATCTGGTCTAGAAATATCTATTTTGTCTAGTTAAGTGATGACTTCACAAGGTTTGGTATCTTTTAGGGGATGATTTATCTACTATCCTGAACTAGGTCAGAGTCATAGATTATGGGTAGCGTTTGACCACAAGTCATCTGATGTTAAGTGACAATGATATTGAAGATCGCACCACGCTGAACCTAGACTGGGAACTGGCTCTCAAGTGGGTCTGCCAGAACACACCGATATGTGCTCGGCAATGGATTCTTAACTTGAAGATGGAATCTAGCCATGCGAGCACTATACAACTCCCTATCACCAAGACTACCAGTGAGCCATCATCGCAAGTAACTCTGAATGTCTGTCTCGCTTTCACGCCTAAACTACTGAACCGATTGAAACGAAATTTGGTACGGAGATAGTTTAAACTTTAAGGAAGGACATAGGATACTTTTAATCGCGATAAACTGTAGCACACGTGGGTGAAACCGCGGGTAACAGCTATTTTATTTTGATGATAATGAAAACTCAAGCGTTACCGTTGGGTGACCGCCGCTGGTTGTAACGTGACCATTAGTCTTAAACTCTTTTATTTATTTGTTTAGATAATCCAACAGCGTATAATTATAAAATAGACAAACATTTGTTATACCATAAGGCCAAAATAGGATTACAAAAATTACAATAAAATCTAAATTAAGGGTAGTTAAGTAATAAAAAAAAACTATGATTAATACTAAATTACAAGATGTGATGAGCGTTGTGTGTGTGTGTGAGTGTGAGACTGTGTGTGCGTGTGTGTAAGTGGTGTATGTCGAAGGAAATATTTATAAATCTTTATATAGAGCGATGCATCTTTTTAATTTCCGATTTGAGGGCGCTTTTAGTTAAATAAAGAGGGTCCAAGCCAGAGTATTGTTTATTATAAGTGATCTACAAATGCACGAGCACCCTAAGAGAGTTACTTTCGTACACACTGCACCGGTTCAGAATATTGTGTGACAGTTTACTTTCTATTAGTTACTGGAGAGTTTCGTATGCATGTAGAATTTTATATCACTCGGCAAAACTGGGTATTGGGGCAAACGCGAATATTTTTTAAATAACATTAACTTTTTATTCGTCTGTCTACGTACATTCCGGTCAGAGCATCGTTAAGTTTTTGTAGCTAACTGTGTGCGTTTTTTTTTTTTTTTAATTTTTTTTTTTTGCGTTTTGCGTTTTTTTACCATCATCATCATCATTATCAGCCTTTCATGGTCCCACTGCTGGGACTCAGGCCTTCTCTCGGAGAGAGAGTGTGGGCTGTAATCTACCACGCTGGCCCAGTGCGGGTTGGTAGATGTCGCATGCCCTTGAACGTTGTAGTTCTTGGACATGCCGGTTTCCTCGCGATGTTTTCCTTCACCGTTTTGAGCGATGGCAAATCCGCACATAACTTATTGAGTCATAGGTGCGGGGCCGAGAGGATTCGAACTCGGTGTCGGCGTCTTGAAAGTCGCACGACTAACCGTTCGGCCACCATCGCTCGATAGATTCTACCATTCTAAATTAAAATTCCAAACATCAGTTTTTAGTCATATTTGCCATACTACCTACTACTATTAAAAATATAAAATAAGGCGCAATTTTTTTAACAAAAGATAAAATTTTACAAAATAAAATAAAATATGATGGTCGAGTTTGTAATTTTTTTTAGATATGTAATTGTATATCATAAGCTACCGAGAAATTTGTACTGAGTATTTTTGCTCAATTGTAATTAATAATTACCGAGTATATTAAAACTGACATCTCAGGTCGCTGAGCATTCCTTATCAAGCGACGCTAACTATCAAGCGAACAACTCCCTCGTTAACACATTTGTGGACTGGACCTATCATGGTATCAATTATATGACGACGCGGTAGCCAAGTTGGTAGTATCTCCTGCAAAGCTAGAGATCCCGTGATGAGCACGAATATTTGTACCTGAGTCTTGGATATTTCTATCTATATAAGTATTTATTTCTCTATATATGTATGTATATCGTTGTCTAGTACCCATAACACAAGTTTCGAGCTTAATTTGGGGCTAGGTCAATTTGTGTGCAATTGTCCCTGATATTTATTTATTTATTTATTTATTTATTTTTTATTTACTCGGTGACAATATTTATTCAGCCAGGTGCCATCCACTCAGTGGCACTGTAAACCCACTCGATGTTACTGTAAGCCCACTCGGTGATACATCAAGTCCACTCGATGATACTGTAAGCCCACTAGGTGACACTGTAAGTCTACTCGGTGATACTGTAAGTCTACTAGGTGATACTGTAAGTCTACACGGTGATACTGTAAGCCCACTCAGTGAAATTATAAGTTCACTCAATCCTGTAAATCTACTTTTAATTAATAGTAGATAAAAGATAAAAAAGATTTTTAATAAATAAACAGGAATAAAACAACGAAATTTTGTTTGAAATGCTGTTTATTCTAAAAATACATGCTAACCTAAGAATACTGAGTAACACAATGATTCATAACTGAATAGCGCCAATATAGGTAACTTCAATTCATTTTTATCACACATAGCTCACTAAGAAATAGTTTTAATATGTAACTCCACAGAATAGATATAGTACTACGTAATTCTTCTCTCGCCTAGCTATTGTTGTTCAAGTTTATTTGAGGTTAGCCCTCTTAGTAATCCTGCGCCACACCGCACGTTGGAATATCTCTCTATTTCTCTTAGGAAATTGTTTACTGTTTGTAAATATTCAATTTTTAATTTTATATTAAATATTTTTTTTTATCTTATATCTTATTAAACAATAAGCTTTAATTTGTAGTTTGTTTCTTCTGTTATGTTCCTCTCTCTCTCTTTCTTCTTACGTATTTTTTTTTGTTGTTTGTTTGTTTTATTTATCAATAAAACATTACATTTGTTTTCTATCTTTTTTCTTCTGTTTCTCTCTCTCAGGTCATTTTTTTTACTGTTAGTTTTATTTTATTATAAAAATATGTAATGTGTAAATTAAATGTTTTAGCTAACTTCTAAATTATTTTGTAAGTATAAATAACAAACTTATTGCATCGTCAGATCAACTAAAAGGTAATTTTAGTCAAACTGACAAATTTGTAAAAGCTCTAATATGTACTTCTGAACCGCACTAAACTAAATAAAAAACCTAATGTTACTTTTAAACTAAAAAATAAATTCGATTATGTCTAAGCATCGTAATTTTGATACATTACAATTTCTCTTCTTCTCTCTATATAAAATTCTTTATAAATCTTCCACAAGTAATTTTTAAATAATTTTCTTACTAGAATCTGTACTATTCTTATTCCTATCTCTTTCTAACAGCCTCTTTCTCACTTCCTCTGGATTGTATCTTTTCCGATACACCCGTCTTACTCTCCTAACTGGATTGACGTTTCTTGGTTTCAACACCTTTCTTTTGCCGTAGTTATTGCTTGCTATAACAGATGGGGTGCTTGATTCTTCTAATCGTCGTAAACTTTTACCATTTCTCGTCGCGTTAAAATACGAATCTCTGTGATCTCGTATACTACCGATTGTCACAAAAGGAGCGAGAGAATCTTCTTGACGTCTCGATTTAGAATTTCTAGTACTATTTTGTACTATATCCCTTTCTTCTCGTAGATTTTTGGTATTAGAAATTGATGATGCATCTTCTACAGGTCTTAAGGATTTAGCTTTTCTAGAACCGTTTTGGGTTAGGTCTTTTGGATTGTTTGCATTTGTTGTCGTTTCGTCTGTACGCCTGAAATGTTTAAGTTTTCTAGTTGAATTCAGGTAGAGGTCTCGTTGTTTTCGGAAGTTATTACTGTTTGTAACAAATGGTGAAGAATCTTCGCGTTTCAAATCTTTAGATGTAGAAGTCGCATTTGTGATGAGATCCTTTTGTTCTCTTATAGTAGCGTCGTAAAATACTTTCCCGTTTACAATGGCTTTCCTTATATTATCTGTAGTACTCAAAACTCTTGGAGGTCTGACGAATGTCGTCTCACTCACTTCTAAGCTTCTATCTATATTTCTGTCTCGTTCTATTTCACCTTTACTAATTCTTTTTATGACACCACGTCTTTCTGCTCTCCTCTCCGAAACGGGGAATCGATTACCAAAATTAAAATCAACTAAATCTTTATCGATTGCGATGTTTTTAGTTTCTAAATCTTTTTGTGATCGTTTCTCTATTACGAGCTTTGTGCCTCTTCTAGATGCTAGTAACCTTCCTATAGCTTCAATTTGCCTTTCTTCAGCCTCTAAAGTTTTATAATCTGCTAGTTTATCTTCCTTGGCATCTTCAATGTCTAAAACTTCAATGGATTTAGAAAAATCATCTAGCTTATCATCAATGCCATCAATTCTGTCTTGCTCTTTATGAGTTTCTGTTTTCATTGACTCTACTTCTGAAACGTTTACTTCTTTTTCGACGGGTGTTATTTCAGTTGTACTATTAGTATCAGTATTATTATCTAAATGTACATCTAACGCTTCATCAGTGTTACTAATATTTATCTTTTTGTCATCTCTAGAGCTTTTGGCATCTAAATCGTTAGGATGGTCTACAGTTCTAGGCTCAGAGGGTAGTTCTCTAGATAACGGAGGGGATGTGGTAGTGCTATCGTATTTTACAGTGGTAGTAGTGGTCCGTCTAGTTTCGTTATAGCGGAAGTAGGTCATGTTAGGTGGTGGACTTCGGTGGAGGTAGGCTACTGGCCAATATCTGAAAATAAAGACGCGTGATTCATTTTGTTAGTTTTCAAATTAATGTATTTTTCTGCGAAATATTTTTGTTGTTTCTTTTTGATTTGAGAGTTTGAACCCTGAGGGAGGTCATAGATTTTTTTTTTGTGTTAAATGTAGCCCTCATGGGTGAAACCACTGGGGACAACAAACAAAGCTTTACAGTTGAAAATACAGTTTCCCTTTTTAATGCGAATGTGACTCTGTCTGTCTGTCTCGCTTTCACACCTAAACAACTGAACCAATTTAAATGAAATTTGGTACAGACATAGTCTAGAACCTAAATAAGGACATAGACTATTTTTATCGCTATAAACTGTAGCCCACGTGGGTGAAACCACGGGGAACAGCTAGTTTGAAATAAAACAAAAAGCTGAGAGCAACCCTCTAGGCTGCATAAGTACAAACCTGGGAGCTCCTAATGATCCAGGGACTCCAGTGGGGTCCTCTTGGGACACCGGGACCCAGGTGCCTGACCCGGGGCGGGCGGGGTTGAGCCTGTTCCTAATCCGGGGACGATTCTCGGTCGGCACTCGAGAGTAACCTGGAAGATAAATTGTATGACTTTTAACGTCCGAAATTAATAATAATCGATCCTGATCCATTATCCGCGGTTTCGGATCGATATGTCATGTCATAACATGTCATTTTAGTACTAGGGCTATTTTGGCACACTAGTTTTAACTGTACACACTCACTCACTCACAAATGTGTTACATTCCCACTGCTGGGACTCTGGCCTTCTCTAAGAGAGAGTGTGGGCCTTAATCTACCACGCGGGCCCCAGTGCTGGTTGGTACATGTCGCATGCCCTTGAATGTTGCAGTTCTTGGACATGCCGATTTCCTCACGATGTTTTCCTTCACTGTTTTGAGCGATGGTAAATCCATAGCATGATCCATTTTGTTTTACAAACCTGGTAAAGGATTCCCGTTCTTATCGTAGTACGCTCTAGGTCCATTTTCGTATAAATCGTCCCAGTACTGTTTATCTGCTTGAGAAAGGTACGGCCCGGGGGGCTTGTCCCAGTGGGGGATGTACTCAGGCTTGTAAGGTGGGGTGTCCCGCCATGGACGTGTTGAAGGTTTGTTTTCTTCTGTAATTAGGTAATTAATTTAATAAGTGAGAGAAAAAGAGATTGGTAGGATCTATTGTGACTCTAAAATATTTTTATTTCTAGGTGCGCCCCGTTGTTTTCCGGTTTTCTAGTTATTCCACGGAAATCTTTTACTAGGGTAAAAAGTAATAATTTCAAATTTATACATGTTAAAAAAGGGTGCATTGCTGTCTTTCTTTATATTGCTGTCTTTCTCTAACCATTGAAGTAAAAAGAGGACAGCATTGCTTTTAAACCTGTCAAACTTAGTTTAGTTTTAGAGAATGCAAATCGACACCATTGTCTTTTGAACGAGTCGCTGACTTAATTGAGCCTTGAAGTAAGTACAGCGATTTTATCTATGTTTCTAATCCTATTAGTAATCCTACTTCCTACTAATACTATAAACGCGAAAGTTTGTGAGTATGTATGTATATATGTCTTGTTGAACGGATTTGTGTGAAATTTGGAATGGAGATAGCTTATACCTTGGACTAGCACATAGGAAACTTTTTATTCCGGGAAACGGTTCCTGCGGAATAACGGGAAGACGCGCGTGAAACCGCGGGGCGTAGCTAGTATTAAATATGTGATGGTCACTTTTCTGTTCGAAGCTATTTATATTTTTGCGTTTATATATTAGGAATAATATAGAGAACAAAGAAAGTCATTCATCATCATCATCATCAGCCCGTATCAGTCCACTACTGGACATAGGCCTCTCCCAAGGTCACTTAGTCAGGTTTCCGGCTTCTCTCACCTACTGGCAGCGACTCGGCTCAAATCGTCGCACCACCTAGACGCAGGGCGTCCTACACTACTTCGCTAGCCTGTCCTGTAGACTTAATTGTTCTCCAACATGAAACTTACCTCTATACCCTTGAGATGAAGGATGCGGCACGTTGTGCTGATGATAAGGGTAGTATTTCTCACTGCAAGGCCTCCATTGGTCGTCTTTGGGACCCACGTAGCACCTTAAATGCAATAACAATAAAACAATAACATTTACATGGAATTAGCTGCACCTCGCGGTTTCACCCGCGCCTTCCCGTTATCCCGCAGGCTCATTCCTATTTCTGGGATAAAAAGTAGCCTATGTGTTAATCCAGGGTATAAGCTATCTCCATTCCAAAATTCACTCAAATCGTGAAAGAGTAACAAACATCCACTCATCCATACTTACAATCTTTCACGTTTAAAATATTTGTAGGAATCCGGACGCGGTAGCGCTCGGTTCAGCCCCAAATTTAAGATTATTTTAAACCGGGGCAGAAACTTGACAGTGGCGCCCCTCTTCAGCATTTGAGATAAATTACTTTAAAAATCGTCACATATATAAATAAATGTATTTCATTAATTCAAACTAAAAATAATATACCATAACAAAGAAATAAAAACAAATAAATCTAAACTAATAACTAAAATACATTATTAAAAGAAGTCCCTTTAGGCAAGGTACCGAAGATACTGGCAGCGTTCCCCCTTTGAATGGCTAGACTAATTCTTTGTCCGAGGTAGCTGCCAGTCCTTCGGTCTCCGGTGATGTCGACTAACCTTTTTGTTATTTCCTTAAAAAGGCTAAAATAAATAATAGTTGTCAATGTCATTTTTCGTGAATGTGACTATAAGAACCGTTCAACACATTTGTGCTAGGCGCTTTGTGGAGCAAGTTTTCATTTTTAAGCAGACTATGTTTCAATTTTGGCGCCCCTTGAAACTGCCGCCCGGGTGGGTTACCCCGGTTTGACCTCCACCTTGATCCGGGGCTGGTTCAGTTGCACATGCCTCTAACTGCCATCCATTTAAGTGATGGCCGTACTAACTAACTGAGATGGCGCAACGACCCAAAGTGAGTCTTGGCCTCCGATAATAAAAGACCTCACTTTGCTCTGTCCTGCACCACCACCTACCAGTCCTCTATCAGATCCAAGTGATGACTGTACAGAGTATTGCTTAACCTAATCGATCTGTTACGACCGACCAGACCAGCTAAGCTACCGAGGCACAGCTGGTCTTAACATAAATCTTACCATGGTTTATGGAACCCTTCACTGTATCCACATCTATGAGATGGTGCACAGCAATAATCCCAAGAGCCTGTAACAAAATCGTGATATGAAATAAAAGTCAGTGGTTTTCTTTATAACTCCTTACAGGATAGCTTTTGACCAAAAGTCAATTGACGTTAAGGAAGGAAGGTGGCTCCACGCAACAACTGGACTGGAAACTGGCTCCCAAGTGAGGCTGCCGGAACATACCGTTAGGAGCCAGACAAGCAGTAGAAAATGCCCTACCACCAAGCTACAGTTTCATCACGACGTTTTTCTTCACCGAAAGCTGAAGGTCATTGCAGGATTCCATGACCTACAGGTAGTTAGTCAATGTCACTACTGTGCTATCATGACTTAATCAGTAAAGGCCATCATCATAATCATTATCATCATCGTCGTCATCATCATTAGACACCTGGATGGGAAGGGCAATGTTTCCGGTGAAATTACAGGACACGGAGGGATTCGACATCTCCAGAGTTACGAGCTCAGTGTGTGTGTTTTTTTGCTGTGCATCATTTTGATCTGTTGAAGACATGCAAGTGTCATCAATCAGCTGCATCAAAAAATAAGTATTTAGTATGTATGTTCTAAAATGGATTCTAAAAGTAGATACATACCAACTTCTCCGCCATCCGGCTCGCAGGCCCAATGTCCAACTATGACGTTCTGAGCACACGTAGTGCCAGTTCTGCAGGGGAACCCGGACACAGTGTAGTGACGCCACGACACTTCCACTGAAACATTTAGATTTTTACATTTAATTTAATTAGTACCAAGATGGTCCCTTGTGTATGTATAGTCAGTCCACTTGAAGTCTCAACTGTTTTCATAGGCATGCGTCGATGTGGTACTATTGGGCCGCATGGCGCTGTGCTGCGTTGCAATTGGTCCGCACGGCAATGTGCTGCGTTACAATTGGTCCGCACGGCAATGTGCCGCGTTTGCTATTGGTCCGTACAGCACTGTCACCAAAATAAAAATGCAAATATATTACTTACGTGGACCACTTTCTCTGTCACCTTGAGATACTGGCTTCTGAGGTCCATTTCCTGGCCTCCTATCATCCGGTCTATACCCTGGGCTACCTCCGTACCCTGGCTTGATACCTGGCCCACTACTCCCCGGCCTAAAACCGGACTCGACTGGTTTCCCCGGATAGGATTCAGGTGGCCTGAAACCTGGCTTGTACGGTCCTGGAAGTTCAGGTCTGTAGTCAGGTCTAGGATCAGGTCTGAAAGGTTTATAGCCTTCCCTTTCTGGTGGTCTAAACGGAACATCCGGTCTGAAACTAGGTTTGTAGGTTTCAAGTTCAGGTCTGAAACCAGGTTTATATGAGTCAGGTTCAGGTCTATAACTAGGTTTGTGGTCCGACACGGGTGGTCCGTAACCGGAATTGAAGCCTGAATCACCAGGGTAGGGACCTGGTTCCTGTGACCCAAAACCAGGTTTGAAACCTGGGCTGCTCGGGTAGGACAGTTCGCCTGGCTTGTAAGAGCCACTGGGTTCAATCGGGTAGGGTTTATCAGGACCGCTTGAGGGGGGGTAGTTCGGTTTGTATTCAGGTTCGGGTTGGTGGGAATGGTAGCCAGGGCCACTTGGAGGGCCAGAACTGGGTATGTATGCTGGTTCTGAAAAAAGAAAAAGGTCGTAGTACATAAGTAGGTAGTAAGTACTACTAAATAACATTTTTTGTTTCAAAATCAAATCAAATTCTCTCTGTATCTAGGGTATCAGATAATACGCGGATCGGATATCCACAACACCCAGACACGGAACAAATACTTGCACCTTTTTCAATACACATCGTCCTCATCGGTCTTCAGTTCATACTAATAGAACCATGGCTAGGTATAGCCAATTTTTTAGAAATGATTGCGGCATTATTTCTTCAAAAGGAGGCAAGGATCAGATATAGAAGTTTACAGTTAAACAAAAAGTTATATACCAGAATGCGGTCCCGATGGTCCTGACGGTGGTTCTGGTAAATACTCTGGCCCTGATGGACTGGATCCAGGATAGGAGTCTTCTTCAGATGACGTATGGATGATGGGATGAGGTATTTCTGACGACGGTTCCCTGAAGGATTTATGCATTATTAGAATATTAGAACGGTTTCCTTGTAGGAACGGAGATAAAATTAGGGATGTGAAAAAATAATCGATTTTTATATTAATCAATTATTTTTTCTTTTAATCGATTTTTAATAATTGATTATCTAAATATGAAAAATCGATTATTGATAAATCGATTTTTTTACTTACTCTCTAAAAAATACATCGATTAAAGATTATATAAGATTAAAGATTAAAGTAATAAAAGATAAGATAATGTTGCTGTTGTATTATTGGAGATTTAACCAATGTGTAGCCAAATTACACATTTCAATCGAATTTTGCAGTTACTCTAAGTAATTTAATTACAAAGTACAAAAAAATGCAACTTTTCGAATAGTTAGAAAAAATATTAATTTAAAAAAACGATTATTTTTTATTTACATATTCGATTTTTTACAAATCGTTTTATTTTAACGAAATAAAAATCTATTATTTATTAATCGATTTATTTCCCTCCAAGTCATATCCCTAGATAAAATCACTGTACACAGATTAGGTAGACTTCATAAAGACAGGAACTCCTTCAAAGGAAAAGGTGTTCGCTTTTTCAACTAATATTAATATTTAATATTTTATTTATTTAATAATCAGCACGGATACACCACTTACACTAATTATAATAATATATCAAAACAAAAAATAAAATAGGGTCAAATAATTATCAGAATCACAATCAAATTAAATTAGATTAAAATACAATAGAATAGAATAGAAACATTAATAGAATAGAAGACAATGGAAAAATAGAACAATTGTAGCATAAAGATTATTAACATATAAAGACACCACTATCACGCATTCGCCTCGCAGTACTTCAAGCATTCAGACAAAATTACCTTCCATTCATCAGCAAACAACTAAGTCTTATGTATGAATGTATGAATGAATGTGTAAATTTGTTAATTCTATTTTTGTTAATTTTATTTTCGTTTAATTTTCTTTTTGTTTATTTTATGCTTATGTGTATTTGTTTATCTTGTATTGCTGTTGTCTATGTTTTTATGTGTTAATTATTGTTTTGTGTACATTTATTTTAATTAATGTAATTGGCGTTCGCCGTTTTAATTAAATAAATAAAAAAAAAATAAAAAAAAAAGTCTTATCTAAGTGAAATCCAACAATCCTCTTACTAATATTATAAATGCGAAAGTTTGTGTGTGTGGTAAATGTTTGTTACCACGCATCACCGTAACTACTATTTTGATAAAATTTGGAATGGAGATAGCTTACATATATAGCCTTGGATTAACACATAGGCTCCTTTTAATCCCGGAAAAGGGTTCCTGCGGGATATCGGAAAGACGCGGGTTAAACCGAAAGGCGCAACTAGTATTATTTAAATGAGGTTATTAGTACTCATTGATTTCAGTTAATTTAAGAAAAAAAAATATTTAAGATTTGTCTTACTCGCTATGCATTTTTCTCCAGCAGTGCGAGTTGAAGAGATCAAAGGCAAATAGCCAGTCGTCACCAGAGTGTACATAGTCAACCTCCCTTTGCAGGTCAAACAGGCGTATCTCCGACAGCAGGCAGTTGTCAGTGGGTGGTGGTGCGTTGTTACTGAAAAGAAATAATTCATTTATTTGCTATAATTATTTTTTGAGACAGTGACATTCTTGTGCACCTTCAATTATTGAAGTTGCGTATAATTATGCTAGAGGACAACGTGTTTTCAGTCTTAATATATTGTTATATTCTTTTTTTCTTTTTTCCATGTACCATGAGTGTTGTTGTTGCAAATAAACGTAAATTCTATTCTATTCTAGGCTCACTTACTTGTAAGAGAAGCTAAGACACTTAAAGGGTGCGTCAGTACAGATTGAACTACACGTCTTTTCATCCTTGACTCGCGCGTGACCCCTGATCGCTGAAGGAGTCAACTTGGCAGCCTTGTCGTATTGAAGGTAACATTCTAGAAAAAAAAAACAGACTTTAGGGTTCCGTCAAAAGGAAAAACGGAAGCCTTGAGTCTTGACAGACGGACAGCAAAGTGATCCTAATTTTCTGTCCGCCCGCATGTCTGTCTGTCAAGATCTTTTTTCTAAAGAACGCATTGAGAGTAGTACAGTCAGCGACAAAAGTAGCTGTTCATTCTCGATTTTCCAAATGGGTATTAAATCAGTAATGTTTGTTCGTTTTGTTCAATTTACAACGTAGGATTTGATTACAACACAATTCATCTGATGATACATACGGAAGTTGAAAAATTTGTAATTGTTCAGCGACTTTTGTCGTTGACTGTACCAAGGGAAATTTATATCAAACACTTTGCCAGTCTTGTAAGTTAAGGCGCTCCAAAGATACGACTGTTTCTGTCGCACATTTTGTCGTTGACCTATATGCAAAGCAAAGGAAAAAGTCTGAAACCGTAAATATTCATTTTAACACAACAACAACAAATTCTCTCAATTATCCATGTAAAATATGTATTCAATTGGCAATAATCTAACACGTGCTACACCTTCGACCATATCGTCGCTTTCCATCAGGTGAGATCGTAGTCAAACGCTGGCCTAGTTTGTTTTAAAAAAAATATTAGAAGAAATCTAAGGTATAATAAGGAAGGAATCGGTCGGTCTTGGAACGTAAGACTCAGAAGGAAACTCAGAAATTTTTTCTCAGTGTAGGCCTCCTCTAACGATTTCCATTGGGTTCTGTCTCGCGCTACCCTTCTCCAGTGGTGTCAATTATTATCAGAAAGCACTTAAAACTCACCTCCATTGTCCTTGACGTCTTGCGCGTGGGGCTCGCAACCCCTCCCGTAGTTACCCCTCGCGTACAGCTCGTGCCCCCCCGCGCGCCGCACCGCACCCCCTGCGAGGGAGGTGGTGGGGGAAGAGGTTAGGATGCAGTTGTGGAGCTCGTCTCCTATGGCGGGAGGATCAAATCTAGAAAGAAATATTGACAGCTATCATGATTTTTTCCTAGTATCTTTTTGCTTTGTTTTGTGCGTTATACGAGCTAATCATCCGTTAATAAGTCCTGCCTCATTTTCTCATCATCATCATGATCATCATCAGCCACTGCTGGGACTCTGGCCTTCTCTCAGAAAGAGACTTTAGGCCATAATCGTCCACGCGCTACTAGCCCAGAGTGGGTTGGTAGACGTCGCATGCCTTTGAATGTTGTGGTTCTTGGACATGACGGTTTCTTCACGACGTTTTCCTTCACCGTTTTGAGCGATGGCAAATCCGCACTTTACTTATGAAGTTACAGGTGCGGGGCCGAGTAGTACTTACCGAAAGCTAAACCCCCTGCAGAAAAACCCCTGGGCTCTAATGCACTCAGCCTCACAAGCTCCCAGCCCAGCCACTGTCAAAGCAGTTTTAGCTGCGGAACCCGTCACCACAGTGTCAGATCGGACGTGGTAGAAACATTCTGAAATCAGGGAAAAACGGATTAGTGAGACCAAGAAGTTTGTCTTTCTTGGAAGAAGTCCTCTGGTTATAGGCCTCCCCCTTTGAATGCCCACCATGAACACCTGAACGGCTATTTGCATCTATCGGTCATATTTACCACTAGCTCAAAGGAACTTACCGCTCTCAATCCAAGGAGTATGACTGACGGTAGAACATCCATGATCTTGCGGCATGGCGTACACATCAGACCCGCTATCTTGGGAAAGATCCAAGCCATGGAAAGGACGTTCACTCAGGAAGCAGTTGTCTGTCCCTCTGGAGTTCGAATACCTGGAGAACAATTATATAGGTAAGTATATTTAGCACACTGCTATCAATATGTCCCAACCGCAGAACCGATAACCGTTGCGGTAGACGTGTTCTTGAGTGGAGACCGCGACTTGGCAAACGTAGTGTAGGACGCCCTGCGACTAGGTGGAGCGATGACTTGCGCCGATTGGCTGCCAGTAGTTGGATGAAAAGAGCCGAAGACCGGGCTTACCTTGGGAGACGCCTATGTCCAGCAGTGGATTGATACAGGCTGATGATAATGATGATGATCAATATGTCCCACCAGCCTCACTTGAGAGCCAGTTCTTAGTTTAATTGTAGCCTCACACCGTCTTCGAGACAAACGCTACCGAAACACACCAATAAAGATCCTCCCGGCCCCGCACCTTCGTGGATTTACCATCGCGCAACAAACGGTGAAGGAAAACATCATGAAGAAACCGGCATGTCCAAGAACTACAGCATTCAAGGGCATGCGACATCTACCAACCCGCACTGGGCCCGCGTGGTAGATTGCAGCTCATACTCTCTCTGAGAGAAGGCCAGAGTCTCAGCAGTGGGAACGTAACAGGCTGATGATAATGACATTTCTTACCTATAGCTATAGGAAACGCATTTGAACTCCTTCTCGCCAAAGCAAGCAGCCTCGCACGCGACAACGTTTCTGGCAATCAAGGACCTTCTTATAGCCCCAGTGTTCAGAGACATCCCGGGACGGCGACGGGAGAAGCAATCTAGAAAATAATATCAACGGTTTATAAGTAAAACCTGGATGACCTTTGCTCGGTTTTTTCTTTGGTAAATCGTGTTTTTAGAAAATTGCTTAGTATTGCTAAACAACGCCATCTATTGACAAGTAGTAAAAGAAATTGTATTACTACTCGCCAATAGATGTCAGGAAGAGCCTAATTTTTTCAGTATGAGTTGATTATCCATATATGACGTTTTCTAAAAATGAACCCCTTGAACGCCACCATGAACGGCTATTAGCCATTTGCATCTATCGGCTCCCTGCAACTCTTACGTGGTATATAGATCGATTTATCGCCCTGAAACCCCCTGCATACTAAATTTTATGCGTGTTTAAGGGTATTAGATACAATAGAGAAGCTTGCTGATGATGGAATACGGCCTACGGCGGAGGAGTCGCATTAAGAAAGGTCAGATGCTACATGATAGAGTCTGGTTTGACAAGCTTGCAGAAGAAACACATCAGCACTACGTGTGGACGAGCCTGCCGTTATCGTTTTGTTCTGTATAGCCAACAACAAAAGTGTTACTGAAAAAACCCCACTGACACGGTTTGAATCGTCTGTCACAGACGTCTAAGGCCTTTCATGTATGTATTTATTTTGGTAAATTACGTTTGATTGTTCGTTGCATCATTACTAGCTTAGCTACTTAGCTTTTTTTATGTGATTACTGTCCAGTTGCTTAACATCCAAATCACGACTTGGCAGTATTTAAGGTAATGTTATCTGCGAGTTATAAAACTTGACTAAGCTTACCTTTAGCACTAAGCTCATCATTTTTATCAACGGGTTCGTAATATGTCTTCGACAGATCTTCTTCCAGATCAAGACCATTTGATGTCCCAGAAGAATTCCATCTACCCCTCTTCCAAGCTCCATAACCATATCTATGAAGAGTCTTCCCAACTCCATAGAAGTCTTCCCCTGAAGAATGATAAATCTTCCCGTCGTCATCCTCTAAAGAATGAATGTCGGAATCATCGTGATCGTCGATACCCAAAGAATGAAAGTCGAACCTATTTCTATGATCATCCTTGTGATGATAGTCGAAAACGTTTCTATCTTTTCCGTGGTCGAAATTGCTTCTATGTTTGTCTTTGTTTTCGTAGTCAAAGTTTCTAAGACCTTTACCTGAGAAGTGATAGTCAAAGTCGTTTCTGTGATCTTTTCTTAAGGAGTGATAGTCAAAATCATTTTGGTCTTTGCCTAAAGAATGGTAATCAAAATCGTTTCTTCCATTGGTATGGTCAATAGATTTATGCTCGTCTCTGTAGTTGTGATAAGGTTTGACTCCGTAGGTTGGTCGTTCGCTAGTCAAGCCCCAGTGGTTAATCGACTTGTGGTACTCATTCCGGTTCTTGTAGTATTGGGAGCCACCGTAGACGCCACCGTATTGACCCCAGTTTCCTTGATCATCATTGTTTCGGGCCATTCCTGGATAGTAAAAGTTATTAAAGAATTTTTGTACTTAATTCTCCTTTTTGAGAACTAGCTAGAAGATAATAAAGAAAAGAAGAAAGAAGTGACGATGTGGTCGAAGGTGGTGCCGCTACACCAGGATTGGGAACTGGCTCTCAAGTGAGGCTGCCAGAACACACTTGTACGTACTTAGCAACAGATTCTTAACTTGAGAGTTGAGAGCTAGCCAGGCGAGGACTTAAAAATGCCTTATCACCAAGCTATGGTTTCATCACGATTTTTTCCTTCACTGAAACCTCAAGTCACGGATCGTTAGCCAACGTCACAACCGCTGACCTATCATCATTTTAAAACCATAGAACGAACAAAGAATTACAATTTCCCTTACCAATCTGATAGGGCACAAATCGATCTTCATGTCTTCTGTTTCCCTTATACCTTCGATCGTCATAGGAATATTCATTCCCCCTATCCCCGACCCAATTCCTATCCCTCCAACCGTCCAACCTGTTCGGCCGATTTGGTCGGTCGTCCAACCTGTTGGGCCGATCTTTTGAAGATAAAAAACCAGAATGCAAGAGCCCTGGGCCGCGAAGAGATTCAGGGCAGTTAGGTTCCAAGCTGTTTCGGTCGATCTCATAGAAATCGTAGTCCTTGTCTTGAACGAAATCGCGGTGGAGGTCGAAGGCCTCGATGGGTTTGGTCATTAGCTCGCAGAGACCTTTACCGCGGAACGATGGGTCCAGTCTGAAAAGTTATAAGAGAGTTAGTCATAAAATTAAATCAAATTAATATAATTAAATTTATGCTAAAATTAGGGTTGGGCAAAGTATCAAGATTTACCTATAAACTTATCGATATTGATCTTGTTAATCGCGAGAAATCGATTTTCGTTATTTATTTAGAAGTCATCATCATCATCAGCTGGAAGAAGTCCACTGTTGAATATAGGCCTTCTTCATATTTAAGAGTATCGTATTCGTATTAATATCGATATATTTTTAATGCAACTGGTTTTGTTTTTATACTACTAAAAATTAAAGATGCAACGGAAGTGTCTTATAAGAAGCAGACACAGAAACAGATGTCAATAGTGTTTTTAGTGAAAGCGCAAACGGAAGTGCTTGAAAAAAACGATATTTTAATCGATATTTTTCACACGAAAATTAATCGCTACTGTTCAAAGATATCGATACCCTAATATTTATCGACGGGCTCATCCCTAGCCGAATTTACTCTAAAATCGTCTATGAGGCTACATTAACAAATCCCAGGTTGGAATGAAGCGATGACAGCTGATAAAGGAAAGTGCAGAAATAGGGCACCAGGGCAAGAAAAAGAGGTCTTAAAACTCGCTATCGGAACTTTGTCCCATCACCGCTTAACTAAACACAATGTAACTAAATAGATATGGCTAATAACTACACAACGGCCAAACTAAAAGGGCTATCCAAACGTCCTCGGGCGATATCAGAATACGCGATCAGCATTGTTGCTGTAACTACGCACTATTCTGTGCGATCACCTTGCCTGCTTCTACTGATAACACAGGGACGGATCAAGTCAATCATAAATTGGACTAGCGGACCCGACAGACGTTGTCCTGCTACCTAGATACTGACTGCAGCGCCATCTGCCGGCCTGATTTGAGAATCTAGACCATCCACGGCGCCATCTAAACGCTTACAAAACGTTCAAGGGGGGAGGCCTGTGTTCTTTTTCTTTTGACCATTGCACACAAATTGACCTTGCCCCAAATTATATGTTTCGCGAGCAATACTAACGCTAGCATCGATAGTATTGCCTCGTTTAAAGCTATCGATTGTATCGATAGGCCTATCGATAGTGTTTCGATTGATTGGCTATCGATAGATTATCGATTAACTATCTATCGGCAACGCTACCGTCGACCACATCGTCACTTAACATCAGGTGACTTGCAGTCAAAACCTACCCTGCAACTTATATAGAAAAAAACACTGAAAACATTGCTTTTTAAAACACTTTTATTTTAATCCAGAACACAGTAATATTGACGTACTGCTGCTTAGCGAGTAAATCATTTATCTCTTTTATTTTTTGCATTTTTATTTTAATACTGAATACCTCCCTGGCCCGCGGTAACCATACATTAATTTGCATAAAAGATGATGTGAATCCGCACGACGCCATCATGGCCTAAATATTGTACAAACTGACATAATTAGGCCTAAACCGTTTTACATGCAAGGTTATTTTATTCATATACATAGATGTAATGCTTATGCTCTGCAGCGAATTCATCCTCAGTTTTGAGAGTTCCGTACCTCAAAAGGAAAACAGGATCCTTTTTAGCATCAATTTCTTGTCTGTCCGTCTGTCTGTCAAGACCCTTTTTCTCAAAAACGCGTTGAAGTATCAAGTTGAAATTTATATGAAACTAGCGGTTCCCCGCTGTTTCACCCGCGTGGGCTACAGTTTATCACGAAGTCCTTTCTTAGCGGATGCCTACGTCATAACATCTACCTGCATGCCAAATTTCAGCCCGATCCGTCCAGTGGTTTGGGCTGTGCGTTGATAGATCACTATGTCAGTCAGTCAGTCACCTTTGAATTATATATAATTATATATAGACTAGCGAACCCGCCAAACGTTATCCTGCTACCTAGATGCCGACTACAGCGCCATCTGCCGGACTGGTTTGTGAATCTAAACCATCCAATAAGAGTTAGTACAAGTTTTGAAAACGATATAAGTTTTCGTAAACGTTTACCACCGCCAACTTGTCAAAGTGGCAACTTTACTGCCTCAATTCAAAAAGTACCTCGAAAACTTCGTTGGAATACCAATTTAAACGATTTAAAGTAACCCACAAGTATTTCCCACAAGTTTCGAAAACTTTTATAGTTATAGTTTTTGTAAACTATCAAAACCTATACTACCACGCAACTTAACGTTGAAATATGTCATTCCCATACTTTTTTTTGTTTTTTTTTAGCGTTAAAATAATGCATCTTGGCTAGAGGTGAAGATATCAGTCCACTATCGAAGCCCTTTAAAAGGTATCATAGACACAGATACCACAGTTGTAAAACAATGTAAGACAATGTAACGAATGAGTACCGATAGTAATCTATAACGCATTGTAATGTGTAGTAAGTCAGCAGTACCTACTGACATATGACATTCCACGAATATCTTGCATTACTTTTCTTTTAGTACATTTTTTGTTCCGGTGAGAAATTGGTCGAGATTTGCCATCATTGACAAGCACGGGGAAGGTTAAATGTAAAAGTGTAAATGTGAAAAGCGTGAATAGTGTAAATGTGAAAAGTGTGAATAGTGTAAATGTGAAAAGTGTGAATAGTGTAAATGTGAAAAGTGTGAATAGTGTAAATGTGAAAAGTATGAATAGTGCAAATATAACATGTATGAAAAGTGTACATGTAAAAAGTGTGAACAGTGTAAATGTGAAATGTAATGGACACGGGACCGAGCCGCGATTCGAACTCGGTACAGGCGACTCCTGTGCAACCACTTGGCTACCACCGCTCGCTTCCACATCACAATACAATTTCCAACATTAATCATTACTTATCTACAATTAACACTACGGTATCATTAATCAAAACACTAAACACTAACCTCCGCTAACCTCAGATCAGGAAACAGACAATGGTGCGAACACTTTGTGGGAATATTACTAAATAAAGTTCATATTTTTACTATATTAGGTACCCACCATGGATTTGTTACGCAGCCATTTTGAATAGACCATAAAACAATGCTACTGGCGTGATTAAGGTACAAGTAAGGTATATCCCCGCAGTTTCACCCGCGTGGGCTACAGCTTTATGCATGCAAAGTCTCAGCTCGATCGGTTTAAAATTGACAAAGTTTCATACAAACTTTCATCTCCTATTTTATCCCCTTGGGGGTAGAATTAATCAAAATCCTTTTATAGCGGATGCCTACGTCATAACACCTACCTGCATGCCAAATTTCAGCCCGATCCGTCCAGTGGTTTGGGCTGTGCGTTGATAGATCACTATGTCAGTCAGTCAGTCACCTTTGAATTATATATAATTATATATAGACTAGCGAACCCGCCAAACGTTATCCTGCTACCTAGATGCCGACTACAGCGCCATCTGCCGGACTGGTTTGTGAATCTAAACCATCCAATAAGAGTTAGTACAAGTTTTGAAAACGATATAAGTTTTCGTAAACGTTTACCACCGCCAACTTGTCAAAGTGGCAACTTTACTGCCTCAATTCAAAAAGTACCTCGAAAACTTCGTTGGAATACCAATTTAAACGATTTAAAGTAACCCACAAGTATTTCCCACAAGTTTCGAAAACTTTTATAGTTATAGTTTTTGTAAACTATCAAAACCTATACTACCACGCAACTTAACGTTGAAATATGTCATTCCCATACTTTTTTTTGTTTTTTTTTAGCGTTAAAATAATGCATCTTGGCTAGAGGTGAAGATATCAGTCCACTATCGAAGCCCTTTAAAAGGTATCATAGACACAGATACCACAGTTGTAAAACAATGTAAGACAATGTAACGAATGAGTACCGATAGTAATCTATAACGCATTGTAATGTGTAGTAAGTCAGCAGTACCTACTGACATATGACATTCCACGAATATCTTGCATTACTTTTCTTTTAGTACATTTTTTGTTCCGGTGAGAAATTGGTCGAGATTTGCCATCATTGACAAGCACGGGGAAGGTTAAATGTAAAAGTGTAAATGTGAAAAGCGTGAATAGTGTAAATGTGAAAAGTGTGAATAGTGTAAATGTGAAAAGTGTGAATAGTGTAAATGTGAAAAGTGTGAATAGTGTAAATGTGAAAAGTATGAATAGTGCAAATATAACATGTATGAAAAGTGTACATGTAAAAAGTGTGAACAGTGTAAATGTGAAATGTAATGGACACGGGACCGAGCCGCGATTCGAACTCGGTACAGGCGACTCCTGTGCAACCACTTGGCTACCACCGCTCGCTTCCACATCACAATACAATTTCCAACATTAATCATTACTTATCTACAATTAACACTACGGTATCATTAATCAAAACACTAAACACTAACCTCCGCTAACCTCAGATCAGGAAACAGACAATGGTGCGAACACTTTGTGGGAATATTACTAAATAAAGTTCATATTTTTACTATATTAGGTACCCACCATGGATTTGTTACGCAGCCATTTTGAATAGACCATAAAACAATGCTACTGGCGTGATTAAGGTACAAGTAAGGTATATCCCCGCAGTTTCACCCGCGTGGGCTACAGCTTTATGCATGCAAAGTCTCAGCTCGATCGGTTTAAAATTGACAAAGTTTCATACAAACTTTCATCTCCTATTTTATCCCCTTGGGGGTAGAATTAATCAAAATCCTTTTATAGCGGATGCCTACGTCATAACACCTACCTACATGCCAAATTTCTGCCCGATACGTCAAGTGGTTTGGGCTGAGCGTTGATAGATCATTATGTCAGTCAGTTAGTCACCTTTGACTCCTTTGAGTTATATTTAGATTATTCACACTTTTAAATTTACACTATTCAGTTTTTGACAGTTTTTTTTTTACTCACAGGGTAGTGTTTGACCATAAGTCAGCTGATGTTATGTGACGATGCGATTCAAGATGGCGCCACGCTACACCACTGGACTAGGAACTGGCTCTCAAGTGAGGCTGCCGGAACACACCGATAGGTGCTTGGTGACAGATTCTTAACTTGAGGGTGCCACTTTTGTGTCATAATTATTATCCAAAATTAAATTTTAAAGGATTAGTTTTAGTGTGATATAGATCCTACTAATCTTATAAACGTGAAAGTTTGGATGCATGGATGGATGGATGGTTGGATGGTTGGTTGGATGGATGGATGGATGGATGTTTGTAACTCTTTCACGCAAAAACCACTGAACGGATCTGAATGAAATTTGGAATGGAGATAGCTTATACACATAGGCTACTTTTTATCCCGGAAAAGGTTCCTGCGGGATAACGGGAAAACGCGGGTGAAACCGCGGGGCGCAACTACTTTGTTTATAAATGTCTGTTCAGTAGCACTTACCGATAATTGAAGCTTTCACAGTGGAATCGTTTTTCCAAAGCGCACTCCATCCGACATTCTTCAAGCCTGTCACAAGGTACCACCTTCCTGACGAAGCTTCGTAGAGCTCTCTGCCCTGCCAGGACTCTTCTGAAGCAAGCTACGGAAGAAGAGAGGAGAAGAAAGATTAATAAAAATGATGATGATGATGATTGATGGGTGAACTGGTTGCAAAGCGTGAATAAGAATAAGAATAATGTATTCGCAATAAATTTTTTGAGCGATGGTGGCCGAACGGTTAAGCGTGCGACTTACAAGACGCCGACACCTAGTTCGAATCCTCCCGGCCCCGCACCTATGACTTAATAAGTTATGTGCGGATTTGCCATCGCTCAAAAACGGTGAAGGAAAACATCGTGAAGAAACCGGCCTGCCCAAGAACTGCAACATTCAAGGGCATGCGACATCTACCAACCCGCACTGGGCCAGCGTGGTAGATTACAGCCCATACTCTCTCTCTGAGAGAACGCCAGAGTCCCAGCAGTGGGAACGTGAAAGGCTGATAATGATGATGATGATGAATAAATTATACAAACAAATGCATTGTGTAGTAACTACATAAGATGTATTGTTGCAAACCGGCCTCAACTCAGCGTTGTGCTGCTCGTTTGACCAGCGCTCGTCTTCCGTTGAAGCCTTTTTGCTTGAAGGTAGTTTTAAATAACTAAGCAATACAAAAAAAAAACATTCATCAAATTAGTGATGTAATCATTAACGGCTAGTTTTAATAACCTATCTATCCACGGTTTGTCCTACTAGGGATAGAAGTTTGACATTACTTCTATGGAGCTTGTGTCAGTATAAAATAATATAAATATAAATATCGGGGACATTTGCACACAAATTGACCTATCCCCAAATTAAGCTCAAAACTTGTGTTATGGGTACTAGACAACGATATACATACTTATATAGAGAAATAAATACTTATATAGATAGAAATATCCAAGACTCAGGTACAAATATTCGTGCTCATCACACGTATATTTGCCCTTACCGGGAACCCGGGACCGTTAGCTTCGCAGGCAGGGACACTACCAACTCGGCTACCGCGTCGTCAATTCCAATTCCTTTTTTTTGCTTCTGCTTAATTTGGGGCTAGGTCAATTTGCATGCAATTTTCCACCGATATTTATTATTCATCATCATCAGCCTTTCACGTTCCCACTGCTGGGACTCTGGCCTTCTCTCAGAGAGAGTATGGGCTGTAATCTACCACGCGGGCCCAGTGCGGGTTGGTAGATGTCGCATGCCCTTGAATGTTGCAGTTCTTGGACATGCCGGTTTCCTCACGATGTTTTCCTTCACCGTTATTTATTATTATCATTATTTTATTAATAACGGGGCTAAGTGTCGACTCATAATTACATAATGTATAAAGAACAATGGCCAAAACGGACCCGAAGTCGTATAAAAACGATTTATATACGGTAAAAATTTTAACGATATTTTAAAGAAAGTGTAGAAAAAAATGATATTGATTATTTAACTTCGGAGTTTCTTAGGACATTTTTTAATTTACACGATGCGGGGATGTTTTGAACGCACTCCGCATTTTCTTTTTCATTCCGTTTCACGCTTTGGAAGTCGGCCCTACATAAATTAAGTAATTAAAATCAACATCATTTACCAAATATAAACAAAAACTAATCTTTTTAATCTATGTACTAGCAAATTGATTGTCACTGTCAAGTGACATTGACAAAATAAATTGCGTTCAGGTCCAGGCCAGTATGAAAAGTGGCCAATGTTCTTTGTAATAAGAGCTTTATTACATTTTTTTGCTTGTTGTCAAATTCATATCATAATATTGTGTTACCCTACCTTGTTACTAGTAAGATCAATTTGACCTTTGACCTTACTCATTTATGATGAGTTTTAATTAGTACTACCGTCCGAGAATTACGAGTATATTTACATTTTTTTACAGTAAGCCTGTTATGTTCGCACGGCATTCTCACTGACAGACTGACTACGGGACAAAAAACAACCTTCATCCAATTCGTTAAGGATATAATATAAATAGGTACGACCTAGTAATTACATTGTACACTTCTCACTGACATCAAGTATAATATTAATTTTATAATAATTTTTATCAAAAAAGTGCTACTGGTCCCACAATTTCTCTGGGATACCATTATCAGATCCTTATCATGGTACAGTCAACGACAAAAGTCGCTGAACAATCACACTTTTTTCTATTATCCTCAATATCTTAGAGACCAATTATTGACCTCATCATCACCTAAAATCAGGTGTGTTATGTTGTGGTCAAAATGATACCATGTAAAATGTAAAAAAAAAACAATAATAATTACTGATTTGAAACACATTTGGAAAATCGAGAACCATCGGCTACTTTTGTCGCTGTCTGTACAAAAGTATCTGGTCAGACTAGATTTTCCAAATATTATGTTTTACACCAATAATGTTTGGTTTATTTTTACATCTTACAATATGGCGTTTGGCCAAAACACAACACATCTCATATTAAATGACGATGCGGACAAAGATTGGTGTTTTAAGATGATGAAGGTAATCGGAAATTTGCTATTTGAATTTGCCCTGTCGGCCATCCCAGATATCGCTGGAAAGACGAAGTCACGAAGGATTTGCGCTCACTCCAGGTGGAGGACTGGCGGGAGGTGGCGCAGGACAGAGTGAAGTGGCGTCTTTTGTTATCGGAGGACAACACTCACTTTGGGTCGTTGCGCCATCTCAGTTAGTTAGTTAATTGACTTTTGTCGTTGACCGTACCACCCTTGGGATGTCTTCTATTTAACAAAAATAGAATCATCAAAATCGGTTCATAAACGACGAAGTTATCCGACCTCCTTCGTCGGTTAAATATTAGAATTATGTTCTGGCATAAAATTTAGCGATGGTGGTCGAAATGTAACGCGTGCGCCTTCCAAGGCGCCTACACCGAGTTCGAATCCTCTCGGCCCCGCACCTATGACTAAATAAATTTCAAAATATCTATTAAGTAAGATACAACATGTGATCACTTTAAAACGTCAACATAAAACTAGCTACGCCTGTTCCAACCTACTTACGCCGGCAAAAGAACAGGCAAGAAACGCCGGGCAGGTATTTTTTTCGGCACATTGTCAATTTTGTTCTTATTACCATAACCCGCTGCGCCCCGCGGGTTCACCCGCGGCTTCCCGTTATACCGTGGAAACCTTTTTCCGGGATAAAAAGTAGCCTATGTGTTAATCCAAGGTATAAGCTATCTCCATTCCAAATTTCATCCAGATCCGTTGAGTAGTTTTTTACCTACTTTTTATCCCGAGAAATGGTTTCTGCGGGATAACGGGAAGACGCGGTTTTAAACTTGTAAATTATGCAATACATACTTGGAGCATTTTCCACCAATATCACTCTGGATCCGACCAAATCTCTGACACAAACACATACAAACAGCACGCTCACATACGTGTGCATTGTCACTGCACTACACATCACTCGATGACGTCACTGTTTTTGTACATTTTCATTTGACACTTTCGTTTTGTACAACTTTTTTGTCATGAGAATGACTAAAAACGTTTTTGTATATTGTCACTTATTCTTCACTTAATAGATTTCATGTTATTTTAAAACGTCCTATAATTTTTAGCCATGCTTGAATAATAAAAAAATTCAGTATCTATTTTTAATTATGTCATAGTAAATGTTAAAATTTTATTAATTTATTTCCATAACTAAAATATCACATAAAAATTCGCGCACAATTCACCAAAAATACGTTCCGCATCGTTTTCCGTAATGTTTTTTTCAACACGTTTTTTTGTGTCTTTTTTTTCAGTTTTTTTTATAATTTTAGGTCAACAGGGTCACGCCGCGTGTTTTGATAGACTGAACAGTAGCATTGTGTGGCATAAGCTTATATGTGAATGGAACGCAGCGCGAGGCATAGTGTGGACATGACTAAATAAAATATGAATACAAGATGTGAAAAGTACAAGTAACTGGAACCTAGGATAAGTCTCTGTGTTATAGTGGCAATAAATAGATTTTTTATTTATTTTATATATTTATGTGAAAAAAAATAACTTATTTGCTTCCTACAGGGTAGCCTTTGATCATCATCATCATCATCATCAGCCGGAAGAAGTCCACTGCTGAACATAGGCCTCCCCCCTTGAACGCCACCATGAACGGCTATTAGCCATTTGCATCCATCGGCTCCCTGTGACTCTTACAATGTCGTCGGTCCACCTAGTGGGGGGCCTACCTACAGAACGTCTTCCGGTTCGTGGTCGCCACTCGAGAACCTTTCTTCCCCATCGGTTATCGGTTCGTCGAGCGATGTGGCCTGCCCATCGCGTTTGGCGATGTGGCCTGCGTTTGATCATTTTCATTAAAATCGGTTTAGTAGTTACGGTCATACGTGGTCACAAACATTCACACACACACACACACACAAACTTTCGCATATAACTGTTTAGTTATTTAGTTAGTTATTTTATTTGTTTGTTTACTTTTAAATTTAATACATATTTAATTATCTAATGTGTCTGTATTGTTTTTTGCTACAAATAAAAACATTGTCTATTGTCTATTTATTTATAATATTAGTAGGTTTATGTAAATGCAGCACATGCTCAAGCTGCCCTTTAGTCCTATAATTAATTATTTATTTAAGTAACTGGAAACCAGAACAAGTCTCTATGCATAGTGGCAACAGATTGATTATTTAATTATTTTATTAGTAAATTAAAAAAAAAAGTTAGTCACATAAACACATAAAAACTTATCTCAAAGCTATAAACTAACCTACAAATTTAAAAAAGACCATGTCCATACTATTCTTTCGCGGCGCTGATTACGCCTGATAACTTCGGCACTCGGCCTATTGTCTCTCAAAAAAGGATTTATTTAAAGCAAAAACCGAATATATCCGACCATTGTGAGTTTACGTGGACATACCTGTGGAACTGGGTAACTACCAAGCCTTAATATCTTTTTTTTTTTTTTTTTTTTTTTTTTACAGTGCGATTCATCATCAACATCATCACCATCAGCCGGAAGAAGTCCACTGCTGAACATAGGCCTCCCCTTTTGACTGTATAGGTGAATTACCCCAAATTATTTTTCCCCAATATTTTTAGTCCCATTCGCGTTTTTCCCCATTTGCTTTATTTTCCATACGATACTGCGACTGATAGATAATTTTTTCACGCGATTTAATTTCTACTCGTTCTTTTCGCTGCACGTATTTTTACCTATGCATTTTTTTAACCAATCCAACTACAGAAAATTTTCCGGTTCTTGGTCGCCACTCGAGAACCTCACAAACCACCACCTTCCTCCGTAGGAATACATCGTGATGAAACCATAGCTTGGTGGTAGGGCATTTTCTAGTGCTCGTCGGGCTAGCTACCACGCTCGAGTTAAGAATCTCCAAGCACCTATCGGTGTGTTCCGGCAGTCTCACTTGAGAGCCAGTTCCTAGTCCATAAAATGAAGATTCGCTGTATAATGTCACAGTGCTCAAAGAATTTAATTCTAAAACAATCTTTAAACAATCAAAACATTATTCTAAAGCCTTCCGTGTAATTTAGCAAATTGTGATTTTCCGCCGAACAACGGCTTGGGATTAAGATACCTTGTTTAAATTGTTTTTGGGGTTCCGTCATTAAAAGTTACAGTTAAAGTGAAATGCCCGCACAATCACATACATAGGCTCTGACCCCTAACTAGGTTTCCCTGTATCTAGGGTATCAGAAACTACGAGGATCGGGGATCCACAACACCCAGACACAGAACAAATACTTGCGCTTTTTTTTTAATGCACAAATATTTGTCCTGTAGCGGGAATCGAACCCGCGACCTCACGCTTCACAGTCTATCCGGCCATTGAAACATGAAAACCCTAATTCTGTGTAAAGCTACGTAAAATTTAAGAGTTAAAACCAGATTGTCCATTTCAAGCCTTTAACTGAATTAATTGCACAACACATAGAAAGCTTTCAGTTATTACCAAAGAGCTATTTTAATTGTGGCTTAATTAACCTTAAAGTAATAAACAGTCTTAACAAGTGGACACTCTTCCTACAACAGTGAGGGCTGACCCTGGTTAAACGGTTTCACTGGAGATGTAGGCGCTCGAAATTATTAATCTATATGGCAGGGCTTTAACGTTTCTGAGAAAACATTTAAACATTCGATGATCAAAAACATTACTACCCGTGCGAAGCCGGGGCGGGCCGCTAGTTTATAATATGACTAGCTGTTCCCCACGGTTTCACCTGCGTGGGCTACAGTTTATCGCGATAAAAAGTATCCTATGTCCTTCCCCAGGGTTCAAACTATGTCCGTACCAATTTTCATGTAAATCGGTTCTGTAGTTTAAGCGAGAAAGCGAGACAGACAGACAGAGTTACTTTCACATTTATGTATAAGTAGGGATAGGGATTAGCTATTGATATGGATACTGTGAAATCGGAAGTGTTATCGATAGAATTTGACACATAACTAAACTTTTGTACTATCAAAACCGTACGGAACCCTACCAACAATTGGTCGCTCCCTCGTGACGTGACCGTCGTACTTTAAAAACAAAAGACCAGTAGCTTTGTAATCTAATGCATTTGGCCTCGGTGCATCCGCGTCATTAGATAGGGTGAGATCTATAGGAAGTAGGTATAAATAGGTAAATAAGAGGACCTTTTATGGAGATACGACGCATTTTTCCAAAATGAGGCTCTAAATTGGGATTGATTAGAATCATTTTCCTCTGAAAATATGCTAGCGAAAATGTAAAGAAATATTATGTTCATTTACAAAAAAAGCGCAAGTATGTATTTGTTTCGTGTCCGGGTGTTGTGGATCCCAATTTTATTCTTATTACTAATTGATTGAATTGGAGCAAGTTCACTATAATCACAAGCTGTTTTGTCAACTCTTTTCTTTTACTATTTACAGGGTAGCGTTTGACCACAAGTCACCTGATGTTAAGTGACGATATGGTCGAGGATGGCGCCACGCTACACCTGGACTGGGAACCTGGCTCTCAAGTGAGGCTGCCGGAACACACCGATAGGTGCTTGGCGACAGATTCTTAACTCGAGCGTGGTAGCTAGCCAGGCGAGTACTAGGAAATACCCTACCACCAAGCAAATCATCTAAATAGTCCGATATTTTATAATAAGCTTTATTATTAAGATTTCTGTTTAAACGAACTTGGAATTTTGCTTTATACAAGTCTTGAATCTCACTTGGGATTTTGTTGAAATAACGTACACATTGATTGACCTTTGAAGGAGTTGCTGACTTTATGGAGCCTAGTAGTGGGTACAGCAAATCTATCTTTGTTTCTATTAATGTATCTTGGAGTCGAATCAAGAGGTCATTTTTTGCCATTCCCCAAGTCAATTTATTAGTAGCAATGTATGGAATAAAATGTTCATTTAGAACATTATTTCTGGCGGCATTGTTTCGCAGAATCAAGGCTGTCGGAACAATGGGTAGAAACATTCACGATTTTTGTTTAGGAACTAATTACGTCATTTGGTTAATATAGTTTTCGATTTCTGTGTAATTACCGCTCTAGGTTAGGTACAATATGTGAATCATCACAATGTGTTAATCGAGACACCTGGAAATGAACGAAGCATATAATTATAGCGATGATGGCTCAGTGGTAGTGACGTCGGCTTCCGATCCGTAGGACGTGGGTTCGAATCTTACAATGAGCTTGAGCTTTCGGTGAAGGAAAAAACATCGTGATGAAACCATAGCTTAAATTTTTTTTATTAATTACAAGAACCCTACTAATACTATAAATGCGAAAGTAACTGTCTGTCTGTCTCGCTTTCATGCCTAAACTACTGAACCGATTTCAATGAAATTTGGTACGAAGATAGTTTGAAGCCCGAGGAAGGACATAGAATACTTTTTACCAAATATTAAAAATTATTTTGAGTTTTGAAAAGATAAAAGTGCCTGAAATTGACCTGCAGGGCGTTTCTTGTCTGTTCTTTTGCCTTTCTTTTGTCAAAAAAATATAACTATTAGCCACTAGGTATACCTACACAGTGTCTTATCGGACCTATTACATATCTATATATTATAATTATATATATAAGATTTATTTTTTTTACTTTTTACAGGGTAGCGTTTGACCACAAGTCACCTGATGTTAAGTGAAGATGTGGTCGAAGATGGCGCCACGTTACACCTGGACTGGGAACTGGCTGTCAAGTGAGGCTGCCGGAACACACCGATAGGTGCTTGGCGACAGATTCTTAACAAGAGGGTGGTAGCTGAGCGAGTACTAGAAAATACCCTACCACCAAGCTATGGTTTCATCACGATGTTTTCCTTCACCGAAAGCTCAAGCTCATTGTATTCGAACCCACGTCCTACGGATCGCAAGCCGACGTCACTACCACTGAGCCATCATCGCTGTAAGATATTAAACTCCTGACTGACTGATATCAACGCACAGCTGGTCGTAGTAACTTGAAATTTGGAAGGTATGTTTGTCTTGATGCATAGGGGCGTACTAAGAAAGGATTTTTCGAAATTCAACCTCCAAGGGGATAAAAATGGGAAACTGTAGACCACGCGGGTGAAACCGCGGGGACAGCTAGTTTAATTATAGGGCAATATCATAAATAATAATAATAATAATAAGCCTTTATTCCGAAAATACAATGTACATTTATTAAAAAAAAAACATATTTCATGTTAGATTAAGTCTCTTATTTCGGAGTGCCTATTGGCAAAGGCCTCCTCTAGCTCCCTCCAATGACTCCTGTCTAGAGCAGCTCTTTTCCAGAAGGGGCCGGCTGTCATCTTAATTTCGTCCTCCCATCTTTTGACTTGCCTTCCCTTGCTTCTCTTGCCGTCTCTAGGGTACCAGTTTGTGACTATTTTGCTCCATTTTTCATACTCACATCAAATTCAATTCATGTTTATTTCCGCTACACAGAGGCTTTTGATTCTTGTAAAGGATCTTAGATTCGTGGCATAATGGACAATAGCGAAGGCCTACCGAATAGGTGTACATTGTAAGTTGTAAGTATGATATAACTTAACAATAAGTTTCGTAAGAACAAGATGGTTGATATTAAATCATAATCTAATGGGTCGTGGTACAAGTTACAAGAAATTCGAATTGAAAATTCGCTTTTGTCGGCAGTATTGCTTACATCCGAGAGCGATGGTGGCCGAACGGTTTGGCGTGCGACTTACAAGACGCCGACACCGAGTTCGAATCCTCTCGGCCCCGCACCTATGACTTAATAAGTTATGTGCGGATTTGCCATCGCTCAAAACGGTGAAGGAAAACATCGTGAGGAAACCGGCATGCCCAAGAACTGCAACATTTTCAAGGGCATGTGACATTTACCAACCCGCACTGGGCCAGCGTGGTAGATTATAGCCCATACTCTCTCTCTAAGAGAAGGCCAGAGTCCCAGCAGTGGGAACGTGGAAGGCTGATAATGATGATTGCTTACATAGCCAATTTAGAAAAATTATGATTACGAAAAAATTTGATGATGCCCACATATATGTAATCTACATCCAAAATTTAATTATACCACTCGATGTAATTCAGTCAATTAACTAACTAACTGAGATGGCGCTACGGTCCAAAGTGAGTGTTGTCCTCCGATAACAAAAGACGCCACTTCGCTCTGTCCTGCGCCACCTCCCGCCAGTCCTCCACCTGGAGTGAGCGCAAATCCTTCGTGACTTCGTCTTTCCAGCGATACCTGGGACGGCCGACAGGGCAACGGCCACTCGGCCGTCCACTGTATGCTCGTTTGACCGCACGATCCTCTCCCATGCTTTCAAGGTGGCCAAGCCATCGAATTCAATCAATTAGTCATAAAAATACAATTTTAAGTGCGATCGCTCCCTGAACGTTACTTGTCTGTTCTTTTGCCGGCGTAAGGTGGTTGGCACAAGCGTAGTGATCGAATGTTGTATTCTGCGAAATAAATATATTTTTTTTTGACGACCGATGTGGCGCAATGGGCGGATAGCCGACTGTGAAGCGTGAGGTCGCGGGTTCGATTCCCGCAACAGAACAAATTTTTGTGCATTAATAAGAAAGCGCAAGTATTTGTTCTGTGTCTGGGTGTTGTGGATCCCCGATCCTCGTAGTTTCTGATACCCTAGATACAGGGAAACCTAGTTAGGGGTCAGAGCCTATGTCTGTGATTGTGCGGGCATTATTATTATTATTTTGAATTGAAGCATTACTTTCTGTTATTCTCCCTTCATTAACAAAATCTTGTACCACACAGCATCTCAGAGGCAAATTACGAACGGTAGGCGCGCGATAAATTGCTTAGACCTTCCATTATGTGCATCAATTGAGGAAACTCCCTGCCCGGGGCGTGCCGGTGACAAATTATGATGATAAGACCTTCGGAGGCGGAAGACAATCTCTTCGACTCTTATCTGGCTATAGAGGCACTTTTTCCAGAAGAAAGATGGCCTAAACTGGTAACACAACCACAAAATCAAAGCCACGGCGGATCGCATGTTGACAACACTACCAAAAAAAACAAAAATCAACAGTTTCTTTAATTAATGGGATACACTGTGATCACTAAAACGTCAAACTTAAAAAATTGGTTGTCTGTAAAATCGGTTTACTGATGACAGTTGAACGTGACAACGTCGATTGGCCGATTGTGCTTCTTTGTCGCTCGTTCCGCGCTCTCGCTTGCACTTCAAGCCTTACATGGAACGCCTCAGAGCGAGGTAACACCTCAGAGCGAGGTACGCCGCATGAGTCATGTTTTTTCGTGCGTGCAGCCGGCTCTATCGAATTATAAGACGTTGTCACGTCAAAACTAGCTACGCCTGTTCCAACCTCCTTAAGCCGGCAAAAGAACAGGTAAGAAACGCCCGGCAGTTAATTTCTTTGGCGCGATCACATTGATAATTTTATTGTTATTACCGCTGAGTCATTATTGCTTCATTTAAGTAGGTAAATTAATTTGTAAACTACTAGTTGCACCCCGCGGTTTCCTCGCGTTTTCCCGCTATCCCACAGGAACCTTTTTCGGCATAAAAAGTAGCCTATAGATGTGTTAATCCAAAGTGTAAGCTATCTATATCAGAGATATTTGTCTTTTTACCAAAGCTCATCCGGAATATTTTCAGAAACGCAGCGAAATTTTTACCCGACAAAAAAGAACTAAATTCAATAATTTATTATATCAACCTCCTTTTAAGAAAGATATTTATAAAAAAATGTATTTAACATGTGTATTTATATTTGTAATGTCATACCATGTAATATTAAAGTTGAAGAAGGATTTCAATTTAAAAAAAAATTAAGTGACTGGCTTATTGTTTTTATAGTGTAAAAGAATTTATAGAGCATTGTTCGAGCAAAAATATTTGTTAACATTTGCACGTCTGCATGCAGGCTGAATACTGTACCTACCAAATTTTAATTTAAGATCTTATTATGATGTATTCTTGCAAATAAATGATTGATGCTACCCGTGACCAAAATGCTGGTCGTTATTTTGCGCAACGAATAAGCATTGCCGTTCAACGCGGCAATGCGGCCAGCATTTTGGGAACGTTGCCAACTGGTAGTAGTTTATTAGATTAAGTAGTTTGTTTAGTTTGATAGGTAGTTTTATTTTACATTTTAAGGTTTAGATAAGTGTTTTTACTTGTGTCATTTCTTTTTAAATTGATTAAAGTTAAATATGTTTAGTTATAAATAAAAAAAATAAAAAAATGATTGATTGATTGATATCTCCATTCCAAATTTCACTCAAATCCGTTCACTTGTTTTTGCGTGAAAGAGCAACAAACATCCATACATCCATACTCACAAACTTTTACCTTTATAATATTAGGAGGATGCTCTGTAGTCTATGGATGTAGATCAAAAAGATGGTATGACATACATATCGTAGCCTTCGGGTGACCATCACGGGTCGTAGTCACGACTGCCTGATGGATTGTGTCATAAAATAATATAATAGTATCTATTATGATACTGCCTGTACCCACCCACGCGAGCGAAACCGCGGAAGAAATTGGACTTTATTTTGAAAAAATAACCAATATGTAACATATTCTATTATTTAATTTCTCATGCTGGGGAAACACTAAGGTCAACGTTAAGGGAAATGTCAATGCCTATCTTCGCGATAAATATTGCGTTAATAATGGTGTCGATTTGAGTAATGCTGTCTTTTTTTACTTCAGCGGTTAGAAAAAGACAGCAATATTATTAGACCTGTCAAACTTAGTTTGGTTTTAGTGAATTCAAAACCGAAACGATACTATTAACGCAATTTTTTAGGTGTGTGAATGGATACGCTTGAACGGTCAAAGTGAATGCACTTGAGTTATCAGCTAACGTCAAACGCCAATGTGAATGCCGAGGTCCAATGTCGTGGCCACACTTATGTCAAACGTCAATCATCGTGCTATTTATCGGCATTTCCCGTTAGTGTGACCCAGCAACACAGGCTAGCGTTTTACCACGATTTATCTGATGTTACGTGACGATGTGGTCGAATGTGGCTACACCTGAACCGTGGGACCAAGGTGTAAGATATTAAAAAAGAGCTATCATCAAAAACCAGTACCCCTAGTACAGGTTTTGATAGTTTACAAAAACTATAAAAGTTTTCGTTTCCATTCATACATATTTTTTCAGCGAATCTTATCGAGACTTGGAGGAACTGAAATCGTTAATACGGGTTGTTTTAGATCGTTATAATCATTTTCCAACAATGTTATTGAGTTACTTTTTGAATTTAAGCCGATCGAGTTGCCACTTTGACAAGTCGGCGGTGGTAAACGTCGACGTTTACCAAAACTTTTATCGTTTTCAAAACTTTTACTAGGGGTACAGATGTTACGTGACGATGTGGTCGAATGTGGCTACACCTGAACCGTGGGACCGAGGTGTCATGAGGTGTGAGATATTAAAAAAAGAGCTATCGTCAAAAAACTCTAAGCTGATTCTAACATTTTGGACTTTTCCCAATATCCAAATTTTCCAATTTCCAACGATTTTCCTACATAGAAACCTAATTTTAACACGGGTAAAATCCCAAAGCTTCATACAGACGACCTCACATCGCCGGTCAAAAATCATCAACCTCGACTACCATTGTTTTACGTACACCATAATGTAATACATACATAAGTTCATTATTTGTGTAAATTTAAATGAGATACGTCATGTAGGCGTTAACAGTACTCAAGTTACTATGTGAACTTGACAAATCCCGAAGTTATACACACCATTCAATCGATCGTCGATACATCCATACTCACAAACTTTCACGTTTACTAGCCGCTACACTTGCTTGCTGCGCTGCGTTATACTAGCCGTTCCCCACGGTTTCACCCGCGTGGGCTACAGCTTTATGCATGCAAAGTCTCAGCCCGATCGGTTTAAAATTGACAAAGTTTCATACAAACTTTCATCCCCTATTTTATCCCCTTGGGGGTGGAATTATTCAAAATCCTTTCTTAGCGGATGCTTACGTCATAACATCTACCTGCATGCCAAATTTCAGCCCGATCCGTCCAGTGGTTTGGGCTGTGCGTTGATAGATCACTATGTCAGTCACCTTTGAGTTATATATATTTAGACTAGCTGTTCCCCGCGGTTTCACCCGCGTGGGGTACAGGTTATCACGATAAAAAGTATCCTACGTCCTTCCTCAGGCTGCAAACTATCACCGTAAAAAATTCATTTAAATCGGTTCGTGCGAAAGTAACTCTGTCTGTCTATCTTGCTTTCACGCCTAAACTACTGAACCGATTTAAATGAAATTTGTTACGGAGATAGTTTAAACCCTGAGGAAGGACATAGGATACTTTTTATCGCGATAACTATAGCCCATGCGGGTGAAACCGCGGGGAACAATTAGTAATTTAGTGTGGTGGAATTGTGTTTTACACTTTGAGGCAGATAAACTCGTTCAAAAAATCGCAAGCTTAACTACTGCTATATACGGTGCGTTACAGACAAACATACATATAATAACGTTAATCATAATGGACTGGTCTGGCGGTCCTTCCCAAAATTGTGAACAAGCCACGGTCACATGTTGAAAGATCTGTATCAAAAGGTTATTGGTATGTTGTTTAGATTCACGATTAATTAGAAAACATTATAATGACAAAGGTTTTACTCGTACTACTCGTAATATGGTCAAGGCTCCAATGTCTAATAATACACGGAGAAAAAAGACCTTCCTAAATACCGTTTTCCTTCTGAGTCAAAAGGGAAGGAATTGTGATTCAAAAGGAAAACTAAGGTAAAATAAGGAAGGAATCGGTCTTGGAAGTTAAAGACTCAGAAGGAAAGACAGATTTTTTTTCTCAGTGTACCTTTAAAGAAAAGAGTTCACCAGTGAGTGAGGAAATCGAATCTATTTGTTTAGAAAACATGTTGTGATCGTTTTTCATTGATTGCGTTTAGACAGTTTTGTATTTGGATGACTTTTGATACCTTATACATGTAGGTGTGTGTGGTTGGTGAGTGGTAGTGACGTCGGATTGAATTACTTTGGAAGGGTTTGTAAACACTCGTGATATCAGAAAAACACAGGTGCTGCTGCGGAGCGCTGCTTATCCTACTAATATAATAAACGTGAAAGTTTGAGAGTATGGATGGATGGATGTTTGTTACTCTTTCACGCAAAAACTACAGAACGGATCTGAATGAAATTTGGAATGCAGGTAGCATAAGCCCTGGATTAACGAAAAAGGTTCCTGCGGGATAACGGGAAGACGCGGGTGAAACCGCGGGTCGCAACTAGTAACTATACAAATAGTCTAACAACTGCTATCCTAAGGCAACAACTGGGACTGAGCATTAGGCAGAATGTAGGATAAATATCTCTAAAAAATACTCACCATTACGAGGCACCTCTTTCCCAGGAACTCCAGGATTTTTATACACTGGCCTCTCACCATAGTCACCAATCACCACTGGTCTGGAAGTTACCACTTCACCGCTAGGTTTGGCTATATATGCTGGTACATTACTGGGTTTTTCTATCTCATATTCGTAGACTGGTTTGACGTCTGGGCGATAGTCAGTATCGTTGTAGTAAGGTTTGTCATTGTAGCCAGGGTTCGGATCGTTATAGCCAGGTTTGGGGTCATTATAGCCAGGTTTGGGGTCATTATATCCAGTGCTTTGACCATAACCACTAGTCTGGCTGTCGTAACTAGGTTTCTGTCCATAACCGCTCGTCTGGCTTCCGTAACCAGGTTTCTGATCACTGTAATCAGGTCTTTGGCTACCATAACTTGGTCTTTCATAGTCGGAATCAGGCCTGTTATTATAATCTGGCCTATTGTTTCCAAATCCTGGTCTATTATCGTGTGAGGGTCGATAGCCACCGCCGTAAGTGCTATGGTCAGCGTATTGGCTTTCACCATAAGTTTGAGAACTTTCGTAACCGTGAGACGAACCAGAAGATCCATAACCACCTTGAGAACTACCATAAGAGCCTTGGTTACTGCCATATCCTTGAGTACTGCCGTAAGACCCTTGACCAGTTCCTTGAGAACTTTGCGTAGTCCCATATCCACTTTGACCACCGTAGCTTCCTTGTGAAGCTACCTGGTTGTTACCATATGAAGCTGAGCTACCGTAACCTTGGTTACTTCCGTAGGAACTTGAACTACTGCCGTAGGAACTTTGGGCACTGCCATAAGAACTCTGAGTACTGCTGTGTGTGCCTTGGTTACTCCCATACCCACCTTGGTTATTGCCATGACTACCTTGGTTAATGCCATATCCTCCTTGGTTACTACCGTACTGATCCTGGTTGCCACCGTAAGGTTTATCATAAGAGCTACTAGGCTTCTGTGGTTTATGGTAACCAGACTGGCCGTCACCATCTCCATGGCTACCGTACGGTGGTCGTTGAGTTTCGTACGAAGATTGAGTGCCGTAACTTGCCTGATAAGAACTTTGCTCATTGTAAGAACTGCTATGAGATCCTTTGTGTGAGTTGTAGCTGCCATATGAACCCTTATCACCACTATATGAAGGCTTATTATAGTCGGTAGGTCTTTGTGTTTGTCCATAACCAGTTTCTCCATAGTTCGAATGTTCATTTACAGGACGATTATCTCCATAACCTCCTTGATTATTGCTATAAGAACCCTTATTGCCAGTATACGAACCTTTATTCGTGTTATACGAAGCTTGATTGCTGTTATGAGTACCTAGAGTACTGCCGTAACCACCTTGGTCACCTCCATAAGATGCTTGATTCCCATATGATGGTTTATCATAAACATTCGGCGACTGTCCATGTCCCGGATGGGTATAACCATTGTCAGTAGGTGTTCCGTAGCCAGGATTTTGAGGTCTTTGATCGTAGACTGGTGGCTTATATGCAGGTTTTTGGGGTTTATCATAAGGTCTATTATTCTGGCCATACCCATCTATTTCTGTGATAGTACCTGTATATTGGTTGTTTTGAGCTTGCGAATAAGAGTTTTGGATTGAATAAGTCCCGTATCCTAAGTACCCTTGTCCATTATATTGTTGATTTGGTCTATCCTTGATTGGAATGTAAGGTCTTGGTGGGTCATGGATTTCTACGTATATAGAGTTGTCATTTTGAGAATTTTGACCATAGTTGCTTGCGTATTGTCCATTGTAACTATATGTTGGTTTATCATAAGGCCTGGTAGGTTTGTATGGTCTATCAGGAGGGCCTATAGGGCCTGAAGGATGACCATCAAAGTACGGGTCTGGTTTTGAAGGGCTTTGATAATCATCTGGCCTAGGCTTTCTATTAGGTCTGATTATGTAGTGGTAGTCAGGCTTTTCTGGTCTGTATGGATCTGGCCGGTTATATTCACCTGGAGGTCTTGGTTTTGCTATGCCTTGGAATTGCAGAACATCGTTAGATTCTGGTCTGTCTGGTCTTTGAGAATCATGTGGCCTGTTAGATCCGTATGGTATGTCTTCTGGTCTATTGGAACCATAAGCAGGACTTTCTGGTCTGTCTGGCCTATAAGGATCGCTTGGTTTTTCTGGTCTATATGGATTGTTATTGTCTGGCCTATATGGAGCATTAGGACTTCCTGGCCTATAAAGGTCATTATATTCTGGCCTATATGGGGCATTAGGCCTTTCTGGCCTATAAGGATCATCAGGCCTTTCTGGTATGTAAGGATCGTGAGGCTTAATAGGTTTATACGGTATGTCTTGTGGTTTGTGATCTCCATAGCTTGGCGGAGCATCATAATCTGGTTTAGTATTGGACACATCATCAGGCCTATAAGCAGATTCAGGTGGCTTTCCATACCCAAGATCTCCAGAAATCAAATAATCTTCAGCTGATGGTGGTCTTTCGTCTACTTCAGGTCTGAAGACTGGTCTGTGTTGAGGTCCGGACCCTGGGTCATCGCTTAAGGGTTGAATAGGGGTGGGGGGTGATTGCTCGCACTGGAATCTTCTGATGTAGACGTCGTAATCAGGGTGACGTTTGAGAGGGTTTTGTTCTTTGATTGTTTTTTCATCTAGGGTGCTGAGGTTGCAAGTCGCATTGCCTTTTGCTCCGACCCTGAAAAAGAGAAAGGTATTGTTTATAATTTTGCAAGAGAGTCAATAAATGGGGGGCCAAATGGTTGCCCTGGGGAACTATTTTTCTCTCGTACCTATGAAGAGAGCAAAGTTGTTGTGTGCATCTCTGAGGTAAGTAAATTTGGTTGATATCAGTAAGAATATAATAAAACGACACTTTTAAGACTTTATACGTTAAGTAAAAAATCGTAGACAACTTCTTGGATGGTTCAACTGCTTTGACTATAAACAGAGGGTCAGATATCGATCCCGAATCGGAACATAGCGGAATAAGACTCTGTATACCTATAGCAAAAACTACTTTTTTAAATGTAATTTTTTAAAGACATTTATTGCCTCTATAACACAAAGACTCATCATATGTTCCAGTTACTTGCATTAGTAATGTAATGATAAGTGAAATCGCAATGAGAAGTTGGTGCCAAGTAGGAATAATCAAAGATAAAAATACAAGTGCTGCCATCTATCCAAAACTCAAAACATCTCACCCGTAATCGTACGCCTGACACTGTTTGTCTTGCTTGCAAATCTGCTCGCATTCTCGGTTAGTTAGTTCCGACACATTTCGGTAGATGGCGCTGCTCGGCAAATGTTCGCCAATCGAGATTCTTTCGAAGCAATCTGGAATCATTTCAGAAAACATAATAATAATATGGTAATTTTAGTCCAGTATATACCTATTAGAATTAGATAAAAAAAACGGGACATTCACAATGTACTCTTTCTGTTTGAGTTTTTGACACTTCGGCACTATTGCATGCGCCATAATCACGACTGACGACAATCTGTACTGTAATATGACTATTAATGTCGCGTTTCAATAACGGATCTATCCACGGTTTTCCCTACTGGAGATGGAAATTTGACATATACGCTCCATAGAAGTAATGTCAAATTTATGTCAAACCGTGGATAGATCGGTCATTGAAACCGGCCATATAAGGCCCGAAATTAATAATCGATCCGCTCCGTTTGGACACGTCATGTCATAATGTATCATTTTAGTAAAAATGATACATTATGACATGACATGACTAGTACTCTAGGGCTTGACAGATTACTACTAGAATGACATGACATATCGATCCAAAACCCGGAGACTCCCGGAAACTCCGATACACGGAGAAAAAAGACCTTCCGAAATACCGTTTTCCTTCTGAGTCAAAAGGGAAGGAATTGTGATTTAGAAGGAAAACTAAGGTAAAATAAGGAAGGAATCGGTCTTGGAAGGTAAAGACTCAGAAGGAAAGTCAGATTTTTTTTTCTCAGTGTAACGGATCAGGATCGACTATTAATTTCGGGCGTTAGTGTACAATAATACCTACCTACTAAAGATTTCCGTTGATTATTTAGATTTCCAACCAAAAAAATAACATGACTCATTTCAACCCGAAATCAACAAACACAAAAATATATGCGTAAAATAACCATTAGGTATATACCTACTTAGTAATATTTTCATACATTTTCGACTCACCAATTTAAAAACAGTAAGCCGTGATAAAAATTAACAGCACAATTGTTAAACCAAGTTTTTTGTTTAAAAATTCTTTACCAATGACTTCACTTATGTATATTTGAATCATTAAATTAGAATATCGTTTGACTTAAAAGCTTCCGGCCTCCAACGGAAATGGTTACTTAAACGGTTTTTTTGAGCGAATCACTATGTTTAAAACAACTAGTTTTAAAATGTACTTGTAACCGTACGCGTGGAATTTTAAGAACGCACTCTACAGCTTGGGGGCAAAATAATGTTTTTTTAATTTTATTTAATATTGTGTCCTATTTAAAAATTGTAATTTTGACATTTAATTTGAATGATTATGACTCTAATTTAGTTTTATCTTATTTTTAGTTTTTGCATACCTAGTTATTTAGTTGGTGGAATATATAACTCTATTTATAACTTTTATAACAACAATTGTATACATACCATATTCATGCAAATATAATTTTGATTGATTGATTGATTAATGTGAAAATGAGGTAAAGAAAAAATATGTTACGACTAATGTTTAAAACTATATATATATATTAATTTTGTTACAAGTGTGTAATGATCAACACACAGGCGTTTCCTACAACGTTTTTCAACAAGCTTGCGGGGAAAATAACAGACAAAATATTTCTCATATTGGGAAGATCAGCTGTAATAAAACTTCACTTAACAGTAGTAGAAATCTTACAAAATATTTAAAAACAGGTCACGGAAAATGGCGCACTGGTCTTGTAAAAACGTCTGAGATTACACACTTGTATCATAATGCATTGATCATTACACACTTGTATCATAATGTATAAATGTACTAATATTCAACTATTCAACGTTGCATTATCGTCCATAATCAGTTCCAGATGGTATGATTATAAAATTTTGTAATTACATATTTGTTTCTCAACATCCTATGTCAAAATGGAATTAAATCAGACAATTATATTACAGTACTTGTACATAGATTCTTATTTCTAACTAGCTGCCCGCCCTGGCTTCGCTCGGGCAGGCAAAGATTTTGAAAATCAGAAGTTTTCATTGACAACTGATGTGGCGCAAGGGGTGAATAGCCGACCGTAAAGCGTGAGATCACGGGTTCAAACCCCGCTACAGTAACAATATTTTTGCAATAATTAAAAGGGACAATATAGCTTTCTATATGTGAAAGTATTGTTTTTTAAAACCCTTTTTACTCCATAACAACCGATATGGCGCAATGGGCGGATAGCCGACTGTGAAGCGTGAGGTTGCGGGTTCGATTCCCGCTACAGGACAAATATTTGTGCATTGAAAAAAAAAGCGCAAGTATTTGTTCTGTGTCTGGGTGTTGTGGATCCCCGATCCTTGTAGTTTCGGATACCCTAGATACAGGGAAACCTAGTTAGGGGTCAGAGCCTATGTATGTGATTGTGCGGGCATTATTATTATTATAAAGGAGTTACAGGGTAGCGTTTCACCACAAGTCACCTGATGTTAAGTGACGATGCGGTCGAAGATGGCACCACGCTACACCTGGACTGGGAAATGGGTCTCAAGTGAGGCTGCCGGAACACACCGATAGGTGCTTGGCGACAAATTCTTAACATGCCAGGCGAGTACTAGAAAATACCCTACCACCAAGCTATGGTTTCATCACGATGTTTTATTTCACATAAAGCTTAAACTCTTTACGGGATTTGAACTTACGACCTACAGGGCGCAAGTCGCCTACAACGCACTGAGCTAGCATCGATTCAATCTGGCTTTTAACTTAACCCCCAACGAAAACAGAGAAGTTGTTATAATGTTAAAGTTGTTGGTATCTGTGTGTCTGTAGCATCGTAATTGCTCAAAAACGGAAGAACCGATTTTGATTGAGTTTTTTTATTTGACAGATGACTTCATTGAGAGTGTTCTTATTTTATTTTGGTAGGTTATTTTGAAAAGGTAAGTTTGAAACGTTTTTTACATTAGTAGGTAGTCTGTGGTAGAAATTGAAGTGTTGGAAGAAAGCACGTGAGTTTCAAGCTAATATATTCATAATGGAATCTTTCTTACCTTCCACCGAAGTTCCGAGTTGAGAGTCAATAGTCAGAGTCTGCACGCCAGCTATGAGCAGAACCCGGCATAAAACTAGTATGTACAACATTTTGACTAACAAACCAACTAACATAATCTCTACACTTTTATAAATCTACCCACATCATAATTTAAAAAATAAATGCTTCACAGATTAAAAAACGATCACATTTGACCGCTAAAAAAAGAAAAATCTTTTTGATTTTATGTAAAATTAATGTCGCAGATTAGATATGAAATTTTTCCTTTCGCGCCATTTTCAATGTCAAAGTCGCGCGTTTTCTTTTTATTACTAAAATAAAGTTAGTGCTTGAAGTTTTTAATTAAATTTGTAGACGTGCACACACTACAATTCGCGTATAAATGTGTGGTGCAAATCTTGGTCTGGGTGTGGCCGCTTCACGGTCCGGTAGGTTGGCACTTCCTTGGCGGGCCATGTGAACCTTAAAGTTTGCTAATCGGTTGATAGAACAGGTAGAAGACATTGTTTAGGCATCTAATCTTAAATTGATCAAATTATCTCATGTTTCGACGATACGCATCTTTTTTTAGAGTTCCGCACCTTAAAAGGAAAAACGGAACCTTTATAGGATCACTTTGCTATCCGTCCCTTTTTCACCATTTTCTCAAAAACGCGTTGAGGTATCAAATTGAAATTTATACCAAACTAGCTATTCCTCGCGGTCTCACCCGCGTAAACTACAGTTAATCGCGATAAAAAGTATCCCATGTTTGAACTCCAGACGTTCTGTAGGTAGGCCCCTCACTAGGTGGACCGACGACATTGTACGAGTCGCAGGGAGCCGATGGATGCAAATGGCTAATAGCCGTTCATGGTGGCGTTCAAGGGGGGAGGCCTATGTTCAGCAGTGGACTTCTTCCGGCTGATGATGAAGCTAATAAGTGTTTTAAGAACGTAGGTACACGTTGACCTTTGAAGGAGTTGCTGGCTATAAGGAGCCTAGTTGTCGGTACACCGTACTCGATGTTCCTAGTAATAAATTACTTCACTGACTCGTAATAGGTATTTTTAGTGCGTGCAATTTTTTCATAATCAAATATTAAGTATAAGGATAAGATGTTTATCTTTATAATTATACCTCGTTATAGACACTCGCTAGCCAGTTTGATGTGTTTGAAAAGTTGTTCCACCTTTTTTGCTAATTACCATTCGTAATCATCAAAGAGTTTTTTTAGCAAGTTAACCACCTAAAACTAACTAACTAACTGAGATGGCGCAACGACCCAAAGTGTGTCTTGGGCTCCGATAACAAAAGACGCCACTTCGGTCTGTCCTGCGCCACCTCCTAAGTTAACCACCTAGTTCGGGAAAATTATACTCGGATTGTTGAAAGATTACTTACTTTTTAGTCTTATGTTACAAGTTCAATCTATTGGACACATCAAGACGAATCATATGAGCCCAAACACGTGTAGCCACTGCAGAGATGCCCTACCCACCTTCCAGCTGCATCATCAGATCAGGTCGATGATACCAAATTATTGCATTGTCACCAAGATACCAACTTTCAAGTCGATACGACAATTAGAAGTGGGTGAAAATTGAGTTCTAAGATTTGATTACGTTAGTTAGTTACAAGTCAAGCTAATAAAAGTGTTTTAAAAATAAACAGAGCAGTATTTTTTAATTTAGCCTTTAAATACTCTGGGTATTGCATTATGTTGGTCGTACTAACAAATCTTTGCTTTGTTATTTATAAATCTAGCTTTAAAAAGGTCGTAAACCTTTAAAAAGAGGGCACTTTGCGCTGATTTTTCAATATGATTCTACATTTTTATTGCATTTTTTCTTCTTTTTATCGCCTACTATGTATCATGTAGATTAGTATATATTTTTTTAGACTGACTGACTGTTTACTTTCATAATTTCAGAGAAAAACGATTGTAATTAGCCCCAATTATCAGCTTAATCTCAGAATCGTCCTTGTATGGGTGATGAGCGCAGTACATTGCCGCGCAAAACTTCGAGTGTTGAACTGCAATGGGCAAGCACTTACCATCAGGCCAACGACTTTTTTTTTTTTTTTTTTACTTTTTTTACAGGGTAGCGTTTGACCACAAGTCACCTGATGTTAAGTGACGATGTGGTCTAAGATGGCGCCACGTTACACCTGGACTGGGAACTGGCTCTCAAGTGAGGCTGCCGGAACACACCGATAGGTGCTTGGCGACAGATTCTTAACAAGAGGGTGGTAGCTAGCCAGGCGACTACTAGAAAATACCCTACCACCAAGCAAATGCTCGTGTCGTCAATAAAATAAATATAAATAGAAAATTGCCTGACCCTTTTTAACCGACTTCAAAAAGGAGGAGGTTTGTCAATTTGACCGTATGTTTTTTATGTGTGTTCGCGGATAACTTCCGATTTTGATGATAATTTTTTTGTTGGAAAGTAAGGTAACTGCCATGATCCTGTTAACTAATTTACCTGAAAGTGTAATTATTTATTTAATCGTCATTTGACTCGACATTTAAATACAAATTAAGAATACCGTCATTGACTATTTCCTTTAAATTTAATTTGTTCATCAACTAGAAAAAGACTTTGTTTTGACTCGACTTGATTTATACGGTGAAACCGACTTGGCTGGCCATTCGTTTGCTGGACGTTGATCTGAAAGGTTGTGTTCAGTCTGGCAAATAAAGTGCTGAAACTTTGTAGCTCGGAGTTATTATTTACTTCCCAAATACTATATAAGTATAAAAATACGAGATAAATAAGGAAATGCTACAATAATCAGAAGGCGATTATAGTTCAGAAGTGGGATTGCACTGATTTATCCTTTGAAACATCGGTGTGATCACACCGCCCACGCTAGTAAAATTATATACAACGTGTAAGTACACCATTATTTATTATTTTCATTTTCTTTTTCTATAAATGCATGTGATTTTTTTTGAACTTGTTTAACATGTCTGCAGTGTTTTGGATTATTAATAATTTTTTTTTATTATGTAAAATACACCTTGTATTTGAATAGCAACAGTATTATTTTTTTTCTTTTGCTTTCTTTTTCTTTAGTCTTCTTTAAGAAACTACAATTATTATTAAAAAAAACAGCTGTAAGTGTACAGGCAATAGATTTTTTTTTTGAGTACTGCTTAAATTGATTATGATCCTCTATTGCTATGAAAATAATTTTTGTTGCTCGATTTTAATGTTTCTATTTTTCTATGTTTCGAGGTGAGCTTCCAAAATGCCCAAACGAAAGAAAAGGGCTTCATCAACGGAAAGCGATTTTTCGCGAAGCGCTGATCGTTCTCATGTTACGAGACGTAAGCGAAAGTATCGGAAACGTCACCGGTCAAGGCATCGTAAACGAGACGATGACAGCCGGTCGAAACGATCACGAAGGTCCAGGAGTACCAGGCAAGGTACTCCTTCAGCAGTAGTTAATGTCAACGACCAACCGGCTGACCATGGATACCAGCCAACGCAGTCTACAAGCCCAAGCAGACAGCATCCGACGCGTTCTGCCAGCCCGAGCCGACACCAAGCGACGCAGTCTACAAGCCCGAGCAGCCAGCATCCAACGCAGCCTACGAGCCAGGAACACCTCGACAACGCGAATAGAGACTCTAGGTATGTGGATACTCAACAACAATTTTTTGAAAAGTTTATAAGTGTTATGCAAGGCATTAAGGATAGGAACACTGGCGATCGTGACAAGTTCCCTGTTCTTAATAATGTTATACCCGAATTTGACCCCCTCTGTAAAGAGCAAAGTATTGATTCCTGGATTCATAAAATAGAAGAGTGTGCACAAATTTATAGCTGGGACGATAAACAAATCGTTCATTACGCCTTGCCTAAACTGACTGGGGTAGCAAAGACATGGTATCAAGGATTACCATCCTTACTTTTTTCATGGCATGAGTGGAAGTTAAAGCTTAAGGAATCGTTTCCTTCGCGAGACAATTATGCTGACTTGTTGTCCGAGATGTTAGGAAAAAAAGCTCGTTATGGCGAATCGCTCGAGCTATATTATTATGCCAAAATGAATCTTCTCAATCGTTGTGAAATTTTAGGTAAACGCGCTGTAGACTGTATAATCGCTGGAATAGATGATAGAGGAATTCGATTAGGAGCACAAGCAGTGGAATTTAGGGAGCCTGAACAGGTTCTTAAATTCTTTAAGTCTGTTAAGATAGGTCAGGATAGGAACATAGCCGTTGATTTGAAAAATAAGGATAGGGATAAACGGGTTAATTTTCAAGGTACTCATAACTCTTTGCCTTTTAATAACAAAACTGGCCAACAACATAAAAATAATTACAGTCAGATGGTTTGTTTTAACTGCAACGAAACTGGGCATCCCTTTTTCCGGTGTACAAAACCAAAACTCAAGTGTATTGTCTGTAACTTACGGGGTCACGTGGCATCCGATTGTCCAAAAAAAGGACAAAGTGAACAACATGAAAATAAAAAGATTTTAAGGATAGAAAGCAACAGTGACTCTAGTTTAAAGTATAAAATGCCATTAAAAATTAATGACAAAATTTCTGATTGCTTGGTAGATCTGGGTTGCGAAGGCACACTAATACGTCTTAGTGATGCTGAACGATTAAATATTGAATGGGAACCAGTAGATGGACCGATACTATCTGGGTTTGGTAATACTCATTTCCGTCCTATAGGTTCAGCACTTGCAAACATCGAAATTCAAGGGGTTACGGAAAAGGATGTCGAGATGTTAATAGTTGATGATTCTCATATTAACACTCCAATTATGCTAGGTCACACATTTACAGAAAGGCCTACTATTAAGATAACTAAAACTGATACAGATGTGATTTTCCAAAAGACGGGCAACAATAAATTTTATAAATTCCGTCTCAACTGTGCTAAAAATATTACTATTTCAAGTGGAAAAATAAATGCTATTCCGGTAGTTTGTGATGAGACGTATTGTGGTAGGTTCTATGTTAATGGAACAGTCAGGGGATGTGAAAACAAAGAACATTATTTATTACCGGGAGAATATGACATGAAGCAGGGTTTAGGGAACGTACTAGTACAGAATATTAGTCAACAGGACGTAACGTTTAAATCTGGGGAACTCATTACTCGTGCTTTGAAATTAGATGAACGTATTCAAGTCAATCAGTTGCAAAAGGTTATCGATCCTCTTCCAGATGCTCCCAAATTAAATATTGGCAATAATATTTCTGATGCTGAAAAAGATAGGCTCAAATTATTTTTAGAAGAATATAAAAATTGTTTTTCAAATAGCTTAAAAGATCTTGGGTTCACTACTGAAACTGAAATGGTCATTCACCTAGAAGATTCTGATCCGGTCGTTTATCGCCCATATAGGCTTTCTTTTACGGAAAGGCAACGTGTTCGTGATATGGTTCAAGAGATGTTAGATAGTGGAATAGTCAGAGAGTCTAGTTCCCCATATGCAAGTCCTATAGTGCTAGTGAACAAAAAGTCTGGGGAAAAACGTCTCTGTGTGGATTACCGCGCCCTTAATAAAAAGACAAAGCGTGAACACTATCCCCTTCCAAGGATAGAAGATCAACTAGACCTTCTCTCTGGTAGTTCATTTTATATAACATTAGACCTCGCATCTGGGTACTACCAGATCCCAATCGCTGAAGAATCCAAAGAAAAGACTGCTTTTGTTACCCCCGATGGCCAGTACGAGTACAATCGTATGCCTTTTGGGCTCGTTAATGCACCTTCTGTGTTTCAACGCACCATCAATAAGATCGTACAGAAGTCTCCAGTCCGTTCGTATGTGCTAGTATACATGGACGATATATTGATACCAGCTAAATCGTTTAATGAGGGATTAATTCGGTTACGAGAAGTTTTCAATTTGTTAAAGGAAAATGGGCTAACGTTAAAATTAAGTAAATGTAATTTCTTCTACAACAAAATTGATTATTTGGGGTATGAGGTTAGCTCCTCGGGAATTAGACCTGGTTCTCTCAAAACCGAAGCTGTGTCTAAGTTCCCTGCTCCACAAAATGTTCATGAAGTAAGACGGTTTTTGGGGCTCGCGAGTTTCTTTCGAAGATTCGTTAAGAATTTTGCTTTACTAGCTCGTCCTCTAACTGCTCTATTAAGAAAAGATTCTTCTTGGAGGTGGGGTGAGGAAGAGAAAAATGCTTTTAAAACTTTAAAAGAGCATCTTACACAAAGACCTATTTTAACTATTTACAATCCTAATGCAGAAACACAACTCCATACCGACGCGAGTAAACTTGGGGTAGCAGGGATACTTATGCAGAAAGACGGAACGGGATTATTTAAGGTTGTCGCATATTATAGTAGACAGACTAGCATTGACGAACAAAAATGGCATTCGTTTGAGCTTGAGACTCTGGCAGTCATTGCGTCATTGGCAAAATTTAGAGTATATTTGCTAGGAATTAAGTTTAAAATAATCACTGATTGCAACGCGTTACGAAGTACTCTGGTCAAACGTGATTTGATCCCAAGAATAGCTCGTTGGTGGGTGCAGTTCTTGGAATTTGACTGCGAAATAGAGTATAGGTCTGGCGAAAGGATGGCACACGTAGACGCACTAAGTAGGAGTCCCGTAGATCCCACTACTAATGACTGTCATGTGATAGATGTTCTCACTGTTAATTCGGACGACTGGCTTACTACTGTCCAACAATCGGATGATGAAATTAAGAATATTGCTAGTATTTTAAATGATCCAAAAACTAAAGAAACTGTAGAAACTTTTAATAATTATAAATTGAAAAATGGCAGAGTCTTCCGAATTACCAGTGACAACAACGAACGCTGGGTGATCCCAAAGGGTGCTAGGTGGCAGATTTTAAAAAGTAACCATGACGACATTGGGCATTTTGGCGTAGACAAGACCTTGGCTCGTATTCAGGCAACATATTGGTTTCCCAAAATGAGACGTTTTGTAAAAAAATATGTGGCAGCATGTCTTGAATGTGCCCATCATAAAATACCGAGTGGGCCTAAAGCTGGAGAGTTACATCCTATTCCAAAAGTTGACAAGCCTTTTCATACGATCCATGCAGATCACTTGGGTCCGTTTATACGCACTAAACGTGGTAATACGTACATTCTTGTGTTGATTGACGCGTTTACAAAATTTATAAACCTTACGGCTGTACGCAATACAAAGTCTTCGACGAGTATTAAAGTTTTTAGAGAACACTTTAGTTATTTTGGGACACCAGTGCGTTTGATTACGGATCAGGGTACAAGTTTCACGAGTAAGGTTTTCAAGTCTTTTATGCAAAGTACTGGGATTAAGCACATATGTAATGCCGTTGCCACTCCTCGTGCCAATGGCCAAGTGGAGCGTTATAATCGCACAATTCTATCAGCATTGGGAGCTATGAATCATGACAAACCAAATGGTATATGGGACGAACACTTGCCCGACATACAGCTAGGTTTCAATACTACTATTAACGCTACAACTAAAAAGACACCAACCGAATTGCTATTCGGCTATAATGTAACAAATCCATCTCAAGGTATACTCAACGACGTAATATCAGATATAACTCCAGATCCTACAACCGATGACTTGTTAAAGTCAAGATCTGATGCTAGTGACCTAATCCAAATTCAACAAGAAAAAGCAAAGCAAAGGTTCGACAAGCATAGGAAAAAGAATATAGTTTTCAATGAAGGAGATTTAGTTAGAGTAATAAGAGCAGCAACCGGTATAGAAGGACAATCCAAAAAGCTAGAGCCAAAATGTCAGGGTCCTTATCGTATTAAAAAGGTTCTCCCCAATGAAAGGTTCGTTATCGAGGACACCCCTATCACTAGAAAAGGAAGGCGTTATGAATCAGTTGTAGCAATAGATAAAATATTCCCATGGTTAACGTTTTCCAAACCAATGTCATCAGATGGTGAAGGCTCTGCTAATGAATCTATTGATCAATCTGTAAATGAAGTACATGAAAGCTCTTCTAGTGATGAATCCACCAATGAACAAACAGATGATGTAAATAATAACCCCTCTAGCAATGAATCTGCAAATAATCAATTAAGTGATTAAAAACCACATAACTTGTCACTATCCTCAATGTACCTTATTAGGTAGGTACTTCACATAGACTAGTGTTGGTAAAATGTTTAATTCTGTGTTTAGTACAACAATAACCACAAGTTCGTGTCGTTATTTATGATTATTTAATGTCATGATTAATAATATTTACGATCAAGGTCATGGATCGTTAAAGGTTGCACTGATCAAGGTCATGGATCACTGTGTACCTGAATTGATCAACGTCATGGATCAATTCAGGGTTAACTGTTTGATCAACGTCATGGATCAATTCAGGGTTAACTGTTTGATCAACGTCATGGATCAAAAATCAAAATCAAAAAAAATCAGAAATCAGAAAAATCGGAATCAGTCCTGAACAGTCTAAAAAAAAAAAAACGCGATCAAGGTCATGGATCAGCGGATTATCTCATGTTATGTAAATAAATTAATGAATTAGCCAAAACATAATGATATTGTTTCGAATCAGCAGAGTGCAATAAACTAAAAATATTATTATTGTTAATTATATAACACAATGATCAAAGTCATGGATCATCGGAGTCGATTAATAATGATAACTAATTAATGTAAAGTTCGTTATGCATATAAAACTTTGTGATTATGTTGTAAGTTTACCAAAATCATAAATACCTACTAGCCTTAAATAATTTTGTTCTTAACTATTCATGATTTTGGTAAGTTTTATTTATGTTACCTATAAGTTTAGTTTGATTTTGTTATTATTGCGTATTGTATAAATTACCTACCTATCTACCTATTGTAATGATTTATTATTAGTTTTAAAATAATGTACCCATCAATACGAGGGACTCGTAAAGCTAACGGATGGCCGAGCTGTTAACTAATTTACCTGAAAGTGTAATTATTTATTTAATCGTCATTTGACTCGACATTTAAATACAAATTAAGAATACCGTCATTGACTATTTCCTTTAAATTTAATTTGTTCATCAACTAGAAAAAGACTTTGTTTTGACTCGACTTGATTTATACGGTGAAACCGACTTGGCTGGCCATTCGTTTGCTGGACGTTGATCTGAAAGGTTGTGTTCAGTCTGGCAAATAAAGTGCTGAAACTTTGTAGCTCGGAGTTATTATTTACTTCCCAAATACTATATAAGTATAAAAATACGAGATAAATAAGGAAATGCTACAATAATCAGAAGGCGATTATAATCCCAAGGATGGTATCATGGTAAAGAGACCAGGATTTGATGATGGCATCCTAGATAAATCAAGGAAAAACTAAAGTCGGTTTCAAAAAATAAAAAAACATTACAAATTATACTAGTCGAATTTTTATTTAGTTAGGTACATTTGCAACAAGCCAATTCAGAACCTCAGAATCTCGTTTTACAAAACTTTCTGCGATTCAACAGTTGCTAGACAAACTTTCGAAATAGATCTAATCAGCCGATCTAGTCTAGGTACATTTTGGTCTGGATAATATATTTCGGCTTTCTCACGACATTCTGCAACCGTCATAAAGGCTGCGTTGCAAGCGGACTCAGCGGGTTGATGAACGAAACTTTGAAAGAGTTAGAATAGTGTGGATAAGACATAAAACAACAACTCGTCAAAGTCTCTATAGTTGTTATATTCTGTCAAGTTCAGTGAGTATAGAGGTCGCTGCATACGTAACGAGCTAATGCCTCGGACGGGAAGTGAACGAGACAGGGACGTGACTGCCTCGTTCAAAACGGGATCGTGGTGTAAATGCAATGCATACGCACCGTGACAGTGACTCGGATCTAACATGCTAGTGTTGTGAACACGGGACGGGACACGCGCGGGGCGGGACGTGTTAAACATCGTCGCCGACGATGTTTTTCCCGCCCCGTGAGTGCCACGTTCCCGTCCCGTCCGTGGCTCCGCGACATATAATATGTACATCATGTACATTTTCTATGAAACGATATTTTCCAAACTTTCCGTCCCGTCCCGTCCGTATAAAAACCCGTCACGTATGCAGCGACCTTAATTTGGAAGTCTTCCAGTCACTAGTGAATAATGACAGGTCATTATTTGGGCGTGATCATATTTGCAATTCAATTACAATGACTAATTGATTGAATCGGAGCAAGTTCTTTACAGTCCCAAGTTTTTTCGTCTTCTAAATAAATAGTCATTTCAATATCTTTCGTCATGTCCACATTATTCCATCCAAGTGTAAGACAAAGAACAGTGAATGAGATAATTACATCGAGCCGGAGTACGGTCAGCTTATCTCCAATCTGCAAAGCAGAGGCACTTCGCGAAAATTTATTATTAATTTCCATAATTGATTTAGAGCTAAGAAAAATTATGGATATCGATTATTACTGTCTTGAGTTTTTTTTCTATCGATTTAGACATTGCGTTGTTACAAACGCGATGCGTTGTTTCTATTTTGTTTGAAATTCTATTTAAAATTTAAGCAAGCATGCTCCATCTTCGACCTCGTCATCACTTTACATCAGGTGAGACTGTGGTCAAATGCTTGCCTGTCTCTTATGAAAAAGAAAACAAAAATATGGAATAAGTAGATAGGGTTTCATCAATAAACAGTAGATATAGGCTGCTTATTATGTTGACCACCAAAAGAGCAATAAATCTGAGTTAATTTGTGCAACTGTCTGAAAAACGAACATAACCTTACATTATCAAATGATAATGTTACAATTATTTTAAGCATTTGAGTGACGGAGAAGACGAAGAAGTCTTGCCTGTTACAGTTCTCTTCCACGCAGAATATTGTGAAACTATCGACTAAAGACTATCGATAAGTGTTAACAAAATTCGCCCATCCCTATTATCTTGCGACCCGTTAACTCTGACCGGCGAAGATCGAAGATAACTGAATGAAAACATGTTAAAACTTCAAAGGTGCTATTAAAGCTACGGTAGAATATTATTAATCTGTAGTTCTATGTTTTATTATGAAAACTGCGATCGGAGAGATAAAATTTAATAAGTATATACCAGTCAAATACCTACGTGATATTTACCTGCTTTTATTTTTATGCAGATCTAGTTGCGCTCCGCGGTTTCACCCGCGTCTTCGCGTTATCCCGCAAGAACCTTTTTCGGGATAAAAAGTAGCTTATGTGTTAATCCAGAGTATAAGCTATCTCCATTCCAAATTTCATTCAGATCCGTTCAGTAGTTTTTGCGTGAAAGAGTAACAATCATCCATCCATACTCACAAACTTTCACGTTTATAATTTCTATTATGTAGGATGGGATTAGAAACGATGATCAGCGGCAATGACGTAAACTTGCGAGGGTTACCATATAAGACATCTAAACGAGTGATGGCTAATCTTCCTATTAGATGACGATTTTAGAAAAGATTCGAAGAGAAGTTAATAAAAGCGATTCTGAAAAAAAAATAAGGCTAGAAGATCGATATCTGCGAAATCGATTTTTGTTTCGAATCGAATAAGAAGTATAATTATTGTATGTTGTAATCCCTACTTCCCATCCCTAATAAAATTATGAATGCGAAAGCAACTGTCTTTCACGCTTAAACTACTGGACCGATTTAAATGAAATTTGGTACAGAGTTAGTTTAGAGCCTGAGAAAGAGCATAGGCTACTTTTTATCGTGATAAACTGTAGCTCACGCGTGTAAAATCACGTAGCTAGCTAATTTTTCTCCACTGGGTATATCCTTCCTACTAATATTATAAACGTGAATGTTTGTGAGTATGGATGAATGTATGTTACTCTTTTACGCAAAAACTACTGAACGGATCTGAATAAAATTTGGAATGGAGATAGCTTATACCTTGGATTAACACATAGGCTACCATTTAACCCGGAAAAGGTTCCTGCGGGATAACGGGAAGACGCGAGTGAAACCGCGGAGCGCAACTGGTAACAAAATATAATTGTCCAGTACAATAACTCTTTCCAAAGGTCAACGACTCCAAGCCGTTGGTTTTAATTGCTTTACGCCTCTTCCTTTGTGCGTTATAAAACAATTATCCCATGTACTATACATGTATACATCTACACGAATCTTCTATACAACAAAGAGTGGCGTGTGATTGGCCCGCTTTTCGCGTTTTAGACCTCTTTTGATTTGATTGCTTTTGAGCGAAGGACCTGACGTCCTGTGGGCTGGTCATGTAAGCCGCAGAACCGATAACCGTTGGGGTAGACGTGTTCTTGAGTGGAGACCGCGACTTGGCAGACGTAGTGTAGGACGCCCTGCGACTAGGTGCAGCGACTACTTGCGCCGAGTGGCTGGCAGTAGTTGGATGAGCCGAAGACCGGGCTCGGGCCTTGGGAGAGGTTTGTGTCCAGCAGTGGACTGATACATGATGATAAATAAATAAATATCGGGGACCATTGACCTAGCCCCAAATTAAGCTCGAAACTTGTGAAAATATTTCACGTGAAAGTTTGTGAGTATGGATGGATGGATGTTTGTTACTCTTTCACGTAAAAACTACTGAACGGATCTGAATGAAATTTGGAATGGAGATAGCTTATATCCTGGATTAACACATAGGCTACTTTTTATCCCGGATAAAGGTTCCTGCGGGATAACGGGTAGACGCGGGTGAAACCGCGGCGCGCATCAATTAGGGTATAATTTTTTTTTTAAGTTTGCATTTATTTGTGTGTGAATTTAAAGTAAATAAAAAAACGAAATATAACAACAACTTAAAACATTTATTTCCTATGTTTCTTATTACTACTGGGATTATTTTGGTCCCTCTTTCTCTTATTAATAGGGTTCCGTGGATCGTATATATCGAACCAGTCATCGCTTTTCGTAGACGCGTCCTTGGCCAGTATTGGTCGGTTGTCCTCAAAACGAAGAGTGTGGCCTAACCTGTAAAAAAAACGACTTGACATCAGCCTATTACGTTCCCACTGCTGGGACTCAATTCAATTCAACTAAACTGTCATAAACGTTACAAAGCGATGATGGCACAGTGGTAGTGACGTCGGCTTGCGATCCGTAGCTCGTTGGTTCGAAGCCTACAATGAGCCTGAGCTCTTGGTGAAGGAAAACATCGTGATGAAACCATAGCTTGGTGGTAGTGCTGGTTAGAGCTCGCATGTCTAGCCACCACCTTAAAATTAAGAATCTGTTGCAAGCATCTATGAATGTGTTCCGGCAGCCTCACTTGAGAGCCAGTTGCCAGAGCCTAACGATAGTTTATACTATCGATAATGTTGCGATTGTTTGGCTATCGATAGAATATCGATTAATCATCGATAGACAGCACAACACTACTTTCTTACCATTCATCACTATTTAAGTTCTCGTCTTCATTATCTTCTTCTTTCTTCTGTTCCTTCTTTTCTTCGCCCTTCTCTTCCTTCTTATCTTCACTCTTCTCTTCTTTATTCTCTTCTGCAGCGGTTCCTTCTTCTCCCACCGTCTGCGACTTCTCTTTTATAGCGTGAAGTTTCGTCTTGAATTTAGCCAGCAGTTGTAGGGTGAAATCTTCCCTGGAACAAAGTAGGTGATCGATTATCCCTTTTTCTTTTTTTATGACACTGTGTTAGCTAATCTTCGAGTAGATACCTATAGAAAAATCATGTCACAGTTTGTTACCGAACACCGATTGGAGCGGATTGGAGCGATGATGGCTCAGTGGAAGTACAGCTACAACTATCGATAGTTTTCATCTAAAAAATCCATACTATCGATAGGCCTAACGATAGTATCGATACCATCGCTAGCTTAACGAGGCAATACTATCGATAGTGTTGCCTCGTTTTAAGCTATCGGTACTATCGATAAGCCTACCGATAGTGTTGAGATTGGTTGGCAAACGATAGACTATCGAAGTCGACTATCGATCGGCAACGTTACTCAGTGGTAGTGACGTCGGCTTGCGATCCGTAGGTCGTGGGTTCGTATCCTACAATGAGCTTGAGCTTTCGGTGAAGGAAAACGTAGTGATGAAACCATAGCTTCGTGGTAGGGCATTTCCAAGTGCTCGCGTGACCAGGCACTCTCAAGCTAAGAATCTGTCGCCAAGCACCTATCGGTGGGTTCCGGCAGCTTCACTTGAGAGCCAGTTCCCAGTACAGGTGTAGCGTGGCGCCACCTTCGACCATATCGTCACAGATGATACCCTGTAAGCAGTAAAGATAAACCTCCAAAACGGCTTGATCGATCTTTTCGTTTTTTTTTTGTGTATAATCGGTAGGTCTGAGAATAGCTCGTAGGCTATTTTCATTGCAATAAAATCTGTAGAAGTATTGTGTAGTTTGCACAAATAAGTGTTTCTCTTATTCCGTTTTCATACGCGGAGAAAAAAGACCTACCGGAATACCGTTTTCCTTCTGAGTCAAAAGGGAAGAATTTGTGATTCAGAAGGAAAACTAAGGTAAAATAAGGAAGGAAACAGCTTGGAAGGTAAAAACTCAGAAGGAAAGTCAGACTTTTTTCTCAGTGTACAAAAACCCGAAATACACAAAAAAAAAATCTGAGAATAATCATGTAACAGTACCAACAAGTGCGATAATTAAATATTTATGAAACACGTGGGAAATAAAAACACCGTTCCTTTGTGATCTGTAACGGAGATGTGGCTAATTTAAGGATTTCACTTGAGAATTGTTCGGTACATTTTTGTGTGATCGTTCACATGTTTTTTGTGTGCGATCATTCGTTTGATAAGCCGACATGAACTTGCCAACATTCATTTTATAATTTTAAAAAGATCATAGTATTAAATCTAAATATATATAACTCAGAGGTGACTGACTGACTGACATAGTGATCTATCAACGCACAGCCCAAACCACTGGACGGATCGGGCTGAAATTTGACATGCAGGTAGATGTTACGACGTAGGCATCCGCTAAGAAAGGATTTTGATTAATTCTACCCCCAAGGGGATAAAATAGGGGATGAAAGTTTGTGTGCAACTTTGTCAATTTTAAACCGATCGGGTTAAGGGCTTTGCATGCATAAAGCGGTAGCCCACGCGGGGAACAGCTAGTTTCTACATAAATTTAAAAGACCCCCGACATCTTGGACCGATTTTCATAAAACATAGCTAAAAACACTCGCCCGTAACTCACCTTTCATACAAAAACAAACTTAATTGAAATCGCTTCATCCGTTCGCGAGCTACGGTGCCACAGACAGACAGACACTTTAAACTTATAACACCCCTCTTTTTGCGTCGGGGGTTAAAAAAGAATTTCATCATCAGCCTTTTACGTTCCCACAGCTGGGACTCTGGGTCTTCTCTCAGAGAGCTAGTATGGGCCGCAATCTACCACGCGGGCCCAGTGCGGGTTGGTAGATGTCGCATGCCCTTGAATGTAGAGTTTATGCTGAGTACATTTTATTTAATATCCATCTTTTTGTACCATAATGTTGCCAGCTCATAATGTCCCGCTTTTACAAATAATTTAAGTGATTTGTGTAAATTATTCAAGTAAAACAAAGATAATATAGAATAAACGCACATTTTTATTTCATTGAACATACAAATATAACATTATGGCAACACTTACAAATATAACCTCTTCATAATAAATTAATATTAATAATAGACACGAAATATAAAAATATAAATACAGATAAACAAGCACCACTTATCATCACGTGACTTGTGATCAAACTACCATGGTAGAAACTGAATAAAAAAACATAGACAATAGTTTTTGTCTTTTCTTGCATAACAACGAAACAACTAAATATATACAATGAAATAGAAAATTAAACTAAACACTAAGAACTAAACTAAACTCTTGTATTTTCTTTTCAATTAGGGGCCGTACCACTTTTTACCCCACCTTCCTCCTTAGTAATACGTGGTGAGGTTGAACAGCTTATGTACAAAATTCTAGGTATCACTGAACTGTGACAGGCAAGTATGACGCTTACCATCACCCGAGCAACTAGCTCGTCATGCCTACTTAACATCACCGCCCAAACACTCGTCAATATCATCAGAATCGTTTATAACCGCCTCATCCCAGGGCCCATATATGTTATCCTTATACTTCTGCCATTTAACAAACATAGCTGGACTGTAACCACTCAGTACCACAACTAAAAACACAAAATAGTACAACATTGTCCGCGATACCGAATACAAACTGACAGCTGTCAAAATTAGAACAAAAAAAAACATATACAAAAACAATTTCGTATGCAAATACGCTTGAACAAACTGCGGGCTCAGAACGAAGAATAAGACGGACACGGTAAGCAGTACGAAAGCGTCAAAAGGTGTTGACAGTCTCGACACCAAACATACTGAAGCGAAAATCGCAGCGTTTATCGACAAAGACTTTGACACCAACGCGACCGGGACATCATAATCGAAGAATATCAAATGAATCAACATCATAATGACAGACCAAGCAAATATGGTATCCGTACTGACAGTATCTGTCAAAGTATGCAATATAGGTGACAGCAAATAACCTATAACCAAATAAACCAGCACCGTATTAAAATGCTTAACCAACGCACTGCCTTGCACGAGAGCGTACAAAACATAGCTCACAATTGTTACACTCACACTGACGTAAATCACTGTGTATGTGTGCACGTAATCGTTGTACATGTACACGAATAGTACCGCGTAAAGCACACATAGACACAGTCGGAGGACGACGCGAAAAGAGCCCTTCACCGCTTGGGTTAGAGTGTATTTTTCCGCGTAAATATTCTTCTGTAGGTCTTCCAGGAATTTCGGATGTGTGTAGTTGTCGGGATACTCTCTGTTGCCGTACAAGTTTTTGATCCAAGGTTTCCTTTTGTACGGCTTTTTTGGAGGCTTCGTGCGGCGTCTGCAAAGTTGGTGTGACACTTCACTGACACTTGACACTTAGAGACGCTTAGAAAAACACTTTTTGTAGAGCAAGTTTTTAGGGTTCCGTACTCAAAGGGTAAAACGGAACCCTATTACTGAGACTCCGCTGTCCGTCCGTCTGTCATGAACCGTGATAGTTAGACGATGTATTTCTATCGCCGCTATAACAAAAAATACTAGAAAACAAAATAAAATTAATATTAAAGGGGGCTCTCATACAACAAACGTGAAGATAAATGCGAAAGCATCTGTCTGTCTGTCTGTTACGATTTCACGCCTAAACTACTGAAACGATTCCAATGAAATTTTGAATGGAAATAGCTTATACACTGGATTAACACATAGGCTACTTTTTATCCCGGAAAAAGGTTCCAGCGGGATAACGGGAAGACGCGGGTGAAACCGCGGGGGGCAACTAGCTAATAATAAATTGTTAGTACCTCTAACCACGCTGTTTTGAAACGAATGTAAGTTAAAGTACATATTTACCTCGCCGGCCCTTTCCTGGGTATTTTTTCTTTAATCTTCTTATATCTTTCTTGTTCTTCGACGAACTCCTTGTACATTTCGTTGTCATCTTCCAAGTTCTTGACGGTGCTCGCCTCTTCTAGCTCCTTCTGCTCTTTGATTTTCTCTTCTTGGTTACTCTTCATTTCCTTCTTCAGCTGCTTGATTTCATTTCTTATTCTGTCCCTGAAATTGAGGCAAAAAGTTTTACTGTTTTTAGTTTTTTACATCCTACTAATATTATAAAGATTAAGAGCGATGGTGGCCGAACGGTTAGGCGTGCGACTTACAAGACGCCGACACCGAGTTCGAATCCTCTCGGCCCCGCACCTATGCCTTAATAAGTTATGTGCGGATTTGCCATCGCTCAATACGGTGAAGGAAAAACATCGTGAGGAAACTGGCATGCCCAAGAACTGTAACATTCAAGGGCATGCGACACCTACCAACCCGCACTGAGCCATCGCTTTTTTTTTTTTACAATTTACTGGGTAGCTTTTGACCACAAGTCACCTGATGTTAAGTGACGATGTGGTCGAAGATGGCGCCACGCTACACCTGGACTGGGAACTGGCTCTCAAGTGAGGCTGCCGGAACACACCGATAGGTGCTTGGCGACAGATTCTTAACAAGAGGGTGGTAGCTAGCCAGGCGAGTACTAGAAAATACCCTACCACCAAGCTATGGTTTCATCACGATGTTTTCCTTCACCGAAAGCTCAAGCTCATTGTAGGATTCGAACCCACGCCCTACGGATCGCAAGCCGACGTCACGTGGTAGATTACAGCCCATACTCTCTCTCTCTCTGAGAGAAGACCAGAGTCCCAGCAGTGGGAACGTGAAAGGCTGATAATGATGAATATTATAAACGTGAAAGTTTGTGAGTATGGATGTTTGCTACTGTTTCACGCAACAACTACTGAGCGGATTTGGGTGAAATTTGCAATGGAGATAGCTTATACCCTGGATTAACACATAATAATATGCTACTTTTGATTCCAGCAAAGGTTCCTAGTTCCTATGGGATAGCGGGAAAACCACGGGGCGCAGCTAGTAAAAGTATATTTCAGTAAACTAGGATCACAAAAGACAGACAAACTAATTCTGTATTTTTATATGTATTTTATAGCGATAATGGCTCAGTGGTAGTGACGTCGGCTTGCGATCCGTAGGACGTGTGTTCGAAACCTACAATGAGCTTGAGCTTTAGGTGAAAGAAAACATCGTGATGAAATCATAGCTTGTATTTTACAACTACCACTCTCAAGAATCTGTCGCCAAGCATCTGTGTTCCGGCAACCTCACTTTGAAAGCCAGTTTCCAATCCAGGTGTAGCGTGACGCTAGCTTCGACCACATCGTCACTTAACATCAGGTGACTTGTGATCAAACGCTAACCTGTAAACTGTAAGAAAAGCCTATGCTTTTTTATTTACCTCTCTTTCAGTCTCGCCATATCTCTTTCTTTGCCCAAATAGTACTCTTCTTCGGAACTTTCGCTCTTTTCTTCAACATTCTTGTCGCCATCTCCCTTCTTTATCTTGCTATCCCTGTCTACACTGCTCTCTCTATTCTTGGCGCCATCTTGCCTCTTCTTGGCGCCAACTTCTTTCTTCTTCTTGGCGCCATCTTCTTCCTTCTTCTTCTCTTTCGAGCTGAGCTTATCTCTGATGCTTGTCACGGCTATGTCTGTCTCTTGCTTTCTCTTCTCTATTTGCAATACCGATTCTTCTAAATGCAACGATTGTTCTTGTTCCAATTCTGAAAAAGAAGACGATGTCTATTGTCTATCTGTATGGGTAGATTTACAACAGTTAGGGGGCGTCCATAAATTACGTGAGGTGTTTTTTTTAATTTTTTGTCCCTCCCTCCTCCCCTGGTGAGATGTCGTGAGATTTTATTCAACCCCCTCCCCCATCCCCCAATCTCACGTGAGATTTTTCAAAATGTGGTTTTCTTACGTAAACGCGTTGGATTGTTATTGAAAAAAGAAAAAAAATGCTTCGTGCTTTTATTTACACTAGTTAAGACTAGTAATCAATATTGCTGAGAGTTTAATAAGTGTAATAAAACTTTAACAATAGAATACTTAAATCGTAACTACTGTGATTAAAAAAGAAAATCTACTCTAATTCAGTCCATGCTCGCCTGTGCTCTGCAAAAAAATTGCGTGATATGCCGAGACCCCCCCTCTCTCCAACATAAGATTAGATGAGATTTGACTCGACCCCCTCCCCCCCTTAAACATCTCACATAATTTATGGACGCCCCCTCAGCTAGCCAAAGAGGAACTAGTAGATAGTGTACGGTACAGTGTCGATGCAGCATTATTACCTTATTGCATCGATTACTCAACCGAGCGCGTCAGTCATTCACGCCGCGTTTCATCAACATCCATGTCATTAACATAAGCTTTAGTGTCAAAATATACAAATCCATCTTAAATAACAGCAGTTATCACTTCGGTGTGGCAGCAGCCCCTACAGATGGTAAGATAGTTGAATAACCTGCAGCGGTCATCTTGCTCAGCGTGGGGTCTACCAGCAGATCGTGGGTGGACTTGGGCTTCCCTCGGTACTCCTGGGCCTCCCCCTCTTCCTCTTCAGCCTCTGAGCCGAACGAGAGCAGGCCGAAGTTTCTGGAAGAGTCATATTTCTTTATCGCCTTTAGTCAACCACGCTCAAAAATTTAAATTCTACTAATATTATAAACGTCAAAGTTTGTGAATATGGATGGATGGATGGATGGATGGATGGATGGATGGATGGATGGATGGGTGTTACTCTTTCACGCAAAAACTACTGAACGGATCTGAATGAAATTTGGAATGGACATATAGCTTACACCCTGGATTAACACATAGGCCACTTTTTATCCTGTAAGGGTTTCAGCGGGATAACAGGAAGACGCGGGTGAAACCGCGGGAGGCAACTAGTTAATTATGTAAGTAACTGGGACCTAGCATAGGTCTTTCTTTATAGTGGCAATAAATTGTTTTTCTTTTCATTTTATATGATTACCGCCCATACTCTCTCTCTGAGAGATGGCCAGAGTCCCAGCAGTATTGCGATAAGAGGATGCTTACTTCACAGCCTGCAGCTCTCGTTTCTTCTTCTTCGGGACATCATCAACTACTTTCTGTGCAACTCGGGGCACGATTTCAGTGAATGGGTTGATCAACACTGCGGTGCTTGTGATCTTGTGCGGGTGCTCGGGACGGTCATCGGGGCCTATGAGCCCCTCGGATAGTTTTAAGACGTTGTAGATTGTTTCACCTGGAAAAGAATTGGTTCTGATTTATTACTTGTTGACTGATGTATATGATATATAGCACACATAAGTGGGAGAAGAATCTGGTTCCTGAACATACTTTTGGTTTCATAACTACTTTGTTAATCTAATTGTCTCAGTAGATACCTTGATTAATTGATTGGGAGGTTTTTTGACATGTAAAGAAACTTAGTTCGTTTAGGTTAGGAAACCATAACCATACCATAAAGTTAAACCTAACCTAAACCCGACAAAATAAAAAAAATCAACCAATTGCGAGTTGGACTCTCGCAAGGAATGTTCAGTAAAAACGTGTTTTTTTATTGTTAAACTACATATTTACAATATTCAGACTTTTTGCTTTACATGACTTTAAATCTTTTGCTTTTTGTGTTGAAGACCTTGCTTCCATTGTGAAATCGCAACATATGCGACATAAGCGGTTATTTCTTTTCATCACATTGACTTACAAGTTACAAGTTATTTTTTTTTTTCACAGCTGAAAGCGAACATAGAGCCGACTATCCTACTTTAATAATAATATTATAAACGTGAAAGTTTGTGTGTACGGATGGATGGATGTTTGTTACTCTTTCACGCAAAAACTAATGAACGGATCTGAATGAAATTTGGAATGGAGATAGCTTATACTCTGGATTAACACATAGGCTACTTTTTATCCCGGAAAAAGGTTCCTGCGGGATAACGGGAAGACACGGGTGAAGCCGCGGGGCGCGACTAGTTTGATCTAAATTTGAACTTGATACCTCAATGCGTTCTCGTGAAAAAGTGTCTTGACAGACAGACGGACAACAAAGTGATCCTATAAGGGTTTTATATTTTCTTTTGAGGTACAGAACCCTAAAATGGGTAGTCTTTCTTCTTTTGCTTTTTGATTGTTTTTTGTAATTTTGTTATTATTGTTATTTAGTTCATTTATTTTTTCATTTTTTCCCGTGCGTGTCGTCACCTACCGGTACCAACGGAAGACCAGCGCTGGTTCGAAAGAACCCAGCATCATGCTGAGTTGGTGCCGGTTTGTGGCAAAAAACCTGTAATTGATTGTCTTTGTATTATTATTACTTAAGTTTATTTGTTTTGTTTATGTTTATTATCAAATTTAATTGTGTAAGCGAGCGATTCGCGACGTCACTCCCGATTTTCGAGATTTCTGGACTTCGCGAACCGTCCCGCGAGTATCCTACCGACTGCGCCAAATACGTTAGCGGCAGGCGGAGGTTCCAAAAAAACCGATATGATTTTAAAATGAACTTTGATTAGAGTAAAAGTTATACAATAGGTACTTAAGATTATTACTACGCTAGGTGTCCGTATCGAGGCGGGAAACGGAATGAATGTTTCTATGCTAATTGACACCATCCGCCGACCTTTGCTTCTGACGTCAATCATGCAATGTTTCGGTGCAGCGGTGCTACATCAGCAGTCTCCCTTAGGTAGTGCTACGTAATTAGTGTATGCTGTTTTTTTGCCACAAAGAAATATATTGTCTATTGTCTAAAATCAATAGCCATTCTTACCAGTAACCTTCCCAAATATGGTATGCTTATTCTGCAGCTCAGTTGTGGAGGCTAATGTGAAGAAGAACTGTGAGCCGTTGTCATCTTTGCCAGCGTTCGCACAAGCCACCAGACCTCGCCGGTTAAAACGAAGACGGGAGTGAAACTCGTCCTGAAAATATGCGGTTGTTACTATTTAATAGATCCCACTAATATTATAAACGTGAAAGTTTGTGAGTATGGATGGATGGATGGTTGTTTGTTACTGTTGAGACGCGGTAGCCGAATTGGTAGTGCCCCTGCCTGTGAAGCTAGCGGTCCCGGGCTCGAATCCCGGTAAGGGCAAATGTATGTTTGATGAGCACGAATATTTGTACCTGAGTCTCGGATATTTCTATGTCTATAAGTATTTATTTATCTATATAAGTATGTATAACACAAGTTTCGAGCTTAATTTGGGGCTAGGTCAATTTTTGTGCAAATGTCCCCAATATATTATACGTATATACATTTTTTTAATCTTTCACGCAAAAGCTACTGAATGGATCTGAATGAAATTTGGAATGGATATAACTTATACCCTAAATTAACACATAGGCTACTTTTTATCCCGGAAAAAGGTGCCTGCGGGATAACGGGAAGACGCGGGTGAAACTGCGGGGCCCAACAAGGTTTTTTATATATGTAAAAGTGTAGCGTTTGTAAATAGCAAAATAAAAAAATTGTGAGATGTAAAAAAAAAACAATCTTTACTGACCTCAAATACATTTGTAAAATCTAGTATGATCAGCCACTTTTGTCGTTGACTGTACCTCTTGATCACAAATCACCTGATATTAACGTACCTTGAACGGACCTCCATAGATAGACTCCCCACCTGTGCCATCACCGTTGGGGTCACCACCTTGCACTATGAACTCTGGCACTACTCTGTGAAATATTGTACCTGGAATTAGAATAGGCATGATGACTTACTTTCAAAATCTCTTCTATGATAAATATATCATGTTTCTGTATAAAATTGAGGTTTTTGTGCAATAAAAGTACATTTAAATTTTAAGTTTCAAATTTACGCTAAAACGCTCGCCGGTGTCATGGCGTCTGTCATTACGTCACGGCTCAGTATATCAACAGTGAACATTAAAGTTAGAGAGAGTGAGAGATCGCGTATACACTTTTACAAAACAACATGATGTTTACTGAAACGTGACGTAATTCGCTCTGATTGGTGTTTAACCTATCATGGCGGATTGTTGTATTTTGTAGATTTATTTTAACAAATAAATTATTACGACGACGCGGTGGCCGAGTTGGTAGTGTCCCTGCCTGCAAAGCTAGCGGTCCCGGGTTCGAATCCCGGTAAGGGCAAATATATGTGTGATGAGCACGAATATTTGTGCCTGAGTCTTGGATATTTCTATCTATATAAGTATTTATTTCTCTATCTAAGTATGTATATCGTTGTCTAGTACCCATAACACAAGTTTCGAACTTAATTTGGGGCTAGGTCAATTTGTGTGCAGATGTCCCCGATATTTATTTATTTATTAATGTCGACATTAATAAGAGTATAAATACATTTTTCAAAGTCTTTGAATCCTATTTCATTAGATCAGATAAATATTTCGGCGATACTTGATTACTGTCATCATGCCAATTATTGGTGGATTATGACCTGATAACCTACAACCGATGGGGAAGAAAGGTACTCGAGTGGCGACCACGAACCAGAAGACTCTCTGTAGGTAGACATCCCACTAGGTGGACCGAAGACATTGTAAGAGTTGCAGGGAGCCGATAGATGCAAATGGCTAATAAAACAACAGCACACGTCGTAGTGAGTTGCGCAGAGTGTATTTTGGAATGTGTTAATCATAAATATATATGTATATAACTCAAAGGTGACTGACTGACATAGTGATCTATCAACGCACAGCCCATACCACTGGATGGATCGGGTTGAAATTTGGCATGCAGGTAGAAGTTATGACGTAGGCATCCGCTAAGAAAGGATTTTGATTAAATCTACCACCAAGTGGATAAATAAAATAAAAAATAGGGGATGAAACTTAGTCAATTTTAAACCGATCGGGCTAAGACTTTGCATGCATAAAGTTTAAAATAAATTAGTGCATCTATGTTTATTGATTGTTTGGCACTGACTCAAAATTACTTAAGTTTACTTGCATTAGCTTAAGAACTTAGTTATTAGAGTTAAATAAAACAGGTTTATTAATTTTTGCTTTTCAGTTTTTCCGGCAATTTCACTTTTTTGTTAAAATTTTTATTCAGGGCCCGCTCATGACCCTCTCTTGCACTCATACTTTGGGAACCACTGTACTGGCGTATTGTTAAAGTTAGATAATATGTATATATTTACTCACCATTGTAATACCCTTCCATACAAAGCTGTATGAAGTTTCGACATGCCTTCGGAGCCTCTTTGGTCCATAGTTCAATATCTATTTCACCTGCTGTTGTTTTCAATAGCACCTAAAATTAAGATTTATGTAGGCACTGATGATGATGTAAGTTATGATATTATGAATCTTTCCAAATCCATCCAGACCAAACATGTTTGATTAAAAGTTAATATAATTTGACAGGAAGCGCCAAAAAACACGAAGGTTATACTCAAATTATTTGTAAACATTAATTATTCCAAGAAATATCTATAGTTTGCTCTATGTTTGTAGAATTTAATGGGTTTGAAGGCATAACCTCAAATTCCTTACCAAAACCTACTTTAAAACACTTCTTCAACATACAAGACATAATAAGTAAATTGCGTGCACAAACACAGTAAAAATGAGCGGTAATGAAGCCTATTGGACAAGATAATTGGGTTTATTATAAACTTTCATGTTATTTACCTTTCCCAATGCAGGAGGTTCTTGGATGTAAATGTTACTCATTTTTTACGATACACTCATAAACTAGGGCGAATAAGTATTGTGTTAGTCCAGGGCTAGGTTTTGTTTAGTAGAAATCTGTGCATTTTCGATTTATAAACAAAAAATACTATCAACAATCAAGAACAATCAATTGATGAATTGATATTTATTTATATACTGCTGTCAACTGTCAAATGCTTTTTTTTTTTTTTTTTTTTTCTTTGTTATGGCGTCACACGATTAGTGTAATTGCCAGTGTCAAGTATAAAAGATTTCAAACTCAGAGAGTTGAATCAAGTTTAAATGATGATGGTGATGATGATGATGAGATGATAGGATGAGGATAGTGTTTAAGTAAAGTAGTGGTGCTTTACTTAAACTTTACACGGACTTTTTTGGAGCAACTTGAAAAGTCACTTTCACAACTTTATTTCAATTTCCCACACTCGTACACATTAACGAACACATAATGGTTAATAATCCACCAATATTACACATTATCACTCGAAGAAACACAAGTTTTGGAAATTAAAACAAAATTTTCACGTTGACAACTCAATTGCCGCCAAAAAAGTCTGTCAAATGCTGTAACCTGTGGCCAGCCAGGTGTCAGTATGAGTATTGCCATTTTGACTCAATTTAATTTTCGCTAAATGGCATAAAAACTGAAAGGAACCTTACGAACAATCAATAAAAAATTAATCTAAAACTCCGTTAAATGGCATATTTCATGAAAAACGCAATACAATTTTAAAAAACTGGTTGTAATTTATCGAAGGAGTAAGATGCAGTAAAGAAGTGAGTTGCTGAAATAACAGTAAGTTAGTAACCAATATGGGAATTCTCATCTCTTCTCATTCTCGATTCTATCCTATCCCAAACTTTGGCCAAAACATGTCAATTGTCCTCGTATATTAATTGATTGGGCTACACATTCCTAATATTTATATAATGAATAATAATATTATTACGGGTAATTTCCAATCAAAGAAATAATAACCTAATTCTAAGATATAAAAAGTTGCTTTTAACATAAATTTTTACTAAATTTAGTAAATCAGTTCCTAAACTGGCATTTGCTAAATATTTTGACTGCCAAATGACATTGATATTTTTGACACTTGACCACTACATTGCCATGTACACTTGTAGCTTGTAGGACTTTTTTGGCGGCAATGGAATTGTCAACGTGAAAATTTTGTTTTTATTTCCAAAACTTGTGTTTCTTCGTGTCGTGTGTAATAATGGTGGATTAATAACCATTATGTGTACGAGTGCGGGAAATTGAAATAAAGTTGTGAAAGTGACTTTTCGACTTGCTCCAAAAAAGTCCGTGTAAAGTTTAAATAAAGCGCCACTACTTTACTTAAACACTATCCTCATCCCATCATCTCATCATTATCATTTAAACTTGATTGAACACTCTGTGTTTGAAATATTTTATACTTGACACTGGCAAATACACTAATCGTGTGACGCAACAAATAATAATCAAAAAAAAAATACACTTGTAGTTTTTACAGATCAAATCAAAGAACCAAACAGTGAAATTATACTAGGTATAAGTAATGTTTTGAAATATGTTTTTAGAAAGATAGCACAGGTATAATGAATAATGATCTATATTTTAACCTACCCACACCCACACCACAACGTTCGGAGAGAGTGGCGCTTGCGCAGTTGACCGTCACACATTCACTCTCAAGGTCGATATTCTATGTAGTAGGTTGGTTAAAGGTACCTTAATAGAATTATAAAAAATATATCAGAATGAACACCATTGGATGGATTCCTAATCATAAAAATCAAAATCATGATCGATTCTCCCTTGACATTTGGCAAGTTCCTGAAACCTTGACACATCATCACGTTAGTAAATGATCCAAAATATTCGCACAGACGCACTTGAACGGAATATTGTTTTCAACCACCTTGTACAGACGGACAGATGGATAGACGGACGGACGGACAGCGGAGTCTAATAGGGTCCCGTTTTACCCTACGGGTACGGAACCCAAAAAACCCTCTAAGGCTTCTAAAATGACCCCTCAAGCGATAATCAGTAGGTACAGTCAGCGACAAAAGTAGCTGATCGTTTTCGATTTTCCAAATGTGTTTCAAATCAGTAATTACTTATTATTGTTTTTTTATACATTTTACATGTTATCATTTTGACCACAAAATAACACACCTGATTTTAGGTGATGATGAGGTCAAAAATTGGTGTCTAAGATGATGAGGATAATAGAAAAAAAGTGTGATTGTTCAGCGACTTTTGTCGTTGACTGTACCTACTAGAGCACAGATATGACGCTGTCAGTTCATACAAATACGCACAGAACACTATTACTCCTACCGGAGCAGATACGTCACTAACGCCAGAAATTCCAAAACTACGCGAAAAACGGATCGGGATCGATTACAAGCATAGATCAACGCTTGAGCGTCAGTTTAGAATACGGACCTAAGTGTTAAATCAATTAAAAACACTTTTTTAGTATAACCCACACAATTAGTTTATGCAATAAATCACTTAAGGGCCTGCCATATGCCGTTGACCTTGCTTGATCAGGTGAAAGCATCCCGCACTGGCTTTATGATTTAATGAGAGACTGACGTGGCGATTTGCGAGTATGAAATACGTAACAAATCCGCAAAAAATAATTAAAGCAGTATTTAAAAAAAATGGCCTGAAGGGGTTGTGGGTATTATATTTCTTAATACGTTGATGGTATTAACAAGTATTTGCTGCACATATAGTTTAGGAGTAAAGTACTATTAAACTTTGAGAAAATGGGGCACTTTACACATTTTTTTTCAATATTTAAATATATGTTATGCATATTTCGGCCTGAAGGTGTTCTGCTATATATAAAGTAGATTAACATATATTTTTATTAGATTTTTTTGGACCAAAATTATACAGAGAGATTGTTTTAATTAACCCCGTTTTTCAGCTTAGTTTGGGAACCAGCGCCTTAAGTAGATACAAAAGTGGTCTAGCCTATGTGTAATTGTGTATGTCCAAAATAACGGTCAGTGCACACGACATTGAGACGTCTCAGCAAGGTCGCAGTCTTGCAGTGATCTATTATGTATTCAATCTCGATTTTAGAGCTTTTAGAGTTCAGCACGGAAGAAAACGTCTACACAATCTAAATATATATAACTCAAAGGTGACTGACTGACATAGTGATCTATCAACGCACAGCTCAAACCACTGGACGGATCGGGCTGAAATTTGGTATGCAGGTAGATGTTATGACGTAGGCATCCGCTAAGAAAGGATATATATTGATTAATTCTACCCCCAAGGGGATGAAATAGGGGATGAAAGTTTGTATGAAATTTTGTCAATTTTAAAACGATCAGGCTGAGACTTTGCATGCATAAAGCTGTAACCCATGCGGGTGAAACCGCGGGGAACAGCTAGTAATAGGCTGTCTTGAGATAGAAATTGCGGTTCTTCCTAAAAAATTTTATTAATATTTGATATAATCGATACAGAAAGAAATTGAAGTCTAAAAATCGATTTCACTGTGGCGCGGGCCTTACTTGTGCGCTTAATTTGGGGCCCACCATTCATTAATGTCATAAGTGGAATCAAATACATTTTTCGTCATCATTAGCCTATTACGTTCCCACTGCTGGGACTCTGGCCATCTCTCAGACAGAAACTATGGGCCGTGATCTACAACGCTGGCTCAGTGCGGGTTGGTGTAAAATATTGTATTTGCTTAGCCATATTGTACGGAACCCATCGACCTTAATTAAAATTTAAGCTGTTAATTGATTGATTTGATTTAGAAACTGACCGCTCGTGACAGAGTACCACCTTACAGACCCACATACCTACTTATCTGTGCATAAATGGTCGCTAGGTCAATGTAGAGTTGGTATGGAGATAACTGCTTTTGTAAGCGAGGCATTTTTTCATTACAAGACCAACTAGCAGCCGTGCCCTCGGCTTCGCTCGCGTGAACGGATTTATGTATCGTTGATGGCTCAGTGGACGTCGGCTTGCGATCCGTAGGACGGGGGTTCGAATCCTACAATGAGCTTGAGCGTTCGGTGAGGGAAAACATCGCGATGAACCTATAGCTTGGTAGAGCTTGGTAGTAAAGTATTTTCTAGCGCTCGTCTGGCTAGCTACTACTCTCGAGTTAAGAATCTGTCACCAAGCACCTATCAATGTGTTCCGGCAACCTCACTTGAGAGCCAGTTCCCAGTCCAGGTGTAGCGTGGCGCCATCTTCGACCGCAGATGACTTGTGGTCAAACGCTACGCAGAAAGTAGTAAAAAAATGCATAAAATATGCCAAGACTTGTAGCAAAACTAGCGGTATAACTCGCTGGCACCGCGTGGATGTTCCCTATGGCCTTGCTGTCCACAGTCTCCCGCACTGGGCCAACTTGGTGGATTACGGCCAATAACCTCACCGGACTGCACAAGTGAATTTATCTTAACATTGTTGATATTATAGTAGGGGAGCCCATAATTCATTTACTCGAGCGTCGCGGAAACCTATTAGATTTGGTACATTAGATGTTAAGAAGAATAAATGTCCTGTAATGTTTCCACTTCCAGCGGTGGAGGAAGCTTCCACAGACTTTTAAGGTTATAAAAAAAACAATGACATGACATGGACTCAAGTGCGTCTGATATTGATATTTCTCATGCTCCAACATGTCTCTGATATGAAATATAATATAATCGGTTTGCGTGGTGTGGGTGGCTAACCATAAGGGGGTAAATAAAAAAAATTACTCTGCCACGTCAAATTTTCAGAGTGGGGGTCTTCAGTAAACTCCACAGATGCTCCCATTTCTTAGACTGACGATTTGAAAGTGACACCAGCTCTCAGCGAATCTAAAAGGTTCCCCTGAGCGTACCCACCAATGTTAAGAGCTCATAATGGCTGGAGGTGCTTATCAATATGTAAGGTATCCTCCCTTATAATTCTGACGCGCTCGAGTAAATCCAACAATCCCCTCTTGGGCTCCCCTACTATTAAAAGTAAAAACACATGCTATGGCATCCGACAAGGGCATGCGACCTTGTCGCACGCGGCCTTGTCGTGCGGAAATCGATATAGCATGGCAGGTCCTTTGGACCATGCTATGCAACAATAAATCATTTAAAATACTTTGACAGTGCCTTGAAACATTCATGCTTAAATTCAAAAAAGGGTTACCTTTCAAGAAATGGTCTAAGGAATCATGAATAAAGGAAGCACCCGAAACAAAATCAATAAAAATAAGTAATAATTTTAAACAAAAAAAACCGACTTCTGGTTGCCCTCGATTTCTCTGGGATACCATCTTCGGATCCTGGTTTCCTTGTCCTGGTACCACCCTTGGGATGTCTCCTTTCCAACAAAAATAATCATCAACATCGGTCTATAAACGACGAAGTTATCCGCGAACGCACATAATAAAAAAATAATATACAATCGTATTAAGAATTTTTTTGAAATTGGTTAAATAAGATTTTCAATTCAATCTGATATGCTTGTTTTGTGTAATACTACATTTTTTATTATAAATTGTAAAAAAAAAACTTAGTACGATGATTACAGAATCAAGTTTTAAATTATGGTTGTAGAAATAGAAATAGAAATAGAAACGGAAACGGAAACGGAAACGGAAACGGAAACTGAAATTGAAATTGAAAAAAACATCGATCGTAGAAAATGTAATCGAAAAAGTAACAAAACAAGATAATATTTTGGCCGGAACCCTAGCAATCTACATGGCTATTTGTTGCATAGCCCATCCACGGATCAATGACTATCACATTCTATCAACAACCTAACTCCAAATCACTGGCTAATCCAAGCTTTAATCGTGCGCCGTGCGCCGGCGAAAGACCTGCGCTTGCGCATTTAAATTATTTATTTATAATTTTATTTATTAACATTAAATTTTTTATAAATATTTTTTATTGAATAAATTTGTTTAGTGGAATCTAAAGTTAATAGTGTTACTTATCGTTTTGTTGTTGAAGTGTTATTTAATATTTAAAAATGTTAAAAATCCTGGTTGTCCTTTTAATGGGTAAGAAATGCTGTATTTAATTCGTTTTTTTCCCTAATATAATACTTAGATGCCACAATCGTAAAAGTTTCCTTAAAAACAAAAAAAAGTCAGTGTTTTAAAGTGATCTGAATCTGATGAATTAATTATAATTACCAACGTATTTTATTATTATGTACAGGTTTATATTTAATTGCTCCAATTCAATCAATAATAGGAATAAAATTGACAATGTGATCGCGCCAAAAAAATTACCTGCCGGGCGTTTCTTGCCTGTTCTTTTGCCGGCGTAAGGAGGTTGGAACAGGCGTAGCTAGTTTTAAGTTGACGTTTTAAAGTGATCACAATATATCCTATTAAATAAAAATGTTTTGAATTTTGATTTTGAATTAGATATTAAATTACAGTCACAAAAATATTAAATTATATATACTAGGTTAGTACCTATTAGTACTTATTAATCCAGCAAAGCGAAGATCATAAATTACAATCATTTTTATTGTGGGTGCTGCAACAATCAATCAATAATTTATCCATATATCTATATTCCAGCGCTAACCACCATAGCCCTGAGCCAGCAGCCCGTGGACTACTACCACGTGTTGCACCTCCCCCACAATCCGCCCCTGCACCCGGTGTTCGCGCACGCTCCCCCCACCCAGTTTACTTGCCAGGGCCGCTCGAGGGGGTACTATGCGGATGTGCAGAGTGGATGTCAGGTACTTATTAAAAGGGGCGAGAAACTAAAAAAAAGCCGGCCAAGTGCTAGCCGGAATCGCGCACGAAGGGTTCCGTACCGTTATTTAAAAAATCGGCAAAAAAAACAGCGTGTACTTGTTGCCGAAATCAATTTCGAGCAAAAAAATCACGTTTGTACGTTTGTTGTATGGGAGCCCCCTTAAATATTTATTTTATTCTGTTTTTCAGTATTTGTTGTTATAGCGGCAACAGAAATACATCACCTGTGAAAATTTTAATAGTCTAACTATCACGGTTCATGAGATACAGCTTGGTCATAGATAGACAGGCAGCGGAGTCCTAATAATAGGATCCCGTTCGTTCATTCCCGCTGGCCACCCCCAGCGTGTCCACCAGTGGGGGACAGTGACACATTTTTAAAAAAGTTGTGCTACTGTCCCACACAGGGGGACAGTAGGACTACCTTATTAGTTATTCCCACTGGCCACCACTGGTGGACAGTGCGATAATTTTTTTTAAACCATTCCCTTTCGCCACCACTGGTGGCCAACGACACAATTTTAAAAAGTTCTGCCACTGTCCTAAGGGACAGTGGCACAACTTTTTAATATTATTCCAGTATATTCCCGCTGTCCCCCACCCGCTTGGCACCACTGGGGGACAGTGACACGATTTTTTAAATAATTCTCACTGTCCACCCCTTGATTTTTTTACTGTAATTTGCAGGTTTTTAATTACTTGTCATTATGTGATTCATCAATTTACCCTTTGGGCACGGAACCCTAAAAAAGAACGTTGAAAACCTCTTACTTTTTTTTCGTAAAGTTAGAAAATTATACTGACATAGACAGCCCAAATTAGAATTGAAATTTGAATTTTGTTGTAGTTTTTTTTTTATACTTAAATTACAAGGACTACAAGGTTGCTTTTGACCACAAGTCACCTGATGTTTACTGACGTTGTGGTCAAAGGTGGCGTCACGCTACACCTGTATTAGAAACTGGCTCTCAAGTGAGGCTGCCGGAACACACTGATAGGCGCTTGGCGACAGATTTTTAACTTGAGGATGGTAACTACCCAGGCGAGCACCTGAAAATGCCCTATATACCACCAGGAATACCGGCATGTCCAAGAACTACAGCATTCAAGGGATCTGCCAGCCAGGAAGTTTTTCACAAAATGAGATCTTACTTCATTAGGAAAATAATTAGGGTCTTTATTTTACAGGCTTACCATTTTTGCTGGCGTCATCACCTGGTCAGCACCGACCTTTGCGCTAATGGGACCCTCTTCAACGAACAGTTCCAAGTGAGTTTGCCTTTTTTTTACGAAACTAAATGACGAGACGATCAAGGCAATATTTGCAGAGGCCCTCTGAATATTGTATTTTTTGAATATACTGATTTTTTTTACTATTTACAGGGTAGCGTTTGACCACAAGTCACCTGATGTTAAGTGACGATGTGGTCGAAGATGCCGCCACGCTACACCTGGACTGGGAACTGGCTCTCAAGTGAGGCTGCCGGAACACACCGATAGGTGTTTGGCGACAGATTCTTAACATGAGAGTGGTAGCTAGCCAGGCGAGCAGTAGAAAATACCCAACCACCAAGCTATGGTTTCATCACGATGTTTTCCTTCACCGAAAGCTCAAGCTCATTGTAGGATTCGAACTCACGTCCTACGGATCGCAAGCCAACGTCACTACCACTGAGCCATCATCGCTATAAGATGATTGTTTGGAAATGTTTTTGTTTTTTTAAAGGTGGGTCTTGTAATTATTCACTCCTTAATATAGGTAAAGGATTTTTTTTTTGTTTTTATCCACGCGACGGAACGGAGAATGTCTATCTGTATGTATGTGGATTATTCTATTATTTTTTCTTCTATTTTAGTAGCTTTTAGTAGCTTTCACTACTCATTGTGTCAATGTCAGTCAGTGTCAGAGTGTGAAAAGAGAAAAGGAACGATTATAAGATTTTTGTTAAATTAATAAAAAGTGCCTAAAACTCTTCAAATATCGAGTTTCAATACTATCCCACATGTATATATGCGTTTGGAGTGAGAGGATGTTTGTTTGTTTGTATGTCTGTTTGTGCAAATCCATGTTGCCATTTTTCTTGTTATCTTTCAAACCACAGTTACAGAAAAAAAACTGCCAAAAGATAATTAATCAAACTACATTTTCACTACGATCTTGTAATTTGCGTCTTAAATCTAACATATAAGTACTATTTTCCCGTTACAGGTATGCGACCACTTCTACAATGTGCGATGCGGATCTCCACTAGAAGACTTATAAATTGATAAAGTAGCGCGCGTGTAATGGTAGCAGGTTCGATTCCCGCTACGGAACAAATATTTAGACAAAAATTATAAACGTGATCGCGACCTGCTAGGCGTTTCTTGCCGGTGTAAGGAGGTTAGAACAGGCGAAGGTTTTAAGTTAAGTTTGACGTTTTAAAATGATCACAATAATAATTTATGTTGTTTTCCACTAAGTAAACAGATTTTTTTTTATTTTGGCGTTGTATGTTTGTGTCTGGGTGTTGTGGATCCCCTAAAGCCGGATTTACATTCTGAAACTAGTGTCATGCATGATAAAACTAGTTTCGTGAAACTAATTTTAGCACATGTGAAACTACTTTCGTTTAAATTATAGTGTCGTGAAATTATCAGTATTGCGGAGACAATGGCCCTGTCAAAATCAAAGCTGTATTTTACGTCCGCACGTCCACTCTGCGCAGGTGCTGTCGCGACACTAGTTTCGCGTCGCATTTACGTGATGAAATTAGTTGCAAGCCATTAGTTTTACAAAAAATATGCGCATAGCACGAAACTACTCCAGTGTCACAAAAGTAATGCATGCATTGTAAAACTGAACGTTTACACGTGAAATTACTGGTGAAATTAGTGTTATAAAACTAATGTCATGCAACTTATTTCGTAATGTAAATCCGGCTTAACAATAGCTTCTGATACTCTAGATACTAGGGAATTCGAAGCGATGAAAAAGTTGTGTGATTGTGTGAGTATATTATATATTTATTAAATAAAATTATGTTTTTCAATCCTTTACCATCTTTTTTTAACGCGCTCTACCGCGAGCTTAAACTCTTTTCATCATCATCATCATCATCATCATCATCATCATCGGCTCATTACGTTCCCACTGCTGGAAATGCAGTTCTCTCTGACCTTCGCTCAGAGAGAGTGTAGGATATGAAAAAACTAGCTGTTCCCCGCGGTTTCACCCGCGTGGACTAGAGTTTATCGCTATAAAAATTATCCTATATCCTTCCTTAAGGTTCAAACTATCTCCGTACCAAATTTCAATTAAATCGGTTCAGTAGTTTAGGCGTGAAAGCGAGACAGACAGACAGAGTTACTTTCGCATTTATAATGTTAGGTATAATTGAAATAAAACTTCATTTAAAAAGTAAATGCTATATTTACAGCAATTAGGTATACATAGTAATAACACAGTCAATAAACAACTAACCTCCGTACTTAAAGTGGAAATGATGGGGTAGTGACCGATCACTACCTTTCCCACCCTCGCTCGGGTGGAAAGGGTAGCTTAGGTCTCTGTGGCTAAAATCACTTATTCTAATTACACTCGTGTAATAAAATATGAAATATTAAAGAGTAGGTGTTTCATTCGTTAGGGTAGTAAATGCATTTAAGCAGTTTTTAGACATACTACTCCTATTTAAATTTTTTTTATGACATCGTTTTTTTATAATACTTCCAAACTAGAACCTTTTTTAAGATCGCTGTATACAAAACGAGGTAATGCCTCAGACGGGAAGTGAAGGAGACAGGGACGTGACTGCCTCGTTCAAAACGGGAACGTGGTGTAAATGAATCTGATCTAACGTGTTAGTGTGGTGAAAACGGGACGGGGCACACGATATTTCCAAAACGTCCCGTCCCGTCCCGTTCGTATACCCGTCACCTATGCAGCGACCTTTAGAAGCAATTATAAAAAAAAAAAAAAATTTACCAATGTTTATATGTTATTGCTAACTTATAAATGATGCTATCATATTTCCAGTAACAATTTTAAGTAAAGTCTTAACAAATTTTGGCAACAAATAATTGGCAGTAGTTAGCTGATTTAGGAGAAAGCCTGATTTGTTAAACATTGGTGTCGATTCGGTTTTGCATTCTCTAAAACTAAACTAAGTTTGACAGGTCTCAGATTAACGCCGTCCTTATTTTACTTCAGTGGTTAGAAAAAGACAGCAATACTATTAGACCTGTCAAATTTAGTTTAGTTTTATAGAATGCAAAACCGAATCGACACCAATGTCTTATAATTTAAGCTACGTGCTATATTTCAGAGAAAATTATTTTAAAGTCATATTCAACTAAAGTATATATTACAACAAATAAGTGTTTACAGGAACATTAATAATAAACTACTACCCCTTTATTTTTTTCCTGCAATTTTTATATTTTTATTAGAGGTAGGCAAGCATTTGACCCCAGTCTCACATGATGTTAAGTGCTGATAAGCATGCTTGCCTAGAAGATACTTATTCACTCTTTACTTGAAGGCTCCCAAATTATACTTATCGGGAAACAAGTATCAGGTGACTTGTGGTCAAACGCTACCCTGTAAATAGTAAAAAAAAAAAAACAAAGACGCTGGCAAGGTGTTCCACTCCTTCGCCGTTCGCATTATAAAAATGGAAGCGAAACGTCATTTCTTATTGAACCTCATTGTATTTAATCAGGGTAGTAGTCTCTGTAAAATTGTATTAGTATTTTGTGACAAGTAAAAATTGAGTATTCCTTGGGATTTTTATCGTCATACATTCTTATAAGATAAGAAAAACAGCAATTATAGTGAAACTTCCTCTAGTGACTAAATAAATCTATAACTATGAGATTTACACTGCAACAGACTTACGCTGAAAATTAATAATCTATCTATCCAAAAATGAACGTCTAGTAAACATTGATTTTTGACATTACATCTATAGAGCTTGTGTTAAATTTCTATCTATAATAAGGCAAACTGTGGATAGAGGTGGTCGTTGACCTTAAATTGCAACGTCGATTCCGATCACTTCATAACCGCCGATACCTGACATGAATTACAAATTGAGTATTTTTGGAAACTATAAAAACCTAAATCCTAAACACAAATATCCTAAATCCTAAAACTTACAACAAATAAGCATGCCAACAGACTAAATAAGCTACTACCCAATGCACTACTACCCGATGGCTCCACTTTTTTAGGGTTGATTTCGTTCTCCTTTATGACTCGTTCCATTTCATCTAGAATCCTCTTCTCTTGTAGAGCTAATGCTGTGGCATCGTTAATGGTACGAAGTAGCTTGTAGTTGAGGATTTTGTCCGTTTGGGGTAGTCGCAGGTTCAGTTTGCCGTTAGACATGACGTAGGAAGTGCCTTTGCTGAGGGCGTCGATTCGCCTGTCTGTAAGTAGAAGTACAATGTGAGTATTGGTTGGAAGATTTACGTCTTACATGGCAGAGTTTGACTACAAGTCACCTGATGTTAAGTGACGATGTGGTTGAAGGTGGCGCCTCGCTACACCTGGATTGGGAACTGGCTCTGAAATATGGTTACCGTAACACAATGATAGGTGCTTGGTGACAGATTTTTTTTTATGTAATAGATTAGCAAACAAGCAGACGGCCCGCCTGATGGAAAGCGGTCACCGTCGCGTATGGACATTTGCAACACCAGGGGAGTTGCCGATGCTTTGCTGACCTCTAAGAACTCTTTTTACACTCATCATTCATTCTGATCTTGAGGATGGTAGCGAGCCAGGCGAGCACTAGAAAATACTACCTGCTATGGTTTCATCCTCCGAAAGTTCAAGTCCATCGTAGGATTCGACTTACCAACTACGGGTAGATACAGGGAATCCGCTATGTATGTGAATGTGTGGGCGTTAATATTTATTACCCAGAATAATGCTAATAATTATAGGTAGTAACATACCATAGATTTGATAATAAATGAAAATACATAACAAAGTTAAAACACTTAACTAAACCTTAGAATATAAAATTAAAACTACCCATCAAACTAAACAATACATTGAATCAATTTTGAATCTGCAAAGGGCCTCAAAAGGCGCAAATATGGTGACAGTGGATACATATTTGAGGCTTTTGGGATCGAAACGCTGGGACCGTGGGGACCGGGAGCGACATCGGTGTATCATGATAAATCGAAGCGACTGGTCGATGCTACCCGTGACCAAAATGCTGGCCGTTATTTTGCGCAACGAATAAGTATTGCCGTTCAACGCGGCAATGCGGCCAGCATTTTGGGAACGTTGCCAACTGGTAGTGGTTTATTAGATTAAGTAGTTGTTGTATTATATACCATTGTACATTAATTTAAAAGGACGCGGTGGATGCAGACCTACGTGAACTCCACACTCTGACCTGGGCTGAAATCGCTCAGGATAGAGAGGTGTGGCACTCTCTCCTTTCGGAGGCCAAGACACACTTTGGGTCACTGAGCTTTCGGAGTTAGTTCTTTAGAAACATACCGTCAGGCAGATTCAAGGTCTTCAAAGCCTCTTCAAGCACCGGGTCGTTGACGATGGCGTTCAGTCGTTCAGAGAAGTCCACGTACGCGTCTTCTTCATGAGAACAGTGGCCGAGGAAGTCATCGGTGTCTATACTCCATACCATGAGACCACCTAGCCCTTTGTCGATTGCCATCCTGGAAAGTGAAAGGGTTAGGCTAGACGGTTTGGGAAATTAATCTGTTAGGGACTTGAGCATTTTCTTTTGAGATTGGACGGTTTGGGAAATTGGTCTTTTTGATACTTTAGGAATGTTTTTTGAGATTATACGTTTTGCAGAAGTACTCTGTTTGTTACTCTAACCTTAACAAAACAGACTTTAAAATTTGGTCTCTTATAAAACGCGACGGTTTCGGAATCTAGACTACCTGTTACCAGGCATTTTGTTTTGGGGTTTGACGGTTTGGGAAGCAAGTGTGAGTTTGAGACTATACGGTTTGGGAAAATAGTTTTCATGGTACTTTTGGTGATAAAATGATTTACAAAACTCCTGTGTTGTTGCTGGTCTTTGTGTATTTTTGTATGAAATTCAACGATTTTAGAAACTAATAAAGATATTTAATCTGAGACTAGACAATAAGGTAAACTAATCTATAGGTATTTGGTACTTCAGGCATTGTCGTAAGACACTCGACGTTCTGGAAACTAGTATTGGTACCTTAGCAGTTCAGAAATAGGTTTCAATTTTTGGAATGACTTACTTGACTTTATTGGCGATCGACCTGGCGTTGTCGTAGCATATCACCCGCTGCCGGTCGCGAAGATATGGAGTAGCTGACTTTTCGTCCCAGTGGTATCTCCACGGTGAAGATTGGTTTGTCTGTTCCATGCATATCTGAGGAGGAGAAATAGATCTATTATCTTACCTTACTATCCTAGCCAACTATCCTAACATATTATCTTAGCCTACTACCCTAACATAATAATTATCTTACCCTACTATCCTAACATATTATATTAGCCTACTATTTTAACCCACTATCCTAGCCAACTATCCCAACATATTTTCTTAGTCTACTATCCTAACCCACTAACCTAGCCAACTATTCTAACATATTTTCTTAGCCTACTATCCTAACAAATTATCTTACTTTACTATTCTAACCCAATATCCTAAGCAACTATCCTAACATATTATCTTAGCCTACTATACTAACTCCCTATCGTAGGCAACTATCCAAGCATATTATTTTGGCTAATATCCTAGCCTACTATCCTAGCGCACTATCCTAGGAAACTATTCTAGCAATCTTCTTCTAATTATTTTAACGTACTATCCATACTCTATCCCTATCCTTACGAATATTGTAAATGCGAAAGTAACTGTCTGTGTGTATATTACGCTTTCACGCCTAAACTGCTGAACCGATTTGAATGAAATTTGGTACACAGATAGTCTAGAGTCTGAGAAAAGACATAGGCTACTTTTTAGGAACGGTTAGTCTATTTAATGTATGTAAAAGAAGACATTATACCTCATTGTACCCCATAAAGCCGTCTTCTCCCGTATACGGTCCTTTGAAGCCCTTGTTCTTCACCGGGGTACGTCCGAACTCGATTTCTCGAACGTCCGGATTTTGCAGAATGAACGTACGTCCGTAAAACGGGAGTCCCAGCACTAGTTTGTATGGTGAAACGCCGTGGGATATCATGTAGTCCACGGTGAATTCCTGTAACAGATATAATCCTATCATGTAGTCCACAGTGAATTCCTGTAACAGATATAATCCTATCATGTAGTCCACAGTGAATTCCTGTAACAGATATAATCCTATCATGTAGTCCACAGTGAATTCCTGTAACAGATATAATCCTATCATGTAGTCTACAGTGAATTCCTGTAACAGATATAATAAACGCGAAAGTTTGTGTAGTATGTTTGTGTGAGAGAGAGAGAGAGAGAAAGAATGCGTCAACTCGTGAACGGGTGCTGCTTGTGGGGTCTGGTCTGCTTTGTTTGTGATCCCGCAACTCGTTAATATTCATGTTCCCATATCCCAATGTGTACAACCAAACAAGAGAAATCTTATTAGTAAAGCTAATTAAAAAATATCGGACTATTAGATGACAAAAAAAAGTTTGGGATTTTAGTGAACTTGCTCCAATTCAATCAATTAGTGATAAGAATAAAATTGTCAATGTGATCGCGCCAAAAAAATTACCTGCCGGGCGTTTCTTGCCTGTTCTTTTGCTGGCGTAAGGAGGTTGGAACAGGCGTAGCTAGTTTTAAGATGACGTTTTAAAGTGATCACAATGTATCCTATTGAATAAATATTTTTTTTCTTTAAATTTATTCAGGAATAACTGCACACAATAAAGAAACAAAAAATAAAGAAACGCACAAAACAGTAACAATGTAGATAAGCCATTATATAGTAATATAACGTGATGGTGCGAACACTGCTGCTGTGTACAGTGCCTCCCAAAAAGGACTCGGCTCAGCATATGTTGGACGAATCCACAGCGCTGATTCTCAGCCAAGACCCTATTGTTGCCTTTGTTGCTCTTTCACGCAAAAACTACTGAACGGATTTGAGTGAAATTTGGAATGGAGATAGCTTACACCCTGTATTAAAACATAGGCTACTTTCTAGCCCGGAAAAGGGTTCCTACGGGATAACGGGAAGACGCGGGTAAAACCACGCGGCGCAGCTAGGATGGAAATCCAACTAATATAAGTGCGAAAGTTTGTGTGCGAATGTTTGTTACCACATATCACCGTAACTGCTAAACCGATTATGATGAAATTTGGAATGGAGATAGCTTATACTCTGGATTAACACATAGGCTTATATTAACACATGCTTTTTATTCAGGAAAAAGGTTTCTGCGGGATAACGGAAAGACGCGGGTGAAACCGCTGGGTACATTTCATATTTGCAACTGGCAAAACAATAATCGTGTGACGCGAAAACAAAAAAAAAGCAAATAAACAAACAAAAGCATTTTTTTTTCATAGAACTGGCTTGCTCCTAAAGTCGCTAACGCCACCTTTCTTTTAATTGTCTATTAATAAACCTCAACAAATACTGACCACAGACAAATCATCGTGCTCATCAGAGCCTCTCAAAGGTGCGTTTGGTCCCACAAACCCGTCCCAGGTCCCGTGGTAGTCGTAGCACATCATGTGAATGAGATCTAGGTATCGGCTGAGCCTCGTCAGGTCGTATGCTGCTTCCATGGTAGCTTTGCCGGCGCCGAGGGCTGCTGTGAGGATGTAGCCGCGGGGTTCGAAGGCTTGGCTAAGCTCCTGAAAGATTTTAGAAAGGGTATTAGAGAACATACACATGTAGATTATTGTAGAGCGATGGTGGCCGAACGGTAACCCGTGCGACTTACAAGGCGCCGACACCGAATTCGAATCCTCTCGGCCCCGCACCTATGACTTGATAAGTTATGTGCGGATTTGCCATCGCTCAAAACGGCGAAGGAAAACATCGTGAGGAAACCGGCATGTCCAAGAACTGCAACATTCAAGGGCATGCGACATCTATTAACCCGCACTGGGCCAACGTGGTAGATAACGGCCCATACTCTCTCTCTGAGAGAAGGCCAGAGTCCCAGCAGTGGGAACGTAAAGGCTGATGCTGATGAAACACATGTTTGCATTCACGCACACATGCACGCATGTCGCAAATATACGTACTTAGTAAAATATAAAAAAAGCGAAAGTAAGTCTGTCTGTCTGTCTCGTTTTCACGCCTAAACTACTGAATCGATTTCAATGAAATTTGGTACGGGAATAGTTTGATTCCTAAGGAAGGACATAGGATACTTTTTATCGCGATAAACTGTAGCCCACGCGGGTGAGACCGCGGGGAAAAGCTAATAAAAATACAGTGAAAGAATAAATAACTAAGGTAAAAGTAAAAAAAATGACTTGAACGAGTAGCCGCCTCGTCCCCAGGATATTGTTAAAAACTTACTTTGACTAGAAGAACAAAGTTTTCTCGATCCATCGGTTTCCCTTCCCTCTTCGTGGGGTACTCCCAGTCCAAGTCCAGACCATCAAACTGGTAGTGGCTGGAACCAAAAACAATATATTGTAAATATATTATATATTTTGGTCATCTTAATTTTTTTTAGAGCGATGGTGGCCGCACGGTGACGCGTGCTACTTACTAGGCACCGAGTTCGAATCCTCTCGGCCCCGCATTGTGCGGATTTGCCATCGCTCAAACAACGGTGAAGCATCGTGACAAAACATCGTGAGCAAACCGGCATGTCCAAGAACCACAACATTCTCTCTCTCTCTCTCTCCCCCCCCCCCCCTTTCTCCTCTCTCTCTCTAAAATATATAATTACCACAGACTTGCCTACTCTAAATCTGTTATACTCGTAATTACCATACTTTTTTAGTTTTCTATTAGCGTTAACGCTTGTAGAATGCTTCCGGACTAGAGGCGCTGGTCTTCTTACTTCTGTTGGGTTCTACTTACTTACTTCTATTGAGCTTCTCCTGGGTTCTACTTAGTTCTATTGAGCTTCTACTGGGTTCTACTTACTTCTATTGAGTTTCTCCTGGGTTCTACTTAGTTCTATAGAGCTTCTTCTGGGTTCTACTTACTTCTATTGAGCTTCTCCTGGGTTCTACTTAGTTCTATAGAGCTTCTTCTGGGGTCTACTTACTTCTATTGAGCTTCTGCTGTGCTCTACTTACTTTTATTGAGCTTCTCCTGGGTTCTACTTACTGTATTGCAGTTCTACTGAGTAGTACTTACCTCAAAAACGTCATCACACTTTGAACAAAGGTTTTTCTAGATACAGGATCGGACGCCATTTTTGAGTACTTGGGAGAGCCTTCGTTCCAACCTCCAATGGCGATTGTGCACTTCAAATGGGGATACCTCTCCTTTAGAGCCACCAGTCCTTTGTAGCCAGCCATTCCATCGTTCTTCTCCAGGTCTTGCCAAGGGTCTGAAACGATTAGACACTGTTAAGTACAGTACGAGGACACGATTGCAGTAGCACCTTAAAGTTCATAGTCGCCCGCACGGTAGGCAAGCCGGGGTGTCTCTGTGTGTGTGCGACCGGTAACCGCGCTCGCGCTGATTGGTTCATGTACACACGTACATGCGAAATGATTTATAGAAGGTCGTATGCGCGATTTTCTCTTATGATATCGCTTTTTGACTGCTTCTACAATAGGCAATATAATCATTATGGCTTTATAAAGCCTTAAAAATGTACTGTAACACTTAAAATCATAAAATAATGTTATAACACTTTGGATTTTAGAATGTAAACTAACGTCAAACTTCTACTACGCTACTTCAGCGTGAACGTTTCATTTTTCGTGTTTACAAACGTGTGACGTCATCTGTTAGGATTTGTGTTTTGGAACAGATAATAAATATTGGTATTTATTGATCGTACTTTTTTAATTTTTATTAGATATAATATAACAAAACAACATAATATATACAATTGGATAAAAAATTAAACTAAATACTAGAGCTAAACTATCTGTATAAAACTAAACATCTACAAATAAAAAACGTGATTTAGGTCGCTGCCTGCAGGTAGAGTGCCCAAGAGACTGGCGACATCACCTCTTTGAATGGCTAGGCTGATTCGTTGACCGAGGTAAGCGCCAGCCCTTTGGTCACCCTTTGATCCTACTAATAATATAAATGCGAAAGTTTGTGTGTGTGAATGTTTGTTACCACGTATCACCGTGACTTCTAAACCGATTTTGATGAAATTTGGAATGGAGATAGCTTATACCTGAATTAACACTTAGGCTACTTTTTACCCACAAAAAGGGTCTTGCGGGATAACGAGAATTAGAAAATTGGGCTTGATTCATCCTATTTACAATGAACACATTTTTTTTTGTATTTACTGTCCGGTTGCCTATTCTGACCTCGACCGTACCACCAAACTTACCAAGGCTTTTAATGCTGTTCTTCTCTTCATCCAGACCAGCAAAGGAGTACACTATATGCGTGCACATGGAGGGGTCCAAGTGGCCCAGGTTGTACCCGCCCAGCTTGGGCCGGTACGTGGCCCACGACGCCACGTAGCATACCACTTTCTTGCCGTGCATTGGACCTGGAATGTTGAAAATTTAAAATTATAAAAACCCCCGACATCTTGGACCACACGGAGAAAAAAGACCTTCCGTAATACCGTTTTCCTTCTGAGTCAAAAGGGAAGGAATTGTGATTCAGAAGGGAAACTAATACAAAATAAGGAAGGAAACGGTCTTGGAAGGTAAAGACTCAGAAGGAAAGTCAGATTTTTTTCTCAGTGCAATTCTCATCAAACATAGCTAAGAACCACATCGTCACCACCATCACCATCATCACTTAACATCAGGTGACTTGTGATCAAACGCTACCCTGTAAATAGTAAAAAAAAAAAAAAAAAACCACCGCAAGGAAACTGGATTCCAAATAAAAAAAACACCTATCGCTGTGTTTCGGTAGCTCTACTTGAGAGTCAGTTCCCAGTCCAAGTGTAGCGTGGCGCCACCTTCGACCACATCGTCGTTTAGCATCAAGTGACTTGTAGTCAAACGCTAAGAAGTAAAAAGTAAAAAATAAAATGAAAAATCAGACTAGGTGACTAGGACTAAGACCTACTGTGTAAAAAGTTATAACCTATCTTACTAATATTATAAAGGTGAAAGTTTTTTTAGGTATGGAATGGATGGATGGATGGATCGATGGATGGATGTTTGTTACTCTCTCACGCAAAAACTACTAAACGGATCTGAATGAAATTTGGAATGGAGATAGCTTATACCCTGGATTAACACATAGGCTACTTTTTATCCCGAAAAAGATTCATGTGGGATAACGGGAAGACGCGGGTATAACCGTGGGGCGCAAATTGTAAAGAAATAAAAGAATACAAAAAAATTCGAAAAAAAATCATCATCATCATCATTATCAGCCTTCCACGTTCCCACTGCTGGGACTCTGGCCTTCTCTCAGAGAGAGTATGGGCTATAACCTACCACGCTGGCCCAGGGCGGGTTGGTAGATGTCCCTTGAAAATGTTGCAGTTCTTGGGCATGCCGGTTTCCTCACGATGTTTTCCTTCACCGTTTTGAGCGATGGCAAATCCGCACATAACTTATTAAGTCATAGGTACGAGGCCGAGAGGATTCGAACTCGGTGTCGGCGTCTTGTAAGTCGCACGTCAAACCGTTCGGCGACCATCACTTTTAGAAAAAAAAAAAAAAAATACGTTACGTGATTTATTTTCACAATTGACAAAGCAAAGACAATAGAAAATGGCTGCCGATGTTTTCTTTACACTCTTCGTGTCCTAAAAACTTACGGAGCCGTATAAACAGTTACGTTTCGTGACAAATCTATACGCTTCACGGCATTCGCGCTTATGAGCTGGCTTAAAACTGTTTTCACTTTGATATTGGTTATTTGGATAAAACTAGATTCCAATAGTAATCACTACTTATTATAAAACGAAGTCCTCCGCGCCGCGTCTGTCTGTCTGTCAGTTCGCGTTAAACTCAAAAACTACTGCACCGATTTTCATGCTGTTTTCACCAATAGATAGAGTGGTTCTCGAGGAAGGTTTTAGGATATAATTGTGTAATAATAAACTAATTGTAAAGGTTATAGCGCCCAAAATATAACCTACTGGACGTTTCTTGTCGTCTCTTTTGCCGGTGAAAGATAATTAATTTTAAGCTTGCTAATTTTAAGTTTGTCGTTTTAAAGTGATTGTATCCTACTAAATAACTTAATGATTATAAGCATTTAATTCTGGCCGAACTTAGTACTATTTTTGGGAAATTAAATATTTTAATTTTTTTTTGTTCAATTATAATCGAATGGTATAAAATTTCAAGATAATGACATTTACGCCCGACATTAATAATCGATCCTGATCCGTTATCCGCGGTTTGGATCGATATGTCATGTCACAATATGTCATTTCAGTACTAGGACTTGACGTATTACTACTAAAATGACGTAATATCAAGATCCAAAACCACGGATAACGGATCAGGATCGATTATTAATTTCAGGCATAAGTAGATACGTGGTAACAAACATTCATTTATAATATTTGTAGAATCTTCGCTCTCAAGTAGGTATATCATTTATTTATAGATATAAATTCTTGCTCAAGAACATCAAAAAACAAGTATTTTTCCTTGAACAGAACTCGATTATGATCCAATATTTTAATGTCATTAATTCATCAATCTTATACATACAAAATTCCGGTGACCGTGGCTGTTCGTAACTATTCTCTTTCGAAACGGCTCGACCAATATCGATGAAATTTGGTACGGCGATAGTTTGGACTCTTAGGAAGGACATATACAACTTTTTATCGCTGTAAACTGTAGGTAAAACCGTAGAGAATGGCTAGTCAGACAAGCTCTTGGAAATGCCCTACCACCAAGCTATGGTTTCATCACAACATACAGACCTACATACGATAAAAGTTTACCCATTTATATATATAATAAAAAAATATCGGGGACAATTGCACACGAATTGACCTAGCCCCAAATTAAGCTCGAAACTTGTGTTATGGGTACTAGACAACTATGTACATACTTATATAGAGAAATAAATACTAATATAGATAGAAATATCCAAGTCTCAGGTACAAATATTCGTGCTCATCAGACATATATTTGCCCTTACCGGGATTCCAACCCGGGACCGCTAGCTTCGCAGGTAGGGATACTGCCAACTCGGCTACCGCGTCGTCATATATGAAGTTGAGTAACACTAGCTTTTGCCCTCGACCTGGTTTACGCATACACAATAATACACAAACCTAAATACTTCGGTAGAGCATTGTCTAACTAAAGATAAGATTCAACACGTTTTTTTTAATTAACTGACGTCACTCATCTAATATTTGAATAAGAATAAGAATAACTTATTTGTAACAAATTATACAAGACAAACACATTACGTAGAAATTTATTTATTATATTATTTTATTTTATTGGGGTGGCTTACAGCTACTAATAAACGTGAAAGAAGACTGATGATGATGAATACGTACGCCTATCGTTAGTATGGCTTCTTCAGATGAAAACTATCGATAGATCGGCAACACCACCCGAAGTCCGTCACTTGGTACAGTCAGCGACAAAAGTAGTTGATCGTTCTCGATTTTCCAAATGCGTTTCAAATCAGTAATTATTATAGTTTTTTTTACATTTTACATGGTATCATTTTGACCACAACATAACACACCTGATTTTAGGTGATGATGAGGTCAAAAATTGGTGTCTAAGATGATGAGGATAATAGAAAAAAGTGTGATTGTTCAACGACAATAAGCCGTTGACTGTACATCAATGTCATGTTATCAATTAGGTATTCTTTCTTATCAGTAACATTAACTTTATTGAAGTACCAATTAAATAATTTGGCGATTCGTTATCAGTAAACTTGTTTTCTGCAATCGGTTCAGGGACGAGTTCAACTAGTTAATCACTAATTACTTTTAAAAAACTACTAATCATCACATTTAAATTCAAAATATATTTTTTAACTCCCGACATTAATAATAATGTCGGGCGTTAAGCATAAAATACAACATGTATTGTGATCACTTTAAAACGTCAAACTTAAAACTAGCTTCACCTGTGCCAACCTCCTTACGCCGGCAAAGGAACAGGCAAGAAACGCCCGGCAGGTAAGTTTTTTGGCGCGATCACATTTACAATTGTATTCTTCATCATATTTATACAAGTTTGAGAGTAAGTATGTACGTTTGTTACTTCTTCACACTAAAACTGCTTAATGGATTTGAGTGAAATTTGGAATGGAGATAGCTTATACCCTGGATGAATACATAGGCTACTTTTTATCCCGAAAAAAGGTTCCTGCGGGATAAACGGAAGACGCGGGTGAAACTAGTACCTGATAACTTTAATTTCTCCACTTTTTTCACACTTCATGACTCGTAATAGCACACGCTTTCTCTTTACATTGTTAATGCTATACGCTGAAGTTTTTATAACATTACTAGTCGTTCCCCACGGTTTTACCCATGTAAACTACAGTTTATTGCAAAAAAAAGTATGCAGTTTGATTCTTCAGAGTCCAAACTATCTCCGTACAAAATTTCATCAAAATCGGTGAAGCCATTTAGGAGGAAATTAGTTACGAAAATGCCCACAAAAATTTTATATATATATGTATAAAGATATTACGCACGTGTGTAGTTTATATTTAAATACTCATTGCAAAAAATCCTTTCACTCACCACCCAAGGTCTGTCCATCCAAAACTGACGCCATTGCGAACACAATCAAAAATATTAAAGTCAACATTTTTCACTTGAAAGTCTGTGTAGCAGTAAAATCTTTTTGGTCACTCTTCCCTGCTCTGCCAAGAAAAGGTTGGAACACTGGCACTGGCCGAAAAGAACATTGAAAACAAAACTTTTAAAATTTAAACTTCGAATGCGTCGCCCGCGTCGCGGTCATTCTTGTACACTGAGTTCCTATTTGACATTTAGATCATGTTTCGCCACTTACTTTTACATATCATTCTTCAATTTTCAACCTTAACATCTGAGAAATAACGTTCAAATTCGGCTGTCAAAATTTCTCATTTCCATGTGAAATGTTATCAAGTTAGCCTTTGAGTAATTTGAAACTTACAACCTTGAGTTTAAGGTTGGTTTTCATTTGTGATTGAAACAAAGAACTTATAACAGGTTTTTAAGGCAGTTTGGTTTTCCAGTATTTAACGGATTCCTGAGCGTGATGGATGAATAGAGAACAGAATTACGAGAAAAAACTCAGTTTGTAATTTATTGATGATACATTTACACAATTTGCTATGTTTTTAATTGTCTAAAAATATAGAATATGTAACCTTCACAGTTTATTATTATTAAATGTTTTTTAAACTTGACATAATAAGTTGTTTTAATGAAAAATAGAGTTAGTTGTATATAATGAATTAACAGCAAAAAAAAGTGACTGAGGAGGTTTTTAAAATGACTGATTCAATTATAACTGTAATAAAATTGTTGTTTAATTACTTACAAATTTATTTTTAATTACTTTTGGAACTCGTTATAAGCATTTCATGTTACAAAAATGTATAGGTAAGTAGGTACTACATTCCCTGCGTGCGACTAGGTGGAGCGACGACTTGCGCCGAGTGGCTGCCAGTAGTTGGATGAGAAGAGTCGAAGACCGGGCTCAGTGGCGTACCTTGGGAGAGGCATATGTCCAGCAGTGGACTGGTACAGGCTAACGATGATGCTGATGAAAATTTCTATTACATTTAAAAAAAAAAAACAATAATGTTTATTCAATAGGATACATTGTGATCACTTTAAAACGTCAACTTAAAACTAGCTACGCCTGTTCCAACCTCCTTACGCCGGCAAAAGAACAGGCAAGAAACGCCCGGCAGGTAATTTTTTTGGCGCGATCACATTGACAATTTTATTCTTATTACTAATTGATTGAATTGGAGCAAGTTCACTAAAATCCCAAGCTTTTTTTGTCATCTAATAGTCCGATATTTTTTAATTAGTTTTACTAATAAGATTTCTCTTGTTTGGTTGTACACATTGGGATATGGGAACGTGAATGTTAACGAGTTGCGGGATCACAACCAAAGCAGACCAGACCCCACAAGCAGCACCCGTTCACGAGTTGACGCATGTTTAACACATTTAATGTATTATTCTTTTATTAATCTACTGTAAGTGCAACAAAGATCCTTTGAGAGTTGAAACTAATATAATTTGTAGGTGTTTGTAGGTATACCAATGCTCAAAACAGTGAAAGAAAACATCGTGAGGAAACCGGCGTGTCCAAGAACCACAACATTCAAGGGCATGCGACATCTACGCTATCGCTAGGCCAGCGTGGCAGATAACAGCCCATACTTTCTCTCTGAGAGAAGGCCAGAGTCCCAGCAGTGGGAACGTAACAGGCTGAGGATGATGATGTAGGTATACCTACTTAATAAGATGCTTGAATTCTAGAAATAAAACAAAATTAACAATTCAAAACTTTATTTGTACAACAATTCGCACTTACAACAAAATAAATAAAAATAAAGGAGATCACGAGTTGAAAATAAGTTTATATAGGAATGAAAATGGCAAGTAAAAGCGTGATTAAAAAATTGTACAGTACGAGGACAAAATTGCAGTAGCACCTTAAAGTTCATAGTCTCCCGCTCGGTAGGCAAGCCACGTGTCCCTGTGTGCGTGCGACCGGTAACCGCGCGCGCGCTGATTGGTTCACGCTCACACGTACGCGAAACGGGTTATAGAAATATGGTCGTATTTCAAAACGTTCTAAAGTAAATGAAACTAAGATTTAATCTAAGTTTCTGTAAGTTGAGAGGCAATATTCCCATTGAAATTAGGGCTTAAAAGATTTACCATGTTATATGTCAGAGTGACGAGCGCAGTGCATTACCGGATTTTGAACGGTTGCAATTGAACTGCGCCTCTAGCCAATATGCATTCTGAAATCGTTGACGCTAATAGAAAACAAGAAAAAAGTATTGGTTTGACATATTTCAACGCTAAGTCAGAAATATGTCAAACCAATACTTTTTTCTTGTTTTCTATTAGCGTCAACGATTGCAGAATGCATCTTGGCTACGGGCCCTGTAATGGGCAAGCGTGGCACTCACCATCAGACAAGCGATAAGCTCATCTCGTCTTTTAGTTACTTGATTTTGGTATTTATCAACGAAAACAATCGTATAATATGTCAAGGCAAGCAAAATAACAAATACTTATTGGGCGTTAAGAGTACGCTAGTCAGTTTTTTCTCTAGACAAAAGTTGCAGACTGATTTCTTCTCTGTTTGACTTTGTACAGCCAAAGTTAAGTGTTGTATCGATTTGTCTCATCATTATCTATGTCTGTACGTAAACGGAACAGTTAAATATAATGTAATTTGAAAGTTATCAAAGTTAACAAGTCAAAGGTCAAGTCAAGTCAAGTTAGGTTAGTTGTGAGATGTATTTGGTAGTTGAGCCTTGAAAGATTAGTATTTTAAAACTAACCTTAACGCAAATTTGAGCGTAAAAAATAATAGAAGAAGTATTATAACACTAAAACAAAATACGTACAGACATACTCGTAGTCTCGTCTATCAAGAGATAAGGTATAGCTTTATTTTGCTTTGAGTAATATTCGCATAAAAAAACGGGTTAATTTGTTTTTCTATATTTATTTGTGTGATTGCATAAGTATGTTTCTATTGCTTTTATCTACAAATAAAAAAAATTGTGAAGAACGTGGCATGTCCATGAAGCACTACATTCAAGGGCATGCGTCATCAACCAACCCGCACTGGGCCAGCGTGGTAGATTACGGACCATACCCTCTCTGAGAGAAGGCCAGAGTCCCAGCAGTGAGATCGCAATAGGCAGATGATGAGTAAAAATACTCTTGTCTTTTGTCAACCAGTTCTAGATGAATAGATTGAATAGCGCACTTTTAACTACTTAAATGCAATATTAAATTAACTTACTAACTAATTAATAAATAATAGTTTACGGTCATTAACATGAAATGATTCATTTTGTTTGTCAAGCTGAATCATTTAAATTCGTCATTGCAATATTTGAATTATACGAGGAAAAGGTTGGGTCAATCGCTTGACTCATTCCCTTGTGTCCGGCAAAGGATTCGAGTTTCAAATAATCGAACCTCGAATGTCGATTTTTTAAATCGATTTTTTAGATTTCGTTTTTTCCTTAGCAGTATTGCGATTCTAGTCTCGCATCCGTACATCAAGATCGGCCTGATGACAGTTCTGGTGATAATGATGATCAATCCGTCAATAGTCAATTTCAATTTCAATTTCAATTTATTTATTTATTCAATAGGATACATTGTGATCACTTTAAAACGTCAAACTTAAAACTAGCTACGCCTGTTCCAACCTCCTTACGCCGGCAAAAGAACAGGCAAGAAACGCCCGGCAGGTAATTTTTTTGGCGCGATCACATTGACAATTTTATTCTTATTACTAATTGATTGAATTGGAGCAAGTTCACTAAAATCCCAAGCTTTTTTTGTCATCTAATGGTCCGATATTTTTTAATTAGCTTTACTAATAAGATTTCTCTTGTTTGGTTGTACACATTGGGATATGGGAACATGAATATTAATGAGTTGCGGGATCACAACCAAAGCAGACCAGACCCCACAAGCAGCACCCGTTCACGAATTGACGCATGTGCCAGCCATCGCTCTCCTCGACCATATGAGAGGGAAGAGGGCGACCAAGTCAATAGTACTTTATTCAATAGGATACATTGTGATCACTTTAAAACGTCAAACGTAAAACTAGCTACGCCTGTTCGAACCTCCTTACGCCGGCAAAAGAACAGGCAAGAAACGCCCGGCAGGTAATTTTTTTGGCGCGATCACATTGTCAATTTTATTCTTATTACTAATTGATTGAATTGGAGCAAGTTCACTAAAATCCCAAGCTTTTTTTGTCATCTAATGGTCCGATATTTTTTAATTAGCTTTATTAATAAGATTTCTCTTGGTTGTAAGAGGCTAAACGTCCATATAGTTAACCGAGGGCGATATGACTCCTCGGATCCAGTTGGCGGTGACCTTCACGTTGTGGTAGATGCCAGGCTGGTGGTCCACTCCGCAGCCGAAGCCAGCCGAGGTGATGCCGACGAGGTAGTACCGACCATTGTCCAGGACAATCAGCGGACCGCCTGAGTCGCCTGAAAGGTTAAATTGACAAAGTTGTAGTGCTCGGAGATAAAAGACCTTCCGAAATACCGTTTTCGTTCCGAGTCAAAAAGGAAGGACTTGTGATTCAGAAGGAAAACTAATACAAAATAAGGAAGGAATCGATCTTGGAAGGTAAAGACTCAGAAGGAAAGTCAGATTATTTTTCTCAGTGTGGTAGGATTCTTTTGAAGAGTTCGCCTGAGGTACCTTTGCTAGTTATACCAAAACTGCTTAGCCGTGGTGTGCAAACATTAACAGTCTTCCGGATTAAGGGCAATGTTGCTAGTGAAATCACAGGGCATAATAAATTTAAATTTTAAAAACCCCCCGACATCTTGACTGATTTTCATCAAACATAGCTAAAAACACTCGCTCGTAACTCACCTTTCATACAAAATAAAACTAAATTGAAATTCGCTTCATCCGTTCGCGAGCTACGGTGCCACAGACGGACAGACAGATCAAACTTATTACACCCCTCTTTTTGCTTTGGGGGTTAACAAGATTTTTCATCCTAACCTTCCCACTAATATTATAAATGCGAAAGTTTGTGTGTGTGTGAATGTTTGTTACCAGGACCACGTATCACCGTAACTACAAAACCGATTTTGATGATATTTGGAATGGAGATAGCTTATACCCTGGATTAACACATAGACTTTTTATCTACGTAAAAGGCTCTTGCGGGATAACGGGAAAAGGTGGGTGAAAAAAAAAATATATTGTAATAACCCTGTTTACTATACTTAGTGTTTACTTTATTCTGTGAGAAAAGGAACGTACCTAAGCAAGCGTCTTGGTGTCCATCCGAGTGGCCGGCGCAGATCATCTCCGAATGTATTTCTACAGAGATTTGCTTGCTTTCATGCCAGTTGATACATTGCTCCTTACCTGGAAAAGTAAATAAATATGAAAATATGAATCTAAATATATATAACTCAAAGGTGACTGAAGGACTGACATAGTGATCTATCAGCGCACAGCTCAAACCACTGGACGGATCGGGCTGAAATTTGGCGTGCAGGTAGATGTTATGACGTAGGCATCCGCTAAGAAAGGATTTTGATTAATTCTACCCCCAAGGGAATAAAATAAGGGATGAAAGTTTGTATGAAACTTTGTCAATTTTAAACTGATCGGGCTGAGACTTTGCATGCGTAAAGCTGTAGCCCACGCGGGTTTAACCGCGGGGAACAGCTAGTAATAAATAAATATAAATAAATACCATTGCACAGAAAATGACCTAGCTAGGTGGACCGACGACATTGTAAGAGTCGCAGGGAGCTGATGGATGCCAATAGCTAATTAGCCGTTCATGGTGGAGTTTAAGGAGGGAGGCCTATGTTCAGCAGTGGGCTTCTTCCGGCTGATGATGATGACGATGATGATGATGATGATGATGGAGCATAGTAGTACTGCAATTTTATCTTAGTTCCTAGTATTATTTGAACCTTTGTACATCAACTAACTAATTAACTTCGATGGCTCAGCGACCCAAAGTGTGTCTTGGCCTCCGAAACGAGAGAGCGCCACTCTTTTCTATCCTGAGCGATTTCAAACCAGTTCAGAGTGTGGAGCTCGCGCAGGTCCGCATCCACCGCGTCCTTCCAGCGGTATCTAGCGCGTCCGACCGGCCTACGGCCATTCGGTCCCAAATACGAACGCTTTGCTGCCCGATCCTCCCCCATGCGCACTACGTGGCCAAGCCAACGTAGTCCGTGCGATTTAATTTCACCGACCACGTTGGGCTCGCGCACTAGATCTTCGATCTCTTGGTTTTTCCGGATCCTCTACGTGCCATCTTGCCGGCGAGTACATGCGAGTACATGCGAGTACACATACATTAACTTTTCTTAAATATAATGACAAACGGACACTCACGGCACGACTAGTCCACCGATTTAAAGTTGCTCAGCGAGCTATGGAAAGGGCTGTGCTTGGGGTTTCTCTGAGGGATCGAATCAGAAATGAGGTGATCCGTCAGAGAACTAAAGTCACCGACATAGCCCACAGAATTAGCAAGCTGAAGTGGCAGTGGGCTGGTCATATAAGCCGCAGAACCGACAACCGTTGGGGTAGACGTGTTCTTGAGTGGAGACCGCGACTTGGCAAACGTAGTGTAGGACGCCCTGCGACAAGGTGGAGCGACGACTTGCGCCAAGTGGCTGCCAGTAGTAGGGTGAGAAGAGCCGAAGACCGGGCTCAGTGGCATACCTTGGGAGAGGCCTATGTCCAGCAGTGGACTGATACGGGCTGATGATGATGATGAATGACAAACAATACGGTCCCGTTAGTACGGAACGCTCAAAATGTACGTAAGAAGTTGGACTTACTAAGTATAGGCACAGTGGCAGATCTAAGCAGATTGGTGCCAGTGTGACTGTTACTGGCGTCAGTCTTCCCCCAGCCGGCGATGACGCCGGACCTGCCGCGGAGCTCCGTATTGTAATCAGGCAGGCAGATCGGCAGGATGTGGGACATGTACGTGATTGGCCGAGCGAGCTTGAGTAGAGCGATGTCGTAGCGATCCGGTTGGGTCATTCGAAATTGGAAGAGCGGGTGCAGGATTTTTTGTACTACACTGCAACATGGAAAAATTTGCTTGTAGCGTTGTGCCTTTGTTACGTCAATCATAGCGCTATTTAACGGCATTTCCTGTTAGTGTGGCCCCAGCATGATGAACAGTGTTTACCCAAGTTTCCTAGCTGGGTAGTGAGTGGCGCTGGTGTCCACTGCGCCCAGCCATACAACGATGTCGCGCGTGTGCGCCCGGGAGACGCAGTGCGCTGCCGTCGCCACATACAAACGGGATACTGAAACAGTAAAAAAAAAACAATGGCCAAAACGGACCTGAGCCTGTATGAAAACGAGCTATGTATGAAAAAAAAAATAATAATACCCGAACAATCACATACATTGCTCTGACCCCTAACTAGCACCTATCGGTGTGTTCCGGCAGCCTCACTTGAGAGCCAGTTCCCAACACAGGTGGCGTGGCGCCATCTTGGACCACATCGTCATTTAACATCAGGTTACTTGTGGTCAAACGCTACCTTATAAGTAGTAATCAAAAATATAAGAATTACTTCGAAACTGAAAATTTTTAATGTAACTTATACGCATGGCATTCTTTACCGGCCAAAGGCAGGGAACGTCCATGAAGACCAGAAATTGGAATTGGCTACTTCAGTCACCTTATTTGAAAGAAACAACGCAATATATAAAGTTATATGTACCAAGAACTCCTCCACACTGGAACTCTAATATTCTCACGTGAGCCTGCCACGGGAACTCTGCGAACCTCGCCTCTCGACCTCCAATGATTCTTTTCTGCAGTATTCTTGAAGATGGAAGGCCGCAGTCCATCTGGAAACCAATGGCAGAACAAATTAGACCACAACGTTCTTAATAAAAGTGGAAGGTATAGTAGAATTAATAACGAACTAATAGCGATGATGGCTCAGTGGTAGTGACGTCGGCTTGCGATCCGTAGGACGTGGGTTCGAATCCTGCAATGAGCTTGAGCTTTCGGTGAAGGAAAACATCGTGATGAAACCATAGCTTGGTGGTAGGGTATTTTCTAGTACTCGCCTGGCTAGCTACCACCCTCTCGTTAAGAATCTGTCGCCAAACACCTATCGGTGTGTTCCGGCAGCCTCACTTGAGAGCCAGTTCCCAATCCAGGTGTAGCGTGACGCCATCTTCGACCGCATCGTCACTTAACATCAGGCGACTTGTGGTCAAACGCTACCCTGTAAATAGTAAAAAAAAAAAAAAAATTATCCTACTAATATTATAAACGTGAAAGTTTGTAAGTATGGATGGATGAAAGAGTAACAAACATCTTGTTACTCTTTCACGCAAAAACTACTGAACGGATCTGAATGAAATTTGGAATGGAGATAGCTTATACCCTTAATTGACCCACATAGGCTACTTTTTATCCCGGAAAAAGGCGGGAAGTTCCCGCTATCCTGCAGGAACCTTTTTCCGGGCCCCCCTTTTTCGGACCCACCTTTTTCCGGTCCCCCCTTTTCCGGAACCCCCCTTTACGGACCCCCCATTTTCCGGACCCCCCCCTTTTTCCGGACCCCCCTTTTTCCAGACCCCCCTTTTTCTGCACCCCGCGGTTTGCAACAAGTTTAAAATAATCGTGTCTCTGTACTCAATTCGGTGGGGACAGTGGGAATATATTGGAATATTATTAAAGTGTTTTATTGTCCGCCACCGGGGAACAGAGAGATCATTTTGCTTGACCCTGCCTAGGAAGCTAGCGGTCCCGGGCTCGAATCCTGGTAAGGGCAAATATATGTGAGACGAGCACAAATATTTGTTCCTGAGTCTTGGATATTTCAATCTATATAAGTATTTATTTCTCTATTTCAGTATGTATATCATTGCCACATACCACGAGTTTCGAGCTTAATTTGGGGCTAGGTCAATTTGTGTGCAATGGTCCCCCGATTTTTTTTTTAAATATCTCTCCACCTTCTTCTTCTTCTTGTGGTGCCATCTCCTACTGGAGGTCGGCTATCATTAGGGCTATCCTAATTTTGGATGCTGCTGCTCGGAACAGGGATCTTGTGCTCATTTTGAACCAAGTCCGGAGATTTTTGAGCCATGAGGTACGTCTTCTTCCAGGTTTTCTGTCCACCAGTGGTGGCGAAAGGCAATGTTTTAAAAGAGTTGTCTCTCTGGCCACCAGAGATGCCTCCAGTAGTGGACAAGCTGGTAGTTGACATCGGGCATGATCCTTTATAAAATGCAGCTTCGAAGTTACCTGACTGACGTCATCATCGACTCTCCGTCGGAACACGTTGTTGGGCATCACGCTCCTTTGAGGCACTTGCCTCAACTTTGGTGGAGACATCTTATACTTCCAGTCGGACGATGGTATACTGCAACAGGGAATACGAGAACGTTCTCGAATAACACAGGAACAAAGCAGCGATGAGGACTGAGCCCTCATGATGCAGTGACATTGGCTTGTGATCCGCAGGTCGTGGTTTCGAATTCTACAATGAGCTTGAGCTTTCGGTGAAGGACAACATCGTGATGAAACCATAGCTTGGTGGTAGTGCTCGCCTGGCCAACTACCACCCTCAAGTTAAGAATCTGTCGCCAAGCACTTATCATGGCAGCCACATGGTAACTTTGACCACAAGTCATCTGATGTTAAGTGACGATGTGGTCGAAGGTGGCGCCACGTTACACCTGGATTAGGAACTAGCTCTCAAGTGAGGCTGCCGGAACACACCGATAGGTGCTTGGCGACAGATTCTTAACACGAGGGACTTTGATCATAGTGTAGAATTTGGTTGTGAAACGGCTCAAAAACCTAAGTCTTATGACTACCAAGAACTATTGACCATGGTAGTGTAAAACAGTATTTTGATCACAATGTGCTTTATCAGCAGTATTAAAGCACCTGTTATCAAACTCCTGGCGGGTTGGTTCTGGTGGTCCACAGCAGGAGAAAAGCCATCCTCCGCAGCCTCGCAGCCTCGTCCCTCCTCGGAGCCAGCAGCTGAAGGTCAACGTGCAAGGACGGACTTCCGATCCAAGAGTGCAGGTGCTAGGGTAGCCCAGGAACGACGCTATCATGCGGCTTGTGAGAGCTGGAAATTGTATGGATAATCATCAGCCTATTACCATGCTACTGCTGGAACTCAGGCCTTCTCTCAGAGAGAGAGTGGGCTGAAATCTACCACGCGGGCCCAGTGCGGGTTGGTAGATGTCGCATGCCCTTGAATGTTGTGGTTCTTGGACATGCCGGTTTCCTCACGATGTTTTTTTCACCGTTTGAGCGATGGTTAATCATCAGCCTATTCTATTCCTACTGCTGGAACCCGGGACTTCTCTTAAAAAGATAGGGGTAAATTATTAAATCGTATGGGTCACGATTTACCTATTTGCCCGTTGGCTCAGTGTGGGTCGGTAGATGTCGCATGCCCTTGAATGTTTTGGTTCTTGGATATTGCTGTGTCTTCACGACGCTTGACTAGTGGGTTTAAATCATGAAATGAACTTGAACTCTTAGTGAAGAAAAACGTCGTGATACCATAACCTGGCGGTAGAGCATTCTGTAGTGCTCGTCTGACTAGCTACTGTCTCGAGTTAAGAATCTGACGCTAAGCACCTATCAGTGTGTTCTGGCATCCTCACTTGAGAACCAGTTCCTAATCTAGGCATGAATGGAGACAATTTCAGCCACGTCTTCACTTAACATCAGGTGGTTTGCGGTTCAATGCTGCCTTGTAATATGGAAAGAAAATGCTGCAAAATTAAAAGGAACGATAATATAATAATATCCTTCTAATATTTTGTATGTATGTATGGATGGATGGATGTTTGTTACTCTTTCACGCAAAAACTACTGAACAGATCTGAATGAAATATGGAAAGGAGATAGCTTATTCCCTAGATTACCCCATAGGCTACTTTTTATCCCGGAAAAGGTTCTTGCGGAAGACGCGGGTGAAACCGCGCAACTAGTCTAAGAATAAAAAGGTCTTACTTGATGAGAAGCTAGATGTATCAACGGCACTGCTAAATCCAGCAACATTTAACACAACCAAAGAGATCAATACTCCTGAATTCAAGTTCCATTTCAGCCTCTTTTCTCTTTCATTCGTAATCTTTGCAAATGCATTGTCTGAGCCACCACTATCATTCTTCCAAAGAGGTTTATCAGTTTGTCTCTGCCATGATTTCTTTTTGGCAGAATTGCTTTCGGTAACTGCTTTGCGCTCATGACTTCCTTTGTCAAGTACTTTGTGGTTAAGATTTATCTTCTTCCTTGCCTTTCTAGCAAAATTTACACTCTTTTTATCAGCATTATTTTTCTTGGATATATTGTCCGTAGCTCTTTTCTTGCCTTCTATAAAGTGAATATTTCCCCGATTTGGTCTTTTATGAAGACAAATCTTTGCTCTTTTAAAATTCGTTCTTTTGCTTGGTTTTTTATCAGTAGTTTTACCTGTCTTTGATATGTTGTCAGCAGCTTTAGCCTCTTCTAATATATTTTCATCAGTTTTATCTCTCTCTAATACAATATTATCAGATTGTTTACCCTTGTCTGATATACTGTTATCATTTTCACCTTTTTCTGATATATTATCATCAGTTTTATCTATCTGTAGCACAATGTTATCAGATTTTTTACCTTTTTCTGATATATTATCATCATTTTCACCACTTTCTGATACACTGTCATCAGTTTTAAGTCCATCTGATAATTTGTCATAACTTTTATCTTTTACAGTTTTATCCTTTAACTTATTGTCAGAACTTTTATTCCTCTTTGGAATATTGTTAGCAACATTTTGCGTCTTGGGTGCGTCATGAGTGCGTCGTTGCGTTGCTCCATAATAACATATCCATGTGGAGTCATGGCTCACCAGTGACATGGCTCGGTCGCGATGCTTGACATAGCGTGAGTTGTGTTTTTACTTGATGAAAATTATGCGTCTGAAAAGAAAAATGAGAAAATTGTTGAAGAACTAAAATGAGTAAACAGGGGAAGGACATAGGATAATTTTTATTGCGATAAACTGTGGTCCCCGCGGGTGTACGGGTGCACCTGTTTTTAACTCCCGACGCCAAAAGAGGGGTGTTATAAGTTTGCGTCGATGTCTGTCTGCCTGTCTGTATGTCTGTGTGTGACATCGTAGCTCTCAAACAGATGGGCCGATTTCGATGCGATTTTCTTCATTTGAAAGCCAGTTTCCTTTGTGGTTCTTAGCTATGTTTGGTTAATGTTAGTTCAGCAGTGTAGGAGTATTAGCTCTTTTCCAAAATAATGTAAAGCATGTTTAACCCCCCACGCAAAAAGAGGGGTGTAATAAGTTTGACGTGTCTGTCTGTCTGTCTGTCTGTCTATAGCACCGTAGCTCGTGAATGGATGAAGCGATTTCAATTTAGTTTTTTTTATCAATGGTGAGTTACGGGCGAGCTTTTTAGCTTTTGTTTCATGAAAATCGGTAGATGTCGGGGGTTTTTGTAATTAAAAATTTTACTACAAATTATTATTATTTTAAGTAAAGAATCTGCCGCTAAAAGTGCATCTTCATCGTTTACGTCCAATTATCACCGGTGAAAGCGATTCCGCGCCGGTTCCCTTCTGGGGCGCGACCTCGGCTGATTATTCTCACCGCGTAATGATGATTTCTACGTTAATTGGAGGTTGGCTGTGACATTGACACTTCTCATTCAACAAAGAATAGCTACGTACGGCATTTTCACCCACGCGGATTACAGTTTATCGCGATTATCGCGAAAGAACAGGCAAGAAACGCCCGGCAGGTAATTTCTTTGGCGCGATCACATTGACAATTTTATTCTTAGTACTAATTGATTGAATTAGAGCAAGTTCACTAAAATCCCAAGCTTTTTTTTGTCATCTAAATAGTCCGATATTTTGTGATAAGCTTTACTAATAAGATTTATCTTGGTTGGTTGTGCACATTGGGATATGGAAACATGAATATTAACGGGTAAAAAGTGTCCTATGTCCTTCCACAGGGTTCAAACTATCTCCATAGCAAATTTCATCACGATCGGTTTTGACGGTGAAATGATGACGGCTCAGTGGTAGTGGTTGTGAGTTCGAATTCTACGATGAGCTTGAGCTATCGGTGAAGGAAAACATCGTGATAAAACAACAACAACAATAAGGGCATTGTCTAGTGCTCGTCTGGCTAGCTACCAAGTCAAGAACCTGTCACCAAGCACCTATCGGTGTGTTCCGGCAGCCACACTTGAGAGCCAGTTCCCAGTCCGGGTGTAGCGTGGCGCCATCTTTGACTACATTGTCGCTTAACATCAGGTGATTTGTGGTCGAAAGCTACCCGTAAAAAGTAAAAAAAGGTTTATCCAGAACAAACAATCAAATAATAATAATAAAATAATAATAAATAAATATCGGGAACAATTGCACACAAATTGACCTAGCCCCAAATTAAGTTCGAAACTTGTGTTATGGGTACTAGACAACGATATACATACTTATATAGAGAAATAAATACTTATATAGGTAGAAATATCCAAGACTCAGGTACAAATATTCGTGCTCATCACACATATATTTGCCCTTACCGGGATCCGAACCCAGGAGCGCTAGCTTCGCAGGCAGGGATACTATATACCAACTCGGCTACCGCGTCGTCTTTAAATCTTTTCCCTTTATACATTAAGTATAGATAGATATGGCTGGCAGTAGTTGGATGAGAAGAGCCGAAGACCGGGCTCAGTGGCGTACCTTGGGAGAGGTCTATGTCCAGCAGTGGACTGATACGGGCTGATGATGATGATGATGATAGATAGGTATGAGACGCACTGGTTGAAGACATGTCTTCAGGCTTTGAGGTAGATAAACTTTTTTAAACGTCCCAAAAACAACAGCCTGCATTTCATAATGACGTGACAAATAAGGATATGGAAACCGGTATGTAGTATTCAACAAAACAATATTTCTGAAACGTAGAAAGTTTCATTTATATTGTTGTGCGTTTTCCCCTCACTCGATTTCGTGGATTTCACGAAATCTTTTTCAAAGAAGATCACTTCTGTTCGCGTGAAAACTGATTTGCATTTTTGAGCAATATATAATAAACAATACATTTTAGAAAATAAAAGGTTTTGTTACTAGCCAGACTTGCTTCATGAATATTCAGAATACAAAATATTAGAAAATATTTCTAAAATAAAAGGGTGTAAGGGGTTCCAATAACATCTCAATGAATCCAAGTCAACCTCTCCTGCACGTGGTACACCCTGCTGACAAACGAACGAGGCTCTGACGACCCATCAACACGTACTGGACCAGCGTGATGGGTTATGGTCCAACCCCCCCCCCCCCCCCCCCGCCCCCTTTATTATGGATATTACACTTTTGAGGAGCGGTGGCCTGAGGTTGCGGGGGATAGAGATATCTGGAGGGAAATGGGGGAGACCTTTGCCCAGCAGTGGGACAGTATAGGTTAAAAAAAATGTATGGGCTGTAATCTACCACCCCGCACTGGGCAGCGTGGTAGATGTCGCATGCCCTTGAGTGTTGCAGTTCTTGGACATGCCGGTTTCCTCAAGCAGGATAATTCATTTTATTTCGCCTTCGTGAGAGTCTTTTAACTGATACTTATTCTTCTCCTATCTTTGTTTATATTTCAACACTAGTGGCTGGCTTTGCACGGGTTAGGCGCGTATCGAGTTCATACAAAACCCCAAAGAAAAGCAGCACGTCATATTTTAGGTTAAGTATATAATACATGTATTTATTTATACTGTTTTAAACTACCATGGTCAAAAACATTAGAATCAGGTTTTATAACGGGATAATTACCATGTATTTGTTTTTGTTTGAGTTCTCGATATTTCGACACTGTTACAAGCGCCATGATCGCGAGAATACTAAAAGTTTCTGCGGGTAGGATTGTTGATGATATAACGGGCAGACGTGTCTATCTACCCGCTTCCTCGCACGTTTTTTGCTTGCGATGACATTACCATTTTCACACAAGTCACTCGCAACTCGATTCAAATCGAGTGATTGTATTTATTTGTCTCATAGCGTAAGTTTAAGTTTCACGTGTATTGCTTTTTGCTACAAATAAAGATATTATTATCTTTTGTCTAATTTATGCATTTAATTCGTAATCTACATTTACATTAATTAGAGACCGAAAACTTTTTTTATATATAAGCAATTTATCACGGTGTATAATTTTAGGTCTAATATATCCCTCTTCAAATGTGATTTAGCCCAAAACTGATAGGTACCGACTTGGCAACACTGGTTATAAGATTAGAACTAGTGTTGCCAAACTATCAATTGTAAAACTATCGATGGTTTTGAAAAAGCCATACTATCGATAGGCCTGTCGATAGTATCGATACTATCCGTAGCTTAAAACGAGGCAATTCTATCGAATAAATGCAATGAAATCGATACTATCGATACTCGTAAATGAAAAACTATCGATAGTCTTGCCTCGTTTTAAGCTATCGATACTATCAATAGGCCTATCGATAGTGTGGCGATTGGTTGGCTATCGATAGACTATCGATTAACTATCGATCGGCAACGCTAATTAAAACCCGAGACCTGATGAAGACCTGATGACCCGATTAAGATCAGTTACATTATTTGTGCAATCCCATGACTTGTAGACCACTTTTTGTAGTTCACTGCTCATATCAAATGTTGATGGTAGAGACTTGAGGTCAAACGTTAGACTCGTGTAACAGGACCTTGGACCTTTTTTACACCTTGTGTTACATTATTGTAGTTTTAGTAAGGATCCCTAATTTTTTTGAAAATAATATATCGCCTATGTCCATCGGGAATAGCGTAACTTTCCAACAGAGAAAGAACTTCTTAAATCGGTTCAGTAGTTTCGGAGCCTATTCAATGCAAACAAACAAACAAACAATCAAATCTTTCCTTTTATAATAGGTATTAGTATAGATAGACAAAAGGAACAAAAACCCCGACTGCGCCAAAATAAAGTACCCTATGTCACTCCCACAATAAAGAGGAATCTAATGACACCTCATATGTTAAAATCCATCAAGCCATTTAGGCTACAGGCCGTGCCAAAGAAATATACATACATACATACATACACTCGAAAAACATAACCCTCTTTCTTTCGTTGTCGGGTAAAAAGGGGTTTGATTTCGTAAAAGGAAAGGTTATTTTTGACACAACCATAAAAGGTCTATAGCAAAATTTCAAGACCATATGTAGAGAAATCTTATTAGTAAAACTAATTAAAAAATATCGTACTATTTAGATGACAAACAAGCTTGGGATTGTAGTGAACTTGCTCCAATTCAATCAATTAGTAAATAAGAATAAAATTGACAATGTGTTCGTGACTACGTGCCACATACTTTTGCCGGCGTAAGGAGGTTGGAACAGGCGTAGGAGGTTTTAAGTTTGACGTTTTAAAGTGATCCTATGTATCCCACTACTTACAGCGTAGCACTATGAATAATACGCGACCACCAAGCTATGGATTCATACGATGTTTTCCTTCACCGAAAGCTCAACCTCACTATAGGATTCAAAGCCACGTCCTACGGATTGTAAGCCGGCGTCACTATCACTGAGCCATCATATAGTATCCTACTAATATTATAAATGCGAAAGTTTGTGTGTGTGTGTGAATGTTTGTTACCACGTATCGCCGTAACTACTCAACCAATTTTGATGAAATTTGGAATAAAATAGAACTAGTGCCCCGTGGTTTCGCGTCTTCCCGTTATCCCGCAGGAACCTTTTTACAGGATAGAAATATGTGTTAATCCAGGGTATAAGCTCCATTCCAATTTTCATCAAAATCGGTTTAGTAGTTACGGTGATACGTGGTTACAAACATTCACACACACACAAACTTTTGCATCTATAATATTAGTAGGATAGGATAGGATTAGCAGGTTAAGAAACAATAGATATAAAATCCAGAATTCGCACCAGTATTCAATTAACCCCTGCGATTGGGTTGTTCTTCGCTTCTTCAAAGTTACATTAAACGAAAGCTCGTCAAATCTCGGTCACCCACAAATCTCAAAGCCAGTTCGGACGTTTGATAAAGGACTTAATTTGAGACGTCACTTACCTCACCTTTCACTTTTACTAACACTTTCACTCGCACAAAATGTAACAAAGCCCGCGTCGCGTCCCTAACTTAATCACATTAAAAAAATGTAGAAAAAAAACAACAACGCGACTTTCTTCTGTTTTCAATTTTGACGTTCAGTATTTTTAATTTTATTTTTTAACGCTCGTCAGGCAGCGGCGGAGTTTCGTTTCACACTGACTTGTTTTCTGGAAACCAGTTGGTGTAAGGCGGATTTCACACCGTTGCGCTGTCTCGATTATTATAGGAATGGTCGAGTGATGTTTCGCTATCGGTAAGAAAGTCTGTGGTTGAGGAAAAATTAATAATGTGGAGCGGTTAATTAATAGGGTTTTGTGATTACTTTGAACGTGAGTGGAAAGATAATAACTCAGTTGCTGATAAACTATTAATACGTTTATAAATAACAATAATGCCCACATAATCACATACACAGATTTGAAAGCTTCCTAGGAAGCCCTTAGTCTCAAAAAAACTTAAATCAAAAATAAAGAAAAATCATATTTTTATTGGAATTAATCGTGGAAAAAAAAATATTTACATGAAAAAAAAATACAAATACTAATAAAAAAATACAAAAATAAAAATACTTGTGCTTTTCCCTCAAAGCCTAAATATTTGCTTTTTCCCATTGCGGGAATATAACCCGTAGTCTCTCACTCTGCAGTCAGATGTTCGCCTATCGCTACATCGATCGTTAAAGGAGTTGCGTACAATTATGTAAAAATACCTTATTAATTCTCTCTATAAATCATAATTAATTAATAAAATAAACTAGTTAATTAGCTTATAAAACGAGGTAATTTTGACAGTATTATGCGCAATCTATTTTAAGACGGTAAATTTGAATGAAGTACATACTTAATTAATAATACACACATATTTCGATTGTTAAAAAAATAGAATTAGTTTATATAACGACAACTATCAAATGGAAGGTCTTTTTTGGCGGCAATTGAGTTGTCAACGTGAAAATTTTGTTTTTATTTCCAAAACTTGTGTTTCTTCGAGTTATAATGTGTAATATTGGTGGATTATTAACCATTATGTGTTCGTTAATGTGTACGAGTATGGGAAAATGAAATAAAGTTGTGAAAGTGACTTTTCAAGTTGCTCCAAAAAAGTCCGTGTAAAGTTTAAGTAAAGCACCACTACTTTACTTAAACACTATCCTCATCCCATCATCTCATCATCATCATCACCATCATCATTTAAACTTGATTCAACTCTTTGAGTTTGAAATCTTTTATACTTGACACTGGCAAATACACTAATCGTGTGACGCCATAACAAAAAAAAAAAAAAACTATCAAATTCACTTTTCAAAATTAATTAATAATACATTTGTTTTTATTTTACACGCAGTATAAGAAATAGTCTTAAAAAAAGTAAACTAAATAGTTTTGTTTATTATCAACAAAAAGTATTTATTAAAAGATAATCGGACTTTTTTGGTGGCAATCGAATTGTCAACGTGAAAATTTTGTTTTTATTTCCAAAACTTGTATTTCTTCGAGTGATGTAGGCGCGTGGAAGCCAAATATCGCAGCTCTGCTACCAGGTGAACTTTTGGTGCTCACCAAACCATTAAAGGAATAGGGTACGTACCGCAGGTCGTCAGTCCTGGTCCAGGGGGGCGCACTAGTTTTGGGACACAACACACAGGGGACCGCACAAATTCACAGTTCATTGGGTCAAGGGTCGACTTGTATGCGTGGGCGCGCGAATTAGAATGGCGACCCAACGGCGGGGGAAGGGAAAGGGGAGAGGGCACGGGGCGCGGGAAGGGGTGGTAGCCGCTGCACATCTATCTAGCCTATACAAGTGATAATATGTAATATTGGTGGATTATTAACCATTATGTGTTCGTTAATGTGTACGAGTGTGGGAAATTGAAATAAAGTTGTGCAAGTGACTTTTCTAGTTGCTCCAAAAAAGTCCGTGTAAAGTTTGAGTAAAGCTCCACTACTTTACTTAAACACTATCCTCATCCCATCATCTCATCGTCATCATCATCATCATCATCATCAATTAAACTTGATTCAACACTCTGAGTTTGAAATATTTTATACTTGACACTGGCAAATACACTAATCGTGTGACGCCATAACAAAACAAAAAGAAAAAGATAATCATTTACGAATGCCGACTAAACGAAATATAAAACAAATAAAATCCCAAGATCAAACCACTGTGCTTAGACCCTTACATTTCTCAGCCTCTTCCAAGCGAAAGGCTTTCATAGCGAGCATATTATGTTGTTCTTATTCGAACGCTTAACAACGAATAAAATTATGTATTACTCTACCATACTACTGTAAAGAAAGCCAGTACAAGTTTACAAAACTGTAAAAGTTTTTGTAAACGTCAAAGTTCACAACCACCAACTTGTCAAAGTGGCAAACAGAACACTATTTCTCCGTGGCAACTCGTCAGGCCCAAATTCAAAAAGTAACTCGTAAACTCTGTGTGTCAAAACTCTTTTTCACAAAAACACTTTTTGACAGACAGACAGATAGATGGACAACAAAGCAATATTATAAGAGTAACGTTTTTCCTTTTGAGGTACATACAAAAACTTACAATATATGTATTTTTTTTCAATTGCTATAATTAACACCTTCAACTGGTTGAAAAAATAAATAACATCATTTCATTTATTTCATTAATTCATCTTTAGCTTTTATTACGTTCATACATTTGTATCATTATCAGCCTTTCACGATTCCACTGCTGGGACTCTGGCCTTCTCTCAGAGAGAGAGTATGGGCTGTAATCTACCACGCGGGCCCAGTGCGGGTTGGTAGATGTCGCATGCCCTTGAATGTTTTAGTTCTTGGGCATGCCGGTTTCCTCACGATGTTTTACATTTATATACTGTACGCAAAAGTATTCCTACTATCATACTAAATTATAAATGCGAAAGTTTGTGTGTGTGAATGTTTGTTACAACTTATCACTGTAAGTACTAAACCGATTTTTATGAAATTTGGAATGGAGATAGCTTATACGCTGGATTGACACTTAGCCTTCTTTCTCTTAAGGCTCTTTTTATCCCGAAAAAGGTTCCTGTGAGATAACGGGAAGACGCGGGTGAAATCGCGGGGCGCAAAAGGAGACTTCTAAGACACATCTTAGCTATAAAGGCGTTAAACCGTTACGCGTCAGGCTTACCGTTAGGGATAGGTTACTGAGGCGACAACATCCGTCCTTCATTGCTGTCAATAATATCAGTAAGGGCCTCTCAATATCAGCCGGAAGAAGTCCACTGCTGAACATAAACTTCCCTCTTTGAACGCCACCAAACTTGAACATGACATTATCACTTTAAAACGCCTTTTTCTGTTTTTTTACATGGGGAAAATCCTACATAGGATACCATCGCGGAGCGGGGAGCCGGGTGGTTATGTCAGACTCCTACTGACTAAAATCCTCATGAAGAGCAGTCCGTCGTCATTGAGGGGCGGGATGGAGTCGCGGTGGCATTAATCATTATCATTAAATTGTAGCCCCACGTGTAAACCCGCGGGGAACAGCTAGTATTAAATAAATTCAAGTTTGTATAGAACCCTCGGCGTCCAACTCACACTTGACCAGTTTTTATTCACGTAGTTTCACAAAAAAGTCTCAAAATTGAATCATTTAAATTCAATATGAAGGTTAATCGATTCACTACATCCAACGGCGCCGAGTGAAAACTGAGCCTGCTATAATTTGGCCGCAATCGAATACTGGTTATGATTTAATTGAGATAATTTGGAACCAGAAAACATTTTTTTTTTTTTTTTACTATTTACAGGGTAGCGTTTGACCACAAGTCGCCTGATGTTAAGTGACGATGCGGTCGAAGATGGCATCACGCTACACCTGGACTGGGAACTGGCTCTCAAGTGAGGCTGCCGGAACACACCGATAGGTGTTTGGCGACAGATTCTTAACGAGAGGGTGGTAGCTAGCCAGGCGAGTACTAGAAAATACCCTATCACCAAGCTATGGTTTCATCACGATGTTTTCCTTCACCGAAAGCTCAAGCTCATTGCAGGATTCGAACCCACGTCCTACGGATCGCAAGCCGACGTCACTACCACTGAGCCATCATCGCTACGAAAAATTAAGGGCGCGGTTCCATTAAGCACACGGAGAAAAAGACCTTCCGAAATACCGTTTTCCTTCTGAGTCAAAAGGGAAGGAATTGTGATTGAGAAGGAAAACTAAGGTAAAATAAGGAAGGAATCGGACTCGGAAGGAATGTCAGATTATTTTTCTCAGTGCAGTTAAATAAAATTTGTATATAAAATCCTCCTATCCTACTAATGTTATAAATGCGAAAGTTTGTTCGTGTGCGATTTCACCCGCGTTTTCCCGTTTTTCCGGGATAAAAAATCCAGGGATATAAACTACTTCCATTCCAAATTTCATCAAAATCGGTTTAGTACTCGTAGTTACGGCGATACGTGGTAAAAAACATTCACTTACACACACACACTCATACAGACTACAGACAGATTATATATAATATTAGTAGGAAGATATTTCGACATTTTTTTAATTTTATATTTTGGTCTAGTGTCTTTTTTTTGTAAGATTTCAAAAAAATATATAAATAACCAAATTCAAACTAATTCAAATGTCTCCAGTAGCGCAAACTGTGGTACAATGATCTAAGGATTTCAGGTTCTTAGTTCCCCTCCAGATCCAACTACTGATCCGATTTTGATAATTCTTTCACTGTTAGACAACTACATTATCCTTGAATGTCATAGGCTATTTTTATTGTGGTAAAAGTCCTGTGGGAATCCCCGCGCGGGTAAAACACAGGGCACAGCGTAAAACTTTAGTAGCTCATACAAAAGACATCAACGCGCGCTCGTTTCATTTATATACGCTGTGCCATAATTTATTTTCTACTGAATATCGGTCTTTCTAGACATCCCCATTTGAGAATGAGTTCCCAATACAGGTGTAGCGTGGCGCCACCTTCGATTACATCGTCACTTAACATCAAGTGACTTGTGGTCAAACGATACCTAACAAAAAAAAATATTTTACATTTTAAGGTTTAGTTAAGTGTTTATTATATGTATTATTTATATTATCCTACTTGTATTTTCTCAATAAATTCATTTTCAACTACAAAAAGTTAAAAAAAAATTTATGTTTATTTAGTTTTAATTTATCTAAAATTCTAAACTTAGTCCTTTCTTCGGAGTCCATAATATAAATCACACGAACCGCTCTCTTTTGCAATACAAATATCAGCATTATGATTTTAAAAAACTATGTAGATTTAAGGATATTTTGACATATTTTAATTTTATATTTGAATGTTTTTTATTAGATATAATATGACAAAACAACAAAATATATACAATTGGATAGAAGATTAAACTAAATACTTAGAACTAAACTTCCTATATAAAAGTGAAAATCTACAAATAAACATGATTTAGTGCCCAAGAGACTGACGACATTACCCCTTTGAATGGCTAGGCTATTTTATATTTTGGTTAAAATGTTTTTTTTTGTTGTAAGATTTCATACGATAAAATTTGATTGATTGATGATGATATTTGATTTTAATTTTGAGCAATAGGACATGAATAGTAGAAGTTATACATAAAGCAATCGGAGCTGGAGCCATCTATCGATATCTGTTTACATTACAAAGGCATCAAGTGAAAGGCTTTACAGCACATCCGATGATCTAGTAGAGAAAGATTCATTGTACCAGTTCTTTTAGCGAAGATAGATGGCAGTAAAGCAGTTATGTATACTAACGAAGAAATTGATCTTCTTCTCTCTCTAAAAAAAATTCAATTTATTGCCACTATAACATAGACATCATGACTTTTTTGGCGGCAATCGAATTGTCAACGTGAAAATTTTGTTTTTATTTCCAAAACTTGTGTTTCGTCGAGTGATAATGTGTAATATTAGTGGATTATTATTAACCATTATGTGTTCGTTAATGTGTACGAGTGTGGGAAATTGAAATAAGGTTGTGAAAGTGACTTTTCTAGTTGCTCCAAAAAAGTCCGTGTAAAGTTTAAGTAAAGCACCACTACTTTACTTAAGCACTATCCTCATCCCATCATCTCATCATCATCACCAGCATCACCATCATCATTTAAACTTGATTCAACTCTCTGAGTTTGAAATATTTTATACTTGACACTGGCAAATACACTAATCGTGTGACGCCATAACAAAACAAAAAAAAAAAAAAAAAACTTCGTTTGTTCAGCTGTCAAAAAATGTTCAATTATGGCTTGCGTACACCGAATCCGTCATCGGACGAAGTATGACTTTTTTGGCGGCAATCGAATTGTCAACGTGAAAATTTTGTTTTTATTTCCAAAACTTGTGTTTCGTCGAGTGATAATGTGTAATATTAGTGGATTATTAACCATTATGTGTTCGTTAATGTGTACGAGTGTGGGAAATTGAAATAAGGTTGTGAAAGTGACTTTTCTAGTTGCTCCAAAAAAGTCCGTGTAAAGTTTAAGTAAAGCTCCACTACTTTACTTAAACACTATCCTCATCCCATCATCTCATCATCATCATCACCATCATCATTTTAACTTGATTCAACTCTCTGAGTTTGAAATATTTTATACTTGACACTGGCAAATACACAAATAGTGTGGCGCCATAACAAAGAAAAAAAATGTACATCAAATTATGTTCCAGTTACTTATTTAACTAATTAATTATAGGGCAATAGGGCAGCTTCAGCATGTGCTGCATTCACATGACAATAATTATGTGAGCGCAGCGCTGTTTTTCAAACTACCCTCTAATATTTAAAAATCAATTTCTGTTCGTTAGTCTCGCTAAAACTCGAGAATGGCTGAGCCGTTTTTGCTAATTTTGATCTAGAAATATTTGTGGAAGTTCAGGGAAGGTTTAAACGGTAAGATAACATTTAAATAATCCTTCGAACAACTTTTATCTTATACTAGCTGACCCGGCGAACTTCATATCACAGTAAAGTAAGAACAGTAGGTTAGCTAAGGCCATTCGACGAGTTAATTGCCTACTCTTGCGATGATGCATAGGCGGCGAGTTCCGTACTGAGCGTACTGAGTGTGAGTGTGAGTGAGTGTGTGTGTGTGTGTGTGTGTGTGTGTGTGTTTGTGTGTTCCAGTTCGTTTGTGATTGTGTGCGTGAAAAGTGCGTGCGTACACGGCGCCGCTACTCTCGCACACATTCGGCGGTCGATTTGTATGAAGCCGAACTACTACTCTTTACTATGTTCGTATCGCCAATAAAAGTTGTCTGAAGGAAATTTATTTATAGTGTCTCACCTTTTTAAGAAAAGTTTTTATTCTGTTTTTATGTGTTTGTAGCTCAAATGTTTTTATTCTGTGGATGAATTCTTCAAATTTGAAATTTAATTCTATTTTCTTACATGTACTAACTACTTACTATACATTTATTTTTATTTTATTATTTACTTGTGTGAATGTGTCTGACGTTTCATTTTTTTTCTTTGTGTAATTGTGTGATCTGTTAATTTATAAGAATAAGCAGGCATATGTAACGTAATAATATGTTTATAAATATTTGTACAACTGTAAAGTTGAACGTAGAGAAACTTTAGCTAAGTGACCAACCAATGTAACCTATGTTCTAGCAAATAAATAAACATTCATTCATTCATTAAACATTCATCATCAAAGGCACATTAATATACAATAATTGTATAATTTAGAAGACTAGTACAGTCAGCGACAAAAGTAGCTGATCGTTTTCGATTTTCCAAATGTGTTTCAAATCAGTAATTATTATTGTTTTTTTTTACATTTTACATGGTATCATTTTGACCACAACATAACACACCTGATTTAAGGTGATGATGAGGTCAAAAATTGGTGTCTAAGATGATGAGGATAATAGAAAAAAGTGTGATTGTTCAGCGACTTTTGTACACAAAAAAAACGAAATACAAATTGGTCTACTTATTTTTGAGTTTTAGCGACACTAAATGATTTATAAATAGGTATATATTAATCCCGGTAACTTCAGGTTAACACAGCCAATTCATATTTCTTGGAAAGTGACAAATAATCATAGATCATTCAAAATGCCCACAAGCTTATTTCAAGATCTCTTACTTCCTGACTTACTAGATTTCTAATGACCTCATATAAAATGATTCTTAGCTCTGACTCAATCCTACCTCACTTAGAAAGCCTGACGTAGTAAAGTTATCAAACACTAGTTACGTCCCACGGTTATACCCACGGTTTTCGGTTATCTCACAGAATAAAGGATTCTGTCCAGGAAAAAAAGTAGCCCATAGTTATATAAGGTAGGTTCAGTAGTTTAGGCGTGAAAGCGAGAAAGACAAACAGACAGAGTTATTACTTTTGCAATTATAATAGTAACTAGTTGTGCCCAGCGATTTCATCCGCGACTTCCCGTTATCCCGCAGGAACTTTTTCCGGGATAAAAAACCTATGTGTTAATCCAGACTATAAGCTATCTTCATTCCAAATTTCATCAAAATCGGTTTGGTAGTTACGGTGATACGTGGTAACAAACATTCACACACACAAACACTTGTCCATTTACAATATTAGTAGGGATAGTAAGGATTAATTGAATTGGAGCAAGCACTCTCCATAAACTCTACTGAGTTTTCAAATACAACAGCCTCATTGCTCTACTACATAGCATTGCCATTATTTGCAAAATATCGTCGCGTAGCTTTCACAAATAGCATCATCTGACCCCAAAAAGCGGTTGTCAAGCTCCAAGCACTATCGCTAATCAACACAAAACCATTAACGAGGCATTACATAAACGCAGTCGCGTCACAAACATGCATTTTTATGTAACCACTGATCCAAACCAGTGGGGGGACGACGGAACACCAGTGCAGTGCCGCCGCCCGTCCAACCAACACGTTGCAGCGGCGTTCAAAAAAACAATGAAATTCGATCACAACATCCAATAAAAAAACATAAAAATAAATTCCCAAAAAAAATGTGCTAAATTTTTCCGCCGCGAAAAATCAAGTTCAACAAAACATATGACGTAAAATGAAAGTGAAACCAACGGATCACTGACCGAGACAACATGTTAAGCGAAAATAGGTGGAAAGTGATTTTGCTTGCGCTGGCGTCCGTCGCCGTCGCAGCCGAGCCGAGCCGCGCGCTCGCACTGTATCGGAAACCGTACAGAAATGTCATGTTCATACCAAAAAATTACTACAGGAGACGATCAAGAGTACTATTCCTGGATGAAGACGAGAACCACCAGCCGTTCGGCAAAGGCGAAATCGATTTAACCGACAAAAACTATTCAAAAATCAAGTTTGACGAAACGACTGATCACGAGTTCACGTCACCTGAAGATAACACGGAACCAAACCCCGAAGGTCCAAGCGGGAACGAGCGGTTCTACGAGCCATCGCCAAGGTTCAGACCTTACCCAAACCACCCTCAATATTACCAAGGGAGGTTCGGTCGTCAGTACGCACCTAGCTACGCTTTCGAGCCTTTTCAAGCGCCATACGCTCCTTTGGTCAGAAACGGGTATTATTCGGGCTGGAAGGCGAGGAGTCCCCGAGTGGTGTTTCCCTATGCTACTGATAACTTAAACTCAGTGCAGACAAACTCTCACGCGGGGCCAGGCCCGGCGGTTGGGCCAGTGGGCCCTGTGGTGCCAGGCGTGGGCCCACCAGTGGACAATGTAGTGTTCCGTGACCCAGGATTCAGTTCTAACGATGTTGGGGATGAGCAAACGTTACAGGAACTCGGTACGGGATCGGCGGATAGTTTCGCAGAAAGAGGTGAGTTTTTGAAAGATTTTTTGGGATTTTTAGTGTTTGCTACTTTGTTGTTTTTGATGGGATTTTAGTAGCTAACAGTAATTTAATGTTTTGTTGGGCGGGTGTGCAAATGTATATAATTATGTAGTTCGTAATTTAATAACTTATTTTTATTTGCATAATTTTGTCCCATACCTAAAGTATTTGTTTATGTATAATATTAAACAATTTACTTGACTGTTGTAGTGTTAATTGGTCAATTATAAGCACGACGTCAAATTAAATGCTTAGAGATTTTAAATCGTGGGTAAAAGAAAACACCTTGTCATAAAATTTTGGCTAGACAAAGGTTTTATTTTATTCCCTCTTAATAAACACCTTTAAGTATCGGAGTATAATAATAATAATGCCCGCACAATCACATACATAGGCTCTGAGCCCTAACTCGGTTTCCCTAATTGTGGGGGTTGGGGAACACAACACAAGCCAAAATAGGGACAAAAACAGGGAAAATCGGGGTATTGCGAGTCAAAACTGTGGAAGCGCGTATAACTCTTTTTGGGTGGGATCTCTAACTGCTTGACACTTTGACAGATGCAGTGACGCGCGGGCGCCACAGGCCACAGACTGAATGCTTCACAAAATCTCGATACCCTGCTAATTTATTAAATGAACAAATATTAATGAAATATACAAAAAAGACAATTGCGTCGCTAACACTAATAATATATGCAGTGTATAGAATTGCTATATATATTAGTTTCTTGAAATTCACGAACTCGCGTCGAGTTTCCCTGTGTTGGTCACATGTCTACACGCGCGTGAATGTGTGCGTTTACGCACCGGTATCAATGTGTAGAACTGTAGATATATGTACTCTCGACTGTTCCCAATAACCGATCTATCCACGATATAAATTTAACATAAGCTCCATTTAAGTAATGTCTGATTTCTATCTCTAGTAAGGCAAACCGTGGATAGGTTGTTGAAACCGCCCGATAGAAAGATGATGGTCTTAATAAAAATCTACTATCCAAAATAAATTACCCAATTCAGGTCAAGTTTATAAAAATAAAAACATAGAAGCTTCTAATCGCTGCATTCTAATAAGATTTTTCTATGGGGTCATACAAAAACTCCTTCCACAGTTGCTCAAAATATATTATGTTGATTAGACAGTCAGACATCCCAATCGTTCAGAACAAACAAAATAAAATTAAAATAAAAAATTATATACAAGTTGTCTTGAGCACCTCCACCTTTTATTTTTTCAAATGAAAAAACCTCTCTTTTTATTTCTTTTTTTTTAATTTATAGCTATTGACTTTAGCTATCAGTGGCTAATTACAAATTACCGCTTAAATTACCTGTAATTCTAATGACGTGTCAGTTTTTACCCTTATTACTTACAGTCACGAAACTTATTTCTTCCTCTTGTCTTGACACGTATTGTTACTGCAAAGAGGTTTTTTTTAAATGTTTTTTTTGTTTTTATTTTTACTATTTGCACCCCGCGGTTTCACCCGCATCTTCCCGTATCCCGCAGGAACCTTTTCCGGTATAAAAAGTAACCCATTCTGTAATCCAGAGTATAAGCTATCTCTATTCCAAATTTCATTCAGATCCGTTCAGTATGTAAGAGTGAAAAACATCCATCCATCCATCCATACATACAAACTTTCGCGTTTATAATATTAGTAGGTTAAATCTCCACGACCTGTAATTTCACTAGAAATATTTCCCTTTAATTCGGAATACACGGTTGAAAAAGGGCCCCCGCGCATTTAGGCGGACAAGGCCAGGTCACCGCGGCCAACCAATCCTTCCAAGATATATAAAAGTGCGCGCATTAAGCGGCCAGCCGTTGGCGGCCACGCTGGATTTAAATGGGCTGCGCGCTCTGGCCGCGCAGACCTGACCGCGCGGCCAGCGGCCTATTGATACGCAGTGGCACTAACTGATAAATATAAAACACATTTGCAAGTTAATTCAACGACAAAAATCCCTGAACAATAGCAAACTTTCCGATTACCGTCATCATCATAAACACCAAGCTTTGACTACATCATCACTTAACATCAGAATATTGAATACTTGTAACTGGCAAATACACTAATCGTGTGACGCCCTTGCAAAAAAAAACATTTCTAACTATGCCTATAATTTTCGCAGCCCATAACATTCCTTAAACGTTTTTTAATGTGCCATCCAAAATTTTCTCCGCATTTGATTCAATTCTCAGCCGCTGTGACGAATAGGTATAGGTAAGAATAGGTTTATGAAATAACTGTATCTTGGTTAACAATAGAACTTTTACTGATTGTATGGTAATAGTAACACGTCATAATATATTGTGAGGACGGGAGGTAGGACCGATTCACTTACTGAGAGGGGCACAAAGGGCAGACAAGTAGGGGGTTCCCTCACAAGTCCTACAATAATATTATAAACGTGATAGTTTGTGAGTATGGATGCATGGATGTTTGTTACTCTTTCACGCAAAAACTACAGAACGGATCTCAATAAAATTTGAAATGGAGATAGCTTATACCCTGGATTAACACATAGGCTACTTTTTATCCCGGAAAAGGTTCCTGCGGGATAACGGGAAGACACGCAGCTAGTATTGCTATGACGCAGTATATAGGTATACTGTCTTTACCATTTATTTGACTTTTTTTTGAAGCAATGATGGCTAAGTATTAATTCGTGGTCTCAAATCCTACAATGAGCTTCAGCTTTCGATGAAGGAAAACCATAGCTTGGTGATAGGGCATTTTCAAGTGCTTTTCTGGCTACCCTCAAGTTAAGAATCTGTCGCCAAGCACCTATCGGTAGTTTACTCCCTATTATAAAAGTATATTATACATTTAGCATTATGTTTTTGAGATTAAATCTTTATCAAAATTTATTAGTTTTGTTTTGTTTTGAAGTGACGATGAGTTTTTATAACTTGCCCTGTGTCAGTCCAGGTTGTACTTATATAAGGTTTTTAAAAAAGAATATTTTTAGAAAATCTACGGAAATATTGAAAAATTCGGGAACAATTGAAAGTGCGTTTTTCTATGGAAATTTGGTATAAACTTAAGACCCGCCTTGTAAGATAAGACCCCTCTACCCGTTTGAAGTATAACTGTTAATTAATTAAATACCATATTTGTTATATATTTAACATTCCTGAAATAGGTAACATTGTTGCACCAATCACACAATGATTTATTAATGCACCGAGTAATAATTAGTTCCAATAACACGAGAGCAGTAATTAATCACTTTTGTTTGGTTAATAAGTTAATAATCTGCCAACCTACTACTAGAGCCTGCTTAATATTATGAGCGCATGAAAACTTTTTTTTTTGTTATGGCGTCACACGATTAGTGTATTTGCCAGTGTCAAGTATAAAATATTTCAATCTCAGAGAGTTGAATCAAGTTTAAATGATAATGATGATGACGATGATGAGATGATGGGATGAGGATAGTGTTTAAGTAAAATGGTGGCGTTTTACTTAAACTTTACACGGACTTTTTTGGAGCAACTAGAAAAGTCACTTTCACAACTTTATTTCAATTTCCCACACTCAACACACTCACATTAACGAACACATAATGGTTAATAATCCACCAATATTACACATTATCACTCGAAGAAACACAAGTTTTGGAAATAAAAACAAAATTTTCACGTTGACAATTCCATTGCCGCCAAAAAAGCTCACATGAAAACTTAATTCCCGCCAATTAATGAAAAATGGCTGACACCAAAGAGTTTTTGAAACTTCTTTGCCGAACTTTATAAGAAAACTTTTTGGGACACAAATTATTTTTTTTAAAAGTAATGGATTTAATTTACACACATTAAAAAGTAACGTTTTTCGTATTCTAGAGACGTAATAACGCAAATATTGCGTAGTCGGAATAAAATTTATTGCACCAGCCATTTTATCAGCTGACTTAAGCAAAATTTAATTTGTACGCACAGTAAAAGTGCTGAGACACGTTATAAAGTTCCCTTAATTTAAATACACGCCACTTACATACTTACACGCGATAATTAAAACCAAGAGTGCATAACGTTACGAAATTAACGAAACACTACCTTATGTGTATGGAAATAAGACCGAGAACTGAGCACGTGTGATGTAATGGAAATAATTTTAAAGATATTTTTACCTCGCTAGTTTACGATGACTGTTTCAATTATTGGACATTTTCCTGTGCGTTTTTTTTTAATAATTTGAAATGGCAACATTTGCTAGAAAAAAAAGTATTGTCATGCTTACGTGTCAGTTTTTATGTCAGCAGCACTGACTTGTAACATTAGTGCATACCAGAGTTTCAATTTTCGATTATTCGAATATCCCGTATCGAATATTCGAACGAGGTTCACTAATCAAATGCAAGCCCTATTAAACTTGTAACTGCTGTGCACTCGTCCATATTTTTAGCTAGCTATGTCCAGCGGTTTTATCCGTGCAGAGATTCCAACAGGAATTACGCATTTTCCGAGTTTAAAAGTATCCTATGTCACTCTCCGGTTTATAAACTATCTCGATGCCAAAAATCACTTAAATCTGTTGTTCCATCGCTGCGTGAAAGGAGGAAATAACAAAAACACGCTTTTGCATTTATAATGTTGTAATTAATATAAGTATAATAATAGAAAAATACGGGTTCCGGTTTTCCTTTTGACGTACAAACCCTAAAAAATCAAATTAGTGATATAATATAGATATAAAAGGCAACTTATATCTTATTGCTTTATGCTACTTATTTGAAATCCATAAGTGTACATATTATGAATCTATCTGTCCGTTTGTTTGTTTGTTAGGTACTCCTACGTTCCAATTCTATCCAGAACTATAAATTGCAATGCCCTGCAAGACCTGCACTGCTTTAGTCATGTAAAAATTATTATTGTTATTTATGAAGGTAGAATTGTTTTCGTACTGAGAGTTTTTTAAATAATAGTGTAATTTACTACAACCTCTTTGGCTAGCACTTTTTCAAGCTTCTAAATTAGAGCACAGATAAAATATTACACTGTAATAAAGAAACACTTTGTAGGTCACGGTCAAACTAAGGAGGTAAGGAGGACACTTATTAAAAAAAAAGATTTATATTTCTAACATAGACTAGACACAAACAAAAAGTTTCCACGAAAAACATTAACAAAAAATAAAAACAATAATTCCGGTCAACGCAAATCCGGAACATAACCGGCGATCTGTAGCATCACAGCACCTCTCTCTTTCTGACTCAACGCGAGCGAGCGAGAGGGCGCTAGCTATTGGCGATCAATTTAGGGTAAGAGGCCGGTTACATAAGTATTACGATATCTGTAGGAAACCATCTCTCGTTGTGCAATGTATAGAAAGTGGTACAGGGTTTGTTTTATCTTCGCAGTTTGTTGTTTGGTGGGTGGTTCATATTTGTGAAGGTGTTAATCAGTTTATTTGCAATTATGATCTCTTAATAGTCAAATTAAAGCCCAAAGAAAATAGATATTGGCCGAACGGTAACGCGTGCGACTTACAAGGCACCTATACCATAGTAAAGAGAATTTATTCGGCCCCGCACCTAAGACTAAATCCCTACTTCCCTTCTATCCTACTAATTTGTATGGATGGATAGATGGATGGATGTTTGTTACTCTTTCACGCAAAAGCTACTGAACGGATCTGAATGAAATTTGGAATGGAGATAGCTTGTAAGCTAGAAAAGTCCAGAGTATACCCTGGACTTTTTATCCCGGAAAAAGGTTCCTGCGGGATAACGGGAAGACGCGGGTGAAGCCACGGGGCGCTACTAGTAACATTATAAATACAAAAGTAGCTCTGTCTGTCTGTCTTTCACACCCAAACTACTGCATCGATTTAAATGAAATTTGGTACAGAGATAGTCTAAGCCTGAAAAAGGACATAGGCTACTTTTTATCGCGATAAACTGTAGCCGACGCGGGTGTAACCACGGGGAACAGCTAGTAAGTCATATGTGGATTTACCATCGCTCAAAACGGTGAAGAAAAACATCGTGAGGAAACCGGCGTGTCCAAGAACTGCAACATTCAAGGGCATGCGACATCTACCAACCAGCACTGGGCCCGCGTGGTAGATTACGGCCCATACTCTCTCTTTTCTTTGAATGTTGCAGTTCTTGGACATGCCGGCTTCCTCGCGATATTTTCCTTCACCGTCTTGAGTGATGGCGATGGTGTAGTTGTTACTTTGTTGCAAGTAAATAATTCTTATTCCTATTCTTAATATATAACATAAATATTGCCCATTCTTCCCAACACTTTCCCATCTACTACAATAAGTACTTCACGGTTTTCACACGCGCTATCTGCGTTTTTTTGTTTGTTGTCATCAGTGAAAACATATTTTCTCTAAGCTCCCACGATCTTGAGATGTAGAAATTATATCAGCTAACTTTTTGCTCGGTAATGTTTATTTTTGATACGTGTGAAAAGCCTTTTTGTTTATATTTTTAGAGTCATTATAAGTGTTTTTATGACTTTTTTGGCGGCAATTGAGTTGTCAACGTGAAAATTTTGTTTTTATTTCCAAAACTTGTGTTTCTTCGAGTGATAATGTGTAATATTGGTGGATTATTAACCATTTTGTGTTAGTTAACGTGTACGAGTGTGGGAAATTAAAATAAAGTTGTGAAAGTGACTTTTCAAGTTGCTCCAAAAAAGTCCGTGTAAAGTTTAAGTAAAGCACCACTACTTTACTTAAACACTATTCTCATCCCATCATCTCATCATCATCATCACCATCATCATTTAAACTTGATTCAACTCTCTGAGTTTGAAATCTTTTATACTTGACACTGGCAAATACACTAATCGTGTGACGCCATAACAAAAAAAAAAAAAAAAAAAAAAAAAAAAAAAAAGTGTTTTTATTGTATTTTGACAACTCTATTCAATACTCAATTGTTTTTTTTTTTGTTTTGTTATGGCGTCACACGATTAGTGTATTTGCCAGTGTCAAGTATAAAATATTTCAAACTCAGAGAATTGAATCAAGTTTAAATGATGATGATGATGATGAGATGATGGGATGAGGAGTGTTTAAGTAAAGTAGTGGAGCTTTACTTAAACTTTACACGGACTTTTTTGGAGCAACTAGAAAAGTCATATTCACAACTTTGTTTCAATTTCCCACACGTACACATTAACGAACACATAATGGTTAATAATCCACCAATATTACACATTATCACTCGAAGAAACACAAGTTTTGGAAATAATAACAAAATCTTCATGTTCACAGTTCAATTGCCGCCAAAAAAGTCCTCTATTGTTTATTGCATTCATATGTTTTTTTTTGTTTTGTTATGGCGTCACACGATTAGTGTATTTGCCAGTGTCATGTATTAAATATTTCAAACTCAGAGAATTGAATCAAGTTTAAATGATGATGATGATGATGAGATGATGGGATGAGGAGTGTTTAAGTAAAGTAGTGGAGCTTTACTTAAACTTTACACGGACTTTTTTGGAGCAACTAGAAAAGTCATATTCACAACTTTATAATAACAAGTATAATTTTATTAATGATCCTATAACCCGCAGACTAATAAACATCAAACCCTCTTTTCTGTCCAACAGTTAAGTAAAACCACTATTGACACCGGAAACCGGAAACAAAATGGCGACCTTTAACTCTTTTAGCCTACACCACAGAGGTCGGATACCGGCCCAAAAGAAAATCAAGAGGTCAAGCCATACAACAAATATACTCAGTTCAGAGCAGGCGGTCAAAACCATAGATTATATAATGCGATAGACAAGTTAGCAGAAATGTTAAATTATATAATACCAGTCTGTTATCTGTGTCATTTCCGAGGAAACGGCATACTTTTTTATTTAAGTACATACTAGACTTCTCGTTTTTGGCGGCAATTGAACTGTCAACATGAAGATTTTGTTTATATTTCCAAAACTTGTGTTTCTTCGAGTCATAATGTGTAATATTGGTGGATTATTAACCATTATGTGTTCGTTAATGTGTACGAGTGTGGGAAATTTAAATAAAGTTGTGAAAGTGCTTTCCCAGGGCTGAGGATAGTTTAATCTTCATACCAAATTTCACTGCAATCCGTTCAGTAGTTTTTGTGTGAAGGAGCAACAAACAGCCATACTTAAAATTTTTCGCGTTTATATTATTAGTAGGATATACATACACTCGAAAAGCATAACCCTCCTTCGTTAATTAAAACTAACTCCGATGGCTCAGCGACTGGCTTCCGAAACGAGAGAGCGCCACTCCATCCTGAGCGATTTCAGCCCCGGGGCCCAATTCTCGCGACGTGATATACCTGCAAGTATTATTTCGATAAATATCGCAAACCTGTCAAAATATTATGTATTGAATTTTGTCAGTTGTTGTGATATTTATCGAATGTGTTAATATTGATATTATATAAATACGCTGCGAGAATTGGGCCCCAGTTCAGAGTCTGGAGTTCGCGCAAGGGTGAAACCAAACGACGCATTCTTTTCTATTACGCCACTTCTAATGGCTTCGGTCTAGATTCATTTTCTTTATAAATAGACGCTGGAGGACGCGGTGGATTCGGACTTAGGGTTAAACCAAACGAGCGTAATTTTGTGAGTCGTGAGTCGCGTATTTTACGTTCAACTGAATTGTCAACTCATTTTGCGTCGTCGTGTGGCACCAACCTTTTTGTATGAAACCGAATGCAGCCGAATTTAAACTACCGAAATTCTGCGACTCACGACTCACAAAACTACGCTCGTTTGGTTTAACCCTAAGTCCGAATCCACCGCGTCCTCCAGCGTCTATTTATAAAGAAAATGAATCTAGACCGAAGCCATTAGAAGTGGCGTAATAGAAAAGAATGCGACAACCCGACGACAGATTCTTATCAAGCGGCTGACAAAAACTAACGGTTCAAACAACTTACGTAACTTGTTTCGTAATATTATTTACGGAGATGCATTTTACCGTTAAACAGCACTGCAGTTGACGCATGCTACGCAACTTAAGGTGACGACCACACTTTATCCATACTATTCCTACTACAATATTACAAATGTGAAAGTTTGAGAGTATAGATGTACCTACGGGTGCTGCTTGTGGGGTCTGGTCTGTTTTGGTTGTGATCCCGCAACTCGTTAATATCCATGTTCCCATATCCCAATGTGTACAACCAAACAAGAGAAATCATATTAGTAAAGCTAATTTAAAAATATCGGACCAATAGATGACAAAAAAAGCTTGGGATTTTAGTGAACTTGCTCCAATTCAATCAATTACGTATTATTTTTATTATTTTTTTTGATGGCGTGACGCCATCTTCGACCGCGTCGTCACTTAACATCAGGCGACTTGTGGTCAAGCGCTACCCTGTCAATAGTAAAAAAAAAAAAATTAGTAATAAGAATAAGAATGTCAATGTGATCGTGCCAAAAAAATTACCTACCGGGCGTTTCTTGCCTGTTCTTTTGCCGGCGTAAGGAGGTTGGAACAGGCGTAGCTAGTTTTAAGGTGACGTTTTAAAGTGATCACAATGTATCCTATTAAATAAAAAAGTTTTGAATTTTGTATATAGATGTTTGTTACACTTTCACGCAAAAACTACGAAACTGATCTGGATGAAATTTGTGGTAAAGATATTTCTTTATGCCGGAAAAAGGTTCTTGCGGGATAGTGGGAAGATGCGGGTCAAACAGCTAGTAATATTATAAATGGGAAAGCAACTGTTTGTTTGTTACCTTTTCAAACCTCGCTCAACCGATCTTGTTGAAATTTACTAAGGAGATAATAATAAATTTCGGGGACAATTGCACCCAAATTGACCTAGCCCCAAATGAAGCTCGAAACTTGTGTAATGGGTACTAGACAATGATATACATACTTGATACTTGATTATGATATACATACATATAGAGAAATAAATACTTATATAGATAGAAATGTCCAAGACTCCGGTACAAATATTCGTGCTCATCACACATATATCTAGACAGATAGTTTATTCCCTGGGAATAGATATAGGATATTTTTTATCGCGATAAACTGTAGTCTACACGAGTAAAACCGTGAAGCATAGCTTGTACTATATATTGACCTAAGCTTGCGATCTATATATAGAACTTGGGATCGAATTCTGAATTTTATTTATAGGAAAATATCGTGAAAAACCTCTTACATCGTGACGTTATTCATGTTTTGTCTTGAGGTAAAAAATTAAATTAGATACGAGAATGGTGTCGATTCGGTTTTGCATTATCTAAAACTAAACTAAGTTTGACAGGTCTAAAAGTAATGCTGTTCTTTTTTTACTTCAGTGGTTAGAAAAAGACAGCAATTCTATTAGACCTGTCAAACTTAGTTTAGTTTTAGATAATGCAAAACCGAATCGATACCAATATCTATTTGTATATTTCATTCGTTAATTAGGATTGCCATTTTCCACTCAATGTTTCCGTGGAATTCTAATTCAATTAATATTTTGTAATTAGGATGATAGCGCCTTAAGTACAAGATTTCACTGTCTGGATAGCATGTGCCGGCGCATAAACATATCAACGTCTCTTTCACTCCTATTTACATACATTTTCCATCCTTTTCCTTCATTAATATGTCAATGACTCTCTTATACTGAGCTGGGGTTTTCCTATTTTAAGGGAAACATAATTTTTACACACTGCATCATGAAGCGCTCGTAGCAAACCTTGCCTAGTCGTTCTTAACTGATCAGCTAGGTTAAGCAACGTTCTCTGCGGTCACTACTTGGATGGGTGACCACTCGTGGTGATTACAACTGAGCGCTTCCGTGCTTCAGAGTCCCAGTTGTTGTGTTAAGGCCGGTTTCAATAACCTATCTATCCAGTGTTTGCCCTACTGGAGATAGAAATGTAACATAAGCTCCACAGAAGTAATGTCCAATTTCTATATATGGGGCAAACCGTGGATAGATCTGTTATTGGGAACGGTCGTTAGGATAGCTGTCACTACACTATGTCGGAGGGCTATAAGCAGTGAAAACACGAGCTGGCCATACTCTTTCTCTGATAGCAACCAGTTCTCAATCCAGGTGTAGCGTGGGCCACCTTCAACAATATTGTCACTTGACATCAGATGGCTTATGACTCCGCAATATGTTGAGGCTTATGACTCCGCAATATGTTGACCCATACTCCTCTCTCGCGGGAGCAACCGCGGGGTACAGCTGGTTAGTTACATATTTGACCTCATTTCATCCCGAGCTCTACATTATATAATTTAGCACTAAACCACATCCAAAACAGGGCTTGTTTCGTCACATTATGAAACAGTCGCCCGCCAGTGTGGCACGTTCTGGTCATTATAACCAAATTACGCGAAAAGGAAAGCTATGTGAATACCACTTTCGGTCGAACGCGTCCGTTATTGTCTACTCCATGACGTCAGCTTCTGAGAGTATCTTCTGAACTGAGATAAAAGAGTGCTAAGTAAATGTTGACGAACGGTAACGCGTGCGATTTGCAAGGCACCGACATAAAGTTCTAATCCTCTCAGCCCCGCACCTATGACTTAATAAGTTATGTGTAAAACCATCGCTCAAAACGGTGAAGGAAAACATCGCAAGAAAGCCGGCATGTTCAAGAATCACAACATTCAAGAGCATGCTACATCTACCAACCCGCACTGGGCCTGCGTGGTAGATTACAGCCCATAATCTCTCTCTGAGAGAAGGCCAAAGTCCCAGCAGTGGGAACGTAAAGACTGATAATGATGATATCCCAAATATAGAAATGATTTTTAGTTTTTAACCCTTGAACTTGGTCAAAATATAGCCAGTAATTTCGTTAGTGACCCACGCAGTGGTTAAACAAGGTCTCTAGCATTGACATTACGTTATGATCTCGGTGCCATAATACACATTAACAATGAAGTAAAATAGTTCAGACGATAGTTTATCTAAAAAAATACTTTCTCACTGTTATAACTAACTGCTAATATATAATTTAAACAGCATAACAGCTTTTTCCGCTTTTTATTTAGTTTTTACGGTGCATTTATGTGTATAAATTGACAATTAGCTTGTTTCATTACGCTTTTTTCATTCATAAAAATTCATAGCGAATTTTTTGTATTGTGTTTTGGTGTACTTTAATGTTTGTGCGTTATAATATGCTTATTTGGTGTTATAGAGCTGTAATATTAATATTAAAATATTTTTGCATTCATTATTTTGGTAATGGTTATTTTTAAAATCTTAGTCATTGGGTTAAGTATCTATGTTTTTATTATTTATTTATCTTATTAATATTGTTTTGTAGATCAGACTAACAAACTTAGTCAATAAAGTGTATTTTTCTTATTCTTGTTATAGACTTGTCGATGTGGTCGCTATTAAATTCGTCATTTTAAAATCAAACACTGTCTAGCTTTGTTCTCTAAACTTGTTCCTGTAAAAACTGTCTAGAATCTATCTAAACCAAAATTGTAAATACCTAACTAATTTCTCAATTTCCAAACAGATACCAACGTACCACATCGAGCTAGAAAAATGAAACAGTACAAAATGTTTAATGGGAACAAATTGTTACAAAAACCAATGTTCATTCAAACAGATGGCTTGAGACTGAAAAGAAACGACTTTCTATTTCCAAACTCTACGCCGACACAACTGCCTGTGTTCAAACCTATATCCAACGAGCAAATACGAAAAATAAACCAAATACTAAAAGACATGCCAAGAGGACGCTCTGCGAAAATGATTACCGATCACGGAACGAAGTTTGACGGAAATTTAGACAGAAGAGAGGAGCCAAACTGCTCTCAAGGCGGAACTTGCGAATTTTTTTTCTACTGCTGGATGGTCGGCGGTCTGCTCGATGGCTCGTGCGGCAGTCTACTCAAGGGCTGTTGCCACAGAGTAGCGAAGGCTGGTATACTTGGCGTGCAGGATTCGAATAGCATAGAGCTGCCGAGTGAAGGTTTGAGCTATGGGCCGGTGATAAACGACGAAAGTAAGTCGATGAATGCACACCGTGGCGTAATGTAGACCGTTTGACAGTTGCGTAGTTTTTTTAGTGTTGCACTTTTGCATGTTACAATTTTGAGTTTAGTCTGTGGATTGAAAAATATTTTTTGTTTTTTTTTCTATGAAGTGCATAGATAGGATTATTGGAAAGATGAATATTATGATAAAAATACTCATAAAGGCTGCTTCTTTGAATCATAAACAACTTTTGTTCTAAGAATTTTTCAGTTTTGATAGAAGTCTTAGAATGAAAGTTATTTGTTATGAGGTACCTACAAAATTTGGCATTTTGTGGTTACTATAATTTTTTCAATAACCTTGCTTAAATAGAAATAGTTTTTGCTCTTTCTAAGATTATTTGGGCTTACAGGAGCACGTATTGTGGCAGCTGAATAAAATGACGTGACGTGACGTGATGACGTGTGTTGTGATGACATTGACAAATGACGTGATGACAGATTCGATTATGACTTTAGCGACTGACTGAAGACAGCAGAAACGTACCGCAACAGTACTACAAACACAAAAAAACAATGGACACAATATACAAAAGAACATGATAGCAAACGCATTTTTGAACACGACATTTAACTTACGTCATAGACAACAAGCCTGTCAGTTTTATTTATTAAATTTTGTACCAAATCTAGAACGAAGTGTACTAAAACCTCATTTCCACATCAATGCTTTCTCGACTACATTACGCTGCGGTGTAAAGACATCCACACAAAGACATAAAGTAACATGAACTAACAGAGCTCAGATGTGGTCGTTTGGCAAGACATAGCTAGAACATAGAACATTCTAGACAGTTCCAGAATATCTACGGTGACGTTTTTACAGGTATATTTTGTACAGGTCTCACTATAAATATTAACAATATTATGAGGAGATATTCAGTTGTCATCAAAAAAAAGTAGCTGTCAAATTTCTTTTTAAATTTTTGCAAAAATATTTTAACACAATTGAATGTCACTGAAAATATTGAGCACGACAATTAATTATAACAAATATTATATTTCCTATTTCTGCCTCTATTCTAACTATGTCTTGCTTCCTCACATCTACGACTTTTAAATACTTATATATATTATTATATACAAAATGTATATACTAACTCACTAACTTATTTACGTACTCTATATTATGTCTATTTGTGATTTGTTGTGTTCTATTTACAGGTCCAAAGGTAAGTTCCAATATTTTTAATACTTTTTAGTTTTTTTTTTTTATCTGTGCATTTTTTGACATATTTATTTTTTAGCCTTCCATAGATAATTATTACTTTCAATCAAAATAACAGTTTTAACAAAATCATTTGAACAGACAACAAAACAAAACAACGTGAAAAATACAATTGAACAACAAAAGCAATGACTCTACTCCTCATTTTTGCTAAATTTGATTTCCAAGCCAGCATTTTGTTCAAAAACTACAGCAACCAAAATGAACCTAATTAAACTTCCTCTGAATGTCATAAAGTTTGGCTAAGCAGAAGACCTTGATTACCAGAAGACGTTGTGTCAGCTCCTTCAGTGATTCCTTTAAAAACAGACTGGAAGTAGTTGCGAACGAACAATGCTTCCTTGCTACAGAATTGACTTTTCTCTGCACTTTTGGACATTGCTATAATTCAACACAGCATGATATAGGCACATCAGCCTCTGGGCTGCTCGCCTATTACCGAAATAAATAAATAAAAAATAAATATGCATTATAGCTAAAACCTCTTTGAATAAAAGGTTGTAATTGAGGGAACTTACGGGAGCCCCTTCAGGCGCTAGTAAGTATAGTCATTAGTCATTACAGTAAGCAATTTGTTAATTCATCATAATCACCATCATCATCATCAACCGGAAGAAGTCCACTGCCAAACATAGGCCTCCTACTTTGAACGCCACAATAAACCACTACTACACATTTGCATCCATCGGCTCCCTGCGATTCCTACAATGTCGTCGGTCCACCTAGTAGGACGCCTACCTACAGAACGTGTTCCGGTTCGTGGTCGTCACTCGAGAACCTTTCTTCCCCATCGGTTGTCGGTTTGTCGAGCGATGAGGTCTGCCCTCTGCCACTTCTTGAAACATTCCTTGAACCTGTCACCTTTTTTATGCTTGAGAATTTGCGATTAACAATTTGTAGACTGTAATTACACGAAAATTTTACTTTACCTTCAAAAGACATCAACGCGCTACCAAACTTTTTGAAATCTTTTATATTATTATGAAATTGAAGAACTTAAACTTTTTTTTAGAACATAGCGGTATGTTCCTCCAGCCCCCTTGAAAGCAAGTTCCCAGTCCAGGTGTAGCGTGGCGCCACCTTCGACCACATCGTCACCTAAGAATTTATTTCTTTAAAATTAAGTAAACTAGTGATTTACCCCGTAGGTTCCTCCCTGTGAAGTGTGATATTTTTCCAAACAAACTTTAATACCCTAATTGACTCCCCCTTAAGGGGTAACTTTCACAAAAACCTTTCTTAGTCCACCCCTACATTATCAAGGGCAGCTTCATAACTATACTCGAATATTATAAATGTGAAAGTAACTCTGTTTGAATAACCTTTTCATGCCTAAGCCACTTAACCAATCTTGATGAAACTTTATAAGGAAATAGATAAAATCCTGAAAAAAAACATGAGATGGTTTTCATTGCGATAAACTGTAGCCCACGCGGCTAAAACCGCGGGGAACAACTAGTAGTATTATGAACAAGTAAAGTATAAATACGTCAAAAACTCTAAAACTGCTGAACCGATTCCCATAATTCTTTCACTAATAAGAAGCCACATTATCTTTAAGCATTCCATGCTACATTTTATAGTGAAGAGAACCTTATAGCAGCCTCCAAGCGGGTGAAACCGTGGCGCACAGCTAGTCTCAGTTATTACACAATAACGCTTTCACTGTCCGGCGCCAGCGCATTGTAAATACCACACGCTGAAGCATTACAGCCGTTTATAGCAATTATTTACGCATACAGTCGCGTAATATGTCAGATGTGTCAAACTATATTATCATGAGTAATCCAATGAGGTAAAAAAATACGGTCAACGACAGAAGTCGTTGAACAAATAAAAAATTGTAAAATACAAAGCTCATCCACACATTATCGAGTCCTGGAAATCCCACACCTCGCGATTTATACGCTCATTTCTCCCGCATACTTGCAAAATGTGGAACGAGCTTCCCCCGCAAGTCTTTCCGCTGTGCTACAGATTGCAATCCTTCAAGATGGGTGTGAAAAGAGTTCTTAAAGGTCGGCAACGCATTGGCAACTCCCCTGGTGTTGCAGATATCAATAGGTGACGGTGACCGCTTTCCATCAGGCGGGCCGTCTGCTTGTTTGCTAATCTATTACATAAAAAACAAAAATTGTATGTTGTTGTTTTTATCCGCTGCCAAGAGCCTATCGGTGTGTTCCGGCAGCCCCACTTGAGAGCCACTTTCCAGTCGAGGTCCACGTCCACTTAGTTCACGCTAAGTGATGATGAGGTCTAAAGTAAGCAAGGCAATACTGAGTTCGAATCCTCTCGGCCCCGCACCTATGACTTAATAAGTTATATGCGGATTGGCCATCGCTCAAAACGGTGAAGGAAAACATCGTGAGGAAACTGGCATTTCCAAGAACTGCAACATTCAAGGGCATGCGACATCTACTAACCCGCACTGAGCCAGCGTGGTAGATTACGGCCCATACTCTCTCTCTCTGAGAGAAGGCCAGAGCCTCAGCAGTGGGAACGGCTAGCGATGATGAAAGAGGTGTATAGCGAAGCCTTTGACAAACTATCTCTGCTTGAAGGTCATAAATATGTCAAAACATTGAAAGCCTTGGTGAAATCCATTCTAACTTCTAACCATACATTAACCAATCTAGGAATCCCCAAACATTCAAAACAAAATCTTTACGCAACTACAAAATACCTAGCAAATAAAAACTCAAAACTATCATCTATGCACACGTTACATGCAAAAATAAATTTAATGTCGTTTGAATAAAAGCCACTATTTCTCAGCAGGATTTGCTATAACATCAGCTGATTCTATGCACACGTTATATGCGAAAATAAACCTAATGTGATTTGAATAAAAGTCACAATTTCTCAGCAGGATTTAATATACAACACGCTATCACGCGCTGTCACACTAATTTTATAAACTAGCTGTTCCCCGTGGTTTCACCCGCGTTAACTACCTTTTATTGCAATAAAAAGCATCCTACAAAAAATCCATAGAAAAAAAACTAGACCAGTTTTTTCCAAATCTTACAATTTTGCAAGCATCTTTTCCATTGTTTCTCTTTAAAAGAACCTTCATTGGATTTCAAAGAATATTTGAAAGAAGAAAACTAGCTGAATTGGTCTAGCCGTTCTCGAGTTTTTCACCTAGGAACACATTTACCTATTTATTTTTTGTCTATCTATGTAGTAAATAGATTTTTCTACCCGTGCAAAGCAGGCCGGGTCTTTAGAAATTACGAGATTTAACGCGTGTAATTCATAAACATTTCATTTCAGAACTTACAACAATCAAAATAAGAACTGTAATTCCATAACAGAGTCACAAAAACAAATTCAAGATGGCCTACGTCATGCTCCCTGTTGAGTAATAAGCGACCGATTTTGAAAGGTGCCTACGAAATCTCTGCCCGGATTTGAAGATGAGTCATTCTGTTTGGGCGGATTATCGAAAGTCGGCCAGCTGATTTGGATGATTAATCAATTTTGTCGTCTTGTTTGGTATGACGAACGAAGCTTTCTGAGTTGCTTAACACCTTTATTGATTGATTGTTTACTTGAGAAATGAATCTACAATTAATAAGTAGGTCAATGACATAACAAGAAGCGATGGTGGCTGTCATGGTAGTGACGTCGTCTTGCGATCTGTAGGTTGTGGGCTCGAATCCTGCAATGAGATTGAGCTTTCGGGGAAGGAAATCATAGCTTGGTGGTGGGGCATTTTCTAGTGCTCGCCTGGCTAGCTGCCACACTCAAGTTATGAATCTGTCGCTAAGCACTTATCAGTGTGTTCCGACTCGGAACACACTGATAAGTGCTTAGCGACAGATTCGACGTCGGAACTTCCGACAGCCCCACTTGAGAGCCAGTTTACAATCCAGGTGCAGCGTGGCGCCATTTCCGACCAAATCATTACTTAACATCAGGTGACTTGTGGTCAAACGCTACTTTATTTTAAGAACCTAAAAAATAAAAATCACATGTTCTTATGTACTTTTATTTACCCAGTTAAAGAAATAAAGTGGTATAGATCGAAAGTGACGAACAAACCATCCTTAATTGCCGTTTGTAGAGACTGAGAGACAGGCCCGGAAGAGTTAGACTGAGCGCGAAGACCTTAGCTGGCGTGCAAGATGTAAGTGTGCAAGAGCAAGCGAGACTACAAGCGGGCAACGCATAAGCGACTAATTATTCAACAAACAATCACTTAACCACAATAAGAAACATTTATTTGCAAGAAATTACATATCGGGACAATTACACAAATTGATCTAGCCTAAAAGGATATAATTTTAAAATGTACGCTCCTTACGGTTGCCGGTAAAAGAACAGACAAGAAGCGCCCCATAGGTAATTTTTGGGCGCCATTACATTTACAATTTTATTCACATTACTAGTTGATTGAATTGAAGCAAGTTCACTACAATCCCAAGCTTGTTAGGCATATAAATAGTCCAATATTTCATAATATAATAGGTTTGAACAATACGACGACGCAGTAGCCGAGTTGGTAGTATCCCTGCCTGCGAAGCTAGCGGTCCTGGGTTCGAATCCCGGTAAGGGCAAATATATGTGTGATGAGCACGATTTGTACCTGAGTCTTGGATATTTCTATCTATATAAGTATTTATTTCCTTATATAAGTATGTATATCGTTGTCTAGTACTCATAACACAAGTTTCGAGCTTAATTTGGGACTAGGTCAATTTGTGTGCAATTGTTCCCGATATTTATTTATTTTATTTATTTTTTAATAAGATTTTTCTTTATATGGATTGGAGATTTCTATTAACAAGTCTTAAACTTCACTTCGAATTTCAGTCAAACAACATACATACACTTCACTGTTTTTGTGCGTTTTTTTTTCCTCTTTCTATTTATTGTGTGCAGTTTCCCCAAATAAATTATTTCTCTCCTTCTCTCTCTCTCACACACACACACACACATTGATCTTTGAAGAAGTATCTGACATTATAGAGCCTAGTGACTAGTGAGTACAGCAATTTTCTCTTTATTTCTAGTATTAAAATTGTGATATTCACTTCTCCTATTGAAGTTGTTTACATTTTCGCGTATGCACATTAAGTTCCCGCTCCCGCTAGCTCTGGTCCCTCGCCCCACCCGGACCAGTAATCACGCTCGTCGACGCGTGGTTTCCGCCACTGCCACCTTTCACTGTTTACACTTCTGTAATGATGTCCATTCTTGTACACGTGAACCTGTAGTGTCTGTGAGGGGTTCTTGTGTGAGCCAGGTAGCCTCCTCGTCCTGAGGCCTAGCCGGGTCAGCCGCCGGGGCGGGATGGTAGAATTTTTGAAGCGATGATAACAGTGTTAGTGTCGTCGGCTTGCGATCCGTATTACGTAGCTAAGAAACCTACAATGAGCTAGAGCTTTCGGTGAAGGAAAACATCGTGATGAAACCATAGCTTGGTGGTAGAGCATTGTCTAGTGCTCGTCTGGCTAGATACCACCCTCATGTTCAGAATCTGTCGCCGAGCAACTATCGGTGTGTTCCGGCAGCCTCATTTGAGAGCCAGTTCCCAGTCCAGGTGTATCGTGGCGCCATCCTCGACCACATCGTCACTTAACATCAGGTGACTTGTAGTCAAACGCTAGGCAGTAAATAATAAAAAAAGGTCTAAACATAGTCCGGGCACGTGCCCAAAATGCTGGCAGCGTGGTTTTCATAAGTAAACAAATAAAAATATAAACCCACTTACATAATTATTATGTTACTGTTATAATTTTGTTGCAACATAGACTACTTGTTATTCCGGAAATACCCTAAGGCGTAGCTAATTTCATTGTACTTAAATTTAATTACTTTTCCACGCCGCAGTTCTTCAATTAATTATTTGAAATAACTCTGTAATCAAATCAATCGGACAGTGCTCGAAATGAAATTAAACTAAACTAATAATTAGTGTAAAAAGCTGGTCAAGTGCGAGTAGAACTCGCGTTGAGAGAGTTCCGTACCTTTCAGTCGTAACTTTAGAATTTTCGTTTCGATTTTCCTGCAAGGCCCTATATTACCCATGTTTTCAAATTTTAAATCGGGCATGCTCTATTTTTGAAATGAGAATCGTTTATTTGCCACAAGTCATAATAATACTAAAGACAAGATGATTATGTAGTAAAAACACGCATATTTTCTTAAATGTCTTTTAATCTATACCTTTTTGATACAAAAAAAATGTATGTATGCATATACATAATAAGCCCTTTCATTATTCAAGTATTTATTTCTCCACATAAGTATTTATTTCGTTGTCTAGTACCTATAACACAAGTTTCGAGTCGTTTGGGGCTAAGTCAATTTGTGTGCAGTGGTCCCCCGATATTTATTATTTATTATTTCATCTAATATGCAATTTAGCCCCAACAGAATTCGTCTAAACAATGACTGATGGGCAGACATACACGTAATGAACCATAAACCTATGAGGGTTCCGTTTTTTCATCAGCTGTGCGGTACCCAAAAATTAAACAAAATAGCTCCAAATCGCTTTATTACCGGCATCATAGATTCACAACGGTTAATAAAAGATGGCCTAGCTATAAGTCTGTAAGTTAATCTGTTTCTAGAGTATTATTTAATTTTATAAATTGGCATTCATTTACTAAGGAAAGTGTTGCGTCACAACATCCGCATAACTTTTGTATTACGCGTACTACGCTGAGAATATACATAAGTTTTACTGTATTATAGATTGTGGATAATGTAATAATGATATATCAAAGCGACTGGTCGATGCTACCCGTGACCAAAATGCTGGCCGTTATTTTGCGCAACGAATACGCATTGCCGTTCACAATTCGGTTCGAAGACCACTTTGTAGGGGTTGGGGAACACCAAACAAGTCAAAAACATGGACAAAAACAGGGAATATCGGGGTGTTGCGAGTGAAAAAACTGTGGAAGCGCGTATATACTTTTCGGCGGGATCTCTAATTCACTTGACATTTTGACAGATCCTTTACTTTTGACACTTTGACAGATCCTGTGACGCGCGGGTGCCACAGGCCACAGACTGTTTTACAAAATCTCGATATCCCTCTAATTTATTAAATGAATATACAATGGAATATACTATAATACAAACTAACACTAACAGCGCTAACAGCGGCAATGCGGCCAGCATTTTGGGAACGTTGCCAACTGGTAGTGGTTTATTAGATTAAGTAGTTTGTTTAGTTTGATAAGTAGTTTTATTTTACATTTTAAGGTTTAGATAAGTGTTTTTATTTTGTTATTTATATCCTAATAAAATATGCTAGGATAAAGTTAAATAACTCAAAGGTGACTGAATGATGACTGACTGACATAGTGATCTATCAACGCACAGCCCACACCACTGGACGGATCGGGCTGACATTTGGCATGCAGGTAGATGTTATGACGTAAGCATCCGCTAAGAAAGGATTTTGATTAATTCTACCCCCAAAGGGATAACATAGGGGATGAACTTTGCATGCATAAAGCTGTAGCCCACGCGAGTGAAACCGCGGGGAACAGCTAGTTGACGAATAAATCGGTAAACATATCTACACCAAAAACGCATACAGTCCAATATAGAACATTCTCCCTTATTGAAGATGGTAAAAAAAAATATTATTCTCAATTTTTTAATAAGTTTTAGGGGTTAAAAAGCACCTATCAGTGTTAATAGTAATTTTTATTTATTCAATAGGATACATTGTGATCACTTTAAAAGTCAAACTTAAAACTAGCTACGCCTGTTCCAACCTCCTTACGCCGGCAAAAGAACAGGCAAGAAACGCCCGGCAGGTAATTTTTTTGGCGCGATCACATTGACAATTTTATTCTTATTACTAATTGATTGAATTGGAGCAAGTTCACTAAAATCCCAAGCTTTTTTTTGTCATCTAATAGTCCGATATTTTTTAATTAGCTTTACTAATAACATTTCTCTTGTTTGGTTGTACACATTGGGATATGGGAACATGAATATTAATGAGTTGCGGGATCACAACCAAAGCAGACCAGACCCCACAAGCAGCACCCGTTCACGAGTTGACGCATGTGCCAGCCATCGCTCTCCTCGACCATATGAGAGGGAAGAGGGCGACCCGACACACGACGCCGCCGCAAGCAAAGTGTATTCTGGAAGCCTTTTTGAGAGCCAGTTCCCAATCCAGTGTCCACATCATCACAAAAAACCACGTGACTTGTGGTCAAAAAGAAATACTACAGCACACATTTAGACTTCTAGAGTACAAGAACAATTAACTGTGACATACTTCCTCTCGGTAACTTAACCCACTGTAACCAATCGGCGCTGTTTACGTACGGGTTTCGCATATAAAAATCTTAAGGTGAATGGGCTCGTGCAATTTCCCATACAAACTCAAGAAGGGCGATATGGATCACGCGAACTATTCTAATGAAGTTTGAAAATTTTCTTAAATTGTTCAATTAATTACCCATTCGCGAACTATCAGTTTCTCTTACAAAAATTATGTTTTTCATGTAATTTTACATCGGAAAAATCGTATTATTATACACATGTGTGCGTGAGTGGCACTGAAGTTGACGGACTTGAATTAGGTGATTTTAACCTGCCATCTATCTGAATTTCGATGAACTATTTAGATGTAGACCTTGTGCAGTGAGCGAATGGTGGCATACGACAACGTTGAAGCGTCACAGAAGAAATTATAGTTTGTCAATAGCTAAAAATTATGCGACGTTGCAAGATCGGGCGTGACTAGTGAAGAATGATTTTCTGTCTCGCTCGCCACGATATTTCGACTTGCCAAGTCGTGCATGAACGATTTTGTTGATTTTGGGGCAATTTTTATTTTCCGTTCCGAAGACGTAAATCGAAACGGGTTGGTAGTCAAGGTCGTGGAGGTCTAATCCACTTTGATAACCTAAGTGATAGAATTTCGCCCAGGTAATCAAAGTAGGAAAATAAGTTAATAAATAAGTAAAGTAAATATATATCTTGCGATAGTTTCTCACACGGCCATCCGACTTGTATGTATTATGGTAACCAGGCAGCTGACAACATACTTACATTAGAACGTAAATCTAAATACATACGGTCTACGTAGATAGATACCTACTATTGATAAAATAGTTAGTTAGGTACTTGGCGGTAGAACTAGAAATGGTAGATCGCCCTTGCAAGAGGTCGCCTACCACGGTGGTAGGTATGTACCTACCTAGCTAAAATAGTTTAGGGATGTGAACAAAATAATCGATTTTTATATTAATCGATCTTTTTTTTATCGATTTTGAAAAAGTCGATGATTATATTACAAATCAATTATTTTTATTTAAATAATTGTTTTTTTCAAATCGATTATATAAATAAAAACAATCGCTTAGTAAAAATTCAAACAATAATCTATTTGTACAAAATCGAAAAATAATCGATTTGTAAAACAAATCGAAAAATAATCGATTTGTACAAAATCGATTATTAAGTAAAAAATAATCGAATCGTTTTTACAAATCGATTTAATCTAAAGAGATAAAAATCGATTATTTCTTAATCGATTTTTTCACTTTCAAGTCACATCCCTATATTTGATACCCAGTGTGTTGGTACCGCACTACCGCATTATCAAATAAATATTTGGTAGGTAAAGGTATGGTAGGTAAGGTACTAACTACAACATAAGTAGCTAGCGAAGTTACTGGGCTAATGAGTGTCTTATCTACTAGGTAGGTATCTGATCTAAAGTCTCAAATATTACATAATAAGCCACCATGTTGTGGTTTGGCACGATATTTTTCTTCACCGAAACCTCATACCTATTGTTGGTATTTGAACATGTGCTGTGCAGCACGGAAGTTCAATGCGCAACCGATTGAGCTATCATCGCTTCAAATCATAAACGTCAAAGAAAAAACCGAAATCAACCGATATCTATCAATGTAATACTATACATATTGTTATCAAACGGAATAAGGTATATTTTTCAATAAAACAGTCTAAGCGGTAAAGAAGACGGAATCCAAATCCACATCCACATTTACAATAAAAATTTATTTACCTATACATATAATAAAACTGTGACTGATCGCTGTCTGTACATCCTATCCTTTCCTACTAATATTATAAATGCGAAAGTTTGTGTGTGTGAATGTTTGTTGCCACGTATCACCGTAACTACTGGAATGGAAATATCTTATAGCTACTTTTTATCCCGGAAAAAGGTTCCTGCGGGATAACGGGAAGACGCGGGTGAAACCGCGGCTGAAAACTAGTGAAAGATAAATGAGATAAGCTATTATTGGGGGTCTTTATCATCAACGCAATAGAACCCAAAACAATGATAAATGGAATTTTTGTCTGTTTGACTATATGTCTGTTTGTCTGTGCGTTTGTGCGCGCTAATTCCAGAAACGGCTTAACCGATTAGGGTGCGGTTTTCACTAATGTATGTGTATGTGTGGTAAGTGGTAAGCTTCACTTAATATTTAGTGTTTCTTTTACTACAATAGTTTTATAAAAAAAAATATCGATAAACTGTAGGACACGCGGGTGAAACTGCGGGGTGCAGCTAGTATAAACTAATCAGACTGTTCTATGAGTTTTTTGGTTACGTCATTCACGTAAAATGCATTTTTGACTAGTTGCTACGTTGCTAGGCAAGTTGTTGTTTATAGTTTTACTCTGTAAAAAAGGTTGATCAACGTTGGAAAATTATTGATGGAAATCAGCAGATACAATCGTGCACCACTACGCCAGCTGAGGCCAGCAACAGCCCTGCCACATAGTACCTTTGTATAACCGGAAAAGCCCTGCTGGCTGGCTGTCACCACAAATCTAATTTTCGGAGGATCAAGGACGTTGTTCTACAACTGCCCTTGCTGAAAGTGTATTCAAATACCTTTGAAATAAACAATATATATCTAAGTCGTACACTCTTGTCAGAGTGGTCGTGGTTGCCTTGATGCGCTGTCTTTGGCTTGGACACCTCTGATGGCAATGTGACGCCATTTTTGCCTATTAATGGCGTCACGAGAGCATTGGGTCATGGATGCGTCAGTGGCCTTTTTGATAAGATCAGTCCAGCGAGTTGGAGAACGACCTCGGGCTCTCTTCCCTTCAACCGGACCCTGCACGACAAGTCTCTCCATAGACAGCTCTTTTCTCGAAATGTGCCCAAAGAACTTCAAGATTCGTATCTGCACAGTCGACGAAAGTCTCTCCTTGATTTGAAGTTCCTTGAGTATTGAGTTATTAGTTCGAAACGCCGTCCATGGGATCTTTAGGAGGCGTCTCCAACACCACATCTCAAGAGCGTCTGCTTTCCGGCGATCCTGCAGTCGGAGCGTCCAGGTTTCAGACCCATACAGAAAGATTGGAAAGACAAGAGCTCTCATAAGTCGAACCTTTGTAGTCTTGGTTATCCTTCTGTCCTTCCAAATCTTTCCAAGTCTTTCTACTGCCGACCTTGTAATGGCGCATCGTCGTCTGATCTCATCTTCACAACCACCTTTGTTGGAAATAGTAGAACCGAGGTAGATGTAGCTTTGAACCACTTGGCAGTTGCCTAAAGTAAGTATGTCTGGTCTGTTATGTTCAACCCGGTCCACTATCATCATTTTAGTCTTGTCGCGATTAATGGCAAGACCAAATTGGAGGCTGGTTGTTTCCAAACGAGATAAGAGTTCCTCCATATCTTCTTGAGTTTTTGTGAGAAGCGTAGTGTCGTCAGCATAGCGCAAATTATTGATCATGTGTCCACCTATCGATACACCTTTATCCCATCCTTCTAAGACGATACGCATGATATATTCTGTGTAGATGTTAAATAGCAGCGGAGATAGGATGCATCCTTGACGAACACCCGACTGGGTTTTAAACTTATTGGAGAGGATATCATCTACTCGTACTGCTGCTGTACCATCCTCATAGAGTCGCCGTATGAGGTATATAAGGTGTTCTGGTACGCCCATTTCTGTCATTATTTTCCAGAGGTGCTCCCATATGACAGTATCAAAAGCTTTGCGAAAGTCCACGAAGCAAATGAAGACAGGAGTGTTGAACTCTCTGGATTTTTCTATTATTTGCCGCAGTATGAGTATTTGTTCGCGCGTTCCTCTTCCTTTTACGAACCCTGCTTGTTCCTGCGCAATTTGTGGAGAGAGATAAGCCTGCAGTCGAGTGTTTAAAATGTGAAGCAGCACTTTACTAGCGTGAGTTATGAGAGAGATAAGTCTGTAGTTGTTGCACTTCTTTGTCGAGCCTTTCTTGTGTAATGGTATAAATACGGATTGGGACCATTCATCTGGCCACGTTCCTGCTTCCCATATTTTGCAGCAAATTGTGTGTAAGACGTCCACTCCTGAATCCCCCATTGCTTTAAACACTTCAATAGGGATTCCGTCTACTCCTAAGGCTTTATTGCATTTAAGGTGTTTAATAGCCGCTCTCACTTCATCTCTTAGTATGCCAGGTTCCTGTTGATTATAAGAAACTGTACTGCAACTTCCACTGACTGTGGTGTGGGGCTTGAACAATGATCTACAATATTCCATCCAAACATTCACTATATCCCTAATCTCAGTCACAGTGTTACCATTTGAGTTTTCTATTGCCCACGTCTTAGGTTTAAATTGACGTGTAATAAACCGAACCTTATCATATAACTCTTTTGTTTGAAAAGTCGCAGAATGTTGTTCCAGCTCGTCACAAATTTTACCCAGAAAACCGTTTCGATCACGTCTACAAGCGGCTTGTATTATGGCCTTTTTGGCATTAAGTTGTACATTAGTTGCCCCAGTAGCCTTAAGCAGTTTATGCTCTTCAACCTTTGCCCAAGTGTCTGTAGACATCCAGTGTTGTCTTTTCGCTGATAAATTCCGCGGTTGTGATTCTGCGACTGCCTCTGTAATATATGTCTTGGCCGCTGTCCACATGTAGTTAGGGTCTTTGTTTACGGCATCTGTTTGCCAGAAGGTATGTTTCCTTTGGACTGATTGTTGAAATAGTTTTGCATCCGCAATTTTTAGTCTTCTGGGTGCTAGCTTAGGTTGACTTCTTTGCAGTTTAAGCCTTAAGTTGCCGATTAAGAGTTGATGATCAGAAAGACAGTCGGCTCCGGGTAAAGTGTGCGCGTTAGTTATGGAGCTCCTCCATCTCGTCCTGATAAGGATGTAATCGATTTGGTTACGGAATTTACCATCAGGTGACGTCCAGGTGTATTGGCGCCTGGGATGATTTTTAAATACTGTGTTCATTATGCTTAAGTTATTATTGGCTGCAAATTCTATGAGCCGTTCCCCTCTTTGGTTACGAACACCAAGACCATACTGCCCAACGATATTACGTATGTCGTTATCGATGTTAGTGGCTCCTACTTTAGCATTAAAGTCTCCAATAATAATTAACACTTCCCGTCTGGGGACATCAGCCATGCACGTCTCTAGTTGGCCATAAAACTCTTCAACATCTTCATCCTTCGCCGCACTTGTGGGAGCATAGACCTGAATAATGTTGAGTGGGGTTGGCGATGCGCCGATTTTGATGGATATGATTCGGTCACTTACAGAATTGTAACCCAGGACACTATTCTTCCATTGTTTGGGTATAGCTATTGCCACTCCAGAAAAGCTGCTGTTATCACTCCCAGAGAAATAGATGGTGTGTTTCTCGGAGTCAAAGTGGCCACTGTCCTTCCAGTGCGTTTCGCTTAACCCTGTTATTGTTAGCTGGCATCGCTCAAGTTCTTTTTCTAGTATGGTTAGTTTTCCATCTTTGAGAAGTCCTCTTACGTTCCATGTACCGAATCGGTAGGTATTTCTTAATTTGATACATCTTCCAGTAGCATATTTTCCATGGGATGCCTGGTCGCCTGCATTGCCATGGCCGGTAACCAACTTCACACCCCTAGTCCCGGAAAACTCTGGGCGCCGGTCGCTACGCGGATTGCCAGGCGGTCGTATTCTCTGTATCTGTGTATTCATCATTGCAACTTTCATGGGATTAATAATGTAGTAGTTTCCCCTTGCTTTCTACATCGCGGTATTATAGGCTCTGTGTCTATAATATTCCGTAGGTGGACCGGTCTGGCATATACCTCCTTACGCTCCACTTCGGTACTGATGGCTACCGCTGCCCTCCATCAGGGTCCAGGAACTACGCCCCTGTGGCTTGCCTCCTCCGCTAGTTTGGCCATACCGACAGCTACTGCCTCTGCCTACTCCACCGTTGAGGACTTCACCCGTAACCCTGGGCAAGGGATTCATGTTATACCCCATGAAACTGGGTCCCTATTCGAACTTTGTCACCATCTCACTCCGGCCTACTGAAATGAGTGGTGTCCAGCCCCGCGACAAGGACGCGCCGAACAAGAATTACCCCAGTGAGAAACAGAAAATTGGCTCTATTTCTCCTGGAGTCGGGTTAACGGCCTTGTATGAGACCAAGACCGAAACTAAACAATATGATGACATATAATTTTCCTACGCTTATTTACTTCGTAAATGACACCTTGAAATAAACGAAATTTTATTCTACTAATATTATAAATGCAAAAATTTGTGCGTGTGAATGGTTGTTACCACGTATCAACGTAACTACTAAACCAAATGAACCAATTGTGGAAACAGATTTGAAAGAAGCATGTCTCTCGAAAATTCGAGACTTCCAAAAAACAACGGAGGAAATAAAAGGAATTGAACTTCTGACCATAGGGCAACATGAAAATGATGTTTACACTACATATAAATGCGACAGGCCAGCCAGCCGATTTGGAATGGTTAGTTTTTCAAAGTCATGTTTGTTTCTTTAGTAGTGTTTAGTAGACATAAATCCGTGGTTTTCGTATGGCCAGGTTGGGATACAAATTAGAATATACTTTAATTATAGCTTTGTTGCAGATATGTAAACGAAAAGCGATAACACCATGCCACAACCACGTCAAAAGAATTTTGTATAAAAACAATGTTCTGACCAATAACATGGCATATGGCCAACACAATGAGTCTGTGGCCAGAACATAGTTCATGGAAAAAATGAAAAAAACTGTGCGACCAGCAGGACTTTATATTGACGAAGAATTGTGAATTATTGAATATTTTAAGAATGTGTAAATAAAAAGACTATTGGTGATTGACTGTTTTTTATTTTGATACTATGTACATATATAATAAATAATCCTGATTGTTTCATAATAAAGTATTACAATAGCCAATGTCTTTATTGGTAGGAGAGTAGAGAGTATAGGTAATAAAGGGTATAGGCCATCTCCATTCTAAATTTCATCCAAATCAAAGAAAATTACCAAAAATCTGAGGCAGGGATCGAACTCGGAACCTCGTTATTAGTAAAGAACTACTGAGAGGTTTGACCACTGGTCTAACCTATACAGTAAACGAAAGAACGAAATTAGCAAATGGTTTCGTGTACAACAAGACCATTTTCTATGTGTGCGTGAATAGATCGCTGCCATACACCACTACCGCCGCGATATTGTTTGGCACAAATAAAAGTGTTTTGAAAACTAAAACACATCTGAAATATTGTTGGATACATAAAACATATTACGCCATTACCGGTAAACATAATTATTATTAAAATAATATGCACCTGTTCATTCATAATAAAATAAGATGCGTTAATTAGAAACAACGCCATCTATTGACGCTGGGCTGCTAGGCGAACCGCAAGCAACCACCTTAGATGCGTTCTAATGACATACTTTATGTCTACGTGTGCGTGTGTAAGTACGTAAATTTGTGACACCAGCAGTAAGAGAAGCGTTACGAGTAATTTATTAGTTTATTTAATGAAGATTTGGGTAATTTACAATTGAGTAACGCTATAGAACGCGCGCTTTAGTGTTTGGTTCGAATAAGATTGTTATTTTCGACGTAAAAAAATAATTTAGGTAAAAAATGACATCAGCGCCATCTCTTGACAACATAGCGTGATGAGCTCTGGGATCATCCACCTTAAGTAACTATCGCTTATGTCACTTGAGAAAGTGACTGACCGAGTTAAAACTGTGTTGTGCCTTACACGTAATGATCTTATAAACAAACATGGTTTATGTGTCAAGTAAATTATATACCGAACGGTACCGAGTGCGCCTTATATGGCGCCGACGCCGAGTTCGAATCCTCTCGGCCCCTGTTACTTAAGAGGACGAGGATTACGCCGGTAATTGGGGTTAATTACAACTACTTTCCTCTGTAATTATGATGGTAAAAAATCTAATCCCTACTTAATATTATAAATGCGAAAGTAACTCTGTCTATCTGTCTTTTACTCCTAAACTACTGAACCAATTTAAATGAAATTTGGTAAAGAGGTAGTCTAGAGCCTGAAAAAGGACATAAGCTGCTTTTTATCGTGATAAATTGTAGCACACGCGGATGGAACTGCGGGGAACAGCTAGTAAATTATGTTTAAATTTGCCATCGCTCAAAACGGTGAAGGAAAACATCGTGAGGAAACCGGCATGTCCAAGAACTGCAACATTCAAGGGCATGCGACATCTACCAACCCGCACTGGGCCCGCGTAGCAGATTAAGGCACATACTCTCTCTCTGAGAGAATGCTAGAGTCCCAGCAGTGGGAACGTAGGCTAATGATGATAAACTTTATTTTTATGTGATGAAAAGTGCAGGTTGCTTGTCACATTCTTCTTAGATACCAAGTGCTTTATCATCCCCTAACTAAAGCAATCCAATAAAGTAGAATAAGAACTTTCTCGTAGGGTCAGGGCTGGTCACATGCTTTTAAATAAAACCCTCTAGTTAAGAATCTGTCGCCAAGCACCAATCGGTGTGTTCCGGCAGCCTCACTTGAGAGCCAGTTCCCAGCCCAGGTGTACCGTGGCACCATCTTCGACCACATCGTCACTTAACATCAGGTGACTTGTGGTCAAACGCTACCCTGTAAGTGCATAGTAGTAAACAAAGAAATATATTAAAAAGCAGTAACTCGACTGCACCTACCCAAAAAGAATCACCATTTACGATAGAACTTTGCATATAAAGCATCCATTTTCTAAACCATGAAAGGAACTCCTAAAACGGTAACGATTTAAGCGATTTCTTTCACTTATTCTAACATCCCGCCCACTACGCTCCGAAGAACTGGAATCTCGCCAAAAGAAGCTAAATTAATGACACTTTCGTTTCGGCCATTGTTTTATTTAAAACGATGCGTAAGTCTTCTAATATTGTGTGTTTATATAAACGACAGGCGTTTCACCCACGTGAACTACAGGTGATTGCAATAATAATAGATTGTATGACAAGGGAGCAAAATAATATTCTTACGGCGAAGGCGCTTTTTTGAATCCAGAAGAGAAGGATTCTAGAATAGAATCCCGAGCTTGCGACGGATTCTAAAATAGAATCCTGAACGTAGCGAGGAGCTACACTACTCTGAGTGTCATAAGCTATGTTTTACTGTGATAATCTCCAAGTGGGTGAACTACGGGGAACAGCTTAGTCGTGGACAATTTTGGAAATATCAAAAGCTGATTTGTTGAACTGAAGATTGTTCTTAACTACGCTTGCACTACTCACTTCACATGATCTTTTTCACAAAAAACTTGGAGCTACGAAAAGCATAAACTAGCTCCAATGGCTCAGCGACCCAAAGCGTGGTTTGGCCTCCGAAACGAGAGAGCGCCACACTTCTCTATCCTGAGCGATGTCAGCCCAGTTCAGAGTGTGGAGCTCGCGCAGATCCGCATCCACCGCGTCCTGCCAGCGGTATCTAGGGCGTCCGACCGGTCTACGGTCATTTGGCTTTTTTACGAAAAGAATGCGTGAAATCATTAATATTATTCAATTTACTTTCTCAATTCAAGGTCGCGGACAAATATAATATCCAAGGCCACAAAAAGTACGCATGGAATATATAAATAATAAGCCGTAATAGGTAATGTGACCCGGTTCAAATAAATTTATTATTCACCGTTTGTTTTGTAGTCATACCTTTACGCAATGGTTGGGTCAATCGATGAATAAGTCTCATTTGCTATGAGTTAGTAATAGGTGAATTAGGAGGGCAATGTTTCTAGTGAAATTACAAGTCCTATAGAATAAGATGGCAATCAGTTATTTTTCAGTTTGCGATAAATTGTAGCCCACGCGGGTGAAACCGCGAGGAACAGCTAGTAATGTATAAAACAAAGACGCTGGCAAGTCTTTCCACCAAAGTTAGCCTTCGTAACGGCAACGTACACAAGTTGCAAGTGACTAGCATTGTACTTGATGACCATCGTTGCATGTAATGAAGTGTTTGGCTGATGATACATGCTTGTTCACTTGCGCAACATCCTTGGACTGCGCAAAGGGAAAGGGTGCTTGATAATTAGACGTGTTTGTCATTTGATGGTAGTTTGTGAGGACATAAGACCTAGTAAGCAGATTTGACGGTCAGATTGACTGCTGTTTTGTGAGTAAGCCAGTGACCCGGTTTCGGACGGTTAGAGTCTGGAGTTCGTATAAATATGCCATAGAAAAAAAATCGTTTTTTCACGAATTTTCCAACTTTTTCCATATGAAAAGTTTGTCTTACTTCGCACACAAAAAAAAAACAAATTTGTCAAGCCGTTTTTAGGGTCTGTACCCAAGGTGTAAAACGGGACTCTACACTGAGAAAGAAATCTGACTTTTCTTCTGCGTCTTTGCCTTCCAAGACTGAATCCTTCCTTATTTTACCTTAGTTTTCCTTCTGAATCACAAGTCCTTCCCTTTTGACTCTGAAGGAAAACGGTATTTCGGAAGGTCTTTTTTCTCCGTGTATTACTATATAAGACTCCGCTGTCCATCCGTCTATCCGTCTGTCACCAGGCTGCAGAGATTGGTTTTGTGGTTCAACCGTCTGCCACGTGCTTTATTCACCCTCCTTTAATAATGAATAATAATAATGCCCGCACAATCACATACATAGGCTCTGACCCCTAACCTAACCTAACCCCTAGTTTCTGATACCCTAGATACAGGGAAACCTTCCCTGTATCTAGGGTATCAGAAACTACAAGGATCGGGGATCCACAACACCCAGATACAGAACAAATACTTGCGCTTTTTTTTCAATGCACAAATATTTGTTCTGTAGCGGGAATCGAACCCGCGACCTCACGCTTCACAGTCTGCTATCCGCACATTGCGCCACATCGGTCGTCTATTTCTTTCATTCATATTAACCCTTACACAATACATCCCACCTTTTCTTTGGTCTTCCCTTGCATAGATCTCTTAATAATTACCTACCGTCATGCCAATGACGTCATCAGAAACAGCTTTAATGGAAGACCAACACTAATCAAACGATCAGCACAACGCTGAGTTGAACCCGGTTTGAAACAATACATCTTTTGTAGTTACTATACATAGCGCATTTATCATCATCATTATTCTTTATCAGTCCACTGCTGGACTGAGGCCTCTCCCAAGGTACGCCACTGAGCCCGGTCTTCGGCTCTTCTCATCCAACTACTGCCAGCCACTCGGCACAAGTCGTCGCTCCACCTTGTCGCAGGGCGTCCTACACTACGTTTGCCAAGTCGCGGTCTCCACTCAAGAACACGTCTAGGAATAATTTATTTGTATATATTACGGCATAATTATACTAGCAAGTCATACATGCACTCTATGTTTTGTAAAAAAAAAAAACATTTTAAATTAATTTGTTACTTCAATAGTCAATAGTACTTTATTCAATAGGATACATTGTGATCACTTTAAAACGTCAAACTTAAAACTAGCTACGCCTGTTCCAACCTCCTTACGCCGGCAAAAGAACAGGCAAGAAACGCCCGGCAGGTAATTTTTTTTGACCGCTATCAACTGTAGTCAGCGCGGGAGAAACCGTGGGTTACCGCTTGTTTGTTAAAGATGGTTATGCGCACGTTTTGTATATATTTCTTGTATATCTCTATAAGTTACAAATCGCAACAAAAATGTATCGCGCTTCAAGGAACCGTTGCGCAAGCGTTATATCCGTGCTTTCACTGAGATTACCGCGCGTTATGTGAACTATACCTAAGTACATTATAATACTACTGTCTTATGTAGGCAGACGGCTCCTTTATTGGAGTACTACCATCCACTTACGGCCAAAATTAATCAATAATTAATCGATCCTGATCCGTTAGGGCTAGCGCTTACATACAACTTTTAGTTGAACAACTATTTTGTTGTGTATCATATGTTTAAAAGAATATATTAAAGCGCACATACAGTCAACTCGATAGTTGTTCGACAAAAAAGCCAAAAAGCTATATCGATTTGCTTTTGATTTAAAAGTTGGACAACTATCGATCAAGCGCTCAATTTGTATTGCATTGTATTGATGTGCGCAGACCATCGACTAAACAGTCAGTTTCAGCTTAGAATGTAATATGAAATATTCCACTAGATAATCTATCACTAAGTACAGGATGTACACAGTATCTTCTTTTTTTATCTCTCTTAAAATTTCTATAAAGCAAAGCACAAACTAAATCTTTGTTGTTAATTGACATGGTTTGTAAACACCTTGACTCGAGCGTTGCTGAATAAAGACTGGTCGATTTGAGAAGATATAAAATCGATTGTATACGCACTTCCATCAACTAAACTGTTCAGTTGAGTAGAAATCACGAAAAGTACACAACTCGACGAAACAGTTTAGTCGATGCAACAGTTGTATGTAAGCGCTAGCCCTTATCCGTGGTTTTGGATCGATATGTCATGTCAGCGCTGTGGATTCGTCCATATCATATGCTGAGTCAAGTCCTTTTTGGGAGGCACTGTACACAGCAGCAGTGTTCACACCATCACATAATATTACTATAATGGCTTATCTACAATGTTACTGTTTTTTGTGCGTTTCTTTATTTTTTGTTTCTTTATTGCGTGCAGTTTTTCCCAAATACAGTCTTTCTCTCTCTCTCTCTCTCATAATATGTCATTTTAGTCATAGGTGCAGGGCCGGGAGGATTCGAACTCGGTGTCGGCGCCTTGTAAGGCGCACGCGTTACCGTTTGACCACCATCACTCAACCTACAACCTCAGACGTCTCTGTCGCTTGATAGACGAGGTTGTTATAAAGATAAGATAAAGAAAAAGATGTTTTATCTGTAAACATGTGCTGGTACATAACAAGTTTGCATGCAGATCTTAAATATAATGATTAAGTACAACATGTTTTGCCTAAATAGGCGTACAAATAGAGCGAGATGGCCGTTAATTATAAAATAAAAATAAGAAAGAACAAATTAGGTATGTGTTGGTAAAATAAAATAATATTAATAAAAATATAACAAAAAAATTAAATAAAAATAGAATGATTGCAAATAAAATAATAAACAAGAATCGACAAAGGTCATAGAAGTCATTGAATAATAAAAATATAATTGGAATAAAAAATATGTGTTGAAACAAGGACTGACAAACTTTAATTTACAATTGTTTTTTTTACTTTTATATCTTTTCTTTTACATATTACCTACCATTGGATTACGCGATCAGCCCTTCCTACCGAAACCAAAACAAAGTAGGTACGTTAACAAAAAGTTTCCACGATAACGCAGCAAAAACTCGTCGCCAACGGCAATGGCGCGCGTTAACCGAGGTTTAATGAATATTAACTTGAACTTTCACGATTGTGGTTGCCATCGCGGTTACCGGGAAATGGCTCTTGTTATTCTGTTCTTGATTTCCTGACAGTCATATTATCGTATAGTGGGAGGGCCCTTGAATTGGCTTCTTATCTTTACTAACTTTGCCCCGTGGTTTCACTCACGTGTAGTCCAGTTGTTTGCATCAAAAAGTATTATATATCCTTCATTAGTTTCCAAACTATCTCCATACCAATTTTCACCAAAATCCGTTTAGCCGTTTCAATGTCAAGAAGTAAAGATGATACAGACTCATACATTTTCGCATTCATAAAATTACCAGCTGTGCCCCCCACGGTACGGTTTCACCCCCATGATAGATAGATAAATGATAGATTGAATGATAGATAAATAAATAAATGAAATCAATTTATTGCCATTAAAAAAAACACATACATTTTATAGAAAAATAAAAACACATAATATACAATATAACGGCAAAAGGGGTAAAACTCAGCAAGATATTTATTTCATCACACTAAAACATAACACTCAAGGATATTTTTAACACCCGAAGCAAAAACAGGGGTGTTATAAGTTTCACGTGTCTGCCTGTCTGTATGGCACCGTAGCTCGCGAACGGACGAAGCAATTTCAATTTAGTTTTTTCTGTATGAAAGGTGAGTTACGGGCGAGTGTTTTTAGCTCGTATGTTTGATGAAAATCGGTCCAAGATGTCGGGTTGTATAAATTTTAACTTTGCAACATTGAAACAATTATCAAAATAGGATCAGCAGTTCCGGATCTTCCTACAACTAACCTCCCAAACAAACTTTTCTTCTTCGTAATATTACTAAAGATTAATAACGTCAGATTACATCAACATGTAACATGTTGTATTAAAATTACATGAATATATTTACATATTATCGTAATGTAATAATCAAAACATGCTGCGTGTAATGGCTTACAATAACTGCCATAAATAAATAGTTTTGTCATGTAACGTAGGCAACTATCGAAACCATGTTATAAATGCGAAAGTTTATGTTTGTTACTTGTTCACGCTAAAAAGGCTATACGGATTTAAGTGATAATAAAAATGATTTGAGCCTAGTCACCGCTACCCTGTAAGATATAAAAAAAAATTGGTTGTCTGTAAAGTCGGTTTACTGACGATAGTTGAACGTGACAACGTCGATTGGCCGATTGTGCTACTTTGTCGCTCGTTCCGCGCTCTCGCTTCCACTTCAAGCCTTACATGGAACGCCTCAGAGCGAGGTAACGCCGCATGAGTCATGTTTTTTCGTGCGTGCAGCCGGCTCTATGGAATTATAAGACGTTGTCACGTCAATAGTAGAAAAGCTACATATACATACAGTCTGATGATGATGATTATGTATAGTTAATAACTATATTGGAGTTGTAAAAGTTTTCTAATCGATTCCCTCCCGTGGTTTCAGGCTGCGGAATTGCCGTCAGCAAGCAGACGGCTCAGCGACGGATCGTCGGCGGGGATGACGCTGGCTTCGGCACGTTTCCCTGGCAGGCGTACATCAGGATCGGGTCCTCGAGGTTGTATCCACATCTACTATTATCTAGGTACCAGAGGAAGCGAGGAGTAGAGTTCCCCCCTCCCCACATGGGGTAGTAGAGTAAGCGCGAATGCCGTAACGACCGTATATACGCGCAGAGAAAAATGCTAGTGTTTTTGACGTCGGCTTGCGATATGTAGGTCATGGGCTCGAATTCTACAATGAGCTTGAGCTTCCGGTGAAGGAAAACATCGTGATGAAACCATAGCTTGATGGTAGTGGCAGGGCATTTTCTAGTGCTCGCCTAGCTAGCTATCAACCTCAAGTTAAGAATCTGACGCCAAGCACCTATCGATGTGTTCCGGCAGCCTCACTTGAGAACCAGTTCCCAGTCCAGGTGTAGCGTGGCGCCATCTTTGACCACATTGTCACTTAACATCAGGTGGCTTGTGGACACACGCTATCCTGCTAGTTGAAAAAAGAAACAAGTACATAGTTGTTTCCACAGCTCAGGAGTTGTTTCTATCTAACAGCGTTACAGAATCAGTATGTCAATCAGTTGTCAGAAACTGATTAGGTACATTCTGTGACTGCTAAGAGAGGGCATAAAAACAACAAATAGATCGACCTATTTATTTTTGTGTAGGAAAAAAACATTGTTAAGTCGTAGAATAAAAGGTGTTTGTTATGATGTACAAAAGTTGACCCTAAAAGACATTTTCCAAATAATTTTGTATATAACCACGAATTTGGAAAGTGTGGGGCGTTTTCACTAGCGGGTCTGTAATTTAACACACACTAATTATACATCACTGGTTTTTTGAAGGCAACAAGAAGAAATTATATTCTTTGGTTTTTACCCCCAACGCAAAAAGAGGAGTGTTATAAGTTTGACGTCAATGTCTGTCTGTCCGTGTGTTTATCTGTCTGTGGCAACATAGCTCTAAAACAGATTTCTACCAGCCATTTATTAAGTATTTCTTCTTGCTGCTTAAAAATTATTCCTTTCCGTTTGAAATGTAAAAAAATGTATTTAATATGTAAAATATGAATCTCTATTGTACTTTACATTATCGAAATGAGTTGACGAGTCGAATATATTCAAAAATAATGCAAGAAAATATTTAGACACGTATAGAGGTCCATTATCTTAACCTGGCACGTTCACAGTACTCACACCAAAGCAATCTCATTATACAGTAGTAAAAACAAAACTGTGTCTCTGTCGCGCTCGTAACCTCTACCGCGTGCGAGAGAGACAAAGAGACGTTTCATGATGCGTAAGCAGTGCCGCGTCACGCCGTGCGCTCATTCACAGACACATGTGTGAATGTGTTGGACGTGTCAGCTTTATATAACCAACCTGTTATTTGGATAGAAAAGAATTCTATAAAGTAATATTTGGTTATTGTGGTCAAATGCTTAACTAATGCTAATAAAAAAAGTTTGAGTCATTATTAAGCAAAGATTTTTCATTATTCTTATTGTTGTTAAGATGTTAGATTCATTCCATCAGGAACATTTCTAACACTAATCCATTTAACATTAATTACATAGATTCATATCCTGCTGAACTAAAAAAAATAACAATATGTGTGTACTAATGATTAACAATATTTACAGATGCAACATGCTTATGTCCATTTTCGAGTTAATTGGATGGAAACAATGTTGGATAGAGAGGTAATGTGCGAAAGAGATAGCATGTTCACAACTCTTTAGCTCGTTTTCTGGGATTTCTGGATTTTAGCTTTTTCCTTCAAGTAGTCGTAGTATAAAGTATAAAGATCGCCACTCAGTCACACCGCACCGCTCCACCACAGCAAACATCTTATCAGTCGAAAGTGGACTTTAGTCTTACTTCATATGTTACGTTTTACAAAAACACGACATGTTAGCGTACGGCTCGCGGCAAGCCCGCATGTCTTCTCTCGTTATTATGAAATGTATCTTACGAAACACGATTCAAAGACCACTTTTGTATGATAAGCAATTTGTATGAGGTGCCAGAGCGGTGCGGTATAAAAGAGTGTCGTACTTAAGAACAGTGTACTCTTCTATCTTATAGTACTATGTATTCAGGGGTTAGTTTAGATAGAAATTATGTCTAATGTATTCAGGGATAAGGTTCAAGTAAAATCTTCACGGATAGTGGTCTGAATTTTGTTGACGTAATTTTTTTTAGTTGACTAAAATTAAATACGATTTGTCAAAGTTGAAGGAGTTCCCCGTTTATTTGTTAAATCTAAAATAAACGGTAATGTAAAACCCGCATTTGAGTAAGATAGCTTTTTTACTATATTTTTTGAATATTTATTAGATATAATATAACAAAACAACATAATTATATACAATTGGATAAAAAATTAAACTAAATACTAGAGCTAAAATATCTATATAAAACTAAACATCTACAAATAAAAAACCTGATTTAGGTATTTTTTTTTTACTATCTTAGTGTCACTTTTTGTTATGCCCAGCAAAGGGTACTTGTGCGATAACGAGAAAAAAGCACGAGTGTAACCGCTGAGCGCATCTAGCTATAGTCATTTATATTTTTCTACTGTCAACTCTGTTTCAATATAAATAAGATTTAATTGCGCGATTTTTAAAAATAACAATTTTGACAAATTGTAAGTATATAATTATATTTCTCACTTTGTATATATTCTTCTACTTTTCTCTTTTGTTAGAGTAGTATTGGCCAAATACATACATAGACAATTGTAGAGTAAAAAAATAATCAGGAATAATTTGATTACTTTCGCACATTACTCTTCAGTTATTTTACTATTGTATTCATAATAATCTACTAATAATAAATTCACAGTAAAGGCTCGGTAAGTTATTTGCTTTATATTTTGTATATTAGAATTAGTTTAAAGAATTAATGTAAGTATGTTTTTTTAGCTTTGCATGCTCTTTTAGTATAATAGTTATTACTGCATGCTTTTTTTTAGAATTGAATACATAGTTTATTACCCAACCATTTTCGTTAAGGGTGTCAATTAGGTTGTGCTTTTTCCAAAACCAAACTAAATTTGACAGCACTACAATTACCTAATAATATAGCGCTATAAGGCTTTTTAAGGAAATAGCAAAAAGGCGACATCACAGGAGACCGAAGAGCTGGCAGCTACCTCGGACAAAGAATTAGTCTAGCCATCCAAAGGGGGAACGCTGCCAGTATCTTCGGAACCTTGCCTAAAGGGACTCCTTTTATTTACTTTAATGTATTTTAGTTATTAGTTTAGGTTTTTTAGTTCATTGTTATATTTATATCAAATAAGTATTTGTAATTACCTAATTATTGATGTCCTTTTGTAACCAAGGAAGTTAAAAATGGATAACATTACCCTTATACCTGTCAAAATTAGTTAAGTTTTAGAGGACAGCATTATTTTTAGACCAAATTTATTTTTCACTAGCTGTTCCGCGCAGTTTCACCCGCGTGGGCTACAGCTTTATGCATGCAAAGTCTCAGCCCGATCGGTTTAAAATTGACAAAGTTTCATACAAACTTTCATCCCCTATTTTATCCCCTTGGGGGAAGAATTAATCAAAATCCTTTCTTAGCGGATGCCTACGTCATAACATCTACCTGCATGCCAAATTTCAGCCCGATCCATCCAGTGGTTTGGGCTGTGCGTTGATAGATCACTATGTCAGTCAGTCACCTTTGAGTTACATAATTATATTTCAATGTCTCACTTGAAATTGAATTTATTACAATGAGACGAATAAGCACATATCGTTCCGACAGCCTCACTTGACAGTTCCCAATCCAAACTTAGCGTGGCGCCACCTTCAAACACATCATAGCGATGATGGCTCAATGGTAGTGACGTTGACTAATCCGTAGGACGTGGGTTCGAATCTTTCAATGAGCTTGAGCTGAAGGAAAACATCGTGATGAAACCATAACTTGGTGGTAGGGTATTTTCTAGTGCTCGCCTAGCTAGCTACCCTCAAGTTAAGAATCTGTCGCCAAGCACCTATCGGTGTGTTCCGGCAGCCTCACCAGTTCCCAGTCCAGGTGTAGCGTAGCGCCACCTTCGACCACATCGTCACTTAACATCAAGTGACTTCTGGTCAAACGCTACCCTGTAAGGTGTAAAAAAATCACTAGAAAGGCTAGCCTTGGCACTTATGATCAGACAATGGACCTAATTCTATCGTCACTTATTTAATGTCCTAACACGCAATGTCGTTAAAGCTTTTGATATTTCAAGGTTTTTTATCTAAAATGACTATCTTACCATAATTTTCCACATCCGCGATTACAAGTTTTGTTCAATAAATCGGCCGAGTGAGGGTCGAGCATTGTGCATTAAGGGTTCCTTATTCGAGAGATATCAAGCAATCAGATTTCAAGGAAATTCTCAAAGTTTTATTTTCTACTACCTGCTCCCCGCGGTTTCACCCGCGTGGGCTACAGTTTATAGTGATAAAAAGTATCTTATGTCCTTCCTCATGGTTCAAACTATCTCCGTACCAAATTTCATTTAAATCGGTTCAGTAGTTTAGGCGTGAAAGAGAGACAGACAGACAGACTTTCGCATTTATAATGTTAATATTATTAGGGATGAAAATACATAGGCGTGAACAGTTCCGTTTTTCCTTTGCGGTACGGAACCTTAAAAAGCACCATACTTACTGTTGCGACGCATCAGTCTCCTAACTCTTATGTAAGCCATAATTGAAGAGGTTCTTGCTAGCCATTGTATTCTTTTGTTATGAAATTGACAATTACAGGCACGAGCTATTTCGTGGAAATACTAGTTTCAAAAGTGGCATACTTTTTTGTCATTTTGTCTGTAATTTTATATTGGGCACGAATTAATTTTAATATTTCGCGACAAAATATCAATCCTTTATCGTAATTGACGCACGTCGTATAAGGTTTGTCATCTGTACATAAATAAATAGTTAGGTATCATACTATATTTTAATAAATTTGGCCGCTAAACACGACAGATATGGATTTTCATAAACTTTTGCTGGCCGCTGCTCGCATATATTTGGCCAGTGCAGCAAGTTCGATTTCATCTAGAAGAAGGTTGTCAAAATAATGCTCTTATTTCCAAGCATGTCTAACTAATCAGGTGGACTTTTTTGGTGGCAATCTAATAATTGTCAACGTGAAAATTTTGTTTTTATTTCTAAAACTTGTGTTTCTTCGAGTGATAATGTGTTTGGAGATAAATTGGAGCTAGATCAATGGTCCCCCGATATTTATTTATTTATTTTCCCATTCCAGGTGCGGCGGTTCCCTAATATCGCGGCGTCACGTCGTGACTGCGGGACACTGCGTCGCGCGGGCCCAGCCACGTCACGTGCGCGTGACTCTCGGTGATTACGTCATAAACTCCGCCGCTGAACCTCTACCAGCTTACACGTTCGGCGTGAGGTCTATCAAAGTGCACCCGCTGTTTAAGTTCACGCCGCAAGCTGACAGATTTGACGTTGCGGTGCTGACATTGGATAGAAATGTCCATTATATGCCGCATATAGGTGAGGTTCTCATCTCTATTTATGTATATCACTAGCTGTTCTCCGTGGTTTCACCCGCGTGGGCTTCAGTTTATTGCAAAATCCTTTTTTAGCGGATGCCTACGTCATAACATCTACCTGCATGCCAAATTTCAGCCCGATCCGTCCAGTGGTTTGGGCTGTGCGTTGATAGATCGCTATGTCAGTCAGTCATGAGTCAGTCACCTTTGAGTTATTATATATAATATAAAGAAGTGCTTACTGTCTTGCTTACGCGAAATTTCTCGTCCAACATTCCCCAGAGCCTTAAGACAAAAGTCTTTTAGCAGTGTGTGTTGCCAGTGATGACTTATGGTACTGAGACGTGGTCTTTGGGCCTTTTTAATAAGCTCAGAGTCACACAACGAGCCATGGAGAGAGCCATGCTTGGAGTTTCTTTAAGTGATAAAATCCGAAAGGAGGAAATTCACCGAAGAACCAAAATCACCGACATAGCTTTCAGAATTTGCAAGTTGAAGTGGCAATGGGCAGGCCACTTCGCTCGACGTACCGATGAGCTGATGATGATGATGATGATCTTGCTTAGTGTTGCTGCTCTAGTGCTTGCCTGACTGTCCCCAAACATCTATCGGTGTGTCCCGGCAGTATTACTTACTTGAGAGCCAGATCCCAATCCAAATGTAGCGTGGCACCATCTTCGACCACATCATCACTTAACATCAGGTGACTTGTAATTTTAACGTAATTTGTTATCATCATTATCAGCCTTTCACCTTCCCACTGCTGGGACTCTGGCCTTCTCTCTGAGAGAGAGTATGGGCTATAATCTACCACGCTGGCCCAGTGCGGGTTGGTAGATGTCGCATGCTCTTGAATGTTGCAGTTCTTGGGCATGCCGGTTTCCTCACGATGTTTTCCTTCACCGTTTTGAGCGATGGCAAATCCGCACATAACTTATTAAGTCATAGGTGCGGGGCCGAGAGGATTCGAACTCGGTGTCGGTGTCTTGAAAGTCGCATGCCACCATCGCACTCATTTGTTATATCCTCGCATATTCAATACAAGAAACTCTCCTCGCCTGAATGAGTCTTGACTATCCTTAAATTATCCGTGGTCACCAATTTACACCGAAAGTGAAACCGATGAAAATCGTAAAACTTGCAGAACCTTTACATATCATGTCATTGATTGATGTCATGGCCGCTGAGACGTCCATAGCGAATTGGAAAAGGGATATCAACATTATGCGTTCAAGAAAAGCAAACATTTGATGCGCATATGCGTTGTGAATTGTGACGAATAGATATTGAACGCTTCGCAATGTAGAAGGTAATCTTGGCTAAGCTATATATGTCGAAATCTGAAGTTGTGTAATCTGCGGTTATGGTGGATAAGAATCCTTTTTAAAGTTCTGTAATGAGTTACAGTAATGCTGGAACCCTTAATAGGATCACTGCATTTTCTTTAGCCTTTGTAATAAAAGTAAAGTTTTAAGTATGGATACGAGTATAACGTCTGCGATGTAAACAAAGCTTTAGGTTTTATGTCAATACAATCTTATAAGTCACATCCAAAACGAAAATCACCGACATAGCTTTCAGAATTTGCAAGTTAAAGTGGCAATGGGGAGGCCACATCGCTCGACGAACTGATAACCGATGGGGAAGAAAGGTTCTCGAGTGGCGACCACGAACCGGAACACGTTCTGTAGGTAGGCCCCCCACTAGGTGGACCGACGACATTATTAGTGTCGCAGTGAGCTAATAGATGCAAATCGCTTAAAGCCGTTCAAAGGAGGATGTCTTCAGGCTGATGATGATGATGAGCTACATTTCAACTTAAGCCCAACCATTTTATCAAGATCTTCCATTTTCTTCCTTTCAGCTCCAATCTGTCTCCCGGAGCGAGGGTCTGACTTCCTCGGGCAGTACGGCTGGGCAGCCGGCTGGGGCGCCTTAAGCCCTGGCTCGAGACTTCGCCCTCGGACTCTGCAGGCCGTGGACGTGCCAGTATTGGATAATAGAGTCTGCGAGAGATGGCATAGAGCTAACGGTAAGTTTCATTTATTTATTTATTTAATTTTCCTAAATCGACAGATCTTCAGTTATTTGCCTAAGCCCGTAATTAATAATCGATCCGATCCGTTATCCGTTCTGGTTTAGGATCGATATGTCATGTCATATTATGGCGTTTTAGTACTAGGGCGTGACAGATTATTATTTTATTTATTTTTACTATTTACAGGGTAGCGTTTGACCACAAGTCACCTGATACTAAGTGACGATGTGGTCGAAGATGGCGCCACGCTACACCTGGACTGGGAACTGGCTCTCAAGTGAGGCTGCCGGAACACACCGATAGGTGCTACAAAACTACAAAACACTACTACTAATATGTCATTTTGTAGATTACTACAAAGTGACATATTATGACATGACATATCGATCCAAAACCGCGGATAACGGATCAGGATCGATTATTAATTTCGGGCGTTAACTTAGGTCTTAATAAAACTTACATCTTATGACGGATTTACTTTATATGTGTGTGTGAATGTTTGTTACAACGTATCACCGTAACTACCGAACCGATTTTGATGAAATTTGAAATAGAGATAGCTTATACCCTGAATCAACACATAGGTTTCCTATCCCTGATAAAGAAAACCTGCGGGATAACGGGAAGACGCGGACCAGACACACTTGAAAACAATAAGTATTCTCTATTCCAGGGATAAACGTAGTCATATACCCGGAAATGCTTTGCGCTGGCTACCGCGGCGGCGGAAAAGACAGCTGTCAAGGTGACAGCGGTGGTCCTTTGATGATGGAGCGAGCTGGCAGGTGGTACCTCATCGGAGTAGTCTCGGCGGGGTACTCGTGCGCTAGCCGGGGACAACCGGGGATATACCATAGAGTAGCGCATACGGTTGATTGGATCTCACATGCTACCACTCTAGCCTAAAGAGGGATAGAAGATTGAGTACATTGCGCGTCATATAGCTAGAACCTGTAGAACCTGAGGTGGACAGCCAATAGCAACACGGCACAGCGCCGCGCGGACCAATGGCAACGCAGCACAACGCCACGTGGACCAATAGCAACACGGTGATCCATGTCAACAAGCGCCATCTGGGTTCTAGTTGTTTGTTGATATATATATTTGACAATCAATGTGCATAAGGAGAGAGGGGATTAATATAAAAACCAGTCGTAGTGACATAGGTATCTGGTTTTATATTGTAATACTTGACGTCTAAGTAGACTATACGGTTAACGAAAACTAGACCGGAACCAGCTACGTATATTCCTAGCCTAAGCTGTGACGAACGGAGTGAAATACTCTTTGATAGTCTTCCTGTCAAGAAAGCGAGGTGGCACTGCCGTCAAGGTTTTAATTTTCTAGTTAGTATAAAACAATGTAACCATATCCCAGTTTACAACAAAATCTTCACTGAATGCTAGCGTAGAAAGCAATAATTTTTAACCGATTTTATCGACGTATATTTGTAGATCTTGTACTTGGAACAGTTATTCCAGTGTGACATCAAATTATTCACATCGCACTGCCACTGAGTCATTATCCTTCAGTGAACATGATTCCAAAAATTGCGGATTGATTATGAAAGACGTGCCTTATTTTCATAGCTAAAATGGAAGGAAAAACAAAATTTAGAGTAGGTAAATGAGAAGAAAAATAGCTGTCTCTTTTTACTTGCCTCTCGTACACAGCTTTACTCTTGTTCTTTTTGTATCTTATTTTGTAAATATATGCACAGGACTAAAAGCTAAAACTGACTGACAGTTGCAGTTCCGGTCCGGTTTTTAATCCGGAACCAGTTCCGTCCGTTTTTTTAAAGTGTTATGTGATACAGCAATACTGACAAACACCGAACATGAAAAAGAGATAGAGGCATGCTTTTTGTAGCACCATCTCAGTCACGTGATGTGTGATAGAGATTGTGCTATACAAAATCGAACATAGCGATTATTATCTGTCTCTTTCCATACGGTTCCTTATTTACTTTTCGTCAATATACCATTAATATATCAACGTATAAGTACTCTATGGAGTACGAGTTCAACCACGATTTTCTTTACATGGCAATAATTGGTAATACAAAATATTCTGCCTGAGTAAGTCAGTAAATGGATGCCAAGGTCGGTTATCTAGACCTGGCACGTTCACAGTACTCACAACAAAGCAATTTCATTATACAGTAGTAAAAACAAAACAATAGCAATCTCTGTCGCGCTCGTAACCTCGCCCGCGTGCGAGAGAGACGAAGAGACGTTTCATGATGCGTATACATTGTGATATCATGCCATGCGTTCATTCACAGACACATGTGAGAATTCGTTGTTCGTGCCAGCTTTACATAACGGAAAAGTACAGATTGTTACGTACAAAACCCGCATTTGGCCTTTGGTTTACATAAAATAACTTAGGTAAATCAATATATAAATCTCGATTTTTGTGCCTTTTTGTAATCATGGTAACGATGTTACATCAATAGGGGCGTTAATGACATCTTCTTGTATATTTTCAGCACCTCTTTATCTGTGTAATGTTCTGCCCCCACCTTTAAGAGGTAATGATGGACGTAGTATATGTACTAACTTGTACGCTAGTTTAATAAGACTTCAAAAACTATTGTAAAACAACCTTTACCTGCCGTTTGTGTCTAAAGTGGGAGAGAAGAAAATACCTTTAGAAAATTGTACATCTGATAAAATATTTTAAGATTTTTGTGATAAAAATAACCTTTTGTACCTAAATCTTTGAAATAAAATACTCCGCGTAGATGCAATATTTAATAAAAAATAATTCATAAGTGCCTATAGATATTTGTAAATATTTTATTAAATTGTAAATACCATAAACCAACAATAATTACTTAATTTAGGTAGGTTTTATAACAATTTTACCAATTAATGTAAATAATGAGTATTAATAATTTAAATGCTTATAAGTTATTCTGCTTTTAATTTATTTACGAGTGAAAATTTGTTTCGTTTCTTATCTTTTGTTTTAGTCTTTTATTTAATTTAAGAATTTGAACAAAAACTCGTTGTAATGCATTATTTAATAACGAATTAATTTAATAAATTGTATTTATTTTTAATTTATTTTGTTGTTTTTCTTTGCCACTATTATAATAAGGGATTTGAGGAATGAAAAACAGACAGACAAGAAAGCGAGTTAATAAAACACGGAAAAATAGAGACATTTTCATTTATATTTATGAATAAATCATTCTATATTTATTAACTATAACACTACAAATTCCAAATTATTTCTTAACATTTATACAGTAAGTTTAAATTCAAAAGAACGCATTCAAAATTTCATCATCTTATTGGTTGTTCACCATCCAATAGGAATCCGATATAAACGAACTAGCTTCTGCAATAGGTTGTACAGAGGGCGGTAGTATCGCATGAGTGGTGTTGAAGAAATGCGGTCTTGTCCAGTCGTCTCTTTCAGTATTTGTCGCCAATGTTGGGAGTGACCACGTGACATGATGTCTCTGGAGATAAATTTGTTCTTTATTACACAAATACAAACACAACTGCTTAAGTTAATATTATATTATGCCGTCATCTCAGAATTTACAAGTTGAAGTGGCAATGGGCAGGCCACATCGCTCGACGAACCGATAACCGATGGGGAAGAAAGGTTTTTGAGTGGCGACCACGATCAAGTAGACGTTCTGTAGGTAGGCCCCACTAGGTGGACCGACAACATTGTAAGAATCACAAAAACCGATGGAAGCTGCTCAATAAGAAGACTAAGTTCAGCAGTTGATGTCTTCCAGCTGATTATGATGATGATGATGATAATAGTGCCATTTCTGTCTTTCAACGGTTCTCTCTCATCGTCACTTAACATCCCGTGTGATAGTGTCTTCTCTGTCTATTGCTAGTCTCATCATCTCTTATATCCGATGCGATTGTAAAACAGTGAGTGATAATAAAATTAAAAACTCTTTGACTAAAAACAAAAATTGAATGATTTTGAACCAATGTTTCTGTTAACAGATTTAAACTTACTTCAAAAGTTTCCCCGCAGCTTTCGACCCGTAAATGTCACATCGGTTCATAGTGATTGTATCTGGTAGGGGATCTTTGACACCACGCCGTCCGAAAACTGCAGCTTTGCAGATACTTTCAAAGAGTTGGTGCTGGAGAAAACTGCTCAAGAAGTATCTGCGAAGAAGGATTACACTTTTGATAACTGTAATTAAGGTTAAATGTAATGTTAACAATAAACGAAGGAGATCGGTTCAACGCTCATAGTCCAGTAGTTTCATAAATAAGGCTTCAAAAAGAGAAGTACGTTGAATACAAAACAAATTTCAAATTACCGTGCATAAGAATTATTCGAATAACCAATATAGTGAGTATTCTGGTAAAAAAATACTTGTGAGAATTACTAAGTCATCAAAGTAAATTATAAGCTATCCTGTAATATTTTTTGGCTTACTAAGAAAATATCTCAAAATATTAACCTTATATAAGGAGTATTATCCGGAACATGAAACGTGGCTCCTGCATCAAAATAATTCATCCTATTTCCTATAGGAGGAGCTATGCCTTGAAGTTCCAGTGCCATTTGCCAAAACCCTTCGTTCAGATCCATAGTAGTAAAATCACCTTCAAAATATTTCCATCTGTATTCATCAATGAGAAGCGAAAATGGAATCTGGGGTATTTTGTTTAAAGCTTGTTTTAGCAACAATATTTCATCAGTTGTTACGTATTCATTATTTTCAACATTTTTATTGATGTTTGCTTCAGAAACATCCTGCGTCTCAAATAAATTCGCTATCATTGGATATAATAGTACATTTTCATTGCAATCTTGACAGTGACGTCTAAACAAAATCTTCTTAATCTCAATACTAAGATTAGGCTGTACAACGTCTTGTGATCCAAATGCTTGTTCTATTTCAATCCGGTTGGTGCCATATAAAATAGAATCATTGATTAGACCTAGTCGATGTAGATGCTGTGGCGTCATCGCTCCAAGCATGGTTGTATCTCCTATAGCTTCATGGAATGCTGAGTTGGCTTGCTGTAATAAAAAATAATATTAAACCATTTCTAGTATATTAACAGCAGTAAAAATATCGATAATGAAAAGTATCCTGTCTATTTGAGTGACTTTATTTCTATAAAAAATTTGTTCTAAGTCAGTTCAGCCATTTCAGCGTCGTTAAAATCCTATTAACATTTAAAACTGTATTGGTATGATTAAGTTTTAGTAAGAAAAGACATATTGTACGTTTTGACTAAAGACCATAGAATTTATTTATATTTACCCTGAACAAAGCAGGTTGGTGCTCATAAGCCATATAATACTGAATGTGTCCCAGTTCATGATGCAATACATAGAAGTCTTCAATTGTAGTACCTGAGCAGTAGAGTAACCTGTAATACATAAAAAGAAACTGATAATGTAGTTAGGTCCAGTGCTGAATTTGGTAATAGGTCGTATAGGTCACAGCCTAGAGGCGGCAGGTTTCAGAAAACGCTCGTCATGTATGGGTGATGTAACCACTAACCTCGCTAATAACACGAACACATAAATTATCCAGGAGAAAAGAGCTTGCCTTGTTTCACATTAGTGAAGAATTATCAGAAGTCTTCACTATTGTAAACTTAACTCTTTGGTTCTTCTATAAACGGATGCAGAGATAATGAACACTGCAAACTATGATGATGTGATAGGGAAGAGGGAGGAACGTCACAAAATGAGAGGTCTATAATTATATAAGAAAAGTAAATCCGGCACTGGTAGAGCACCTTCTTACCAGGTTAACTTTTGGAGGAAACTACTGAGTTTAAGACTAGGATGGTATTTATATATACATATTCCTCCTTAACCTTTCTATTAATATTTTAAGCATCATTTGTTAATGTTTTATAGTAACTAAAGCATTTCAACGTTTTCACTTATGACCCGTACCTAAAATCTCCATCTTTAAACATGTCTGCTGCAGTCCCGTGGCACCTTACTTTCTTATTGTCTCTTGTAAATACAGAATTGTTCCAAAATCTCTCCGTCATGGGAGGAAGTCCAAGAGATTGGTAGAAATCTTCAGCCCTTTTCACCTGAAAATGTACAATAGATACATGAACATTCACATTCATTGTCATCATTATTATCAGCCTATTACACAGGTTTCTACCGGCTGATGATGATAATGATCATGACACAGGCCTCCCTCCTCAGAGAGATTATGGATCATAATCTACCACGCTGTCCCAGTGCGGGTTGATAGATGTCGCATGCCTTTGAAAGTTGTGGTTCTTGGGCATTCCGGTTTCCTGACGATGTTTTCCTTCACCGTTTTGAGCGATGGCAAATTCACATAGGTAGGCCGAGAGGATTCAAACTCTGTATTGGTGCATGCGATATTGGCACTATATTTATTAGAAACTGACTTCGTCCTGTCTTTTTTTCTACCTTCATTTCAATGAACAACTTGTCTTTTACACGTATACTCACCATGTGTTGAACCGTCCATTTGAGTTTAGTAATTCTGTCACTTAAATCTATCGTTTTTGTTGAAATCAAATCTGCTAAAGGCTCCCAATTTTGTGACCATAAATTACCTGAAACATTCCATATGTCAAGCAGTAGTGTGCAAATATTACCGTGTTCCGAATTAAAGGGCAATGTTTCCAGTGAATTACAGGGCATAAAGAGATTTTACAATTATGATGGCGAGCGCAATGTATAACCGCGCGGGATTTTAATCTGTTGCAGTTCAAAATGTAAACGTAAGGATGGATGGGTAGATGAATATTTGTTATGCTTTCACACAAAAACTACTAAAAGGATTTTGATGAAATTTGGATAAGAAGATAGTTCAAACTCTGAAAAAGGACATTGGATACTTTTTATCAGGATAAAATACAGTCCACGCAGATAAAACCACGCTACTCAAAAAGTATAAGGTACACTCAAAGTAAATCTACTTACCAAGCAAATGAGCTGGTATAGGCGCTTTCTCCGGCACTATTTCTCCATATTTCTTTCTAAGGTAGAACCTGACGACGCCATGTAGTAAAGTGTAGAGTGGTTTGACCTCATCATAGAGACGTCTGCACATCTTCTTGAGGTAGGGTACCTCTAGCTCATCGCGCCAGGCTGCTCCTATGTCAGTGTATCCTAGAAGATAGAAGAGATGATTGTCCAGTGATAGTGACGTCGGCTTGCAAAACATAGGTCGTGAGTTCGAATCCTACAATGGCAATGGTAAAGGCGTTACTTCAGAATTCAGAGCCAGTTCACATGTGACTACGTCGTCGCTTAACATCAGGTGACTTGTGGTCAAACGATGTGTTCACTGTAAGGTGTAAAAAAGGTACTTACGAGGAAGCAAAAATCCGAGCAAAAAGCCCTTTCTGGTCTTCCCAACTCTTCCAATTTCTCGGGTAATTTTTTAATATTTCTTTCCATAAAATTTTATTTGGACTACTACGAACATATTTCAAAACCAATTGCCACATTGTTCTATAGCTCTTCTCAAGTGATGCGTTTATCAACAAAAACTATTTTATGTTTATCTAAACAGAACAAGTAAACCTAGTTGATATTTTGATATTCATGGCTAAGCATTTTTTATCACTAACTAGGTACAACTTTACTTGTAATTTTTATTCTTACAGTACATAAAGCCATACTTATTACGACAACTCAAACTCATCTATGCGCCAGAGTTGATGACTAGTCAGTCTGTCGGATCGGATCTCTCTCTCTCTATCAGAGCCGGTATTGGTCAATTTGATAACGCCTGAATGCAAAGTTCTTACCGTTTCGCCTAGCCGCTACATTTTCGATATTAACCAATCTACGATAAGGTCCTTTCATTGGCTGTCCGACTTTCTTTCTCCAAGTCATCCAAACCCATTTCAAAACTTCTTCATTCCTTGAATACGCCATCACATTTTGGAAATCATTTTCTCCATTCAAACATACTACATTATTTTCTCCTTCATTTCTATCTACTATTTTAGCAGTAGCAATCCCTTTCGTATAATTTTTGTCCATTTTTGAAACTTTCAAAATGGCGGCCTCTATTTTCGTTAGGTTGGCTAATGACACGTTCTCTTCTGTTGGAATGCATACCTCTGCTTCTAAGTATATTTTTTGTAATTCTTCATAGAGTCCACTGGTAAGCCTGTAAAATAAATCAATAGGTATATATATTTTTATCTATTATATAGACAAAGTTTATAAGTTCTTGTAGTACGATAGATTGTAAGTTAAGAATCTGTCGCCAATCACCTATCGGTGTGTTCCAGCAACCTCACTTGTTAGCCAGTTCCCAATCCAGGTGTAGCATGACGCCATCTTTGACCACATTGTCACTTAACATCAGGTAACTTGTAGTCAAACGCTACCCTATAAAAAGTACCAGATGTGACCGCCAAGCTGTAGTGTGCAAACATATTCCAGATTGAAAAACAATATTTCTTATGAAATTAATACAGGGTTTTTTGGCAACCTAAGAAACGCCCAGCTGGTTACTTTTTGGGCACGATCACATTTATAATAATTTTTTTTTACTAACTTGTATGAATTGAAGCTAGTTTTGATATACTCGCACTTATGGATATTCAACTCATGGGACAGCTGAGTGAGTGGCCGTCGCCCGGGCAACCTTCCCAGGTATCGTTGGAGAGACGAAGCCACGAAGGACTTGCGCTCACTCCAGGTGGAGGACTGGCAGGAGGTGGTGCAGGACGGAGCGAAGTGGCGTCTTTTATTATCGGAGGTGAAGACTCACTTTGGGTCGTTGCGTCATCTCAGTTAGTTATTATTAGTTATTTATGACAATTGAAGGTGTCAGGATACTAACCTAGCTTCATCATAAGTGTACTTAGGTCCACGGCACAAAAGATACCCCTGTCTGAGCTGGCTGCTATTGAACAGATTCAATTTCACCAATGCTGCCAGCTCGTTGCACATTTCCTGCTGCCATTCAATGCGTCCTTTTTGGTAAATCGCAGCCTCTTTTGGAAGTTCGGGGTTGCCAGGATCAACAGATGATTCCCACGCTATATCTGCTGCGATCGCGTTGTACTTTTTCGTATTTTTGTTAATGTTTTCAAAGACATCTTTGAAATCTTGACAAAGGAATGTTTTTAGGGTGGCAAGTAGAATTACAGCTGGTACGATGTTCATCTTTGATTTCTAGTGCTTTGTGGTGAGCATGGTCTTTCTTTTTGGGGCACCAAGGAGGTAAAGTAGATGCTGAAAAAATATTAGATTGATTGTTAAACAACGGATGTCATAATAAGTTATGTGAAAACATCGTGAGGAATCCGGCGTGTCCAAGAACTGCAACATTCAAAGGCATGCAACGTCTCACAACCCGCACTGGGCCAGCGTGGTAGATTAAGGCCCAAATTCTCTCTGGGAGAGAAGGCCAAAGTCCCAGCAGTGGAAACGTAAAAGGCAGATGATGATAATGATGATAATGAAACAAGGGATGAAAGCGACCTACTTATGCAGGAGATGGTTTGGGGTACGAGCGTAGCAAGGGCGTCAATAGTTCGAGTGCCTAAATAGGTCACTCTGTATAATTTCGAATATAAGGAAAGTATATAAAAACCGAGTGGCGACCACGAACCGGAAGACGCTCTGTAGGTAGGCCGCTCACTAGGTGCAAATGGCTAATAGCTTTCATGGTGGCGTTCAAGGCGGAGGCCTACGTTTAGCAGTAAACTTCTTCCAGCTGATGATGATGATAAATTAAAAACCTGATTTAAACATAGTTTTTTTTAAACAATTTGTATTGACCGAATTAACGTTTTCCCGCCTTTTATGTTTCTTTTCTGTGGCATTCTAGCCAGCCAGTATTTTTACAATTTTGGCTACAAAATTGCTGGCTGTATTAAAAATTTAGACACGGCTCGCAAAGTTTTTAAAAATTTTGAGTATTTTTATTTTAAAGGTGACACAGGATTTATTCAGAGATTTTTTCGTAAAATTATTAGAATATAACTTTTGACAACAAGACATTTTATGTTCCCACGGACCAGTGCTGCCAACTTAGCGCTTTCAGTGTCAGATCTAGCGCTTTTTTTGGCCCAAAGCTCGTTTTAGCGCCTATAGCGCTAAATCTAGCGCATTTTTAAAACAATATTATAACAGCGTAAAGCAGAACTCATCACTAACTTTTTATAAACTAGCAACACTGAAATGCTCATATTATGTATCGTATTTTATTTTTTTACATTTAAATTGATGTTTAATTGTAATTTCACAAATAAAATTACTTATTTCTTTATTTTCGTATGTACCTAACTAACTACATAATTAGTTTGTTTTATCTACATATCTATTTACCAAAAATACGGTAAACTTAATAAACCCCTTCATCGCTGATAGAGCGTATTGTTTTTCTCAGGGGCCATTTAGCGCGTTTTAGCGCGTTTTTGACGTGCTGGAAGCGCGTTTTTGCCAAAATGAGTTGGCAGCACTGCCACGGACGCAAACAATCAAAAAGCGGTCGGTCAGTCGGAGTTTATTTTCGTAACTTCGGAATAAATCCCTCATCCTAATTGAATCTTAGGATTTATCATTCCAATTTAGAGCAAGACTGGTGTAAACAGTCGGTAATGAAATTGTGGTTTCCGACCCTGCGAATATCGCAGCAAGTTGGCGTAAGTAAGTATACATTTTTAATTAGAATTAGGGGGGGATAATTACCTTGTATTTGTTTTTGTTTGAGTTCTCGATATTTCGGCACTGTTGCAAGCGCCATGTTTACGAGAATACTAAAAGTTTCTGCGGGTAGGATTGTTGATGTTATAACGGGCAGACGTATCTATCTACCCGCTTCCTCTCACGTTTTTTGCTTGCGATTACATTACCATTTTCACCCAATTCACTCGCAACTCGATTTAAATCTCGACACACAAAACTCACGGTATCCCCTCGCGAGCTATGACAGGTGCTTTTTATGCTGTCACACAACATCATATTATCATGGCGCTTGCAACAGTGTCGAAATATCGAGAACTCAAACAAAAACAAATATTTACATGGCAATTATCCCGTTTCAAAACCTAATTCTAATGTTATTGACCATCGTTTTTTTCCATGTTATTGACCATGGGACTCTGGCCTTCTCTCAGAGAGAGAGTATGGGCTGTACCTAATCGACCACGCTGGCCCAGTGCGGGTTGGTAGATTTCGCATGCCCTTGAATGTTGCAGTTCTTGGACATGCCAGTTTCCTCACAATGTTTTCCTTCACCGTTTTGAGCGATGGCAAATCCGCACATAACTTATTAAGTCATAGGTGCGGGGCCGAGAGGATTCGAACTCGGTGTCGGCGTCTTGTAAGTCGCACGCCTAACCGTTCGGCCACCATCGCTCATGGTAGTTTAAAATTGTATCATCCTACTAATATTATAAATGCGAAAGTTTGTGTGTGTGTGTGTGAATGTTTGTTACCACGTATCACCGTAACTACTAAACCGATTTTGATGAAATTTGGAATGGAGATAGCTTATACCCTGGATTAACACATAGGCTAGGTTCCTGCGGGATAATGGGAAGACGCGGGTGAAACCGCTAGGTGCAACCAGTGGTAGATATAACTTGGTATATTTTACCCGACTGTCCAGAAGGGGAGTTATGTTTTTGAAAATGTTGTGTCCGTCACACCATCCATTTTGTAATCGGCACAAAATGGAGTGTTAGATTGCGATAACGGATAAAGGTTTTTGTTTTTAATGAATGGGAATTATCTGCTCAATCACGACGGTACTCCAGAGGTACTGATAAATTACATTATGTCGCAAATAAGAACAGACGTCACCATCATTTTTAGGGTTCCGTACGAAAAGGGTAAAACGGGACCCTATTACTAACACTCCGCTGTCCGTCTGTCACCAGGCTGTATCTCATGAACCGTGATAGGTAGACAGTATGTATTTCTGTTGCCGCTATAACAACAAATACGAAAAAAACAGAATAAAATAAATGTTTGAGGATAATTAAAAAGGTAATTAGATAAAATCCAACTGCTGGTCCAACGAGCAGCACAACGCTGAGTTGAGGCCGGTTTGCAACAATACATCTTTTGTAGCTATTACTTATTGCATATTGTTTTGCTTTGTATTTTGTATAATTTGTTGCAAATAAATGATTCTTATTCTTATTCTTATTCTTAAATGATTTTTTTAATTCAATTTGTCATTTTAGATTTATTTTTATTTAACTAAGCCCTTGCTAGCCCCACTATCGACTACCACTCTGTATCCTAAAGGGCCGGATCGCTAGGGAACATTTAGTCCCGCAACATGACGCGCATCACTTAATTTACGTGACGCTGCAACGTTGCACATTTTCCCGCAACATGCCCGCAACATTGTACGTGTCGCGGAGCATGTTGCTTGCTCCCGCCTCGAGAGCGAGCACATGTGTCCCGCGTCAGTAAGAATAGAATATTAACATAGAATATTCTCTTTGGTTATGCCGTTGTTCACTGAAACTGACGGAAGCGCCATCTAGGGTACAGAGCACGAACCGCTTGACATTAGCCTAACTGTCATCCGAAATGGTTGCATACGTCATGCAGCGGCGCCCGCGCCGCACCAACCGCATCGCAACAGAGTCGACATCTAGCGTCCGTACTGGCCTCCGCACATCTACCGTTACCGTTCAAATCTTGAACCACCGCTGGTCTCCAACCGACGCGCTGTCTTGGAGCACCGTACACCGCTTTTCATCATCAGAACTGTAGTTGACATCCCGCGCCGCGACGTCACGGAGTGATATAGTGTTTCGCTTTTTACCGCGCTTCTTGACGTTCATCCGCCTTCACCATCACCATCACCTATCATCACCGCCTGCTGCTGCTGTGCATACCACTAGGAGGACGACTTGGCTGGCTTAACGGTAAGTGCTTTTGCCCTTCATCTATTTCCGTTAGTGGTGTGAACACGGCATCTTCTCTTTACTTCTTTTTCTCCCCGCATCCGCATCCTGACTCTGAGCTTCAGAGAAGGGACCACCCTCTTTGGGTTTTCTACCGCATCCGCATCATCACTCTTCTTTCTCGTTGTAGTAAGAAATTCCGTATCCACCACTTTCTCCTTCTCTTACGTTTCAACACACTCGATATATTTACCATGTACGCAGCACTAATGGCCACAACCTCCTCGCGCGACATTTCTACAAACACTGACTAGTGTGGCCAACACAATGTTCCCCTACATTGTTCTACGAAGTTGTTGAGCAACATGTTCCGCAACATGTTGCTCCATTTGCCCCCTAGTGTATCCTTGGCTAATACATACATGTAATAGAATATGAGTATTCAGTCCTCGCGCCGTTTGTCATTTGCGACAGATACGATAATACAAATCCGTGGGTGTCAAAGGGAAATCTGGTGACGGCGTGATTTAATAATAAATTAACTAGAACCAGTTACATTATGAGTTAAAAATATAAAAATACTCAAATGAAAATAACACTCAAGGAGCAGAACAAGCTTTTAATAGCGGAAAGGAAGATTCTCCGAAAGTTATTAGGACCAACCCGCCGGCAAGATGGCACGTGGAGGCGTAAAGGATCCGGAAAAACCAAGAGATCGAAGATCTAGTGGGCGAGCCCAACGTGGTCGGTGAAATTAAATCGCACCGACTACGTTGGCTTGGCCACGTAGTCCGCATGGGGGAGGATCGGGCGGCAAAGCGTTCTTAATTGGGACGACCGAATGGCCGTAGGCCGGTCGGACGCGCTAGATACCGCTGGAAGGACGCGGTGGATGCGGACCTGCGCGAGCTCCAGACTTTCAACTGGGCTGAAATCGCTCAAGATAGAGAAGAGCGGCGCTCTCTCGTTTCGGAGGCCAAGACACACTTTGGGTCGCTGAGCCATCGGAGTTAGTTAGTTTTCAAATAAAAAATAATATTTTGTAATTGACATCGTTACTTAACACCAGGTGACTTGTGATCAAACGCTCCCCTTTTAAGAAGTAAGAAAAAAACTTTTTGTTTTATAAGTACCTACTAACGACCGAAATTAATAATCGGTCCTGATCCGTTAATCGCGGTTTGGAATCGATATGCCAATCCATTTTAGCAAGCTTTACCCCTAAAATGACATATGATGACATGACATATCAATCCAAAAGCGCTAAAAACCCATCAGGATCGATTTTATTAAATTCGAGCATTAGTAAATAACTAGTTTTCTCAATACAACTAAAATTAGGTTTAACTTACTTAATTCATTCTGTACCTACCTCAAAAACACCCGCGAAAATGCAACTTTTGAAAGCGACGACCCGATGCGAGCTCGGTCAGTTCTACGAGGTAACTGAAATCAAAATACCTACCTGATACCTACATAGATAGACGCATGTAAGGTGCGCAGTGCGGAGTGGGCGAAGCGATGGATTTGGGAAAACTCTACGGGTTGGTGCCACCTTCGACCACATACCACATCGTAACTTAACATCAGTATTGGGAGAGTACAGGTTTATATAATTATCAAAAACTATAAAAGTTAGTGTTTTTTCCATACATTTTATTTCAGCGCGCCATACCAAAACTTGGAAGAACTAAAAAAAATAATTTGTGTATGTTTTTGGTTTACATATGATTTTTTCTTGTTTTTAGTCATGTTTTTGTCTTGTTTTAATAATCAAAATATGTATTTACCTTTGTCATTTTTGTGGTTGTTTTTTGCTGTTGAGGTATCTACTATCTTCTTTTTGAAATGAGGCAGTACCAATTGCCACTTTGACAGGTTGGCGGTAGTAAACTTTGACGTTTACGAAAACTTTTATAGTTTCCCAAACTTGTACTATAGAGGTACAGGCGACGACTTGACTGATGACTTGTAGTACAGTCAGCGACAAAACTGATCGTTCTCGTTTTCCAAATGTGTTTCAAATCAGTCATTATTATTGTTTTTTTTACATTTTACATGGTATCATTTTGACCACAACATAACACACCTGATGTTACCTATAACCGCATCATCACTGATGATGATGATGACTTGAGTCGTAGCTTGTTTCTCTATGGTGATCAATAGCTTAGCTTCCCAAATGTATAGCAATCAGTGCGCTATAATCCCATAGGATAAGCCACGGGGAGCGCCCCGCGGCGCACGAACAATCCCAGTCGATCTTAATTCTAAACACAAGTTACAAATGTATCGGGTTCTACTGTGAAACTACAGATTCGTACGTATAAATATAAATATCGGGGGACCATTGCACACAAATTGACCTAGCCCCAAATTAAACTCGAAACTTGTGTTATGGGTACTAGACAACGATATACATACTTATATAGAGAAATAAATACTTAATATAGATAGAAATATCCAAGACTCAGGTACAAATATTCGTGCTCATCACACATATATTTCCCCTTACCGGGATTCGAACCCGGGAACGTATCGTTTTATGTCGCGTTTCAATAACCGATCTATCCAAGGTTTTCCCTACTGGAGATGGAAATATGACACAAGCTTAGAGCGATGATGGCAGTGGTAGTGACGTTGGCTTGCGATCCGTAAGACGTGGGTTCGAATCCTACAATGAGTTTGAGCTTTCGGTGAAGGAAAACATCGTGATGAAACCATAGCTTGGTGTTAGGGTATTTTCTAGTACTCGCCTGGCTAGCTACCGCCCTCTTGTTAAGAATCTGTCGCCAAGCACCTATCGGTGTGTTCCGGCAGCCTCACTTGAGAGCCAGTTCCCAGTCCAGGTGTAGCGTGGCGCCATCTCCGACCACATCGTCACTTAACATCAGGTGACTTGTGGTCAAACGCGAAACCTGTAAATAGTAAAAAAAAACTAGAGAAGTAAAGTCAAATTTATGTCAAACTGTGGATAGATCGGTTATCAACATCAGCCGTTACGGATACAGTTTGAACCCTAAGGAAGGACATAGGATACTTTTTATCGCTATAAACTGTAGCCCACGCGGGTGAAACCGCAGGGAACGACTAGTTTTTTTTTATAAATAAGAGAGTTCATATTAGCCCTCCCGCCCTACAAAACACAGTTCTTTTCAATAAGACATCGCTTTGTTTCTCTTGGCAATTATGCTATCTGCGTCCAGAGACTTTGTTTGTGTACCCACCTCGTAGTGGGAGGGGGATTTGTTTTTATATTAACATTTATTTTTGGTCTAATACCGTCTGTCTGTAGGTATATAAAGGTACAGTCAATGACAAAAGTCGATGAACAATAATTTCCGATTTTCTATTGCATCATACGGCCGTTTTCAATAACCGATCTATCCACGGTTTGCCTTACTATAGAGAAATAAAGACATAATTAAGCTCCTTATAAGTTACTTTGCCGTGAGATGCCGGCGGAGTAGAATAGCATCTCCCTTTAGTACCAGGTGTCGTAGAAGCCGACTGAGGTGCTTGATGGTGTTGCTGATCTCGATCTGCAGCATCGTCACGTTCAGAGAAGGAAAACTCGATACAAACCCGGATTGGTATCTCCGTAAGGCACGAGCCAGGTCCTGCAACCGACCCGGCTCCACACGTAACGACTTGTCGTTCCTGTGGGTTCAGCCGGTTAGGTCGAGAGGGAGGTGTAGGCAGTGGGCAAACCTGCACTTCCTAAATGGTGTCCCAGGCGACACAGTGTCTGTGGAGAGGACACTCCACCTATGCAGCCTTGCTGCATGGATACCAACACGGAGAGTGGCAGTCACCGGTGAAATGTGGACGAGCCTGCCGTTCTCGTATTGGTCTGTATAGCCACCAACAAAAGTGTTCTTCAAACCCCACTGACACGGTTTGAATCGTCTGTCATAGACGTCTAAGGCCATGTATGTATATGTATGTATGTATAAGTTACTAGATGCGCCCCGCGGTTTCACCCGCGTCTTTCCGTTATCCCGCAAGAACCTTTTTCCGGGATAAAAAGTAGCCTAAGTGTTAATCCAGGGTATAACAGACTATCTCCATTCTTCTTTTGTTTGTTCTGTGTCTGGGTGTTGTGGATCCCCGATCCTCGTGTAGTTTCTGATACCCTAGATACAGGGAAACCTAGTTAGGGGTCAAAGCCTACGTATGTGATTGTGCGGGCATTATTATTATTCCAAATTTCATTTAGATCCGTTCAGTAGTTTTTGCGTGAAAGAGTAACAAACATCCATCCATCCATCCATACTTACAAACTTTCACGTTCATAATATTAGTAGGATTATTACCTAGCTATTGGAAATAAGTATCGCCTACCTATATTTCTTAAATATTCCACATTCCACACGTGCCTCTGATATTAAAAATTTAATATCAATCCCTGCATATCTGAATTTGGAGTGAGGAAATCCATTTTATATGTTAGAACGGCGCTGTTGGCGAAATATTAAAGATATAATATTTTGGTAGGTGCTACTACTTACATACCTGCCACATCACTGTTTTGAATGTTTTCGTACAAGGAAGATAGGACTTTAAAATATGTACCTCTAGGTAGCATTTTGTCTACCCGGCATCCTACCATAATACATGGAGTTTGCCTGAAACATTCATAACCGATAGTTTAATCTTTTATGCAACGTTATTTGCAGTTACTACTTGGATGGGTGACCACTAGTGGTATTTACCACTAAGCGCTTCCGTGCTTAGAAGGGCACGTTAACCCGCTAGTCTCGATGGACAACCACCCTTAGGATACAGCAGTCGTAAGATTATGCCGAAGGCCTTCGCACTATAGCACTATACCCTATTTCCCAACGCGTGGTGGATTATGGCCCATAGGTACCTACTCTCTCTCTCTCTCTCTCTCTCAGAGTAGGCAGTGACCCAGCACTCAGCAGTAAAACATGATAATGAAGGTCTGCTAAATAAATAAAATTAAAATAATTTTATTGTAAGCTTTACTTTTACGCACAGCAACGCGTAAAGCTATGGCTATGCTAAAAAATAAAAGTGTTTTTTTTTTTTTGTTTTGTTATGGCGTCACACGGTTAGTGTATTTGCCAGTGTCAAGTATAAACTATTTCAAACTCTGAGAGTTGAATCAAGTATAAATGATGATGATGCTGATGAGATGAAGGGATGAGGATAGTGTTTAAGTAAAGTAGTGGCGCTTTACTTAAACTTTACACGGACTTTTTTGGACCAACTAGAAAAGTCACTTTCACAACTTTATTTCAATTTCCCACACTCGTACACATTAACGAACACATAATGGTTAATAATCCACCAATATTACACATTATCACTCGAAGAAACACAAGTTTTGGAAATAAAAACAAAATTTTCACGTTGACAACTCGATTGCCGCCAAAAAAGTCCTATGTCAATAGTTGTCAAAAGACTGTATTTGACACTTGACAGTTAAACTCAAACTCAAAAGTCAAAATACAGTCGGTCGATGTCGATTTCCGGAACGTAAGAATATTGTTTAATATTTAATGTTCTAATATCTGAAATAATTCCATAAAATCTTAAAAATGCCCCTAATAATTATTTGCGGGACACCAGTAAGTGGAAAAACGACTAGAGCGTCCGAGCTCAAAGAGATTTTCGAGAAAAAACACTCCAAAGAGGTGGAAATCGTATCTGAAAATGAAGCTATTGTAAAATTTGGTTATGATAAAAACTCCATATATTTGGACGCTCAGAAAGAAAAGAGGGTCAGAGGATACCTTAAATCTGAAGTTCTAAGGCTAATTGGCAAAGATAACGTGGTAATATTGGACGCGAGTAACTATATCAAAGGTAAAGTAACCACTGTTATTCGTAAACATTTAGTTTATATTTGAACGAAACAACCAGCTGGTCATATTAAATTCGCATTTACATTTCTAGTACCTATGAAAGCATGAATATTGATGTGGATAGTCTCAGATGAGAGAAGATTACAGTATGGATGAATATTAAAAAGAGGCAAATTTTGAGTTTGGATGATAAAATTCTGATTTAAAAAATTCTATCGCAGCTGGAATGCTACTTTGACTACCTACTTTACTACCTTTTTCTGACTGCCCTAGGCTGTTTTAATGTAATAAAAATCCTGTGCTAGATATAGCTAGCAAGCTATTGTAGGTCACATTCTTCCTTCAAAAACTAAGAAGATAATGTTTAAATGACTCTCAGGTTGCAGGTACGAGTTGTACTGCGCATCAAAAGCGTCAAAATCCACACAATGTACCATCTACACCATCCGTAATCACGATGAAGCTTGGGAGGCTAATAAAACGAGAATCGACAAAGAAGAAAACGCGAACAATCCTGCAGGAAATGTAACGGAAAGTTCAGATAATGCTGCAGTAGAAAAGGAGGCGGTTAATGTGCAGGATTGTAATAATTTGCCATATTCGCAGGAAGTTTTTGATGCATTGACGAAATTCAGGTACAAATTGGACAAGGTATCACCGAACAATCTTGTATTTACATACACCCTGTAATACATCGTGTAGATACCGTAGCTTGGTGGTAGCACATTTTCTAGTGCTCATCAGGCCTGACCATCCATCATCAAGTTAAGAATTTGTCACCAAGAACCACTATTAGTGTGTTCTGGCAGTCTCACTTGTAAGTCACTTTCCAATCCGGATGTAGCTTCGTCCGAGAGCCACTTTTCAATCCAGACCAACCACATCATCACTTAACATTAGGTGGTTTATGGTCAAAGCTACGCTGTCAGATTAAAAAGGTTTACTTATTAGGATACAATACAACATGTGGTCATTGTGATCACTACAAAATGAAAAACTTTAAACACCTCCTTACACCGGCAAATAAACAGGCTAGAAACTCCCGGCTCCTATTTTGATTGCGTAACTACATTTTCTAGTGCTCGTCTGGCTAGTTACCTCAAGTTAAGTATCTGTCGCCAAGCACCTATCGGTGTATTCCGGCAGAGAGAGCCAGTTCCCAATCCAAGTGTAGAGTGGTATAGAATAGAATAGAATAGAAACTTTATTTGCTAAAAATGTGAGTGAAAGAGCTAGTAATCTAATATATAAAATTCTCGTGTCACAGTTTTCGTTGCCATACTCCTCTGAAACGGCTTGACCGATTTTGATGAAATTTTTTGTGCATATAGGGTAGGTCTGAGAATCGGCCAACATCTATTTTTTTTTTTTTTTTATCGCGATTAATTGTGGTCCACGCGGGTGAAATCGCGGGGCGCAGCTAGTTACAAAATAAAATATACTGCCACTGACGCCATCTTTGACCACATTGTCACTTAACATCAGGAGACTTGTGGTCAAACGTTACCTTGTAAGTAGTAACAAAAACAAACTATGATCCCATTAACTTACTATTCCAGATTTGAAGAACCAAACTCTAACAACAGATGGGACAGTCCACTGTTTACCGTACAACCGTCAGATGAACTACCGCTCGATGATATATACAAGGTTCTGTTTGAAAAGAAACCTCCTCCACCGAATATGAGTACGCAGAATGTAAGTTACTAAAGATTCATCCCTGTTAAACTAGAAACTGTACAGGCCACATCGATCGACGAACCGATAACTTATGGGGAAGAAAGGTTCTCGAGTGGCGACTGCAAACCGCAAGACGCTCTGTAGGTAGGCCCCTACTAGGTGAACCAACAACATTGTAAGAGTCGCAGGGAGCCAATGGATGCAAATGACTAATAAACGTTCAAAGAGGAAATGTTCAGCAGTGGACTTCCTGATGATGATGATGATGAAACTGGTAATTCTTTTCTTTTATTATGCAACTAAGTGACGAGATGACCAAGTTGCTTGCCACTCACACTTGTCCATTACAGTTCAGTGCCATCCAGAATTTAGCACTTCAACAGTAATGAATCATCGTCAGCCTGTAACAGTTGACTGCTAAACATAGACCTCTCCCAAGATACGAAACTGAGCCCAATATTCGGCTTCCCATCTAACTACTGGCAGCCACTCGTCTTAATTCATCTCTCCCGTCTAGGGGTGTACAAAAATTTTTCTTCGTCTCATTTCAGGCTCCTCTTACAACATCAAACTTCCTGTACGAGCTAGACAAAGTGACCCAATCCATATCAAAACAGATACTGGATTCAAAACAACTGGACATGGGCGGAGATCTCAAGTTCCCAAGCTACCCTGGATGCATATTGGACGCTAGCTTCATACAGTTTGTCAACCCTCCGAAGCTAAATCTGTTAAAACGGCAATTCCTGACGTTTGCAAAGATGAACTACGGGAACGAAGACATGACCAAGATCGGCAGGTACTTTATACAGTATTTGAATAAAACGTTGACGGACTGATTAAAGGATTGTATTATTTATATATTTTATATAAGTATGTATATCGTTGTCTAGTACCCATAACACAAGTTTCGAGCTTAATTTGGGGCTAGGTCAATTTGTGTGCAGTGGTCCCCAATATATAATTATTTAATAGCAGCACCCAAAATTTCAAAATTCAAATCATTTTTATTCAATAGGATACATTGTGATCACTTTAAAACGTCAACTTAAAACTAGCTACGCCTGTTCCAACCTCCTTACGCCGGCAAAAGAACAGGCAAGAAACGCCCGGCAGGTAATTTTTTTGGCGCGATCACATTGACAATTTCATTCTTATTACTAATTGATTGAATTGGAGCAAGTTCACTAAAATCCCAAGCTTTTTTTTTGTCATCTAATAGTCCGATATTTTTTTACCCCCCGGTCTTACAGTAGCCTAATGCCCGAACCATAAAGTTCAAGTGTTAGAGGAGAGGTTCCGGAAAGGCAAAACAATTGAGTGACGCTACCAGTATCGTAAAAATATTGATGTCTATTTTCAATAAAATTAGGGATCCTTCCTTACTAAAATATTTTTAATGTTTTTTTGTTAAATACCCGTGCGAAGCCGGGGCGGGCGGCTAGTCTATAATATAAAAATGAATCGCAAAATGTGTTGGTAAGCGCATAACTCAACGCCTGGACCAATTTTGCCAATTCTTTTTTTTTTAATGTTCTTTGAAGTCCAAGAATGGTTTTTACGGCGAGAAAGTTTCGAATAATTGCCGGGAAAACCCTAAAAACTGCCCTTTTCTTTTTCCCATACAAACGTTTTCTAACTGAATTGTACCAGTCAATTTGAACTTTAATACCATACAAGTCAAGTGTTAGTGGAGAGGTTCGAGGAAGGCAAAACAATTGAGTGATGTTAGTACCGTATATAAATATTGATGTCTATTTTAAATAAAATTAGGGATCCTTACTAAAACTCCAATGTGTGGATTACAATTTTTAATGATATTTTTGTTTTTTTTTTTTTTTGCGAAGCCGGGGCGGGCCGCTAGTTTTATAATAATAAGTCTTGATTTCACTTGGGTAAAAAAGGTTATTACGGGTTTAAGGTTAAAAGAAACTCAATTCATAGAACAATTTTTTTTATAATCTCACACTGTACAGACAGTCATATTAATCATAACTCTTATTATCAAATACATAAAGATTATATTTATCGAGTAAAGTGTTAACGGAAGGCCGAAAGTACTTAAAATAACAAGTCTTTGTGTAAAATGTGTACAGTTACTGGAAGGAAAATGGCACGCCGGAAATTTTTATTGTAAACTTTTTCATCATACTATTCTTACACTCAAGATTCTGTGGCCAAGCACCTGTCGGTATGTTTCGGGCTGCCCTGCTTGAAAAGGTTTTATTAAACTGGCAGGTTAGATATTTTCAACGTCAACGTACCATATTCCTTGCCAATCACTGTACCTTAATTAAGAAAATAAAAACAAACAGTTCTTTTAATACTTTGTGAGAGATATTTGTGATTTTAGACTTATTTATACAAAATGATACTTGGTCCTTTAAATTTTTGTTCCGTCAGTATGTTTACGTTGATCGCAAAAAAAAGAAAAAAAGAAGTGATTCTTATAAAAAAAAATTAAAGGAAAGCCGGATGTGTACAATATTATAATTAACTTATGTAGTTATAAATAAAATATAAACATATACCCATATTTTTATAATAATAAAGTACATATACATTGTTTTTTATTCTAAGACGCCATATTTAAATATTATTATACCTTCTTACACCTTTCTAGCGATGGTGGCCGAACGGTTAGGCGTGCGACTTACAAGACGCCGACACCGAGTTCGAATCCTCTCGGCCCCGCACCTATGACTTAATAAGTTATGTGCGAATTTGCCATCGCTCAAAACGGTGAAGGAAAACATCGTGAGGAAACCGGCATGCCCAAGAACTGCAACAATTTCAAGGACATGTGACATCTACCAACCCGCACTGGGCCCGCGTGGTAGATTATAGCCCATACTCTCTCTCTGAGAGAAGGCCAGAGTCCCAGCAGTGGGAACGTAGAAAGCTGATAATGATGATGACACCTTTCTAAGTTAAAATCTATCAAACCGTTTAGGCTACAGAGCGTGCCAAAGAAATGGGTATACATATATACTCTAAGAACATTACCCTCTTCTGGGACAGTCGAGTAACAAAAGATACCCCTAAATTGAGGTACATTTTAACGAAATTCTACTTCTTCTAGGAGTCAAAAATTAAACGTTCCTAAATAAATCTAATGAAATTAGAGATGGGCCAACCACATTCGGCGCGTTTTCTAGTCGGAATAAAACCGGCGATAACTTAGGGCTTTTCAACATCATCGCAGAATTTTGACACGCGCATTCCTTTTCTGTTCAATAGGTAGGGCCCCCCACACATGAGTCGCAGGGAGCCGATGGATACAAATGGCTAACAGCCATTCACGGTGTCGTTCAAAAGAAGAGGCCTATGGGCTATGTTCAGCAGTAGACGTCTTCCGGGTGATGACGATGCCAACTTCTTTTTCGTCATTTTGGTAGAAAATTAGCAAATACTACAAATGTCTGAAAATTTTATTCGTCGATTGATTCTAATGTAAGGATAATCGGCATTTCAACCGATTAGTTGGGTTATCGGCTGAACGGCCAAACCTATAGTCGGCCCATCTCTAATTATAATTTACTAACTGCGTCTCGTGGTGTACCCGTATCCCGCAGGACCCTTTTCCGGGATAAAAAGTATCCTGTGTTAATCAAGGATATAAGCTACCTCCATTGCAAATTACACTCAAATCCGTTAAGACGAGGAATTGGCAATATTGGCTGTTTTTTCTCAGCAATTACAAAATATACAGAGCTAATATTTATGTGCATTAAAGATCATGTTTTTGACATCAAATTGTTCGAAGGATAACACGATTGGTTAACTTTCATAGCAGAGAAACAATGATCGAAAACTGCCCTCTAAAAAAAGTATTCTCATTTTACAGGCATACAAAACCGATTTAATAGTTGAATTTTTTTTTCTGTGTGGTATATACACATTCTTCACAGAACTACAGGTTTAGTTCTATAAAATTAACGATAGTTTTCATTTTAAACGAAAAAAACCCTTTTTTGACGCATACGACCTTACGGCATTAGTCAGCTCGCTTGCGTTTTTGTATGGAGCTGATTTCAGATTTATTGTTTATCACGGCGTCCTCTTAAGCCGTTTCAGCGTAAGGAAGTACCAAGTTGTTCAATCACTCACTCGCACTTATAAATAAGCCATATAATGTGATGTGTTTATATTATGTATAATAATGTACTTAAAGTTTAAAGTAATGCGTGTATATAAATTATTATATATATTTTCTGTGCACAATTGTTAATATCCTTCAAGTTTATTAAACAAAAAGTGATTAACAAAGGAAGCAATCACAGATTCGAATAATTAGTTAAAAATAAAAACAGTCATCTTAATAAGGGTTCCGTTTTTCCTTCGGAGGTATGGAACCCTAAAAATACTAGATGGCGCTATAATTTACAAGAAAATAAGTGTCAAAGTTTGAAATAGAAGCTAAGTTAAGAATAAAGTACCTACTTTAGTGTACTTTTTATTTTTTCTCTTCTATTCTAAACGAGAAGTTTATGAATCATTTGATTGACTCCCAACTTTTTTTTGTTATAAAGTCGCTTCACTTATTTTCATGTCTGATTTAAAACAATTCCCTAGTAAGTGTGAATGAAATAATCCTTATATGAATTATGCAATATTTTACAATTTTTCGTCAAAATTGTCGTGTTACTGGCAAAACTGGCGCAACTTTTTATTGTAAAAACTTTTCATCGCTTAATTAACGGTAGCTACTAGTTTTATTTCTATTTAGCTAGCTTCTGACGACGCGGTAGCCTAGTTGGTAGTGTCCCTGCCTGCGAAGCTAGCGGTCCCGGGTTCGAATCCTGGTAAGGGCAAATGTATGTGTGATGAGCACTAATGTTTGTACCTGAGTCTTGGATATTTCTATCTATATAAGTATGTATATCGTTGTCTAGTACCCATAACACAAGTTTCGAGCTTAATTTGGGGCTAGGTCAATTTGTGTGAAATTGTCCCAGATTGATTTATTTATTTATTATTTATTTTCTTGTAAATGTTTTTTTTATTTACACCGATTTTTTTCAGCGCGCCATTTTTTTGCCAGCCACTGTAATCGTATCACATAGTATATTTATCTATTCTTAACATAACAAAAGTGTTAATAAAAATTACCAACTACCACGATACCTGCATATTTATCAACAAAATAATGTACTTACAACAATGCCGTAGCATCGTATATAAAAATATTTGTTTAAAAATAATTAAAGAACGTGTTTTAAGTTTTAATAAAAACAAAAAACTTCAGTTTGTGAACGAAAATTACCTAAAGCTGGCTCATCATTTCACAAACGCTCGGAAAGTGAATTTCCGCACGGATTCGATACCTATCGGTATCTCTCATAACGTATCGATATTTTGGACATCAATATCGATATTTAGCTAATACGATAAATACCGCCCATTCTTACCAACCGGCCGCTATTTTGGACGCTCAGTACAATAGTTTTTTTTTTATTTTCTGTTTTCCAATCCAGGTGTAGCGTGGCGCCACCTTCGACCACATCGTCACTTAACGTCAGGTGACTTTTGATCAAACGGTACCCAATAAAAAACTGTAAGCAGTAGTACTGAGACTCGTCTAATGTCCGAAAATAATCGCTCCAGGGCCCGTAGCCAAGATGCATTCTGCAATCGTTGACGCTAATAGAAAACAAAAAAAAGTTTGTTTTCTATTAGCGTCAACGATTGCAGAATGCATCTTGGCTAGAGGCGCTGATCCGTTATCCGCGGTTTTGGATCGATATGTCATGTCACCATACATGACATATGTCAAGCTTTACTACTAAAATTACGGATCAGGATCGATAATTAATTTCGGGCGTGTTTCTAGCGATCTTCGGTTAACGAAGATATCGCCTTACGGTTTTCCCTATTGGAGATGGAAATTTGACACAAGTTCCGTAGAAGTAATGTCAAATTTATGTCAAACCGTGGATAGATCGGTTATTGAAACCGGCCGTTAGCGTCTCGGTGAGATAGGGCCTAAAGTCTTCTACAAGGTTAAAGAGCTACTAACTAGCTAATACAAACTATAGGTCTACCAGAATCTGATGGCAAAAAAAAAGTTTAATAAATAGCGATTTTCATATGGCAACGAAAAAAATGACATCTGTCAACTGAAATTTCGAGGAATTGTTTATGGTTTGGCTTCAAATTAGTAGGAATGACAAGTCATGATACTTTGGTTTATTGCATCTTTCGTGTGAACTGAAGAAGCTTTCTCTCGAATAGGGATCGATGAATGGCGAAAATCTTGTGAACATGTAATAAAAATTGAAAATCAGTTCATAAAACAAGATCGATTGAGATGCAGGAGGAAAGGTTTATCATAAATACTGCGTCTTCCTCGTCTTCCTCTTCCGTTGAAGACTTTTTTTTATGGATGTGCAGTATTTAGAACCATTTTCAAGTTCTGATAGCCGTTCATTAATTAATGAACTCATGGACAGACTAATTGGAGTTTTTATCTAAATTTCGAACCCCACATTCAAGATTTTCAAGATTTTCAAAAATTATCCTTGATCATTGGATATTTTTTTATATTTGCATGTATCACACAGAATCAGCCACTATAGGGAAAAAAAGTATCAAAACGTTTTACTCAAATTTCCCCCAGTATTGCTAGCGTCAATTTCTTTTTTCCCTTTTTGCCATCTGATTCTGGTAGACCTATAATTATAACAATTAAATAATTCAGAAATAACGTACTACACTACGCTTTCAAAGCACAAGACCGACTAAAGAAAATTGAACAATAGTCGATTTTATACAAATCATCAAACAATTTTTCTATTAATGATAAAATATTGATGATCAATTTCGAGTCGAGTCAAAATCGAGGCGTCAAGAAGCTCCTTTCAGAAAAAGCTTACATAAAATGATCATAGATGACGTGTTTTTAATGCTGAGGCCACACTAACGGAAAATGCTGTTTAATAGCGCGATGATTGACGTTTGACATAAGACACGACATTTGACAACGGCATTCACATTGGCGTTTGACGTTAGCCGATAACTCAAGTGCATTCACGTTGGCCGAAGTGTAGCCACTCACATAATAGCGTTAATAGTTAACGCAATATTTGTCGCGATGACAGGCATTGACATTTCCCTTGACGTTGACTTTAGTGACATCGCTCAAAACGGTGAAGGAAAACATCGTGAGGAAACCGGCATGCCCAAGAACTGCAACGTTCAAGGGCATGCGACATCTACCAACCCGCACTGGGCCAGCGTGGTAGATTACAGCCCATACCTCTCTCTCTGAGAGAAGGCCAGAGTCCCAGCAGTGGGAACGTGGAAGGCTGATAATTATGATGACTTTAGTGTGGCCCCAGCATTAAGTCAGTAAGCGTTGACGTTTAATTTGAAGTTCGAGCCAACAAAGCTTCGGTTACGTTTACAAACGAAACGTTTTAAATACAATAAGGTTTCCTACAAACGAAGAATACAGAGTCATATTCATGCTGCATCATAGAGTTTGGATTCTGTGCGTATTTCGTCTTCACACCAGTCTGCTCCTTCTGCGAATAAAAAAAAAATATATTTGTCTATTGAAAAAACAAAATAAGCGCAAATATTTTTACCCGACTCTGCTAAAGAAAGAAAGAATATATGTTTATTTGCAACAACAACACTCTTGGTACAAATTATAGAAAAAAAAAGAAACAATATACAGAGACAGAACTCAATGTCAGTACACAAAAATGTCAGTGTCGCAAATCGGCCCCAACTCAGCAAAATGCTGGTCAGTCAACCAGCGCTGGTCTTTCAGGGGGACCAGGGGGGTTGTCTGCAAACTCCGCCGAAACAGCTTGACCGATTCTTATGAAATTTACATTCAGTAGGTCTGAGAATGGCTAATAGCCGTTTATGGTGGCGTTCAAAGGGGGAGGCCTATGTTCAGCAGTGGACTTCTTCTGGCTGATGATGATGATGATGATGATGATGAGGTCTGAGAATAGGATGTGCTTAAACTATTTATATTGATACAAAAAAAAGTGTGTATGTGCGTGTGTGTGTGTGGTCCATACGGGTGAAACCGCGTGGAACAGCTAGTCTAAAACTATTATAACTCAAAGGTGACTGACTGACATAGTGATCTATCAACGCACAGCCCAAACCACTGGACGGATCGGGCTGAAATTTGGCACGCAGGTAGATGTTATGACGTAGGCATCCGCTAAAAAAGGATTTTGATTAATTCTACCCCCAAGGGGATAAAATAGGGGATGAAAGTTTGTATGAAACTTTGTCAATTTTAAACCGATCGGGCTGAGACTTTGCATGCATAAAGCTGCTGCTAGTATAAAATAAAACGCGATACTTACGAGTATGTCAAATCCGACGTCCCTGATAATCTCAAGTAGAATGTCGTATGGCGGCTCTATACTGCTCTCCGTGGGCATGTCACTGCAAAGAAACAAACCTTTGTAGAGTTCCGTACCCAAAGGGTAAAACAGGACCCTATTACTCACTTGAGAACCAGTTAAATCTTCTTCTTCTTGCCCTGGTCCCATTAATTTGGGGTCGGCGCAGCATGTTTTCTTCTTCCACTCTCCCCTATCAGCCGTCATCGCTTCATTCACTCCCCTTTCATTCATATCAACCCTCACACAATCCATCCATCTTTTCTTTGGTCTTCCTCTTCCCTTCCATCCATCAACATTCATATCCATCACTTTTTTTGTAATATGATTATCATCCCTCCTCATAACATGTCCATACCAACCAGTTAAATGAAAAATGAAAATGAAAAATTATTTATTAAACAAACAAGAATTAAAGGTAGGTACATAAGGAAACTAAATACTAGTAAGTTAAAATTATCCTATAGCTACCCTCAGTGTATCAAATCAGTAGCCTTCACACTAGGCAAGTTCCCAATCCACATTGTCACTTATTGGAGTCGATTCGGTTTTGTATTCTCTAAAACTAAACTAAGTTTGACAGGTCTGAGAGTAATGCTGTCCTTTTTTTTAAAACACTTTTATTAGCTTGACTTGTAACTAATTACTTCAGCAGTTAGAAAAAAACAGCTGTTATACTGTTAGACCTGTCAAACATAGTTTAGTTTTAGAGAATGCAAAACCGAATCGACACCATAGTCGTATTTTTAATTAGACGAAGTCGACTGACGTTTACTGTGTTGTCAGTTTTTGATGAAATCAATACAAATAGTGTTGTGACAAAGTGAATGATTGAAAAAGCTCCTGAATGAATGAATTATATTCTTTTATAGTTTGAAATGATTAATTCACACTCATTATTCTTTTTTTTTATACTATTTACATAGTAGCGTTTGACGACACGTCACCTGATGTTAAGTGACGATGTGGTCGAAGACGGCGCCACGCTACACCTGCACTGGGAACTGGCTCTCAAGTGAGGCTGCCGGAACACACCGATAGGTGCTTGGCGACAGATTCTTAACTTGAGGCTGGTAGCTAGCCAGGCGAGCACTAGAAAATGCCTTACCACCAAGCTATGGTTTCATCACGATGTTTTCCTTCACCGAAAGCTCCAGCTCATTGTAGGATTCGAACCCACGTCCTACGGATCGCAAGTCGTCGTCACTACCACTGAGCCATCATCATATCATCATTTTGTTAATAAATTGAATAATTTATATCAGTACCTGTAATGATATAGCAGCGGCCCCAGGTTGATCCAGTAGCCGCCGGGGCGCAGTATGGCGTGTATCCGCTCCACGAACTCGATCACGTTCGGAGCGCAGTCTATGAAGAAGCACGTCGCCACGCACGACCACTCGTCCGGCTCCGTGTACACCTGGTAGGTGACAAGTGAACGATAATAAAAAAATGAAAAAATATAAAAGTTTTTTTATTATTTTACTAATTTTTTTGATACTTTGTTTGAATTGGATAAGTGTTATGTGCCAGTGTCAAGTATTAAATATTTTAAACTCGAGAGTTGAATCTTGATTCTTGATACTTGTATTAATGATGATGATGGGACCCAGCAACAAGCCGGATCAAAGAGGATAGTTAAAGTAGTGGCACTTTATTAAACTGTATACGGACTTTTTTGGAGCAACTAGAAAAGTCACTTTCACAACTTTATTTCAATTTCCCACACTCGTACACATTAACGAACACATAATGGTTAATAATCCACCTTTTTTCTAGGCTTTAGGCCTGCAGCGCCCACAACGTAACGACGTATGTTCACGTATATTGACGTATGTTCACGTATATTGACGTATGTTCACGTATATTGACGTATGTTCACGTATATTGACGTATGTTCACGTATATTGACGTATGTTCATGTATATTGACGTATTTTCTCGTATATTGACGTATGTTCACGTACATTGACGTATGTTCACGTATATTGTAGTATGTTCTCGTATATTGTCATATGTGGTACGTATATTATGTAGTATGACCCACCTTGAGGAAGTCCCCCGCGGTGATCGAGAAGTACTTGTCGGGGCGGTGGGCGGCGACCCGCGCGTCGGGGAAGCTCGCGCCTCGCAGCTGATGTTCACACGTCACGTTGTTCACGTACTGATGCACCCACGGGTGTAACGTGTGGATGTTGGCCTGTATGGGGGAGAGAGATAGAAAGACTTTATTTGGGAAAACAGCAAACAAGAGAAAGAGACGCACAAAAATCGGTAACATTATACATAAGCCATTAATATTAGGGATGTGAAAAAAATAATCGTTTTTATATTAATCGATTATTTTTTTCTCTTCTAATCGATTTTTAATAATCGATTATCTAAATATGAAAAAATCTATTATTGATAAATCGATTTTTTACTTACTCTCTTTTTTTAAAGTAACAAAAGATAATGGGTGTATTAATGGAGATTAAACCAATGTGTAGCCAAAACTACACATTTCAATCGAATTTTGCAGTTATAAGTTACTTAAGGTAATTTTATTACAATGTACAAAAAAATGCAACTTTTCGAATAGTTAGAGAAAATTATTAAATAAAAATCGATTATTTATTAATCGATTTTTTCCATCCAAGTCACATCCCCAATTAATATTATGTGATGTTGCGAACACTGCTGCTGTGTACAGTGCCTCCCAAAAAGGACTTGGCTCAGCATATTATGCTATGAACGATTCCACAGCGCTGATTTTCATCCAAGACCCTACTGAGTGACGTGCGGATATTTATACGGAAAAAAACATTAAACATAAGTTTTTATACCAGTCATTTTTTGTGTTTATGCTACTAAAGTCGCTCCCCCAACGAGTATTCTGTTTTTAAAATGTTTGTTTGGATATTTCTATCCTACTAATATTATAAAGGTGAAAGTTTGTGAGTATGGATGGATGGATGGATGTTTGTTACTCTTTCACGGAAAAACTACTGAACGGATTTGAGTGAAAGTTGGAATGGAGATAGCTTGTACTCTGGCTTAACACATAGGTTACTTTTCATCCGTAAAAGATTCCTGCGGTAACTGGAAGACGCGGGGCGCAGCTAGTATTCTAGTAAAAACAATGATTAATTCAATTTATGCGGATAGTCACGTGCATACTTGCATACTCATATACAGTCCCAAAAAGTGCTACTTCCAGTTCTACTCCGACTATTAGTAAGTATTACTAGCTAGTTCACCTCAGAACATCTGTTCAGTATGTTGACCTTTTAATGAAAGAGTCACGTGCGTACTTGCATGCGGTCACGTGCGTACTCATTTACAGTTACATGCATACTCATTTACAGTTACATGCATACTCATTTACAGTTACATGCGTACTCATACGCAGCGACAACCAAGTGCTACTGCCAGTTCTACTCCGACTACTACTAAGTACTAATACCTAGTTCACCTCAGGACATCTGTTCAGTATGTTGACCTTTTAAGGAACGTCACGTGCGTACTTGCATGCAGTCACGGGCGTACTCATTTACAGTTATATGCGTACTCATTTACAGTTACATGCGTACTCATACGCAGCGACAACCAAGTGCTACTGCCAGTTCTACTCCGACTACTACTAAGTAATAATACCTAGTTCACCTCAGGACATCTGTTCAGTATGTTGACCTTTTAAGGAACGTCACGTGCGTACTTGCATGCAGTCACGGGCGTACTCATTTAAAGTTACATGCGTACTCATACGCACCGACAACCAAGTGCTACTGCCAGTTCTACTCCGACTACTACTAAGTACTACTAGCTAGTATACCTCAGGACATCTGTTCAGGATAAAGTTACTGGCGAAGAGCATAAACAGCGAGAACTCATTCCCCTGGCACGTGTAGCCGCGCGTGGAGATCTCCCACGCGAGCCGGCCGAGCCCCGCGCCCGGGACCAACACTTTCACTTGCCGACGGTCGCTGCAACAACGATCGACACACTTTTAAGATGACTCATTGATTGATTTTGATTGATGGTGACTTAAATTATGTATTTAGGCTTAGGCCTTTTAATTAAATTAGTACTTCTAATTGAAAAAAAAATTATTATGCTTTTCGTTTAAACGCCCACCTCTGGTATTTAGACATCCCCCTGTCCTCACCTATACTCGTCAGCCGGGAACCTCTCCTCCATTTCGTCCAGTATCGGCGTATAGCACTGCTTGCGCTCCTCCGCGCCCATATCGCTCCAGTCTCGCACAATATTCTTGAGGACTGACTGTACCTGAAACCAGACGTCAGAAAATCGGGAGACGATAATGTACGGCCTTGACTTTTTTGGCGGCAATCGAATTGTCAACGTGAAAATTTTGTTTTTATTTCCAAAACTTGTGTTTCTTCGAGTGATAATGTGTAATATTGGTGGATTTATTAACCATTATGTGTTCGTTAATGTGTACGAGTGTGGGAAATTGAAATAAAGTTGTGAAAGTGACTTTTCTAATTGCTCCAAAAAAGTTCGTGTAAAGTTTAAGTAAAGCGCCACTACTTTACTTAAACACTATCCTCATCCCATCATCTCATCATCATCATCATCATTTAAACTTGATTCAACTCTCTGAGTTTGAAATATTTTATACTTGACACTGGCAAATACACTAATCGTGTGACGCCATAACAAAAAAAAAAAAAAGTACAGCCTAATAATGCACAGCCAGTATTGCACGAACTGATACATGGGATTCAAAATATCAGGCCGTGTTTTATCAGGTTGGGAATTATTGGCTGTGCAAAATCGGTCAGAAAATCTTTTTTGAAGCAACCTTCCTTAACCTTTCTAATGTAATGCGAATAATATGCTATTGTAAGTCACAAGTCAAACTATATTTATTTGGTATGAATATCCAAGACTCGGGTACAAATATTCGTGCTCTACTCACATATTTGCCTTTACCGGGATTCGAACCCGGGACCGCTAGCTTCGCAGGCACCACCAACTCAGTTATAATTACCTTCTCGACATCATGCTGCATCTTGTGCTGCTTCTGCGACGTTATCTCACAATTATTATAGTTGCAGCCGAAGCTTTCAGTCCCGTTGGACGTGTCCACACTATGCTCAACGTTCTCGAACATTGTGTCCACATCTTTTATTATCAGGTGGACGATCTTGTTGTTCGTGTCGAGACATTTCTTGAACTTCGTGAGGTACGTCTTGTACTTCTCAAGTCTTCGTTGATGGCTCGCTGGGAGGTTCGAGATGATTTTCTCCGATTTATGAATGCGGTCGAGGCTGCATAGTCTGATATAGAAAAGATCATTTTATTTAACCCCTGACGCAAAAAGAGGGAAGTTATACGTTTGACGTCGATGTTTCTCTGTCTGTCTGTCTGTGTGTGTGTCGCATTGTAGTTCTCAAACGGATGGACCAATTTCGATGCGGTTTTTTTTCATTTGAAAGCCAGTTTGTTGCGATGGTTCCTAGCTATGTTTGATGAAAATCTGTCCGAAATGTCAGGGGTTTTTTAATTTAAAATTTGGAATGGAGATAGCTTATACCCTGGATTAACACATAGGCTACTTTCAGGTGTAGCGTGGCGCCATCTTCGACCACATCGTCGCTTAACATCAGGTGACTTGTAGTCAAACGCTACCCTGTAAGTGGTAAAAAAAAAGTTATTATGTAAAGTTGTTACTTACGAAGCCATGAGTATTACGATAAAAAGTTACAACCAGCCGGCGTTGACAATGTGTGCGCTAGATGTAACCAATCTAATGATGATGCAATCTTTTATTAATTATTGCATGTCGGTATCATGTTTTAACTGCATATTAATTAAGTATCTGCTATAAGACAATTATTACAGTCAATGTAAAGGAAAATATTATTATTATTTTACGAGTTGCGCCCTGCGGTTTCATCCGCAGGAACATTTTTCCAAGATAAAAAGTAGCCTATGTGTTAATCCAGGGTATAAGCTATCTCCATTCCAAATTTTACTCAAATATGTTCAGTAGTTTTTGCGTGAAAGAGCAACAAACATACATACATACTCACAAACTTTCGCGATTATAATATTAGTGGGATGTCATGTAGAGCGAATCCTCAGTCTCCCCTTTCCTTAATTGATTCATTTTGTTAGTCACTTCGCACGATATTGTCAGTACTTTATAAATAGGTAGTGGGTGGAACAAGCCCAATGATTATTTATTTATTTATTTATTTATTATAGTAATAGGCGAGCAGCCCAGAGGCTGATATGCCTATATCATGCTGTGTTGAATTATAGCAATGTCCAAAAGCGCAGAGAAAAGTCAATTCTGTAGCAAGGAAGCATTGTTCGTACGCAACCACTTGTCCAGTCTGTTTTTAAAGGAATTCACTGAAGGTGCCGACACTACGTCTTCTGGTAGTCTATTCCAGTTGTGCACCACTCTAGAAGCCAGGAAGTGGTGCGCAGTGTTTGATTTAGATGGTGCGCGTATTATCTGCATATTATTATCACAATGACACATAAAATCAGTGCAACATAATAACATGTGCAACTAAGTCTATTATCCACAAATAAACATGTTAAACATACATGTCTAGACTGGATGGTGAAACTAGAAGTTTATAGAATACCAGTTGCGCCCCGTGGTTTCACCCGCGTCTTCCCGTTATCCCGCAGGAAGCTATGTCCATTCCAAATTTTATTCATATCCGTTCAGTAGTTTTTGCGTGAAAGAACAATAAACATACATACAAACTTTCGCGTTTATAATTTTAGTAGGATAGGATACATGTCTACACTGGATGGTGATACCAGAAGTTTATAGATTATAGGTAGGTAGCAAAATTTGTTAACATTATCAGAATACCCAATCCAAACTACCCTGTCCGTAAAAATGCAAAGCGAACCTACCTGCCAGGACATAAGGCTACAATTCGCACCACAGGACCAAACAAAGATCAATGTCGTATCTAAATAGGTTAATTGGACAGACCGATTTAGTCCTAACAAAGAATTTTGTTGCTATGTGAATCCTCTACTCAACTTTTAGCACCTACATGCAAATTTCTTAGCACAAATATAGAAAACTACACTTTAACGCTATTTTATGGTCGCTCTGAAGGCTTTAAGCGTTTCAAAACATGGAAAATATGCAAAAAACTTACTTGTAATATTTGAAAGCGTTGACAACGGCGCGAAAATGAGCCCGTTCCTTCTCCTCGTCAATTTCCTCTGCGGCGGCTAAGGAAGCCATTATAAGAACTAGTTTTTAAGTTACAAGATGGGCAATGAAATATACTACAAGCTAATAGCTAGTTCAGTAATGAAAATGGTCTGATTTTAAAGATTTTTAAAGAAATTATCGAGAACCTAGCCTACTGAATGATGAAAGAACAGGGGCAAAAAGCAAAAAAAGAATAGTAGAGATGTTCGGGCTAATGTCAATATTGTCGAGTGTCGATAAGTTTTTATGTCAGTCAATTTAGCGATAGAGCGTTTACAAGAGATGATTACAATACAAGTCTAGTAATTTTACTTGAATTACTCCGATCAAATGGAGTAAAGACTTAAGGAATATAATCGAGCACAGGCAAATAATAACTTTTCTCCAGATACGTAACGTATTCGTACACATATTCAGAATTTCTTATATCAAATTAATACGATAAATACCAGCCATGATCAGATTTAATAAGGACTGAATAAGTCAATAATCCAAAAATATTATTCCCCAATATTAATATTCCCATTCACGTTTTTCCTCATTTGCTTTATTTTCCTTACGATACTGCGACCGATAGATAACTTTCTCACACAATTTATTATCTACCAGTTTTTTTTCGCTGCACGCATTTTTACTTAAGCATTTTTTAACCAATCCGGATCAATCACATTCATGTGTATAGCATTAAATCAATCGATAATGCACAAGTATTATGGTACGTCACTACAAATATCAGCACAAAAATGACAGCTGACGTTTTGGATTCGGATACAAGCATGAAGCACATGATACAGTTATTACAAGTATAACTTAAAGTTACGGATTATGAAAAATCGTATTATTTTGATCACGTATATATTTTATAAAATAAATGCATGGGATAATATTAATATATTAAGCACATGGATTTAAATTTTCAATCGCCACCAAAAAAAGAAAATCTTCTAATACTGGACTGCTAGACCATCAAATATTTTACACATAAATAATTATTAAAAACTACCAGGAGACTTTTTTGGCGGCAATCAAATTGTCAACGTGAAAATTTTATTTTTATTTCCAAAACTTGTGTTTCTTTGAGTGATAATGTGTAATATTGGTGGATTATTAACCATTATGTGTTCGTTAATGTGCACGAGTGTGGGAAATGGAAATAAAGTTGTGAAAGTGACTTTTCGAGTTGCTCCAAAGAAGTCCGTGTAAAGTTTAAGTAAAGCGCCACTACTTTACTTAAACACTATCCTCATCCCATCATCTCATCGTCATCATCATCATCATCATTTAAACTTGATTCAACTCTCTGAGTTAAATACAACTGACTTGTCGGACTTTTTTGGCGGCAATTGAGTTGTCAACGTGAAAATTTTGTTTTTATTTCCAAAACTTGTGTTTCTTCGAGTGATAATGTGTAATATTGGTGGATTATTAACCATTATGTGTTCGTTAATGTGTACAAGTGTGGGAAATTGAAATAAAGTTGTGAAAGTGACTTTTCAAGTTGCTCCAAAAAAGTCCGTGTAAAGTTTAAGTAAAGCACCACTACTTTACTTAAACACTATCCTCATCCCATCATCTCATCATCACCATCATCATTTAAACTTGATTCAACTCTCTGAGTTTGAAATCTTTTATACTTGACACTGGCAAATACACTAATCGTGTGACGCCATAACAAAGCAAAAAAAAAAAAAAAAAAACTCTCTGAGTTTGAAATATTTTATACTTGACACTGGCAAATACACTAACCGTGTGACGCCATAACAAAACAAAAAAAAAAAAAAAAAACTACCAGAAGGTCCAGAAGGCAGAAGGTACGAGAACGAGAACAATCTCTGGAATTTATCGGCTAATTGAAATTATTAATTTATAAAATTAATAAAATTTTATGTCTTGTTGACTTGATATTCTCAAAACATGTAAATATTATAAACCTTCAAACTGATAATGCAGCGATATGTTGTTCATGGTTACGAATATTACGACTCTAATCTGCACTCTGCCGGTCTCTGCCCAAAAGCAAATGAGTGAATGTAAAAAAAAGTTGGGGAATTGATTGTGTTTGTCAACATTCTATTGATATTGATTTTTATCAATATTTTTTTATAGAAATTAACTGGTTTCGTTTCAGTTCAACTGTAGTTTTAAAATCAGTGTTATGTGTAAATACAAAGATCTAAATAAGTGTAGGTCCTAGTGTGTCACGTAGCGAAAACAACAGTGGACTTGTAGGACATAAAATTCAAAGTTTATGTCTAAAAATTACAAATATTGGCGTTCTGTTTTGACTCTATATGTGATTATAAGCTTTAAATACGAGCGAAATGGTGTTTTATCCGACTTTTGACACTGTAGTCGTACTATGATACGCCAAGAAAAATCAATAGAACCTGCATTGTGATTGTGACAGCTTCCGTATTCCGTGCTTCACTATGCAGTAGTCTAGACCTAATTTCCTATTTCGAAAAAAAAAACTATGATGGAAGGAATTATTACCCAGAAAGTAACGCCTTTACTCAAATGTTTTGTGCTCTTCCTATTCATATTCACTGCAAAAGTTTTAACTTCGCGGCCGCACGAAACTCAAGAAACAAAAAACGGTATTCAGTACGTAAAACCTCCCCATTACGTGAGGACCTTCACCAAGTACCACCATAGAAGAACGATACAATGGAACAACCAAGATTTGAGCCACAACAGGCCGCCAACACATGAGCAATCCAAAGCTATAGAAAAAAGAAGTGTCATAAATCATTCTAGCTGGCCACTAATAACAAGCAAAAGTTCAAATGAGAGAAAAATAATAAACATTCCATATTTAAATGACCAAAACCAACCAGTTAGAAACAAAAGAAGTGTCGTTCCAGATTCAAACGAGTTCATGGCTCAGAATCCGAATTTGAATCAATATAACACAGATGTTGGAGAAAACATTGGCGGGTTTGAGAAAAAAGTTATAAACATGGGTAAAGTAGATCAGAGTAATAAAAATGGAGTTACGAATGATAGGAAGTATGAGAAGTACAAAGTTAAGGCGGCAATGATTGTGACAGAAGCTCCGACGACTATGGGGCCTACAATATCTTGCTTGTATAAAATTCACAGTGTTTCTAGAAGTCCTACCCCTTCGTATACCGATGACAAAAATGCCCAGTTAACGGTGGAAAGTGATACCTTTGGTAAGTAATCAACCACAGTGTAATTCGTTTAAAAAGATTAAGGCTGGTTTTTTTTTTTACTATATACAATGTAAACGGTGTCGGCGTCTTATAAGCCGCAAGTCTAACTGTTCGGCCACCATTTCTGTGACCATATAATGTTTTTATTTAACCTAATTCTAATGTTATTGACCATGGTAGTTTAAAGTGTTTTTTTTTTACTATTTACAGGGTAGCGTTTGACCACACGTCACCTGATGTTAAGTGACGATGTGGTCGAAGATGCGCCACGCTACGCCTGGACTGGAATTTCGGGTGTTAGAGTTATTGCAATGTATCCTATTGAATAAAAAACTTTAGACTTTGACTTTTTGACTTGGGTTACGTACTTGTTACCTAGAATTTACGCTTGTTCCAGAAACTGGTCCGGTGACGGATGCAGTACTGCCTTCAGGTCCAGTGCAGCTGGAAAAATGCACGGACCCTCGCGCCACCTGCTACGCTCTGTATCAGGATAAAGATGGGAATATCACTGTTCTTGGTCAAGGTGAGAACCGTTGTTAATCAGTACAAAAATTTTGGTTTTTACAGTTGCGTAACCAAAAGGACCCTAACTAGGACTACGCTGTCTGTCCGTCCGTCTGTCACCAGGCTGTATCTCATGAACCGTGATAGTTAGACAGTTGACATTTTCACAGATGATGTATTTCTGTTGCCGCTATTACAACAAATACTAAAAAACAGAATAAAATAAATATTTATGGGGCTTCCATACAACAAACGTGATTACCAGAAGACGTTGTGTCGGCACCTTCAGTGAATTCCTTTAAAAACGGACAAGTGGTTGCGAACGAACAATGCTTCCTTGCTACAGAATTGACTTTTCTCTGCACTTTTGGACATTGCTATAATTCAACACAGCATGATATAGGCACATCAGCCTCAGGCTGCTCGCTTATTAACTAATAAATAAATAACAAATATGTACCTGGTCGTAGCATGTTCATCACAAAGTCGGCCTGTACGGACCCCATTTCGGGATACTTAAACACGTTGAGGCAGTGAGTCTTGAAGACGGCTGTCACCAAAAAATCTAACTAACTATTTTAACTAAACTATTTTACCGTTTTTATAGATAACTAACTGTTTCCCGCTTTTTCACCCGCGTGGGCTACAGTTTATCGCGATAAAAATAGCCTATGTCCTTCCTCAGGCTCTAGACTATCTCTGTACCAAATTTCATTTAAATTGGTTCAGTAGCAGATGTAATTTGGAATGGAGATAGCTTATACCCTGGATTAAAGCATAGGCTACCTTTTATCGTGGAAAAGATTCCCACGGGATAACGGGAAGATGCGGGTGAAACTGCGGGGTGCAAGTAGTGAACTATAATTCAGATTTACAAATAGGATATTTACATTTAATTAAAAAAATTGTTGCATAGAAATATTTAAAATCGCAATTTAACCATATCATTTAACTCCGCAGGATGCTGGAGGTCATCTGACTCGCAGACTGAAGGTCACAGTTCATGTAACAAGTGCACCAGAGTGACGGCAAGACCCGACACCAAGTTCTGTTGCTGCACCAACAATCTCTGCAATGCTGATTTCTGTAAGTTCACCTAAAAATTACCGGCTGTTCAAGTTAAGAATCTGTCGCCAAGCACCTATCGGTGTGTTCCGGCAGCCTCACTTGAGAGCCAGTTTCCAGTCCAGGTGTAGCGTGGTGCCATCTTCGACCACATCGTCACTTAACATCAGGTGACTTGTGGTCAAACGCTACCTTGTAAATAGTAAAAAAAAACAACTACCATGGTCAACAACATTTATCCCGTTCCAAAACCTAATTTTTTTTTTAATCTTTTACAGGGTAGGGTTTGACCACAAGTCACCTGATGTTAAGTGACGATGTGGTCGAAGATGGCGCCACGCTACACCTGGACTGGGAACTGGCTCTCAAGTGAGGCTGCCGGAACACACCGATAGGTGCTTGGCGACAGATTCTTAACACGATGCTGGTAGTTACCCAGGCGAGTACTAGAAAATACCCTACCACCAAGCTATGGTTTCATCACGATGTATTCCTTCACCGAAAGCTCAAGCTCATTGTAGGATTCGAACCCACGTCGCAAGCCGACGTCACTAGCCATCATCGCTATTCTAAGATTAATAACTCATTTCCAGTGTCTCTGAAAGAAGAAACTGTCACAATCAAAGCGGAATCAACAATGATAGCGACAGCGCGTGCCTCCGACCGCTTCAACATAATGTACATACTCCTGTTTCCTGTATTGTTAATGATAGCATTGCTATTGATAGCCTCCTTCTACTACGATCTGAATTGCAAGAAACGGCATATTGGTGAAGAGGACAGCCAAGTTATGGATGTGGAGAAAGGTATTCAATAGTCAATAGTACTTTATTCAATAGGATACCTAAAACGTCAAACTTAAAACTAGCTACGCCTGTTCCAACCTCTTTACGCCGGCAAAAGAACAGGCAAGAAACGCCCGGCAGGTTATTTTTTTGGCGCGATCACGTGATAATTTTATTCTTATTACTAATTGATTGAATTGGAGCAAGTTCACTAAAATCCCAAGCTTTTTTTTTGGTCCGATATTTTTTTAATTAGCTTTACTAATAAGATTTCCCTTGTTTGGTTGCCGCGGCGCCACAATTGGGGTGCCTGCATTGGCACACGGCGCGCACGGCGCGTGGCGCGCGGTACACAGTTAAACGAAACAGCAGGAGCAGGCATACATTTTCGTCGCGCGGTAGAAAGAGAGGGGGGATATTACTTCCTCTCCTACGTCGCGCCGGCGGGCTACTCTCCCTCCGTCTTACGAATTTTGGATCAGGTCACGTGTCCTGACGCGAGTTAACATTTTTTACCCATCCCAAAAAAAATTCACAACGCCGCTAAACATTTTTCACTTCAAAAATATGAGGCTAATTTTCGTAAAAAAGTCGTTTCTTTAGAGATTTTTTCTGTGTTTCCTTGCAGGGGAAGTAATGGGCAGTGGTCCGGACGCGTTGGCTACAGGGTTATCCTGCGTTGATAACCTTACGTTAATTGAACATATTGGTAAGCAAAAATGGGAAATGGGAAATGGGAATGAAACAGTAGGATAGTGAATAAAACTCCTTTTGAATATATCCTCCAAAATAACCGTTTTTTACCAGGTTTTTATGCAAGTCCTGTTTTCTCTTTTTATTCCTATTTATTTTTAAGTTTCGAACTTAATTTGGGTCTAAGTCAATTTGTGTGCAATGGTCCCCCGATATTTATGTATATATTTATATTTCAGGTCAGGGTAGGTACGGCACAGTATGGCGCGGCACCCTCGGCTCCACACCGGTCGCAGTCAAGTTGTATTCAAATGCCAGCACGTGGCAGAAGGAGGCAGCTGTCTACGCACTGCCACATTTGTCGCATCCAAACATACTGAGATACTATGGTGAGCGAAAGTTTTAATGTTATTTCGCTCGCTTCGCTCAAGTCAACCGTTTTGTTACTGTACTGTAGTGGTACTAACGAGGGTAGTCGGCCTACCCTCACTGTATATTATGACACCAATAAATGTCAGTGCTCAACCAACTAGCGTGTGTTTCACTTCAGTTACTATTTTACGTATGGTGACGGTTTGAGCATAACTGTGGTTGCAGTCATGTTAAAATAAGTTATGTGCGGATTTACCATCGCTCAAAACGGCGAAGAAAAACATCGTGACGAAGCCGGCATGTCCAAGAACTACAAAATTCAAGGGCATGCGACATCTACCAACCCGGACTGGGCTAGCCGCAGTAGATTACGGCCCATATATATACTACTCTCCCTCTGAGAGAAGGCCAGAGTCCCATCTGTAGGGAACGTAATAGGCTGATGCTAAATGGATTTTTGATGATGACTAAAATGAGCGAAAATTTCAATTTTATTTCGCTCGCTTCGCTCAAACAAATCATAACTTTCCATTCAAAATTCAAATCATTTTTATTCAATAGGATATATTGTGATCACTTTAAAACGTCAACTTAAAACTAGCTACGCCTGTTCCAACCTCCTTACGCCGGCAAAAGAACAGGCAAGAAACGCCCGGCAGGTAATTTTTTTGGCGCGATCACATTGACAATTTTATTCTTATTACTAATTGACTGAATTGGAGCAAGTTCACTAAAATGTCAAGCTTTTTTTGTCATCTAATAGTCCGATAATTTTTAATTAGCTTTACTAATAAGATCTATCTTGTTTGGTTGTGCACATTGGGATATGGGAACATGAATATTAACGAGTTGCGGGATCACAACCAAAGCTCAATTTTGACTATCCGTGCTTTGTGTATTTTGGTGCAGGTAGCGAGAGTCGGGCTCCGCTGACGGAGGGCGGGCTGCGGTCGCGGCTCATCGTGCTGGAGCTGTGCGCGGGCCCGCTGCGGGCGCGGCTGGAGCGCGCGCCGCTCGCGTGGCCGGAGTTCGCGCTCCTGGCGCAGGGGCTGGCGGCTGCGCTTGCGCATCTGCACACAGCCAGTGAGTCTCATCTATTTAATGTATTATTTATTTATTTAATAATAATAATCAGTACGGATAAACCACTTACACTAATTATAATAATTTGTCACAACAAAAAATATCTAGGTCAAATAATTATCAGAGTCACAATCAAATTAAATTAGATTAAAATACAATAGAATAGAATAGAAACATTCATAGAATAGAAAACAGTGGAAAAATAGAAAAAAAATATATTTACATATAAAGACACCATTAACACGCATTCTCCTCGCACATCAGCCAATCACGTTCCCACTGCTGGGACACTGACCTTTCACAGAGAGAGAGAGCAAATCAAAATCAAAATATCTTTATTTATTAGGATCCCAGCACTAATAATAGAAAATACTAGCTGTTCCCCGCGGTTTCACTCGCGTGGGTTACAGTTTATCGCGATAAAAAGTATCCTATGTCCTTCCCCAGGGTTCAAACTATCTCTATACCAAATTTCATTTAAATAGGTTCAGTAGTTTAGGCGTGAAAGCGTATTGAATTATTACCGCACTTTGGTACCCCCTCACCGCGTTCCCCGCTGTATCCATAAACCTATTTTATTTCTCAGTAAATTTTGTTTTTCTGACTGCTCTTTTGAACCGCGTGCCTAAAGATCTTCCTGGTCTGCGACCGCACTTTACCTATTTCATAGATTATCCCGCCCCGCACTTTGGTGCCCCCTCACCTTACCGCGTTTTCCGCTGCGCGAATTTATTTTTCTATTAGATTGTTATTTTTAATTTCTTAATAGCTTTTCTTTTTTATCTATTTACCTATTAAAAAAGTTTTTTAATTTGTTTTGATTTTGAATTTTGATACTATTTAAATATATCTGCTGCTCCTAAGGTGGTAGCAAGCCGTGCATCGTCCACCGTGATGTCAACAGCAACAACGTGCTAGTGACTGCCCGCGGCGGGTGCCGCCTGGCGGATCTAGGGCTGGCGCAGCTGCTGCACCCGCGAAGGGACCAGACCGCACCCAACCGGATCAACGAGGTGAGGCGGGACTTCAGGGGAGGCACCTCGCGCCACGTGGGGACTTCAGGGGAGGCACCTCGCGCCACCTGGGGACTTTAGGGGGAGGAACCTTGCGCCACCTGGGGACTTAAGGGGGAGGCACCTCGGGCCACCTGGGGACTTCAGGGGGAGGCACCTTACGCCACCTGGGGACTTGCAGGGGCATCTGGCGTCACCTGGGAATTTGCAGAGGCACTTCGCGCCACTTGGGGACTAAAAGGGGGCACCTCGCGCCACCTGGGGACTTCAGGGGAGGCACCTTGTGCCACCTGGGGACTTGCAGGGGGAGGCACCTTACGCCACCTGGGGACATGCAGGGGGCACCTTGCGCCACCTGGGGACTTCAGGGGGAGGCACCTCGCTCCACCTGGGGACTTTAGGGGGAGGCACTTCGGGCCACTTGGGGATGAAAAGGGGGCACCTCGCGCCACCTGGGGACTTGCAGGGGGGAGGAATCTCGCGCCACCTGGGGACTTACGAGTGTAGGCGACACTTGCAGGGGGAGGCACCTAGCGTCACGTCGGGCCTCATGTTAAATAATATAAAATGTTGTTAATATTGTTTGACAATGTTGACGCCCTCGTGTGTGCCTAAGTAGCTAACTTTGATCCATTGTGTAATAATCTATTATTAATTGTTTATCTTACTCTATATGTTTAGTTGTTGTAAAAATAAACAAACTAAATGTGACAAGAAACATCTCCAGCTGTCGTGCTGTCATCTGACAGCTTTCCCCCCGCGCTTGCTCCGAATGATGTCTTAAACAATTTAAATTTGTAAACACAGGCCGGCACACTCCGTTACCTGTCCCCCGAAGCCCTAGAGGGTGCTCTGGACCTAAAAGGCGCGGGCGCCGCCCTCTGCGCCGTAGACGTGTACGCAATGGGGCTGGTACTGTGGGAGATGCTGTGGCGCACGCGCGGCGCCCACGCGGGGCCCGTGCCGCCCTACGCGCCGCCCTACCAGGAGCACGGCCTGCCGCCCCGCCCCACGCTCTCTGTGATGCAGGTGGGGGAAGAAAAAACATTAGCTATAGTCCAAAATCTGCTGGGAGCTTTTTAGCAGGAGCACGGACTGCCAGGTGATTTTTAGCAGGAGCACGGACTGCTGCAGTGACCTACCCTCAACATGATATAGGTAAAAGCAAAAAAAAAGTCTAACAAATGAGCTACAGGGTGCTTTTTAGCAGGAGCACGGTCTGCCGCACCGGCCCACGCTCTCTGTGATGCAGGTGAAGGAAGAAAAAAAAATTATTAATTAATTGTAAATGTCAAAAAAATTATCTGCTAGGTGCATATCACTAGAAGCATGGCAAAAATCTTTTTTCCAAGTGCACGACCTGCCAGGTGTTTTATTTTAGCAGAAGCACGGCATTCCACTTGCTTTTTACCAAGAGCACGGCCTTCCAGGTGCTTTTACCAGTAGCACGGTTTGCCTCACCGACCTACTCTCAACATGATACAGGTAAGAGCTGAAAAAAAATTTAAATTATTCAAAAAATGACCTTCCGAGCGCTTTTTAGCAGGAGCGCACGGTCTGCCGAACACTTTTTACCAAGAGCACGGCCCGGCCCTCTTTTAATGTGATGCAGGTTAAAGCAAAGAAAGGTCTAACAAATGACCTACATGGCGCTTTTTAGCAGAAGCACGGCATTCCAGGTGCTTTTTACCAGGAGCACGGCCTGCTGCAATGACCTACCCTCAACATAAACCTAATAATTCTTTTGCCGGCGTAAGGAGGTTGGAACAGGAGTAGCTATATTTAAGTTTGACGTTTTAAAGTGATCACAATGTATCCTATTGAATAAATAAAATTGACTATTGACTATAATAAAAGCAAAGAAACACTAGCAAATGTCTAAAAATGATCTGCCGTGCGCATTTTACGTTCCCACTTCTGGGACTCTGGCCTTCTCTCAGAGAGAGAGAGAGTATGGGCCGTTATCTACCACGCTGGCCCAGTGCGGGTTGGTAGATGTCGCATGCCCTTGAATGTTGTGGTTCTTGGACATGCCGATTTCCTCACGATGTTTTCCTTCATCGTTTTGACCGATGGAATATTCTATAGTAGTGTGCATAATTCCCACTGCAGGGCCCCTTGTATCCCACCTACCGCTAGGCGTGTCCCAGCAGTGGGAACGTAAAAGGCTGATGATGATGAATAAATAAGATGCGGGGACAGGCCAAATTTATTTTATAAAAATTAATTGAAATAGTAATATTTTTTTATTTTTTTCTATTTTGAGTCGCGCGCCTCCAAATAATTTTTTTTTAAAATTCCAATTAATTAAACATTATTTTATTTGGAGTCGCGTGCGCCGACTTTTGCCTCGCTCTCGGCCGCGCGCGCATCCCAAATATGGCAGGGTCGCCATGCGGGGACAGGCTTGAATTGATACGACTGCACTCTAGTGAAATCTAATTTATTCTGCTCTGTAACATTACAATATACATACTTACTAAGTACTACACCTCAAAGAGCTGTTTTATTATTTATGTACAGAACCTAGTATCCAGAAACAAAGTGAGACCGCCGCTGCCTAAGGGGCCGGTGCCGGAAGCGAGAGCGTTGAAAATGGCGACCGACACTTGTGACGAGTGCTGGGACCACGACGCGGAGGCCAGGTAATCACATAATCAACACACTAACCATATGTACTAAAATCCTACTAATATTATAAACGTGAAAGTTTGTGAGTATGGATGGATGAATGGACCTAGCTTACACCCTGGAATAACACATAGCCTACTTTTCTTAGCGGAAAAATGTTCCTGCGGGATACATGTCGGTTTCACCCGCGTCTTCCCGTTATCCCGCAGGAACATTTTTCCGGGATAAAAAGTAGCCTATGTGTTAATCCAGGGTAACCTATCTCCATTCCAAATTTCAATCAGATCCGTTCAGTAGTTTTTGCGTGAAAGAGTAACAAACAAACATCCATCCATCCATCCATACTGACAAACTTTCACGTTTATAATTATTAGTAAGATAAATGCGAAAGTTAGTGAGTGTGTACGTTTATTACACGCTAGCTGATCCCCGCGGCTTCACCCGCGTACCCTATGTCCTCCCTCAGGGTTCAAACTATCATCGTACCAAATTTTATTTACATTGTTTCGGTAGTTTAGGGGTGAAAGCAAGACAGACAGAGTTACTTTCGCATTTATAATATTATAGTTGGAGCCCATGATGCTAAATGTGGATTTACTCGAGCGTCGCGGAAACCTATTAGATTTTTTTTTTTTATTGATTAAGTTTTCCACTACAATCTCGAGGCCCGTACTGTTGTCAATACATTTTCTTATAAAATAATTCGGTTATTCCGCGTTTAAATATAATTAAATTATACTATGAGCTAATTTAAAACTAAGAGGTTGTGCACATTGGGATATGGAAACATGAACATTATACAATTAAAACATGCAGGAAAAACATTTTAACAATTATTAGTTACGGGATTACAACTAAAACAGACCAGACCCCACAAGCAGCACCCGTTCACGAGTTGACGCATGTGCCAGCCATCGCTCTCCTCGACCATATGAGAGGGAAGAGGGCGACCCGACACACGACGCCGCTGCAAGCAAAGTCACTTTCGTGAGCATGTTAAGAAGAATAAATGTCCTATAATGTTTCCACTTTCAGCGGTGGGGGAAGCTTCCACAGACTTTTAAGGTTATAAGGAAAACAATGACATGACATGGACTCCAGCGTGTCAGATATTGATATTTTCATGCTGCAGAATGTCTCTGATATGAAATATAATGGAAAAATCAACCGGTTCGCGTGGTGTGGGTGGCCATCAACGAGGGGGTAAAAAGAAAATTACTCTACCGCGTCAAATTTTCAGAGTGGGGGGTGTTCAGTGAACCCCACAGATGCTCCCATTTCTTAGACTGACGATGTTAAAGTGACACCAGCTCTCAGCGAATCTAAAAGATTCCCCTGAGTGTACCCACCAATGTTAAGGGCTCATAATTGCTGGAGATGCTTATCAATATGTAAGGTATCCTCCCTTATATTAATATGACGCGCTCGAGTAAATCCAAAAATCCCCTCTTGGGCTTCCCTACTATTAGTAGGGATGTAGGATTTAATACGACGTATCTTATTTTGTACAGACTGACAGCAGTGTGCGTGGAGGAGCGAATGAGTGATTTGAAGCAACTGGTGACAGCTCAACCGCCACAGATACACGACAACATGCTACATCCACACCTGCATCCGCCAGGTGAACGTTTTATAATTTAAATTGATGAAATTAAATTGTACTAGCTGCGTCCCGCGGTTTCACCCGCATCTTCCCGTTACCTCGTAGGAACCTTTTCCGGGATAAAAAGTATCCTATATCCGTTTCCTGGTTCTAAGCTATCTCCCCACCAATTTTCAGCCAAATCGGTTCAGCCGTTCTTGAGTTATAAATACGACTTTTTATGTATATATATATATAGATTTAGAGGTTTTTTCCGTTTTTACCAAATAGTATGATATGAAGGAAATCATCGTGAGGAAAGCGGCATGTCCAAAAACTGTAACATTCAAGGGCATGCGACATCTACCAACCCGCACTGGGCCCGCGTGGTAGATTACGGTCCATACTCTCTCTGAGAGAAGGCCAGAATCCCAGCAGTGGGAACGTAAAAGGCTGATGATGATGATGAATGGTTATTCTCCCATAAACTTGGTACAGTCAGCGACAAAAGTAGCTGATCATTTTCGATTTTCCAAATGTGTTTCAAATCAGTGTTTTCTTTACATTTTACATGGTATCATTTTGACCACAACATAACACCTGATTTTAGGTGATGATGAGGTAAAAAATTGGTGTCTAAGATGACGAGGATAATAGAAAAAAGAGTGATTGTTCAGCGACTTTTGTCGTTGACTGTACCATTATCACAAGAAATCTTAGTCAGCATACAAAGTTATAACTTGCATTCTCAACTTCCAGGCGGTTCCATCTCCCCAGCGCCAACGGAACCGGATAAGAACTCGAACTGCACGTCCGGCCAGAACTGTGACGTCACATCCCCCCTCTTATACCCGCACCCACACATCGGCCGCAATGCGTGTATAGAGCGCAACACGCACACCAATACGCAGCAACACACTGTGGAGCTCATACATAAAAGCCTAAAGGTAATTTTGAAATTTAGATATAATCTAATATTTTATTCCAAATATCAGTCCTACAGTCCTAGCAGCTACATTTTGGTCCTTTGAGCCGGATAAAATAATATGAATATTGAGCAAGCTATAAAGCACAAATATGAACTAACTATGACTATAAAAGACATGTTTGACATTCAGTAAGACTATAAACAAATTATATTTGCCCGCAGACTTTAACCATAAACAAAATAGTAACTAATATCAGGACCAAATCTGTGATAAATAGCTATTTATTTATTTACAGGACATCACCGCACCCGTCCAAAGCTCGGAACCGAGAGTCACAAACGAGGAAAACTGCTTCTCAGTGGCCAGAACCAGTCATACAAGGATCCCTGTGCAAGAGAACTCCATGAACGAAATACGATCCTACCAGAGGCCGCTTGAATACGTCCAAAACGACGTCAGCTCCCACGATTCTGATAGGGCGCCGAAACAAACCAATCTCTTACAAGACTTAAAAGTAGAGAAACCCAAATCTGGCATACGAAAGTTCTTCGAAAAGTTCAACAAGAAAGTCGAGACTGAAGTGAAATTGGTGCCAGAAAATTCGCACAGAACTCGAACGTCGATTGTCAATGATAAACCTATCAATGTTGGGTACGAAAGACCCTCGAATTTAGTACTGGATCAAGAGAGAAATTTCAACTTTGAAGCACCCTGTTTGTCGCCACCGAACAGAACGCTGTCTCCTACCATGATGCTGGAAGAAAACGTTCTAGGCTTCAAAGAACTGCCCCTGAGAGAAAACGAGACCAGAAATCCCAACCAAATCTTCGCAGTAATAGTTCCAAAGGCGAAACCATCCGATTTCGAAATGAGACACAAATCCAAAGGAAGCTCGGAGAGCATTAACAAAAAATCTGTAAGGACATCAATGTCTTCGCAGAGCATGTTCAAGTCCAACTCGGAGTCCGAAGACTCAACGGTCAAGAGACGACTCAGCTGCGATAACAAAATCATCAACAGTGCAAGCTCGTCCCGAGCTAGCATCAATTTAGAATTACAGTACATAGATAACACAGAAAACTACAATAGACCAGTCAGTCCGTTCGACTTAAACTCGGATTGCTCGAGCAGCGAAGACGAACACCTTTTGTTGCTTTCAGAAAATGGTGGCTCAAAAATCACTATGCATACCATCCCCAAAACGCCGGACGTTTTAAAAGAAACAAGTCAAAGTAAAGCGGTTACGTTCAACAAAATCCAAAATAAATACACAAATTTTGACAACGAGTTTAGTGATCCGAACGATAAAGAAAATTTAGTTAACGGTTATAGCGGTGACAATCCCGTCTACTTAGCAGCTTTGAAAGGTGAAATCAATACTGTGGACTCGAAAGTGTACCAGGAAGCCCCTGTTAGCCCTAAGCCGTGCCTCAAGCATCTTTCTATTAAAAAACAGCACTCGCTCGAACAAGTCAGCGAGTTGTTCACGTCAGCCGGTGATCTAAACTTGTTGAATCCAGCGGGTAGAGTCAAGACTCCGGGGGACTTGCCTGTAGCAGTGAGGAGGGCCAGGCGAGACCGAGCTCTCCAGAAAGGTAGGTCTAGTGAGAGTAATAGGTTAAGCCTGTACGATGATAGAATGATGTTCGGAAACAGTTTGTGAAGACGGGTAGAAAGTATAAGCGAAAGCGTTTAGTTCAAAATTCTCTTCCAAATTAATGATACAGTTGTATTTATTTATATAAATATGTGAATACAGGATTAGTAGCCTTCGATACAGCAATCTAGGCTGATATGTAACATAGATAAAGTATCATAGTTGTCGCAAGAGAAAACTTCCAAATATCCCGTTAAGCTTTTATATAACTGACACACTGATTGCAAGCGTCGTAGTAATGATTTCCAGTGGCTTTATTTAAAGAGCAAACAAGCTTGCTAAAGTTTAATAGAAAAAACAAAGCAAGTATAGAGAAAAAGAAAAAAATTATGGGCATTTGGTATTTTTGTTTATGGTCTGTAAAAGAATTAATGTAAAAAAGAATGGACGTCGGGTCCATTACAAACATGGCGAGAAAAGTGGACTCAATCCGCCACTCCTTTGGTTATATAAAAGAGGTTACATGTTACATACAATAAACTAAAATATTTTAATGTATGTCAATGACATTACAGCAGAGCATAATTTTGCTTGCAACAGTTTATCAGCTTATGCAATTTTGTCGTATGAGAAGGATCTGAAGTCTCTTGGATAAATGAGATTCTTCTATTGCAAGAGTAAATTATTCACATATTTATTTAAGTTGTACGCTATATTGGGGTATGTTTGATAAGATATGATTAATGTTATATTATGTATAAATATTATTATTACTAATTTAGTAATTGCTTTTTTGAAAAGTTTCTTGCTATTTTTACCATCTTTACTGTTATAAAATTAGTATTTATGTATGAAATCAGTTGATACCTGACTAAGGTTTAGTGAAGAACTAAAAAAAAATGCTCGCAAAGATATGATTATCTCTTGGCATTATCTGTTGTTTATATAAGTAATGTGCCTTGAAGCAGAAAAAAATCAGCAATCAACATTGACGTAAAGTCAAAACCATAGATAATTTTTCTATTATCTATGGTCAAAATATTATTATTTGCGACGACCGAATAGCCGTAGGCCGGTCGGACGCGCTAGATCCGCTGAAAGGACGCGGTGGATGCGGACCTGCGCGAGCTCTAGACTCTCAACTGGGCTGAAATCGCTCAAGATAGAGAAGAGTGGCGCTGAGCCATCGGAGTTAGTTAGTACGATCGGCCTCTTTTGTCGCTGACTGTACAGTCAAAACCAATAAAATGTCAAAGTATTTTCCTCCCGACGTTTCAATATTTTGCGGGTACTTCACGATTTGCGATTTGCTGCACTATTTTCGACCTTATTTGCACGGTTTTAAATCAAATGTTGTCGTGTTTTGATAAAAATATGTTAAGCTTCTAGTGAGACCATTTTGTGTGTAGAGTAGTGTAAGGAAAGTATTAAGCTAGAATGCCACACGTAAAGTCGTAGATAGCGCTCTGATCGACTGTACTTTACAACTTTGTTGACATTGTCTCAACAAGAATGAAATCGACTTTTTTGGCGGCAATTGAACTGTCAACATGAAAATTTTGTTTTTATTTCCAAAACTTGCGTTTCTTCAAGTGATAATGGTGTCGTTTTTTTTCTCTAAAACTAAACTAAGTTTGACAGGTCACAGGTCTAATAATGGTATTGCTGTCTTTTCCTAACCACTGAAGTAAAAAAAGGACAGCATTACTCTTAGACCTTGTCAAACTTAGTTTAGTTTTAGAGAATGCAAAACCGAATCGACTCCATTTTTTACACAGTATTTTTAAACGTGTCTTTTACAAAAAAAAAACGCGTTTACGCGCTTGCTACAGAACGCGTTAACTTAACACAAAACTAGGACCACTCCAATGTTGATGTAACTCGTAAGAAGGGTACTGAGCCCCAAAATGTTTTACGACCGAAATTAATAATCGATCCTGATCCTGATCCGAGGAGGTTCTCAATTCGACTGTTTCTATGTTTGTTACCTCAGAAATTTCGACTTGGTGAATGTTGATGATTCTTTCTTTTATTTGAAAGCTGGTGCTTCCCGTGTGGGCCCATTTTAATTTGGCCCATTTCTGACAATGGCATCAATGAGAAAAGCTTTGTAGTCGGTTTTTTTGCTTGCAAAGTTGCTTGTGGATATGTTTTTTTTTTTTTTTACTCTTTACAGGGTAGCGTTTGACCACAAGTCACCTGATGTGAAGTGACGATGTGGTCGAAGATGGCGCCACGCTACACCTGGACTGGGAACTGGCTCTCAAGTGAGGCTGCCGGAACACACCGATAAATGCTTGGCGACAGATTCTTAACAAGAGGGTGGTAGCTAGCCAGGCGAGTACTAGAAAATACCCTACCACCAAGCTATGGTTTCATCACGATGTTTTCCTTCACCGAAAGCTCAAGCTCATTGTAGGATTCGAACCCACGTCCTACGGATCGCAAGCCGATGTCACTACCACTGAGCCATCATCGCTATAAAATATGAAAATGTCATGTCATAATAGTCATAATTTTAGTAGTAAGTCTACACATAAGTACATATTACTACTAAAATACATCATCATCATCATCATCAGCCTGTATCAGTCCACTGCTGGACATAGGCCTCTCCCATGATACGCCACTGAGCCCGGTCTTCGGCTTTTCTCATCCAACCACTGCCAGCCACTCGGCGCAAGTCGTCGCTCCACCTTGTCGCAGGACGTCCTACACTACGTTTGCCAAGTCGCGGTCTCCACTCAAGAACACGTCTACCCCAACGGTTGTCGGTTCTGCGGCTTATATGACCAGCCCACTGCCACTTCAGCTTGCTAATTCTGTGAGCTATGTCGGTGACTTTAGTTCTCTGACGGATCACCTCATTTCTGATTCGATCCGTCGGAGAAACCCCAAGCATAGCTCTTTCCACAGCTCGCTGAGCGACCTTAAATCGGTGGACTAGTCGTGCCGTAAGTGTCCATGACTCGGCTCCGTATGTCATAACGGGTAGGACGCACTGGTTGAAGACCTTTGTCTTTAGACATTGTGGTAAAATACATATTACCAATAAAATACAACACGTTCAGGATGATGTTGGGGCTCCCTCGTTATTGCAGCGCTTCGACAATGTTCGCGGAAGCGCGCGTCGATTGCTTCTATAGCATCCTGCGCAAGCGAGGCGCGTCGCTGGTGCAGCGAGTGCGCGGGAGCCCCAACATCATGCTGGCTACGCTCGCGGATCGGCTGGATTGCCCTTACATCAATCACTGTTGTCAGCTGCACATTGTACACAGGGAATGAGATAATCTGGGCCGGTTTGGACTTAATTATTATATATAGCAATTTATGTGTGTGTTGTTGTACCGATATTTTTTTTATTATTTTAATGTGACTGTAATTATTTAATGATGAAATGAGTCATTGGAACTTGAAATAAATGATTGATATATGAAAATGACATACTATGACATGACATATCGATCCAAAACCGCGGATAACGGATCAGGATCGATTATTAACTTCCGGCGTTAGTCTACGGCTTTGTGTAGACCTTAAACAATTTTCTATTTTATTCCACTTTGTTTAACTAAAATGTGATCTTTATTATAAAATATTGTTAGTGTTTAGTTCCTATATGAGCCATGTTTTTTATTTTGTAACACTTTCTTATGTTTAAGTTTAACCTGAAAATATGTTTTTGTTTTAAATAACATTTTGTAATTTTATTCTTAGATTTTTAAGTTTTGTTTTACTTGTTTTTGTTGTGTGATAAAAGTGCATATCTTTTTTTTTACTAGTTGCGTGCCGCAGCTTTGCCTGCGTGGCTTAGGTAGTAACTACTGTAATACAATGGCACCTGCTATGATTATCAGCCTTCCACGTTCCCACTGCTGGGACTCTGGCCTTCTCTCAGAGAGAGAGTATGGGCTGTAACCACGCTGGCCCAGTGCGGGTTGGTAGATGTCGCATGCCCCTGAATGTCGCAGTTCTTGGGCATGCCGGTTTCCTCACGATGTTTTCCTTCACCGTTTTGAGCGATGGCAAATCCGCACGTAACTTATTAAGTCATAGGTGTGAGGCTGAGAGGATTCGAACTCGGTGTCGGCGTCTTGGAAGTCGCACGCCAAACCGTTCGGCAACCATCGCTCGCTTAAAAATAATGCAGTAATAAATAAATAAATAAATATCGGGGACAATTGCACACAAATTGACCTAGCCTAGTAATGAGAATGCTATGCACTATTATCGCACTTACCTTCTTATTGAAGGCTGCAGTTTCCATTTTATGTACAAAATATTTAACTACGGCATTCCATGTGTTACTCAAGTACAATTTTATAGCTACTACTAACATGTAATATTAAGCTACTAAATAGAAAAGATTTGACAAATGAAACGGCAAAAAATCAAGGACCAATTAATTGTCTCATTGTCTTATAATGGTGTCGATTCGGTTTTACATTCTCTAAAATTAAACTAGGTTTGACAGGTCTGATAGTATTGCTGTCTTTTTCTAACCACTGAAGTAATAAAAGGACAGTATTACTTTTAGACCTGTCAAACTTAGTTTATTTTTAGAGAATGCAAAACCGAATCGACACCATTGGCTCTCTACCTCTTCATATTAGCTCCCAATATTTTTTATATATGTAGTACAGTACGAGGACAAAATTACAGTAGCACCTTAAAGTTCATAGTCGCCCGCACGGTAGGCATGCCTCGTGTCTCTGTGTCTGCGATCGGTAACCGGACAGACACAAAGAGACACGCTCTCTGATTGGTTCAAATACACACGTACGTGCAAAACGGGTTGTAGAAGAAGGTCATATGCGCGATTTGTCAATCCAATTAATTCATCCATGCGCTGCGTGGTTTCCTTACCTTTGACCATATCGTCACTTCATCATCATCATCAGCCGGAAGAAGTCCACTGCTGAACATAGGCCTCCCTCCTTGAAAGCCACAATGAACGGCTATTAGCCATTTGCATTTAGCCCCGCGACTCTTACAATGTCGTCGGTCCACCTAGCGCGGGCCTACCTACAGAACGTCTTCCGGTTCGTGGTCGCCACTCGAGAACCTTTCTTCCCCATCGGTTATCGGTTCGTCGAGCGATGTGACCTGCCCATTGCCACTTCAACTTGCAATTCTTCACTTAATATCACGTGACTGTGGTCAAAAGCTACACTGTGATGTAAAAAAATGTGTTAGTCTATGGTTTCATCTGTCAAATCTTGTTTCTTTATTAGTAGCGCCTTTGTGAAGTGTAAAATGCATAGCTAGACCCTACGCACGTTGTAATTGATTATAAATATATACATATTGCTAAGTAAAATAGCAAATAAAAATATACCTACCTATACATAAAGATAGAAATAATTATAAAACAGAGGTGCTTTCTGTTCGTGTGTCGAAGATAATAAAAGCTACGCATAATTAAAAAAAAAATCTATCTAAGGGACCTTGTCAATGGTAAGTTTTTCAAAAGGCAATTATAAAACATATACATACAAAGTTTCAAGTCGATACGACAATTGGAAGTAGGTTAAAATTGACTTCTATGATTTGATTACATTGTTAGTTAGTTACAAGACTTACAAGTGAAGCTATTATACGCGTTTTAAAAATATTTCATCAACTTTCGATAGCTTGTGTAATCATAGAGCAAACGAATTCTATATAAATTATTTATTTCACTCAGTAAAGTTTTTTTTAAAAACGTGAAAAAAAGTTTTCGGTTAGCCAGCGCCATCTATCCATGGTTTGGGAACTACGTTTCTTCAGTTGTCAGAAAACTTTCCGTTGGCATTACGATGTAGAAATTATGTTCTTAGGTTTTGATAAGCACTAATGTTTCTGGATTTTCTGCAGATTTCAAATGGTACTAAAAATTTTCGACACACGCATACGAAAGTACATCGCACTGTATTAGTATTGTTGAAAAGATGAAAATTTTACTAAAATTTGTCAAACTTTTGCAAGTTCCCCACATAATTTTAAATAATGTGAAACTAAACAGAAATACACGCGTATTATTTGTTATTAAAACATTCCTCGAGCTTTTTGTGTGCTTATTTTTTTTTTTAATTATCACCGTTTGAAAGTTTGACAAATAAATATAGGTACAGCTAGTCTAAAAAGAAACCATTTTGATATCACAAAAAGTTGTTAACGAATGAAATATTAATAAAATAGAATAGAATAAGATAAAATTACATAGAATGTACACTCATACAAAAATGGCGGAAACATCTTCCCCAGCTTATCTGATGAAATTGTTGAAAAAATTAAAATTCTAACACCAGCATTTATCTCGATCCCTTGCCCTTCACAATTCTGCATTTTGAACTTTAACCTAACGGGGTGTTCCGGCAGCCTCACTTGAGAGGTGAAAGCAAGTTCCCAGTCCAAGCGTAGCGTGGCGCCACCTTCGACAACACGCTTTGTGAACCTTTAATTAAAGGGATCGCCTTAGATGTTGTGATTGTCAGTAAGCCAAAAAGTGATTGAATTAACGATGTTAATTGATTAATAAATGATTTGTATGGCATTGCGTTACTAGATACAGTATTTAGTACTAGCAAACACATTTGAATCATTCATTTTAATCAATAATATAAATATGTTGTATCGTTTTTGTGATTGAAATCCGAATATGTACAAATTTATCGTTGTAGGTAGTGGTGTAGGCTTCATTTCACATTATTTCACGGCTTTGGCAGACGAGCCACTTTATGTGGACTATGTAGAGCCACTAAACTACAATACAGTTATACTGTTTGATGACGCGGTAGCCGAGATGGTAGTACCCCTGCCTGCGAAGCTAGCATAGGTATCTTATATCTTACACTGGGTAGATAATATATTAAATTGGAAATTTTAACCAGACTGTTAACAAACAAAAATGTTCATAAAATATTTTATCAGACGTTTGTCTTGTTTAATATCCTCTATATTAATTTATATAAAAGTTAAACGTTGTCTGTTTTTTTGGTTTTTCTTACTCCTAAATCGGCTGGACTGATTTTGATTAAAGATTTAATATTTTTAACAGCCACATACTAGTATCCAGATTTTTGTTTACATACACGCGAAGCGAGGTCATCAAATGTACAAAATGTAGCTCGTCTACCAAAGTTCAAGAATCAAGCTTTGTTAATATTTATTATCTAAGTACCTATGTATGTAAAACGAGTACCTATCTTCACGTGAAATATTAAAATTAAATATGTTTTTATAAACCATGGTTTTGTTTTTCTCATATCAACCCTGCGAGTTTTCTTATAGGCTCAGTGGTAGTGACTTCGACTTGCGAACCCTGCAGTAAGCATTTCGATGAAGGAAAACACCGTGATGAAACTATGGCATAGTGGTGAGGTTCATTTCTAAACGACACCCTACTAAATTTGACGCCACTAGAGGTGGTTAGATCAAATTAATTGTTTTTGCCTAAACACCTCGCGTCAAGATTCTGTCGCCAAGCACCTATCTGTGTGTTCTGTCTGGCAGCCTCACTTCCACAGGGTAGCATGACGTCATCTTCGACCACATCGTTACTTAACAATATGTGATTTGTGATCAAACGTTACCACGTGTATACTAAAAAACTGGACAAAAACTTGAACCAATCCGTTGACAACATGGCTCATCATCATATTCAGCCTTTTACGTTCCCGCTGCTGGGACTCAAGCCTTTTCTCAGAGAGAGAGTATGATTAGACACCATGGTTAGTAAATAAACAACCAAATTCCACAAAATCCCTCTTTATTTCATAATTATCTAACAAATATTACAAACACTGATCCCGTAACAGAATGTATTGCCATAAATCAAAAACATCGTTGTATCTGGACAAATTACGTTCTCGTTTATTTCTGTACAATATTGTTATGTTGCCAGCAAATAACATGGAATTAAAAAAATGTAAGTACCCTCTTTCATAAATACTCCACTTAGTAACCACACACATTATTGTTAAGTTTTTTCATAAAAACTCACAAATTGTCTGAGGTGTATTTACCAAAATGATGCACATACCATATCTGTCCCATATAAATCTACATATCACATATAAAAAATTACATATACATTAACAACAATTAAACTAATTTAAGCCTATAGAATGTAATATATGTATAATAGGTAACAATAATTAAAAGAAAAAAATCTTTGTGAATAGTATCAAAACAGGTGCTTTTGCATCAATTAGGACTAAACGCGTTTAAAAAAATCATCGAAGCATTTTTAAAGGTTCATTAGATGCCATAAACATGGTAAATAAGGTGGTATAATTATGTATTTAGAAGAATTAGTTTATTTGCATTAAATATGGTACAGGACGTATATGTATTTAGAAGACCAGCATATTCACCATTACCGGCATACAAAAATTGAGGTTTTAGAGTTTTGGATTGGAGATGGCGTCACGATACTTTGAGGCAGCCGGAAACCACGAATAGGCGACAGCTCAACTTTTTTGTAGGATAAAATTTTTCGGACGGTATTCCGATTTGACATAGATATTGGATATTTATTGCAAATGCATTTCAAGCCACAGCTTTACAAATAGTGAAAACATTTGAAGCTGTAGCAATAGCAAGACATTCATAAATCACGTCGCGCATATTCCCGTCTTCCCATGTAGGTAACATTCTTGCCCCCTCCTTCCCACCCCCTTCTATGTCACGTGACTCTTATCGTGACAAAAATTGAAACAAAATTAATCAACGAACTATTTATTTTAATGATACAACATGTAAAAGTAATCTTTTCTACAAGTTGACAAAGTTATACCGCTAAGAAGTTAGGGGATTCCCTGAACATAAACTGTCCATAGAGTTGAAGCTTCGTTCGAAACCGATGGTCATACATTGAAATGATACCGCGTAATAAAAGTGATGCGACATTTCTTCAGACCCCTTTTAAGTGATTTTAAGAGCCAATGGCCCCACGCTCCCCCCTCCCAAATTAATGACACGTGATATATAGATGCCCCCTTTAAACATAATATGTCTTAAAACATAATATACAAGGCTTAAAATAATCTTCCGTGAGTCCCTTTGTATCATATAGTATAATGATATAAGAAGGAAAAAATTCATTAACTTAATTTATAAACCTTAACCTTTATTATGTATTATATTAACCATTATTAGTTTTCTTTACACTTTTTTGTAGTTTTGATGTGACGGTTTCAATTAAGACTTAAACAAGTTACAATGACTGATGAATTGACCTTTTACTCATGACTCGGATACATATTTGTAACAACAAAGGCAAAATAGTAGATCAATGTCATATGAAAGACCAACATGCACTCTATTTTTAGTGAATTCAATCATTTCATCGAATAATATTAAATCACATTATAATGTGTAAAAAATTACAAACTACCCACATAACTGTTATTATAAACGGACAAACAAGTGTTTTCCTTCTATATGATTTTTGTATATATTTACCCGTACGAAGCCGAGGCGGGCCGCTAGTGAGTTATAAATATGCCGTCACACCAAATACAAAATAAATCACATTGAACTCCCCCTCTAAACAATTATAATATGTATAATTATATTCATATTCATGATATAAACAACGTGCAGAAACGCTACGGCGCATCACTTAATAGACCAAAACTACGTCCATTATAGACAAATGTAGACTTAGATGTGTCAATTAAAGAAACAGTTCATTAAAAATCCCGGTAGATGGCGTTGTCGATACATGATATAATGACGATTTTGCTAAAGCAAATAAAGCAGGGGCAATCAAAAAAGACTTTCATTTCATTTATTCAATCCATACTGTCTGTGAGCGATGGTGGCCGAACGGTAACCGCGTGCGACTTCAAGACGCCGACATCGAGTTCGAATCCTCTCGGCCCCGCACCTATGACTTAATAAGTTAGGTGCGGAATTGCCTTCGCTCAAAACGGTGAAGGAAAACATCGTGAGGAAACCGGCGTGTCCAAGAACTGCAACATTCAAGGGCATGCGACATGTACCAACCTGCACTGGGCCAGCGTGGTAGATAACGGCTCATACTCTCTGTCTGAGAGAAGGCCATAGTCCCAGCGGTGGGAACTGAAAGGCTGGTGTCGATGAATCTGTTCTAAATAAAACTTATTTTTGCCTTTGACTTTGTCCGGTCCATACAACGACAGGTCGTTTTGGTCTATAAATGCGCGAGCACGAGCACGGTATATTGGTACGCCCCCATATAAGTACCCTTTTATATAATAGTGTCGAAGTACCGTAGTCCGCTGTGCAGCGATGATTACCTGTTGAGGAAATCAATTTTTTGAATTAATTATATATTCTACTAGCTGTGCCCCGCGGTTTCACCCGCGTGGGCTACAGTTTACCGCGATGAAAAGTAGCCTATGTCCTTTCTTAGGTTCTAGACTGTCTCTGTACCAAATTTCATTTAAATCGGTTCTTTAGTTTAGGTGTGAAAGCGAGACAGACAGACAGAGTTACTAATATCAGTAGGGATTATACTCGTATTGTACACTTTTACCATAAAATTTTACTCCACTCGATTTTCCGTAAAAACAGTTTGAAAAATCAGCCAAGTGCTAGTTGGGACTCGCGCACCGAAGGTTCTATACAAAATTGCTATTAAACTACATATTTATTTATCAATACCAAATTACTTCAATCAAACTTTCAGTTTTTTGCGCGGAACCATAATTTTTTTTAATAAAAATTCTTCTTTTTTTATATAATATTATTTGAAACGGACAATCTTATGCCTCGGGTCTGCCAATTTTTCATAGGTAGTCTTAAGTTTTAGGGCCGGTTTTTTATTAACGCCCGTCCGTTAAATATCATACCAAATTTCCGGTAAATTTGATTTTATTGTCAAATAATTTTCGTACTATAATTTGACAATAAAATCAAATTTCGGTAAATTTTAACATTATTTTCGAGTTTTCCATACTAAAATTTGACAATAAGACTTACGGACGTTTATAAAACCGGCCCTTTTAATGTTACTGTAACACGTTGCTGTAACTCACGTGTTGCGCGCCGCGCGACGTGACGCGATCCTATACGCTACGAATGGCCACACGAGCAGCAGGAACATTGTGGGCGCGCTCAGCTCCTGCCACGGCCACCGCCAGCCGCTCGACACTTCCTGTCAAAACACGATGGAACAACGGTCAATTATTATTTTTTTACTTATATTACAAGTCACCTGATGTTAAGTGACGATGTTGTCGAAGGTGGCGTCACGCTACACCTGGACTGGGAACTGGCTCTCAAGTGAGCCTGCCGGAACACACCGATAGATGCTTGGCGACAGTTCTCAACTGGAGTGTGGTAGCTAGCCAGACGAGCACTAGAAAATGCCCCACCGCAAAGCTATGGTTTCATCACGATGTTTTCCTTAACCGAATGCTCTAATCTCTAGTTCATTGTAGGATTCGAACCCACGACCTACGGGTCGCAAGCCGTCGTCACTAACACTGAGCCATCATCGCTTTAATTAAATCGCCATAGTATAAAGGTTATTATAGGTAGGCCCTCCACTAGGTAGACCGACGACATTATAAAGAGTCGCAGAAAGCCGATGGAAGCAAATGGCTTATAGCCGGTCATGATGGCGTTCAAAGAGGGTGGCCTAGAGAGATTTGACATCTTAATATCTGGATGACCGAGCTTTGCTCAGTTTTTAACTTTGATAAATCGTGTTTTTAGAAAAAAATTTAATGCCCGAAATTAATAATCGATCCTGATCCTCATCCGTTATCCGCGGTTTTGGATCGATATGGCATGTGATAATATGTCATTTTAGTAGTAACTTGTCAAGCCCTAGTACTATACATATCGATCCAAAACAGCGGATAAAGGATCAGATCGATTATTAATTTCAGGCGTAAGTGTTGAACGCACAACGCGAACAACGCCATCTATTGCCAAGTAAGTAGCGATAAAAATAGTATCACTACTCGCCAATAGATGTCGGGCAGAGTCATAATTTTTCAGTTAATGTCTATGTTGATTATCGACACACGACGTTTCCTAAAATGAAACCTAGCTAGATCGATGTATCGCCCCCGAATCCCTCTGCATACTAAATTTCATGAAAATCGTTGGGAGCCTTTTCCAAGATTCAGATTATTATACTCAATATTTATAGCGATGATGGCTCAGTGGTAGTGACGTCGGCTTGCGATCCGTAGGACGTAGGTTCGAATCCTACAATGAGCTTGAGCTTTCGGTGAAGGAAAACATCGTGATGAAACCATAGCTCGGTGGTAGGGTATTTTCTAGTACTCGCCTGGCTAGCTACCACCCTCTTGTTAAGAATCTGTCGCCAAGCACCTATCGGTGTGTTCCGGCAGTCTCAATTGAGAGCCAGTTCCCAGTCCAGGTGTAGCGTGGCGGCATCTTCGACCACATCGTCACTTAGTATCAGATGACTTGTGGTCAACCGCTACCCTGTAAATAGTAAAACAAAAATAAAAATAAAATATAAGCTTGTTTATAAGCAACTAGCTGCGCCTCGCGTCTTCCCGTTATCCCGCAGGAACCATTTTCCGGGATAAAAAGTAGCCTATGTGTTAATACAGTGTATAAGCTATCTCCATTCCAAATTTCATTCAGATCCGTTCAGTAGTTTTTGCGTGAAAGAGTGACAAACATCCATCCATCCATACTCACAAACTTTCACGTTAATAATACTAGTAGGATTATTAACCTGTAACGTCCGCCTGTCGCCCTCCACCGCCTTCCTGAGAGCCGCCACGTCCGCCTCCAGCCTCGCCAGTGTACCCGGCAGCTGCTCCAGCACTTTAAGATCTACAATCAGAAGCACAAAGCGCATATTAGCTTATTCTACCGAATGTACAACGGGGAATGCTCGGAAGAGCTATTCAATCTCATCCCTCCATCACGGTTCTACCATCGATCATCTCGCCATCGGAACAAAGCTCATCCACACACTATCGAGTCCTGGAAATCCCACATCTCGCGGTTTATGCGCTCCTTTCTCCCGCATACTTGCAAAATGTGGAATGAGCTTCCCCCACAAGTATTTCCGCTGTGCTACAGATTGCAATCCTTCAAGATGGGTGTGAAAAGAGTTCTTAAAGGTCGGCAACGCATCGGCAACTCCCCTGGTGTTGCAAATGTCCATAGGCGACGGTGACCGCTTTCCATCAGGCGGGCCGTCTGCTTGTTTGCTAATCTATTTCATAAAAATAAAGCTTGACTTGCATTTAATATAAACTAGCTGTTCCCCGCGGTTTCACCCGCGTGGGCTACAGTTTATCGCGAACAAGTTTATCTTAATATAACTTTTCTGGTTGATTTTTTACACCTTGTGTCCGAAAAAACCCAAATATCTTACGGAACCCTATTTTTTTCCAAAATAAAATTTAGCCTGTGTTACTCGTGGATAATGTAGCTTTCGAATGGTGGAAGAATTTTTAAAAACGGTCCAGTAGTTTTTGAGCCTATTCATTACAAACAAACAAACAAAGTTTTCCTCTATATAATATTAGTGTAGATTACACACTACAGTACAAGTTTTGTAAACTATAAAGGACTGGCTGTTCCCCGCGTTTCACCCGCTTCGGCTGCAGTTTATCGCGATAAAATGTAGAGTTATGTACTTACGTGTGAGCTGCGAGGTGATCTGGTGCGCGTGTCCGTTGCTGAGCCTGGGCGCTGTCTGCTGCTGCGCCGGGGCTTCCTGATCGCTCTGACAATGTTACAACATATATATATATACATATTATAAATAATATACATAGTAGCAACAAGAATAAAATTGAAAATGTGTTCGCGCCAAAAAAATTACCTGCCGGGCGTTTCTTGCCTGTTCTTTTGCCGCCGTAAGGAGGTTCGAACAGGCGCAGCTAGTTTTAAGTTTGACGTTTTAAAGTGATCACAATGTATCCTATTGAATAAAGTACTATTGACTATTTCATATTTGTACATATATATATATAGATATGTTAGTAACAATAAAAGCAGATAGAAAATGAAAATTAGGAGTTGGGGAATCCTTACTGTTATACAGGTTGTCATGTTAATGACGACATTTAGCAAATTATTTAAACTGCATTCCAGTGTAATGTTTACACAAGATTTCATAGCAAAATTTGGTCCTTATACTTTTAGGATCAATTACACAAACAATTACTGCACGCGATTACATAAATAATATTGACAGGTTCGATTCCCGGTTATGTATGAGAGATTAATAAAAAGTTTGAATGCCATTATTGTTAAATCTAAAATCGAAGCCATAGTTCTTAAGAACGGATTTCTCTATCTCTCTTAGTTTCTGACTTCTCCCTACTGACCCATTTAGATTGATCACCCTGTATATCGACGGTCAATCTGATTACTAATAAGAGGCTTATGTCCAGCAGTGGACTGGAGTGGGCTGATTGTGATGATGATGATGATGATGGAAACGTTATAGGCTGATGATGGTTGTAGCCGTTTCCGTGTCGAAAAATGTGTAGAAATGCCTAGAGCAGCCATTATTAACTAACCGACTTAAAAAAGGTGTGTTAATGTATAAGCTATCTCCATTCCAAAGAACATTGGCCACTTTTCATACTGCCCTGGACCTGAACGCAATATATTTTGTCAATGTCACTTGACAGTGACAATCAATTTGCTAGTACATAGATTAAAAAGATTAGTTTTCGTTCATATTTGGTAAATAATGTTGATTTTAATGACTTAATTTAAGTAGGGCCGACCTGCAAAGCGTGAAACGGAATGAAAAAGAAAATGCGGAGTGCGTTCAAAACATCCAAGCATCGTGTAAGTCAAAAATGTCCTAAGAAACTCCGAAGTTAAATAATCAATATCTTTTTTTTCTACACTTTCTTTAAAATATCGTTTGTATAATCTTAATAGGCAAAAAATTAAATTTTTTATCGTATATAAATCGTTTTCATACGACTTCGGGTCCGTTTTGGCCATTGTTCTTTCATTCAGATCCGTTCAGTAGTGTTTGCGTGAAAGAGTAACAAATATCCATCCATCCATCCATACTCGCAAACTTTCACGTTTACAATATTAGGAAGTAGAATTTGTTTTGTGGAGAGAAGCGTGCAGCTAGAAAGAGACAGAAAGGAAAGAAGGAGACAGCGCTTACGTACTATACTAACATCGACCGTGTCTATGAACTCGTCTTCGGAGTCGTGCCTCGCGCGGGGAGGGGGGGACGACGTGCGGATGGGGGACGACGCGCCGGAACCTGGGGGGGGGAGAAAAACAACAATCAATCAGGTTTAGAAACGGGATTATGAATCAGTTACCATGTTTTTGTTTGAGTTCTCGATATTTCGGCACTGTTGCAAGCGCCATGATCACGAGAATACTAAAAGTTTCTGCGGGTAGGATTGTTGATATTAAAACGGGCAGACGTATGTATCTAACTTTGTAGTTCTCAAACCTTGTACGGATGTCAAAAAAGGTTGGGATTGTAGCGAACTTGCTAGAAAAGTGTTTTTTTTTCTTCCATTGAATAAAAAAAGTGTTTTAAAATAAGAATCATTTATTAATTTATTCGCAACAAATTATATAATAATAATAATATTGTATTTTTATATCATACAGGGTAGCGTATAGTAGCGTTTAACCACAAGTCACTTGATGTTAAGGAACGATGTGGTCGAATGTGGCGCCACGCTACACTTGATTAGGAACACACCCATAGGCGACAGATTATCGAATTGAGAGTGGTATCTAGCCAGGCGAGCACTAAAAACTACCGCATCAGTAAGATATGGTTTCATCGCAATGTTCTCTAATTAGATCCCTCAGATGCCTAAAAAAATAATCTCAGAATATTCTACAGTGGTGTGCATAGTTCCCTCCCCTGCAGGGTCCCTAGTATCCCACTCACCGCTAGGCGTGTTGTGCTGGGAGCGCACCCTGGCGAGCACATCCCCCGCGACCAGCTCCAGATCCGTGTTCGGGAACATCTGATCATCGTCGTCCACCGACAGGAACGACGCCACGTCGGAACTGTACGACATTGTTTCTACAATCTGTAAAAAGGGGAAGCTAATGTTATTGCAGGGTTTTTTATATGGCAAACAAGCATTATATGTCTCGCCTGATGGTAGAACAGACTAAACAGTTACAGCAGGGGCGTTGCCAACCCTTAAGAACTTTTTCACACCCATCTTGAAAGAGTGCAATTTGAAGCACTGCGGAAAGACTTCGCGGAAAGAGCTCATTCCAAATTTTACAAGAGTGCGAGAGAGGCTATAGGCTATACCCAATTCGTTGTAACCGATTTCTGGCACATGTCTGTCTAATCGGTTGTTAGCTACCACTAGTTTAGTATTTCCTGTACCATGTTCTCTCTCTATACCTAGTAATTCCTACTGAACCCCGATGATAACCAAAATCAATCGATGTTTAGTCGGTTTTTTCACTATAGTACCATGGTAGCTCAACTGTGCGCGAGGAAAAATCCACCAATAGGATCAATTCATTTCCCTAGGCTCGCTTCTTCCCTCGCGTCATTGGTGGACTTTTGCGTCACGCACCGCTTAGCTACCGCACAGTTCTAGTGAAGAGAAATACTTTTTCTGGTACAATTACCTTGTGCAGTTCTTCGACGTATGCCTTCATTGCTTCATCCCGCGTCATGTTGCCAAGTTTGTTCCACGCCTCCCATTTTGCTCTGCAATCAGATTAGAATTAGATTAGTGTTCCAGCAGCCTTACTTGAGAGCCAGTTCCCAGCCCAGTCCGGACGTAGCGTGGCGCCACCTTCGACCACATCGCCAGTTCACATCAGGTGACTTTTAGTCAAACGATACCTCAAATGAAAAAGGAATCATTTTCGATCAGATCAGATAGTGGTCGAAGAGTCATTAAGGAAAGTGATAATTTAGAACGAACCTGTTGACTACATCCCAGAAGCCAGGCTTGGGTTTATCGCACGACCCCTCTGTGACCTGCTTGTAGTAACTGTAGAATCGGAGCATCAACTCATTGCTGGGCTGGTACGATCCTGAAGAAAAAGGAAACAAGGTTATTAGGCATGTATAATACTTCCTCCAATTCAATCAGTTATTAGTGATCAGATATAAGCGAAGTGATCTTGGCTGAGTGGTAGTGACGTCGACTTGCGATCCGTAGGACGTGGGTACGAATTCTACAATGAGCTTGAGCTTTTGGAGAAGGAAAACTTCGTGATGAAACCACAGCTTGGTGGTAGGGTACCAGCACTACCAGCCTCATGTTATGAGTCTATCGCCAAGCAGCTATGGGTGTGTTCCGGCAGCCTCACTTGAGAGCCAGTTTCCAATCCACATGCACTTGAATTATCGGCTAACGTCAAACGCCAATGTGATGCCGTTGTCCGATGTCGTGGCCACACTTATGTCAAACGTCAATCATCGCGCTATTGAACGGCATCCAGCATAAGAACTTAAAAATTTTAAACTTTCCATCACACGCCACAATTTTAATAAAGTAACACGCGGAACCTCGAGTTGAACCTAGTATATACTAGTACATATATTAAGTCTAGACAGTCAGTTACAATCGAGTAATCTCCGGTTGCCACCGACACACTCTGCTGGTTAAATTTTTTCTATCGGGTCGATGTACACATTTGCACCGTTACACGAGTTACACGACCCGCGACCGTTGGCACTTTGCTACCTACCGTTTTTAATTCGACTTTTTCAGTACAGGAAATAACTAAAAAAAACCTTACTAACTGAGATGGCGCAACGACCCAAAGTGAGTGCTGGCCTCTGATAACAAAAGACGCCACTTCGCTCTGTCCCGCGCCACCTCCCGCCAGTCCTCCACCTGCAGTGAGCTCAAGTACATCGTGACTTCGTCTCTCCAGCGATACCTGGGACGGCCGACCGGGTGACGGCCACGCAGCCGTCCCATGTATGCTCGTTTGACTGCACGATCCTCTCCTATTTTTTCAAGGTGGCCGAGCCAGCGAAGTTTAAGCGCTTTAACTAAGAGCGCATTGAACCAAAGTGAGTGTTGTCCTCCGATAACAAAAGACGCCACTTCGCTCTGTCCTGCGCCACCTGCCGCCAGTCCTTCACCTGGAGTGAGCGCAAGTACATAGTGACTTCGTCTTTCCAGCGATACCTGGGATGGCCGACCGAGTGACGGCCACTAAGCCGTCCCATGTATGCTCGTTTGACCTCACGATCCTCTCCTATTTTTTCAAGGTGGCCGAGCCAGCGAAGTTTAAGCACTTTCACTGAAATGGCGCAATGACCCAAAGTGTTGGCTTCCGATAACAAAAGACGCCACTTCGCTCTGTCCCGCGCCAATATGTCAAGCCCTAGTACTAAAATGACATATTATGACATGACATATCGATCCAAAACCGCGGATGACGGATCAGGATCGATTATTAATTTCGGGCGTTAATGGAGTACCCAGTACAGTCAGTCGCTGATCGTTCTCGATTTTCCAAATGTGTTTCAAATCAGTAATTATTATTGTGTATTTTTACATTTTACATGGTATCATTTTGAACACAACATAACACACCTGATTTAAGGTGATGATGAGGTCAAAAATTGGTGTCTAAGATGATGAGGATAATAGAAAAAGTGTGATTGTTCAGCGACTTTCGTCGTCGACCTACTTGCCTACCTAAGTAAATAACCTATCTATAAAGTAAATTTTAGAATTAAACGGATGATGAATAACGATGTCTGATAAACCGTCGCGTGCTAAAGTTCAGTCAGTGTTCAGTGACTTCAGTCGTACTCAGACCCTTCAGGGTTGTCACCAGTACAGAATAATCAAGTATTGTCGTTATTTTGGGAAAACGTACTTAATGCTTTCGAAGGCAACAAAGTGCGTAGAAATATATTATTTTGTCCCATTTTGACTTTCATTTAATAGAAACAAAATAACAGGGCTAATTTATGCGTGCAACGGAACCGGAACACATCGACAATGATTAAAAAATCGCCCGATTTTATCGTTGTTTTCGTTTTTATGACGTGTAGTTTTTTTCTGTGTACAAGTATTTGTATTATTGTATGTGTATTATTATTATGGTCTTAGGTTAAGCATTGATTTCTTGGCGTGACAGAAATATCAAAAACATTATACATTTATTATTAATCTATACTAATATTATAAAGCTGCAGAGTTTGTTTGTTTGTTTGTTTGTTTGTTTGTTTGAACGCGCTAATCTCAGGAACTACTGATCCGATTTGAAAAATTCTTTCAGTGTTAGATAACCCATTTATCGAGGAAGGCTATAGTCTATATTTTATTTCCAAAAAAATTAGGGATCCGTAAGAAAATTGCTATTTTGCAACCCAAGGTGTGAAATCGAAAACCTATTTTTGCGTGCGCTGCAAAAACTATTGACACTAGAACAAAATAATGTATTACGGGTTTGTAGGTCTCATAAAGATCTACAAAAAAATCCGCGAGAGCATATGTCTAACTATTATAGTTATGCCGCAATAAGTGATATTTTATATAAAAAAATTAATTTTTAATGCTGCCTCTAGAAAAGGCTCTTTATTTGTATCTTGGTATTAATCCTTATCAAAATAAATTACTTCTTATTCAAAAGTGCTTCAATACCTTTATAAAACTTTTTGAATCATTCAATTCGGACATTCCATTCGAAAGATATCACGAGTTTAAAAATGTAAGTAGTAGTAGAAAAATAAACCCGCCGCACCCCAGCGCAGCGGGAAACGCGGCGAGGTGAGGGAGAATCTATGAAATAGGTAAAGTGCGGTCGCGGACCAGGAAGACCTTTAACAGCACGATTCAAACGCGTGGTCAGAAAAAAAATTAACCTAGAATTAAAATAGGATAATGGATACCTACAGCAGGTAACGCGGTGAGGGGACACCGAAGTGCGGGAATAATTTTGGAGTATACGGAATATATACGCTTTCGCGTCTAAACTACTGAACCGATTTAAATGAAATTTGGTATAGAGATAATTTGAGCTCCGGGGAAGGACATATGATACTTTTTATCGCGATAAACTGTAGCCCACGCGGGTGAAACCGCAGGGAACAGCTAGTATTAAATATATCTGGATGGAAAATATAGTAACGCGAATTTTCAAACACCGTATCAACTTAATTTTTTTCTCTCATAAAAGTATAAATTTTATTTGCACGACGAAAAAGTGGCAACCCTATCCCTCACCCTGCGTGAATGGGGGCATGCATGATAAACGTGAATCAACATTACTCGAACAACAATATCATGAACGTTTTATTGTTTTTCAAGTGCTAGCGAAGAAGGTACCAGGCAGTCTACAAATTGGGTTAGTCATCATCAGCCTTTCAAGTTCCCACTGCTGGGACTCCGGCCTTCTCTCAGAGAGAGAGTATGGGCTGTAATCTACCACGCGGGCCCAGTGCTGGTTGGTAGATGTCGCACGCCCTTGAATGTTGCAGTTCTTGGACACGCCGGTTTCCTCACGACGTTTTCCTTCACCGTTTTGAGCGATGGCATATCCGCACATAACTTATTAATTCATAGGTGCGGGGCCGAGAGGATTCGAACTCGGTGTCGGCGTCTTGTAAGTCGCACGCGTCCCGTTCCGCCACCATCGCTCGGGGTTAGTAGAATAAACAAACTAGCGCACCCTAAGTAGTCGATAGATTAAGCTGATAAAACTAATTACAACATTTATCTTTGTAATTATGATAGTTAAAAACTATACTATACTATACTAGCTGTTCCCCGCGGTTTCACCCGCGTCTTCCCGTCATCCCGCAGGAACCTTTTTCCGACCTAAAAAAGTAGCCTATGTGTTAATCCAGGGTATAGCGCCTATCGGTGTGCTCCGGCAGCCTCACTTGAGAGCCAGTTCCCAGTCCAGATGTAGCGTGACGCCATCTTAGGCCACATCGTCACTTAGCATCAGGTGACTTGTGGTCAAACGCTACCCTGTATATAGTAAAAAAAAAAAACTTTATTCCAAATTTCACTCAGTTCCGTTCAGTAGTTTTTGCGTGAAAGAGTAACAAACATCCATTCATCCATACTCACACTCTTTCACGTTATTATATAATATTAGTCTTATCATATAAATTAGTTAGTTAGTTAGTTACAAGTCAAGCTAATAAAAGTGTTTTAAAAAATAAGTCGGGTTTTCCTTCCTGACGCTATAACTCCAGAACGCACGAACCGATTTCCACGGTTTTGCATTCGTTGGAAAGGTCTCGGGCTCCGTGAGGTTTATAGCAAAGAAAATTCAGGAAAAATTTCAACAGAAAAGCGGTAAAATCTTTTTTCACATACAGCGCCATCTCTGATACATAGCACGTACTACACCGTATTCTTCAACAAATGATTGTTTGCAATTACAGATACAAGGCCAAATTTTCAAATTTTTTTTCTTCTTTTTTTCACCAAACGTAATGTTACATAAAACGAAGCCATCTGGTGGCGAAACGGAGTTCGCCGGGTTTGCTAGTAGGATATAAATATTCGTCTCCAGTGATTATTCCACTTTGGGCCCAAAGTCTAATGTTTGAATATTGATTTGAGTCCATTGAACTCGGTTACAATTCAGTGCGTTTTGCGCTTAGTGACCGAGGTCCGAGGCTTGCATAACCGTTGTCTACCCGGACGATCTTTAAATCGCGCCTTGCGTAAGTGAACGCTTTACAACAACTGAACAATGAATACAAGATTATTTTTTGTCACACAGACACAAAGTCTCAGCCCGATCGGTTTAAAATTGACAAAGTTTCATACAAATTTTCATCCCCTATTTCATACTCTTCAGGGTAGAATTAATCAAAATACTTTCTATTTCTCTTTCTAGCGGATGCCTACGTCATAACATCTACCTGCATGGCACATTTCAGCCCGATCCGTCCAGTGGTTTGGGCTGTGCGTTGATAGATCACTATGTCAGTCAGTCACCTTTGAGTTATAAGTCAACGCGATCAGAAGATATGACCGTTTTTGTCGCATATTTTGCGATTTCACAAGAGAATCAGAACCTATAGGGTACTGCCCGTTAACCTAAGTTTGTACTGAACCTTCGGTGCCCGATTTCTATTCGCACCTGGTTTTTGTTTTACAATTCTCTCTCACAAACACGATAAACTTACATATTTAAATACTTACTAATAAAATTATCAGTGTAGATAATATGATGTGGTATAGTATAGATTAGCTACTTAACTATAATTTTCATACGATTAAAAATTGGGTAAACAAATGTTAATTATTATAATTTTTGTAAACATGTATTGTGTGGCATTCCATTTTTATTGGCACTTTCGTTATCAGTAGCTGTTATCGTAAATATTACGATTTATCATTGTCACAATATAATTTGATTTTGATAACAAAAACGAAATATAAGCAGGTACATAACTAGAATAACTACATACTATATTTATGAGCTCTACCAAATTCGTAAAATATGTGCATATATGCATACATATTTAGTAGGGTACATGATTTAAAAACTGCTACGCCTATTCCAACCTCCTTAGGCCGGCAAAAGAACAGACAAGAAACTCCCGGCAGTTGATTTTTTTGAGCGCGATCTCTTTTAAATTTTATTCTTATTACTAGTTGATTGAATTGGATCAAGTTCACTACGAACCCGAGCTTTTTGTCATCTAACGCCCGAAATTAATAAATCGATCCTGATCCGTTATCCGCGGATTTGGATCGATATGTCATGTCGTAATATGTCATTTTAGTACTAATATGTCAAGCCCTAGTACTAAAATGACATATTATGACATGACATATCGATCCAATCGATTATTAAGATATCGATTATCGATTATTAATTAATAGGCGATCCCTCGGAGAAACTCCAAGCATAGCCCTTTCCATAGCTCGCTGAGCAACCTTAAATCGGTGGAGTAGTCGAGCCGTGAGCGAGTATTATTCTATGGATACGACAAACACAGTGTGTTACCTCACGGTTCGCGGCATATGGGTCAAACGTAAGCCTATTCGTACCGAAGCGAAGAGTGTAAAGGCAATAAAGACATTAGGTCCTGACCTGTACTTACTGTTTGTAGGTCAGTAGTAGTGTAAGCACCACATAATGATCGTCAACCTTCGCTGACGGATGAAAGTAAAAGTGTCTAGACGTCTAAACGATATAATGTGACATTTGCGTTACTTATTTTATAGCATAACCAGCTGTTTCACCCGCGTGGGCTACATTTTCCCATTTTTACCCCATTAGGGGTTGAATTTCAAAAAATCCAATAGTCAATTTTTATTTATTCAATAGGATACATTGTGATCACTTTAAAACGTCAAACTTAAAACTAGCTACGCCTGTTCCAACCTCCTTACGCCGGCAAAAGAACAGGCAAGAAACGCCCGGCAGGTAATTTTTTTGGCGCGATCACATTGACTATTTTTTTCTTATTACTAATTGATTGAATTGGAGCAAGTTCACTAAAATCCCAAGCTTTTTTTGTCTTCTAATGGTCCGATATTTTTTAATTAGCTTTACTAATACGTTTTCTCTTGTTTGGTTGTACACATTGGGATATGGGAACATGCATATTAATGAGTTGCGAGATCACAACCAAAGCAGACCAGACCCCACAAGCAGCACCCGTTCACGAGTTGACGCATGTGCCAGCCATCGCTCTCCTTTCTTAGTACACCCCTATGATGCATCAAGACAAACAAACCCTCCAAATTTCAAGTTTCTACGACCAGCGGCTTAGGCTATGCGTTGAAATCAGTCAGTCACGACTTTGATTCTTATAATATAGAAAGCTGCGCCCACGTCTCTCTGTTATCTCGCAGGAATCTCTTTCCGGGATAAAAAGTAGCCTATGTGTTAATCCAGGGTATAAGCTATCTCCATTCCAAATTTCACTCAAATCCGCTCAGTAGTTTTTGCGTGAAAGAGTTTCAAACATCCATCCATCCATACTCACAAACTTCACGAGACGAAATATTTGTTTAAAATATGTGAAAGGAAAAGGATTCGTCTATAAGTCTATATATATTCATATCTTAATACATAACAGCGATTTTTTTGCGTTTTGTCCGAGTACAATACAGATTACATACAATACGCGCGATTGCAACGATTCGGTGGTATTGCAGTGCCTGCGACTGTCATGTTTATGCAACGAGTGCTTAAGACCTTGATTTTTGAAGTGACCAGTCGTAGTCCGTGTCGGCATACGGCCCATACTGTTATTTGTGGGAAGAGGCGGGTGAAACCGCGGGGCGCAGCTAGTTCGTTTATAAACAAATCTATATATAATAAAAGAAAGTCGTGTTAGTTACACTACTTATAACTCAGAACGGCTGAACAGATTTGGCTGAAAATTGGTGGGGAGATAGTTTAGGACCAGTCTTCACTTTTCGGTAAACTAAGTCATTTCTCAATAACAATGAAGCTCTAAACTCATTGAAATGAACACAAATGCACCTTTCCGAACAAAAAATATGTTTACGACCGCTTACAAGGCCATTCGTTTTTTATGTACGGCGGAACACAGACAATGTGAACTTCGAGAGACGATATTTTTTTATTTTTCTCCGAAACCTTGCGACTACAGATGTTTAAAACAACCATTTGTTCATTCACAATCGATTAGTAGAGTTTCCAAAGAGAATAAGACACTTTGAAATTTTAAAAGCCGTAGACTACCAGAGCACTACTCACGTAGTGCTATGAGCACTACTTAAGTAGTGCTCGGTATCTGACCGTCATTTCGCAGAGCACTACTTAAGTAGTGCTCGGTATCTGACTCTCAAGTGAGGCTGCCGGAACACACCGATAGGTGCTTGGCAACAGATTCTTAACAAGAGGGTGGTTGCTAGTCAGGCGAGTACTAGAAAATACCCTACCACCAAGCTATGGTTTCATCACGATGTTTTCCTTCACCGAAAGCTCAAGCTCATTGTAGGATTCGAACCCACGTCCTACGGATCGCAAGCCAACGTCACTACCACTGAGCCATCATCGCTATGAAACAGATTTGGCTGAAAATTGGTGGGGAGATAGTTTAGGACCAGGAGACGGACATAGGATATTTTTTATCCCGGAAAAGGTTCCTACGGAATAACGGGAAGACCGCGGGGCGCAGCTAGTATAGTATAAAACATATAAATATATATATATGTTTAAACGTAGGAACGGGGTGTCCGTAATTTTCCGTACCTGTGCGTCCCTTGTCTTACATTAATTGTCCTGGAGAAGTTTTTGAGGGACAACGGGAAAACCTTGGGACGTAGCTAGTTTTAAATAACTCCAAAAGGCAAGAAAAGAGATTAAAAACCGGTCAAGTGCGAGTCGCACTCGCGCACGAAGGGTTCCGTACCATTAGACCGGAAGACCAGCGCTGGTTATAGTAACCAGCATCATGCTGAGTTGGGGCCGGTTTGTGGCAAAAAACAGTTGCTATTTGTATATATTAATTAGTTCGTGTATTTATATTTTTAATTACTGTTCTGTTTGTGTAAGTTTATGTATTTTTATTTTTTCACGTTTTTTGCTACAAATAAAATTATTGTCTATTGTCTATTATCTATAAAACGGCAAAAAAAACACTTTTGTTGTATGAAAGCCCCCTTAATTCATTCCGTTTTTTAGTATTTGTTGTTATAACGGCAACAGAAATACATCATCTGTGAGAATTTCAACTGTCTAACTATCACGGTTCATGAGATACAGCCTGGTGACAGACGGACGGGCAGCGGAGTCATAGTAATAGCATAGTAAAGGAGTAGTAGTTCAGCTTCATATAAATCGGCCGTCGCCGGTTTGAATGTGTGCGTGAGTAGCGGCACCGTGTACGCACGCACTTTTCAAGCACACAATCACATAAACGAAAGGAGGCGGCCGGGGCCGCGGCCATGCACTCAGTACGGAACGCGCCGCCTATGCGCCACCGCAAGAGTAGGCAGTTAACTCGTCGAGCGGCCTTAGCTAACCTACTGTTCTTTATATACTGTGGTAATAGGGTCCCGTTTTACGGTACGGAACCCCAAAAATTACACAATCTGAGAGACCTTCACATACTCTGTGCCTTCACTATAGATATTATGAACAGAGCTCGAAAGTAACATTTTAACTTGGTAGAGTACCATACATATATAAAGCAAGTTAATCACTTTAATAAGCCACCGTTCAAGGCCGGCCGCGGTTTAAAACTAGTTTAACTGCTTAGGACTACTATAGGTAAGTAGGAGAACTTGTGAACTCTTAATAATAACTAGCTGTTCCCCGCGGTTTCACGCGCGTGGGCTACAGCTTTATGCATGCCAAGTCTCAGCCCGATCGGTATAAAATTGACAAAGTTTCATACCAACTCTCATCTCCTATTTTATCCCCTTGGGGGTAGAATTAATCAAAATCCTTTCTTCGCGGATGCCTACGTCATAACATCTATCTGCATGCCAAATTTCAGCCCGATCCGTCCAGTGGTGTGTTCCGGCAGCCTCACTTGAGAGCCAGTTCCCAGTCCAGGTGTGGCGTGGCGCCATCTTCGGCCACATCGTCACTTAACATCAGGTGATTTGTGGTCAAACGCTACCCTGTAAGTATTGGAACCATTTTCAAGTTCTGATAGCCTTTAATTAATTAATAAACTCATGGACAGAGTAATTAGAGTTTTCATCTAAATTTCGAACCCTACATTCGCCACAGTAAGATTTTCAAAAATTATCCTTGATCATTGGATACATTTTTATATTTGCATGTATCACACACAGAATCAGCCACTATAGGGAAAAAAGTATCAAAACGTTTTACTCCAATTTTCCCTAGTATTGCTAGCGTCAATTTCTTTTTTCCCTTTTTGCCATCAGACCTATAGTTTAAACCCTGGTAAAGGACAAGGGGTACTTTTTTTATCGCGATAAACTGTAGCCCACGCGGGTGAAACCGCGGGGAACAGCTAGTTTTTAAATAATTATACAGATGTTCGAATTTCGCCTACTGGGCGACCACTAGTTGTTATTATTTGAAATAATTCACGTACCTTTCCACTATCACCTACCGGCCACCTACCGCTTTCACTTTCCTACGTCTATTTATGGTGGCAACGAAATAAAAAAACACTTTGTAAAGCGCATTAAGTTTGGATGGTGTATGCTTTTCTTTTTTGACGGTCATGGTTGTTGAATAAAAAACTGTCTAGGCTTGCCACGTTTTTTCTTGAAGAAACATAGTTTTTTTTTTCATGAAAACTTACAAAATAGGGATGTTAACACTAATTACAAAATAATGTTTTAATCTTACTTTTATGTTAGTTTGTATTATTAGGATACCGAAAAACATATTTTTGTATTTAAATATTAACTCGTGTTTTTCGGTCAGTGACGTCATGTCAGTCACGTGACAGTTATTAGTGTTTTGGCGGAAAAATTCATAATTACTCTAATTTGTATATTTTCTCATCGAAAATACTAATAATTTTAAATAAAATATTTTTTATGGTAAACAAGAGTCAATCTTTAAAATAAAAGCAATTCCGAAAAATGGTTAACATCCCTATTATATTATTTTGGAAGAGTTTAGTAAAAAAAAAATTTACACTTTTTAATTTATTTTCCATTTGTTTTTCTTATTACATTTTTATTTATTTTCCATTTGTTTTTCTTATTACTCTCTGCGCTTTGGTTATCAAGGTTTTATTATATTTATAGCTAGCTGTTCCCCGTGGTTTTATCCGCGTGGGCTACAGCTTATCGCGATAAAAAATATCCTATGTCCTTCCTCAGGGTTCAAACTATCTCCGTACCAAAGTTAATTGAAATCGGCTCAGTAGTTTAGGGGTGAAAGCAGTGGTGGATTTAGCAGCAGGCTGAGTAGGCTGGAGCCTAGGGCGGCAGATTTTAGGGGCGGCAAATTTAGTGTCAATTTAAAAAAATGCTTTAATGATATTAAAAGAGTCGTATCTATGTATTTTAATATAATTAATATTATTACGTGACCACAAACAATTAAACATTGTTCACCCCTTGATATTTCTTCAATTTTTGTCTGATGCATAAAAAAATGACATACTTCGAAAAAGGAAAGGCAGAGGCCGTAGAAGTTATAGAGGTTGGTAGGGGCGGCAAAATTTGAATACTTAGCCTACTAGCGGCAAATGTGTAAATCCGCCACTGGGTGAAAGACAGACAGAGTTACTTTCGCATATATAATATCAGTAGGGATTGAATTTGAGCTTTTTTGTTATCTAAATCACGTTAGATATCTCTATTTAATAATCCGCATTGTTTGTCGAATCGTACATTGTTTAATGGCATACAATTATTTGTTTTCTATTCAACAAAGTGGGACACGTACATACTGGCCAATGCAGACAAAGTGTGTTTGCTTTTATAGACGTTAAGGCCCCCCGCGCTGGCCATGTCGCACGCATGAACACACATAAATGGACTAAAGAAATAACAATGTGGACAGGACCAATTAGCAAAAGAAAAGTAGGAAGACCTAAAGAAAGATGGACAGATGAGTTAATCAAGGTGGCTGGCAGGGACTGGATGATGAGAGCGAAAGAGAGAGAGACCTGGAGTAAAATGGAGGAGGCCTTTACTCGTTGAGAGGTCCTTAATAAAACCGCATATGTTTAATTAATTAATCATTTATTTATAATTTTTTTTTTGCAATACTATTATATATATATATATATATATATATATGTCGGAAACGGGTTCTAGATTTGAAATGGATTTGACGTAATCAGGACGCCACGACAGAGTCTTGATGGCATTACTCGACAGGAGAAACTACACAGTTTGCTTGCGGCGGTCGAGGAATCATCTTGGAACTGTCCCGCGTTCCGTATTACCTTGTGATTGTGGAATATTCTAGATGTACCTACATTGTTCATTCGTCAGATTCGTCCAGTTCGCGGTATGATGTAATATTCCACACCGAACACGTTTCAAGTAACACCTTCAGTTGTCTGTATCGAACACAAAACCAATAAGACTATAAAATCTTGCTTGTTATGTTAATATTTGCACAGCTTTTGCACATTCGCGTAAAGCTGGCGACCAATTATCGGGCGCGTCCGTAAAACGCGGCTTGACAGTCGCAGATTAACGCCCGAAATTAATAATCGATCCTGATCCGTTATCCGCGGTTTTGGATCGATGTGTATACATATTTTTTTGGAAATATAATATAGCCTATGTCCGTCACAGATAGTGTAGCTTTCCAACAGTGAAAGAATTTTTCAAATCGGTTCAGTAGTTTCGGAGCCTATTCGATGCAAACAAACAAACAAACAATCAAATCTTTCCTCAAAATTAGTATAGAAATAGTGTTAAAAGAATAGAACAGAAAGAATATAATATGTAGATGCGTGAATATAGTTAACGTCGAATTTTTGTCAAGAGTTGGAGCAGTTAATTGTTGAGAGAGTCGTTCGAGCAACTCCACGGTTAGAAAAGCAAAACCTAAGGCACTTTAAAGTTTCCCTTCGTTTAACAGTAAACCGCTAATACAGGCACGTCATGAATGAAGCCAATTTGCAATAAACTTGTTTAATAACATTGCATGTGCTATTATGCGAAGTAATAGCGGAATCCAAAACAAGTCGTAGCTGATAAGGGATCGACGTTTGTAGCTGTGATGCTAAAGGTCGCCCGTTTGTTTTGGTCGACGGCATGTGTGTTTAAAAGGGTAAATAGGACATTATATGCGTACATTGACTTGTTCTCAATATGAGTACAATAACTGTGATCTGTGATTAAAATAAATAATTATATTTCTCTATATAAGTATGTACAGTGCCGGATTAACCACGTAGCAAGAGTAGCAATTGCTACGGGCCCCGCATATTTAAACCCACTCATCTCTGCCTGAGCGTGATTTTTTGAGTGAAATGTAAAATGTGGTTATATTGAATTTACTTGATGTCACAAAGAATTTGCGACGGGCCCCGCGCTTGCCTAATCCGGCACTGAGTATGTTTATATATATATCGCTGTCTAGTACCCATAACACAAGTTTCGAGCTTAATTTGGGGCTAGGTCGATTTGTGTGCGATATCAAATTTTATTTTGTGAAGTGTATGCTGTTTTATGCCACAAATAAATATATTGTCTATATTTATTTATTTTATTTTTATCGCTTCAAACCTCAAACCTCAGCTCGTTGTCTCAGCGATACCATTTAGCGCGCTCGTCGCTTACTAACGATCGTCATTTGCGGCCACGGCGGCGGTCTTGTTTTGGATTACGTCGTGCTCACAATAATTAGGGCCAACTGACGTTGTTGCTTGTTACACAACGCGTAACGCACTTTTTAGATTGAAGACGACGTTCAGCCTTTCACCCAGTGATGGGCTATTGCGCCCTGGGGTTTCGTCACTACCTACGGTCCCGTGCTAGTCGCATGCATAATATGCTATTAACACCCGAAATTATTAATCAATCCTGATCCGTTACCCGCGGTTTTATAATGTTATAGAAGGTTATAATATGTCATTTTAGTACTAGGGCTTGACATATTACTACTAAAATGACATTAATATTATGACAAGACATATTATGACTTCTTCCAATCTCCCCTATCAGGCGACATCTCTCCCCCTCTCCTTTTTTTAGAGCGATGATGGCTTAGTGGTAGTGACGTCGGCTTGCGATCCGTAGGACGTGGGTTCGAATCCTACAATGAGCTTGAGCTTTCGGTGAAGGAAAACATCGTGATGAAACCATAGCTTGGTGGTAGGGTATTTTCTAGTACTCGCCTGGCTAGCTACCACCCTCGTGTTAAGAATCTGTCGCCAAGCACTTATTGGTATGCTCCGGCAGCTTCACTTGAGAGCCAGTTCCCAGTCCAGGTGTAGCGTGGCGCCATCTTCGACCACATCGTCACTTAACATCTGCAGGTGACTTGTGGTCAAACGCTATCCTACGCTAGTTGTCAATTAAATTAATATTTCTAAAGGAGATCATCCACAATCATAACTGGTGGAGTTGATAAGCCCTTTTGCTAATAACATGTTTATTATGGTAATTTGTAAGCGGCAGTTACATTTTGGTAAACAAAACATTGATATTATGGTAATCTGAATGGGAAAGTCCTGGCATATGTGACATTGATGGACTATTACTGTACGAGTGTAAGGAAGGTAAAACAAGGTAAGGGATAGTGATCTGAGATTGATACATCAAATAGTTATTTCTATGGAGCTTGTGGCAAATTTCTATCTCTGGCAGGGCAAACTGTGGATAGATAGGTTATTAATTTCCAGCGTTAACCAATAAAATTGATTATAATCAATAAAATAAGAGGTAAGTAAGAAAAAAAATAAAACGTAAAAAGTAAAAAGTAATGTCTATAGTAAACCAAACTTAGGATAGATTGGTTATTAATTTCCAAAGTAGAAAATTGATCTTAAGCAATGGATTGATTCCATGAATCAAATAATGTTTTTTTTTTGTTTCGTAAAAATGCAACTAATATTGAAAGAAGGAAAGAATAATTATGTTTATTTATTTTTTTGCATTAATTGAATACACCTAAACATGTAGTGTTGTGGCCTGTATTATTATTGTTTACTTTACATTAAAAACTTTAAAATGCATGGTATTTATTGTTGAGATTACAGCCCATACTCTCTCTCTGTGAGAAGGCCAGAGTCCCAGCAGTGGGAACGTGGAAGGCTGATAATGATGATTTATTGTTGAAAATAAATAAAAACATTGCAGTGAGATAACATTAAATTTTTACAGTTGTTTTGTTAGATCTAGATATAAACTGGCTTAAAAACCAGTTGTCATATATATATATTATGTACCTACCTGCAGTACAAAATATTATTGGTACAATATCAAAGGTCATTCTGATAGTGGTAGTAATGGTAATCAATAATTTTAGTCAATTCTCAGAGTAATAAACAGGTAACAAACCACATAAAAGTCTAAAAGAATAACTACATGAGAAATGTAGTCAACTAACTAGTTAATGACAGAGGAATTGCGACTGAACAATAGCATGATAATATGTTCGATTACAGTAAATTATTCAGATAATTGTCCGCGACAGATGTTTCCATTCTCAAGTAAATGATCTAAACACAGCGTAGTCGTAGGTGACATACGAAAACGTACGAATAAAGTTTCATAAAAATACTCACCACTCTTTGGTAAACTTCTTATAACGTTCACGGCAGCGTTGAATTTCTCCTCTAGAGACATTTTTGGCACCTAAAACTGTTAAAGTGATCACAATATGAGAAAAACACAATTTTATTCACAACGCACTTTGGACCTCTAGAACACTGACGTTTGAAATCAACACATCACACACGGCTTGCACAAGGCAACAATCACTTTTGATGATTGTTTTTAACGAAAACACTGTGCCGTCACGGAATCGCGTAATAAAATGAAATTTATTTTGACTTTACTGAAGTGAAGTGCAGATAGAATAAAAAAAAAGTGACAGACAACGCGAAGTTGGCATGAAAATATTGAATTGAACTGACAGTCGTAGGGATGTTCCTGTATACAAAAAGTACTCTGTGTGTTCGAATAAGATTCCAATCAATTAAATGACATATATGTGCAATAACCTCTAGAAAGGTAGATAGGAAGAAGGTTGCTTGTTGAAATGGAACTTGCATCCATAATAAATAAACATAAATAAAAAAATACAAATATAAACGCTTTTCTTATTTGTCGTCAAACTAATTGCGCACCGTGGCTTTGGCTGCGTGGATTTTAGTTGTAAAAAGTCGCGCTATAGATATGGTAAAAAACCTTTTTATTCTAAAAAAAATGAATGCGTATGGTTATCAAAAAGACTTCTGCAAGGAAGTATCGATAACTAACTATGAATTATGCGCCCTTCACTATCAACGACGACTTTAGTGTTGCCATAATATAGCAAGGGATTCTAAAAACTAAAAATATACTCTGCAAGTCTGCAGGATGATTTGGTAGGATGGAATATTATCATCTGTAGTTTGATTACATATTTCCATTTTCCACAGAGTGCAAAAAGTTTCTTCGGCCATTTCTTGTCAAATCGAGTGAGTTTTCCTCATTTGTGTAAATCCGATTATTTCGTAAAATAAGGTAAACTATCCTGAAATTCCTCAAAAATCCATCTGAAATAGTGATCTAAAAGGTTATCGGTGCGGTTCGGAGTGTAATTACGCTAAGTTCGTCTAGATATTTTTGTGTTTGCAATAGTAATTTTGTGATATTCGTGCATTTACTAGCGGCTAATGATTATTCCACTAAAATTGAGATTTTGTGATATTAACGCATCAGTTCAAATCAGTTGTATCCCTGGAAGTTCTTTTTATGCCAAGCCAACACAATACCTACTATTTATTGAAATAAAAGTGTTATTTTTCTTTAATTTCGGTAAATGCCTTCAGTGCAATAACAGCCTACTTTATCGTTTTAGCAAGGTATTCAATTATTATCCTAGCGCGCTACTGTTGAAGCGGTACTGCAAATAAATCGTAATGTTTACAAATCCAAGAGATGTAATTTCTTGTGAACTTTATAACCTCTACCCAAAAAACTAGCAGGGCTAGGTTTCTAGCAAAACACGATAGTATTGTAAATTAGAAGTGAACTAGCTTAAAGTAATCTGTCGAACCTACCTTCTAAATTAAACCTGGTTTTAATATAATAAATACCTGAAGCCAGTGTAACATGATATGCCGAAGTAATACCTAGATATACTCACCTAAAATCAGGTGTGTTTTATGTTGTTGTCAAAATGATACCATGTAAAATGTAAGAGAAAAACAATATATTAGTTACTAATTTGAAACACATTTGGAAAATCGAGAACGATCAGATAGATAGATAGATAGATAACACTTTATTGTTTCACCACAACAACAGAAATAAAGAACAACATAAGGAAAAAAAAAAAACTTAGAGCTAGTGTTACAATGGGCGGTCTTATCGCTTAAAGCGATTTCTACCAGACAACCTTTGGATGGACAGAAATAGTAAGAAATAAAAATGTGGTTGGTGGTGTAAATTTATGTACATAAAAGAAATATATACCTACCGTAAAATAACTCAATTTAAGAAAATAGATAATAACAATTTATTACATATACGTATAAGATACATAATAATATTCTTAAACTTACATAAATACATACCCTTATATAAGATATAACATATAAACCTTATAAGCATATATATTTATATTAAAGAATATATAAATAATCAGCTACTTTTGTCGCTGACAGTACACATATCTTTTTTATTATTAGTAAAGTTTTACCCTTAAAATTCCAGGAGCACTCTAGTCCATAATGCCGGAACTCACTGAGCTCGACAAAGCCACAGCATCCATGACAGAGAAGCGCAAGGAGGATGATGCTGACTCATCTGACAGCGACTCCGATGACACCATCCCGGAACTTGAGGATGCTGGTAATACCTACTTCCCTATTAATATTATAAATGCGAAAGTAACTATGTCTATCAGTCTGTCTGTCTCGCTTTCACGCCTAAACTACTGATGGCTATTAGCCATTTGCATCCATCGGCTCCCTGCGACTTACAATGTCGTTGGTACGAATAGCAAATTGTTTAATACTAGACCCTTTAATGATTACAGGTGCACCTGGCACCGGCGGCATTGCCAACCCCATTGCTGGCATTGACATTGTGTCGAAAGCCAAGCAGTCTCGGGGTGAGAAGAAAGCACGTAAGATTATGAGCAAGCTTGGTCTTAAGCCCGTAAGTATTTATCTACACCATATTTCTTGTTTCTTAGGGGTAGTCTTCTAAAGTACGAAAAATATTCACTAATAGGAAGCTTCATTATCCCCGAGTGTCATAGGCATTGCTTAATTAGAGCAAAGAGCAAGGAGAGAGCCATGCTTGGAGTTTCTTGCCGTGATAAAATCCGAAACGAGGAAATTCGCCGAAGAACCAAGGTAACCGACATAGCTCTCAGAATTTGCAAGTTGAAGTGGCTATGGACTGGCCACATTGCTCGACTAACCAATAACTGATGGGGAGGAAGTTAGTTTTGTCTTAATTAAAAGGATACACCATCATCACTCACAACTTCCTATCATTACAGGTTTCAGGCGTGAACAGAGTCACAATCCGCAAGTCAAAGAACATTCTGTTCGTCATCAACTCCCCGGACGTATACAAGAACCCTCACTCGGATACGTACATTGTGTTCGGAGAGGCCAAGATCGAGGATCTGTCGCAGCAGGCCACCATGGCTGCCGCTGAGAGGTTCAAGGCACCGGAGACTGCTGCCGCTGGCAACGACTCCGCTTCTACTGGCACTGTATGTCACATAAAAAAATAACAGCAAGAAAGAATTTAAAGAGATATCATTATTTTCTACTTTAATTTCATTGAAAAACCTTGGCAAGTCTAGATAAAAATACAGATATAAAATACTAACTATATCAATTCTTTAATCATTTTACAGACAGTAGCACCCATAGCCGAGGAAGAAGACGAAGAAGCCATCGACGAGACCGGAGTAGACGAAAAGGACGTTGAAATAGTGATGTCCCAGGCGAATGTATCAAGGGCGCGGGCTGTGCGCGCCCTTCGAAACAACCAGTCGGACATTGTCAATGCTATTATGGTACGTAACAGTGGAATGTGGCTAACCTATCTACTTTTCTGTCCACACCTTATCACATCCTCCTACTCGCCTGTACACTCACATAACTTTTTCCACACACAGACATACACGCGGGCGCACACACATACACACACAGACACAGACAATAAAGATTGGTTATCTAAAGCTGGCACGTACAACACATATTCAGACATAGGTCTGTGACTGAGCGCATGGCAGTCAAGGTTACTAGCGCGACAGAGATTGTTATAGTTTTGGTTTTACTACTGTATAATGAAATTGCTTCTGTGCGAGTGCTGTGATCGTGCCAGTTTTAGATTACCGATCTGTATCCTGTCCCTACCTACATTGAATTTGTTGTTGAAGCGAAGACCTTGTCTAATACTCGCCTTTCTCTTTCACAGGAACTAACTATGTAACGCTGCTATGGCGACACTTAGCTTTAAGTCTGCGTTTGGAAAGCGACGAGGGCGCGGAGCCCTGGCGTGAACTGCGAGCTCCCGGGAATGTATATAGGATATTACTTCAATAAAATTACAACACCATTCGCTTTTTTTATTTACGTCATTAAATGAGGAGAGCACATCCGGTGCAGGAAGTTCAGAATTTTTTTTGAGGTTGATGCTTAGTTTTTTTTTTGTAATATACTGGCAAAGTAGCAAACTGCCCTGATGGTAAATATAGTCACTGTCGTACGGACGTTAGCAACACATGACGTTGCGGTCCACAACATCCATCTTTATGGACTGCATTTTATAGCACTGCAGAAAGACGTCTACGTCATAGTATTATGCAAATCAAATTATTCGCTACGCCTACTACAACTACAAGACCAGTATCGCCCAGCCCAACTTTAAAGAAGTCTACTCATTACCTAAAGCATTCTTAATTCTTACTATGATAATTTTTATCTTGCTTTCTCAGGTAAAAGTATGAGATGGAAATCTCTATCGCACTCTGTGCTAATATAAACGAAGTTAGGCTGAGCTACTTCATACTTTACCGTAGAGGCTAAAACCCCTAATCCAAAGCCCTATTTTGTGTTTTGAATGTCAACGTCAATTTTTTTAGAGCTGTCACATGTCATTTTTATATGTCACTTCTCTTTTGACATTTCCCGTCTTGTTCTGTTTCTGTTCTATTTTGTTTTCACTTTACCGGAATATAGGAATAAAATCTGTTTTCATCAGAGTTTTGTGAAGTGATAAATTAGTGAAAAATGGCTATGTTCCCAGGAACAGTGGCCTTCGATGAGTATGGTCGTCCATTTATCATCTTGAGGGATCAAGACCGACAAAAACGGCTTATCGGTATCGATGCTTTGAAGGTAATTATTTCTTGTAATTACTATGAAAATGAAAAGTCATGATCACTATTACGCTCACTAGAAACGGTACATAACCTCCCTGTTGAGTATTTCCATTTAAAATCTGCTATTTATTTCGTAACCTACAAAACAAGTTAACTTTTGCTTCCGGGGAAAATAATTTAGAAACAAAGAAATTAAATGAAACTAAGTATAATAGATAGTTGTTTGTCTCCTAATAACCCCTGAAAACACAAAAACTACCTTTAACAAGTGCTACAATTTGAAATATTGGGATTTTTTAAAACAGGTGTTGAATGGATGAATCACATGATGCGAAGTTTTGCGCTTGTAATACCGTTTCGTTCTATTGAAATACCTACCTCTTCATTCCAATACTCATTGAAATCTTGAATACATAGTATACTCAAATCTTCTATTTCAAAAACGCAGTTTTTAATTTATGAAGTTTAATAATATAGAGATATGGCTTTTATTTCAAACCCTGTTGCATTAGCGTAAGGTTGAAATTACGGAGTCGAGCACAAACTTACATGTATATCTAACTAGATGCGCCCCGCGGTTTCACCCGCGTCTTCCGGTTATCTCGCAGGAACCTTTTTCCGAGATTGAAAGTAGCATAGGTGTTAATCCAGGGTGCTCCATTTCAAATTTCATCAAAATCGGTTTAGTAGTTACGGTGATACGTGGTAACAAACAAACACAAATACAATCTATCGCATATATTATAATATTAGTAGGATCTGCACCAAGAAATCAGTATACATTTCTTTGTGATTTGTTTTGAATTTTAGATTTAAAACCAACTTATTTAAGCCTACATTTTCTGAAAATAGCACAGAAGATAGGTTTAAAGAAACCATTGAAAAAGGTGAAGTTATGAGGTCATTAAACTTCTTATGTACTGTACTGATACTATACTGATTTTCAGTGAACCATTTATTTATTTACTTCAATTAAATAGATATGCAAACCAATAACTGAACACATTCCATAGTCTTTTTAGTCTTTTAAGACACCAATGATGATCAAAATCTCACATATTGTATTGAAAAAAATAATGAAAACAGCTGTATACTGAACTGAGGTGTCAGTAAGTTACTGTAATATTTAATTTGACAATATTTATAGGACTTGTGGATCTAATTGAATACTATACAATGTGTAACATCATGTCCATATAAAGCCGAAGTAAAGGTATTCCACACAAGGCAAACAAAAAAAAAAAAAAAATTAATGAAATTTACCAAAAAAAAAAATTTTTATACCTAAAATGCTCTAATTTTTTCCAGAAATGTACCTGACACGGCCCTAAAACAGCTACATTTTAGTTTTTAAATATATATTAAATACTACAATCAAAACGTTACCCATTTCCAGTCCCATATCGAAGCGGCGCGGCAGATTGCCGGCATCCTCCGCACGTCCCTCGGTCCCCGTGGCCTTGACAAGCTCATGGTCTCTCCGGACGGAGACGTCACAGTAACCAATGATGGAGCCACTATACTGAAGATGATGGACGTGGAGCACCAGATTGGCAAGCTCCTTGTGCAGTTGGCGCAAAGTCAGGACGATGAGATCGGTGACGGTACCACTGGAGTTGTTGTGTTGGCTGGTACGTATTCTTTTATTAATCTAATTGATATATTTGATTTTAACTGGTCTCTTAGCCTTGATTTAGACTCCGCTAATGCCTAACAAAGGCCCGGTCAAAGAAACGAGCCTCCTTTGAAAACCACCATGAATGGCTTTTAGTCATTTACATCCATTGGCTCTCTGCTACTCTTACTATGTCATCGGTCCAACTAGTGAGGAGCCTACCTAAAAACCTTACTTCCCCATCAGTTATCAGTTCGACATACATCAGTTATAACTTCCATTCCATTCTGCAGGAGCTCTGCTGGAACAGGCCTCCAACTTGATCGACAAAGGCATCCACCCCATCCGCATAGCTGATGGTTTCGAGATGGCATCGGCCGCAGCCCTGGCCCACTTGGACAGCATCAGCGAGGCGTTCCCCGTCAACAAGGACACGAGGGAGAACCTGATCAAGGTTGCAATGACAACGCTGGGCAGCAAGGTGGTGGTGAAATGCCACCGGTTGATGGCGGAGATTGCTGTCGATGTGAGTACTGCTACGTCTCTATTCGGTACACTGCCCATTCGTTCGTTTTGTTTTCGACTAAGTTGTGTGTTTATGTTAATCTTTGAAACGGCTGGACCGTTTTTAACGGGACATTCACTCGCACATAGCTAATGTTATAAGGAGTAACTAAGGCTAGTTTTATTTTAGAAATTTGAACCCAGGGGCATATCTTAGGATACTATTTATCGCGATAAAAACAAGGAACAGCTAGTTAGTATAATAATAAGAATAAAATTGTAAATAAGATCATGCACAAAGAATTATCTGCCGGGCGTTTCTTGCCTGTTCTTTTGCCGGCGTAAGGAGGTTGGAACAGGCGTAGCTAGTCTTAAGTTTGAGGTTTTTTATTTATTTATTTGGTTTTTATGTGTTATTGTGCCAAATATCATATATTGTGTATTCTATTAAATAAAGAATTTGAAAATTAATTGAAGATCCTTAAAATAATAATGCCCGCACAATCATATACATAGGCTCTGACCCCTAACTAGGTTTTCCTGTATCTAGGGTATCAGAAACTACGAGTATCGGCGATCCACAACACCCAGACACAGAACAAATACTTTTTTTTTCAATGCACAATATTTGTTCTGTAGCGGGAATCGAACCCGCGACCTCACGCTTCACAGTCGGCTATCCGCCCATTGCGCCACATCGGTCGTCAAAAGTAACAATAACTTATGCATGCAAGTTTAATTATCAAGTAAGTATAGTATATAAATACCTTTCTCATCCCCAGGCCGTGCTCGCGGTGGCTGACCTGGAGAAGCGCGACGTTAACTTCGAGCTGATCAAAGTGGAGGGCAAGGTGGGGGGCCGTATGGAAGACTCGATCCTGGTGCGAGGAGTCGTCATCGATAAGACCATGAGCCATCCGCAGATGCCTAAGATGTTGAAGGTAAGACTTGACGACGCAGTGGCCGAGTTGGTAGTGAGTTCACCCTGCCTACGAAGCTAGCGGTCCTGGGTTCGAATCCCGGTAACGGCAAATATCGTGAGATTTCCTTCGACCCTCCCCTCCTTTACTTCACCCCCCCCCCCCCCCCCCCCCCCCTCTCACGTGATATTAGATGAGATTCGGCTTGATCCCATAAGGGTTTTTCCCTTTCAGGCATGGAACCCTAAAATTGCATAAATGTAACCACCAAGAAGGGAAGCAACTCCTTATATTGTTATTGGCTTTATGCATAGTTATAAATTTTAAATGTTATTATTTATGAGCTGTGAATTTTGTTAAATAAAATAATAAGAAGATTATCATAAAAACAGACATCGCCAGAATTGTGACAATAAGTCACAGAGGCCATAAATCCTGAGGTCAAGTTCCCACACCCCTGGTCCTCACTTGAGAGCCAGTTCCCAGTCCAGGTGTAGCGTGGTGCCATCTTCGACCACATCGTTACTTAACATCAGGTGACTTGTGGACAAACCTTGTAAATAGTAAAAAAAAATTGGTTTTCTGTAAAGTCAGTTTACTGACGAAAGTTGAACGTGACACGATACGAAACGACACGAAACGATTGGCCGATTGTGCTTCTTTGTCGCTCGTTCCGCGCTCTCGCTTGCACTTCAAGCCTTACATGGAACGCCTCAGAGCGAGGTAACGCCGCATGAGTTATTGTTTTTCGTGCGTGCAGGCGGCTCTATCGAATTATAAGACGATGTCACGTCAAAAAAAAAAATAATGTCCAGAAGTTTCTACATTGCACGTTGCGTAAACTCAACCCTGTTGTTCCCAGGATGTGAAGCTGGCCATCCTCACTTGCCCGTTCGAGCCGCCCAAGCCCAAGACCAAGCACAAGCTGCACGTGGGCTCCGCGGAGGAGTACCGCGACCTGCGCTCCTACGAGCAGGAGAAGTTCCTCGAGATGGTGCGCAGGGTCAAGGTCAGTGAACTTAGTACTGTAGGAAGTGGAAACCCGTAACTCGTTAATGTTCATGTTTCCATATCCCAATGTGCACAAGCAACCGAGAGAAATGTTATTAGTAAAGCTTATTATAAAATGTGGGACTATTTAGATGACAAATAACTATAAATACTATTTATCGCGATAAACTGTAGTCTACGCGGGTTAAACCGCGGGGAACAGCTAGTTTTATATAATCATAACTATAAATTTAAAAAACCCCAGACATCTCGGATAGATTTTCATCAAACACAGCTAAAAACACTCGCCCGTAACTCACCTTTCATACATGTCTTGCATGTTCTTTTGCCGGCGTAATGAGGTTGGCACAGGCGTAGCTGGTCTTAAGTTTGACGTTTTAAAGTGATCATATTATGTGTATCCTATTAAATAAAGATTTTTTAGAATTTTGAATAGTTTAAAAAAAAACTAAAAAACTCACTTATTACGCACATTGTGTTTTTTAGTTGTTTTAAACTATTTTTTTTTGTCCTGACACATTACTATTTTTGCTAGTATCAAATATTCTGCATGTCTTAATTGTAAAATGAATAATTGTAATATGTATATAAGTCGTTATAAGCTGTATATTTTAGCTCTCCCTTTCCTTCTCTATTCTAACCATCTTCTGTAAACAACTAAAGCAGTCATGCTCACGAAAGTGACTTTGCTTGCGGCGGCGTCGTGTGTCGGGTCGCCCTCTTCCCTCTAATATGGTCGAGGAGAGCGATGGCTGGCACATGCGTCAACTCGTGAACTGGTCTGTTTTAGTTGTAATCCCGTAACTAATAATTGTTAAAATGTTTTTTCTGCATGTTTTAATTGTATAATGTTCATGTTTCCATATCCCAATGTGCACAACCTCTTAGTTTTAAATTAGCTCATAGTATAATATAATTATATTTAAACGCGGAATAACCTAATCATCTCATAAGAAAATGTGTTGACAACAGTACGGGCCTCGAGCTTGTAGTGGAAAACTTTATCAATAAAAAAAAAAAAAAAAGTATCAAATATTAATGATGACGATGAGATAATAATTATGACCCAGCTAGAAGCCTGATCTCTCCCCACCCCCCGATTCCCCAGGACGCGGGCGCAACCCTCGCCATCTGCCAGTGGGGCTTTGACGACGAGGCGAACCACCTGCTCCTCTCGCAGGGCCTCCCCGCCGTGAGGTGGGTAGGGGGCCCCGAGATGGAGCTCATAGCCATCGCCACCGGCGGCCGGATCGTGCCCCGGTTCGAGGAGCTCACCCCGGACAAGCTGGGCTCTTGTGGACTCGTCAGGGAACTCAGTAAGTATATTAGCTAGCTAGCTTACCAACCAGAGTGATTGTTGGCCTCCGATAATAAAAAATAAATAAATAAATATTTTATTTTATTTTATTTATTAATTTTAGAAACTAACAGCTAGGATAACAAATAAAAAAGTAGAATATATATAGAAGGCCAATTAAAAGTTTCTACAAATAGAAAACAAACAATATAGAAGCAACAAGACGGACGCACACTAATCAAAACTTAAACATAAATATAAGAAACTAAATAACATTCACTAACAAATAACAATAACAATATTTAATCACTAAAGAACAAGTTGCCCATCAGCCTCTTCAGCTGACAGGCAGACGTGTTAAACAAGTCCACATCACACCGCACTGAATATCGGGGACCATTGCACACAAATTGAGCTAGCACCAAATTGAGCTCGAAACTTGTTTTATGGGTACTAGACAACGATATATATACTTATATAGAGAAATAAATACTTATATAGATAGAAATATCCACGACTCAGGTACAAATATTCGTGCTCATCACACATATATTTGCCCTTACCGGGATTCGAACCCGGGACCGCTAGCTTCGCAGGCAGGCACACTACCAACTCGGCCACCACGTCGTCAAAAAAAACACGCCTTGGCTTGGAGTTTCTTTGCGTGATAGAATACGAAATGAAAGTCAAAAAAATTTTTTACAGAAGGTCTTCATATCACTATTAATATAAAAAAATCACATGTTAAAAAATCACATGATAACCCAAGACGTTTTGTTGCAGCATTCGGCACGGCCAAAGAGGAGATGCTGGTGATCGAGCAGTGCTCCAACTCTCGCGCCGTGACCGTGCTGATGCGCGGCGGCAACCGCATGATAGTGGAGGAGGCCAAGCGCTCCGTGCACGACGCGCTGTGCATCGTGCGCAGTCTCGTGCAGGTACGAAGTGAAACTGCAGTTAATTAAAAGAAAATTAAAAAAATTCAGATGTCAATAATCCATATCATGACCAAACAATTGTATTTATCTGGTTTTTCTTGCATCTAGCATTTTCCTCGCTGTAGTGAGGTGAAAAGTTGTGTGTTTCGCTCGGCTGCAAAGTTATTCTGCGTCTCGTACCTTTGAAACCCTCGCTACGCTCAGGATTCTGTACACTCGCTTCGCTCATGGTTCAATCCTAGAATCCTTCGCTTGCTCAGGTTTCAATACAAGATTATAGCGATGATGGCTCAGTGGCAGTGACGTCGGCTTGCGATTCGTCAGACGTGGGTTCGAATCCTACAATGAGCTTGAGCTTTCGGTGAAGGAAATCATCGTGATGAAACCATAGTTTGGTGGTAGGGTATTTTCTTGTACTCGTCTGGCTAGCTACCATCCTCTTGTTAAGAATCTGTCGCCAAGCACCGATCGGTGTGTTCCGGCAGCCTCACTTGTGAGCCAGTTTCCAGTCCAGGTGTAGCGTGACGCCATCTTCGACCACACCGTCACTTAACATCAGGTGACTTGTGGTCAAACGCTAATCTGTAAATAGAAAAAAAAGTACTCGCGCCAAAATACAACTTTGCAGCCTTGCATAACAAATAACAAAATTTTTTAGAATAATCTTTATAATTATATATAACTCAAAGGTGACTGACTGACATAGTGATCTATCAACGCACTGCCCAAACCACTGGACGGATCGGGCTGAAATTTGGCATGCAGGTAGATGTTATGACGTAGGCATCCGCTAAGAAAGGATTTTGATTAATTCCACCCCCCAAGGGGATAAAATAGGGGATGAAAGTTTGTATGTAACTTTGTCAATTTTAAACCGATCGGGCTGAGACTTTGCATGCATAAAGCTGTGAAACCGCGGGGAACAGCTAGTAATAAATAATATAATTTGTGTTATGTGCAGGATTCCCGCGTGGTGTACGGTGGTGGTGCGGCCGAGATCTCGTGCTCGCTGGCCGTGGCCCGCGCCGCCGAGAAGACGTCCTCGCTGGACCAGTACTCGTACCGCGGGTTCGCGGACGCGCTAGAGTCCGTGCCCTTGGCATTGGCAGAGAACAGGTACACACTGATGTTTATATTCAAAACTAGCTGACCCGGCGAACATCGTATCGCCAATAAAAGTCACCTTTTAAACCTTCCCTGAACTCCCACACACATTTCAAGATCAAAATTAGCCAAATCGGTCCAGCCATTCTCGAGTTTTAGCGAGACTAACGAACAGCAATTGATTTTTATATATAAGACTAGCTGACCCGGCGAACTTCGTATCGCCAATAAATGCCACCTTTTAAACCTTCCCTGAACTTCCACAAATATTTCAAGATCAAAATTATACAAATCGGTCCAGCCGTTCTAGAGTTTTAGCGAGACTAACGAACAGCAATTGATTTTTATATATAAGACTAGCTGACCCGGCAAACTTCGTATCACCAATAAAAGTCACCTTTTAAACCTTCCCTGAACTGCCACAAATATGTCAAGATCAAAATTAGCCAAATCGGTCCAGCCGTTCTCGAGTTTTAGCGAGACTAACGAACAGCAATTGATTTTTATATATAAGACTAGCTGACCCGGCGAACTTCGTATCGCCAATAAAAGTCACCTTTTAAACCTTCCCTGAACTTCCACAATTATTTCAAGATCAAAGTTATCCAAATCGGTCCAGCCATTCTCGAGTTTTAGCGAGACTAACGAACAGCAATTGATTTTTATATATAAGATTATTACAAAATTACCATTATAGTGAACAAAAATATAGTCAGCTTAGCCGTTTTTGAGTTTTAAGCGATTTTTATAGCGATGATGGCTCAGTGGTAGTGACGTCGGCTTGCGATCCGTAGGACGTGGGTTCGAATTCTACAATGAGCTTGAGCTTTCGGTGAAGGAAAACATCGTGATGAAACCATAGCTTGGTGGTAGGGTATTTTCTAGTACTCGCCTGGCTAGCTACCACCCTCTTGTTAAGCACCTATCGGTGTGTTCCGGCAGCCTCACTTGAGAGCCAGTTCCCAGTCCAGGTGTAGCGTGGCGCCATCTTCGACCACATCGTCACTAACATCAGGTGACTTGTGGTCAAACGCTACCCTGTAAATAGTAAAAAAAAAAAAGCGAATTTGAAGAGAAGAAGATAATAATTATGTTCTTGTATTCCAGCGGTCTGTCCCCGATCGACGCCCTGTCCGAAGTGAAGGCGCGCCAGGCGACCGAGAACAACCCCAACCTGGGCATCGACTGCATGGGAGTAGGTGAGTGATCCACATCTTGGAGGGGGTAAACCCATTGTTACACATGCGTCAACTCGTGAACGGGTGCTGCTTGTGGGGTCTGGTCTGCTTTGGTCGTGATCCCGCAACTCGTTAATATTCATGTTCCCATATCAATGTGTACAACCAAACAAGAGAAATCTTATTAGTAAAGCTAATTAAAAAATATCGGACTATTAGATGACAAAAAAAGCTTGGGATTTTAGTGAACTTGCTCCAATTCAATCAATTAGTGATAAGAATAAAATTGTCAATGTGATCGCGCCAAAAAAAATTACCTGCCGGGCGTTTCTTGCCTGTTCTTTTGCCGGCGTAAGGAGGTTGGAACAGGCGTAGCTAGCTTTAAGTTGACGTTTTAAAGTGATCACAATGTATCCTACTAGTTTTGAATTTTTGAATTTTTTATTTATTTTTTGTTACTACGGACGTTATGGACATGATGTTTCGGAAAAAAATCATATCGTTTTCGGATACGGTTACGAAATTATTTCGGATTATCCGTTAGTTTCGGATTGAAGTAAAATATAAACGCAAATAGTATGCAATAATTTGTTTTTTAAAGGTTTTATCTAGTCGCGAGCGGTGAAACAAAAAACTGTCGGAACATGTCGTTTTATTTAGACTCCGCTCTTATACGAAACTATCCGAAACTTCTGAAACGGATATGGTTACGGATATATTTATATATTTTTTTTTACTTAATCTGTCCCACTGCTGGGCAAAGATCTCCCCCATTCCTCCCAGATATCTCGATCCCCGCAGCCTCAGGCCACACACAACATTGTTTTATGTATTTTTAATATCTCCAAATCCACAGATCTAAGAAATTTAGGTTTCTCAGTCCAGGCTTGTTTTATTAACATGTCCATTGTCCACAGATTCGAACGACATGAAAGCACTGAACGTGATTGAATCCCTTCACTCCAAGAAGCAGCAGATAGCTCTCGCCACACAGCTCGTCAAGATGATCCTCAAGATCGACGATGTGCGCTCGCCGGCCGACTCTATCGACTAACACACTCACTCTTTAGTGTTTATTTTATTTACTATGTTACAAACTAAACCAGTGTCGGAAGTTGTTCAAACGTTGTTGGGAAAGTATATAGAAGCCGCTGAACAATGAAATTTTCCTAAGTTAAAGTCTATTGTTTTTATTCAAGATAACACACTTTAAAACGTCAAACTTAAAACTAGGTACGCCTGTTCCGGTTTTCTTTATCATCATAAATACCAACCTTCGACCGAATCATCAATTTAACATCAGAAGTGCGATCCTAATTCACTCGGAAAGATTCCGTGTCGGATTCGAAGTCACTTTCGCTTCACGGAAACGAGTTTTCCGAGAGCAAATAGGTGGCGGAAACTTTTCCGCGATTGAGTAGCTGGTTTGTCAAATTAAATGTCAGTTTCCGAATTCTCGCGGAAAATTTTCCGAATCCGTGGTCGAAAGCGTTTCCGAGTGAATTAGAATCGCACTGCACGTGTGTTGTTTTGTGGACAAATGCTACCTTGTAAGTTTAAAAAAACATTGTTGTTTGGAAAAAGAGTATGGTGAGCTACTTTTGTAGCTGACTAGGTGATTTTTTTGTAAACAAACCAGTCGACATCAGGTGACTTGTCATCAAAATCTGTCTGCAAGAATTATAAAAGAAAAATTTTATGCCACCTTTAAGACTCTTTTCTATCGATATTTTTAACACGTTAACAAACTTCTGAAAGAGGGAAGTTCTTATTATACAGTATTTAATTTGATTCTCTTTTTTCTATAATTATTAAAGCTTGCATTTCACAAACATTTAATATAATAAATATCACAAAACTGTAAATTTTACGAAAAACTTACAAGTTGTAAACTTTTTGTTCACCAGAGAGACTTTTTCGAATACAGTCACAAACGGAAAGTTATTGAAATAGCTAGCTTTCGATTTAAAATTCGGACTGATAAAATGATAATAATATTGTGAGAAATTCAGAATTGCATTATATGAAAAGTAACTTTCTAAGCCTAAACAAGGTTTGTATAATTTTATTTCACAATGAAAAGTGTATTAATTTAGTTAAGTTTGCATTTTGCTAAGAGCTAGAGTACGGGAGTACCGAAGATGTGATGTATGCCTTACTGCACTAATAAAATAATAATAATATAAATCTTGTTTTATTTTTATTGAAACTACACATACCTGACAGGGATATTAGTTTTTGACTAGTTTTTTTATACCTAAATCCAAGAGTGGATTAGTGTTGCCGATCGATAGTCAACACTATCGATAGCTCAAAATGAGGCAATCCTATCGATAGTATTGTTGCGAATTAAGAAACTATCGATTATATTAGTCTATCGATAGTTTACACAATAGTATTGTTTAATATTGCAAATTGACAAACTATCGATAGTTTTTTAATTACGAGTCAATACTATCGACAGTTTATTCTTCGCGAGCAACACTATCGATAGTATTGCCTTATTTTGAGCTATCGATAGAACATATGGCAATACTAGAGTGCATAGGTACATGTTCCTAATATTTAGATTTCACTTTTTCTCATTGAGGAAGCTATAGACATAAGACACTCTGGATTGAGACCTAGCCGTTGTTTATTTACAATAGCTCAATATAGTATTCCAAAACCCACGACCGGTCAGGTCGCAAGGCAACGTCACTACCACTGGGTCATCGCTTCAAAATTGCAAGGGAAGTTTTAAATAAAACGAATTGCTACCACAAAACGAGTTTATTCATCTCAAATTTAGCAAGTGTCCTGCTTCCAAGATGGCGGCTTAGCATGGTCGTATAAAGTTAAAAAGACATTTAGCAGCCCGAAAGCGCACAACACAACGGTCGTTCCATACAAAACTCTGTCGCTAAACCCTCCTTTCAAATGTACAGGGCGGCCGTCTTCGCATTGATAGTCGGCTTGTATCTTCTTCAAATGAGCCAATTTTCTTGGAGAGTGCAGCCTAGCTGTTGTCGTAATAGACCTAGAAACGCGGTATCTGCAGCGGGAGAGACGCGGTACTTTTGCAGATTTTAAAATAAGCTTCGGAATTTTCAACATTTTTCTTGCGACAATTGACTGATGAAATTGAAAACTAAATTAAGTCAAAAAACGGTTACTTTTTTTGTCAGTTTTCGCTGCGGAGGTTTTATTTTTGACGACGAAAATCTAAAAAGGATTACTTCTAAATTCTTTCACATCAGAGATTTTCAGGGAAGTAAAAGCAGCTTTAATTTCTAAATTCCTTACAAGTGAATATAAAGAAATACGTAGACTAGGTAGTGTAGGTCTGTACTTCTGTAGGGACGCAACTCCTAGACCTTTTTCGTGTCAAGAAAACCAGATACCATGCCGTGGTAAGTCTCTAAGGTAGCTCTAAGTACATCTATACTTACTTAACAATGTCAGATCTAAATCGCTTCTTGAATTCTATCCGAAAACTTCAAGACGCAACAAACCTTACTTAGGTTCTTTGCTTACACTTAAATTCATTGTATACTGGATTGAAAACTGACTTTCAGTCATCATTTCCAAATCCCGTTGATATCTTCAATTTTTACCGAGTAAGAACTCCTTTAATCAGGTGACCTCCTTACTCGCTTCCGCCGTTATATGTCAAAGCGCTCGAACGCCAACGCTTTCCCTTCCTCCTCATACTCTTCCTTGGTCATACAGAAGGAATAGAACTCTGGATCTCTAAAGAGCATCTTCCCACCTTCCCATGCGTATGTCAACGGGTTATCGGGCAACGTCACATTAACATCAAAGTGGTCTAGAGCCAGCGCTCGGACTTCGCTATAAACTCTATCACGGAATCCTGGGAACAATGTATTGCCTCCGTATAAAACAATGTTCTCGAGCAAGTTTTCGGTGTGCTCTTCGGGACAGGAATTGATTGCTAGCATTATGGCTTCCGGGATGCCCATTTGCGGTATGCCAACATCTGACGGGTGGAACAGCAGTTCGGGTATTGAGAACCTCTCGTTGTTGAGGCGTAGAGTTTGCTGCTCAATGTCTTCGTCAGGTCTGAGGATGTCACGGAGGTATCCTCTCCGGATTGTTGTGTAGTCGGGGAGGATGTAGTCTTTTACTATTGTATTTTCCGGTCCTAGAAAAGTGGAGATGAACAAAATTTTAAGCAGCATGACCGCTTACTTCATTAAGCGATGATGTAGTGACATCAACAAGCTACATTAAGCTTAAAGCAGCACCGAAATTCGGTGAAGAAAAACATTGTGATAAAACCATAGATTGGTATAGGGCATTTTAAGTCCTCGCCTGGCTAACTGCCAACCTTAAGTTATGAATCTGCCATCACGCACCTATTGGTATGTTCCCACAGCCCCACTTAAGAGCCAGATCCTAATCCAAATGTAGTGTGTCATCACTTTCAACCACGTCATCACTCAACATCAGGTGACTTGTGACACTACGCTGTCATCATCATCATCAGCCAGAAGAAGTACCGCTGAACATAAGCCTCCCTTTTGTTACCCTGTAAGAAATAAAAAATATAAAAATAATTCATAGTTTAACCTTTTTTCTTAGCTATCTCGACATCCTTCATAAAGTCCTGTGAAACGAAACACGAGTCTTCCTTCGCCTGGTTTATAACATATGTCTCATCCATTACGTTCAACTGTCGATACGATAGCACCTCTTTCAAATGGTTCGTTAACACTTTGCCACCTACGTCTATCCTTTTAATACCATCTTTGTACTTCTTACCCTTAATATAAGGAATTATATATGTATAGCTATAACCGGAGTCTACAACCACTGTACAGACGTTCTTGTGAGTCTTACGGTAGTTGTATTCAGCTAAATCTGTAGCGTTAATGCGTAATAAGGACTGACATTCATATTCCTCGAAGAAAATTTCCGTCATCGCTTCTTGAATTGATGCAAAGTTGAATATGGGTTCGGTTATTATGAGAGGGGTTTCGTTGAAGTTGACCGGACAGCATTCCTTGCTGAATATGTAGTCCCATACGGTTTTTTGCGTGTCCCAGTTGATTAGGAAGCCTTTTTGAAATGGTAGAATGTAGAATAAACCGGAAGCGTCGCGGCATTCGTCGATTTGAGATGCAATGAAAGGCCGCCGTCTTTCGGACTTTGCTTTCATTATGCAGTTCGGAACTATCTTCGGGTCCATTGAAGAGAAACCCACTTTGGCTATGTAGGCTCCATTGTCGACGATATAGCAAGAAGTTTCAGTCATTTTGTGTTTGTACTTTCGAGGTAGGTTATTCGTGATACATTTATGTGAATGTTCTGTGTTTTTTAGCACAGAGTTTTATGTAATGATATAGACCAAAGAAAATAGTACACAGTTTCACTGAACGATTTTACCCAAGCAAAGTAAAACAATCAATAATAATAAAATTAATAAACGTTAGGCGGAAAAGCAAAAAATACGATACTTTTCCAGTACTGTCACTTTTGGCATTGGCAACAGGCAAAGTATCTGACAGTTAGTGACATTGACATTAATTATTTTAATGACGTTGATTCCAAAATTGCCAGGATCAAAAAATAATTTCTACAAAAAAGGTTTTCTACAAACGTAGTTCTATAACCGCGCATAGATGGCGCTGAAACTATATTATGGGACTTTTTTGGCGGCAATCGAATTGTCAACGTGAAAATTTTGTTTTTATTTCCAAAACTTGTGTTTCTTCGAGTGATAATGTGTAATATTGGTGGATTATTAACCATTCTGTGTTCGTTAATGTGTACGAGTGTGGGAAATTGAAATAAAGTTGTGCAAGTGACTTTTCTAGTTGCTCCAAAAAAGTCCGTGTAAAGTTTAAGTAAAGCTCCACTACTTTACTTAAACACTATCCTCATCCCATCACCTCATCGTCATCATCACCATCATCATTTAAACTTGATTCAACTCTCTGAGTTTGAAATCTCTCTCTCTGAGAATTTTATACTTGACACTGGCAAATACACTAATCGTGTGACGCCATAACAAAACAAAAAAAAAAAAAAAACTATATTATGGACTACGGTCTACAGTCTTTTTTCCATTTGTTTTGTGAAAACCAATACAAGCCTCACACGATTTTTTCTAATGCAAAAGAGCAACGCACAAGGCCATACAAAGATCCTACTAATATTATAAACGTGAAAGTTTATTTTTATGGATGCATGGATGTTTGTTACTCTTTCACGCAAAAACAACTGAACGGATTTGAGTGTGGAATGGAGATAGCTTATACCCTGGACTAAAACATATAAGCTACTTACGGGAAGATGCGGGGGAAAACGCGGGACGCAGTTAGTACAATAATAAAATCTCCAGACCGTTTTTACGTAGACAATACACCAATGACCAATTTGTACCATGAGTGTTGTTGTTGCAAATAAACATTATTATATTTTTTCTTTCTTTCTTTCAATGTTTATTTCATTCTAACCAAGGTTTCAGGACCTAGAATCTGAGGTACCCATAAATATGAAAGTACAACAATGGCTCTAACACCAGATAACTAATTTATTCAAACATAAATTAATTAATACATTGTACTAGCTTAATCCTAATGTAGATCTCACAGATGGAATTGATGCAGGCAGTTTACCTGTAATAAGAAAAATAATTATAAAAGTAGGTGCAAACAAAAAACAGATGGATTTCACACAGTGCTAGGGACTGGTGGTATAGGAATGACCAAATCTGAATCTATACAACACAAAACACAATCATGTGATTTAAAAAAAACTGCTTTGTAACTTGTTTTCTTAAAATCCTATCCTACTAATATTATAAACATGAAAGTTTGTGAGTATGGATGGATGTTTGTTTGTTACTCTTTCACGCAAAAACTACTGAACGGATCTGAATGAAATGTGGAATGGAGATGGTTTATACCATGGATTAACACATAGGCTACTTTTTATCCCGGAAAAAGGTTCCTGCGGGGTAACTAGTATAGATGCAATACCTAGTTTTCTTTTGCCGACATAATTCCGTGATTTGTCAGTTTCTTGCTATTATGTCACTTCCAATACTTTCTGTTTTTAACCCCCAACGCAAATAGAGGGGTGTTATAAGTTTGACGTCAATGTCTGTCTGTCTGTATGTGTGTGGTATCGTGTGTGTTTGAAGCGATGATGGCTCAGTGGTAGTGACGTGGGCTTACGATCCGTAAGTCATGGGTTTGAATTCTACAATGAGCTTGAGCTTTCAGTGAACATTGTGATGAAACCATAGCTTGGTGGTAGGGCATATTCAAGTGCTCGCCTGGCTAGCTACCACCCTCAAGTTAAGAATCTGCCGCCGAGCACCTATCGGTGTGTTCCGGCAGCCTCACTTGAGAGCCAGTTCCCAGTTCAGGTGTAGCATGGCGCCATCTTCGACGACAAAGTCACTCAGTTGACTTGTGACCAAATGCTACCCTGTAAATAGTGAAAAAAAAGTAACTTCTACTTACTTCTTAAGCAGCTGATGACGGGTGATCAGGTAAGGTGCTGATAGACCAGACCCGAAGTACAGGATGAAGTAAGCAGTCAACTTGTACCGGTTGGTAATGCCAAACGGCAGGTTCTGGAACATTGTAGTAGTTGAATGAAAATACCATAGTATGTTAAAGTTTTTATAAATTTTATTTGACAGTGCATTTCCTGAAGATTTCATAACATAACAGTAATATGTATATGCTTTAATAAGTTATGTGCTTTTTTTGTAATATCTTTTTGCTTTTGCTTTTATATGCTTTTTTTTTTTTTTTTGTTTTTGTTTTATTTATTTTTTGCATTGGGAATTGATTCTATGAAATTGAAATATTGTTAGTCAAAATCACATTGCAGGAACCTTTTCCTGGATAATTATTAATCATAAAATAAAATCTAGCAGTATATTCATTTCATTTCATTCATTCATTCATTCATTTCATTCAAGTAGGTTCATATAATATAAATTTCTTTTTATTTTACATCAAACTACGCTAGCGTTTGACCACGATCTCACCCGATGGAAAGCGATGATGTGGTCGAAGGTGTAGCATGCTTGCCCAGTAAATACCTATTCACTCTTGACTTGAACATCCCCGGGTTGTCTTCTGGTATATAAGGTAAAGAAGTAGGGCGCAGAAGGCTGAGAGGTACGGCTTGCACCGCCCCTCGCAGCCTGCAGCCCCGGGATATGGCCCTAGGGTAAATACGCTCCTGAGTTTATGTCCAGGGTATAAGATACCTTGATTCAAAATATCACTCATATCCATAGATTCCAACGTGAAGAAATAACAACTGACTCACTCACAATTTTAGCTGGACTTTAGTGAATTTATTAGCGCAATTTTATCCGATTTTCGTTAATGGGAATATGTATTAATTTTGTACAACCTAACCTCTATCCTAATATAGAATTCATTGTATTGTTGTATGAAATTAGTTCTCTCAACAGATAACAGTAACTGCGTTAACAATTAATATTGAAGTTATCTATACAGTAGCAAAAACTTAACTGCAATAAACAATAGAAATACGCATGATTATGTAATGAAATTTTGAATTTCGAACTCACCTCGCCAGGGATTCCTCCATCGGAATGGCTTTTCCGGACGATGTTGTTCATCACATTCCTGCCTAGCTTGGTGGAAATACGACCGATAGGAGTCAACATTTTAACAATTTTCTGAGATATGGGCGAAATCTAATAGAAAAACAGGAAAATTCGATTTCCCCGTAACTTTTTTCTAAAAGCTACTACTGCGTTCGTAAGTGAAAAACTTTATTGTTCTATGGTAGACGCAGCCAACGCCAGTGGTAGCTTTTTTGATGAACGCACCCTTTATTTGGGTAGAAGTAGCTCTAATGAAATAAAATACAGTTTTATAATTTTTTAAAATTCTATTTGAGAATAATACCTACGAAAAATAAGACGAAGTGACTAAAATTATTAACATCTTGCAACGCTGGGTGGGGTTACCTGGAATAAAATAAAAAAAAAGCATGTTAAGTAGAGCAATACAGAAATGCAAGTCTCTCCCGGAAATCTACTTAAATGAGGGTAGTTTACATTTAATTTTCTTGAAAACGACGTATTAATTACTACAAAATGTAATTACATACATAATAATTCAGACAGTTTTCATCTTGAAATACATTGTTGTGTTTTCCTGTTTACTTCCTCGAAACAACAAGTACTAAAACTACTAGAATATAAACATAATAAATTAAACTCACTTGAAGTCCCGCAGTTCTTAGGTGGAGTTCTTCTTCATCTGATACCACATGACGACGAAAGGTGCCCCAAATCCTGTGCCGAAGAACCAGAAGAAGTGAAACGTAAGCCAGTTCTTGTTGTGGACGTCGAATGGCAGGTTCTGAAAGTTAATTAGACGAACGATTGATTTTGATGCAGTAGTAACCGAATATATAATACAAACAACTGAAAAGGGCCCGATACTAAGTTGAAATCATCCATGAATCCACACCAATAAGTTATGTGCAGATTTGCCACCGAAAACGCATCATCATCAGCTGGAAAAAGTCCGCTGCTGAACATAGGCCTCCCTTTTAACGCCACCATGAACGGCTATTACCCGTTTGCGTCCATCGGCTCCATGTGACTCTTACAATATCGGGCCAACCTACAGGACGTGTTCCGGTTCGTGGTCGCCACTCGAGGACCTTTCTTCCCCATGATGCTAACATAAGAAACTCTCGAGTGTGTGGGACAAAATTAAAGCTTTATTGTTTTATGCCATCGCTCAAAACGAAAAAAGGAAACATCGTGAGAAATGAAATTATGAACTTTCAGACAGATTTTATAGGCTAAGTAATTAATTTGACACCCAAAACATGGTTTCTGTCAAAAAAAACGTTTCAAACATAACGAACGTTGTTTATTGTGTACATTAGCAAAGCGCTACATAATTCACAGCCAGGTATGATGTCACCCCTCATTCTATTAAGGCTAATTTAGTGATTCGCCCTTGGGCCTAGTCCGGAGGTGGGTGCAGGGGGTGCGTGATGTGCAGTGGAGGATTTACACATTTGCCGCCAGTAGGCTAAGTATTCAAATTTTGCCGCCCCTACCAACCTCTGTAAACTCTACGGCCTCTGCCTTTCCTTTTTTAAATGTGTCATTTTTTTATGCATCAGACACAAATTGAAGAAAAATCAAGTGGTGAACAATGTTTAATTGTTTGTGTGCACATAATAATAATTAAATACATATATACGACTCTTTTAATATCATTAAAACATTTTTTTTAATTGACACTAAATTTGCCGCCCCTAAAATCTGCCGCCCTAGACTCCAGCCTACTCAGCCTGCTGCTAAATCCACCACTGGTGATGTGATTGGCTAGGGTAGGACTGCCCTTCAAATGGCCTAGAGAAGCTTTCTGAATAAGTTAAATGTTTTGTTTGACCACTTGCTGCAGTACCTTGGTGGTATATAGTGGTAAATTATTTATTGTTGACATACGAAAGTACGTCGTAAACATTGACAAGACAATTAGGTACTTAACTAAGTTCTTGTAACGACATTTTGTATCTAAGAGTAATTTGTACCTTGCAATGAGCTTGAGCTTTCGGTGAAGGAAAACGTCGTGATGAAACCGTAGCTTGGTGGTAGGGTATTTTCTAGTTGTCACCTGGCTAGCTAAGACGAGAAGTTAAGAATCTGTCACCAAGCACCTATCGGTGTGTTCCAGCAGTGTCACTTAGTTTAAGAGTAGTTCCCAGCTCAGGTGTAGCGCGACACCGTTTACGACCCCATCGTCTCTTAACATCAGGTGACTTGTGGTCAAACGCGACTGTAAATTGTGAAAAATCTATCTTCATGTTTTTTCCAATGTCTGGTATATTTAAGATGGAAATAAGGTATCGAAACTAATTAACTAGATACCTACAGGGTGATCCAATTTCTTTTCGAATGTTACGGGAAATATTAAATACTTATTCAAGTTTATGGCACATTTAAAAATGTCGTCATAGTATCCTCTTGTATTTAAGTATTGCTATGTCATATCCAATTTCAACTTACCTGAGTTACGAGAAGGTGGATTGTAAACAATAAACATCCATTTAGTAAGCCATAATGGGCGCGGCGAGTCACCTCGCATTGTCACCTCAATTTATGGACTTGGAAATGAAAGTAAGTATTTTTGTAGCTACATAATAATTTATAGACCAAGCATAGTTATTTGCCTCAGTATGATTGGGTTTGAAACGTTGTATATATATATTTTTTTGGGTTAAATAGACCTCTTTCTTAGTGTACTTATTATAATACCTTTACGGCTGAACTTTGATAGAAAGCTTAACATAGGTTTCTTCAGAGGATTTTAGCATTACAAAACTTGCTTACTTTTAAGCGGATATTTTGGATAAGTACTCTAATTTTTACGTGATTCTGATAGTTTATGCTTAAAATTAAATGCAAAAGTGAAGTTCAAATAGGGCGTATGATTTCATTACAACCAATAGTCAAGGTTAAGTTAAGCCAAGTTAAAATGTATTGGAAAAATATTAAATGGCTATTTTCCTTAACAAATTTTGACTATAACACAGTTAATTTAGATGTAACTATGAACCAAAACCCTTGTTGGATTGGTAATATTGGTATAGAGGTACTAAAAAAGTGAACACTGATAGGTACCAAGGAGTTACGTAACAAAACTTAAAATAGGTAACATACCTCTCCAACGACACCTCCATTGGATCCATTCCTGATGTTATTCCTCATCACATTCCTACCAAACTGGGTGGAAAGCCTCGCTAAAGGTCCGAGCATTTTGATTTCTATTCACAACTAACTTTTAAAATATTTCAAATGGTCAGCCTGAGCTCAGGTAACTAGATAAGATAGCTTATCGAATATTGGTTTACTTCGATATGTGAGAGGTACTGATAAGCTGGCGACTGCCGAAGGATTGACGATGTATTGGGCCTGTCTGTAATATAATCCGCCACTGGTCTGCGTTGAAACGTTTACAAATGTGTGTATTCAGTATTGTAGGTTGTAGGCTATCGTATGTTTTTTGGTAGTGAACGTTTAGGGATCCTTCGTACTGTGGTGGTTATGGAGATTTTTGTGTGATTATTGAAACGCCGGTGGTGTGATTCGTACTGCGTGTTCACAGTGAATGATATTTATTACTAAAAGTTCCGTTATATATACACAACTAGCCTAATCTTCGTTTGACTTCGGCAGGAACTCGGGTCGCTTCGGCAGGCGGCGCGTCGCACGTGGTGTTTAGGATCGGAGAGTCCTGTTTGTTTATTGCGCTAGGAAAGTTCGGCTGGTCTTTGAGCTATTGGGTCGTAAACTGCAATTGTTCTTTTCGGCGTATTTATTCTTTTGTTTCAATGGTGGGAAACGTAGACGATGCAACGGTGAAATATTCCTTTTATTGCTGTGCGTAGTAAAATTGTATTGTTGTTAAAACTGCATTTTATATTTGTTTATCTTCTGGTGTTATGGGAACGAAATATCGTGGGAAAGGACTGTAGTAGCGTAGCTACATGACTCCCTCCCTAGCGAAAGCGTACCGGCAGTTTGATTTGGCGGCCGAGTCGTGTTGTTCGTATTATTGGTTGCGGTGATGCTGGTGTATCTTGATCTGGTATCAGTACGCTATTATTGGCCGGTTCCGATGATAATTGCGGTGGGGGTACGCTATCTTGTTTCGTTGGTATGATGATGACGTGGTCTTGAGTTGGCTGGTCCGAAATGTTTTCGTTTAAAATGTAAGCAGGCTTGAGTCGGTCGATTGAAATAGTTGAGCTTCTCTCTGGTAACTGTAATATGAATGTTTTGCTGTTTCGATCTATGACTTTGAATGGTCCGTCGTAGGGTGGTTGCAGCGGCTTCTTAACTGCATCGTTTCTTACAAACACATGCGAACATGTTTGCAAATCTTGATGCACGAAGATTGGTCGCTTGTTGCCATGTGATTCGGTCGGATGAGATGGCTTGATTGCGTTTATGGTAGCTCGTAGTCGAGTTACGTAGTCGTAGTTCATGTCTTGTTCGTTTGATGGTGGTGTGACGAAGAAATCACTAGGTAGGCGTAGCGTTTGTCCGTAGGTGAGTTCAGCGGCGCTGACGCCTGTGTCTGTGCGCGGGGCGGCACGTAATCCCATGAGGACTGTAGGAAGCTCGTCTATCCACGTTGAATGTTGAGACAGGCGAGTCTTTAGTGCAGCTTTGAGTGATCGATGCCAGCGTTCTATCATTCCATTTGATTGAGGATGGTAGGGCGTAGTGTGTGTTATTTTGATCCCCATTGCGTTCATGAGCCTGGCGAAAAGGTGACCTGTGAATTGTCCTCCTCTGTCGCTCGTGATGACTGACGCAAGCCCGTAGCGAGTAATCCAGTGCTCATAGATTATCTTCGCCACGGATTCCGCAGATATATCTTCTGTGGGAATTGCTTCTGGCCATTTCGTTACTCTGTCGATCATTGTAACGAGGTATCGATGGCCTTGCGGTGAGGTGGGTAGCGGTCCGACGATATCTACGTGGATGTGTTGAAATCTCTCAGTAGTCACTGGAAACTTTGAAATGCTGCTCGATGTGTGTCTCTGGATTTTGGATCTTTGACATTGTAAGCAATTTTTGCACCAGACTCCGATTTCTACCATCATCGATGGCCAGAAAAACTTCTGGGACATAAGTTTGCGTGTCGTGCGAATGCCAGGGTGGCTTATGTTGTGTACGGTGTCAAATGCAAGTCGTCGAAATTCTTCCGGCATGTATGGTCGAATGTATGACGTTGATGTTTCGCAGTAAATAGGTGATTGAGATTCGGGCATAGTGACTCGTTTCATTGTTAAGTTGGCTTGTTGTGAGAGTTTCTTGATTGTAGCGCTGTCTTTTTCTTGAGCATGGGCGACTTTTTCATAGTCAATTAGTGATGGGCAAGTGATGCTGTCGACAGGTAGACGACTCAGAAAGTCAGCGACAGTGTTTTCTGCTCCGCTGATGTGTCGAATGTCCGTAGTAAACTCGCTAATGAAGATCAATTGTCTGGCTCGACGCGGTGTTTCAGACGCTGACGGTGGCTTTTGGAGCACGAAGGTCAACGGCTTGTGGTCGGTGAATATGATGAGATCGCGTCCTTCGAACATTTTTCGGAAATGCTTGACCGCCATGTATATTGCAAGTAGCTCGCGGTCGAATGTGCTGTAGTTACATTGTGCATCGGAAAATTTCTTTGAAAAATAGCCGAGCGGTTGCCATTTTCCGTCGATGTGTTGTTGTAGGACAGCTCCTGCACATTTATCAGACGCGTCGCTGAAAATTGCCAGGGCAGCCTTGTGCGATGGGTGAGCGAGCAAAGCGGCGTTTTGGATTGCAACTTTGCAAGCTTCAAACGCTGTTGTCGCTTCGTCGGTCCATTCAATGTTTGTTTTGTCTCTTTTCTTGACGTTGTGTAAGTAGGCATGGAGCGGTGCTTGCATTTCTGCGGCTTTCGGCAAGTGATCGCGATAGAAATTGATCATGCCGAGGAAACGTCTTAATTCTTCAATCGTTTTTGGTTTTTCGTAATTGCAGATTGCTGTGACCTTTTCAGTAGGTGGTTTGATTCCTTCTTTGCTCACAGAGAAACCAAGAAACTGCACTTCCGGTTGGCCGAAGATGCATTTGGCTGGATTGATTGTGATGCCATTTTCTTCTAGTTTTCTTAGTACTATCCGGAGATGCTCCTTATGGCTGGATTCATCACAGGACGCAATAATGAGATCGTCAATGAATGCATAGACGAAATCGAGTCCATGGAGTACTTCGTGGATAAATCGTTGGAAAGTCTGTCCGGCATTTGTTAAACCGGGACACATTCTCGGAAATTCAAATAATCCCATTGGCGTTATGATGGCAGTCTTTTCTATGTCTTCTTCTTTGACCTTGATTTGTTGATAGGCTCGGTTGAGATCAATGGTACTGAATATTGTCTTATTAGACAACTGGAACGTGAAATCTTTTATTCTTGGAATCGGATAGCGATCAGGCGTTGTGACGGCGTTCAATCTCCTATAATCTCCACAAACGCGAAGGTCCCCGTTCTTTTTCGGTACGATGTGCAGAGGCGATGACCAAGGACTTTTGCTTGGACGGCAAAGGCCTTGTTCGATCATGTTTTCGAATTCTTTTTTTACGGCTTCGTAACGGTGCGGTGCGACTGGTCGAGCGCGGCAATGAATAGGCGGTCCAGTCGTTTCAATGTAGTGTTCGACGCTGTGCTTTGTATTAAGTTCCATTGCTGTAAGACGTGTAGTTCCGGGAAATTCCGCTAGTATTTCGTGATAAGATTGCTGTACGTCGATACTACGAATTGTTGGTACGTTGGTTGCTCGGACGTATGAAGTTGTTGATAATTTTGTTATGCCGTCGATCAGTCTTCGGTTTTTGATGTCAACGATGAGTTGGTGGTGTTTGAGAAAATCAGCCCCGATGATAGGTTTGCTGACTTCCGCAATGACGAACTTCCACTTGAACGGACGGCGAAGATTTAAGTCGAGTGTCAATGTTTTTTCGCCGAATGTTGGAATGACAGTATTGTTTGCAGCGTAGAGTTGAAATTTGAGTGGTTTTGACGATTCTCCCTTGTTCCGAGGTAGGACGGATACGTTTGCGCCGGTGTCGATTAAAAACGTTAGTTTTGACGTTTTATCGGTAACGAATAGGCGGTATGAGTTTTCAGATACTACGCTGGGTTCCGCCTCAGCCAGCGCAGGCTCTAGTTTTCCGACTGATTGTTTCGTGGTTTGTATGAACACGGCATGGTGCAACGTCTTGCTTCATCACCAAAACGACTGTGGTAATAGCAGTATGGTGACGGTGATTGACTGCGTGATCTGTTATTATCACGACTCGTAGAACGGTTGCGACGGACGTGCTGGTATTGTTGTTGATGGTTGTAGTGCTCGTTGTATTGCGGATTTTGTCTTTGTGACGACTTAAAAGCGGCAAACTCAAGAGACAATTTTCGTAATTCTTCTGCCAGGAACTGAATATCTATTTGGCCGCGAGACGTGGATGCTGATGATGTCGATACGGCCGAAACTTGCGTAATTGTATCTTCGATCATCTTGTCGGCAAGTAGAGCAAGCTCATCGAGTGCAGTCTGAGTTTTGAATGTTTCACTGATGGTGAGAACGGATCGGATATGCGCTGGTAAATGGTTAGACCACATGAGACGTAACGTGGAATCGGGAACTTTATCGCGTGCTAGACTTTTCATGCGTCGAAGTAGCTGGGACGGCTTCTGATCGCCGAGTTCCGTGTCGGACAGCAACTTCTGCAACTGACGATTGTCTGATTCTTCATAGACGGTGATGAGTCGTTCTTTTAATGCTGTGTACATATCCGCTTCTGGAGGGCTGTATAAGAGGTCGCTAATCTGTTCGATGTCCATCTTGTCGAGCTGAGCAATCACCATCTGGGCTAGCTGGGCTTGGCTACGGTTTAAATCGCTTGTTGCGGCTTCAAAGGTGAGAAACCATAGTCGAACCTTGTCGCGCCAAAAAGATGGGATTCGCAATGGCAAGGTGATACCGGCGACTTCTTGCTGAAACTTTCTCGTGGTCGTATTTTCCTCTGCTTGATTCTGCATTTTGCGCTTGTTGCTGTTCTTATGTAGGGGTCACCACTTTAGGGATCCTTCGTACTGTGGTGGTTATGGAGATTTTTGTGTGATTATTGAAACGCCGGTGGTGTGATTCGTACTGCGTGTTCACAGTGAATGATATTTATTACTAAAAGTTCCGTTATATATACACAACTAGCCTAATCTTCGTTTGACTTCGGCAGGAACTCGGGTCGCTTCGGCAGGCGGCGCGTCGCACGTGGTGTTTAGGATCGGAGAGTCCTGTTTGTTTATTGCGCTAGGAAAGTTCGGCTGGTCTTTGAGCTATTGGGTCGTAAACTGCAATTGTTCTTTTCGGCGTATTTATTCTTTTGTTTCAATGGTGGGAAACGTAGACGATGCAACGGTGAAATATTCCTTTTATTGCTGTGCGTAGTAAAATTGTATTGTTGTTAAAACTGCATTTTATATTTGTTTATCTTCTGGTGTTATGGGAACGAAATATCGTGGGAAAGGACTGTAGTAGCGTAGCTACAAACGCGTAATAAGGATAACCTATTATATGTTGGTACCTATTTTAGGTGGCTCGCTAATATCTAATAGGGGAAAAAGGGATATTAAATAACTTTTGGAACTTGGTTGTTATTGTTAGTTTATTTTATATTAACTCACTCGTAACTTTTACTTAATGACATCCGCAACTGCGACTGCCTGCGTGAGCAGTGTATGCAAAAAAAATGTATTTTATGGACCATATTCCTCGTTTTGGTTGCGATTGCGATCAATGGGTTTAGTGGAAAAAATGTTTTGTCCCATTATATGTATTTTCAGTTGAAAATAAGGTTTAAAACTGTATTGTTCTGAAAAATTTGATGTTCTCAAAACATAACGTTAAGCAAACGTTGATAAACATACAATTCACTTTACCTAAATCTTTGCACGACTTTTTAAGCATTCTGCCATTATATCCAGCCATTAGCAGTTTATCGAAATTTTTAGTTTTTTTCTACACATATTGTATGGTAGAATTTTTATCTGTAAATATAGGCAGCCCCAACGAATGACTTTGCAAAAATGGCAACATCACAGCTGCCATTTTAAAAAAAAGAAACAGTCGGCCACGCTTGCTAGAAGTCGTTTCACTTTTTGGGGACCTATTTTCCCCCTTTTTATTCATTCTAATATTACTGTAAATAATCCAACCGGTGCATTACATACTTCAGTTTTTATATCAAAATTAAAAATGGCTGATTTAGACGATTTCTTCGCAAAAAAAGATCGCAAAAAGTCAAAGGCGGTGAAGAAATTTGCAACTGCTGATGAATTAGCTAAGAAATTAGATGAACCTAAACAGAAATCAGATGTGAGGCCGAAGAAGGAGCGGCCGGCACAAGAGGGCGATGAGCCAGGAAGAGCTGGGGTGAGTTTCGCACGGTAGCGCTGAGAAAATTGCACATCTGCGAGCGCCTTCGCTTAGCTGTCAAATTGTGGTTTATACTGTTACACGTTCAATCTTGTAATATTCGGAATGTCTAGCGCATAAAAACTGCATCTGAAAGCCTGGTGACCTAGATCTCATGCCCGTGATTTTGGCCACCCATAATTTCATACGAACATTCACTCACGCCTTTCGTGGTAGAATCATCTTTTGTCACGTTTTGTCATGACACAGAGCGAGTAAGACGAAATAAACAAAGTTGAACTGTAAAGATGGTTTAATTCGTATGTAATTAGTGGTTTTAGGTCAAGTTCTCAACAAAGAAAGTGATTCTCTGAGTCACCAGTCTTCAATTGCATTGCTTTGGTTCAAAATACTCATGTCTACATTTATCTTGATGGTAAAGTTGATTTGTGAAGTCAAAGACCTTTAAATTGTGATAAATTAGCTCAGATAATCCTTTGTCAATGTAAGGCCCAACTTTTGTTGTGTTGCTTAACTTTTTAACCAACAAAAAGGGGTTCTCAAGTCAATGCATATTTTTACATGGATTGATTTTGAAATGGAATGCAAAATGTTTACTTATTTCTGACATGCACAATATTTGCATAATTAAAGAACAAGGACAAACACACATAAACACTTATGGTAGTTGTAGTTTTCATACTACTTTGACTTGTACATGTGCACACAGAACTCTAATGGCTGATCCTGACCAGTTATCCAGACCAGTTATACTAGGGCTTGACATATTACTACTAAAATGAAATATTATGACATGACATATCGATCCACAACAGCGGATCAGGATCGATTATTAATTTCGGTCGTTATGCAATTTATCCGTGAGATTGGGCAGTCATTTGCTTAGAAGATGGGATGGGTATATGTCAAATTGATTATAGTAATATGATAGACTAGATGACTCGGCAATTTCGTAACATTTTCATGTAATTTAGGTATCACGAGTTGCCATTAATATTCATATTCCCATATCCCAATGTGTACAACCAAACTAGATAAATCTTATTAGTAAAGCTAAATAAAAAATATCTGACTATTAGACAACAAAAAAAGCTTGGGATTTTAGTGAACTTGCTCCAATTCAATCAATTAGTAATAAGAATAAAATTGTAAATGTGATCGCTGCAAAAAAATTACCAGCCGGGCGTTTCTTGCCTGTTCTTTTGCCGGCGTAAGGAGGTTGGAACAGGCGTAGCTAGTTTCAAGTTGACATTTTAAAGTGATCACAATGTATCCTATTGAATAAAAATGATTTGAATTTTGCCAGTTTGACAAGTTAGCCGTAGTAAACTTTGAAGTATACAAAAACTTTTAGTTTTCACAACTTGTGCTAAGGGTACAGCATTCATTAACCTGTCATTGGTGTCGATTCGGTTTTACATTCTCCTGAACTAAATTAAATTTGATAGGTCTAATAGTATTGCTGTCTTTTTCTAACCACTGAAGTAAAAAAAGGACGGCATTACTATTAGACCTGTCAAACTTAGTTTAGTTTTAGAGAATGCAAAACCGAATGGTCACCAATCTCTAACATCACTAAACAATAGAGGAATTATATGTGGGGATTTTCCGCACGATTTATCTTTCCATACACTTTGTGTATACATAGATAACAAACCATCACAAACCTTCTAATGCTATAATACAGTAATACCACAGTAAAGTAAGAACAGTAGGTTAGCTAAGGCCGTTCGACGAGTTAATTGCCTACTCTTGCGGTGATGCATAGGCGGCGCGTTCCGTACTGAGTGCATGGCCGCGGCCCCGTTCGTTTGTGATTGTGTGCGTGAAAAGTGCATGCGTACACGGCGCCGCTACTCTCGCACACATTCAAACCGGGCGGCGGCCGATTTGTATGAAGCTGAACTACTACCCTTTACTATGGTAATACCCCGACTTACGCTGCCCGTTTTACGCGAATTCGGAAATATGCAGTTTTTGTTTTTGATGGCTGCGCGCATCAGCTCTCCCACTCCGCCCTGTTATTGTATCGCTTTTATTAAGAAGAATGTGAATTGATTTGTCATCTACCATTTTATTACACACTAGCTGTTCCCCGCGGTTTCACCCGCGTGGGCTACAGTTTATCGCGATAAAAAGTATGCTATGTCCATGCCCAGGGTTTTAACTATCTCCGTACCAAATTTCATTTAAATCGGTTCAGTAGTTTTGGCGTGAAAGCGTAACAGACAGACAGAGTTACTTTCGCATTTATATATGAAGGGTCCACTGCAATAATGATGAATGTCCATTTTTTTTTAAATCTTAACGAGTAATACCATTTGGTCACATAACATTATATTTAGAAATCTTGTTAGCATACTTAGCAATATCGCTTGCAGTCTTGTGATAAATATGTTTTAAATATTTTGGCTACACGGCTAGAACGCTCAACGTCACAGGTGTTCACGACTATAGTAACAAATTATAATCTTCGGGTCTGAGGTTTTTTACACCGTTTATAAATTTAAAACCCAATTATCTCAAAACTAATGTTAAAGGACATTCATCATTATTGCAGTGGACCCTTCACATAAGTAGGGATGTTTCTTCTAAATTGTCCCAGCAGTGGGAAACTGGGAACGTAATAAGCTGATGATGATGATTGTTTCAATAACAGGAAGAAGAGGAATGGAAAGAATACGAGGAGACGGTGAAGGACTACACGGGGCTGAAGATCCAGGTGCTGCAGGGAGGGAACAGCCAGCCGGACTCGGGGCGGGACTCCGCCGCCGAGGACTCCGCCCCCGAGGGGGGCAAGGTTAAGGGACCTTGGAACAAACCTGTCAGTATTATAATTTATATATCAACTAGTGTTATAAGGTCACGTAGTCCGCATGGGGGAGGATCGGGCGGCAAAGCGTTCTTATTTGGGACGACCGAATGGCCGTAGGCCGGTCGGACGCCCTAGATACCGCTGGAAGGACGCGGTGGATGCGGACCTGCGCGAGCTCCACACTCTCAACTGGGCTGAAATCGCTCAAGATAGAGAAGAGTGTTGCTCTCTCGTTTCGGAGGGCAAGACAAACTTTGGGTCGCTGAGCCATCGGAATTAGTTAGTTAGTGTTATAAGGTCGGTTGTGCGCACAGATTTAGACTAAATCTGTGGCTGTGTTATTACGACTTTTCAGGAGAGTGAAAAGAAAAAACGGCCAAGTGCGAGTCGGACGAAAAAAAAACAAGTCTGTTGTATGGGAGCCCCGTTCAATATTTATTTTATTCTGTTTTTGTTGTTATAACGGCAACAGAAATACGTTATCTGTGAAAATTTCAATTAAAACAAAGTCGCTTCCCGCTGTATGTCCCTATGTACGCTTAGATCTTTAAAACTACGCGACGGATTTAGGATTTAGACAGCAATAGATAGAGTAATTCAAGAGGAAGTTTTATATGTATAATACATACATATTATAGTGCAGAAAAGCTGAAAAATTCAAAGATTTGTAAAATACTGCTCCGAGTTTTATAGCGATGATGGCTCAGTGGTAGTGACGTCGGCTTGCGATCCGTGGGACGTGGGTTCGAATCCTACAATGAGCTTGAGCTTTCGGTGAAGGAAAACATCGTACGTTACTGGGTAAATAAAAGTACACGCAACCAAAAAGCGCTCCACACTTTTTGAATTAACCATTATATCGTAACTCAAGTCAATTTAATTATTTTATATTTTTCAGTGCGTTTTTAAAGTGTTTTTTTTTTAGTTTTTTAAACTATATATTATTATTTTCATTACGATGATATTGTCATGTAAAGTGACTCTTCCCGTTTGTCCCCAGGCGGAGGCCGAGGCGCCGCCGCCTCCGCCGCCGGTGGAGGCTCCGCCCCGCGAGGCCCCCAAGCCCTCCGTGTACGTGCCGCCCGTGTCGCGCCTCCGCTCGCAGCCCGAGCCCACGCGTCGTCCGCAGCCCGTGAGTATACATATTCCTATACGTTTATCGTTAATAGAACAGTTTTTGAGTCTAAAACAAAAAATGCTAAAATAAACAATGCTTCTTTGCTATAGGATTGACTTTTCTCTGCACTTTTGGACATTGCCATAGTACCACACAGCATGATATAGGCACATCAGCCTCGCCTCAAGCTGCTCATCATTATCAGCCTTTCACGTTCCCACTGCTGGGACTCCGGCCTTCTCTCAGAGAGAGAGTATGGGCTGTAATCTACCACGCTGGCCCAGTGCGGGTTGGTAGATGTTGCATGCCCTTGAATGTTGTAGTTCTTGGACATGCCGGTTTCCTCACGATGTTTTCCTTTTCTGTTTTGAGCGATAGCAAATCCGCACATAACTTATTGAGTCATAGGTGCGAGGCCGAGAGGATTCGAACTCGGTGTCGGCGTCTTGTAAGTCGCACGCCTAACCGTTCGGCCACCATCGCTGCAAGCTACTCACCTATGACTAAATAAATAATAGAAACCACTCTAATAACTGGACTATAATTTAGACTTGTCGTAGAATTGTCGTTGACAGACTGATGTTATGTCAATTAAGGAATAATCTAGGTCATGATGATGCGCCACCTAGCGTGAAAATAAGTTATATTTTCGTCCCTATTTAATTATCTAGCAGTAAGCAAAAAAATGTAAAATCGATTGCGCCCAAAAAAATCACCTGCCGAAAGTTTCTTGCCTTTGGATTTTGTTGAAGAAACATACACATTTCGAAGGAGTTGCTGACTTTACGGAGCCTAGTAGCGGGTACAGCAATTTCAGCTCTGTTCCTATTAATATTCAAATTGTGATAATCACTTCTCGTTTTGAAGCTGTTAAGGGCATTTTCTGCATGCATACATTACATTTTCATAACTTACGTCGCGTGTCGCGTTCCAGAAACATCTGCCGGACATCCACAACGACGACTACTTCCCGGTGCTTGGCGCGGGCAACAAGCGCGGCGGCGGCTGGAGCACCGCGGCCGGCGGGGCCAGCGCCGCGCCGCGCCCGCCGCAGCGCACGCCGCTCGCGCTCGGGAACCGCTTCACCACGCTGCAGGACGACAGCTAGCCAGGTACTACCCGACACACCCGGGTAGGAGGTAGCTACACAAGTCTACTACCCAACCCATCCAGGTAGGAGGTAGCTAGATAAGTCTACTACCCAAGGCACCCTAGTTGGAGCACCGCGGCTGGCGGGGCCAGCGCAGCGCACGCCGCTGGCTCTCGGGAACCGCTTCACCACGCTGCAAGACGACAGCTAGCTAGGTACTACCCAACACACCCGGGTAGGAGGTAGCTACACAAGTCTACTACCCAACTGAACCACAGTTTGGTTTACACAGCTAGCGAAGTCTACTATCCAACCAGCCAAGTTTACTACACAACTGAACCCTGGTTGGTTGGGTTAGTAGATGGACTGGTGTCACTTGCTGTAGCGCAGTCCGCTACCACTTGGGAACTGATTCAGCATGCTACAGGACGACAGCTAGCCAGGTATGATGAGCACTACGGGCTTAGTGGAGGTCAACTATCCGACCAGGGCGAGTTGAGTAGTAGGCAGCTAGCCAAGTCTACTACCTAACCCACTTGGTTGGGTAGTAAATAACGATAATGCACAACAAGCATTGTGTAGTATATTATCAATGTGCATGGTGCAGAGCCTCTAGTTGCAACGCACGCCACTCGCGTTCACCACGCAGCAGGACAACAGCTAGCTAGGTAGGTATTCTCCGTAGTCTCACCGCTGGGGTAGTGTGGGTAGTAGGCTGACACATCTCCTTAGAAATGGAATGGTTTGGGAAGTAAGCGACACAAATGCTATCAGAAGTCGTCTTTAGCAACCCTTCTGCGCTGCTTTTGACTATAGCTTTTATATTAAACTGATACAACACATTTCCGTTGCAGATAACTCGAAGCAGTTTGATACGCAGCATTGAAGTGAAGTGACACCGACTCGCGAGCGATCGGTCCGGTCACATTGTACGAATCAAACCGAACAATAAGTGTTTCAACCCATTCTTTACGCCACGGACATTGACTATGGCGCCGCGGGCAGTTGCTTGTTCCGAAAACGTTTCGTTCATACCAATATGATGTACTTTATTTATATGTACAGTGTTTCAGAAACAGTTCTAATACTAGGTTCACAATTTTATTGATGACTGAAAAAACAGGAAATGCATTGGTTGGCGGGGTGAATGACCGCGCGGTACATTGAACTCGGCAGCGAGCGCACGGTGCGTTGAGTCGTCGCGTCGAAACTAGTAATACTTCTATACTTCTAAAGACGCGAGACGCGTTTGTACGTTTAAGAGAGACTTAGTCTTGCGAGTACAAGGGTGAAACCTAGTTTTAAAGTCTGTTGCAGTATATACGTTTCACCTCTAGACTTGACCTGCCCGATTCACGTTAGTATCGCGAATTTGCAAAGGTCGTTGAACAAATGTTGTTCAGTAATCGTTTGTGAACTCGATTGTTTAGTGTTGTACACTATTTCTGGAACGTTGTATTTGTATGTACATCAGTGCTCTGCAGGCTTGAATTTAAGTGTACCTATTGTTTACATTTTTATGATTTAAATACCTAATTCTGTCAAAGATATCAGCGTGCAGTGTAATTCGGAATATAACATGTTTGTAAAACAAATGACCCGACGCGTCAAAGTGGTCAATCGCCCTTTAAATACGAGAGCCCGACGAAAAAAAAAGAGAAAAATTGACTGGTCTTCGCACGAGGTATCTTAATTTTGTAAGTTCTATTTTTGTTCATTATTCTTTATATATTATTGTGATTGTTTCATCATCATCCGAATAGCCAATTTCTTTCCTACTGCTGCGTCATAGGCCTTAAAGTACAGGCCAATCTACCACATCCATCGAGCCACCTCTGCTTGTAATGCGATTGCTTAGCAAAAGGTAAATAATAATTAATCTGATTAGATATTTTAATATTGTATATTAAAATGTTACACTACTATATACCGGGCGTAAATACCGGGTTTCTAAAATCTCGTTAAATATCGGAATCTTGGACAATGTTTCCGATCTTCCAATACCGGTATTGAGAGAACCATCTCGGTATAAGGATATTATCAATATCGTGATACCGCGATTGGGTTCTCTTTGATTGGATTGAAGTTTCTTTTCTTTGTATTAGAGCTAGATTTAACAATTTAGGCATGTCCTGCGCAGCAGAACGCGTTTCTAGCGGTGTTGACTAGATGTTATGTCGAATTCAACAGTTTAGTGGTCGGAACTAGTTAATATAAACTTAAAACTTGCTAAAAACGCAAGTGCGGGGCGTTTTTATTCACACAAATGTTCATTACTGGTATTCAGAGATTGGACATCCAATATCGGATTTAATACCGGTATTAAGAAAGGCACGCCCTATACTACTAACGACTGAAATTGATAATCGGTCCTGATCCGTTATCCGTGTTTTTGGATCGATATGTCATGTCATAATATGTCATTTTAGCACTATTTTATGACATGACATATCGATCCAAAACCGCGGATAACGGATCAGGATCGATTTTTAATTTCGGGCATAAATGTTGCCATGCTAACTGACTTACAAATTGGGTTGTGTATTTACAATAGACAATTATCCCGTGTGTTGCCTAACTTAATCGTTACATTTGGTGCATATTTTATCTATGGTACTATATAATATATATATGTATATGGTACAGTTTACTACGAATTTGCGTGTAAATAGTGTTGTACTCTAGTTTCTAAGTTGTAACTCTGGTTACAAAAAAAAATATAGTGATAAATTGATTAGACGTTACACAGTTCTGAAGTTGTAATTACCTGTTACAGTGTCCGGCCGAATTTTCGGTTTCGGCTGGAAATCTAGTTTCGGTTTTTGCCATTTTCTGCGTGCACGAAATGTAGTTTGTTTTCGGCTCGGTACGGTAACGCTAAGGTTTTAGGGATGACTGGAGTATGCTTGGTTGCTTGGAATTCGGCTTGTTTGCATATTCCGATTTGGTGTCAACCATGCAGTGATCTACTATAAACAGATTTATGGAAAGACGTTGTGACAAGTTGTCCTCTATTTTTCCGCCATTTTGTTTTTTGACGATTCTGCCCCCACAAGTGAAAACTACTTGAAAAACGTCTTAGAACCGAGATAATAAATGTTGAAACATAACTTTCAACTCGGCTATCTCAATTCAGAGACGCTTCAAGAGTTTTTGCTTGAAAAACATTTCTGTTTGTTTCCATTCTCTCTCTTATATTATATCTATGCTTGGACAGTGGCCGCAAAATCGGCAAAAAATAAAATGGCGGACAAAAAGGGGACGATCTCCGTTATCCTAACTCCTTTCAGTTTCGGCCGAAATTTGGCAGAGCAGCCGAAAGTTCGGTTTCGATTTCGGTCGGACACCATTATTGTTAATAGCATAGAAAATACTAGTAGATAGGGAATATACTAAAGATATGAACGGTTAGGCAACATGCCCACTCAATTTGTAAGGGTAACATTGTTCAGGCCCGCAGAGCATTCTTCCAATAACTCAATCAAAATGTAATAACAACGATAGACAATAAATTTGTGCTTTGTAATATTTGCATTTTTCATTCGTAAACGTATTTAGCACATATTACAAGTTAATCGAAAAACTGGTTTCTAATTTCTGTTTTTTTTTCCTAAATAAAAATAGCAAAGGAAAGCAACTGTCTTTGTAAAAAAAAAGTGTAAAACGAGTGTGTGAAAAAAAAAATACTTTTTACGTTTATATAATTATATATATTAAAGAAAATATTGAAGATGTGTCTTGTATGTTGCGTGGATGGACAATTAGGGGTATTTGGTGAACATATTTATATAGAGCCGAAACAAAAAAACAGCATAAGTGTATAAAATATAATATGGGACAAGTGAAGACATAAAATATTAAAGTTGTTTTGTTAAAAGTATGTTATTACCGTAATGAAGATGTGTTTTTTTATCGGTTACCTTACGTTGTGAGCTCTTGAAATAAATTCTGATGTTGGCGATCATTCAAACACATGTACCATAGTAATAAATTATGTATTTAAAACCTATTTTGTGTTTTTTTGACCTCTCGAAGACCACATACCCAAATTCGACACTAAGTTTATAAATGAAAGAATGAGACTGGTATCACAGTAAAGTAAGAACAGTAGGTTAGCTAAGGCCGCTCGACGAGTTAATTGCCTACTCTTGCAGTGATGCATAGGCGGTGCGTTCCATACTGAGTGCATGGCCACGGCCCCGTTCATTTGTGATTGTGTGCGTGAAAAGTGCGTGCGTACACGGCGCCGCTACTCTCGCACACATTCAAACCCGCGGCAGCCGATTTGTATTAAGGTAACTACTACTTTACTATGCTGGTATTCTGGAACGACGCTCAAGTAACAATCACTGATTTGAGTTAGTCATTTCATACGGTTGTGTGAGTTCACTACATTCACCATTCATCGATCCCTATTCGAGAGAAAGCTTCTTCAGTTCACACGAAAGATGCAATAAACCAAAGTATCAAGACTTCCTACTAATTTGAAGCCAAACCATAAACAATTCCTCGAAATTTGAGTTGACAGATGACATTTTTTTCGTGGCCATATGAAAATCGCCATTAAACTTTTTTTGCCTTCATATCCTGGTAGACCTATAATTTTCTTCATTTTAAACCCCTTTTTTGTATCGGGTCAGCAGGGAAAATTATTACAGCCCGATGAAAACAGAACGAGTGAAAGTATGCAGCTGGCTATGGTGTGAGAGCAGGAAGAGTTTATTTATAAAAATCGAATATTCCATACTTATTCTACTAGGTACATACTAGAAATACGCAAGTTTGTGTTGTGTCATTTTAACTTAACTTTGGATAAGTGACATCTATCTACGGTTTCGGAACTAAAATACGTCATGGTGACGTCACGGAGTAAGTATAGTGGATGTTTTCCTAGAAACATACTAGATGGCGCTGCAAACGTAAGTTAGAATTTTTGCACATTTTTAAGGTTTTTGCTATAATTATAGATTATTTTTGTAAAAATACTATTCCATAATGTTTTCTACAGCTTTACGTTATTGTTTTATTGGTTTATGTATGCTATTTATAAAAATGTATGGTACAAAAAGTAAATTTACCTACATCGCGCAAACGAAAGTTTTGTGTCATTTACACATTTATACAAGTTTTGAAACATTTATACTGTACTTGCTTCGGCAGTACATATACTAAAACTAGCTGTTCCCTGCGGTTTCACCCGCGTGGGCTACAGTTTATCGCGATAAAAAGTATCCTATGTCCTTCCCCGGGGTTCAAATTATCTCTATACCAAATTTCATTTAAATCGGTTCAGTAGTTTAGGCGCGATAGCGTATATATTCCGTATACTCCAAAATTATTCCCGCACTTCGGTGCCCCCTCAACGCGTTACCTGCTGTAGGTACCCATTATCCTATTTTAATTCTAAGTTAATTTTTCTTGGACCGCACGTTTGAACCGCGCAGTTAAAGGTCTTTCTGGTCCGCGACCGCACTTTACCTATTTCATAGATTCTCCCGGTACCCCCCTCACCTCACCGCGTTTCCCGCTGCGCTGCGGTGCGGCGGTTTTATTTTTCTACTACTACTTACATTTTTAAACTCGTGATATCTTTCGAATGGAATGTCCGAATTGAATAATTCAAAAAGTTATATAAAGGCATTGAAGCAGTTTTGAATAAGAAGTAATTTATTTTGATAAGGATTAATACCAAGATACAAATAAAGAGCCTTTTCTAGCGGCGGCATTAAAAATTATTTTTTTAAAATAAAAGATCACTTATTGTGGCATAACTATAATAGTTAGACATATGCTCTCGCGGACTTTTTTGTAGATCTAAATGAGACCTACAAACCCGTAATACATTATTTTGTTCTAGTGTCAATAGTTTTTGCAGCGCACGCAAAAATAGGTTTTCGATTTCACACCTTGGGTTGCAAAATAGCAATTTTCTTACGGATCCCTAATTTTTTTGGAAATAAAATATAGCCTATAGCCTTCCTCGATAAATGGGCTACCCAACACTGAAAGAATTTTTTAAATCGGATCAGTAGTTCCTGAGATTAGCGCGTTCAAACAAACAAACAAACAAACAAACAAACAAACAAACTCTGCAGCTTTATAATATTACTAGCTGTTCCTCGCGGTTTCACCCGCGTGGGCTACAGTTTATCGCGATAAAAAGTATCCTATGTCCCTTCCCCGGGGCTCAAATTATCTCTATACCAAATTTAATTTAAATCGGTGCAGTAGTTTAGGCGCGATAGCGTATATATTCCGTATACTCCAAAATTATTCCCGCACTTCGGTGCCGCCTCAACGTGTTACCTGCTGTAGGTACCCATTATCCTATTTTAATTTTATTCTAAGTTAATTTTTCTTGGACCGCACGTTTGAACCGCGCAGTTAAAGGTCTTTCTGGTCCGCGACCGCACTTTACCTATTTCATAGATTCTCCCGGTACCCCCCTCACCTCACCGCGTTTCCCGCGGCACTGCGGTGCAGCGGGTTTCTATTTCTACTACTACTTACATTTTTAAACTCGTGATATCTTTCGAATGGAATGTCCGAATTGAATAATTCAAAAAGTTATATAAAGGGATTGAAGCAGTTTTGAATGAGAAGTAATTTATTTTGATAAGGATTCATACCAAGATACAAATAAAGAGCCTTTTCTAGCGGCAGCATTAAAATTAAATTTTTAAAATAAAAAAAAAAATTATTGCGGCATAACTATAATAGTTAGACATATGCTCTCGCGGACTTTTTTGTAGATCTTAATAGGACCTACAAACCCGTGATACATTGTTTTGTTCTAGTGTCAATAGTTTTTGCAGCGCACGCAAAAATAGATTTTCGATTTCACACCTTGGGATGCAAAATAGCAATTTTCTTACGGATCCCTAATTTTTTTGGAAATAAAATATAGCCTATAGCCTTCCTCGATAAATGGGCTATCCAACACTGAAAGAATTTTTCAAATCGGATCAGTAGTTCCTGAGATTAGCGCGTTCAAACAAACAAACAAACAAACAAACTCTGCAGCTTTATAATATTAGTATAGATTGGAACGATACAGAGAAGATTAGCATGGCCCCTGCGCAAGGATGACACGCAAAATCGTGAAGCGTTCCACATTTTTTGAAGAGTTTTATGATTAAATTGAAAGATTTTCTTTTGCAAAAAATCTGATTTACGTTTTTTGAAAACTGCAATAAGTATCACGGAGCTTTTGGGAAACTAGCGTAGCTGACTAATTAGTTATTATAGGGAGGTTGTTAATATAGCTTTATGTGTAGGGCCCTAACGCTAATTAAATTTTTATAAATATGGCCTTATGTACCAATTTATTTGAATATGAAATATTATTAATCTACATATATAAATATGTATGTGCCTCTACTAATTTATATGTACAGATTTGATTATTTGTTTGTTCCTGATAAACTTAAAAACTATTGAAACGATCTTGAGGAAATTGGGTTTGGAGTTTTGGTGATAAGTTCTGGGGTTCTGGGGAAGGACATAGAACGCTTTTTATCGCGTACTGCAGTCCATGCGGGTGAAACCGTGGGGAACAGCTAGTTATGGCTATATACAAATTAAATACAAAATTAATGTTTTATACAATAATTATATTATATTCAATACCACACAGCATGAAAAGTAGGTACAGAAGGTATTTTTTAAACTTTAATCTGTAAAATAAAATATAATAATAATTTGGCACCTTAATTAAAATTAAAATTATTAGATACTGAAATTTTCTTCCAGTCTCCTCAAATGGTCAACACTAGTTTCTTGTGGTGGACTGCTATGGCTCAAAATATTATTTTTATACACATCTAACCCCCTCTGTGCTGTCGCCATATTGTGATAAACTTCGCGCGGCAACAGTCTATTTTGCGCGGGAATTTTCACATTTGGCGCCATGTTGCTTGTCAAAAAACCTCTTTCGTAGTACTGAGGTGGGGTTAAAAAAGGCGGGATATCCAGTTTGGGCATAGTGCGGAAAACGTTTCGATCGACTTGATTTATTTGATTGTGCGATTTCAGCCATTGCTGTTGTTGCGGTGGCAGTCTATTTGGGTAGTTGAAGATCCAGAGGCGATCGCCGACGAACATGGGCCGTGGGGCGACGATGCCGAGGCTGCTGTAGTACTGCTGAGCGAGTAGCTCCACATCGTTTGTGTATTTTCGCTTCCATTTCGTTCGACGGTTTTGGAACCATATCTTTATCTGAAACAAAACAAAATTTTGTAATTTAGCTCTGAATAAACTACTCCAGGTTCTAGGCTAGAAGGCGAGTTATTTTGCGATTTGGTTCAATTTATCTAGTTCGCAAATAGTTCAGGAAAAATTGAGTCATTCTGATGTTGATGTTATGTTTCCATGATCATCGGACAAGCAAATTAAAAAGTAGAAAAGACATTACCACTTTTTCTTTTTTTTTTTTTTTTTTGACTTTATCAACTGTAAGGAACTTCTTATTTCAAAAATTTACTGTTATGTCTTTATGCCCAATGAGTGTTATGATGATTATATATTTTTTTGATTATTGAGTTAAAGGTTGTCTTAAGATTTCAAATCAAGTATGGCACTTTCGTTAAAATGAATGATGATGATGTCTTCTTACAGAGAGTTGAATTTTTTCTGTAATATCAGTATAGGAACTAATCATTTAACAAATTTTCTCGCAATTCTATTTTGCATATTGGTGTCGATTCGGTTTTGCATTTTCTTAAACTAAACTAAGTTTGACAGGTCTAATAGTAATGCTATCCTTATTTTACTTCAGTGGTTAGAAAAAGACAGCAATACTATTAGACCTGTCAAATTTAGTTTAGTTTAGGAGAATGTAAAACCGAATCGACACCATTGTCTCCACCTCTAAATGTAATGACTTAGCCACACTTGTGTTTATTGTATCAATATTGGTGTCGAATATGTTGTGGATTTTCTAAAATTATACTAAATTTGACAGATCTAAAAGTAATGCCGTCCTTTTTTACTTCCTTGGTCAGAAAAGGACAGCAATACTTTAAGACCTGTCAAACTTAGTTTAGTTTTAGGAAATGCACAACAAAATCGACACCATTGACTCATTTATCTAAATAAGTGGGTGCGTATTACTGTATATTATTATATACCTGTGTTTCAGTAAGTCTCAGCTGTCTCGCCAGCCTTCCTCTTGCGGCTACAGACAGGTACCGATTCTTCTCGAACTCCGCCTCCAAGCTCTTGATCTGCTGCGCACTGAACGCCGTTCGTGCGCGCTTGCCTCGGGATAGTGATGATCCTAGGGACGAAAATTAATATAATTTAATAAATCGATTTTATCAATCATATTTATTTATCACTGAAAATGGTGTAGATTCTGTTTTGTTTTCCTAATCTAAACTAAGTTTGACAGGCCTAAAAGTATTTCTGTCTTTTTAATATTTTCTATCATAAATATGTTAATTAATTTAGTCAGTTGCAATATATTTGAGAAATCTTACGTTTTCTGCCTAAATAAGGTTCGTCCTTGGTTAGGGTGGGGAGGGGTTCAGATATCATCACGATTGACCTCTTCTCAGAGGGAGTCACGTGTATGTATTTGCGTGATTTTTTTTCATACAACACTATAAAACACTAATATTTTACGAATGACTATCGGTAATCAAACGCAATGAAGTAATATGGTCATCAGAATTTGTTTTTATAGAAAAATACGTAGTGTTTTTTACCGTTTATATAAAAAATGCATCAGATGTGGGGTAACTTAGGACCTCGCTACGTATCAGCATAGGGGAAGGTAGGGTTTAAAGGTGGTCTAAAACTTCAAACCACCAAATACTTCTCGCTATCAATCACCTTTCTCAGCTGCTAATAGTTCGCATAGATTGATTACGCCTTTGTAATGTTCGCTTTCTCAGCTGAATAATGAATGATCATTATAACAAGACAGACGTACATAATAGTAGATAGAATATGAATAAGTATCTACATAATTATTCCGTCTACATTTTTTATAAGCTGCTGTAAAAAATGTTCGAACCGAGACAAAGAATGAGTACATCCCATGTATCAAAAGTTTTGACAAGATACAGTATTAAAGTTCAAATGTTTTAAGTTTTTAACATGCCAATAAATCACTGAAAGCCGAGCCAAGAAATACGAGCAAGAAAAAAAACGTAAAAAACTATCACCACTTCGCACCTCTCCGGCTCATTTGAAAGCACACCATGATTCCGTGCGGTATTTTTGGCGCCAATTAATATGTTATTTTAGCTGCTTCTAAATGACAGTCGTTTATTTGGAATCAAATTCGAACTTCAGGTTGCTGCCATGATTACGGTATTTTCTAATTGGTAACGCACTGTGCAATGTTGCGATATATTTTACTTTGAAGAAAAACAATTTAACTGGAAACGAACTCCGGTATTTTTCATAAAGTAAACTTTTCAAATGACAGCCTGTAAAAAGTCACCGTTGTTCCCATAAATTCTTTTCTGTTGGTAAACATCTGAAAATTAAAATACTTATTTCAAGCAATATTTCGTATTAACGATTCATTCAAAGGAGAAACATCGTTTTATTTAATTTATTTACGACCTGCCAACGACATGGCGTCTCAAACGATGCCCTGTCCCCGCCATCGCGACTCAAATTAGCCATTTCAATTGGTTTCCTGACGTCCAATGCACACAAACAAATAAACCATTTGACTGCACGCACACACGCACACCTCTTAAACGCGCACTGATGTCTCATTTTCTAAATTTGTTACGAAAAGATAAATCTCCTCGCGTCCCAAGTCTCGTTAGCTAAATATTTCTGCCCCGTAATTATTCACCGGTTAGAAAAAAAAAGGAAATAAACATGAAAAGAAATGTCTCGTGAGTGAAATTTAGTAAGTGGCTGGAGCTCATTAAAAAGCTGTAAAATTCTATTACCAGAGAGCGGATGAGAGAATCCTGAACGCGGTTAACTCTGTCAGCGCTGAAAGCAAATTTAAATTTTACTGCTATCGAGTCAACGGTCAATCGAAATTACGCTTTATGAGCGGGCAGTAAAGACCTTTATCAATTTTCGTAGATGAAAATAGTTGGCAGCGGACAATGGCGCGAAACAAAGACATCGCTCGTTGACAACTGACGATAAATTGACATTAATTGCTTTACTGCTGTCAAAGTGGTTTGCATACGTGTTTTGTCACTTGTTTTTGTCTAGGCAGATTATAGGGATTATTTTAGACGCTAATAATTTATTCTGTACATAATTGCGTTTGATTTGATTTAGTGACTGTCAGAGTACGTAGATCGCTCAAGAGCTATAGAGATGGAAAGTGATCTAGTTCAGAATTAGATCATCATTCATTACATTGTTCCCATCATTAGACCAAGTGGATGAATTAGAATTTTCTTTGAGGATTTTAAGATGACAATCGATATGGCGCAATGAGCGAATAGCTGACTGCAAAGCGTGAACGGGTTTGATTCCCGCTACTGTACAAATGTTTGTGTATTAAAAAAAAAAGCGTACGTAGGTAAGTATTTTTTCCGTGTAGGGCCATTCAAGTATTACGTAAGCAGATTTTTTTTACAATTACTTATAATAATTATATACCCTAGATACATATAGGGAATCCTAGTTGTTTTTGCCAGAGCTATCATCAGGTCGCTATCGACATCAAGCCCATTTCACTGTTTAGTTTTTTTTTAATGGTATAAAAAATAAAGCGAAAATGCAAACGCTTTCCCCCTTGACATCTCTCTATGCCCCCTTGGGAGGCGTGCCCCCCTGGTTGGGAACTCCTGCTATATAAAATTGTGCACTGGGTTTTCTTGTTGCATATACCTTTCTTATTTTACTGAACTAAAACGATCTAACTGTATAAACAAACCGATTTGACAAAATAAATGTTGCTGCAATTTATTATCGTTAAAGAAATTAAGAGACTTGTATTTCATTTTAATGAATTAAGGCCCGGGTATCTACTACCAAACCAATCCATTAATTTTAATGATTAATGCCCGAAATTAATAATCGATCCGATCCGTAATCCGCGGTTTTGGATCGATATGTGATCATCATCATCATCATCAGCCTTTCACGTTCCCACTGCTGGGACTCCGGCCTTCTCTCAGAGAGAGAGTATGGGCTGTAATCTACCACGCTGGCCCAGTGCGGGTTGGTAGATGTCGCATGCCCTTGAATGTTGCAGTTCTTGGACATGCCGGTTTCCTCACGATGTTTTCCTTCACCGGTTTGAGCGATGGCAAATCCGCACATAACTTATCAAGTCATAGGTGCGGGGCCGAGAGGATTCGAACTCGGTGTCGGCGTCTTGTAAGTCGCACGCCTAAACCGTTCGGCCACCATCGCTCGCGATATGTGATAATATCATAATATCTCATTTTATTACTAGGGCTTAACATATTACTACTAAAAGGATCGATCCAAAACCGTGGATCATATATTATTTTGGGCATAAAAGAAAAATATGTATAAAACTTAAGTTCAATTCGTAACATGTCCTTCAAATAGACATGAATCTTCGAAAATCAAATAGTAAAAAAAAAATAATAATTATTGCCACTACACAGAGACTTATCCTAGGTTCCAGCAAATCAAAATAAAAATCATAGAATCTTAATAGGGTATCACCATAAAGAAAAAAAAAAGAAATATATCTGATACTCTGTGCCTTAACAGTTTAACAGACGCGGGGTTCGCGTCGTGTAAAATGCTCCTAAAATACATATTAGTGTGTGTAAAAAATTACATCCGGAGTCCGACTCTGTTGTTTTCTCGACTTTGTGCAATAAATTAAATGCAACAATAAGGGCGGCTTGCACAACAATTTTTAAACGTATTTAAGCACCCCTTAATTGCATTTAGGCAACTAAAAACGTTTAGCATCTTGCACAACAAAACATAAGCTCTTAAACGTGTTTAGCAAGCTGTCAAAATTAAACACCCCAGAGTGGCTATTTAAGAAAGTTAAAATTTGTTTAGCGCCATTTTGAATGACCATCTGTTTCAAAAACAATGGTTTTTGGGTCTTTGTATTAGTTTTTATATGCTTCGTCTGAGTAAAATGCCTCGTTGATTTGGATTGGTAGTTTTATTGTAATTTTTAAAGATTAATATTGATTACCTATAACTACAATGGATTTGTGAGATTTCTCAGACGATGACAAAGAAATTATAATGTATCTACGCCGGCCCATTGCACCAAGAGAACTGTTTCCGAGGTCAAGAATGTTCGAAAAACTTTCAGAGTAAAAATTTCTGCGGAGATTTCGATTAGCGAAAACTACCACAGTTATTTTGTTACAACAAATAGAGACACATCTAACGGCAGTACTCCATTTTACGCAAATATTCAACCCTAATGTTAACCAATTAACATGGGTTTGACCGTGTTTGACAAAAAAACACAAGGAGCGCGTGATACGGAACATCTGGGCTGTTTAAAGAACACGCTAACTACGTTTAACTAAATTGCATCGGAAATCATGTCGTGCAAGACAACGCTAAACTAGATTAGAATAAATCTGTTTAGCGCCTAAAACTGTATTAGCTAAATAAAATTAACGACGATTTAAACACAACGTTGTGCAAGCCGCCCTAACACATAAGGCACAAATACTTTAAAAAGAAAGTCCTCGATACAAATGTATAAATAAATAAAAAATATTTTAACCTGAAGATTGTTGTTTTTTGAAAATACTGTATACATTAAATTTCCTTAGTGTTTTTTTAACTTTTTTTTTTTTTCGTTCGGCCCAAGTCTGCTAATCAATATAAATTCGTAATGTCCGATTTAAACATTTTTGATAGGCTAAAATGGTGAGTTATTTTGAATCGTTTTATTCGTATTCTAATGAAGTTTCTTAGTTATATTTTCAATTTGGGCAGTATCATTTGCCACTTTGACAAGTTGGCGGTAGTAAACTTTGACGTGTACGAAAACTTTTATAGTTTTCAAAACTAGGGGTACAGTTTGAATGCTTAGCTAGCCCATTATAATTGCTTGCGGAAGTGTTTCTGTTCAATCCAAACATTGTGACGTGACGTGTTCACGTGTCGTGTCGTTTCATCGCTTGCTGATTCTGAAGGAAAAGGTAATTAATCAATCAATGACACTTTGACGTACCTAGTTATGGCATAGAGATGCGCTGATGTCCAAAATATCGACATTTTAGTATCGTCATTAATATAAACCGCCTGATGTTAAGTGACGATGTGATCGAAAGTGGCGCTACACCTGGATTGGGAACTGGTTCTCAAGTGGGCTTGCTGGAAGTAGGATTCAACTATCACTGTGATAAAACAGGTTAAACAGGTCACGAAAATACCAGGCAAACATAAAAATTAAACACCTGGAAACTATGAGCACTATATGGTTGAATCCTACAAGTCACTTGTTAGATTTTATTGAATAATTGACACTTCTCAGCTAGCGTGCAGGTGCTATGCCGAAAATAGGGACACCTATTTTATCACAAAAATTCAGTCAGACCTGCAAACTTGTTAAGAAGTACCAATTAATCAAATCTACCAGGTGACTTGTAGGATTCAACCATAATACTTAGTCTCCAGCTTTTCATGTGAGCCTGGTATTTCTTGTAATAAAACACCTGTCGATTATCTCTATCTTGGTTGGTTTTCTGAACCTGCTTAGCTGAGAAGTAAATATCAATAAAAACAATAAAGTCGAACAGGCGATTTGTAGGATTCATTCAGCCATGTAGTAGACGCCAGGTTTTCATGGGCGCCTGGTATTTATAATGATAAAACACCTGTCGATTATTTCTACACGCATATCTAGTAACTAGGTCCAGCGCGGAACAGGTGAATTGTAGGATTCAACTTGTTTTCTTCAGTTGACATGCGCATTTGGTACTTTGCATCCTTTGTCTCTTTCATTCATAAATCCTTCTGACTCCAAGGACATCGACAGGTTGTTCGGCAAATGGAATACCAGGCGGCTATATTTTGAAGAAGATCGAAGCAGCAACTTACAGCAAGAAGAATCCCACACAGGTGACTTGTAGAATTCAACCAATTTTCATCTGGTTTAATATGCGTAATGTTATTTTCGTTTTTTGTATCTTATCTTTTCGAACGACAAGTTAGTTCGCCAAATGTGGTACCAGGCGGTCATGTCCAGCTAGAAAGTAGATTGATCAAAAAAATATAGCAAGCAGAATCCCACAGGTGACTTGTAGGATTCAACCTGTTTTCTTCAGTTTTGACATGCGCATTTGGTAATTTGCATCTTTTGTTTCTCTCTTTCATGAATCCTTCTCACTCAACGACATCGACAGGTTGTTTGGCAAATGAAATACTAGGCGGCTATATTTTGAAGGAGATCGAAGCAGCAACTTACAGCAAATAGAATCCCACAGGCGACTTGTAGAATTTAACTTGTCTGTTGATGCGCATCGTTTTATCGAAGCCCATCCCTTCCAACGACAGGTTAGTCTACCAAATGAAGTACCAGGCGGTCATATCCAACAAGCAAGTAGACTCTACGTAGACGATGACGAGCTTCAAGTTGAATCCCACAGGTGACTTGTAGGATTGAACCGGTTTTTTTCAGTTTTGACATGCGCACCAGATACTTTACATCTTTTGTCTCTCTCATTCATGAATCCTTCTCAAAGACCGAAGACGTCGACAGGTTGATCGGCTAATGAAATACCAGGCGGCTATATTTTGGAGGAGTTCGTAGCAGCAACTTTCTGGATACAGAATCCCACAGGCGACTGACTTGTAGGACCTGTCTGTTCATGCGCATCGTTTCTTTGAAGCCCATCCCTTCCAACGACAGGTTAGTTCGCCAAATGAAGTACCAGGCGCTCATGTCCAACTAGTAAGTAGACTCTACGTAGACGATGACGAGCTTCAAGCTGAATCCTACAGGTAACTTGTAAGATTCAACCTGTTTTTTTCAGGTTTGACATGCGCATTTGTTAATTTGCATCTTCTGTTTCTCTCTTTCTTGAATCCTTCTCACTCAACGACATCGACAAGTTGTTCGGCTAACAAAATACCAGGCGGTAATATTTTGGAGGAGTTCGTAGTAGCAACTTTTTAGATACAGGATCTCACAGGCGACTGACTCATGTATGTCTGACTGTCTGTTCATGCGCATTGTTGTTTTGAAGCCCATCCCTTCCAAACGACAGGTTAGTTCGCCAAATGAAGTACCAGGCGCTCATGTCCAACTAGCAAGTAGACTCTTCGTAGACGATGACGAGCTTCAAGCTGAATCCTACAGGTGACTTGTAGGATTCAACCTGTTTTCTTTAGGGTTGACATGCGTATTTGGTACTTTGCATCCTTTGTCTCTTTCATTCATAAATCCTTCTAACTCAACGACATCGACAGGTTGTTCGGCAAATGGAATACCAGGCGGCTATATTTTGAAGGAGATCGAAGCAGCAACTTACACCAAGCAGAATCCCACAGGTGACTTGTAGGATTCGACAGGTTGAATCACAAGTTGCCTGTAAGATTCTGCGCATCGTTTTTTTAAGCCCCTCCCTTCCAACGACAGGTTAGTTCGCCAAATGAAGTACCAGGCGCTCAGGTCCAACTAGCAAGTAGATTCTTCGTGGACGATGACGAGCTTCAAGCTGAATCCCACAGGTGACTTGTAGGATTCAACCTGTTTTTCAGGTTTGACATGCGCACATAGCCTACTTTGCATCTTTCGTTTCTTTCATGCGTTAATCCTTCTCACTCATCAACGACATCGACAGGTGATTCGGCAAATGAAATACCAGGCGGTTATATTTTGGAGGAGTTCGTAGCAGCAACTTATAGCAAGTAGAATCTCACAGGTGACTTGTAGGACTCAACCGATTTTCTTCAGGTGTTTCACAAGTGTTTTCTTATTTTCGTTTAAAAGAACGACAAGTTACTTCGCCAAATGAGGTACCAGGCGGTCATATCCAGCTAGCAAGTAGATTGTAGAGCAACCAATAAAACTAAAGTAAGTGGGTGGAATCACACAGGTGACTTGTTAGGATTCAACCTATTTTCAACAACAGGTTTATTAACCAAATGAAACACCAGGCGGTCATGTTCTAGAGGATATTCAATAACCAGGGAGTACCTAACTACCTATGTTAACAGGTGACTTACTGGGAAATGTACTAGGCGAGCATATAATTATTACCAGCAAGTAGATGGTTCGCTGAAGAGCATCACACCCAGCAGAAATCCACAGGTGACTTTTAGATTCCTAAGATATCATCAGGACACTAAGTGGAGGTCTACCTACAGACGACCGTCTGCCGGTTCCTGGTCACCAAGATACCACTCTAACCTTTATTTTCCATCGGATAGGTGATGATAAATTAGGTACCATGATAAAGTTTTCTAGTCTTGAACTGTGGCATTCATAATCTCAGAATCACACAGAAATGAAGAGAGCCATGCTTTGAGTTTCTTTGCGTGATAGAATTCAAAACTAGGATATTCGGCGAAGAACCAGTGGGCTCCGCGCATTACGCCTCACTACTCTTGATAAGAAGGACGCCTTCGTGGTGGGTGACCTCATTGAGCCTTTCAAGATTTAAAGGGACTTCTACAACCTATCAGACATTCACAACTTTAGAGGAAACTAGAAGAAATTGCTGATCGTTTGGACATTGCTCTAACTCAATACAGCATGATATGGGACACATCAGCCTCAAGCTGCTCGTCTTTTTTACTACATAAAGTAAAATAATAGTACATTACTGCAACGGCCGTCAACGTAGGCATTGTGGAAGAAGGTGTAAATGTGGGCCGAGGTGAAGCCGAGGCACACATACCTGAGTCCATCAATGCCTAGTTGTGGCCAAGGCTTGTATAGCACTTTTCTCAAATAATGCGCGGAAATTAAAACTAAGTAGTACCTGGGCAGAACTTTTTTCTTTCTATTTTGTCAGTAACAAGTTTTCTATTACGGCTCTTGCCGCCTCTTGAATTTCAGGTGGCGTTAAAGTAAGCATCACACTTCACTCACTGTCTTCACTTGAACTTATTTTGTCAAATATAATTAATTACTTTTCAAAACCAATGACGAACAACGAACAACAAAAAAAAAATCCCGCGTTATAGTGGTCGATTGTTTTTTTTTTAACAAACAGGTTTCTATGTGCAAGTTCGGAATTTAAATAAAACCTTTGATAAGTTACCTCCTTGGTTGTCATGTTTCGGAGTAAAAATCGTTCCATTTTTAAATAACACGACAGATATGAGTTTACTATGTAATTTATTTGGTCGCTAAACACGACAGATATGAGTTTTCTATGTAATTTATTTGGCCGCTAAACACGACAGATATGGTTTTTCATACAAATTTTGCCGGCCGCTGCTCGCATATATTTGAGCAGTGCAGCAAGTTTGATTTATCTCGAAGAAAGTTGTCAAAATAATACTCTTATTTCCAAGCATGTTTGAGAAAATAATAATTACTATCATTGATAAAAAAAAGTTGTAAATTAAAGTGGCAATGGGCAGGCCACATCGTTCAACAACTGTGGCCCTCATCAATAACCTCAGAGTCACACGAGACACGGAGACAACCAGAACTTATATTGTAGAACCAAAATTAATTAATACTATTACTAAAAAAAATGCAAATTAAAGTGGCAAAAGGCAGGCTACATCGCTCAGCGACCAGATAACCGATGAAAAAGGCGTTTCTTTGAACATAAAAATGAAATCCTTCTCAAAGACAGGTTACTTTGCCAAAAGAAGTACCAGGCGGTGATATATTTGAGGAGGTCGAAGCAGCAACTTAGTGGAATTCCACAGGTGACTTGTAGGATTCAATCTGTTCCAGTCTTGCTTGTCATGCGCGCCCGGTACACCTTCATGAATGGACTATCCGAAATCAATTCTCCTGACGGCCAACACATATTGGGCAGAGCAACTCGAACATTAATTGCTCGGCTCTTTTAATGACATCAACAGGTGGTTTTCTAGGAAAATCAGGTGAACATTACTATCACACCAATAGGTACTTAGAGTTAGGGTCTGAAACGGGATAATTACCTATAATTAATTATCTAGGTATTTGTTTTCGTTTGAGTTCTCGATATTTCGGCACTGTTGCAAGCGCCGTGATCACGAGAATACTAAAAGTTTCCGCGTGTAAGATTGTTGACATTATAACGGGCAGAATGTTTGTTTCAATTTTGATGAAATTTGGGATGGAGATAGCTTATACCTAGTTCTTTTTACACCGGAAAATAGTTCCTGCGGGATAACGGGAAGACGTGAATGAAACCGCGGTAGCAACTACTTAGTTATTAATAATACCTGCTTGCTGATAATCATTGCTTTTAATCCCAGAGAACTCTTGCGCATCGACGACGGAGCTTTCCACGTCGACTTGCTCAGAACTGCTGCTGCCTCCATCATCATCTGATTCCACACCTTCGTACACTTCACTTGAACCAAACGTTAAATTGTCACTTGCTGAAGAGTTAACAGCATCGTCCTTCTTTGCTAGTAAACTCTCGATGGAGAAAGGCAGTTTAGTGTCATTTCTATCAGGTTTTGTACTGTTTTGCGTTTCAGATATATCCATAGCGGTTGCAGTCGACATTTCAAACCTTTTTTCTGTGATTTTGTCTTTGGTAGGTCTCTTAAAAGTTTTCTATTCAGTTGAGGCACTTTTACACAGTTTTCTTTTCTTATTGGACGTTTAGATAACTTTTAGGTGTCGATAAATTTTATTTATATTTTCGCTTCACTTTTTAACAAATTTTTGACGCTGGCGCTTTTTTCTAATTTAAAAGTTTTAACTGGGTCTTCGATTGACTTTAACTTCCGAACTGAAAACCGAAGCACGCGTGCTGAACACGAGCATTAAACTGCGTTTCTTTTCCATACAATTCAAACTAATTCGAACCTTTGCCGATGCGTTTTTGTCAATTGCCCCGCTGAAACGTCCCGCCGAGAATGTTAACTGCCTCTTCTGAAGAACATATCGTTGGCTCAAACGAAACTCGACCCAATCACTTTTAAACCACTGAAAATAGAGACTAAAGTCGCGTGCTAATTACTCGTAAAACATGTGCCAGCGCCACGTCCGATTAAAATGAAGACGGAGTACTTTTGCTAATGGGCGTCTTTCTGGATGACAATTTTCTTAAGAGATTTCCGTTCAATTCTCGCTCTTACACCTTTACGTTAAAGTTTCTAATAATCTTGTATGTTTTTAAACGATGCAAATAGCTCAAGATTATGCTATAATTAGAGCACAGCCAATGAGAGAGCTGGGCGTGTCGGACCACAGATGCCTGTCGACTTTATCAAGAAGGTCTATTTCGAGGAGAGGTGATGTATGGCCTAGTAAGTAATTGAGATGATTATTTAGTGGGAAGCGGTAATTGGTAGCGTCGGGTTGGAGGAATAACAAGGGATTGGAGTAGACTGATTCTCAAGAAAATTAGGTAATTTCTAGGCAGGTAGGTTTTTCCACACAACGAGCCATGCATGGAGTTTCTTTGCGTGATAAAATACGAAATGTGGAAATTCGCCGACGAACCAAGGTATAGCTTTCAGAATTTGCAAGTTGAAGTGGCAATGGGCAGGCCACGTCGCTCGACGACCCGATTACCGATGGGGAAGGTTCTCGAGTGGCGACCACGAACCGGAACACGTTCTGTAGGTAGGCGTCTCACTAGGATGGACCGGCGACATTGTAAGTCGCAGGGAGCCGTTTATAATATTAGTAGGATAGAAGTGAATAAGTACAATTTCTACGCGAGTGAAGTCGCAGGGCTCCGCTAGTTTTATCATAATTAGGGAGCGAGCGAGCGTTGGCGCTAGTTTTTTTCTTCTAACTTTTTATAACGCTTGATGAATGTGGAATGTGGATTGTAAACATGTGATCTAAAGGAACTTTAGTTGGTTCTGTACATAATCACTTTTTTAATCAAAATTAACTACGACCGGCCGAGTAAATTGTCTACCTAAATAGTAGATAAAAAAAGTGTTTTAAAAATGGGCTAAGTTTTTTTGGAGCGAAGTTCCTTATCGCGCGTTACAAAACGGTAGACGGATTTTTATTAAATTTTTTTGTTTCGTTTTTCTCATTCGAAATCGAAAGGAACTTCGTTCCATCCGGGTGTCCGAATAGGAATAGAATGTCGAAGAGCGAATAGGTAGGTGGTCAAACGCTGCCTTGTAAGTAAGTAAGTACAAACTTAATAAAAAAAACATTAGGTACTGATCTAAATCTATGCATTTGCAAAATCGAGTATGATCATCAGCTACTTTTGTCGCTGACTGTTCTAATTAAATTAGACGACGCGGTAGCAGAGTTGGTAGTGACCCTGCCTTCGAAGCTAGCGGTCCCAGGTTCGAATCCCGGTAAGAGCAAATATATTTGTGATGAGCACGAATATTTTTTCCTGAGTCTTGGATATTTCTATCCATAATACTTACATCTAAGTATTTATTTCTTTATATAAGTATGTATATTGTTGTCTAGTACCCTTAACACAAGTTTCAAGCTTAATTTGGGGCTAGATCAATTTGTGTGCAATGGTCCCCCGATATTGATTTTATTTTAATTAAGGTGTAGGGTGGCGCACCTTAGACCACATCGTCACTGACTTGTGATCAAATGCTGCCCTGTAAAAAAAAACTTGGATTTTTGGATAACGACATCTATGTACTTATGTATAGGTAAATGTGATTTAATCAATACTAGCTATTCCCCGCAGTTTTACCCACGTGGGCTGCAGTTTATCGCGATAAAAAGTATCATTTATCGCGATAAAAAGTATCATTATATTTATGTCCTTCCTCAGGGTTAAACTATCTCGGTACAAAATTTCATCTACTTAAATAGGTTCTGTAGTTTAGGCGTGAAAGCATGACAGACAGACAGACAGACTTACTTTCGCATTTATAATATTAAGTAGGCTAAATTCCCAACAGACCGAAATACCGTTCCTCCCATCCATTTACAGAACACTAAAACAAAATTAATATTTTTACAAGTTCTGCTGATCGCGAAAGACGCGCGAAGCTGCGACTATAGACAAAAAGTTTCTATTTTTTCACCGAAGAAATACTGTTTGTGGTACGATTTCCGGATATTTGAAATTGGAATTCGAAACATTCGTAATGGGCTTCAATCGTTTCGGTATGTGACCTTAGGGTTGAGGCGCCACAAACGTTAGAAGTTGTCGATAATTTACACGTGTAGGGGCGGATGACGTTTATCTGCCTACCTACGTAACTTATTGCTTAATTAAGAGGGTTGGAAGCCAATTAGAGTGAAAATGAGCGCTGTGAAGTTTAAAGCTTTATCACAATTTTTGGCCTAGGTTTCAACAGAGGAATTTAATCTTATATTACACTATTTGTTTCATCCGCGTCTTCCCGTTATCCCGCAGGAGCCTTTTCCAGGATAAAAAGACGAGTAGCTTGAGGCTGATGTGCCCTATATCGTGCGGTTTCACCCGCGTCTTCCCGTTATCCCGCAGGAGCCTTTTCCAGGATAAAAAGACGAGTAGCTTGAGGCTGATGTGCCCTATATCGTGCGGTTTCACCCGCGTCTTCCCGTTATCCCGCAGGAGCCTTTTCCAGGATAAAAAGACGATTAGCTTGAGGCTGATGTGCCCTATATCGTGCGGTTTCACCCGCGTCTTCCCGTTATCCCGCAGGAGCCTTTTCCAGGATAAAAAGACGAGTAGCTTGAGGCTGATGTGCCCTATATCGTGCTGTGTTGATTTATAGCAATGTCCAAAAAATCAGTGAAAAGTCATTTATTTAGCACTATAGTTGCATTGCACCCCGCGGTTTCACCCACGTCTACCCGTTATCCCGCAGGAACCTATTCTGGGTTAAAAAGCCTATGTGTTAATCCAAGGTATAAGCTATCTCCATTCAAAATTTCATCGAAATCGGTTTAGTAGTTACGGTGATACGTTTGGGTTGTGTGGAAGAGATCGCTCTGAGCGATAAGACCGCCCTTTATGACACTTACCATTATGTTCTTTGTTTTAAATTTAATTTCTCTGTATTATGGTGTGCCAATAAAGAGTTAATATATCTATCTATACGTGGTAACAAACATCTGCAGACACAAACACGCACAGAAAGAACATCGGCCACTTTTCGTACTGCCTTGGACCTGACAGCAATATATTTTGTATAAAAATTACGAATAGCTTATTGAAGTTATACGACCGGCCTAAAACAGTTATTGGTTTGTGAAATTAACGATAAGTTCAGAAAAAGAAAAATAAGTACAACAAAATTGGTAGAATATGACGTATTGTAGCGTAGCAAAAGCAAACAAATGTCATTAGACACTACGAAGTTAAAAATTCAATGTCTTTTTCTTATCATTTCTTAAAATATCGTTTGTATAATCTTAATAAGTAAAAAACATTTAGATTTTTTTAATATATTTCTCGTTTTTTTACAACCTCAGGTCCGTTTTGGCCATTGTTCTTTCGCATTTATAATATTAGTAGGATACTGCGGTCTCTTTTAGCTGTGAAAAATGAAACTTGTAAGTCAACGCGATCAAAAAATATGACCGTTTACGTCGCATATTTTAACACAATATTTTGGGATTTCATACGGGCATACATTTTACATTTTTTTTTTACATTTTTTTACATTTCATACCTACAGGGTAAGTATTTCCCGTTGACGCAAGGTCTCACAGCACATATAAAGCTAAATAGGTATGTAGTGTCTGCGGTGCTTTAAAAAAAAAAATGAATTGTACTTTTAACTCAATACTTAGCCTCTTTTAAGTACAATAAGTTGAATAGAACCACTTTTTATTTGATACACGTTTAACACACTTTATTTTAAAGAACTTCAGCATTGCATAGAAAAGTACAAAAAACAGAAAAATTAGTGGCTTAAAATAATAAGGCTGCTATGCGGGGAATTCCCCGCTGATTTGCACATGGCAGCAATGCTAGTCAACCTAGTCTCAGCCCAGGGAGGGTCATGACCTCCGTGACCCCCCCCCCTGGATCCGCCCTTGCGTCCCAGGTGTCGCTGGAAAGCGCGAAGGATTTGCGCGAAGGATTTGCGCGAGGGATTTGCGCGAGGGATTTGCGCGAAGGATTTGCGCGAAGGATTTGCGCGAAGGATTTGCGCGAAGGATTTGCACGAGGGATTTGCGCGAGGGATTTGCGCGAAGGATTTGCGCAAAGTATTTGCGCGAAGGATTTGCGCGAAGGATTTGCGCGAAGGATAGGATTTGCGCGAAGGATTAGCGCGAAGAATTTGCGCGAAGGATTTGCGCGAAGGATTTGCGCGAAGGATTTGCGCGAAGGATTTGCGCGAAAGATTTGCGCGAAGGATTTGCGCGAAGGATTTGCGCGAAGGATTTGCGCGAAGGATTTGCGCGAAGGATTTGCGCGCAGTATTTGCGCGAGGGATTTGCGCGAAGGATTTGCGCGAGGGATTTGCGCGAGGGATTTGCGCGAAGGATTTGCGCGAAGGATTTGCGCGAGGGATTTGCGCGAGGGATTTGCGCGAAGGATTTGCGCAAAGTATTTGCGCGAAGGATTTGCGCGAAGGATTTGCGCGAAGGATTTGCGCGAAGGATAGGAGTTGCGCGAAGGATTTGCGCGAAGGATTAGCGCGAAGGATTAGCGCGAAGGATTTGCGCGAAGGATTTGCGCGAAGGATTTGCGCGAAGGATTTGCGCGAAGGATTTGCGCGAAAGATTTGCGCGAAGGATTTGCGCGAAGGATTTGCGCGAAGGATTTGCGCGAAGGATTTGCGCGCAGTATTTGCGCGAGGGATTTGCGCGAAGGATTTGCGCGAGGGATTTGCGCGAGGGATTTGCGCGAAGGATTTGCGCGAAGGATTTGCGCGAAGGATTAGTGATTAATTTTTTTTTTTATTGTTTCTACTCTGTAAGTAAGCAAAACGAAGGAAAAAAGACCTTTATTCTCATTTAGTATAAACGCCACAAAACTTACAAAGGCGCAAAAATGTTGCTTCTTAATTGGAGCCCCTTACGCGCGTTCCGGTCCATTTCAAGCAGAGATAACCCCACCATTCAAACAAATAAACATACAAATTGTATAACAACATTTTGCTATACAAATGGATGGGTTCAAAAATAAGCCTGGCTTTCGTCTGATATTTTTTATGTATTGAATTTCCCATTACTGGCATTAACCTGCTTTTATCAATTTTTTTACCTGCTTCTATTACCTGCTATGCGGGGAATTCCCCGCTGATGTGCACTTGGCAGCAATGCTAGTCAACCTAGTCTCAGCCCAGGGGGGGGTCATGACCCCATGACCCCCCTGGATCCGCCCTTGCCCGGAACCTCATATATCAGACGGGATCACTAGACATGGGGGGAAATAAGTCCCCCCATGTCTTGTGATTTTATGTAAAGAAAAAAATATTAAAAAACATAACATTTTCTTAGAACAAAAATTGATAACACGTTCTTCACTCAACCTTTAAACTATTTTTAGCTATTTCGAATCATTATAACTAAAAAAGTTAAAAACATCAAGTAAAAGTACCAACTTGCCAAAAAAAACTTTACTTGCCGCTAAAATCTTCTAACACAATGACATGTATGTGAAGTGTTCGGCTTGAGACTACCAATGTCACTTTCAACGTTCCAAACTGTTTAGGAGCTATATTGTTGCATACTTAGAATTTTAAAGACTTGTATAGTTTCGATATGGGGGATCAATCAAGTCTCCCCAGAGATCCTCGGGGTCAGTAGTCACAATGGGAGTTCCGCAGGGTTCAATACTCGGACCTTTTCTGTTTTTAGTTTACATCAATGATTTGCCCAGCCTTGTTAGTGACAATCACGAAATAGTATTATTTGCTGATGATACGTCGCTTTTATTTAAGTTAAAGCGACAACATAACATTTCTGACGACGTGAACAATGCTCTCTCCAAAGTTACAGACTGGTTTGATGCGAACAATTTGATGTTAAATGGAAAAAAGACAAAATGCTTGAGATTTGTGCTGCCCAATGTTAAAGAAGTACCAACAAATGTAAAAATTAAGGACGAAGAATTGGACCTTGTCAAGACTACAGTATTCTTAGGCATAACTTTAGATCACAAATTGCAATGGGGTCCACATATTGTCAGTCTATCGAGCAGACTTAGCTCTGCAGCATATGCTGTAAAGAAGATCCGTCACCTTACTGACGTTGATACAGCTAGACTAGTCTATTTCAGCTATTTTCACAGCATTATATGTCCTATGGAATATTGCTGTGGGGAAACGCTGCTGATATTAACACCATATTTGTATTGCAGAAGAGAGCTGTTCGTGCGATTTATAACATGGGCCCCAGAGAATCTTTAAGAATTAAGTTTAAAGAAACCAAAATAATGACAGTTATTTGTCAATATATTTATGAAAATGTAATGTACATACGGAAAAATTTAAATAGCTTCAAAAAGAGAAGTGATTATCACAATTTTAATACTAGAAACAAAGATAAAATTGCTGTACCCACTACTAGGCTCCATAAAGTTAGCAACTCGTTCAAAGGTCAATGTGTACGCTTTTTCAACAAAATCCCAAGTGAAATTCAAGACTTGTCTATAACAAAATTTCAAGTCCGTATAAAGAGAAATCTCATTAGTAAAGCTTATTATAAAATATCGGACTATCTAGATGACAAACAAGTTTGGGATTGTAGTTAATCTATCTATCTTTCTTTCTATCTATCTATTCTCCCTATTTCCCCTATTCTAACCATTTTCGGTAAACAGCCAAAACAGTCATGCTCACGAAACACTTTGCTTGCAGCGGCGTCATGTGTCGGGTCGCCCTCTTCCCTCTCATATGGTGCGATGGCTGGCACATGCGTCAACTCGTGAACGGGTGCTGCTTGTGGGGTCTGGTCTGCTTTGGTTGTGATCCCGCAACTCGTTAATATTCATGTTCCCATATCCCAATGTGTACAACCAAACAAGAGAAATCTTCTTATTAGTAAAGCTAAATAAAAAATATCGATTAGATGACAAAAAAAAAGCTTGGGATTTTAGTGAACTTGCTCCAATTCAATCAATTAGTAATAAGAATAAAATTGTCAATGTGATCGCGCCAAAAAAATTACCTGCCGGGCGTTTCTTGCCTGTTCTTTTGCCGGCGTAAGGAGGTTGGAACAGGCGTAGCTAGTTTTAAGTTGACGTTTTAAAGTGATCACAATGTATCCTATTAAATAAAAAAGTTTTGAGTTGAGTTTGAGTTGAGTTGATCAAGAATCGGTTACCATATTCGGGAATTTCAAGTTTGCCGCTCGTGAGCTTTGATACTTACCGCTGCTTTTTTTGTACACTGGTATAATTATTATATTATATATTTATATTATATATTATTATATTATTATTATATATTTATAGCACCATTAATTATACAACCCATAGATCACGGGGAGTTCACGGATCACGGGACAATCGATGTCAGCTGACAAAACGTCAGCTGTCAGCATTAAATAGAATGAAGAGATGTACATTGTACGTAGAAGCGAAAGATATAATCGGTATCGAATATCGATCAGTTGGTTCTATGAATGATTGCGTGAATTGTAATCGATGATATTCAGACGCAAGATGCAAATCGAGTCATTTTGAATGGAAATAGTTTTATGTTATGATCTGTTTTCGGATAAAAGGCATTTTTTACATAAATGCGTGAGTTGCGCGACACATAGGCGTCTAACTACAAGATTATTTTAAAATTTTATTCATTTTTGTTGTTTATCCATATTTATAGTATCTCCCTTTCAAAGATGACGATGGTGATGATTGAAATCATGCACAACAAAAACAAGAAATCTATCATAATATAATACATAATATAATAGTTTTATGCTTGACGTTTTAAGTGGTTGTACACGTTTGTTGCTTACTAAATATACATATTTTTTTGTAATATATGTTTATTTTTTATCTCGCAGCTTGCCTAAACGTAGTTAAATTATGCTCGCGTGCACTGAATCTGATGTGATTATGATAACTGATTGATCAACCAACTCATTCGTAGTTTCACTCGAGTAAGACGATATAAATAAATCCAGTTATCCGGTAACGAATCTGTGTCCCTTCACTGGAAACCAGTTATATCAGTAATGTTGTTGTCATTGTCAAGTTCTGTCATTGTGTCTGTGGCTGACAGCTGACGGCATGAGAAAAATCAGTATCTATCTCTATCACTCAATCAGCCATATCAGCAAATAATTCCCATTCCTCCCCCAAGAGAATGTAAGGTTTATTCCTCCCTTTCCCAGCAACCAGCAAATCACGTCAAGACTCAAGGTGATTGGAGTTTGTTGATTGTTGTGAACATTCATTAAAAAATATCGCATTTCTATTTCTAGAACGCGATTAAAACTGCCATAAAATACGGTTAGTTAAAATTGAGATTTTTAATCCCGCGGTTTACCAGTATGAATACTTCACAAATGTATTGCTGTGTAAAATTATCGGATGTGATGTGATGAACTGCTGCGATGTTTATTGTATGTGAAATGTACTGACGTGTTGCATTTGGAAACACCGTGAACATTCGAATTTGAGACGCAACAAATAAGTCAAAACAAACACAGTTTTCGTTCACGAAAATAGTTAAAAACAGATCGGCAAAAATGCGTTTAAATATAAAAAAAGTTGTTATTGTTTTTTGTATTCTGGCGTTTATTTGGCTCTTCGCGTCTTATTCGTCGCTAACAGAGGTGCCGAAGGCGTCGCCTATTAAAAGAAATGTGGCCGAAGTGGAGAATAAGATATTAAATCTGGAAAAAAAGATGGATAGCCAGTTGGCAGATAGTAGCAAGCTGTTGGAGAAACTCAAGAAGAAAATGAAGAAGACGGAAGATGCCCAAGAGGAGGGGGACAGCGAGAACATGCTCCCGAAATGTATGTATTAAAGACCGATTTATTTCTATTAAATTTAAGGTTTCCTAACGCGCACCAAACCAGACTGAACTTTTATTGGTTTGCAATAAAACCAAATATTGTAAGAGAGTACCTATAAGAATCCTAGTAGAAAATTTAAAGCTGATAATGTTCAATTCTAGTCCTTTAGTGTCCATCAACAGGTGCTGCTGGAAATATTTAGTTAACAGTTATAACATTGCCAGAAAGCCATCAAAATCGTTTAAGCAGTTTCCACGTCCTGTCTCAGGAATGGCTGTACCTATTTTTGTGATCTTGGATTTGTCTCCGCTCCAAAGAGCTAAGTATTGAAACATTGAAAAAGTCACAAACAAAAAAACTTACTGAAAGTAGTCTGTTTCTTAGTTCCCTTTTCATGCCTAAACTGCTGTACTGATCTTGATGAAATTTGGTATGGAGTTTGAACCCTGGGGAAGGACATAGGATACTTTTTATAGTGATAAATATTGTCAATGAGTGTAAAGCCGCAGGGAACAGCTAGTTGTTATGGCTTATTATAAAATATTGGTCTCATCAGATGACAAACAAGCTTGGGGTTGTAGCGAACTTGCTCCAATTCAATCAATTAGTAATGAGAATAAAATTGTGTATGTGATCGAACCCAAAAAATGACCTATCAGGTGTTCCTTGCCTGTTCTTTTGCCTGCGTAAGGAGGTTGGAACAGGCGTAGCTAGTTTTAAGTTTGAAGTTTTAAAGTGATCACATGTATCCTCATGTATCAGAGAAATAAGGTCACCGACATAGCTCACAGATCACCGACATAGCTCACAGATCACCGTATTACAGCGAACCTACGGATCTATATGAAACTTTACAACATTCAATGTTACAATACCGTAACGCAATGAATGCACTAACACAAATGACAAATAGAGCAGGAAAATACGGCAAATTGTGGTTATTCAACTTGAAGCTACAAGCCGTAGTTGTTTACACAACTGTAAATAGTTCATTAGTGGACACTTGCTAATTGATTGCTGACTCTTTAAAGTTAATGTCAAAATATATATATTTTTTTTACTAGTTGCGCCACACGCCGCTGACTTCCCGTTATCCCGCAGGAACCTTTTTCCGGGATAAAAAGTAGCCTATGTGTTAATCCAGGGTATAAGCTATCTCCAGTCTAAATTTCATTCAGATCCGTTCTGTAGTTTTTGCGTGAAAGAGTAACAAATATCCATATTCACAAACTTTCATGTTTATAATATTAGTAGGATTTATGATACATGTCATCATCATCATCATCATCATCAGCCTAATACGTTCCCACTGGGACTCTCAGAGAGTGAGTATGAACCTTAATCTACCACGCAAGCCCAGTGCGGGTTGGTAGATGTCGCATGCCTTTGAATGTTGCGGTTCTTGGTCATGCCAGTTTCCTCACTATGTTTTCCTTTACCATTCGGTATATAATAAATAGTAAATATCGGGAACAATTGCACACAAATTGACCTAGCCCCAAATTATGCTCGAAACTTGTGTTATGGGTACTAGACAACGATATATGTACATACTTACATCGAGAAGTACTTATATATATAGATAGAAATATCCAAGACTCAGGTAGAAATATTTGTGCTCATCACTCATATATTTGCCCTTACCGGGATTCGAACCCGGGAGCGCTAACTTCGCAAGCAGGGACACTACCAACTCGGCTACCGCGTTGGTATATGTATATGCATGCATGATACATGTATGTAGTATGTGTGTGTATATTTGTATATATGTATATATATATGTATTAATGAATAGAGCTAAGCAGGGATTTATACTGTAAACCTCTTTGAGAGAGGTTGTGCTAACAATAATACAATGCTATTGTAGCAGCTGTTCAAGCGAACCAAGGCCATATGTAGATAATAGATATGGCGGGGCAATTCTCAACACACCACGCGCAGTGCCCCGCGGTTCACCCGCGCGGACTGCAGTTTATCGCGATAAAAAGTACCTATCCTATGGGTTCAAACTATGGGACCATCCATACATTACGTCACACGTCAAGGGGGAGGGAGGGGGTCGACGAAGTGTGACATTGTGTGACAAGGGGCGGAGAGGGGTCTCAAATTTTGCGACATCACATTTTTTCAAAATATAATATTAAATATTACAACACGAAATCTATACTAATATTATAAAGCTGCAGAGTTTGTTTGTTTGTTTGTTTGTTTGTTTGAACGCGCTAATCTCAGGAACTACTGATCCGATTTGAAAAATTATTTCAGTGTTAGATAGCCCATTTATCGAGGAAGGCTATAGGCTATATTTTATTTCCAAAAAAATTAGGGATCCGTAAGAAAATTGCAATTTTGCAACCCAAGGTGTGAAATCGAAAACCTATTTTTTCGTGCGCTGCCAAAACTATTGACACTAGAACAAAATAATGTACTACGGGTTTATAGGTCTCATTAAGATCTACAAAAAAGTCCGCAAGAGCATATGTCTAACTATTATAGTTATGCCACAATAAGTGATCTTTTATTTTAAAATTTTTATTTTTAATGCCGCTGATAGAAAAGGCTCTTTATTTGTATCTTGGTATTAATCCTTATCAAAATAAATTACTTCTTATTCAAAACTGCTTCAATGCCTTTATATAACTTTTTAAATCATTCAATTCGGACATTCCATTCGAAAGATATCACGAGTTTAAAAATGTAAGTAGTAGTAGAAAAATAAAACCGCCGCACCGCAGCGCAGCGGGAAACGCGGTGAAGTGAGGGGGGCACCGGGAGAATCTATGAAATAGGTAAAGTGCGGTCGCGGACCAGGAAGACCTCTAGCTGCGCGGTTCAAACGTGCGGTCCAAGAAAAATTTACTTAGAATTAAAATATGATAATGGGTACCTACAGCAGGTAACGCGGTGAGGGGGCACCGAAGTGCGGGAATAATTTTGGAGTATACGGAATATATACGCTTTCGCGCCTAAACTACTGAACCGATTTATATGAAATTTGGTTTATAGAGAATTTGAGCCCCGGGGAAGGGACATAAGATACCTTTTATCACGATAAACTGTAGCCCACGCGGGTGAAACCGCATGGAACAGCTAGTTACAAAATATGTGACATCACACTAGGTAGGAGAGGGGGAGAGGGGTCTCAATAGGGTAATTTCTAGTACTCGCCTGGCTAGCTACCACCCTCATGTTAAGAATCTGTCGCCTAGCACCTATCTGTGTGTTCCGGCAGCCTTACTTGAGAGCCAGTTCCCAGTCCAGGTGTAGCGTGACGCCATCTTCGACCACATCGTCACTTAACATCAGGTGACTTGTGGTCAGTTACTGATGTGTCCTCACTGTATAACTATGTGCCATGTTGTCATAGTAAAGAGTAGTAGTTCAGCTTCATACAAATCGGCCGCCGCCGGTTTGAATGTGTGCGAGAGTAGCGGCGCCGTGTACGCACGCACTTTTCACGCACACAATCACAAACGAACGGGGCCGCGGCCATGCACTGAGTACGGAACGCGCCGCCTATGCATCACCGCAAGAGTAGGCAATTAACTCGTCGAGCGGCCTTAGCTAACCTACTGTTCTTACTTTACTGTGATGTTGTTGACCAGATGCAGAGGGCGTTTGGACAATTAGTGGACATCTGATGAATATATTATTTTAATTATTATCAGCTAAATACCAGATGGCTGCTAATATTTCAATAATTAACATAACGTAGATAAGTATGTACATATTAGCTGATCCCCGCGGTATCACCCGCGTGGGCTACAGTTTATCGATGATAAGGAAACCAGTACCCCTAGTACAGGTTTTGATAGTTTACAAAAACTATAAAAGGTTTCGTTTCCATCCATACATATTTTTTTCAGTGAATCTTACCGAGACTTGGAGGAACTGAAATCTGTACTAATATTATAAAGCTGGAGAGTTTGTTTGTTTGTTTGTTTGTTTGTTTGTTTGTTTGTTTGAACGCGCTAATCTCAGGAACTACTGATCCGATTTGAAAAATTCTTTCACTGTTAGATAGCCCATTTATCGAGGAAGGCTATAGGCTATATTTTATTTCCAAAAAAATTAGGGATTCGTAAGAAAATTGCTATTTTGCAACCCAAGGTGTGAAATCGAAAACCTATTTATGCGTGCGTTTATGCGTGACACTAGAACAAAATAATGTACTACGGGTTTGTAGGTCTCATTAAGATCTACAAAAAAGTCCGCGAGAGCATATGTCTAACTATTATAGTTATGCCGCAATAAGTGATATTTTATTTAAAAAATTTAATTTTTAATGCCGTCTCTAGAAAAGGCTCTTTATTTGTATCTTGGTATTAATCCTTATCAAAATAAATTACTTTTTATTCAAAACTGCTTCAATACCTTTATAAAACTTTTTGAATCATTCAATTCGGACATTCCATTCGAAAGATATCACGAGTTTAAAAATGTAAGTAGTAGTAGAAAAATAAACCCGCCGCACCCCAGCGCAGAGGTAAACGCGGCGAGGTGAGGGAGAATCTATGAAATAGGTAAAGTGTGGTCGCGGACCAAGAAGACCTTTAACAGCACGATTCAAACGCGTGGTCCGAAAAAAATTTAACCTAGAATTAAAATAGGATAATGGATACCTACAGCAGGTAACGCGGTGAGGGGGCACCGAAGTGCGGTATTAATTTTGGAGTATACGGAATATATACGCTTTCGCGCTTAAACTACTGAAACCGATTTAAATTAAATTTGGTATAGAGATAATTTGAGCCCCGGGGAAGGACATAGGATACTTTTTATCGCGATAAACTGTAGCCCACGCGGGTGAAACCGCAGGGAACAGCTAGTCGTTAATACGGGTTATTTTAAATCGTTATAATCATATCCCATCAATGTTATTGAGTTACTTTTTGAATTTAAGCAGATCGAGTTGCCACTTTGACAAGTCGGCGGTGGTAAACGTCGACGTTTACGAAAACTTTTATCGTTTTCAAAACTTGTACTAGGGGTACAGGATCTCATGATGGCTTCCCAGAGATATCGAAGGGAACCTGAAGTCGGTTTTTTATTATAAAATTGTTAATTTAAGTTCTTGAATCGATTTTCATTAAAATCGAAGGAGTCTTATCGTAATTCAAGAATAGGTTACGAATCGCCTCATTGAACTTTGTGGAAAACAATAAATTATATCGTTATCGATAACTACGAGTCCTGCGGTCTGAGCATAGTGCGGCTAGAATGGGTTATAAAGCGCTTAGCGCGCTAAAAAAAAAGTTGCATATAGTTTGTAGCGCTCTATTTCCATAAATATCCGTTTTGAATACCATTAAGTACGATAAGGTACTAAGATATAACGGTCAGAGATAACTGTTTACTTCGAAACTGATAACCTACTTGTCGGGTTACAGTTTAAGGCGTTCGTTGAATAGCAAATAAGCACGCTAACGACTAGTTTCAATAGACAATAAATAACTGCAGCATAGCAGATGAGCAATAGTGTAGTGGCACTTTACATAAACTTTGCACAGGCATTTTGGAGCAACTAGAAAACTCACTTTCACAACTTTATTTCAATTTCCCACACTCGTACGCATTAACGAACACATTATGGTTAATAATCCACCAATATCACACATTGGTGTCGATTCACTTTTGCATTTTCTAAAACTAAACTAATTTTGACAGGTCTAATAGTAATGCCATCGTTTTTTTACTTCAGTGGTTAGAAAAAGAGAGCAATACTATTAGACCTGTCAAATTTAGTTTAGTTTAGGAGAATGTAAAACCGAATCGACACCATTATCGCTCGAAGAAACACCAGTTGTGGAAACAAAAAAAAAAAATTTTCATGTTGACAGTTCAATTGCCGCCAAAAAAGTTCAAAAAGTACAAATTTTCAACTGTAAACTATTTGGTTTCAGTTCCCACGAACGTAGTGTTGCCAGTACTTCTGATAGCGTGCGACAGGGTGACCGTGAAGCGCTGTCTCGACAACCTGCTCAAGTTCCGGCCCAGCAAGGAGACGTTCCCCATCATCGTCAGTCAGGTCAGGTTTTTGTTTGTTTTTTCATTTGTTGTTGAATGTGTGGTTAGGTGCCTCTGTGCGACGTCACCAAACGGTTCCAACGGAAGACTAGCGCTGGTTGTCTGACCAGCATTTCGCTGAGTTGGGGCCGATTTGCGACTCTGACATTTTTGTGTACTGACATTGAGTTCTGTTACTTAATTTTTTTCAGTCATTATCAGCCTTTCATGTTCCCACTGCTGGGACTCTGGCCTTCTCTCAGAGAGAGAGTATGGGCTGTAATCTACCACGCTGCCCCAGTGCAGGTTGGTAGATGTCGCATGCCATTGAATGTTGCAGTTCTTGGACATGCCGGTTTCCTCACGATGTTTTCCTTCACCGTATTGAGCGATGGCAAATCCGCACATAACTTATTAAGTCATAGGTGCGGGGCCGAGAGGATTCGAACTCGGTGTCGGCGTCTTGTAAGTCGCACGCCTAACCGTTCGGCCACCATCGCTAGTATCCATTATTTAAGACTATCTATAGTCTGCCAAATTGGAATATTAAACAATACTATAGTAAATTGGTAAACTATCGATGGTCAAAGATAAAAGTCTTAACATCAGGTGAATTTTTAGGATTGCGGCCACAACGCGACCTATAACATAATAAAAGCCTTCGCGGACGCCGACCCGTCCATAACGGTGGTGCGTCAGCCGGATTTGTCCGAAATCCCTCTACCGCGGCCAAAAGTGAAGTTCCGCGGGTACTACAAGATAGCACGACACTACAAGTTCGCGCTCAACTACGTCTTTAAGGAGATGGGACATGAAGCCGTCATCATCGTCGAAGGTAACTTACAAACCGGCTAAGTGCGAGTCGGACTTGCGACCGAAGGATTCCGTACCCATTATCTATAGCAAGAAAATACATTATTGCAGATGACCTGGACATATCGCCGGATTTCTTCGAGTACTTCCTTGGAACCTATCCTCTGCTATACAAAGATCCTAGTTTATGGTAAGTTAAGTAACACTTCTAACTTATAAAGAAGGAAAGATATATGTGTATACGACGGATGTGTTAATCCAGGGTAAACGCTAGTTCTATATAAATCCGGAACATATTAGCAGTCATTACCGAACGACCAGGCGTTCCGATAAGCGCCATCCTTTCATCGTGGAAATACCACCGATACGCACGAGCAGGTTTGCGTCAACTTTTTTGGTTAGAACTTCAAAAGAGTGGAATGCCCTGCCTTGGTCGGTGTTTCCTGAAAGATACAACCCGGGGGTGTTCAAGTCAAGAGTGAATAGGTATTTACTGGGCAAGCGTGCTACATACACCTTCGACCACATCGTCGCTTTCCATCGGGTGAGATCGTGGTCAAAGGCTAGCCTAGTTTGTTGTAAAAAAAAAAATCATTCTTTTAAGTTTGTGACTATGGATGTTTGTTACTCTTTCACGCAAAAACTACTGAACGGATCTGAATGAAATTTGGAATGGAGATAGCTTAAGGTCGCTGCATACGTGACGGGTTTTTATACGGACGGGACGGGACGAGAAGTTTTGAAAATATCGTTTCATAGAAAATGTACATGATGTACATATGTCGCGGACGGGACGGGAACGTGGCACTCACGGGGCGGGAAAAACATCGTCGGCAACGGTGTTTAGCACGTCCCGCCCCGCGCGTGTCCCGTCCCGTGTTCACAACACTAGCATGTTAGATCCGCGTCACTGTCACGGTACGTATGCATTGCCTTTACACCACGATCCCGTTTTGAACGAGGCAGTCACGTCCCTGTCTCGTTCACTTCCCGCCCGAGGAATTAGCTCGTTACGTATGCAGCGACCTTTATACCCTGGATTAACACATAGGCTACTTTTTATCCCGCAAAAAGGTTCCTGCGGGATAACGGGAAGAGCGGGTGAAACCGCGGGGCGCAACCAGTATTGCTGTATTACAATAGTTTTTAACCGACTTCAAAAAAGGAGGACGTTGTCAATTCGACTGTATGTTTTTTTTTTATTTTTTTTTTTTGTTTGTTACCTCAGAACTTTCGACTGGGTGAACCGATTTTGATGATTCCTTTTTTATTTGAAAGCTGGTGCTTCCCGTGTGGTCCCATTTCAATTTGGCCCAGTTATGACCATGGCATCCATGAGAAATCTTTTGAAGTCGGTTTTATTTGCTTGCAAACTTGTGTTATTTAATAAAAAAAACATAATAATAATAAAAAAAAAAATTATGAATGTTTGACGTTGTGACTGATGATGATGATGATATTTATCCAGGTGCATATCAGCGTGGAACGACAACGGCAAGAAGGAGGTGATCGACCTGTCCCGTCCGGAGATGCTGCACCGAACAGATTTCTTCCCGGGACTGGGGTGGCTGCTGCGAGCTGACACGTGGCACCAGCTCGAGCCCAAGTGGCCGGCCGCGTGAGTTGACACAAATAGAACCTAGTTCCTATAGGTAAAGAGACTATTGTTGCTAATCAAAGGAGGAGCTGATAGATCTCATTTCTTCCCGGGACTGGGGTGGCTGCTGCGAGCTGACACGTGGCACCAGCTCGAGCCCAAGTGGCCGGCCGCGTGAGTTGACACAAATAGAACCTAGTTCCTATAGGTAAAGAGACTATTGTTGCTAATCAAAGGAGGAGCTGATAGATCTCATTTCTTCCCGGGACTGGGGTGGCTGCTGCGAGCTTACACGTGGCACCAGCTCGAGCCCAAGTGGCCGGCCGCGTGAGTTGACACAAATTGAACCTAGTTCCTATAGGTAGAGAGACTATTGTTGCTAATCAAAGGAGGAGCTGATAGATCTCATTTCTTCCCGGGACTGGGGTGGCTGCTGCGAGCTGACACGTGGCACCAGCTCGAGCCCAAGTGGCCGGCCGCGTGAGTTGACACAAATTGAACCTAGTTCCTATAGGTAGAGAGACTATTGTTGCTAATCAAAGGAGGAGCTGATAGATCTCATTTCTTCCCGGGACTGGGGTGGCTGCTGCGAGCTGACACGTGGCACCAGCTCGAGCCCAAGTGGCCGGCCGCGTGAGTTGACACAAATTGAACCTAGTTCCTATAGGTAGAGAGACTAATGTTGCTAATCAAAGGAGGAGCTGATAGATTTCACTTCTTCGGGGCGAAAGGCAGCACAACCCTCGTAGGATCATGATTGTCATGTAATTTAAATAGCAAAACCTTAGAAATACTTAACAAAAATTTGTGCTCGCTCCGCTCGCCCTTTTGTAAGTTTTGTACCTTTTACATTAACTGTGAAATGATGGTCTCTTGTCTTTGGTTTTGTTAACTTACAAAGTAGAAATAAGTACTTCCGAATTACCGCGCTCGCTCCGCTCGCGCTTTTGTAAATGGGTATTGTGAATCTTCTTTTTCGTTGTCCTTACTGAGTAAAAATACTTGAAAACTTTCGCGCTCGCTCCGCTCGTGCTTATATACTAATGGATTGTGAAATGAAGATCTTTATAAAATATCGGACTATTTAAATGCCAAAAGGCTTGATATCGTAGTGAATAGGTGACTTGTGGTCAAACGCTACCCTGTAGGATGTAAAAGGAAAAAAAAGAACTTTTTTTTTTTATGTAATAGTTTAGCAAACAAGCTGACGGCCCGCCTGATGGAAAGCGGTCACCGACGCCTATGGACATCTGCAACACCAGGGGAGTTGCCGATGCGTTGCCGACCTTTAAGAACTCTTTTTACACCCATCTTGAAGAATTGCAATCTGTAGCACAGCGGAAACACTTGTGGTAGTAATTTTTATGAAGAAAATTGTAACTGTGATCGAGCCCAAAAAATTACCCGCAGGCGTTTCATGCCTTATATGTATCCTATTAATCTTTCTTGTATGTAAAAATGAATTGCTGTGAATTGACTAACGAAGTCTCGCTAAAACTTGAGAACGGCTGGACCGATTTGTATAATTTTGATCTTGAAATGTGTATAGGCTAGATAGATGTGCAGCGGCTACCACCCCTTCCCGCGCCCCGTGCCCTCTCCCCTTTCCCTTCCCCCGCCGTTGGGTCGCCATTCTAATTCGCGCGCCCACGCATACAAGTCGACCCTTGACCCAATAAACTGTGAATTTGTGCGGTCCCCTGTGTGTTGTGTCCTAAAACTAGTGCACCCCCCTGGACCAGGACTGACGACCTGCGGTACGTACCCTATTCCCTTAATAGTTTGGTGAGCACCAAAAGTTCACCTGGTAGCAGAGCTGCGAAATTTGGCTTCCACGCGCCTACAAAATGTTTGTGGGAGTTCAGGGAAGGTTTAAAAGGTGACTTTTATTGGCGATACGAAGTTCGCCGGCTCAGCTAGTACTAAATAGATATATTTTGTCTCTGAATTTATTCTTGATCATCTTCTTCCAGATTCTTCGACGACTGGCTCCGTAATCCTCAGAATGTCGACGACAGAGCTTGCATCAGACCTGAAATATCTAGGACGTACTCATTCGGGAAGGTACCCTTACATTTTTAGCTAAACTTTCTACATTCTAATCAGATGACTTATGGTCAAAGGCAACAAAAATAAATCCCTGCTTTATTTTATACTAGATGCGCCGCACGGTTTCACCCGCGTCTTCCCGTTATCCCGCAGGAACCTTCTTCCGGGATAAAAAGTAGCCTATGTGTTAATCAAGGGTGTAAGCTATCTCCATTCCAAATTTCTCTCAAATCCGTTCAGTAGTTTTTGCGTGAAAGAGTAACAAACATACATCACAAACTCACAAACTTAAGCGTTTATAATATTAGTAGGGTTAGTAACTCTGTCTGTCTCGCTTTCACGCCTAAACTACTGAACCGATTTAAACGAAATTTGGCACGGAGATAGTTTGAACCCTGAGGAAGGACATAGGATACTTTTTATCGCGATAAACTGTAGCCCACGCGGGTGAAACCGCGGGGAACAGCTAGTTTAAAACAAAAATTTGCTAAAATAAAATGCACGTTACCTTAGGGCTTAGAACCTTACCGTGTATCACCAGAGGGGAGAGTGGGGTAAAAAAGTGTCCGAAAACCTCACGCGATTAATGGAATCACCCCTTAAAAAAACACATAAATCTTACTAATATTATAAGCGTGAAAATTTGTGAGTATGGATGTTTGTTACTCTTTCACGCATAAACTACTGAACGGATTTGAGTGAAATTTGGAATGGAGATAGCTCATATCTTGGATTAAACATAGGCTACTTTTTATTTTATGTAAGTAATTATATAAGTAGGTATATCTAGTATGTATGCTTATTTTATTATATTTTTATTTAATTTTTGCTGTATACCACCGTCCATATAGTAGTTTCGTACTAATCCTCTGCTTTTGGGTTGTCTGGAAGAGATCGCTCTGAGCGATAAGACCGCCCTTTGTGACACTTACCATTAAGTTTTATAGCGATGATGGCTCAGTGGTAGTGACGTCGGCTTGCGATCCGTAGGACGTGGGTTCGAATCCTGCAATGTGCTTGAGCTTTCGGTGAAGGAAAACATCGTGATGAAACCATAGCTTGGTGGTAGGGTATTTTCTAGTACTCGCCTGGCTAGCTACCACCCTCTCGTTAAGAATCTGTCGCCAAACACCTATCGGTGTGTTCCGGCAGCCTCACTTGAGAGCCAGTTCCCAGTCCAGGTGTAGCGTGACGCCATCTTCGACCGCATCGTCACTTAACATCAGGTGACTTGTGGTCAAACGCTACCCTGTCAATAGTAAAAAAAAAAAAAAAAAAGTTCTTTGTCTTAAATTTAATTTCTTTGTATTGTAGTGTACCAATAAAGAGTTAATCTATCTATCTATCCATCTTTCTATCTATCTACTTTTTATCCCGGAAAAAGGTTCCTGCGGGATAACGCAGCTACTTAGTTAATATAAATGTTGTTTTCAGGTGGGCGTTAGCAAAGGGTTATTCTTCGACATGCACTTACGGAATATACAACTCAATATGGACTATGTGGAGTTCACCAAACTCAACCTGACGTATCTACTGAAGGTATTACATATATATATGTATATGACGGGGTGGCCGGACCCAGTGCTGTTTTAGCAAGAGTGACGTCAGCAATGCTGACTTGGGTACTTGGCACAGCAGAGTTCGGGAGGTCCGATCGCTACGACGGCTCAAGCCAGACTGACTAGACTTCTAGAGCTCTGCCGGGCAAAAGTTGTATAAAAATTTATATCTGTAGTGGTTTAGCGGCCAAATAAATTACATAGTAAACTCATATCTATAATAATAACAATAAATGATACATTTATTTTTCCTTGCAAAGGTACAATGTAAGAATGTAATAGCAAATTTTTTTTTATGGTTTACAACTTATAACTTTTTGAATCATTCAATTCGGACATTCCATTCGAAAGATATCACGAGTTTAAAAATGTAAGTAGTAGTAGAAAAATAAAACCGCCGCACCGCAGCGCAGCGGGAAACGCGGTGAGGTGAGGGGGGACCTATGAAATAGGTAAAGTGCGGTCGCGGACCAGAAAGACCTTTAACTGCGCGGTTCAAACGTGCGGTCCAAGAAAAATTAACTTAGAATTAAAATAGGATAATGGGTACCTACAGCAGGTAACGCGGTGAGGGGTCACCGAAGTGCGGGAATAATTTTGGAGTATACGGAATATATACGCTATCGCGCCTAAACTACTGAACCGATTTAAATGAAATTTGGTATAGAGATAATTTGAGCCCCGGGGAAGGGACATAGGATACTTTTTATCGCGATAAACTGTAGCCCACGCGGGTGAAACCGCGAGGAACAGCTAGTTACAAAATATACAGAGCTAATATTTATGTGCATTAAAGATCATGTTTTTGACTACAAATTGTCGGAAGGATAACACGATTGGTTAACTTTCATAGCAGACAAACAATTATCGAAAACTGCCCTCTAAACAAAAGATTTTCATTTTACAGGCATACAAAACCGACTTAAGAGTTTTTTTTTTTTTGTTTGGTATATATACACATTCTTCAAAGAACTACAGATTTAGTTTTATAAAATTAACGATAGTTTTCATTTTAAACGAAAAAAAACCCTTTTTGGCGCATACGAACTTGCGGCATTAGTCAGCTCGCTTGCATTTTTGTATGGAGCTGATTTCAGATTCATTGTTTATCGCGGCGTCCTCTTAATTGGCATTTCTCGTATTTGACTTGCGCAGGAGTACTACGACGAGCAGCTGGCTGCCACCGTGGAGGGCTTGCCGCGGCTGTCCGCCGAGCGCGCCGTGGGAGCCGCGGGCGCGGCGCCGGCGCGCGTCACGTACAAGGACGCGAACTCGTACCGGCGGAACGCGAAGAAACTGGGCCTCATGGACGACTTCAGAGTGAGTCACGTTCTTGTTTTGTACGGTTCCATGCCTCAATAGGGAGAGAGAGAGAGAGAGAGAGAGAGAGAGAGAGAAAGACTTAATGTGGGAAAACTGCGCGCTATAACAAGAGAAAGAGACGCACAAAAATTGGTTGTCTGTAAAGTCGGTTTACTGACGATAGTTGAACGTGACAACGTCGATTGGCCGATTGTGCTTCTTTGTCGCTCGTTCCGCGCTCTCGCTTGCACTTCAAGCCTTACATGGAACGCCTCAGAGCGAGGTAACGCCGCAGAGCGAGGTAACGCCGCATGAGTCATGTTTTTTCGTGCGTGCAGCCGGCTCTATCGAATTATAAGACGTTGTCACGTCAAAAACCCTCCACCCTCCTTGTCAACTACTCCGGGACATGTGTTTGTGGACGGATGGGTGGAATTACTGTCGGTGTGCTTGAAGTTTTGTGAGTGGGACGTATGAAAGGGGGTATTTTTAATTGCGAAGATTTATTAATTATTATTTTTATATTTTTTTATATTAACTATGATTTTATTTTTATTGTATTGGCATTGTGCATTGCTTGTAATTCTTATTTAGTTTAGTTTAACTGTGATTAAATTACAATAAATAAAATAAATAAATAAATATCGGGGACAATTGCACACAAATTGAGCTAGCCCCAAATTAAGCTCGAAACTTGTGTTATGGGTACTAGACAACGATATACATACTTACATAGAGAAATAAATACTTATATAGATAGAAATATCCAAGACTCAGGTACAAACATTCGTGCTCATCACACATATATTTGCCCTTACCGGGATTCGAACCCGGGACCGCTAGCAATAATAATAATAATGATGTAATATATTCGTTTTCTTTTTCCAGAGCGGGGTCCCACGGACCGCATACCGCGGCATAGTCCAATGCTTCGTCCGCGGGCGCCGCGTCTACCTCGTCCCCAGCTACCATTGGTCGGGGTACGACGCCTCGTGGGGCTAGCGAATGGCAGCTCGCGGACACGGCGTCGCGAGAAAACGGTCCGTGGGACCGGTTCAGTAAACAAACTGTCTCGAGTTATGGGACCACTGTGCAGTGAATTTATGTGACAGTGGTGTGACAATAGGGGAAATAGACCTGTGAAGTGAATTTTAGGGGCTAATAATAAAAAATAACGGTATAATAAAGTGAATAAACTATTGTTGTTCAGTACGATAAATAAAGAATTTGTCGTGGTTTAGAAGTTAAAGACACTGATCAGTACGATATATGAATAACTTGTCGCGGTTAAGGAGATAAAGACACTGATCGGTACGATAAATAAAGAATTTGTCGCGGTTTAGGAGATAAAGTCACTGATCAGTACGATAAATGAATAAACTGTCGTGGTTTAGGTGATAGAGTCACAGAAAAGGACGATAAATAAATAAATTGTTGTGGTTTACAAGATAGTTACTGATCAGTACGATAAATAAATAAATTGTCTTGGTTTAGGGTAATAAAGTCACTGATCAGTACGATAAATAAATAAATTGTCGTGGTTTAGGCGATAAAGACACTGATCAGTACGATAAATAAATAAATTGTCGTGGTTTAGGGAATTAGTCTTTGATCAGTACGATAAATAAATCAATTGTTGTGATTCAGTACGATAAATAAATAAATTGACATGATTTAGGGGATGAAGTCACTGATCAGTACGATAAATAAAGTGTCGTGGTTTAGGAGATAAGGTCACACAGATTGGTCACAATTAAAATAAATTAAAAAGAAGTGAAGTGGTAAAAACAATTAAAAATTACAATGTGTCGTTTGAAAAGTGTTAAAATGGATTTCTGAGAGTGATTTGTAAAGTACAAAAACACAGTGTTTGGGACGAGTCAAAAAACTCGCCGTCGCAAGAGTGTAGTCTAGGAGACCAGCAGTGCGATTCTAATTAACTCGGAAACTGCCGACTACGGATTCGGAAAAGTTTCCGAATTATTTTTTAGACGCGATTCACAATTCTGATCTGATTTCGGAAACTGGCATTTAATTGTTCAATCACGGAAAATAGATTTTATTTCGTGTTTATTATATACAACAAATCAAATATATACAATTGGATAAAAAATTAAACTGAAAACTAAAGCTAAACTACCTATATAAAACTAAACATCTACAAATAAAAAACCTGATTTAGGTCGCTGCCTGCAGGTAGAGTGCCCAAGAGACTGGCGACATTACCTCTTTGAATGGCTAGGCTGATTCGTGGAAAATTTTCTGACACCTCGGCAAACGTTTCCGTGAAGCGAAAGTGACGTCGAATCCGACACGGAATCTTTCCGAGTGAATTAGAATCGCACTGATGTATAGTAAAATATATATATCTAATATTTGTGCGTGAAAGAAGTATAAGAATTTATAAATTATTATAATTAAAATTAATAAATTAATAGAACTAAGCATCTGTGTATTGTCACAATATAAAAATTATGTTGGCATTTCATATAATATAAATATATTATATAAATATTATTTATATAGTTTAATATATTGAGTCTTGGATATTTCTATCTGTGTAAGTATTTATTTCTCTTCATAAGTATGTATATCGTTGTCTAGTAGCCATAACACAAGTTACGAGCTTAATTTGGGGCTAGGTCAATTTGTGTGCAATGGTCCCCGATATTTATTCATTATTACATTATATTTATACAGAGTGGCGATGTAGACAGTGTCAGCTTTTCTAAAATTTTTACTTAGTATACAAAAATTCTTTTTACCACGAAATCTAAGTTGATAGACACTAAAAATAATGCCGTCCTTTTCTTACCTCAGTGGTCACAAAAGGACAGTAATACTTTCGACTTGTCAAACATACTCCATTGTGTTCAAGGGCGGATCCAGGATTTATTTCCGGGGGCATTTGGCCCAATATTGCACTATATCTTTATTCTTTATTAATGACATAAAAAAATTATACAGAATATGTATTTGTATGAGTATGTATATTAAACCAATTTTAGGGAGTCTCAGATCCTTGCAAGTCTGGGAGCCCTTCCTCCTCATTTGCCCTTGATTATGCCACTGTATAAGTCGCCACCTTACATTTATTATAACAATAATGATTCAATGTACATAGTTACGACGAAAACCTGTTTTTTAATGTAACGTGATGTAACAGGAATATAGTTACAGACATAAATATTCAGTGCAATGTATAACAATGGAAATTTTTGTAAACGATGTTTTTAAATATACATTATTACTTGGGCGAACAGTTTCAAAGCGTGAGGTCGCCGGATCGATTCCCGCTTCGGGACAAAAATTTGTGCATTGAAAAAAAAAGCGCGAGTATTTGTTCGTTTGCGCAGTTTCTGATACCCTAGATACAGGGAATCCTAGATGGGGTTCAGATAAATCTTATTTATTTGGTTTTACGTCATATTATTTTTATTCGTTATTTATTAAGGATATTTTTTATTATCAGTCTTTTAAATAGGTAATTACAATTTTATAAATATTAAGCACTAGCTGTGCCAGTTTTAGCGCGATAAAAGTAACTTAAGTCCTTCCCCAGGGTCAAACTATCTAGTTTTATCAAAGTTTGTTCAGTGGTTTTTTAAAAGGTAACAAAATCTTTGTTGGAGGCCCCTGGGCTGTAGCCCCGGTCGCCTTTCCCTTAATCCGGCCCTGGTCTTTCCCTCAGTTAGATTAGTTAGGCTAATTAATTGTTGTTTTTTGTTTATAATGTGTCCGCTAGTTAAATATTTTTCAGTCCATTTTGACGACAGTTCATTTATAAAATAGTTTTGGTTGTTTGTCGATAGAACACGGCATGTATCAGGAATTTGATTAAAAATCGCATTTACTTGTTAATTTTTTTACAATTGACCATAGTTTTGAATCGCAATATCTTATGTAGATGTAATCATTATTATTATCAGCCTATAACGTTCCCACTACTGGGACTCTGGCCTTCTCTCAGAGAGATAGTATGGGCCGTAATCTAGCACGCGGGCCCAATGCGGATTGGTAGATGTCGCATGCCCTTGTTGTAGTTCTTGGACATGCCAGTTTCCTCACAATGTTTTCCCTCACCGTTTTTGAGCGATAGCTAATCCACACAACTATTATTTGGTCCTTTAATTAAATATGTAATCAACACCTACTGCAACAAGACTCTCTGTTAAAAAACTTAAAAACTTTTTGTAAAGGCGCCAAAATGGCAATAGAATTATTTTTGTTTTTATTTATTTATTTAAAACGCTTCTAATATAGTTTTTGGCGTGGTAGTGTGAATTTAGTTAAAGTGGTACCAAAAAAATATCATCCCGATAAAAAAATTATAAACTTTTTTTTTTTTTAACTATTTACAGGGTAGCGTTTGACCACAAGTCACCTGATGTTAAGTGACGATGTGGTCGAAGATGGCGCCACGCTACACCTGGACTGGAAACTGGCTCTTAAGTGAGGCTGCCGCCACTAAGCTAATAAGCTAAGCTAATTATAGAATTGATGTAATATCACTGAATGTTTCTGCTATGTTTTCTTTTATGTAAAATTAACTTTCTATTGTTACCTACGTTTAGGATCCGACTACTAGAGATGGGCAAGTGAAAAAAACATCTATATTTTAAACAGTATCGAGTGAAAAACATCTTGATCTCATTGCATTTCCCATTTTGATCTGTCCTCAGCCATCTTATTAACATCTTGGTACGACATGACGTCAATCCTTTCTTTCACTTGGTCTATGTATGTTCTTCTCGCTCTCTTCCCTTCTACTTTTCATTCTAAGATGGTTTTTATAATACCTATAATCGTCATGACGTACCAAGTGCCCAAACATTTATACTCTTCTTAACTCTACTGTTTTAGTAATTTTTTTTTCTCCCACTATGTCCAACCGGTAAATGCCGTTTTTTATTTCTCCCAACCGGTAAATGCGGTTTTTACGTTAAAATTATTTCTAAGCTAATAAGACTGTGATCTGCATTATATTGTAAAAGCTATGTACATAGCATGTGTTATGTAATAAATAATAATTTAAATAAAAATATTAAAAGTTTTGTTTAAAATTGCTTATTATTTCGTACCTGTACAAACAGGGAACGATCTTATATTTCCCAAATGTGTTTTAGATCAGTAATGTTTGGGATATTTTTACAACTTACAAGGCAGCGGTTGACACAATACACCTGACGTCAAGTGATGATGTGGTCAAAGGTTGATTTTAAGACGATGAAGGTAATCAAAAATATTGTTTTGTTCAGGTACTTTTGTTGTTTACCGTACCCGCCTAGTATTGTTCTGGGGAATGACTCAATTAAGTATTGATTATCATTAATCTTTACCTGATTGAACATTTTAGATAACGAATTAGTGATGGGAATATCGCGGCTCGCTATTTGAAATATATATTCTTTTTTTACTTACAGATTAGCACTTACTATCAAGTTGCAAAATATGCGGCAAAAATGCTCGAAATTTTTTGTTTGTGTTGACTTGGAATTTAGAATATAAGTCTTAGAAGTTAGATTTTTAAACAGCTCCAAGGACTGTTATTCCCACTTGATACTTGATGGTAATTTCAACATTATACCTTCACGCAATACTGTGAGACAATGTTTTCACAAATAAATGAAGATTCTAATTCAGTCGGAAAGATTCCGTGTCGAATTCGACGTCAATTTCGCGTCACGGAAACGTTTTCCGAGAGCAAATAGGTGTCGGAAACTTTTCCGTGATTGAGCAGCTGGTTTGTCAAATTAAATGTCAGTTTCTAAATACATTTGTGATCGCGTCCTACAAAATTTCACGGAAACTTCCGAGTCCGTGGTCGGAAAAGTTTCCGAGTGAATTAGAATCGCGCTGCAGGCGTGCTAGTTGTGCAAAACCCTAAAATTGTAACGATGATCTGCATTATTTTAATAGGGCTAAGAACACGTCACTGAATAGATAAAGATTGATAAACAAAAACAGTCACAGCGTCGACAGAGTAAAAACGTATTTTTAATTTTTTTAAGTGTTTCTAAAATAAATTGGTAAAAATGGCGACGACAGTAGCACCAGCGGCGAACAGTAATCCAGCGTTTGTTTTTGGAGGGAAAGCGTTTACGGATTTTATTTACCAAGACGAAAAGGTGCGTATTTTTTTTAAACTATTCTGTTTTTTGGGTAATTACAACCGTTTTTTCTCTGTAATTGTGTCAATAGAAAAACTAACTTAATCTTGTATAAATATTTATATACATAGCAGGGATTCGAATTTGGTATTGGCGTTTTGTAAGGTGCACATGTTACCGTTCGTCCACCACGGCCATAACATGCGCGAGAGCTAATTTTCTTTATATCCCTACTATTATTATAAATTGCGAAAGTTACTCTGCGTGGCGTCGAACGCCGCTTCACGTCCTTTAACTGTCTGTTTGTCTGTAACGCTTTCACGCCTAAACTATTGCAGAGATAGTCTCTAGAGCTGAGAAAGGATAGGGTGCTTTTTATCGCAACAAATTGTAGCCCACGCGGGTGATAAAATAATAATTAAAAAAAAATCAATTTATTGCCACTATAACACAAACAGCATATTATGTGTTGTTTTGTTGTTGTTGTGTTATGTGAAACCGCGGGGAGCAGCTAGTATCTGTCTTTATCGGCCGGTTTCAATAACCGATTTAAACACGGTTTGACTTCTATGGAGCTTATGTCAAATTTCAATCTCCAGTAGGGCAAATCGTGCATAGAAAAATAAAAAAATAAATAAAAATCAAATCAAATCGAAAAAAAATCGAATCAAAAAAAAAAAAAACAAGTGGCAAATCGTGTATAGAATCGATTATTGAAACCGGCTATAAACATATATTCTTTCTTTCTTTCTTTCTATATGTAAGTAGGTATAGGTATTCTGTGATCGTGCCAAAAAATTTACCTGACGGGCTTTTCTTGCCTGTTCTTTTGACGGCGCAAGGAGGTTGGAACAGGCGTAGCTAGTTTTATGTTTGACGTTTTAAAGTGATCACAATGTATCCTATTGAATAAAGAAAAATTGACTTTGACTTTGTAAATGTTTCCAGTGCGTCGTGTTTGAAGAATCTCTGGAAGACAAAGCGGCGCCTAGTCACTTCCTGGTTATTCCCAGGAAAGCTATTCCCAGGCTGGTGGAGGCTTCACAGGAAGATGAGAAAATATTTGGTCAGTTGCGACTATGATTTATTTAGTAATAGCAGCTAGGCCATATAACTCGACGAACCGATAAGAAAGAAATGAAATAAAATAAATTAGAAATTAGAAAGAAAAGGTTCTCGAGTGGTACCAAGAATCGGAAGATGCTCTGTAGGTAGGCGTCCCACTAGGTGGAGCGGCGACATTGTAAGAGTCGCAGGGAGCCGATGGATGCTAATGGCTAATAGCATAGCCGTTCTTGGTGACGTTCAAAGCGGGATGCCTACCAACAGGGTGTCTTCCGGTTCGTGGTCGCCACTCGAGAACCTTTCTTCCCCATCGGTGATCGGTTCGTCGAGCGATGTGGCCTGCCCATTGCCACTTCAACTTGCAAATTCTGAGAGCTATGTCGGTTTTGACGCCGACCTTACCTATCGAATGTGTAAATTTTTTAATATTATTTTTGTTAATTTTATGCTTTTAAGTGTATTTGTTTATCTTGTATTGCTGTTGTCTATATTTTTATGTGTTAATTATTGTTTTGTGTACATTTATTTTAATTAATGTAATTGGTGTTCACAGTTTTAATTAAATAAATAATAATATAAAAAAAGAAACTAACCGATCTATCCACGATTAGCCCTATTGGATATGGAAATTTGACATGAGCTCCATAGAAGTAATGTCAAACCGTGGATAGATCGGTTATTGAAACCGGCCATAAAACGTCATTTTTTTCCCAGGCCACCTCCTGATGACAGCCAAGCGTGTGGCCACCGAGCGCGGCCTGGCCGGATATCACGTGACCGTGGATGAGAGCCACAGAACTAGCCGGTTCCATTGCTTGCATGTGTTCGGACGAGCGCTACACCACATGCTCTGGCCTGTAGGGCCGGGATGTCGGCTGTAGTAACATGTGATCTACAAGTTTTAGTTTAAAACGTCAAACCTAAAACTAACCTAGAACTAAAACTAACTTTGACGTTTTAAAGTTTAATGCCCGAAATTAATAATCGATCCAGATCCGTTATCCGCGGTTTTGGGTCGATATTTCATATCATAATATGACATTTTTGTAGTAATATGTCAAGCCCTAGTACTAAAATGACATATTATGACATGACATATCGATCCAAAACCGCGGATTACTGATCGGATCGATTATTAATTTCGGGCGTAAAACATTACATTACATAAGGAGCTTTTGTCAATCTATCTCCAATAGGGTAAACCGTGGATAGATAGGTTATTGAAACCGTCCGTTTAATACTTATCCTTACTAATATTATAAATGCGAAAGTTACTGTCGCTTTCACGCCTCAACTACAGAACCGATTTAAATGAAATTCCGTACGGAGATAGTGGATGGACATAGGATACTTTTTATCACGAGAAACCGCGGGGAAGAGCTAGTATTTTATAATAAGCTTTACTAATAAGATTTCTATTTGTATGGACTTATCTTATTTTTTGGAGTTATCGACAAGTCTGGGATGGACTTTGTATAACACTTTGGACACCAGTCACCAGCAGTGCGATTCTAATTCACTCGAAAACTCTTCCGACCACGGTTTCGGAAAAGTTACAACGAGAATTTTTTAGACGCGACAACAAAATCTGAATTTGTAAACTGACACTTGACAAACCAGCTGTTCAATCACGGAAAAGTTTCCGACACGCATTTGCTCTCGGAAAACGTTTCCGTGAAACGAAAGTGACGTCGAGTCCGACACGGAACCTTTCCGAGTGAATTAGAATCGCACTGCTGATTTATAATAAAATAACATTTAAAACAAAAACCCTTATTTATTTCCTCCAATCACAAATCAGCAGAATACTATTATCCTGGAGGCCACTTCAGCTGCCTGCCTCCCAAGATATGAATATGCAGGTGGTACACACTCTGGGCGCCGTTCTTGCCATCGTTGATGACGAGACGGAAGCCTGACTTGTCAAGCCCTTCCTTTGCAGCTATCTTACGGGCCGCGATGAGAAGATGGCCTGGAAATTGAAAGACTAGGTCAATGCTCTTGTTAAGAATCTGTCGCCAAGCACCTATCGGTGTGTTCCGGCAGCCTCAATTGAGAGCCAGTTCCCAGTCCAGGTGTAGCGTGGCGCCATCTTCGACCACATCTTCACTTAACATCAGGTAACTTGTGGTCAAAAGCTACCATGTCAGTAGTAAAAAATTTTTATAAGTATAAAGTTGTCTATGGTCTTGTAATGTTGGTTAGGTAGGTAACACCTGAAATTAATAATCGATCCTGAACCGTTATCTGCGGTTTTGGATCGAAATGTCGTGTCATAATATGTCATTTTAGTAGTGATATGTCGAACCTTAGTACTAAAATGACATATCATGACATGACATATCGATCTAAAACCGCGGATAACGCATCAGGATCGATTATTAATTTCGGCCGTAAGTTGATTAATGATTTATCTCCCTAGCCACATGTATGGTGGTTTGGTATTTCTGTTAATTTCTAATCAGTCATCATCAGCCTTTCACGTTCCCACAGCTGGGACTCTGGCCTTCTCACAGAGAGAGTATGGTCCGTAATCTACCACTCGGGCCCAGTGCGGGTTGGTAGATGTCGCATGCCCTTGAATGATGTTTTCCTTCACCGTTTTGAGCGATGGCATATCCGCACATAACTTATTAAGTCATAGGGGTTGAGAGGATTCGAACTCGGTGTCGGCGTCTTGTAAGTCCCACGCGTTACCGTTCAGCCACCATTGCTCTAATTTCAAATGTTTCAACATAATAGACGTGATTCTTCACTTGTGTTGCTACTGGCTAGTAACAGTATGGAATGTTGTCTTACCAAGTAACTGCTCGTCAGAGTCTTCAGCCTTTGACAGCTGTGTGATAGGTTTCCGAGGGATCACCAGAATATGTGTCGGTGCCTGAGGGTTCACATCGTGGAAGGCTACACACTGAAACATAGAAACAATTGACGACGCGGTAGAAGTCTGTAGTGACCCTGCCTTCGAAGCTAGCAATCCCGGTAAGGGCAAATATATGTGTGATGAGCAGGAATATTTGTTCCTGAGTCTTGGATATTTCTATATCTATTCATTTCTCTATATAAGTATGTATATCGTTGTCTAGTACCCATAACACAAGTTTCGAGCATAATTTGGGGCTAGGTCAATTTGTGTGCAATGGTCCCCCGATATTTATTTATTTATAACCTAAAGTACATATTAGATGTATATATTACATAGAATGATCGGTTATTGGCTTTTATCGAGTACTAGTGACCTGCTCTGGCTTCGCACAGGTGCAATGTAGATTTGTAGATACTAATATGGGGTAGTATTATACAAATCTTTGAATTTTTCAGTTTTTCTGTGCTATAATATGTATTTATTATACATTAAACCTTCCTCTCGAATCACTTCATATATTGCTGAAAAGTGCATTAAAATCCGTTGCGTGGTTTTCAAGATCTAAGCACACATAGGAAAAGACAGCGCAAAACGACTTTGTTTTTTAATATGTAGATGGACTGTTTATGATTATCATTGTCAGCCGGAATAAGTCCACTGCTGCACACCTTTTTTTACCATTTTTAAGATACACGAACACAAACGGTCCTGCTCATAGGGTAAATATTAGTATCGAAGTATTGAAAGTATAAGACTATGGTCTATTCTCCTTGATATGAACTGTTAAGTAGATATTTATCCTTTGAACTAGGTTCTCAACCTAGCATATGCTAGGGAAAACATTGAGCAATTTAGAAATACTTAAAATAGATAACAGTTTTTTTAAATGCTTTTTTTTATAAAAAAAAAGTAACTAATTCAAAATTCATACGATAGAACAGGTATTGAAAACAGCTGACGGGATGTCACCGGCGAGGCGGCCGGTGCATGGGTCCTCAAGATAAGATTGATTCCATATTTACCAGGTCATCTTCGTAGACGAACTTAGCAGGTATCTCATTATTCAGTATCTTTCCAAAGATGGTATCTCCAGTTGGAGCGGCGGATTGCGCTAGTTCCACCTCACTGTCAGCCATTTTTTTGATAAATGAATTAATTCTGTTGCGAAATTCGCGATAGCCCAATTCGTATTTCGCATTCGCAATGCAAATTTAATTTTATTTTGATATGACATTGACATAACAATCAAAACTGACTTTGACATAATGGATTTCCTGTATCGCTCATTCTCATAGCTTTAGAAAAACAAATCTATGGTACCGGCTGACGGCTCATATAATGGTTTTTCGATGATTATTACAATGATTATTACAAATACAAATTTCAATAAATTTTATTCTTCCTGCTATTTTCCACTCCTTTGTTTGTTGTCAAATTCGTGGAACAAGCAATATCGACAAGTGGCAAAAATGTCCTGTGCTGTGGCTCAACTCAAGAAACAGAATGGGCGGGGCGATAAATTAAAAAAAAACTTTATTTTCATTGATTTGTTGTTGTTTGATTGAAAAATAGAAATTTTCACAGAAATTTTCCCAGAAACATCGTAGAAAATGAGTGAAAATGAAGCATTATATGACATTTTTAACGATTTCCAGAAAAATCTGGATTCCGAACAAGATGTTCGCGAGGTAAAACTATACTACGAATCCATTTTCTACTTTCTGATATAAACTAGAAAATGCTCTTTTTTGGTTATTTTGAATACAAATGTAAATTGTAATACACGAACACCACATAATTCGTGTATTTAATTTTAACTCCGCATCATGTAAGCTTAAAATTGGTGTAACAAATTTCAGGTTATAAGAACGATTTGCAAGGACACGGACCAGTTATCGCGGGAACTAACTACTATTCTACAAATTATTCACCACCGTGAAGAAGAGAGTGAGTTGGACATAGGTTTGTTTATTATGTGTGTATATATGAGCGTAGTGCTGTAGTTGTAGACCAACGCTGACGATGGAGTTAGCAGGCTGCCCCTAGGCCTCAGACTGGGCTATCCACTTTCAATTTGACAGATTTGGGTCCCAATTCTCGCGGCGTGATAGAAATGTTAATATCGCAATAACTGTCAAAATTCCATACATATTTTGACAGTTATTGCGATATTTATCGAATGTGATGATATATCAAGCCGCGAGAATTGGGGCCCTGGAAATGGTTACCACTCGAATAAGTGCTCCTTTCTCCCGTATACCTGCAAAATGTGGAATGAGCTTCCAAGTCGTTCCGCAGTGCTACAAATTGCAGTCTTTCAAGGGGACAATAAATTTCATGGTATTTGATCATACAATTACTGTTGAGTAGTTAATTTCAGTGCACACTGGATGACATGGTAGCTGAGTTGGTAGTGACCCTGCCTACGAAGCTAGCGGTCCCGGGTTCGAATCCCGGTAAGGGCAAATATATGTGTGATGAGCACGAATATTTGTTCCTGAGTGTTAGATATTTCTCTATATCAGGTATATCATTGTCTAAAACACCTAACACACGTTTCGAGCTTCATTTGGGGCTAGGTCAGTTTGTGTACAATGGTCTCTTATATATATCTTTTATTATTATATTTTATTGTTATTTTAGATTTGTGGTTCTGTAGGTAGGCCTTCCACTAGGTGGACTGACGACATTGTAAGAGTCGCAGAGATGGTGGCGTTCCAAGGGGGAGGCCTTTATTCAGCAGTAGACTTCTTCCAGCTGATGATGTTCCCCCAAGGGCACGTCTAAATAAAAATAAAATAAAAACAAATTACAATCCCTTGACCACAGTAAAGTAAGAACAGTAGGTTAGCTAAGGCCGCTCGACGAGTTATTTGCCTACTCTTGCGGTGATGCATAGGCGGCGCGTTCCGTACTGAGTGCATGGCCGCGGCCCCTTTCGTTTGTGATTGTGTGCGTGAAAAGTGCGTGCGTACACGGCGCCGCTACTCTCGCACACATTCAAACCGGCGGCGGCCGATTTGTATGAAGCTGAACTACTACTCTTTACTATGCCTTGACACTAACCAAGTTTCTATGTATCACGACAGTTGCCCCAGCATGTTTGAAGGCCAGGCAGGTGTTCGAAAAGGCCAAAGAAGGATACCAGAAGCTGAAGGAAACTGTACCACCATCTGATTATTACAAGTAAGACTTCGACGTCAATTGTGACAGTAATTATTTAAACAAATAAATAAATTTTGACTTATTATTGTTCCGAATACAAGTCATCTCAGCCTCGCACCTATGACTTAACAAGTTGCGCCCCGCGGTTTCACCCGCGTCTCCCGTTATCCCGCAGGAACCTTTTTCCGGGATAAAAAGTAGCCTATGTGTTATAAGCTATCTCCATTCCAAATTTCATTCGAATCCGTTCAGTAGTTTTTGCGTGAAAGAGTAACAAACATTCATCCATCCATCCAAGAGAAATCTTTTAGTAAAGCTAATTAAAATATATCGGACCATTAGATGACAGAAAAAAAGCTTGGGATTTTAGTGAACTTGCTCCAATTCAATCAATTAGTAATAAGAATAAAATTGTCAATGTGATCGCGCCAAAAAAATTACCTGCCGGGCGTTTCTTGCCTGTTCTTTTGCCGGCGTAAGGAGGTTGGAACAGGCGTAGCTAGTTTTAAGTTTGACGTTTTAAAGTGATCACAATGTATCCTATTGAATAAAGAAAAATTGACTTTGACTTTGACTCCATAATCACAAACTTTCATGTTTATGATGTTAGTAGGATAAGTTATGTGCCGATCTGACGTTGCTCAAAAACGTAAGAAGAAAAACATCGTGAGGAAACCGACATGTCCAAGAACTGCAACATTCAAGGGCGTGCGACATCTACCAACCCGCACTGGGCCCGCGTGGTGCAGCTCATACTCTCTCTGAGATAAAGCTAGAGTCCCAGCAGTGGGACCGTTAATAAATTTAATTAATTACACTATTAGTACACACCGATAGGTGCTTGGCGACAGATTCTTAACAAGAGGGTGGTAGCTAGCCAGACGAGTACTAGAAAATACCCTACCACCAAGCTATGGTTTCATCACAATGTTTTCTTTCACCGAAAGCATTTCATTGTAGGATTCGAACCCACGTCCTACGGATCGCAAGCCCACGTAGGACGTGGGACTACCACTGACCACTACCACTGAGCCATCATCGCTATCTGTCTGGCTCTGGTACTATTTATGAAGATAAATAAATATTTGATTTGATGATGATTGTTCTAGGTTCAACGACCACTGGCGGAGCATGACCCAGAGGTACTGCTTCCTCATCTCTCTCACCATCTGGCTGGAGAAAGGAATCATGGTTAGGATGACCACCATCGCTGAAATCCTTGGACGTGAGTACTTTCTATCTTGATGGCAAGGCAGCCCACGATATAGAGTAGGGGGAAACTGGGGCACCGCGCCCCAGGTGACAGAAAAAGGGGCGCCAAAACCATAACAAAGCCGCCCCGGGCGGCAGTTTCAGGGGGCGCCGAAATCATAATGAAGTAGTGATTGAAAATAACTTGCTCCACAGTGTCCAGCACTTTATTAAAGGTCTCGCTGCGCCCCGCGGTTTCACCCGCGTCTTTCCGTTATCCCGCAGGTACCTTTTTCCGGGATAAAAAGTAACCTATGTGTAAATCCAGGGTATAAGCTATCTCCATTCCAAATTTCATTCAGATCCGTTCAGTAGTTGTTGCGTGAAAGAGTAACAAACATATATCCATCCATCCTTATTCACAAACTTTGTAGGAAGGATGTCTTGATGTCAATGTAACCTATAAATCTCACGAGCCTGGCTGAACGAAAAACATTTTTTTTACTTATGCTACCCTTTTGAGCACAAATCACCTGATGTTGAGTTATGATGTGGTCGAAGGTGGCGCCACGCTACACCTGCATGGATTGGGACAGTTTTTTTATAATGCCCGCTCAATCACATACATAGGTTCTGACCTAACTAGGTTTCCCTGTATCTAGGGTATCAGAAACTACGAGGATCGGGGATCCACAACACCCAGACACAGAACAAATACTTGCGCTTTTTTTTTCCAATGCACAAATGTTTGTCCAGAAGCGGAATCGAACCCGCGACCTCACGCTTCACAGTCGGCTATCCGCCCATTGCGCCACATCGGTCGTCGCAGCTAGTTCTTAAAAGAGTACTTTATTTTGTTTCAGTGGATCCCGCAGAGGACCGGTGCGGTTTCCACTTGGACAGTGAAGACTATCTCATTGGTCTGCTGCAGCTCTGCGCAGAGCTGGTAAGATATTAACAGCTTTTCTTTAGTTTAAACACAACAAAGTTTAAAAAGAAACTTTATTTAGAACATGTTTAAATAACACTAAAAAAAAGAGTGTACGCGCTTGCTGTAAAACATGCTAACTTGTAGTAAAAAACCACCAAAAAAAACCACCACTAAATGAAATGAAATGGTTTATTTCACATAAAATAGAGTGCATGTTGGTCTTAAATATAAAAATATAGATCTACTATTTTGCCATATGCTGGCATGTGCAAAATTCAATAAAATTATTAATATGTAAGTAATAATGAAAAAAAATAAATACAATATTAAGAAAATAAAAATATAAATGATAACAATAGTCAATTAAGGTCAGATAAGTACAATGGAATTATGAAATTGCGAAGTCAAATTTAAATGAAGTTACTAATATAATTTTTATACATAAAATGTTTGTCATTAGTTTAAAAAAGTCATTTAAACAGTAAAACGTTTTGTCCAGTAACCACAATTTTAGTTTACTACGAAACTTCCTAACCGGTACACTACATAGTCAACCTTTTTAATATAGGATCGAAATTAAGAAAACAAGAACGATGGCCGAACGTTAACGCGTCAATAAGTTATCTGTGGATTTACCACCGCATAAAACGGTGAAGGAAATCATTGTGAGGAAACCGGCATGTCCAAGAACAGTACTCCTAGTACAAGTTTAGAAAACGATAACAGTTTTGGTAAACGTCGACGTTTACCACCGCCGACTTGTCAAAGCGGCAACTCGATCAGCTTAAATTCAAAAAGTAACTCAATAACATTGATGGAATATGGTTATAACGATTTAAAATAACCAGTGTTAACGATTTCAGTTCCTCCAAGTCTCGGTAAGATTCGCTGAAAAAAATATGTATGGATGGAAACGAAAACTTTTATAGTTTTTGTAAACAATCAAAACCTGTACTAGGGGTATTGTAACATTCAAGGGTATGCGACATCTACCAACACGCACTGGGCCCGTGTGGTAGATTACGGCCCGAACTCTCTCCCTGAGAGAAGGCCAGAGTCCCAGCAGTGGGAACGTGAAAGGCTGATGATGATATTGATTGCAGGCGCGGCTGGCTGTAAACTCTGTCTCTCGCCGCGAGTACACCCGCCCCATACAAATATCCAAGTTTGTCATGGAGGTCAACGCTGGATTCAGGTATGTATGAAACAAAGAGAAAAAAAGCAAAGATTCAAAGAAGATTTTTACTAATCTTTGTATTTTTCGGCATTTTTGTACTATCTATATATCGTCGGTGGAAAGCGATAACGCTGTAACCCTCAAAATCTAAAGTGTTCACTAGAACCAAAAACTTTTCAAATTTTAGAAAAAAAAATCATAACTTTGGACTCCTTCGAGCTGTATAATTATTCCATATCGTGAGGTACTTCTTTCAAAAATACACTATTGGTAAAAACCAATAGTGTATTTTTGAAAGAAGTATTATTTACTTTTTAAAAGTTTTACCTAAAAATTTTTGAGGTTATGTCAATTACAGCAGTATTGCTTTCTACCTTTCGTTATATAAAAATCAATTGCTACTTGTTAGTCTCGCTAAAACTCGAGAACGGCTGAACCGATTTGGCTAATTTCGGTCTTGAAATGTTCGTGGAGGTCTAGGGAAGGTTCAAAAGGTGAGAAAAAATAGAATAATTGCCGGGAAAACCCTAAAAGCAGCGCTTTCCTTTTTCCCATATAAACTTTTTCGAAATAAAATTGATTGATATTTCGATTGAGGCAGTACGAAGTCTGCCGTGTCAGCTAGTTAGTATTTATAGGCTAAACTTTCCCCGTGAATCACTATCTCTATTGCTGAAAACTTGGCGATTGGCAGGAAGTCGTTTTTTTTTACTATTTACAGGGTAGCGTTTGAACACAAGTCACCTGATGTTAAGTGACGATGTGGTCGAACTGGACAGAGAACAGTACCCCTAGTACAGGTTTTGATAGTTTACAAAAACTATAAAAGTTTTCGTTTCCATCCATACATATTTGTTTCACCGAATCTTACTGAGACTTGGAGGAACTGAAATCGTTAATACGGGTTATTTTAAATCGTTATAATCATATTCCGACAATATTATTGAGTTACTTTTTGAATTTAAGCAGATCGAGTTGCCACTTTGACAAGTTCGGCGGTGGTAAACGTCGACGTTTACGAAAACTTTTATCGTTTTCTAAACTTGTACTACTGGCTCTCAAGTGAGGCTGCCAGAACACACCAATAGAATTCAAACCAATCTTCATATATAAAGAAGATTGATTGATTAGTTACGAGCTTAATTTGGGGCTAGGTCAATTTGTGTGCAATTGTCCCAGATATTATTATATATTATATACTAGCTGGTGCCCGCAGCTTCGCCCGCGTGGATGTCGGTTATCGCGACCAAAAGTAATCAAGAAATTTTGATCCAGTTCCTGCAACCCATGAGAACCTATTCCAGGAATAAAAAGTATCCTATATATTATTCCGTCCTATTATCTATTCCTGTACCAAATTTCAGCCAGATGAATTTCTGAAGTTATCCCGAAGAAGATATAAAAAAATTGAGCGAATTTAGGGTACTAATTTATACACCTGCACTTCCTGTTATCTGCCCAAGTAACCACAAACCAAACTATATTCGCAGGATGTTCTTACCTGTACTATTATATAGGGGGCAAGCACAGAAAAACTTTCAGCTTTTACATTAAAAAACGAAGGTCTGGCAGTCGTAGGCTCTGGGTCTATATATCCACACCATTAATACTTTTTCTACTATATATCGAAACTATTTCATAAAAAAAAAAAAAACAAATCTATGCAAACACTTTGCTTCCCAAGTTCCCACGTGTCCAAATCTTTAGGCTAAGCGTATATTGAGACGCAATCGATGCAGTGCGGGGCAGCGCTGATTTTTTGTAATATATATGCATAAGCAAAGATCAGCATACGATGTTTCTTTTTGCGGCAACAATAACTATTTTTCCAAATTAAGTTAGTGCGTATTAATCAATGCGTAGGATAGTATTTATATCACACGTTCATACATAACACGTATTTTAAAAAAGCATGAAGACATAGAAGCAACGCTATTATAAACTGTAACTAACACTAATACTGAATAAAAATCTTTAGGATGGTAAATAGCCTCCTCCGAAATAGTAAACGTTATCGCGCCAGAAAAAAAAGAGAAAATCACCAGAAAAGTACCTGCCGGTCGTTGCTTGCCTTTTTTTTGCTGGTGCAAGAAAGTTAGAACAAACGTAGCTAGTTATTAGTTTGTCTTTTTAAAGTGATTAAATGTTGTATAAGTTTAATATTAAACCCAGTTTATTCGTCAACTTGAATACTGTTCTTGATACCAGTTTTTTGTACTTTATTACAGTGTATCTGTGTAATTTACAGCATCGCTCATGGACTATACCATGCGCTTCCGTCGCCTGCGTCTCAACATACGCTTACCCTTATTGTAGCCCGCAACATCAACGTCAATACCAAGTAGTTCTAAGTAAATAAGGTATAATAAGATCATGTCTGCTACACACGTAACGATATATCGTTACAAATTTAAACGTCTTGGGTTTGATTAGAGCGTATAGTGTAATCACTAACTTAGGATTAAATAGATGGCTCTATATGTATTATTGTATTACAGTGTGTTGATTTTTGATTTCGAACATCACTAATCACAATCATCTTTTGATTTTCGTTTTTGTAGCTTTGTATAAAATGTTCTAATATTTTTCTTCTTTCAATTTTCGCGCGGACGCGTCTTACAAAGAGGTCCTTTTTGTTTGCCCGTGTCCGACGTCAGTTTTATTGCAGCAAAACACACGCTACCATCAAAATTATGCAAATACGGTCAAGTCGATCAACAATGATTTATCGAACAGAAAATGTTACTGCCGTCGCTCATCTGCGCAAACCAGAAATTCTACAACGATCTTTCAGGCACACTTTCGATATAACCGGAGATCGGTTAGCAATTAGAACAGATACATCGCTACGATAAATTGTTACGTGTGTATCCACACCAATAATTGTCATGCCAATAATATTCTTCCTGACATGTAAACAATTCAACAGAATGATGCCTAGCAACCATGTAAAAGATTTCAAAAAATTTCGTTATATTAGATTTTCTCACGGAACCCATGCATTATTCCGAGATAAAAGTAGCCTATATTACTCTCCGGCGCATAAACTATCTTTATGCAAAATAATACCCTGATTCGTTGTTTTGTTACGCCGTGAAAGCCGAACAAACCAACAGAAAAACACACTTTCGCATTTACATAAATGTGGGGATGGGGATGGTGATAGGGGTAGCTGCGGTTCGCGTTTACACCCATGGTATTCCCTACTATCCCGCAAGAATCTTTTTCCGGGTTGAAAAGGAACCTATATGCTATCCGGGCTACAATAATCTAATCGACTCGACCAAATTTCCGACGTGATGCTTTAAACTGATATAACTTTTTTATTTATGAACCGATTGAAATAAAACAAACACTAAATGTTAAGTGGAGAAAACCACAATATATTAATGAAAACCGCATTCAAATCGGTTAAGCCGTTTCTGAGATTAGCGCGCACAAACAAACAGACAAACAGACATACAGACAAACAGACAAAAATTCTAAAAACCATTGTTTTGGGTTCTATTGCGTTAATAAAGGCCCCCAGTAAAAGTTTTTCTCATTTATCTTCAATGTACAGACAGTGATGAGTTACAGATTTATTATATGTATAGATATTTATATTTAGATATAGGTTTGAAATTCTATGTCTACTCTACCTATGTAAATTTTACTATGCACCACAGATTGCTAAACCTGAAGAACGACCACCTGCGCAAGCGGTTCGACGCGCTCAAGTACGACGTGAAGAAGATAGAGGAAGTGGTGTACGACTTGAGCCTCCGAGGTCTGCTCTTCGAGCCCGGCAGCGAGGCGGACGTCGAAGATAACACGTTAGACTCGCCGAGGCGGGAGGTGCCTCGAGCCGGCGCAAGCGACTTTTAGACTGAACACCGCTCAGTAGCCAATAGCCATGGGCTAACTCCGGAGTGGATATGTCATAACTCACTCCGAGCAAAGATATGTGTCCGCTTAGCATATCCAGATCCGCTTAACATATATTATAATAATAATAATAACGCGGAGGATCGGGGATCCACAACACCCAGACACAGAACAAATACTTGCGCTTTTTTTTTAAGCATAAATATTTGTCCTGTAGCGGGAATTCAACCCGCGACCTTACGCTTCAGAGTCGGCTATCCGCCCATTGCGCCACATCGGTCGTCAATATTATGAATATTATGAAGGGTCCACTGCAATAATGATGAATGTCCAATTTTTTGAAGTAAAACTTCTTTAGGCGCGACTAGGGAGTAACTCAGATTTTTTTTCTGACGGAAGTAACGCTTAGCTGCGCGCGCTTTTTTTTTTTTTCGCTTTCTTGAATGTCATCATAATTTCTTTCGCTTTCGTAAGAAATTATGATGACATTCAAGTACCTGTTTCGAATGAATAATTTAATACTAATATAACATTGGAATAATCTTTGTAAAGCACATGAATAATAAAAATAATAAAATTATAATATGATATTTATTATTTAAGTTAATATTTAATCATTTCAGTGATATATGCCGTCAACGCCAAAGAAGTTTTACTTCATTCACGCGTAAAGGTTATACGCACACACTTTTTTTAAATCTTAACCAGTAACACCATTCAGTCACATAACATAATATGTATTTAGAAATCTTGTTAGCAAACTTAGCAATATCGCTTGCAGTCTCGTGATAAATATGTTTTAAATATTTTGGCTAGAACGCTCAACGTCACAGGTGTTCACGACTATAATAAAATTTTTAAATCCAATTATCTCAAAACTAAAAAGGACATTCACCATTAAAGATTCAAAGAATTTATTGCATTCCATAATGTACAATAGTTAGTAATAATATAATTAAGATCAATTATGGACCCTGTTGAGCACAACAACAACTACTACTACTACTTAAAAACTAGAGGAGAGGAGGACTGCCATCAATCAACAAAAAACCCATTATTATGCCTACTAAAATCTAAGTATGTCTGTCTATATATCTAGTAAACATTTCTTGCAGTTAGATTTTGTCGTTAAGGAATTCCTGTATAGAATAATATGATTTTTCCTTTAAAAAGTCATTTAAACATCTAATATTTTTTTTTCATTATGCTGTTTTTTCAAAAATTCCGGAAGCTCATTAAATATTTTTATCGACATCACAAGTGGGCCAGAAGAATGTAGCTTAAGTCTCGAGGTAGGTAACATAAGTTGATGTCTATACCGTATTGAGCGGTTTTTATTTCTAGGTAAGTCTTCACGCTTTGTGTACAATTGATTATTGCAGTGGACCCTTCAAATGAGTGAAGGGAGTGGGATAAAGGAGTGGACAAGAATGTATCCGAGATAAGTAACTCCGGCTTCTAAATATATCCACTGAGTAATGAGTATCTGTCAAGACTCATATCCGCGGAACGATTATGTAATAATGGAAAGATATTAATTTGTATTTAAAAAAGCACTAAAATAAATATAAAATAATTAAATTGCCTTGTATGAGTTACGATATAATGGTTAATTCACTGTCTCACTCGCTCATTACAGGCGATCTCTTCGAGCGTTCCATTCCGGAGTTTGACATCGTCGATGATCCTGCAATACCGCGTAACAAACAGCGGCGGATACCGCGTAACAAGTGCGACCCATTTTTTACAAGAGAACTAAAAAACTCAAATTCTTTGTCTTTGACATGCTATGATTTTGTCGTTTTCTGATTGGATATTTACAATTCTGTCAAAAGTCATTGGAGCCAATCAGTACAAATTGCCCACTAGCGGGAAATGTCAAATTTGCTACTTTTGTACCTACGCGGTATCCGCCGCTGTTTGTTACGCGGTATTGCAGGATCATCGACGATTTTTTTTTTTTGTTTTCTTTTTTATAATTTACAGGGTAGCGTTTGACCACAAGTCACCTGATGTTAAGTGACGATGTGGTCGAAGATGGCGCCACGCTACACCTGGACTGGGAACTGGCTCTCAAGTGAGGCTGCCGGAACACACCGATAGGTGCTTGGCGACAGATTCTTAACAAGAGGGTGGTAGCTAGCCAGGCGAGTACTAGAAAATACCCTACCACCAAGCAAAACGATATGGGATCTCGGTCTCGGATGTGGGACATGTTAATTTTTTTGACAGGGAATGAAGGACACATCCGCGTTCGGATATATATCCGAAGATATAGTTGTGTCCGGAGTTACCCATGGCTACCGCACAGGCGGGACACTTGTGGCCGCCACCGGCAACTCTGCAGCTTGTTGACGTTTGTCACCGGCCACTTGACGTTTTGATTTGTAAGATTTAATTACGGTTAAACTCAAACGCTAATATTTTTATTGAATTTGTGATCACTTTAAAACGTCAAACTTAAGACTAACTACGCCTATTCCAACCTCCTTACGCCGGCAAAAGAAAAGGCGAGAAACGCCCGGCAGGTAATTTATTGGGCGCGATCACATTTTACTATTTTATTAGTACAGTCAACGGCAAAAGTCGCTAGACAATCACACTTTTAGTTAAACGTTTTATTTTCCTTCATATTTTTGTTTGATGAAAAAAGTAATTTGTCCATTATCGCCAATCAATGTCTGTCTACATTTATACTATGTAGAATATATTCAAAAATTCGCTCCGTACTTAGAACTACATAATGATATCGATTCGGTTTTGCATTCTCTAAAACTAAACTAAGTTCCTTTAAAAACAGACTGGACAAGTGGTTGCGAACGAAGAATGCTTCCTTGCTACAGAATTGACTGCTCTCTGCACTTTTGGACATTGCTATAATTCAACACAGCATGATATAGGCACATCAGCCTGCGGGCTGCTCGCCTATTACCAAATAAATAAATAAATAAGTTTGATAGGTCTAATAGTATTGGTGTCTTTTTCTAACCACTGTAGTAAAAAAGGACAGCATTACTATTAGCATAGTAAAGGAGTAGTAGTTCAGCTTCATATAAATCGGCCGTCGCCGGTTTGAATGTGTGCGTGAGTAGCGGCACCGTGTACGCACGCACTTTTCACGCACACGCACACATAAACGAAAGGAGGCGGCCGGGGCCGCGGCCATGCACTCGGTACGGAACGCGCCGCCTATGCGTCACCGCAAGAGTAGGCTATTAACTCGTCGAGCGGCCTTAGCTAAGCTAAGCTAGCAGCTACTGATCTTTATATACTATGCTATTAGACAGACGTGGGCGTTTAAACGAAACGGTTTAAAAAAGCGCATAAGCGGGCTTATAAAATAAGCTGACTCCGCTTAAAGGTTGACGGCTTTTTTCCAAAGTCCAAACAAATGCAAACCTTATTCCAATGCTTATACAACTCAAAATCGTCACTTTTCAAAATATGCGTTTAAGACGCATTTTGAGCGGTTTAAAAAAATAAGCAAAAGCGTTTAAACGTATTGTCTATTTTAAGCCGTTTATCACATCTAGAGGTGGGCGTTTAAACTAAAAGCGGTTAAAAAAACTATTTCAAATTATAACATATTTTAATAACAAATTTATTTAAGCTTGTAACAACACTAGCAAAGCCACGAATCATTAAACGCTTTTTTCAACTCTCGACGTTTGTCACTAGTCGCTATTAAACATGTCTCCATTGTCTCCGTTTAATTCAACAAAAATCGTTTAAGCGTTCGACGACTTTTTAAGCGGCTTAATAATATAAGCGGAACGCTTTAAGCGCGTTGTCAATTTTAAGCCGTTTATCACATCTTTAATCACATCTTTACTATTAGACCTGTCAAACTTTAGTTTTAGAGAATGCAAAACCGAATCGAAACCATTATATTATGTAATGTATGAGAATAAAAAACTATTTTACTCCTAACTTTAAAGATTAGGATAAGGATTATATAAGGATTAGGATAGGTACATTGAAATAAATACGTCGTTATGGTAACTACGTTTTTAAGCTTACCGTTCTTATCTATACAAATAAATATAATTAAGGTGTCTGATTGTAATGTCAAAATAATAACTTTTCACTAAACTACATTATGAAAACTAAAAATAAAAAAAATACAATTTTTAAAACAGTTATCTGTCTTTTGTTTGTTCCAAAGGCTGGACCTATTTTGACGGGACTTTCGCTGGCAGATAGCTGATGTTAAAAGTAGTAATTTTGGGTGTAAGGCTGAAAACCCCATTTTAGTTGGAAATAGTTTTGTCTTCTGGAGCTTGATTTTCCACGTCAGCAGAAGAAAAAAAAAATTATAATTATTATTACATATCGATCCAAAACCAGGGCAAGAAGAAGATCCAAAACCGCGGATAACGGATCAGGATCGATTATTAACTCAAGCAAGCAAGCACTTGAGCGTTATTCTAGAATACGGGACTAAGAGCGTTCTTTCAAATATTGTTAAATAGAATAGATTTTTATCAAATAAATGTTTAAAATGTTGGCTTCATGTGGCCCTTAAAAGTGTCTCGCCTGCCTAAACCGCGCACTAAGTGGCATTTCTTGTTTTTAGTTCCTAAGTTTAATTTAAAGCTAAAACAATTTGAGAGTTGTAAGATAATGAACACATTAAAAGACTTATTAAATTTACTCGTTTTATTGGAACTAACGTTTGCCCACGACTCCGCTCGCGCATCGATTAAAAATCCTATAGCATCGATTTAGTGTAAAAACATTGGAAACATTGAGGAAAAAGAACGTATGAGTAAATTCGTTTTCTCATACATTTTGTACCTATGCCTAAACCGTTGGAACTGATTTTAATGAAAGTGTGGAGATAGTGAACAAATATAGAGATGTAGATAGATAGATTCTCTTTATTGGTACACCACAATACAGATAAATTAAATTTAAAACAAAGAACTTAATGGTAAGTGTCACAAAGGGCGGTCTTATCGCTCAGAGCGATCTCTTCCAGACAACCCAAATATATATATTATATGCTTTATAATTTTTTGAACAACAGGTGAATCGCGAAGAGAAATACCAGGCGAACATAACATTAAATCAGTAGTACCTATAACTATCAACCCAACAAAAGGGAGGAATCCTACATAATTATTATCGAAATTCTCTGAACGACAGGTGGTTTTCCAAGAGAGATACTAGGCGAGCATATTCAATCAGTAGTTTAGCAAATGTGGTTACTAGAATCCTACAGGTCCAGGCTTTCATCACTTCCTTTCAAAATTGTCTGAACGACAGGTGGTTCTGCAAAAGATATACCAGGCGAGGAGCATATTCAATAAATTATTTTACAACGAAGCATTTTAAGAAATCCGCATCTTTCAGGATTGCATGATTCCTGTCTAAATTCACTGAACTAACTAACTGAGATGGCGCAACGACCCAAAGTGAGTCTTGGCCTCCGATAACAAAAGACGCCACTTGGGTCTGTCCTGCGCCACCTCCTGCCAGTCCTTCACCTGGAGCTCACGCGAATCCTTCGTTGTACGAAATTCACTGAACGACAGGTGGTTTTCCAAGAAAGTTACTAGGCGAGCAGATTCCACCAGCAGTTTAGAAACGAAACCACTGTTGAACCAGAATAGATACTACATATTATATCAGTATATCTATTCTGTGCCAGAATCCTACAGGTTTATATCAAAATTCTCTGAACGACAGGTTCAAGAAGATTACCAGGCAAACATATGAAATCAGTATTTTACTACGAAGCCACTGAGGAAACCTGAATCCTGCATCCTCCATTCGAAATTGTCTGAACGACAGGTGGTTCTCCAAGAGAACTACCAGGCGAGCATAATCAATCAGAAGCTCCCGTAGAACCAGAATCCTACAGGTTACAATATCGCTCGGACCAATGAGCTGTGAGTTCTGTAGCAACAGGTGTTACGCAGTGAGAAGCAGTAGGTTTCATGCAGTGTGAGTTTAGGAGGATGCAGAATTTTATATAAGAGAGGTTTGCATCATTCCGTTCGAAATTCTCTGAACAAGTGGTTGTTATCCTTGAGAACTACTAGGCGAGACATCCAACCAGTAGTGATACTATGGAGAAACCTGAATCCTGCAAGATCCCATTCAAAATTGTTTGAACGACAGGTGGTTCTGCAGGAGATCTACCAGGCGAGCATATATCCAAACAATAGTTTAACTACGAAGCCACACTCGAATCCTACATGACTCCGTGGTTTGCATGACTCCTGTTAAAATTCTCTGAACGACAGGTGGATTTCCGTAAAGTTACCAGGCAAACATAATTTAACTGCGAAGCCACCGTATAACCAAAATCCTACAGGTTACAATATCACTCGGACCAATGAAATGCGAGCTCTGGAGCTACAGGTGGTACGGAGCGAGAAGTATCAGGTTTCATAAGCAGTGTGACATTTAAGCGGATGCAGAATCCTACAGGTTTGCATCATTCCCTAAGAAAATCTCTGAACGACAAGTGGGTATCATAGGGATTGTTAAAGATAATAGCTGAGCTACGGATCAGGCGAGCATATTCCACCAGAAGTTTAGCTGGGAAGCAACTGAAGTAACTCGAATCACAGTATATAAAGAACAGTAGGTTAGCTAAGGCCGCTCGACGAGTTAATTGCCTACTCTTGCGGTGACGCATAGGCGGCGCGTTCCGTACTGAGTGCAGGGCCGCGGCCCCGGCCGCCTCCTTTGGTTTATGTGATTGTGTGCGTGAAAAGTGTGTGCATACATGGTGCCGCTACTCACGCACACATTCAAACCGGCGACGGCCGATTTATATGAAGCTGAGTGATATAATAAGATAAAACCGTAGGATACTAAAGGTTTTAATCTGCTAAAATTACACGTTTATAGAAAAGACATACTTGACAGACTGTCACAATTGTTGTAGAACATTATTTCAAACCATTGCAACTCTAAAGAGTTTCCATATCACCACACTGAGCTACTACTCTTTTACTCGAATCCTGCATCAAAATTGTTTGAACGAAAGGTGGTTTCCAAGAAAGTTACTAGGCGAGGCTGGCTAGGCTGGTTTGGTATTTTGGTTTGTTTTGTTTGGTTTCCTATTTGGAATTGCTTGAACGACAGGTGGTTCTGCAAAATATATACCAGGCGAGCATATTCCATCAGTAGTTAAGCTTCGAAGCCACTGTAGAACCGGAATCCTACAAGTATGCGTAAGTTCCTCTAGAATTTGTCTGAACGACAGGTGGTTCGACAAAAGATCTACCAGGCGAGCATATATCCAAACAGTAGTTTCACTACGAAGCCACATCTAAATCTAACAGGTTTCCATGACTCCAGTTGAAATTCTCTGAACGACAGGTGGATAGAGTTACCAGGCGAACATAATTTAACTGCGCAGCCCCCAGAATCCTACAGGTTAGATAACTCGGACCAATGAACTCGTGAGCTCTGTAGCGACAGGTGGTGCGGAGTGAGAAGCAGCAGGTTTCATGTGCAGTGTGACGTTTAAGCGGATGCAGCATCCTACAGATTTGCATCATTCTATTCGAAATTCTCTGAACGACAAGTGGCTCTCCCAGAAAACTACCAGGCGAGCATATTTAACCGGTAGTTTTACTATGAAGCTACTGAAGAAACCTGAATCCTGCATCATCCCATTCGAAATAGTTTGAATGACAGGTGGTTCTGTAAGAGATCTACCAGGCGAGCATATTCCACTAGTAGTTTAGCTACGATGCCACAGTTGAACCAGAATCGTACAGGTTTGCGTCATTCGCTTTCAAAATTGTCTGAACGACAGGTGGCTATCTGTGAAACATACCAGGCGAGCATTTTCGACCAGTAGTTTAATGACTACGAAGCCACTGCGAGACCAGAATCTTACAAGGTTTTCATCATTTCCTTTCGAAACTCCTCAACGACAGGTGGTTCTACAAGCGATCTACCAGGCGAGCATATTCCGCCAGTAGTTTAGCTACGAAGCCACACGTTGGACCGTGGTTGAATCAGAATCCTTCATCATCAGGTTATTATCAAAATTATCTGAACGACAGGTGGTTATCCAAGAAGATTACCAGGCGAGCATATTCAATCAGTATTTTACTACGAAGCTACTGAGGAAACCTGAATCTTGCATGATCCCATCCGAAATTGTTTGAGCGACAGTTGGTTTTGCAAAGGATCTACCAGGCGAGCATATTCCAGCAGTAGTTTAGCTGGGAAACAGCTGAAGAAACTTGAATCCTACAGGTATGCATCATTCTATTCGATATTGCTTGAACGACAGGTGGTTCTGCAAAAGATCTACCAGGCGAGCATATCACTACTTATTATAAAACAAAGTCCCCGCGCCGCGTCTGTCTGTTCGCGATAAACTCAAAAACTACTGCACCGATCTTCATGCTGTTTTCACCAATAGATAGAGTGGTTCTCGAGGAAGGTTTTAGGATATAATTTGTTAAGTTTTTGTTTACATTGGCTAAAATATAACGATATTTGTTGGAGAGGTCGGAAAAAAATAAGCCGTCTGGGAGCTTTCAACGAAAACGCTGCCTAAACCCTTTGAGATATAACAAAATGATGTACTGTGGAATTGTTTATCTTATACAGGTCTACAAAAAAGTCCGCGATGGCATATGTTTATCTCTTAAGGATAACATACTATAACTACTTTTTTACATTTTAAAAGTTGATAAAAAGGCCGACTAAAATCGGACCGTGTTTTCCATACTTTTATATTATCCTTATCAAAATAAATCATTTCGTATTCAAGATTGTTCTAATAGCTGTAGATTACTTTTTGAATTGTTCAAATCGGACATTCTGTTCGAAAGATATTACGAAATTAAAAAATGTCAAACTAATCGGAAAATAAACTCGCCGTACCGCAGCGCAGCGGGAAACGCGGTGAGATCTATGAAATAGGTAAAGTGCGGTCGCGGACCAGGAAGACCTTTAGCTGCGCGGTTCAAACGTGCGGTCCGAAAAAAATAAACTTAGAATTAAAATAGGATAATGGATGTAGCAGATAACGCGGCACCGAAGTGCGGGAATAATTTTGGAGTATACGGAATATAAACGCTTTCGCGCCTAAACTACTGAACCGATTTAAATGAAATTTGGTATAGGGATAGTTTGAGCCCTGGGGAAGGACATAGGATACCGCGTGCGGGTGAAACCGCGGGTAACAGCTAGTGACCATATATTTTACAACGAAGAATCCTACAGGTTTGCATGACTCCTGTCTAAATTCTCTGAACGACAGGTGGATTTCCGATAAAGTTACCAGGCGAACATAATTCATCACTAATTTAACTACGAAGCCCACGTAGAACCAGAATCCTACAGGTTACAATATCGCGGACCAATGAACTCGTGAGCTCTGAAGCGACAGGTGGTACGCATTGAGCAGCAGGTTTCACAAGCAGGCGGATGCAAAATCCTACAGGTAAGTAGGAAACGTGATTAATAGACTGTGGGGCGTGGCGTGGGTAGCTAACGGTAAGTTGTCACATCGTCACGTAGGGGAGTGGGTGGCAAGATTAGCTTTAAAGGTCAATAATATTAAAAATTATATAGTGAAACAATCATATTTATTTTTTAATTAACAACTAATCATTATTGTTCTAATATTTGGTGTCATTAGGAACTTTTGCGAACACATTTAAGAGAAAAAAATCAAATAAAAGACAAGTCAAAGTCCCCGTCTTGCCCCATGGTGCTGGTAAGATGGGGTACCCCCTGTGGTAAGATGGGGTGATGAGAATGATCACAGAGAGAGATGATTATTTAACCTGGCAGAACTCGCAGACATGGATGGCTTCGTCATCATCATCATCATCTATTCCTGCGCAGCTATTATGAGCCCATCTTTCACATAAAAAGCATGATATCCACCCTTTAATGGAAACGGAAACGAACGAAAGGCTTATATGTATATAGGGATGACAAATAAAACACAAATAGTCACAAAAATCAACGTTTACTTACTTTATGTATTATTTTATAGTACTACATATTAAAAATTTAATGTTATTTTATACTTATAAAAAAAAAAACAATGGCAAATCTTTTGGATTATTTGAAAAAAAGTATATACTGGTGTCGATTCGGTATTGCATTCTCTAAACTAAACTAAGTTTGACAGGTCTAATAGTATTGCTGTCTTTTTCTAACCACTGAAGTAAAAAAAGAACAGCATTACTAGTAGCCTGTCAAACTTAGTTTAGTTTTAGAGAGTGCAAAACCGAATCGACACCACTTAGTATGTACATTGTACATAATTTATGGTACACAATTTTGTAAATCTAAATCCAAAGGGTGATTAGGGCCAACACTACCACTAAAAATGTACGAGGTAATTAAATACCTACATTATATACTTGTATAGGTCGGTTATATAAAACATAGTACTCAAACCAAAGCAATTTCATTTCACAGTAATAAAAAAAACAAAAACTATCTCTCTCGCACCCATAGCCTTGAGCGTGTGCGAGAGAGACAAAGAGACTTCATGATACGTCTACAGTGCGAGGTCACGCCGTGTAGCCAAACACAGACAAATGTCAGAATATGCTTTAGATAAAATCTGCATTTGCACCGGCAAAATCAAGGCCATCGAGTTGATTTTTTTCATATATCTACGATATACCTAAGGCCCTATTCAATGCGACGCGGACCATCCGCACGCGGACTAGGTTTTGGGTCCGTCGCGGATGAATTTGTCGTTCAGTGCGATGCGGATCGTGATCGAGTCGTACTTCTTGTATAACCCTCTCGGTTTGCACATTTGACGCAACCGCCATGACAACGACAGTACTTTACATCCGCTCCGCGCGACTGTCCGCCGAGCACTGAACAAATGCATTAGAAGCAAGCACCGTCCGCCCGCAGACGTCTGCGGCGCGGAGGAGCGGCGCGGAGCGATTTCGACGGCGCGCGGATAGCTCTCCGCGACACGGACAGCTCCGCGTCGCTCTGAACGCGCTGTAAGGTTTCATACATTTTACCGTCCGTCGCGGACGTCCGCGTACGTCATCCGCGTCGCACTGAATAGGCCCTAAGTGTCCAAACCCTAAGGGACTGGGTGACCCCCTAACCTATATCACAGTTAGACAGAGGGGGCATTCCCTGACAAAACAGATCATACAAAAATACCTTACTTTTCTAAATAACTATCAAAATGTTGCCATTATTATGGCAAAGCGGTTTGCGTAATAGTTTTAAGCCTTGTGTCATAGTGGTAACTTATTACAATAGACTCACCAACTCTTTGTTTTTTTTTTTTACTAGTTACAGGGTTGCGTTGACCACAAGTCACCTGATGTTAAGTGACGATGTGGTCGAAGATGGCGCCACGCTACACCTGCACTGGGAACTGGCTCTCAAGTGAGGCTGCCGGAACACACCGATATATGCTTAGCGACAGATTCTTAACCTGTGAGTGGTAGCAATCCACGCACTTGCAAATTGCCCTACCACCAAGCTTCATCACGATGTTTCTTCACCGAAAGCTCAAGCTCATTGTAGGATTCGAACCCCATGACTTACGGATTGCAAGCCGACGCAACAACCACTGAGTAATCATCGCTTCAAAAAAAACATTTAGCTTTTGCAAACCTATAATTCAACACAGCATGATATAGGCATCAGCCTTAAGCTGCTCGCCTATCACACTAAAATTATAAATGGGAAAGTTTGTCAGTGTGTTTGTCACTTGTCACGCTCAAACGGCTGCACGGATTTGGAGGAAATTTGGAATGGAGATAGCTTATACAATGGATTAGCACATAGGCTACTTTTTATATCGGTAAAATGAGAGATCACGGGGGGGCACTGCTAGTTATTATATAAACAAAATTTAGTTCCACACAATCGTGAACTTAGCGCAGTCATTCCCAGCGAACAAAACGAAATTAGCATTACAAACATAGTTGAAGGACTGCTCGTCTACTTCTATATACACAACAATGAAATCACTATATTGTTCCTTTTTAATAACAGACCATTTCCCAGTCTTCAACCCACCGTTGTAAAGTTCCAACCTGTTTAGTATACCACTCACTCGTTCATCGATAAAACTGTTGATTCTAAACGCCATTTTATGTCCGAACTTCTCATTGCTCTCAAATTCGTACACCACCCTTAAGTCATCCATTGTTTTTATCAAGTTTTCCATGAATAGCAAACTTTTTTCGTCCTGGCAACTGTATATGAGGCCGCCATTTTGAATCCCTTGACAGTGAAGTTTGGGCAGCTTTTCTTTCGTATAGTCTATGGCTTTCAAGATTGACATTTGAATTTCGCACGCTTTGGTATCGTTTATTTTCGTTGTCGGATAGTCCTTTGGTACGACGCAGAGTTTCTTGAAATCGGATAGCAGCTTGCATTTTTTCACTGTAGAATCTGCGCTTTTTAAATTGCCACACGAGGGCCTTTTTCTGAGACCACCATCTTGTATAGAAGCCGCATTTATTTCAACGTCCTCTATCTGAAGAGTTGTTACGTTAGAATCGTTTGCTTTCAAGTTTTCTAACGCATCTACGTTTACGATTATCTCTCTAGGTTTAGTTATGTCCCGAACTTTGTCTACTCTATCATCGTTTTTAGATTCACTAGTTTGAATTACGTCATCGGACACCGAAAAACCATCTTCATCGTCGCTGTCGATGATGATTTCAAATGTAGTTTTGTCGACAATTTGACAATCATCGTTTTCAATATCGGTTAGTTCGTCGTTAGATTTGTCTAAAACATTATTTTGGTCAGGATTAGTATTGTCTTCTGCTGGAATATCGTCCGTTATTTTACTGGATTGGACAGTTGAGGTACTGTTAGTTGTAGTATTGAGTATATTAGGTTCAACAGTAGCTTTACTGTTCACAAGCATGATATAAGTGGCAGCGTCTTTATTATTGTCAACAACTTGGTTCGTTTTGTCGTCAGTTCTGTTACATATTTTGTTATAATTCGACTGTTTGATTATGTCATTCTGAATATTATCCTTTTCATTAAGAATAATGTTGCAAACTTCGTTTAGCTTTAAGTTTTGGGCTCCGATCTTGGTTGTTAGCTTAGCAGTGTTGGTGGTTTGAACATTAGTATCTGGTTCCCTGCTCATTTTGCCAGCATTGTTATCTTTTAGCGTATTTCTTACGACTGTCTCTTTATTATCTTTCTGAGTGCTGATTTCTGCTGTCAGATCTTCAGGGCCAACTTGTACATCTTTGCTAGCATTGATGTTGAATTTTCGCGAAGTTGTCGGAATGTTACCGATGATTTTTCGTGCACACCGTGTTCTTTTATTGATATTTTGCGTACTATTGTTGTTTTGTTTGGTTCCGTCATTGTTATTGGCTGGGCCAGGACTCATTTTTTGCAACACGATACGTCTGAAAAGATAACAATAGTTATAATCATTGACGACGTGGTGGCCGAGTTGGTAGTATCCCTGCCTGCGAAGCTAGCGGTCCCGGGTTCGAATCCCGGTAAGGGCAAACATATGTGAGATGAGCACATATATTTGTACCTGAGTCTTGGATATTTCTATCTATATATAAGTATTTATTTCTCTATATAAGTATGTATATCGTTGTCTAGTACCCATAGCACAAGTTTCGAGCTTAATTTGGGGCTAGCTCAATTTGTGTGCAATTGTCCCCGATATTTATTTATTCATTATTTTCTAATACTTATTCGTAAACAGTACTGACTTTGATAAACTAATTAAAAAAAAAAAAGAAAAAAGACAGAAACATTCTTTTTCTTTACTCTAATTTGTAACTGATTTTAAAAATGAAATACTTCTCTTATATATAAAATTCTCGTGTCACAATGTTCGTTCCCGTACTCCTCTGAAACGGCTGGACCGATTTGTATGAAATTTTGTGTGCATATCGGGAAGGTCTGAGAATCGGCCAACATCTATGTTTTATATTAATTTTTTATCGAGTTTAAATGTAGTCCACGCGGGTAAAACCGCGGGGCGTAGCTAGTTATGTATATAATTGAAGGGTTCTTTTTTGGTTTAAATTTTTAAGTTTGATAGGTAGTTTTATTTTATAGTTTAGTTTAACATGAAAATAAATCCTTGTAAATAAATACTTTATACAACAAAATACCATAAATAAAAAAGAAAATAATGTGACTTTTTTTGGGGTAAGCTTTAACCAATTTTTCTTCTACGTTCTCACTTACAAACGTATTTAAGTATGTATATACTTACGCTAAGCTTTGTGGGTTATAAGTATTTGTTGGTTCCACTGCCTTTTGGTTTCCTATTATATCTTGAGAATTTTGAGTGGTAATTGTTGCATTGTTTTCTACTTTATCAACATTCATTGCATTAGTTTTTTGTGGCTTTCGAAGCGACTCGGTTTTAGCTGTCGCATGTACTAACTTTTGTACATTTGACGTTTCTTCATTAAGATCGTCGATTTCTATCGGTGTTTCTAGTCGCCAATCTTTCTCGTACCAAGGGTTTGTTGTTGCAAGTTTCTCTGGTACTGTCGCGATTGTTGTCTGCGCTTCACCCGTTTCTGTGATCGTCTTTCCTTCATCCGGCATTTGCGTATTTGACTCCATTGCTTTTTGTAATGCCCGAATCTTTTTTTTCTTTTGAGATTTGTCTGTATTTAGCGGGTGTAGAGCGGCTATTTCGTCCAATTCAATTTGAGTCACATCTGGAGGTACATAAGGTGCAATTCTCTTGCCCATCTTCTTGATGTTCACTTTTCTAGAAAACAAACGTGTCGCTTTACGCCCGAAATCAATAATCGATCTTGATCCGTTATCCGCGGGTTTTGGATCGATATGTCAGTCATGTCATAATATGTTATTTGGCGACGCGGCAACCGAGTTGGTAGTGACCCTGCCTTCGAAGCTAGCGGTCCCGCGTTCGAATCCCGGTAAGGGCAAATATATGTGTGATGAGCACGAATATTTGTACCTGAGTCTTGGATATTTCTATCTATATAAGTATGTATATCGTTGTCTAGTACCCATAACACAAGTTTCGAGCTTAATTTGGGGCTAGGTCAATTTTTGTGCAATGGTCCCCCCGTTATTTATTTATTATTTTAGTACTAGTATGTCAAGCTTTAGTACTAAAATGACATATCGATCCAAAACCTTTTGCTTGGTGGTAGGGTATTTTCTAGTACCGGCCTGGCTAGCTACCACCCTCTTGTTAAGAATCTGTCGCCAAGCACCTGTCGGTGTGTTCCGGCAGCCTCACTTGAGAGCCAGTTCCCAGTCCAGGTGTAGCGTGGCGACACCTTCGACCACATCGTCACTTAACATCAGATGACTTGTGGTCATACGCTACCCTGTAAATAGTAAAAAAAAACCGCGGTTAACGGATCAGGATCGATTATTAATTTCGGACGTTAATCAGTCACTTAATACTCACTCTTCTGTCCTCTCAACTCCAAGCCGAAGACTCTTGTAGTTTATGTATTCGGCCAGTATTAGGCCCATAATTTTATTGAGCCCCGCGGCGCCGAGACTTATTTCTTTGCCAACGTTAAAACACGTGACGGCATGCCTGACAAAGTTAAATATTCGCTTCTTCTTAATCTGAAATGTAAGAGGAGATTCGTTAATATTCATGTTCCCATATCCCAATGTGCACAACCAACCAAGAGAAATCTTATTAGCATGGCTTATTCAAAATACCAGACTATTTAGATGACAAAAAAAAGTACGGGATTTCAGTGAACTTGCTCCAATTCAATCAATTAGTAATAAGAATAGTCATGCTCACGAAAGTGACTTTGCTTGCGGCGGCGTCGTGTGTCGGGTCGCCCTCTTCCCTCTCATATGGTCGAGGAGAGCGATAGCTGGCACATGCGTCAACTCGTGAACGGGTGCTGCTTGTGGAGTCTGGTCTGCTTTGGTTGTGATCCCGCAACTCGTTAATATTCATGTTCCCATATCCCAATATGCACAACCAACCAAGAGAAATCTTATTAGCATGGCTTATTCAAAATACCAGACTATTTAGATGACAAAAAAAAGTACGGGATTTTAGTGAACTTGCTCCAATTCAATCAATTAGTAATAAGAATAAAATTGCCAAAGTGATCGCGCCAAAAAAATTACCTGCCGGGCGTTTCTTGCCTGTTCTTTTGCCGGCGTAGGGAGGTTGGAACAGGCGTTGCTAGTTTAAGTTTGACGTTTTAAAGTGATCACAATGTATCCTATTGAACATACGCCTCCCTCTTTGAACGCCACCATGAACGGCTATTAGCCCTTTGGGACCATCCATAAATTACGTCACATGTTAAGAGGGGGGGGAGGGGGTCGACAAAGTATGACATTGTGTGACAAGGGGCTGGAAGGGGTCTCAAATTAAATATTACAACACGAAATTTCAAAATATGTGACATCACACTAGGTGGGGGGGGGGGTCTCACAAATGTGACCAGCTGTGTCAAGGACGGGGAGGGGTAAAAAAAATCATCAAATTGACTGACTGACTGAGATGGCGCAACGACCCAAAGCGAGTCTTGGCCTCCGATAACAAAAGACGCCACTTCGGTCTGTCCTGCGCCACCTCCTGCCAGTCCTCCACCTGGAGTGAGCGCAAATCCTTCGTGACTTCGTCTTTCCAGCGATATCTGGGACGGCCGACAGGGCGACGGCCAAATTGGTGTGACGTAATTTATGGATGGGCCCTTTTCATTCATCGGCTCCCTGCGACTCTTAAGCCGCGTATCTACTTCGCGCTCCAAGAGGACGAACATTGGCGCGCGTTCCGGCCGCGCGAAATGGCTACCATTTTGGAACGCGCGCCAATGTGTTTGTTGGAGCGCTCGAACTTAGAGCGGCCCGTTCCATCTAGAGTCGGTTTTTTACCGCGCATCAAAGGAAGCTCAGTTGTGGCGCGCCAGTTGAGACGGACGTGATATTACGACGACTGGCGTAGCGTATAGCGATGATGGCTCAGTGGTAGTGACGTCGGCTTGCGATCCGTAGGACGTGGGTTCAAATCCTACAATGAGCTTGAGCTTTCGGTGAAGGAAAACATCGTGATGAAACCATAGCTTGGTGGTAGGGTATTTTCTAGTACTCGCCTGGCTAGCTACCACCCTCTTGTTAAGAATCTGTCGCCAAGCACCTATCGGTGTGTTCCGGCAGCCTCACTTGAGAGCCAGTTCCCAGTCCAGGTGTAGCGTGGCGCCATCCTCGACCACATCGTCACTTAACATCAGGTGACTTGTGGTCAAACGCTACCCTGAATGTAGTAAAAAAAAAAAAAAAAAAACTGGTCTGCATGTTGAACGACCAACACTGGAACAGTTGTTACGCGCACCATGCGCGCTTAGTTGGTATCATTCAATATTTGGAGCGCGTTCCGTGGAACGCACTTTTGGCGCGGGTGTTCATGGCACGCGCGCCAGGAGCGCATAATGGATACGCAGCTTTACAATATCGCCGCTCCACCTAGTGGGACGCCTACCTACAGAGCGTCTTCCGGTTCGTGGTCGCCACTCGAGAACCTTTCTTCCCCATTGGTTATAGAAAAAAAATTATTAGTTACCTTTTCAAGGGTGTAGAAAACTTGAATTAGCTCGTTATCAGTTCTGGTGAGCTCCAGCATGGCTTTGAACACGTCGTAGTGAAAGTAGTCGTCGACCGTTATCGTTATCACCGTTGACTTTAATATTGCTGGGGGCAAAACAAGTTTCATTAAATTACAATTTCCATCTTACGTGAAGTGACACATGCGTCAACTCGTGAACGGGTGCTGCTTGTGGGGTCTGGTCTGCTTTGGTTGTGATCCCGCAACTCGTTAATATTCATGTTCCCATATCCCAATGTGTACAACCAAACAAGAGAAATCTTATTAGTAAAGCTAATTAAAAAATATCGGACTATTAGATGACAAAAAAAAACAGCTTGGGATTTTAGTGAACTTGCTCCAATTCAATCAATTAGTAATAAGAATAAAATTGTCAATGTGAACGCGCCAAAAAAAATACCTGCCGGGCGTTTCTTGCCTGTTCTTTTGCCGGCGTAAGGAGGTTGGAACAGGCGTAGCTAGTTTAAGTTGACGTTTTAAAGTGATCACAATGTCCTATTAAAAAAAATGTTTTGAATTTTTGATTTTGGTGATTTTTCGAACCCCTTTGGTGAGATTTGGCTCTACTCTCCCGCTCCCCACATAGATAGATAGATTAGATAGATTTACGCCCGACATCAATAATCGGGATAAAAAGTAGCCTATGTGTTAATCCAGGGTATAAGCTACCTGCTCGCCTCCTCCCGCCCCACCAGAAAGGTGTTGGGTTGTTGTAACTGGGGGGCGTCGCTTCAAGCTGGACGCCCCCCCTAGGTGCTTAGTGTTGTGGGGCCCGGAATGTAGGAGTTCCGGGCCTCTCCGTCGGGGCGGGTGGGTAGACTGATACAGTGACCCCCACCCGCTCCTCCAAAAGACGAAGGTCGGAATAATTAAAAAAAAAAAGGTATAAGCTATCTCCATTCCAAATTTCATTCAGATCCGTTCAGTAGTTTTTGCGTGAAAGAGTAACAAACAAACATCCATACTCACAAACTTTCACGTTTATAATATTACTAGCTGTTTCCCGCGGTTTCACCCGCGTGGGCTACAGCTTTACCCTATTTTATCTCCTTGGCGGTAGAATTAATCAAAAACCTTTCTTAGCGGATGCCTACGTCATAACATCTATCTGCATGCCAAATTTCAGCCCGATCCGTCCAGTGGTTTGGGCTGTGCGTTGATAGATCACTATGTCAGTCAGTCACCTTTGAGTTATATATATTTAGAAGTAGAATTAGCACTCACTTGGCGGCATCCCAGGCGGCAGCGGCACCCGCTGCCTCACCCCCCGCGCCGCCGGCGGCACAAACACGCGGTTCGGGAAGAACTGCTGGTTCTTCGGCGGCTTAACAGGCACCGTGTGGCCGAACCCTGCGCGTGCCTAAACAAATATGTTAGTCAGCAATTAATGAATGGTTAATGTCAAGTATAAGTACCAGATCTGTCAATGTCATGTTGTAATTAATCATAGTGTTATCTGTGGTATTCCCGTTGTCTCTTCCATTGTAATACTGCGTAATGAATATGGCGTCCACGCAAGCGTAAGTAAAAATAAAACCAAACTAACAGAATATTATATTTTATTTACAAAACCATGGCCCGCAAACCTTCTCAAAATAAAAAATCTATTCATTGCCACTATAACACAGAGACTTATCCTAGGTTCCAGTTACTTATCTAATTTTAGAATTAGGTTTTATAACGGGATAATTACCATGTATTTGTTTTTGTTTTAGTTCTCGACATTTCGGCACTGTTGCAAGCGCCATGATCACTAATCATCTTCTTGCCCTGGTCCCATTTATTTGTGGTCGGCGCATCATGTATTCTTCTTCCACTCTCCCCTATCAGCCGTCATCGCTTCAGTCACTCCCCTCTCATACATATCAACCCTCACACAATCCATCCATCTTTTCTTTGGTCTTCCTCTTCCCTTGCATCCATCAACATCAACATTTGCAAGCGCCATTTTCACTAGAATACTAAAAGTTTCTGCGGGTAGGATTGTTGATATTATAACGGGCAGACGTATCTATCTACCCGCTTCCTCACACTTTTTTTTATTGACCATGGTACTTTAAAACTTTTTCTAATTTATCTGATCACATCAAGTGAGCTAAATTTTTTAGGCTTCCATAAGGAAAAACTGAACCCTTATAGCAGCCTTTCCCAAAGTTGGCGATGACGCCCCCTTGTGGGCGCTGCAGGCCTAAAGGGGGGCGTTGTGTAGAGACTTAATGAGGGCGCAAAAAAATGAGAGGGAGAGACCAAGAGACAAAGACTTTACTTGGAAAAACTGCCCACAATAACAAAAAAAAGAAGCGCAAACATAAAATATGTTAAAACAAAGAACTCACAAGCTCTCGCGATTTCACGGCGGGCATGATGGGCTCGGTGATGCCGTCGCCTCGAGGCCCTAGGGCTCCGCCTGTCCATCCCATGCTTTGCATCATCCTATAAACATTTTTTATACTCTTTTACTTTTCACACGGTCGCGTTTGACCACAAGTCACCTGTATCCCCAGTACAGTCAACGACAAAAATCGCTGAAAAATCACACTTTTTCTATTATCGTCATCATCTCAGACACCAATTTATGACCTCATCATAACCTAAAATCAGGTGTGTCATGTTGTGGTCAAAATGATTCCATGTAAAATGTAAAAAAAAAACAATAATAATTACTGATTTGAAACACATTTGGAAAATGGAGAACGATTAGCTACTTTTGTCGCTGACTGTACAAGTTTTAAAAACTATAAAAATTTTCGTAAACGTCAAAGTTTACTACCGCCAACTTGTCAAAGTGGCAACTCGATCTGCCTTAATACAAAAAGTAACTCGAAAACTTTATTAGAATACGAATAAAACTACATGTATTTTAAATAACCGTAGGCGTAGCTAGTTTTAAGTTGACGTTTTAAAGTGATCACAATGTATCCTATTAAATAAAAAAGTTTTGAATTTTGAACCGATTTTAGACCCTCCAAGTTTCGGTAAAAAAATGGTCGAAGGGAAACGAAAACTTTGTAGTTTTTGTACTGGTTACTGATGTAAGTGACGATGTGGTCGAAGGCTCAATATAATCAGCAACTCCATCAAATATCAATGTGTAGGTACGTTTTATTTTTACGACATCGTTTTGTAAATGTGATCGCGCCCAAAAAATTACCTGCCGAATCTTGCCTATTATTTGCCGGCGTAAGTAGGTTGGTACAGGCGTAGCTAATTTTGGCTGAGGTGGGACCCATTGGACTGAGGTGGGACCCTTTGGACTGAGTTGGGACCCATTGGACTGAGGTGGGACCCATTGGACTGAGGTGGGACCCATTGGACTGAGATGGGACCCATTGGACTGAGGTGGGACCCATTGGACTGAGTTGGAAACCATTGGACTGAGTTGGGACCCATTGGACTGAGGTGGGACCCATTGGACTGAGGTGGGACCCATTGGACTGAGGTGGAACCCATTAGACTGAGGTGGGACCCATTTGGACTGAGGTAGGACCCATTGGACTGAGGTGGGACCCATTTGGACTGAGGTTGGACCCATTGGAGGGCCATCGCCGTCGGGGCCGCGGAACAGTCCCAACGAGTGCCCGTAGCCCCGACACAAGGCACTCGGTGGAGAATTGTGTGGTTTTTAAAACACTTTTACTAGCTTGACTTGTAACTAACAATGTAATCAAATCTTAGAAGTCAACTTTCTCGCACTTCTAATTAGTTGGTAGAAACATCTAGGAGCCCAACATAACCTGTTCCCCTCCCAAGCGAGCAGGTATGCGTAAAGCATTTTCCGCACGTAAAAAAAGAAAACAACGGCGTAGCTTGTTTTAAGTTTGACGTTTTAAAGTGATCACATGTTGTACAAAATTATATTTTTTTAATGTATTAGATTGGCAAACAAGCAGACGGCCCGCCTGATGGAAAGCGGTCACCGTCGCCTATGGACATTTGCAATACCAGAGGAGTTGCCGATGCGTTGCCGACTCTCAAGAACTCCTTCCACACCCATCTTGAAGGACCGAATTCTGTAACACTGCGGAATGGCTTGTGGCGGGAGCTCGTTCCACATTTAGCAAGTATGCGGGAGAAAGGAGCGCATAAATCGTGGGGTGTAGAATTTCCAAGACTCGATAGTGTGTGGATGAGCTTTATTCAGATGATGAATTGAACGGTGATAGAGCCGCGATGGAGGGCTGAGATTATTTGAGTTTGAGTTTGCACACTACAGTACCCAGTAGTACAGTTTTTAAATGTTTACAAAAACTCCAAAAGTTTTCGTTTCAATCCAAGATAAATTTTTTTCAGCGCGCCTTACCGAAACTTCATCATCATCATCATCAGCCTTTACGTTCCCACTGCTGGGACTCTGGCCTTCTCTCAGAGAGAGATTATGGTTTTTTGATTACGTAATCTACCACGCTGGCCCAGTGCGTGTTGGAACCGAAACCTGGAGAAACTAAAATCTAAATACATATGTATAACTCGAAGGTGACTAACTGACATAGTGATATATCAACGCACAGCCCAAACCACTGGACGGATCGGGCTGAAATTTGGCATGCAGATAGATGTTATGACGTAGGCATCCGCTAAGAAAGGATTTTGATTAATTCTACCCCCAAGGGGATTAAATAGGGGATGAAAGTATGTATGAAACTTTGTCAATTTTGAACCGGTCGGGCTGAGACTTTGCATGCATAAAGCTGTAGCCCACGCGGGTGAAACCGCGGGAAACAGCTAATCGGTAATAAGGATCATTTTAAATCGTTTTATTCGTATTCCAATAAAGATCTCGAGCTACGTTTTGAATATAGGCAGTAACAGTACGAGTTGCCACTTTAACAAGGTGGCGGTAGTAAGTAAACTTTGACGTTTACGAAAACTTCTATAGTTTTCAAAACTAGTACTAGGGGTACTGCTTGGCGGTCGAATAACTGGCAAAGGTGTGGTACTTCCCCAGATGGACCCTAAAAATGAGTCTTTAGATAGATAGATAACGCTTTATTGTTTCAACACAACAACAGAAAACAGAACAACACTAAAGGAAAGATCTTAGATCTAATGTTACAATGGATGGTCTTATGGCTTAGAGCGATTTCTACCAGACAACCTTTGGATGGGCGGAAGTTTCTAAGTATTATCGAAGGTACAAATACACTGTTTTCATTTAGATCATCAATTTATTTTACTTCAATTTAATTATACACGTCTTCACCACTCCGCTGATCAACCTCGACTGTCGACTATCCCACCAACCGTCTTCTGAACAGGAATAAACAATTTAAAAGTTGCTAAACATTCCGAAAGTAGCTCCTGCGTTTGAACAGATATAATAGTTTTAAAAATATCATGTCTAATTCATTATTATTGTACTTAACTTTAATTATAGAACATTTATTTACTTATTTTACTTTCAAATAAATTTCTACAACCGGAAATAAGAAATAGTAAGATTTATGGTGATTTCGGGAAGGAAATAGCAAGATTTATGGTTATTTCAGGAAGGAAATAGTAAGATTTATGGTTATTTCAGGAAGGAAATAGCAAGACTTATGGTAATTTCGGAAAGTCATAATTCCACTGAACCGTAATATAAAGACTGTATTACATTAAATAATACGATTCATGATACAGATTCTTACAGTATATAAGTCAAATTATATTTATTTAGTAGGATACATGCGACCACTTTTAAACGTCAAAATTAAAACTAGCTACGCGTTCCAACCTCCTTACGTCGGCAAAAGAGCAAGCAAGAAACGCTCGGCAGATAATTTTTTGGGCGCAATCACATTTACAATTTTATTCTTATTACTGAATTGACTGAATTGGAGCAAGTTTACTACAATCCCAAGCTTTTTTGTCACCTAAATAATCTGATATTTTATAATAAACTTTACTAATAAGATTTCTCTTTATACGGACTTAAAGGCTATAGACGAGTCTTAAATTTCCCTTGGGTGTTTATTGAAAAAATGTACATAAATATTGACCTTTGAAGGAGTAGCGGGTAAAGCAATTTGACCTTTGTTTCTAGTATTAAAATTGTTATAATCACTTCTTTTTTGCGCATGTACAGTCAGGGACAAAAGTGGCTGTTTTTTTTTTTACTATAATTTTTTAGCCCCATAAGTAGCTGATCATAATCAATTTTTCAAAAATGTTTTGGCTCATTGAGATTCGTTTTTTTTCACAACTTACATGGTAGCGTTTGACCGCAACACAACACAACTGCTGTTAAGTGACGATGCGGCCAAACGTTGGTACTTAAGATGATGAAGGTATTTGGATAGTTTGTTATTCTCAACTCAACTCAATCTGTACTTTATATGGCGATCTGACTCTCTAAAATGTGACTAGCTGCGCCCCACGGTTTCACCCGCGTCTTCCCGTTATCCCGTAGCAACCTTTTCCGGGATAAAAAGTATCCTATGTCCGTTTCCTGGTCCTAAGCTACCTCCCCATCAATTTTCAGCCAACTCGGTTCAGCCGTTCTTGAGTTATAAATAGTGTAACTAACACGACTTTCTTTTATAAATATAGATTTTTCTATTTGACATTGCTTTTTTCCTAGACATTTAATTAATTGATCACTATTATTGGTATTATTGAAACTACCATTATTACTGATATAATTGATACAGATAAGACTGTAATTCGACAAACTACTGTCACGTGCACGATTTATGCATAGAAGATTGATAATAATCTATACTATTATACACAATTTGCACACCGAAAGGTCAAAATATAGCGATCTATGTACCTCTAACACCCTATATTGTTTATCCAAATAAATTATATTGATTGACTGATTGATTGATTGATTATTGTTCAGCGACTTGTGTCGTTGACTGTACATTTTTTTTTTTATTTGTCCGAGTATTATTGTGAAAGATACTCACTTGACCGCCTTGTCACTCTGTACGGGTTGCGCCAGACCCTCCATTAGCTTAGACTGGGTTTTTTCCTTAATTTGTTTGAGACGCGCGCTTTTCGCTTCAGATTTACTTTCTTTTTTGTTTCTGTCCATGAATAGACAAGATAATTTTATTTAATACAATACTGGAGAGCAGCCTTTCCCAAAGTGGGCGATAACGCCCCCTTGTGGGCGCTGCAGGCCTAAAGGAGGGCGTTGTGAGATACCCAGAAAAATGGGAGCGTTAATAAAAAAAATATTCTCAAAGTGGGTAGTACACAAAATAAGTTTGGGAACCCCTGCTGTAGAGTCTATAGCTTGACCGTAATCGCTGTACTGCGCCTTAGGAAAGCGCGGCGAGGGACGGGAAGGGAAGAGCATGGTATTAGTTTACGATATATTAAAGCTATAGATATATTGATACGGAGACATATTAGGATATAACGAGTTTATACAGTCCACTGGCATTTTTTTTTTCCGTAATGGTTAAGACCAAAAATTGGTCCTTCGAGCCGGTACACTAGCTCTCGCCGTGAGTGTTGCCGGCGCACTGACGAGCGGAACGGCATGCGTTACTAAAGATGTGATAAAAGGCTTAAAATTGACAAGACGTTTAAACGCTTTTGCTTTTACCTTTTTAAACCGTCTTGAACGCTTATTTTTAAGAGCTACGATTTTCTGTTGTACCTGTATTGAAATAAGGTTTGCATTTGTTTGGACTACGGAAGCCGTCAACGTTTAAACGGACGCTTATGCGCTTATTTTGAAGAGCGACGATTTTGAGTTGTATCTGTATTGGATAAGGTTTGCATTTGTTTGGACTTTGGAAAAAAGCCGTCAACGTTTAAACGGAGTCGGCTTATTTTAATAAGCCCGCTTATGCGCTTATTTTTATTTTAATGCGGCTTTTTTAAACCGCTTTTCGTTTAAACGCCCACCTCTATGCGTTACCCCCCTCGCACATACCTAAGACGCAGTGCAGCGGTTTCGGTCAAACTATAATAAGTACAGTAATAATACCTAAAGTAGCGAATATTCGGTGTGCCCTGAAAAATAGGACGGTAGATCGAAAGGCGCGCGACGACTGGCAATTTTGGATGCTAAATCTAAACACCGAAATAAATTGGAATCTTTCGATAAAAATATATAAATAAATAACTTTCTTTTATAATATATATATGTAGTGATATAATACTTACACTTCATTTTTTTCGCTGAGAACAGGAGTCTTTTTAATGGTAATCTTTCTGGAAATAATTACACTGAATTAACATCATCATTCATTGGTAGTGCCCTGCCTACGAAGCTAGCGGTCCCGGGTTCGAATGTATATCGTTGTATAGTACCATTCTAGTACCCATTTCGGGCTTAATTTGGTGCTAGGTCCATTTGTGTGCAATGGTCCCCCGATATTTATTTATTTATTTTAAGATTGTGTAGTTTAAGTTTGACGTTTTAAACTTTTTAAAGTGATCACTGATCATCATGATCATGTATAAATATAAATATTTTGGTTTGATTTTAATTTAATCATATTTTTTCAATAAAAAAAAGAAAAGGAGTCCATATATACAGCCTAACACGATTCAGCGGCGGAAGACCGGAAATAAAAAAAAAATTGTCTGTCAGCCACGGGATTTGGCGCCAACCAACTGTCACTTCACTTCGCTACACTGAAGCGTAGAAAAAATGTAATGAGAAAAATACTCACATAAATTTCTCACCGTCGTTTTCCGATACGAATTCCAGTTTAAAATTAGGCGCTTCCGTTCTTATATCGTGCAAGAGTACCTGGCCCTTTTTCGAAAACATGCCGTAAGTCTCGCTTGCTTTGCTGAAAGCGTTCACGTGTTCTAAATACACCGCCTGTCTCATCGATACCTTCTCTAGAACTAACTCCGGCTTTTTATTTCCCACCTTCAAAAAGTTCGCGATCTTTTGTAAAGATTTCAGCACGTAACCTTTTTCGCTAGTTTCCAGTACCTCCTTTAGGATGGTTCTCAGGAGTGCTAGCTTCCCCGTCAGTTTTGGTGGGAGAGGTGCGGTACCCATTCTGCGAATGAATAATGAAAGAACACATGTAGAGCGATGGTGCCCGAACGGCGAAGCGAGCGAGCTCGAATGATCTCGGGCGCACCAAGTTACGTGCGGATTTGCCATCGCTCAAAACGGTAAAGGAAACATCGCGAAAAAACCGGCGTGTCCAAGAACTGCAACATTCAAGGGCATGCGACATCTACCAACCCGCACTGAGCCAGCGCGGTAGATTACGGCCCGTACTCTCTCTGAGAGAAGGCCAGAGTTCCAGCAGTGGGAACTAAATAAGCTGATGATGGATGAATGATAAACAAAACATATATACAGAGAAAACAAAATCCTAAATGGGGTTCTAAAATCTTCGAGCACGATCGCTTCAGGAAAAGGACTAAAAGAAATGACAGAAGAGACGACCTGAAAATGAAGAGTGCACCAACAAATACAGTACCCGGCAAACAAGTTGAGCTAAGAGTGACATGGAAGGGGAAAGTTCGCAAGTCCTTCCGTTCGAGTACGTGGTTGGATGCTAACGCGACGTGACCACAGCGCGGGAAGCTGATTAAGAGGACGCCGTGATAAACAATGAATCTGAAATCAGCTCCATACAAAAACGCAAGCGAGCTAACTAATGCCGTAAGGTGTATGCGTCAAAAAAAAAGGTTTTTTTCGTTTAAAATTAAAACTATCGTTAATTTTACAGAACTAAAAGTGTAGTTCTTTGAAAAATGTGTACATACCATTCATAAAAAAAATCAACTCTTAAATCGGCTTTGTATGCCTGTAATATGAAAATCTTTTTTTTAGAGGGCAGTTTTCGATTATTGTTTCTCTGCTATGAAAGTTAACCAATCGTGTTATCCTTCCGAAAATTTGGTGTCAAAAACATGATCTTTAATGTACATAAATATTAGCTCTGTATATTTTGTAATTGCTGAGAAAAAGGGAGATCCCTGCAGCCAATATTGATGATATAATTCTTCATCTTAACCAATTAGGCTAGCCATGGGTAACTCCGGACACAACTATATCTTCGGATATATATCCGAACGCCATGTGTCCTCCATTCCCTGTCAAAAAAATTAACATATCCCATATCCGAGACCGAGATCTTATATTCAACTCCGGAATGGAACGCTCGAAGAGGTCGCCTGTAATGAGCGAGTGAGACAGAGTGCATTAACTAACCATTATTATCGAACTCATACAAGGCAATTTAACTATTCTATATATATTTTATTGCTTAGTAAAAGTGTATTTGTTAGTTTTTTTAAACCAAATAATAATCTTTCCATATAACATAATCGTTCCGCGGATATATGTTCACTCCGTGGATATGTTTGATAGCCGGAGTTATCTATCTCGGATACATTCTTGCAATATACAGTTCCTTCACTCCCGGATATGTTAAGCGGACACATATCTTTGCTACGAGTGGGATATGACATATCCAATCCGGGGTCGAAGTGAGCCCATGGCTAAATTAGGCGCACGCGTTTCGGCCAACTCCCCCCGCGCACCCTTCGATCCACCTAAGAGATCTAAAAATCGTTTCTGCGCAGCTCATTAGCTCAACTTGTTTGCGAGCCACTGTACCAACACTGCTCACTAAATCCTCAGCAAGAGTCGTCACAACTGGAACAGGTCGCCTGACGTCACTGCTAGATGACAGTTGATTGTCAATATATTTACGAAAACTGAATGTACATACGCAAAAACCGTAATGGCTTCCAAAAAGAAATTTTGATCGTAATAATTTTAATACTAAAAACAAAGACACTGATGTCGATTCGGTTTTGCATTCTCTAAAACTATACTAAGTTTGACAGGTCTAAGAGTAATGCTGTCCCTTTTTTACTTCAGTGGTTAGAAAAAGACAGCAATACCATTAGACCTGTCAAACTTTGTTTAGTTTTAGAGAATGCAAAACCGAATCGACACCACTGTACCCCCTAGGCTCCATGAAGTCAGCAACTCCTTCAAAGGTCAATATGTACGTTTTTTCATTAACATCTTAAGCGACATTCAAGACTTGTCGATAACTAAATTTTAAGTCCATATAAAAACAAAACCTTATTAGTGAAGCTTATTATAAAATATCAGACTCCTCAGAAGACAGAAAAGTTTGGGATTGTAGTGAACTTGCTCCAATTCAATCAATTACAAAAATAAAGTTGTAATTAATGTGATGGTGCCCAAAAACTTACCTGCCGGGCGTTTCTTGCCTATTCTTTTGCCGGCGTAAGGAGGTTGGAACGAGCGTAGATAGTATTTAGTTTGACGTTTTAAATTGATCACACGTGTCTTACAAAATAATTAAATATTGACTTTGACTTATGTAAGAAATTTTGATTTATAGTGTTTAATTGAACTAAAACTCATATTTACAGTATATTTTTTAACAAATAACAAAATGTACACCACCAACCGCACTATATTTCCTAATACTTCTGTCCATCCAAAGGTTGTCTGGTAGAAATCGCTCTAAGCGATAAGACCGCCGATTGTAACACTATAAGTTATTTTTATTACTTGTTACAGGGTATCGTTTGACCACAAGCGACCTGATGTTAAGTGACGATGTGGTCGAAGGTGGCGCCACGCTACACCTGGACTGGGAACTGGCTCTCAAGTGAGGCTGCCGGAACACACCGATAGGTGCACGGCGACAGATCTTTCCTTTTATGTTGTTGCAGTGTAACGATAAAGCGTTATCTATTATCTATCTATAGACTTCTGTCAAAGTACAGTCAACGACAAAAGTTGCTGAGCATACTACATTTTCCAAATGTGCATCAAACAAAAAAAAAACAAACATTACTTGTTTTTTTTTACAACTTGCAAGGTAGCGTTTGACCACGGCACAACACACCTGGGCCCGTAGCCAAGATGCATTCTGCAATCGTTGACGCTAATAGAAAACAAGAAAAAAGTATTGGTTTGACATATTTCTGACCACGTGACTTAGCGTTGAAATATTTTATTTTATTTTAATTGGACAACCAAACAGCTTTCTTACGAACTAAATTTAGACAAAACAGATGATAGATATAAATTAAGCCAAAAACAGGTGTCACTAATAAAAGTAATAAGGTAGGTGAAAAACAAAAAATAGAAACGTAACATAACAACAACAATAGACTAGAAAGGAAAGAATGAAGGATATAAAATACATTGGTAAATAAAAACAATAATACTCGTATCATAAGCCATATAAATTTAAGTGAATAAATGAAGTCAATATAATAAAAAAGAATATAATATAATATTGAATCGGTTTACTTATTTAGAGCAAAAAAACTAGTCAATAAAAAACTTACTGAGAACTAATTGCTTGAAAATATTCTGCCTTGCCGCAAATAAATCTACATACATAGAATAATTACAGTTAAAACTCTTACACGTACGTGGAAAGAAGGAGTTTCCGCGATATGTCCAAATATGTCAAACCAATACTTTTTTCTTGTTTTCTATTAGCGTCAAAGATTGCAGAATGCATCTTGGCTACGGGCCCAGGGCCCCATTTCACCAAGTTAAAATTGTCAATGACATATGTCTGCTGACAATTGTCAAGTGACAGGTGACAAGACTCAGAAGGATAGTCACGATTTTTTTTTCATAGTTTGGTTTGTCTGGAAGAGATCGCTTTGAGCGATAAGACCGCCGTAAAGTGACACTTAAGAGTTTTATCTACAGGGACCCAATTCTCACTTCGTGCGATAAATCAGTGATATGATAACTACGAGTGATAGATATCGCATGCGACTTAAATCATATCGACAAAATTTAGCGATCACGGTCTAAAATCGGTACTCTCGCGAGCAATCGACATAGTATTAATAGATATTAGCGATGTTCACTCACGGTTTTTGCACTGGGGCCCAATTTTCGCGGTGTGATATATTATCACATTCGTGCGGCTAGCGGCCTAACGCGCGGGGGCGCTAAGGTGATTGGAAAATGTGGTATTGTCCAGTGACTCTGGTCGTTAGCGGTACGTCAAGAGCCCGAACTTCGGCTCCTCTCATCCAACTACTGCCAGCTACATTAGAACATGTCGTAAGGTGTGTCAATATACTCACGGTTGGTTTGCTTTCTTCTGCTGCGCAGGCTGTTTGGGCGCCGCTGTCATTTTCTTAGGTATTACGTTTCTGTAAAAGAAATGGGTTTCTCTTTAAAACAGTAGAGATAAATAAATTTCAAGACCATATAAATAGATATAATTAATGCCCGCACAATCACATACATAGGCCCCTAACTAGGTTTCCCTGTATCTAGGGTATCAGAAACTACGAGGATCGGGGATCCACAACACCCAGACACAGAACAAATACTTGCGCTTTTTTTTTCATTGCACAAAAATTTGTTCTGTAGCGGGAATCCGAACCGACCTCACGCTTCACAGTCGGCTATCCGCCCATTGCGCCACATCGGTCGTCAAAATGATTATTAATCCTAATAATACTATAAACGTGAAAGCTTGTGAGTATGGTTGGGGAACCTTTTAGATTCGCTGAGAGCTGGTGTCACTTTCAAATCGTCAGTCTAAGAAATGGGAGCATCTGTGGAGTTCACTGAACATCCACAACTCTAAAAATTTGACGCGGCAGAGTAATTTTTTTTATTTACCCCCTTATGGTTAGCCACCCACACCACGCAAATCGGCTGTTGTTTTTATTATATTTCATATCAGAGACATGCTGGAGCATCAAAAATATCAATATCTGACACACTTGAGTCCATGTCATGTCATTGTTTTTTTCATAACCATAAAAGTCTGTGAAAGCTTCCCCCACCGCTGAAAGTGGAAACATTATAGGATATTTATTCTTCTCAATACCTAATCTACCAAATTTAATAGGCTTCCGCGACGCTCGAGTAAATCCACATTTAGCATCATGGGCTCCCCTACTATTAACGAATTCACAAGAATACACAACCTCCCCGATTAGTTGCAGTTAGGTAAACATACTCACTTGTCATTTTTTACTTTCTGGGTTGCAATGCTGGGGAACACGGCTAGCTTCTCGAATCTTAGATCACTGTAAACAAAAACAAACATCATCACCAGTCTACTACGTTCCCAATTTATTGAATTTTGTGAAATTTTATTTCCAAGGGAAGTTAGTAAAAGTGTTTTAAAAACATTCATACTCACATCAAAGTCTTGTTCTTGCCCACAAATTTCGTTTTGTACTGCACATTTCGATTCAGACAATACCTGATGTCGCCCAAGTACTTTTGGCATTCACTAGTGAACAGCATATAGGACTGCTCGCATTTGCTCAAACGCTCAACGTTTTGTAAAAAGAACACCCTATCTACGGACATGTCTTCGAACACTGAAAAAAAAACATTAAAAAAAATTACTGTCCGCATCAGCTTTTACGTTCCCACTGCTGGGACTCTGGCCTTCTCTCACAGAGTTAACTACCACACGGGCCCAGTACGGGTTGGTAGATGTCGCATGCCCTTGATCGGCGTCTTGTAAGTCGCACGCCTAACCGTTCGGTCACCATCGCTCTCCAGATATTGCTATTGATATACTAACCCGTGCTTGCATGGTCTTCTCTGAACAAGAACTTAGCTATCCGCTTCAGCGAGCACCGTATAAACTCTCCGCTGAGACTCCCCTGGGTCAGCATACTCCTGATGTCTACAATGAGCTTCTGAATCTTAGTCTTCATTGCTGCTTCACCCTTCTTCGGTTGCTCAGTCGATTGTTGGAACGTAGAATTATTTGCTGACAACATTGATGAAGCAACGCTGCTATTGCTGTTGCTGGCGAAAAGCGATGAGGCTGCTGAGCTTGCGTTGCTGTGCAAAAAACAACATTAATCATCATCAACTGGAATCTTGCTTTCTCTCACAGAGAGTATGGTTATAGCGATGATGGCTCAGTGGTAGTGACGTCGGCTTGCGATCCGTAGGACGTGGGTTCGAATCCTACAATGAGCTTGAGCTTTCGGTGAAGGAAAACATCGTGATGAAACCATAGCTTGGTGGTAGGGTATTTTCTAGTACTCGCCTGGCTAGCTACCACCCTCTTGTTAAGAATCTATCGCCAAGCACCTATCGGTGTGTTCCGGCAGCCTCACTTGAGAGCCAGTTCCCAGTCCAGGTGTAGCGTGGCGCCATCTTCTACCACATCGTCACTTAACATCAGGTGACTTGTGGTCAAACGCTACCCTGTAAATATATATATAAAAAAAAAAAAAAAATGGTCCGTAATCTACCACGCTGGCCCAGTGCGGGTTGGTAGATGTCGCATGCCCTTGAATATTGCAGTCCGGACATGCCGGTTTCCTCACGATGTTGCCTTCATCGTTTTTGAGCGATGGTAAATCCGCACATAACTTGTAGTCATTGGTGCGGGGCCGAGAGGATTCGAACTCGTTATCGGCCTCGGATTGGGAACTGGCTCTCAAGTGTGGCTGCCGGAACACACCGATGTTTTCCTTCACCGAAACCTCAAGCTCATCGTAAGATTGAAATCTACGACCTATGGATCGCAAGCCGACGTAATCGTAAGCCGTAAGGGAATTAATGGAACCCAAAGATACTCACGGTGTCAATACAATTTGGATGTCCACATCCATCTTTTCCGGTGCATTCCTTACTTTCGGTACCTTCTGGAATATAATACGTCTGAAAACAGAAAAGGGATCTATAATTCTACACGGAGAAAAAAACACCTTTCGAAATACAGAAGGAATTTCCTTCCCTTTTGACTCCGAAAGAAATCAAAGGATTTAACTAATAAAGGGAGTAAAAGGTAACATTATAGAAGGTTTTGGAAGGCAAGACTCAGTAGAAAAGTCAGGAAATTTTTCTCAGTGTAGATCAACCGCATTTCTTCATAAAGCAAGCTGAACAACCACGACGCCACGCAACTGGGTACAAACATAAATTAGAGATACCACCATCAAAATTAAAAATACACAGCTCCGGACCAAACATAATGTCAACAAAACTATACAATAAGTTACCCGGCAAATTGAAAACTGAAGAAAAAGACAATTTATTTCGAAATAACTTGAAAACGTTTTTAATTGACAAATGCTTGCTACAGCATAAATGACTTCCTCAATGACGACTTCCCGAAATGACTAAAATGGATCGGTCCGCTTCTAGATTGCTATACCCTATTCGGGTCCATATGTTCGCTAATCTTAACCTCTAAGATCTCATTTATACTAACATATGAATGCAATAAATTCGACGACCGATGTGGCGCAATGGGCGGATAGCCGACTGTGAAGCGTGAGGTCGCGGGTTCGATTCCCGCTACAGAACAAATATTTGTGCATTGAAAAAAAAGCGCAAGTATTTGTTCTGTGTCTGGGTGTTGTGGATCCCCGATTCTCGTGTAGTTTCTGATACGCTAGATACAGGGAAACCTAGTTAGGGGTCAGAGCCTATGTATGTGATTGTGCGGGCATTAAAAAAAATTAAAAAAATGATTGAATTTGAACTTACTTTATGTCACCATTAGTGGTGAAACTGTCCACATAATCGACTTTGTAATGGTATTTTGTGGCGAACACGCGCATTTCTTCCCATATAGGTGCGAACATACTGCGGTACCCGTAGCCAACCTCCATTGCTTGTGTAATCCCATCTATTGCTGTAACATTGTAACAAACAGTTTGTATTGTAAACGAGGCTTCAGAGCTACCTACTAGTTTTTAACTTTTCATCCCTAGGGATGAAAATTACTGCTTTCATCCCTCTCCTCAGGTACAAGCGTACTTTCCGAGTATGAGATAATATGAAAAAAGTATTGCAATGACGCTGAAAAGTTATCTGGGCTATTTTTGTGAAGTTATTGTTAGCTGAAAACTGGTTTATGGGATGAGATGAAACTCTGACACCTGCCAATTCATTCTCATTCAAAATGTTAAGGCAGGTGATGACGTCGTCATCATCATCATCATAATAAGCCTTTTTTTAAGTCCCACTGCTACGACTCTGCTTTTCTCTCAGAGAGAGTATAGGCCGTAATCTACAACGCGGGCCCAGTGCCAAAAGTGCAGAGGAAAGTCTATTCTGTAGCAAGGAGGCATTGTTCATTCGCAACCACTTGTCCAGTCTGTTTTTAAAGGAATTCACTGAAGGTGCCGACACAACGTCTTCTGGTTATCTATTTTGGTAGTTAGAGGAAAAATCAGATTATTAAAATATTTACTTATCTGTGCGTAGCCGGGGTGGTTCACTAGAGTAACAACAGACTGGACAAGTGGTTGCAAACAAACAATGCTTCCTTGCTACAGAATTGACTTCTCTCTGCACTTTTGGACATTGCTATAATTCAACACAGCATGATATAAGCACATCAGCCTCAGGATGCTCACCTATTAACTAATAAATAAATAACAAATACGTACCTGGTCGTAGCATGTTCATCACAAAGTCGGCCTGTACGGACCCCATTTCGGGATACTTCAACACCATTTGCGATTCGTCCTTGATAAAATTGGTAGTGACGTTGAGGCAGTGAGTCTTGAAGACGGCTGTCACCACTGAGTTAGTTAGAGTATTGGTGGCCGGTGTCGGTTGAAATTGGCTGTAAAATAAAAAATCATCATCACCATCAGTTGGCATATTCTACTGCTCGCCTGGCTACCATCCTCAAGTTATGAAACTGTCGCCAAGCACCTGTTGGTTTGTTCCGGCAGCCTCACTTGAGATCTAGTTCCCAGTCCAGGTGTTGCGTGGCGCCATCTTCGACCACATCATCACTTAACATCAGGTGGCTTGTGGTCAAGTCAAAGTGTAAGTTTAAAAAGACTTCCACTGCCCCGCGACTCTTACGAAGTCATCAATCTGTCTAGTGGAGGCCTACCTACAGAAAGTTTTTCTGTTTGTGGTCGCCACTCCAGAACCTGTCTTCCACATCAGTTAATCAAGCAGTGCGGCCGGCCCATTACAACATGCTACATTTATTTATACTTTAGCACATAAAATTGTACAAGGAGGACTTAATGCTAGATAGCATTTTCTACCAGTCATCCTGGACATGCACGACAAACGATAGCTGTACATTATGCCTAGGTTGGGAATTGGCTTGTATCTCGTCAAAATGAGGTCACCCGTCACTTGTCATCAGATGTCTAGGCTACTCTATATAAAAACAAAAATTAGAAGGAACAACCTCCTTGGCACAAAATATGTAATTACTAGTTACGCCCCGCGGTTTTACCCGCGTCTTCCCTAGCCTATGTGTTAATCCAGGGTATAAGCTATCTCCAGTCCAAATTTCATTCTGATCCGTTCAGTAGTTTTTGCGTGAAAGAGTAACAAACATCCATCCATCCATCCATCCATAAATATATAAATACACATACAAACTTTCGCATTTATAATATTAGTAGGATTAAAAACTAGTAGCTCACCTTGGTTTTCTTAAAGGCTCAGGTGCTTGGTAATTGTTGACTTTTCTGTATATGAGGACCCTAGAATAAAAATATAAAACTAATATTAAAATATTGTATACGACATCACTGACATTATTTTTTACTGTAAACCTGGGGCGTTCCCAATCAGTTTTTACTCATAAAGGAATTTTAAATTCAAGAACGGTGAAAAAAACCATGAACAATCAAAATCGACAATGATTAGACATTGTGTCGGCACCTTCAGTGAATTCCTTTAAAAACAGACTAGACAAGTTGTTGCGAATGAACAATGCTTCCTTGCTACAGAATTGACTTTTCACTACACTTTTGGACATTGCTATAATTCAACACAGCATGATGATAAATGCACATTAGTCTCAAGCTGCTCATCATCAGCCTTTCACGTTCCCACTGCTGGGACTCTTGTCTTCTCAGAGAGAAAGTATAGGCTGTAATCTACCACGCGGGCCCAGTGCGGGTTGGTAGATGAGATGTTGCATGCCCTTGAATGTTGCGGGTCATGGACATGCTGGTTTCCTCACAATGTTTTTCTTCACAGTTTTGAGTGATGGTAAATCTGCACATAACTTATCGGGCTGCTGAAGGCAACCTGCTCGCCTATTATTATTAAATAAATAAAAATATGAATGATTTATATAAATAAATAAATATCGGGGACTGCACACAAATTGATCTAGCCCCAAATTAAGCTTGAAACTTGTGTTATGGGTACTAGACAACGATATACATACTTATATATATATATATATAGAGAAATAAATAATTTTATAGATAGAAATATCCAAGACTAAGGCACAAAAATATTCGTGCTCATCACACATATATTTGCCCCTATATAAACTTGTACTCACTCATTTTGGATCTCATGTGTTATTGTAAAATTCTTCTCAGCGTTTAGAACTCCAGCCAGCATAGCAGCTTCTGTTTTCACACTCTGATCAAACCATTCGCTGTTTAAAAATTCCGATTTCTCACGCACTATTCTCTGAAGTACTTCCTTTAATCTTAGGGAAATGTGAGGGAATGATAAAGTAGTTTTGTTGCTGATGATAAATTCCCGGATTCTTTTTAGATAGTAAGGTAGCGCGTTTATACGGACGATGGGCTCGGGGGAATCCATTTGAAATTTTGAACTCTGCTGGACGCTTTTTCGCGCCCTATATGTATTTGACGTCTATTTGCTAGGCACAGGACTTGTTTCTTCTATTCATTCCTCGACCAAAGAGGATTTACATCGGTTGTTATGCACAAAATTGAATACAGATTTTACAATCTTGGCTCACAATTTTAACGTTGTGTTCTTTTTTATTTTGAATTGTTTGTGTAGAGGTACCGACCGGCGTAAAGAAGTATTCAATCTTGCTCGCCTCCTGAAATCCAACCACTCGCTTTGTAGGTATTTCCAATAAATATTGAGAAATAAAAAGCATTCCTCGATGACAGTTCCGAGTTACTATAAGGTAAGGATAGGATTTAAAACTACCTCAATCTTTATGGCTGATGACCGTAAACAAACTGCAGCAGGCTGCGAAATGCGAAATACACAACCAATGAATCAAGCAAATAGCAGAGTGCAGACTTCCGACTCCGAGCCAAAATCCGAAATATAATAGAAATAAATAGAAAATTGACAAGTTAAAATTCCCCGAGAGGAACAGCGGTCTGCGGTGTTGCCAGATTCATTTTATTTATTCATCCGATTTCATCATATTTCATGCAACGTCCTTGATTTATCATTTTATCCAATCCATGATCGATCCAATCTGTCATGCATGGTAGATTTTGCAAATATACGGAGTTTTTCAGTTTTCTAACTGCTGAACAAACGTATTTCTTAAACAATGGACAGATGGCGCTATCTAACAATGAATATCATTTTTCGTATATGTTTAATGAAAAAACCAAAAGCATCGGAAATGTACTGCAGATCTCTAACTATAATATGTAATACATATTTAAAAATAAATGTATCGATATTTTATATTGGAAATAAACAAATAAATAAATATAGTTTATCCCTACTTTACGTCAAAGATCAAAGACAAAAAAGAAAGAGTCTGTTTGGCTGCGTCTGTGGATTTGGCTTTGAATTTGCCTTTGATTTGAAGCTATTTTTATTTTGAAAACACAAAATTTCCCGTAGTAATTCAAAAATTAACATAAACTGGCATTTTCTTCTGTTTTGGAATCCATAAAATGTCTTTTGACGTGACGTGGAACTTAGAAAAGTACCGGGAGGAGCATGAAAGTGAAGAACATTGGTTGTTGCGAAAAGCTTTTATGGAGAGGTGGAAAGACAATTATCCTGAAGAGAGACTGATTTGTTTGGCTCGTGTGTTCTCTAACATAGAGTTAATGGGATGTAGATACCCTGCGGAGGTCATGAAAGAAGTTGCGACATTGTCTAAAGAGGTAAACATAACCTAAAATTCTATATGTTTTGCCGATGCTATAGGCTTTGTCTGTCTATAATATTTACGACTAGCTGTTCCCTGTGGTTTCACCGTAGCTTATGTCCTTCCCCAGGGTTCTAACTATCTCCATACCAAGTTACATAAAGATCGGATCATTAGTTTCTTCAGTTTCTCCGGAACAAACAGTCATTCAAATCTTCTCTTTATATAATTATTAATTAGTACTCGCTGTTCCCCGCGATTTCACGTGGGTTACGGTTTCCCATTTTTACCCCCTAGGGGTTGAATTTCAAAATATCCTTTCTTAGTACAAAATGTGGAATGAGCTTCCCCCACAAGTGTTTCCGCTGTGCTACAGATTGCAATCCTTCAAGATGGGTGTAAAAAGAGTTCTTAAAGGTCGGCAACGCATCGGCAACTCCCCTGGTGTTGCAGATGTCCATAGGCGACGGTGACCGCTTTCCATCAGGCGGGCCGTCAGCTTGTTTGCTAATCTATTACATAAAAAAAAAAATAGTACACCCCTACGTATCAAGACAAACATACCCTCCAAATTTCAAGTTTCTACGACCAGCGGTTTAGGCTGTGCGTTGATATCAGTCAGTCAGGACTTTGATTCTTATATACCACTAGCTGTTCCCCGCGGTTTCACCCGCGTGGGCTACAGCTTTACGCATCAAAGTCTCAGTCCGATCGGTTTAAAATTGACAAAGTGTCATAGAAACTTTCATTCCCTATTTTATCCCCTTGGGGGTAGAATTAATCAAAATCCTTTCTTAGCTGATGTCAACGTCACAACATCTACCTGCATGCCAAATTTCAGCCCGATCCGTCCAGTGGTTTGGGCTGTGCGATGATAGATCACTATGTCAGTCAGTCACCTTTGAGTTATATATATTTAGAAGAGGTAGATAAATCACATACTTACTACAATCATATCTCTCTAACCATAGTTTACTACAAGTACTGGTTACTGAACCAAATTTTATATCTTAACTATTTCAATTTCAGGTTGCAAATTCCTACCGTGACCAAAGGAAAAATAAACTCAAACGCACATTTGTGTCCGCTTCTGACGTGGCAGAAGACCGAGCTAAAGGTATCAAACGCGAAGGGGGCATCGTCAAAGACGCACCACCCTCAAAATCATCTCGAATAAGCTTCGTCAAGCAAGGCGAAAAACTCACAACGGAAACGGAAATAACCGAGATCGATTCTGACACCGACGCTACTGATCCGACTGACGTTAAAGACAATAAAAAAGATGAAAGCAGCAGTTCAGGGCATGCAGACACAACACTTTATTTAAACGAGTTGTTAAATCTTAAATGTGTAGATATAACAAGGTTTAGAGATAGTATGTTTGAGACACCTTTTGGAAAATTGGTGCTATTGGTACGGCCGTGGGCGAGTAGACTGAGCAACATACAAGGTACGTCACAAATAATTGGGGTTCATGTCCGAACCCCAATTATTTATTTATTTATTTATTATTTATTTGGTAATAGGCGAGCAGCCCGCAGGCTGATATGCCTATATCATGCTGTGTTGAATTATAGCAATGTCCAAAAGTGCAGAGAGAAGTCAATTCTGTAGAAAGGAAGTATTGTTCGTTCGCAACCACTTGCCCAGTCTTATTTTTAAAGGAATTCACTGAAGGTGCCGACAACGTCTTCTGATAGTCTGTTCCAGTTGTGCACCACTCTAGAAGCAAGGAAGTGGTGCGCAGTATTCGATTTAGATGTGATGATGATGAAAATCTTTCACATTCTTTTCAGCTAGCTGCCAAGCCTGCCACATACCGATACAAAGCATGTACGACAACCACGTATTCAGCATTCTATTGAACGGGAAACTGTTAGCGGACGGTAGCGGTGAAACAAAGCAGTTGGCCAAGCATGTGGCTGAGGCGTTAGCGTGGAATGTATGTAATGCCAGTTAGAGATCCTTACCAATATAATATGAGTGAACATTCAAAAGTCAAAATATAGCCAGCCAGCCACAGGCTGCTCGCCTATCAAATAAATATATTTATTTACTAGCTGCCCCCCGTGGTTTCACCCGCGTGGGCTACAGTCTCAAGCTGTCTCCATGCCAAGTTTCATTTAAATTGGTTCAGAAGTTTAGGCGTGAAAGCGAGATAGACAGTCAAACTTAAAACTAGCTACCACTGAGCCATCATCGCTTCAAAAACAAGACATTTTAAGGGTTATAAGTCTACCAGGATCTGATGGCAAAAAAAAGTTTAATAACTAGCTATTTTCATATGGCAACGAAAAAAATGTCATCTGTCAACTGAAATTTCGAGGAATTATTTTTGGTTTGGTTTCAAATTAGTAGGAATGACACGTCTTGATACTTTGGTTTATTGCATTTTTCGTGTGAACTGAAGAAGCTTTCTCTCGAATAGGGATCGATGAATGGCGAAAATCTTGTGAACATGTAATGAAAATTGAAAATCAGTTCATAGAACAAGATCAATTGAGATTTTTTTTTTTTTTTTACTATTTACAGGGTAGCGTTTGACCACAAGTCACCTGATGTTAAGTGACGATGTGGTCGAGGATGGCGCCACGCTACACCTGGACTGGGAACTGGCTCTCAAGTGAGGCTGCCGGAACACACCGATAGGTGCTTGGCGACAGATTCTTAACAAGAGGGTGGTAGCTAGCCAGGCGAGTACTAGAAAATACCCTACCACCAAGCTATGGTTTCATCACGATGTTTTCCTTCACCGAAAGCTCAAGCTCATTGTAGGATTCGAACCCACGTCCTACGGATCGCAAGCCGACGTCACTACCACTGAGCCATCATCGCTATGCAGGAGGAAAGTTTTATCATAAATACTGCGTCTTCCTCGTCTTCCTCTTCCGTTGAAGACATTTTTATGGATGTGCCGTATTTGGAACCATTTTCAAGTTCTGGTAGACCTATACATACCCAAAGGGTAAAACAGGACCTTTTTACTAAGACTCCGCTGTCCGTCCGTCCATCACCAGGCTGTATCTCATGTGATAGTTAGACAGTTGACATTTTCACAGATGATGTATTTCTGTTGCCGCTATAACAACAAATACTAGAGAACAGTTTTTTTTTTTAGATAATGGTACGGAAACCTTCATGCTCGAGTAGGACTTGCTCTTGGGTGGATTTTCAGTACAAGCTGTCTAAGTAGCAATTAAATATAGGATCCAATCTGAAGCGCATGCACTTAAAAGTATGTTATTTGTTGAGTCAAAATTCAATATATATTTATTCAATAGGATACATTGTGATCTCTTTAAAACGTCAACTTAAAACTAGCTACGCCTGTTCCAACCTCCTTACGCCGGCAAACGGCAAGAAACGCCCGGCAGGTAATTTTTTTGGCGCGATCACATTGACAATTTTATTCTTATTACTAATTGATTGAATTGAAGCAAGTTTACTAAAATCCCAAGCTTTTTTTTGTCATCTAATGGTCCGATATTTTTTAATTAGCTTTTCTAATAAGATTTCTCTTGTTTGGTTGTACAAGTTGGGATATGGGAACATGAATATTACTGAGTTGCGGGATCACAACCAAAGCAGACCAGACCCCCACAAGCAGCACCCGTTCACGAGTTGACGCATGTGTGTGAGTTTAGTCATCATCATCAGCCTATTTACGTTCCCACTGCTAGAACTCTGACCTTCTCTCACTAGAGAGACAGAGAGTTGATTACATCGGAAAATTAATTTCTTCACAGAGAATAAAGGAACAAGTGATCAGCGTGCTGGTGAAGGAACAATGGATAGCGCATGGCGACGCCCGTATCGGTGTCAGCGACGTGTCAGGCCGCCAACCTGATGTTGATACCTTCGGGACACCTATTGAGAGCACTGTGGCTAGCAAGTGAGTTTAGAATCATACTATGTAGAAAGCAGTGTGGCTAGCGAGTGTATTGGTGTGGCTAGCGAGTGTGTTTAGAGTATATAGAAAGTAGTGTGTGTGTAGTGTTTAGAATCACTGTACAAAGTAGTTTGACTAGCAAGTAAGTTTAGAATCACTATAAAAAGTAGTGTGGCTATTTGACTAGCATGTGAGTTTATAATCAGCTTATAATATAGAGAGCAATGTGTACTGGTAGCCTCATTTGAGAGCCAGTTCCCAATATACAGTCAAGTAGCGTAGCGCCACATCAGGCGACTTGTATTGAAACGCTATTGACTGTATTGACAGGTATAACTTAATGCATACATGTTTTTCAGAATGATGCAAATGATGGGATGGAAGGGCGGTGGTCTCGGCGCGGACGCCCAGGGCATCGCTGAGCCAATCAAGCCGCATTTACAAATGGTAAGCATTGCAGTGTCTTCGTATCGGTGTGTTCCCGCAGCCTCACTTGAGAGCCAGTTCCCAATCCAGTGTCCTTATTCGGTATTACCATCAAGATTCTTTGCCAATAACGTGTGACGTCAGAACGTGCTTTAACGGTCATTCCATGCAGATAACGTAACGCGACTGCGTCACGTGCTTAGTTGTTTATCAAAAAAAAACACACACACCAATAAACATCACGTAACCTGTGGTCAAACGCTTCCCTGTCAGAAAAGTTATAAAACACTCCAGTTTCATAATACTGAAGAATAAAATTTCTATCGGTAAAAAAAATGCAATAGTTTCTTTGACTTTTTGATTTCTCAATTCTTCCCTTCCTCTATCCAGGTAAATCGTGCCGGCCTAGGTAGTTCCTCATCCGACATACGTCAGATAAAGCGCGCGGCGCAAGACCTGATGCGGCGATACATATCCTCCGCGTCCCTGGACTTGGACCTGGTGTTCAGCTCGGACTTCAGCAAGGAGGAGCGCGCGGCGCTCCACCAGGTCGCGCAGAAGTCTGGACTCGCCTCCAGGAGCTACGGATCAGATGCTGACAGGTAAAGCGCCAAAGCACCATCTAGTTAGCGGTGATGGCAACTTTGGTAGTCTATGGTGCGAGACTAGCGCCATCTGTGGCAGTTATAGGAAGAGAAAGCAAGGCGCTCCATCATCAGAAATCAAGTCTCGTTTCTAGGTGCGATTTGGTAAAGCGCCATCTAGTGAGCGGAGCTGGCAACTTTGGTAGTCTATGGTGCGATACTAGCGCCACCTGTGGTAGTTATAGGAAGAGAGAGCAAGGCGCTCCATCATCAGAAATCAGGACTCGCATTTAGGAGCTACGGGTTGGAGGCAGTTTGATAAAGTATAACACTTTTTGCTGTGGGCGGAGTCGAGAAATGTTTGGCCTCAGATCACGTGACCTTTTGCCATATCTTCTCTTTCTTTCATCATTGGCTCCATAGCGGATATTAAATTAAATTTCATTTATTTGTATTATCTTTTATTTCAGATTTCTCGTTGTGAAGAAGAAGCTAAATCCGTTCGCGATAGTGAAAGCAGTTCTCGAAGAAGGCGGGAACACGGCCAAGTACCAGGTGTTCATACCAGTGGTGTTTAAAAGAAATATCGTCGGTAGATAAACCTAGTGTAGTGACCTTGAATAGTTTTCATACTACGCCCGAAATAAATAATCGATCCTGATCCGTTATCCGCGGTTTTGGATCGATATGTCATGTCATAATATGACTTGACTTGACTTCTTGATCTATGGCCTCTGTGACTTATTGTCACAATTCTGCCAGTGTCCGTTTCATGGTAGTTTCATAAACCTTTTTGGAGATTGCGTTGTAAACTAAGAATATGTCATAATATGTTATTTTAGTATTAGCACTTGACACATTACTACTAAAATGATATGTTATGACATGAGATATCGATGCAAAACCGCGGATAACGGATCAGGATCGATTATTAATTTCGGGCGTAAGTGAGACACGTGGTACGCCAGTCATAAAAGCATGAGTGCTATCAGTCAATTCGTCAAACACATTGTAATGTAAGCTTATAGAACATTGGCCAATTTTCATACTGCCCTGGACCTGACGGCAATATATTTTGTATGAAAATTTTCGTTTCTGTCAATGTCACTTGACAGTGACATTCAATTTTGCTAGTACACAGATCAAAAAGATTAGTTTTTGTGTTATTATGTACCTTGTATTTTATTATCATATGTATTTATCAATTGTGTTGTCTGTAGGTATTGTTTTAGGTTAATCAACTTGGATTTGTAATCTCCATTTAAGATTCTCCATAAAGGACACCGATCAAATTCTCTAAAATGTTTATGACACTAACATGAAACGGACATTGGCAGAATTGTGACAAGAATAAGTCGCAGAAGTCCATAAATCAAGAATCTAATCTAATCTAAGATTAGTTTTTGTTCATGTTTGGTAAATAATTTGAAAACAATCTTGATTTTAATGACTTATAAAGTAGGAACGACATCCAAAGCGTGAAACGGAATGACAAAGAAAACGTAGAGTGCGTTCAAAACATCCAAACATCGTGTAAGTGAAAAAATGTCCAAAGAAACTCCGAAGTTAAAAAATCAATATCTTTTTTCTTTCTTAAAAATATCGTTTGTATACGATTCGATTTGACCTCGTTAGATTATGTAGAATTGACCTTGACCTCTTGATTTATAGCCTCTGTGACTTATTGTCACAATTCTGCCAGACCAGAATGTATGTAGTTCATGCTTGGGAGATTGACTGTTTGACGTTATTATACTGACCCCGACGTCTCGGACCGATTTTCATCAAACATAGCTAAAAACACTCGCCCGTAACTCACCTTTCATACAAAGAAACCAAATTGAAATCGCTTCATCCGTTCGCGAGCTACGGTGCCACAGACAGACAGACAGACAGACACGTCAAACATATGATATAAGACCCCTCTTTTGCGTCGGGGGAATTAACTGTGACTGTTATTCCGTGGAAAGTATTAATTTAGGGATTGGGCGATTCGATTTAATCTCTTTAGATATCAATAGCGTTTATCATAAGGAACAAACTGTTTTGGAATAAAACCTCATTATCAGCCTTTCACGTTCCCACTGCTGGGACTCTGGCCTTCTCTCAGAGAGAGAGAGAGTATGGGCTGTAATCTACCACGCTGGCCCAGTGCGGGTTGGTAGATGTCGCATGCCCTTGAATATTGCAGTTCTTGGGCATGCCGGTTTCCTCACGATGTTTTCCTTCACCGTTTTGAGCGATGGAAAATCCGCACATAACTTATTAAGTCATAGGTGCGGGGCCGAGAGGATTCGAACTCGGTGTCGGCGTCTTGTAAGTCGCACGCCTAACCGTTCGGCCACTATCGCTCGCGGAATAAAATCTACATAGTAAAAAAAGGTTATATAGCTGATTCAATATAATAAACACGCCACAGAACAAAAAAAAATGTGTAACAGTCCTAAGCCTGTATAAAGTGTGAAGGGTGTTTTGAATCACTATATAATTCGTCAAGAAAACTAAATGATAATGAAGAACCAAACATAAATGTTAACCAAGAGTAGATTGAAAAGTTTGATAGCAAAATATAACGCTGGAAGTCGCAGTAAATTAACAAAAATTTAAAAAATAACCGTCATCTTGAAGCGATTTTCATCAAACATAGCTCATTAGAATTTTAAAAAACCCGTCATTTTTTTTTGTAATAGGCGAGCAGCCTGAGGCTGATGTGCCTATATCATGCCGTGTTGAATTATACCAATGTCCAAAAGTGCAGAGAAAAGTCAATTCTGTAGCAAGGAAGCATTGTTCGTTCGCAACCACTTGTCCAGTCTTGGATTGATTTTCATCTAACATAGCTAAAAATGTCTTACATAATTTTGAAAGAGAGCTGATACTGTTACATTGCTGGACCGATATTAACCAAACAGAGCTAAGAACATAGCAAGGCTTTCAAATGAAAAAAGAGAGAGAAATGAGTTGGGTGTAAAAAGAGTTCTTAAAGACACACACACACACACACACACTATCACAAAACTACTCTCCAAACTTGCAACCATTGTAATTATCATTCATTAATTATACTGTTTTTCTTTTTTTTCATTTTGTGCCATGTTCTAATAATATTAATGTGAAACTCTTTAATTGGCCTTACAATGTTAAGTATCCTATAAGCAATATAATTGTATTACGCTGTTGAGTTTCTTAATAAATAAATAAATAAATAAATAAATAAATAAAGGTCGGCAGGGCATCGGCAACTCCCCTGGTGTTGCAGATGTCCATAGGCGACGGTGACCGCTTTCCATCAGGCGGGCCGTCAGCTTGTTTGCTAATCTATTACATAAAAAAACCGCATCGAAATTGGTCCATCCGTTTGAGAGCTACGACGATGCCACAGACAGACAGACATCGACGTCAAATTGGATTAGGTCAGATTGGATTGGATTAACGAATTTGCTTTAGAACCTCCGCCTTTTGTTTTATTTGTCACTTAAAAACGTAATATGTAAAACGTTTTTTTAAATAAAACTAGTCCATTGTTATCAATGAATTGTTATTTGTTATTGATTTCGCAACGTTGAAAAGAACTGTGACCGATGTCCTAAAATACAGTGGCACACAGTGATTTTATGAAACTGGAATAATAGTCACAATTAAAAAGTAACAGTTTTTGCCCACCTCTATACAGTAACTACAGTAACACAATCAAATTATTCGATTGTGAACTTGTAATCGATTAAAAATTGTAGTTATTCGATTGTACTCGCTTAATGTAAGGTTACGATACATTTAATGCAGTTGCAATTAGAATTACATAATTTTACTACTAGTATTAAAAGTATTGAAATAGTTACATAGTAATTATTCTTAATAATTAAAGATTAGAAAATTTGACTTAGAATTTGTTTTTATTACCCAACTAGAACCCTCTACTACTATAACATTGATGCACCAAGAAATGGACGACACGCCCTTCGCTCATACTAAAAGAGGTCCAAACGCGACAAGAAGGCTAATCACGCGTCGGTCTCCGTTAGACCAGCTGGTAAATCCGCCACTGCGTAGTACCTACCTACTATTACTTATATTCGAAGAGCTGAAGAGTAAAACGATCTAGGTAATTACACAAAACAAGTTTTTACACGAGGAGTAAAAAACTCAATCAAAAGATCGATTTTTGAGACTCAATTTTTAGCACACATAGAGCCGTTTTGCTTGTTAAAGTTCAGATTTTGGATTCAGGAAGCCATGAACAGCCGGATTAATAATAAATTTAAAAAAAACCCGACATCTTGGACCGATTTTCATCAAGCATAGCTGAAAACAGTCGCCCGTAACTCACCTCCTTTCATACAAAAGAAACTAAATTGAAATCGCTTCATCCGTTCGCGAGCTACGGTGCCGCAGACAGACACGTCAAACGTATAACACCCCTCTTTTTGCGTCGGGGGTTAAAAAAGAAACTTTCGAAACAAAAGCGTAATTAGATCGTTTTGTTCGCCAGCTCCTCAGTGGTTTAAAAAATTGTAAAATGACAGTCATCGAACTACCCTCATCCGACCATCAAGATATTCGCGATAAAGATCTGCCTGCTTAGTATTCTATCAACTATCACACAGGCAGATGTTGATCTACAAAAATGCGGGACAAATCGAAACCTTCATCTATAAAACTCGTCGGTTCACGTTATAAAGCATCACAAAGTTTCTCATTTTCAACCAAGCAAGTTCCCGCCATTTTGAAAATGTTTTCGACAAAGTTAGCAGTAGTGTTCACGGCATACTGCCTGTTTTACTTTTTTGTGGAAATAGAAACCTCTTTTATAAAGCCTAATAATGTGCCAAGGGTTGGGAGGAGTAATGAAGCAGAAATGCCCTTCGACAATGATCAGGGGATGATGGGGTATGTTATTAAGACAAATAAGAATATTCCTCGGATGGGCAGAAGGAACTACGACTCGGTAAGCAACTAATTTTTTTTTCTGGTAGAATAGGAGTAGGCACCGAGAAGTAGGATTTTATTCAACGTTTTTAATTTCAGGAAAACCGTTTTGATATCCCGAAATATCAGTTCCCGCTTGAAAATGTCATGTACGAAGGCAAGTACTATTCTTAAATATTATCTCGTTAAAAACTCTCTAGTTAGTTATTGGTTATCAATTAGAATTTTAACTTTTAGGCGAAGAGCAAGGAGTGAGCCAAGAACAAATGGAAAATTATTACAAGCACCTTCAAAACATGAAATGAACGAGTATTTTTTAAACCTAACGTCACAAAACTTGGGCCTCAATGAACTGTGAATTTTGATTTGTTTTATATCTAGTCATTTTTAGTTATTTACCTTTAATAAAATGATGTGAGCATGCATGCCAGATAAAATTGTTTTATTGAAAAGACCAATCCAAAGCGGTAACAGTACGTGGAACGGAACGCATAGCTTGCTACATCAACCATCTGTCACATCAGCAGGACTCGAGATTTTAATGTCAGAGAATATTACCCGGAAAATTTTAGAAGTTTTGTTGTTGTATTTTTGTCTCTTTCTTACTTGTATAGCTTTAGTCTCGTTGTCTCTATTAACCGCATTAAAGTTAAACAATTTTAATTTGGTAGAGTTTTACTCGAATAATTCTTCCACGGGTTCAGTGGAAGATTATTCTTATTTATTTTGGTTTTTATTAGCAAAATTTGCTGTGAATTGTTGGCTGAATAAAAATGGTGCTTACAAATGACGTTCATTTGCCGGAGGAGTCGGAATTGACCGTCCAAGAGGTCAATTTGTCTGGCTCAACTTTGTTCGCCAGTTCTTTTCACCTAGGAAAGTATTGTGAACACGCTAATAATGTAAGTAAATTCATTATTTACTGTGAAAACTATAGCTTTAGGTGTTTTAGTTACTATTTAGTTGAATGTTGCACTATTTTGATTGCATAATCATCTAATGCAGAGGTTATGTTTTGTACTCCGAATTTATGAAAGTTATGTTTATTAAAAGAATAACAATAAATGTTACAATATTACACGTTATTTATTAGTAACATTTGATTTTGGGTTGTCCATTACTATAGTTATTTGTGTTCGCCTAATTTGTTTACATAAAAATAAATTTACTAAAATAACTCTAACTTAGTTTTGACTTGCTAAAAAGACATCAACAAAAAATTCCAAGTTTAACTTACATTTCGTCGGCTGGCTAACAACACCGCACAAGTCAATATTTTGTGGTATTGACAAATGCCATTAGATGCAGTTTTGATGTGCGCTTCTATAAACCTGTCAGTTTCAAGCATTTTTACTAAATAAAAGCCGTTAATTATAAATTGTAACACAGACATGTCAATAATTAATATAAAAAACATACACAAGTAAAACAGTTCAATGTCGCTCCTGAAAATTTGAAAAATTTTACTTGCGCTGTGTTGTTAGCTAGCCAACGATTTGTAAAAGATAATCAACACTGGAGTGTTAGCTACTTCTGCCTTTTAGTCTGGGTCCCATTTCATCATCAGATTATTATTGCTGGACCTCTGGGCTCCTCTCAGAGAGAGTATGGCCCATAATCTACTATGCTGGCCCTTTCTTATCTATATCTATGAGAATCAAAGTCCTGACTGACTGACATCAACGCACAGCCTAAACCACTGGTCGTTGAAACTTGCAATTTGGAGGATATGTTTGTCTTGATGCGTAGTGTGTATTAAGAAAGGATTTTTTGAAATTCCACCCCTAAGGGGGTAAAAATGGGAAACTATAACAGCTATCTAAATATATATAACTCAAAGGTGACTGACTGACTGACATAGTGATCAATCAACGCACAGCCCAAACCACTGGACGGATCGGGCTGAAATTTGGCGTGCAGGTAGATGTTATGACGTAGGCATCCGCTAAGAAAGGATTTTGATTAATTCTACCCCCAAGGGGATAAAATAGGGGATGAAAGTTTGTATGAAACTTTGTCAATTTTGAACCGATCAGGCTGAGACTTTGCATGCACAAAGCTGTAGCCCACGCGGATGAAACCGCGGGGAACAGCTAGTTTTATTATTATTTTATTCCTTGTATTGTCACAAAACTTCCAGGAATACATGCTGTGCCGTATGGAAGAGAAAGATGCGCGCAAGTGTATCAACGAAGGCAAGGCCGTCACCGCTTGCACCCTGGATTTCTTCCGCAAGGTCTGTTCTAAAACAAATAACATTAAATAAGGACTAAGTTTAAAGAAACTAAAATAATGACAGTTGTTTGTCAATATATCACACGCACACACACACACACCACACACACACAAAACGCTCTTTTCGCGCTTTTTTATTACTTACCTACCCTTAATTTAGATTTATTGCAATTTTTATAATCCTATTTTGGCCTTATTGTATAACAAATGTTTGTCTATTTTATAATTAAAACGCTGTTGGAAAATAAATAAAATAAAAAAAATAAAATATTTATGAAAATTAAACATATATGAAATACACAAAAATGGTATGTAATAGGTTCAAAAAGAGAAGTGACTATCACAATTTTAATACTAGGAACCAAGATAAAATTGCTGTACCCACTACTAGGCTCCATAAAGTCAGCAACTCCTTCAATGTTTTTTCTACAAATCCCAAGTTAAATTCAAGACTTGTCGATAGCAAAATTTTGAGTCAATATGAAGAGAAATCTTATTAGTAAAAATTAAAATATTGGACTATTTAGGATTGTAATGAACTTGCTCCAATTCCATCAATTAGTTATAAGTATAAAATTGAAAATGATATCGCGCCCAAAGAGCGATCTGCTGGTCTTTTCTTGCCTGTTCTTTTGCCGGCGTAAGGAGGTTGGAACAGGCTATTTTAAGTTTGACGTTTTAAAGTTGTTCCTGAATATTTTTTTTGTTTATGTTCAGGTGAAGAAATCATGTCTGTCCGAGTTCAACCAGTACGCTAACTGCGTGGACAAGAGCTCTGGCGACTACAGCTTCAAACAGTATGTATTTGTATTATATATTACTAGCTGTTCCCCGCGGTTTCACCCGCGTGGGCTATAGCTTTATGCATGCAAAATCTCAGCCCGATCGGTTTAAAATTGTCAAATTTTCATACAAACTTTCATCCCCTATTTTATCTCCTTGGGGGTAGAATTAATCAAAATCCTTTCTTAGCGGATGCCTACGTCATAACATCTACCTGCATGCCAAATGTCAGCCTGATCCGTCCAGTGGTTTGGGCGTTGATAAATCACTATGTCAGTCAGTCAGTCACCTTTGAGTTATATGTATATATTGAGATTTAGCGATGATAGCTCAGTGGTAGTGACATCGGCTTGCGATCCGTAGGACGTGGGTTCAAAACCTACAATGAGCAACATTGTGATGAAACCATAGCTTGGTGGTAGGGCATTTTCTAGTGCTCGCCTGGCTAGCTACCACCCTCAAGTTAAGAATCTGTTGTTAAGCACCCACTCTCTCTCTTTCTCTCTCTCTCTCTCTCTCTCTCTCTCTCTCTCTCTCTCTCTCTCTCTCTCTCTCTCTCTCTCTCTATCGGTGTGTTCCAGCAGCCTCACTTGTACTCAGGTGTAGTGTGGCGTCATCTCGACCACATCGACACTTAACATCAAGTGACTTGTGGTGGGTGACCCTGTAAGTAGTAAAAAAAAAACAACTCCACCTAGTTGCAGGGCGTCCTATACTACGTTTGCCAAGACACGGTCTCCGCTCAAGATCACGTGTACCTTAATGGTTGTCGGTTCTGCTTTTTTGACCAGCCCACTGCCACTTCAGCTTGCTAATTCTGTGAGCTGTGAGCTATGTCCGTGACCTTATTTCTCTGTAGGATCACCACCTAGTTGCAGGGCGTCCTATATTACATTTGCCAAGACACGGTCTCCACTCAAGATCACGTCTACCCCAATGGTTGTCGGTTCTGCGGCTCCTATGACCAGCCCACTGCCACTTCAGCTTGCTAATTCTGTGAGCTATGTCTGTGACCTTCTTTTCTCTTCTCTGTAGGAACATCTCGTTTCTGATTCGATACTTCAGAGAAACTCCAAGCATAGCCCTTTCCATAGCTCGCTAAACAGGCAACTTTCAATCTACTGCTTGTTATAATATAGACTAATTTCCCTTACTTCCAGCTGCCGCAAGACCCAAGGCGTGCTGGACGGCTGCATGCTCGAAAAACTGAACATCGAGCGTCCTGCCTTCGGGTACTTCACGGAGGTGCGCGTTCATGACACCAAGCGGTGAGTTTATATATACCTATCTAATGCTAGCAGCCAGCGCCCCCTTCCCGCGCCTAAGCTAAGATTTTGACAGGCTGTATAGGTAGCGGCACGGAAGTTTAGCGCTGAGTGAAACGTGGAGGGGATATCTGCGCATGTGTACAGTCGCGAACATAATACAATTAAAACCAAATAATTTTAAGAACATATTCGAATAAATAGTTAGTCTATCACTGAGCGGAATGTGGAGGATATTAGGGGGCGTCCATAAATTACGTGAGGTGTTTTTTTAAAGTTTCTGTCTCCCCTCCCCTCCCCTGGTGAGATGTCGTGATATTTTATTCAACCCCCTCCCCCATCCCCCAATCTCACGTGAGATTTTTCAAAATGTGGGTTTCTTACGGAAACGCGTTGGATTGTTATTAAAAAAAGAAAAAAAAAATTGCTTCGTGCTTTTATTTACAACTAGTTAAGACTAGTAATCAATATTGCTGAGAATTTAATAAGTGTAATAAAAATTTAACAATAGAATACTTAAATCGTAACTATTATGATTAAAAAAAGAAAATCTACTCTAATTCAGTCTATGGATGCTCGTCTGCAAAAAAATTGCGTGATATTTGCCGAAATCCCCCCTCTCTCCAACGTATGATTAGATGAGATTTGACTCGACCCCCTCCCCCCCTTAAACATCTCACGTAATTTATGGACGCCCCCTTAGGTACTGTCGCGCGCGCAAACATGAACTTAATAGTTAATGTTAAAGTTTAAAAAAAAAAAACTCAATATTTTCTTATTTGTTTCTGATTTCAGACCAAAGCCCCCACCGGAGGCCAAGGTGCAGTACCCGGACGCGACTCCCTCCCTGCCGGACGACGTGGAGCGCAAGCCGGCGCGCCTTGGCTCCCGTTTCTACTGGATGACGGAGTAACGGAGTCCCTGAGACTTCTAACCGTCTTTCTCACACTCCTGCAAGTTCAATATGTATATATTATATGTATAAGTATATATATAAATCGTTTTGTGTCGAAGTAAAGCGTCAGTACCCCTAGTACAATTTTTGAAAACGATGAAAGTTTTCGTAAACGTCGACGTTTACCACCGCCGACTTGTCAAAGTGGCAACTCGATGTGCTTAAATTCAAAAAGTAACTCAATAACATTGCTGGAATATGATTATAACGATTTAAAATAACCCGTATTAACGATTTCAGTTCCTCCAAGTCTCGGTAAGATTTGCTGAAAAAAATATGTAAACTTTTATAGTTTTTGTAAACTATCAAAACCTGTACTAGCGGTGTACAGATGAGTTTGCTTTAAGTAAAAGTGTTTCATCGTGTTCCCCACAGTTTCACCCGCGTGGACTACAGTTTATCGCTATAATAACTATAAATTTAAAATTTAAAAAACCCCCTGTTATCTTGGACCGATTTTCATCAAACATAGATAAAAACACTCGCCCGTAACTCACCTTTCATACAAAAATATTAAATTGAAATCGCTTCATCCATTCGCGAGCTACGGTGCCACAGACAGACAGACAGACACGTCAAACTTATAACACCCCTCTTTTGCGTCGGGGGTTGAAATGTATCCTATGCCTATGACCTTCCCCAGGGCTCATATTTCTAAAACAAAAGTAACCTAAGTTACTCCTTATAACATTAGCTATCTACAAGTGGAAGTCCCGTCAAAATCTGTCCAGCCGTTTCAGAGATAAGCCGGAACAAACAGACAATTTTTTTTCTAATTGAATTTTCTTATTCATGCATTTAGTGAAAAGCTGTTAATTTAAAATTGCAAACGGACACATCAATTTTATTTATTTGTATAGATATACCTAGATTTGATCATTTTTGTGAGAACAACCTTTGTATTTAGAATCATAGAATATTTGAAACTTGTGTAATGACTTACTTTGAGACTTTAGTTAATATGTAGAGTAATAAAATGAATGTTGATATTAAATCGTATATGGTTTTATTTTTTACCCCGCGGTTTCACCCCCGTCTTCCCGTTATCCCGCAGGAACCTTTTCCGGGATAAAAGTAGCCTCTAGGGTATAAGCTATCTCCATTCCAAATTTCATTCAGATCCGTTCACAGATTCCTTGCTTCTGATTGGCCAGCAACGGGCGGATACAGGAAGGAGGGGTGGAGGGGGAAAGTGCTCCCATTTCCCTTCACCCCTACCTGCGCACAACCGATGCACATTTTTTTTTCACTAATATAATATGTATCGACGGCAACTGCACTCAATGAGTAAGACTCGCATCGCTACATACTCGTTTCATATTTTTTAATCATTTTCTGCAAGGCAAGTTGTCACAATAAATGAACGAAATTACAAAGAAAAGTCCCTTCCCGAACGAAATCCTGTATTCCCGCCTGAGGAAACGCCTTACCACTAGCTGAGTATAGTTTCATTACGAATTTTTCCTTCACCGAAACAATATATTTACCAATCGTAAGATATTCCTTACCTATTAAAAATTTGTTTTATTATTGAAGGAAACGTTTTGGTTCCTCTGCTTGTTGGGAAAGTAGAGTAGATAGATAAGTTTATTATATCATAATATCGAAATAAAATCAATAAAACCTACCTCAATCGTAAATAGCGTGAGCTGCGTGAGGCATAATACGGAATGAAGCAGTAGGAATCAAAATTAGTCGTCTAAAATCTAGACCATTTCTCAAAAGCACATTGTGCGGTGAATGGAGGCAATCATCGCCAATAAAGTTTCCTCAATCTATTTCAAGCAACTCTTTTACACTGATTGGACAAAGTCGGTGCACCGAGATTCACTGCGAATGTGAATTATCCTTTGATAGGAATAGGATCAATGTCCTCAACGTCCTGGCTAAGTGGATTGTCCCAACAATTGGCCATTTATGTCAATGGTCCATTTTTCAATCATTGAGACTCCAGACGCGAAGCGGACAGTCGAGTTGCGTTCTGAATTTTATTTTAGTACTATACTATGTCTTTTCTGTGTGAAATGGAACGAAAACCAAAAGGTGAAAAAAAATGACAGAAGTACCTGGTCGTGTTCCGGCCGAAAAATATGATATTAGACAAAGATTGCATACAGTATTTTTGGTCTTTCACACACTCTATCGTTTCACCATAGCACCATCTCTCTCTAACTTACATCGTACCTGCGAAAATTCATTGGAATATTCAAACATTGCAATCAATCAATCATTTCGCGATCGCGACGAAATACTGTTTTTATTTGCTTCGACATGATAAAAACATCTAAACAATGTCCTAAACGCGTTATCAAGTGCGAAAACGTTTTCGTTAACAGTTTTGTGTAAGAGAACATTGATTAAATTGGTGGGAAAGTGCGTGAATGCATGACTATGGCTGAAAACAGAGTGCAGTCTAGGGAACCCCAGCATTTCGCTGAATACAGTTTGTGGAACGATTCAGCGTTCAGTATGTTTGCCATTCATCCACTAAATCGGATTGAGTTTATGAGGCCGGTCGCTGGCAGTATTTTCCTGTCGCCGTCGGATCAGGAGGACAAGTCTAGCGAAGGCGAGGAGTTAGATGAAGAGCCGCAAGTTCAGGAGGCGCCGCGGCCTCGGAACAGCCCGGGCTTCGAGAGGTATATGCGGCGCGCTCTGAAGATCGTGCTGCGCACGGACCTGCAGAAAGACCCGATTCTGTTCCGGATGGACCCAGAGTGAGTACCAAAAATATATTTTCAATTTTTTATGCTGAAGAAATGGCGCACTTAGACTTAGGTCTGTCTGACTGTGTATAAAAAATGATAATAATGTTGTTTGTGTGTAATTACTAAGCTTTTGGACAGTTGGACACCATGGGTACCTGTTTTGTGCAATTTTTAGTTTAAAGAGATAAAATATTGCCACAGTAATTTATTTTTGTACAGGTCGAGTGTGAGTTTTATAATAGAACTAACAATGATACTAAATAGTGGGTTTTTAAGAGAACACTTTTATAAGACTTTTATTAAAGTTGACCCGCCCCGACTTCGCACAAGTGAATGTTAAAAAAAATCTGTGAACAATAGAAAAAAATCTAATTGTGAGCTAATTTTCATCACGTTTCATCACGATGTTAGTAATGATGGCAATAAATAAAATAATTATAAATTTGGTAGAAAATTCTAAGTCAGTTTCGGTAAACAAGTATGTAACCTTTAGTAAGATTGAAATAAGAAAAAATAAATTAGTAGATTTTAGGCGGTTTTTATAACTTACCAGACATCCACAACCTGTACATATGCAAGGAGAGCACAAAATCTTCCAGAGGAAACAATATGAAGATAATACGCGCACCATCTAAATCAAACACTGCGCACCACTTCCTGGCTTCTAGAGTGGTGCACAACTGGAATACACTACCAGAAAACGTTGTGTCAGCACCTTCAGTGAATCCTTCAAAAACAGACTGGACAAGTGGTTGCGAACGAACAATGCTTCCTTACTACAGAATTGACTTTTCTCTGCACTTTTTGACATTGCTATAATTCAACACAGCATGATATAGGCACATGAGCCTCAGGCTGCTCGCCTATTACCAAATAAATAAAAAATAAATAAATGAAATAAATTTATTTGCCTTAGATCCGATGAATCTGACACAAGCATGGACCGTGCGCGCGACCAGGAGATCTTCGTGCGTCCGCCGCGCCCTCGCTGGCGCACCCCGCAGCAGGTCAACGGGCGCGGACGCCGCATGAACCTCATGCAGCGTCGCCTCGAGCAGGCGCTTGCTCAGCCGGCTATCATCGAGAGAGGTGCCAGGTCAGTTACATGTTAATTGAGAACTAGTCCAGGAAAAGTTTAGTACTAGTGAAGGACCAGCCCAGCCGCATTAACCTTATGTAGGGTTGTCTAGAGGTACCAGGTCAGTTACATGTTAATTGAGAACCAGTCCAGTACCCCTAGTACAGGTTTCGATATTTTACAAAAACTTTGAAGTTTTCGTTTCCATCCATACATATTTTTTTCAGCGAATCTTACCAAGACTTGGAGGAACTGAAATCGTTAATACGGGTTATTTTAAATCGTTATAATCATGTTCCAGCAATGTTATTGAGTTATTTTTTGAATTTAAGCACATCGAGTTGCCACTTTGAAAAGTCGGCGGTGGTAAACGTAGACGTTTATGAAAACTGTTATTGTTTTCAAAACTTGTACTAGGGGTACAGGTGACTTGTGGTCAAACGGAGATTACTTCGTCATCATCTCATCATATTACTGATCTGATGATAGCCACCTGCGCAAGTGCCTGCTCTAGACAACGCTACATAAAGTTAGGTAGGCCCCCAATAGCCGTTCATGGTGGCGTTCAAGGAGGGAGGCCTATGTTCAGCAGTGGACTTCTTCCGGCTGATGATGATGATGATGACCTAGTGTTAGGGACCTAACTATTGTAGGTCTTCAAATAAACAATAGTGGACTGTAAAAACTGGTATATTATGATTGTACGAAATATATAAAAGGTGTGACAAAGAGAGGGCGAATCAGCGCGACTGGTGCCGTCGGTGGCGGTGCGATGAATGGAGAAGCCAGAGGCCTCCCGCGCCGCGCTTCAGGCCGATAGTGCTCGAACACCTAGCTATAGTTTCATCACGATGTTTTCCTTCACCGAAAGCCCAAGCTCATTGTAGGATTAGAACCAGTTCCTATGGAGCCCTCATCGGTTTAAAATGTAATGTCTCTTTGTACAGTATGATGCAGCGCATGGGATGGGAGGGCGGCGCGCTGGGCCGCGGCGGCGGAGGCATCGTCGAGCCGATCGCGCCGGACCCGTACTACGTGCGGATGCTCAACTCAGCTTATGTATGTATCCTACAACAACAACTAAATACATATTATATATACACACACACATATTATGCAGCAAGAGATTCAGCTTGCCGAGTTTGTTGAAATCGTTGCAGTTGTAGCATAACTTCCAGTTTTCCCTCCACCAATCTCGTCAGTTGTACCATAACCCCCAGTTTTCTCTCGACCAATCTTGTCAGTGGTACCATAATCCCCAGTTTTCTCTCGACCAATCTTGTCAGTGGTACCATAATCCCCAGTTTTCTCTCGACCAATCATGTCAGTGGTACCATAATCCCCAGTTTTCTCTCGACCAATCTTGTCTGTGTTACCATAACCCCCAGTTTTCCCTCCACCTCTCGTAAGTAGTACCATAACCCCCAGTTTTCTCTCGATCAATCTTGTCAGTGGTATCATAATCCCCAGTTTTCTCTCGATCAATCTTGTCAGTGGTACCATAATCCCCAGTTTTCTCTCAACCAATCTCGTCTGTGTTACCATAACCCCCAGTTTTCCCTCCACCTCTCGTAAGTAGTACCATAATCCCCAGTTTTCTCTCGACCAATCTTGTCAGTGGTACCATAATCCCCAGTTTTCTCTCGACCAATCTTGTCAGTGGTACCATAATCCCCAGTTTTCTCTTGACCAATCTTGTCAGTGGTACCATAATCCCCAGTTTTCTCTCGACCAATCTCGTCTGTGTTACCATAACCCCCAGTTTTCCCTCCACCTCTCGTAAGTAGTACCATAACCCCCAGTTTTCCTCCACCAATCTCGTCATCATCATCATCAGCCTGTATCAGTCCACTGCCAGCCCGGTCTTCGGCTCTTCTCATCCAACCACTGCCAGCCACTCGGCGCAAGTCGTCGCTCCACCTTGTCGCAGCGCGTCCTACACTACGTCTGCCAAGTCGCGGTCTCCACTCAAGAACACGTCTACCCCAACGGTTGTAGGTTCTGCGGCTTATATGACCAGCCCACTGCCAGTTCAGCTTGCTAATTCTGTGTGCTATGTCGGTGACCTCATTTCTGATTTTTTCTTTTTTTTTGATTTAATCTCGTAAGTGGTACCATAACCCCCAGTTTTCTCTCGACCAATCTCGTCAGTGGTACCATAACGCCCAGTTGGCCCTGAGCTCCGCTTATCATTATACCAGAGTAGTATAACTTGCAGGCGCAGACCGCCGGGCTGGGCATGATGCAGCTGGACTCGGGCGCCGAGTCCACGGACTCCAGCTCCGAGGGGCTGCACACCAAGCGCACCCGCGTGCTCGACAAGGCGCGCGTCCGCACCAAGAAGATTAGGAAACAGGTCAGTATAACTAGCGGCACGAAACTCTAGCGCTCGACGAGAAGTCAAAAATCAGGTATCACAGGGGGCTCGAGGGACGAAGAGTGCGCGTGCGTAGCGCCGGTTGGCTAGCCGACGTGTTCCGTCCCCCGCGCCGATAAGTCGACCCGCGGGCTTCTGACTCTACAGTCGCGTTCTAAAGTGAATTGATATTGCCGTTCAATGCTTATTGTTTTATTTTGTGTTAATTTTGAGTTTTGAGCTTTGTTTTTGGTTTTTTGTCATTAAAATTGACAAATTCGTTTTTTTTTTCTACCCCCTATAAACTAAATCACTCATTCACATGATCAACTTTGTACAGAAATCGTTTTTTTTCATGCACTCATTTAGATAGAAAAGAGGTTAATTTTGAATAGTAAAACAACCTGTTATATAAATATTCATGTTTGCGCGCGCAACAGTAGGTACCTAACATCCTCCACATTTCGCTCAGTCATAGACTTACTTTTTATTTAAATGTGTTCTTAAAATTATTTGGTTATATTATTTAAAATTATAATTGTATCATGTTCGCGACTGTACCCATGCGCAGCTATCCCCTCCATATTTTACTCAGCGCTAAACTTCCGTGCCGCTACCTATAAACACCTTCAACTTCCCAGTCCAGGTGTAGCGTGGCGCCATCCTCGACCACATCGTCACTTAACATCAGGTGACTTGTGGTCAAACGCTTCCCTGTAGATAGTAAAGAACTTTGTTTCTAGTACCCATAGCACACGTTTCGAACTTGATTTGAGACTAGGTCAATTTGTGTGCAATGGTCCCCCGATATTTTTATTTATGTTACTTATTTTGGTCGTAAGTAACGATGTGGTCGATGGTGGTGCCACGCTACACACTTGTATTGGGAGTTGTCTGGTTGAAATGTTGTTTTTTTTTTGCAAATTTTGTAATGCAATTAAATGATTTATCCTACTAATATTATAAACGTGAAAGTTTGTGAGTATGGATGGATGGATGTTTGTTGTTCTTTCACGCAAAAACTACTGAACGGATCTGAATGAAATTTGGAATGGAGTTAGCTTATACCCTGGATTGACACATAGGCTACTTTTTATCCCGGAAAAAGGTTCCTTCGGGATAACGGGGAGACGCGGGTGAAACCGCAGGGCGCAGCTAGTTCATTAAAAAAAGATGTCTCTTATTTCTTTAAAGTGAACTCCTGCACACTTTCCGAGGTTTTCTCTCTACAGCTTACGTAACTGTATAAACCTAACTAATATTACTGATAGCATTAATACTAGTAGGGCAGGGACGAGCGTTTCTCGCGTGTCTGTTGCTGCCAGGTAGTGGCCCCGGACCCTGAGACACAAGTTCATTCTTAGTTCGGGGACGGGGTTTGCTTTTGGCGGCGCGGCCATGAGTGGACGCACGTTCCTGTGCCTTGTAAAATATGCGTGGTTCGATTATTTATAGACAACGAGGCTCCTTTTATACTTTGAATATTTATTTGCTCTTGTTATTCTACTCTTTTTGTTACTTTTTGTTTTTCATAAATAAACATTTTTATTATATTATTTTTATTACAGCGTTGGTTTGTTGGAACGATACCGTCACTTCTACCATGATTTGTTTCCAGGACTACAACCACAACATCCTGCTCTACATCAGGGAGTTTGTGAAGAACGATCTCCAGGTGGAGCTGTTCTTTGAGAACAAGCTGAAGCCGCACGAGAGGTCAGCTCATACACATGATTTTACTAAAATAAACTACCATATGTTTTAAATTTCAATTTCATAGTCAAAAGTGAAATAAATTTATTTAGTAAGGTAACAAGTACAGTACAGCATGTTATTAGTTAAGAATGTCAAACTCAAAAACTACAAGACATTACTTGTATAATGCCATCTCCTCTACATTTTCTTTCAAGTACTTCCCACTAGCATAAAATGCACCCCCCTGGCTCTTCTCTCACACCCTCCCACTTACAAAAACACATCTTTCATCTTCTCTCACACACACTCTTCACACTTGCAAAAACACATCCTTCCTTTTCTCTCACACACACTCTTCACACTTGCAAAAACACATCCTCCATCTTCTCTCACACACAGTCTTCACACTTGCAAAAACACATCCTTCCTCTTCTCTCACACATACTCTTCCCACATACATAAAACACATCCCTTCCACCTCTTCTCTCAACCACACCCTTCCCAATTACAAAACACTCATCCCTTCCACCGCTTCTCTCACAACCTTCCCACTTACAAAAACACATCGTTCCTCTTCTCTCACACACACCCTCCCCACTTACAAAACACTCATCCCTTCCACCTCTTCTTTCAACCACACTCTTCCCACTCACACGCATCCCCTCTCACTCACTCCCTCACTTTCAGGCGTCGCATCCACATGATAGTGAACAAGCTGATGGGCGGCGAGGAGGAGGACATGGACTTCCCGACCGCGGAGATGGCGAGCGTGGTGGAGGACATCACGCGCCGCAACGCTTACAAGCTTGGCACCATCAGCAAGGGCGATGCTCCCTTCCGGTAAGTGTTTTTATTTTCAGAAAGACACCGAGACAGATACTTTGTTGTCTTTGTCTTTGACGACCGATGTGGCGCAATGGGCAGATAGCCGACTGTGAAGCGTGAAGTCGCGGGTTCGATTCCCGCTACAGGACAAACATTTATGCATTGAAAAAAAAAGCGCAAGTATTTGTTCTGTGAAGAGTCACAAATACTGTACCAATAGTACAAGTTTTGAAAACGATAAAAGTTTTCGTAAACGTCGACGTTTACCACCGCCGACTTGTCAAAGTGGCAACTCGATCTGCTTAAATTCAAAAAGTAACTCAATAACATTGTTGGAATATGATTATAACGATTTAAAATAACCCGTATTAACGATTTCAGTTCCTCCAAGTCTCGTTAAGATTCGCTGAAAAATGTATGGATGGAAACGAAAACTCACACACCCACATATACCCACAGTCCCACACACACTGTCACACACCCACTCACACATATACACATACACACACAAACACACATACACATAGATGCGCATCCTCGCAGTTTTAATTCCGTAACTTACCTGTATGCTAAGTATTGTATTTGAAAAACAATGAATATTATACAACGGGGAATGCTCGGAAGAGCTATTCAATCTCATCCCTCCATCACGGTTCTACCACCGATCATCTCGTCATCGGAACAAAGCTCATCCACACATTATCGAGTCTTGGAAATCCCACACCTCGCGATTTATGCGCTCCTTTCTCCCGCATACTTGCAAAATGTGGAATGAGCTTCCCCCACAAGTGTTTTCGCTGTGCTACAGATTGCAATCCTTCAAGATGGGTGTAAAAAGAGTTCTTAAAGGTCGGCAACGCATCGGCAACTCCCCTGGTGTTGCAGATATCCATAGGCGACGGTGACCGCTTTCCATCAGGCGGGCCGTCAGCTTGTTTGCTAATCTATTGCACAAAAAAAAAAAAATATTATGTAAAAATGTTCACTTGTAGTTTTTAGGATAAAAATGTATTTGATTTAATTTTTGTTATTTGAAGTTACCTTCATGCTAGTGACGTCATCAAAAGTGGCTTCAACGGAAGACCAGCGCTGGTCCAACGAGCAGCACAAAGCTGAGTTGAACCCGGCTTGCAACAATACATCTTTTGTAGTTATTACTTATTGCATATTGTTTTGTTTTGTATTTTGTATAATTTGTTGCAAATAAATGATTCTTATTCTTATTCTATTCTTAAAACTTTTATAGTTTTTGTAAACTATCAAAACCTGTACTAGGGGTACTGAATTACTCGATCTCATCCCTTAGCCAAATCTGCGTGTACAAAGAGGCGACAGCGTCCATGTTCCTGGTGACCCCGGATGACGTGCGCTACCCCCAGCCCGACGAGCTCGAGGAAGAAACCAACCCCTTCCTCAAGAGCATCGTGCGCCACCTGAGGCACGACCCCGCCTCCCCGGACAAGGAGTACACCATGCTGGACAGGTACAGTACAATATAATAGAATTGAATTTACGTTTATTTGCAACAACAACACTCATTGATAAGACTTTTTTGGCGGCAATCGAATTGTCAACGTGAAAATTTTGCTTTTATTTCCAAAACTTGTGTTTCTTCGAGTGATAATGTGTAATATTGGTGGATTATTAACCATTATGTGTTCGTTAATGTGTACGAGTGTGGGAAATTGAAATAAAGTTGTGAAAGTGACTTTTCTAGTTGCTCCAAAAAAGTCTGTGTAAAGTTTAAGTAAAGCTCCACTACTTTACTAAACACCCATCATCTCATCGTCATCATCATCATCATCATTTAAACTTGATTCAACTCTGAGTTTGAAATATTTTATACTTGACACTGGCAAATACACTAATCGTGTGACGCCATAACAAAACAAAAAAAAAAACAACACTCATGGTACATGGAAAAAAAAAACTACTGTACTGTCACTGGCTCTTCCTTAAGAGCCTTCCTCAAGAGCAGCTTCTCCCAAAGTGGTCGATAACGCCCTCTTGTGGGCGCTGCAGGCCTAAAGGGGGGCGTTAAGAGACCCAGAAATATGGGGGCGTTGTGTAGAGGCTTAACGGGGGCGCTAATAAATAATTTATTCTCAAAGTGGGTAGTAAACAAAATAGCTGGCTGGCTGGCTGTCTGGCTGGTGCTTGGCGACAGATTCTTAACAAGAGGGTGGTAGCTAGCCAGGTGAGCACTAGAAAATGCCCTACCACCAAGCTATGGTTTCATCACGATGTTTTCCTTCACCGAAAGCTCAAGCTCATTGTTGTATTCGAACCCACGTCCTGCGGATCGCAAGCCGACGTCACTACCGCTGAGCCATCATCGCTATTGAATTATTCTCTCCACAGAATCATCGATTTCTTCGTCGAGTTCGCTGAGAAGAGCGCGTACACCGAGTTCCGTTTCCTCGGCGCGTACAGCATCGACGAGATCGACGTGCTCAGCGCGTTCTTCGGAATGGTCTCCACGCTCGTCGACAAGAGCCCCTACCTCGACTACCCGGAGCGGCTCGTCGAGGCCTTCGAGAAGGGCGTCGGCTTTGAGGGCACCGAAGACGCTAATGGATTTGTCTCGTAAGTGTTGGCTCGTTTATTCTACTGAATACACAACGGGAATGCTTGGAAGAGCTAGTACAAGTTTTGAAAACGATAAAATTTTTCGTAAACGTCAACGTTTACCACCGCCGACTTGTCAAAGTGGCAACTCGATCTGCTTAAATTCAAAAAGTAACTCAATAACATTGTTGGAATATGATTATAACGATTTAAAATAACTCGTATTAACGATTTCAGTTCCTCCAAGTCTCGGTAAGATTCGCTGAAAAAAATATGTATGGATGGAAACGAAAACTTTTATAGTTTTTGTAAACTATCAAAACCTGTACTAGGGGTGCAGAATAAAGCTCATCCACACACTATCGAGCCCTGGAAATCTCACACGTCACGATTTATGCGCTCCTTTCTCCCGCATACTTGCTAAATGTGGAACGAGCTAATATGGTCGAGGAGAGCGATGGCTGGCACATGCGTCAACTCGTGAACGGGTGCTGCTTGTGGGGTCTGGTCTGCTTTGGTTGTGATCCCGTAACCCGTTAATATTCATGTTCCCATATCCTAATGTGTACAACCAAACAAGAGAAATCTTATTAGTAAAGCTAATTATTAAAATATCGAACTATTTGATGACAAAAAAAAGCTTGGGATTTTAGTGAACTTGCTCCAATTCAATCAATTAGTAATAAGAATAAAATTGTCAATGTGAACGCGCCAAAAAAATTACCTGCCGGGCGTTTCTTGCCTGTTCTTAGCTTAGCTAGTTTTAGGTTTGACGTTTTAAAGTGATCACAATGTATCCTATTGAATAAAGTACAATTGAATTGAGCTCCCCCCACAAGTCTTTCCGCAGTGCAACAGAATGCAATCCTTCAAGATGGGTGTGAAAAGAGTTCTTAAAGGTCGGCAACGCATCGACAACTCCCCTGGTGTTGCAGATGTCCATAGGCGACGGTGACCGCTTTCCATCAGGCGGGCCGTCTGCTTGTTTGTCACTAAAAGCACAACCTCATCATTATCAGCCTTTCACGTTCCCACTGCTGGGACTCCGGCCTCTCATAGAGAGAGTATGGGCTGTAATCTACCACGCGGGCCCAGTGCGGGTTGGTAGATGTCGCATGCCCTTGAATGTTGCAGTTCTTGGGCATGCCGGTTTCCTCACGATGTTTTCCTTCACCGGTTTGAGCGATGGCAAATCCGCACATAACTTATTAAGTCATAGGTGCGGGGCCGAGAGGATTCGAACTCGGTGTCGGCGTCTTGTAAGTCGCACGCCTAAACCGTTCGGCCACCATCGCTTTCAGTTTCAAAAAGTATCCGAAAGTAATGCTGCCCGCATTACTTTCGAACCCGTCAAGTACACAAAACTTTCTACATTTACACAGCTTTTGCGCTCGCATAGCGATTAGTATTTCTACCTGCAGAAATTGCAAATGAGACTTTGTGCACATTATCGAGATCTAATCAGCTATCTGATGTGACAGAACATAAGAAATCTTAAACTTAGTTTGATGTTTTAAAGTGATCACAATGCATCCTATTGAATAAAAAAACTTTCGATTTTGACTTCGAATAAAATTGACAATGAGATCGCGCCCAAAAAATTACCTGCTAGCGGGCCAGCCGCTTCTTGCCTGTTATTTTGCCGGCGTAAGGAGGTTGGAACAGGCGTAGCTAGTCTTAAGTTTGACGTTTTAGTGATCATATTATCTTATTAAATAAAGAATTTTGAACTTTGATGATGAAAGCAAGTCAGGCGAACTGAGTGACCGATGCTATCATTGCGAATCAAGCGTTTGCGAAAATGCGTTAGCTTTAGCGTTTGACCACAAGTCACCTGATGTTATGCGACGTTGTGGTCGAAGGTGGCGCCACGCTACACCTGGACTGGGAACTGGCTCTTAAGTGAGACTGCCGGAACACGCCGACAGGTGCTTGGCGACAGATTCTTAACATGATTGACATGGACTTGTTTGAACATGTAACCAAGTCCGATGGCTCAGCGACCCAAAGTGTGTCTTGGCCTTACGTGCTCATATTACGCGCGTCTCACAATACGCTTACGCTACGACGAGGAGGTTAGCCTCCTGGGCCTGCTGGTAACTCCGCCATTAACACATATTTTCGTCTGTTCCAGGATCAAGAAAGTGTACCGGCAACCACTTGAGCAGGAGAACAACGCCACCGCCCCACCGGCAGTGTAATCGGTCAACACGTGCCCGTGCCTGCGTGCGCTTACCATCATTCATCACGTCTGTCACCTTCCTATACACGATGTACTAGACACCTCGATCTTTAGGCTTCGCCAAATAGAACCCGTAGACAGCGCGCGCCGCGAATTGTTTTGTACTATGACGCTATTATACTTTATGGTATAATAGTATAATACCGTTATAGTACCAACTATTATACCATGTAATATAATACCATTATAGTACAACAGAATTCAGCGCTATAGCGCGGCGTCACTATAACGGTATTATATAATACCGTTATAGTACGTACTGCTAGCGCCAGCCTTCTATTGTATAATACCGTCATAGTACAGTCAGTGACAAAACTACCTGATCATACTGGTATTATACTGTCAAACAGAAAGCAGAAGGTTGCATACTGCTAGCGCCGGCTTTCTATTTGACAGCATAATAACGTCTTTGTACAACACTTGAGCACCCGTTCAGTGCCGATAAGTGAACAGCTGTTTTTTAACGTTTCCAAGTGAGCAAGGGACTTGTAGGAAAGTGATGCGCCGTTTTTGAACAATATATTGGATAGGAACGCTGGTTTTTGTGAAAAGTTAAAAAAACAGCTGTTGATTTGTTGGCACTGAACGCGGTGTTTTGTCGAGGTGTCTCTACGTCTGGTATACTTGAAAAAAAATGTCACCTAATTTTGCTAAGTTTTTTTTTTCTTTCGCTTAGTTGTGAATCAATCCGCTGTATTAATTAAGAGATAAGGTACTTTATCGACATTTGTAGGTGTTTCCCTTTTAAATTGTATGTAGACGTAACAATGTACTTTAGTGTAAGAATTGCGGGATCGGCTAGTAGGTCCGTTGCTATCTGGGACAGCCCAAACTGGGACACACTTTCGTCCCACTCGGTCGTCCCAGATAACAAAAAAAATATAATTATATAACAAAAAACGAACATTTCGAAGTCAAACGAATCGGTGAAACTTATGTTTCTTTCACAGATTCGTCTGACGAAATTTCGTGTTCGAAAACGCTCCTGAAATCGATTATTTAAAAATCTGGACTTGAAATTCTCGTTTCCAGCGAAGCGCTTTTTCGGAATATTTTTTTTGTTATATTTTTATGTATAATGTATTTAGTATTTTAATTTTGAACCTAGATCGATCTTTAACATCGTGGTATTTAAATACGTACCTAAATGTGATCATGTACAGTCAGTGACATAATTTTCTGATCATTTAAAAAATTTCTTGAGTATTTTAGACACCAATCTTGGCTGATCTGGTATACATTTGGAATTTTAGGTGTTTCCAGCTACTTATGTCGCTCACTGTACATTGTTATTGATCAATTTTAATCCACGTTTTTTGAGCCCAAAAAAAAATGAACGGTTCAAAAAACGCGCCATTTTAAAAAGCTACTGATTAATAGCTTTGTACAACATTTTCTGATATCGCGCGATATCAGAAAATATTTAAAATATATGTATTAAAATATCGCGCAATGTTCTAAAATGTTATAGAATATATTAAAATGTCGCGCGATATATTAAAATACTGTACAATAGTGTCGATTCTGTTCTGCATTTGCTAATACTAAACTGAGTTTGACAGGTCTAAAGGTATTGCTGGCTCTTTCTGTCAATAGAAGTAAAAAAAGGACAGCAATACTTTTAGACCTGTCAAACTTAGTTTCGTTTTAGAAAATGCGCAAGAGAATCAATGCCAATATTAAAATATCGTGCGATATATTAAAATACATAACAATTTATTGATATATCGCACGACATGCTAAAATATTGCAATGTAAGATGTAAAAAATATCGCGAGATATACTAAAATTTTGTTCAATATATTAATATATCGCTCGATATATTAAGTGTACGATATACTAAAATAGTGTAATATAATTACGATGTAATAAACATCGCATGTTACAATATTAATAATCGATCCTGATCCATTTTCGCGGTTTTGGATCGATATGTCATGTCATTATATGTCATTTTAGCGGTAAATCTTGCTAACATGGTTTGACACATCGATCCAAAACGGCGAGAAACGGATCAGGGGTCCCATTCTCGCGGCGTGATATATTATCACATTCGATAAATATCGCAATAACTGTCAAAATTCAATACGTATTTTGACAGTTAATGCGATATTTATCGATATCTCGTTGCGAGAATTGGGCCCCAGCAGTGCGATTATAATTCACACGGAAAGTGTCCGTGTCGGATTCGACGTCACTTTCCCTTCACGGAAACGTTTTCCGAGAGCAAATAGGTGGCGGAAACTTTTCCGCGATTTAGGAGCTGGTTTGTCAAATTATATATCAGTTTCCAAATTCAGATCAAGGAATCGTGTCTAAAGAATCCTTCAGATTTTTTCCGAATTCGTGATCGGAAGAGTTTTCGTGTGAATTAGAATCGCACTGCTGGAACGATCATTAATACATCCTTGTTTTTGCTTCATGTATGTTTTATGTAATGATTAATTTTTTGTGTTTTTAATTAATTAATGTAATTGGTTTTTTTACCGTTTTAATTAAATAAATAAATAAATAAAATAAATCACCCAGCGTGGTTAGATCGCGTACGCGCGAGCTATAAATATATTTTTCACCTCACAAGCTCGGAAAGAGTCTGTTTGTCATTCGAAATCTGAGAGCAAAAGCGCATTTTGCGCGCTAGCGTGGAAAGTATTTTTTAAATTCGAACATTTCCATTCAATAATTTTCCATACCGCCAGTCCACTTAAAATGCAACAATACTTATTTCATGTCAGTGTTCCAACCTCTTTGGAATAATCGCACTGGCCAGCACGACTTTTGCATAAAAAAACAAACTAATTTTATCTGTTTTTATTGCATCTAGCTATTTCCTCGCTGTAGTGAGTTGAAAAGTTGTGTGTTTCGCTCGGCTGCAAAGTTATTCTGCGTCTCGTACCTTTGAAACCCTTCGCTTGCTCAGGTTTCAATACAAGTACCTACTCGCTCCAAAACACACCTCACTACAGCGAGGAAAATGCTAGATGCAAGAAAAACAGATAAAATAGGTTTGTATGTTTTTTCATGCAATAGTCATGCTGGCCAGTGCGATTATTCCAAAAAGAGGAACACTGACATGAAATGAATATTGTTGCATTTTAAGTCGACTGGCGGTATGGATAATTATTGAATGGAAATGTTCGAATTTAAAAAATACTTTCCACGCTAGCGCGCAAAATGCGCTATTGCACTCAGATTTCGAATGACAAACAGACTCTTTCCGAGCTTGTGAGGTGAAAATAACTATGAACCAGTATGAAGATGTAATATTATAGTACGTGTTGGTAGAAGAAATCTCTACTTAGGCATAAATGAGCTATCTACTAGCTAATGGTGACTTTAATAACGATGATACTGCAATACCGCGTAACAAACAGTGGCGGATACCGCGTAACGAGTGCGAGACATTTTTTACAAGAGAACTAAAAAACTCAAATTCTTTGTCTTTGACATGCTATGATTTTGTCGCTTTCTGATTGGATATTTACATGTCTGTCAAAAGTCATTGGAGCCAATCGGTACAAATTGCCCACTAGCGGGAAATGTCAAATTTGATACTTTTGTACTTACGCGATATCCGCCACTGTTTGTTACGCGGTATTGTAGTAACATCGACGTTTTGTGGCTTACGGCCAGTTTCAATAAGCTATCTATCCGCGGTTTGCCCTACTAGAGATTGAAATGGGTTTTGAAACGGGATTATTACCATGTATTTGTTTATGTTTGAGTTCTCGATATTTCGGCACTGTTGCAAGCGCCATGATCGCGAGAATACTAAAAGTTTCTGCGGGTAGGATTGTTGATGTTATAACGGGCAGACGTATCTATCTACCCGCTTCCTTTCACGTTTTTTGCTTACGATAAAACCATAGTAAAGAGTAGTAGTTCAGCTTCATACAAATCGGCCGCCGCCGGTTTAAATGTGTGCGAGAGTAGCGGCGCCGTGTACGCATGCACTTTTCACGCACACAATCACAAACGAACGGGGCCGCGGCCATGCACTCAGTACGGAACGCGCCGCCTATGCGTCACCGCAAGAGTAGGCAATTAACTCGTCGAGCGGCCTTGGCTAACCTACTGTTCTTACTTTACTGTGATAAAACCTAATTCTAATGTTATTTGACCATGGTAGCTTAAAACAGTATATAGATATAGAAAATTTGACATTACATTTGGAGGTTACGTCAATATTCTATCTCCAGTGGCGTAAACCGTGGATAGATTATTGAAACCGGCCGTTAGATGGTTGCGGATTCGATTTCCACGCTACAAAAGTTGCAAATAGAGATGTACGCGTTATGATGTATTTTATTACTGTGTAGGTTAAAACTCTTGCGTGGAAACATTTCGTTGGCGGGCAGATTTTTTTCTGATTTTAAAGCTTTGAAGATTTTTTTCTGAATTTTTTTCATCCGGTTCAGAAGGCTTATTATTTAACTTGGATGGGGATCGGCTTGCGCTTTATTTTGACATTTGAACTCCATAATGGGCTTCGACAATTACCACAGAATAGATATCCAATAACACCATTCTTGAACCCCAGTGAAGTCTGTATTTTGACAGTTATTTAAAGCTAAAAATGACAAAAATGAAAAATGCAACTTCAAGTAGATTTATATTTTCAAGTAGATTATAAGCTCATTGTAGGATTCGAACGCACGTCCTACGGATCCCAAGTCAACGTCACTACTTCAGCCATCATCACTATAAATTCTAGAGACGCAAACTCGTGGCCCGCGACGCTTACCAACCGCGCTACTGAAAGCGTCACTGTCAAACCAGACTAAGTGTTGGTCTGGCTTGTTAGCTACTACAAAGTTAGAAATCTGCCGCATCATTTAAGCTTCCCGGTTCAATGGAACCCGGTTGGTTTGAACCGGGCTGGTTTTGACCAACTTTGCAATCCAAGCACAAAGTTAGGTGAAAATCTGTCTGCCAACTTCAGGCGTGTTGATTTTTCTACAGCAGCCAGTTAATTAAAGTCAAAAATGTACAAAAAAAATGGTAAATACCTAAAAAAAGAAAAACCAATCGTAATTTTTGACTTTAATTAATAAACATCTTTGGCCGGATAAAAAAAACACGCCCGGCCGTTTTAATCCGTGTTTATAACAAACTAATGGTTTAAAAGTAAGGGAAGGGAATTAAGTTTAACGCACGAAATTAATAATCGATCCTGATCCGTTTTTCGATTTTGGATTGATATGTTATGTCATCATATGTCATTTCAGGGGTAAAGCTTTCTAAAATGGATAGACATATCGATCCAAAACCGCGAAAAATGGATCAGGATGGATTATTGATATCGGACGTTACCGTTTAAGCTTTGTGACGAAATAAGATTTTGTGGTGGGAGTTATTTGGGAGTTTACTTGTAACCAGTTAGTTTGGTTAACCGCGGATTGAAAACGGCCCTTTAGTAAGCATAGTCTTAGCTTAGATCATTGTGTGATGAATAGTTATGACTTATTATAAAATTTAGCATAGTTTTTGCCGAGAAAGGATGCCTGTCCGATTTCACCAACCGTTTGTCCAATTTTGGCAATTCATTGGCGATTTGGAGACATTTCTGAGATCCTAATCCAGTTGTAGCGTGGCCTCATCTTCGACTTGTGCGGGAATTGAATTGCTGGTCAAGATTGGAATTTCCTTTTGACAGCAATTTAGTTCCCTTGTGTTGCCACGTGGAAAAATAAATGCGCAAAAAGTTCTAGCGCTCAAAATTGCCAGTTAAGTAGACCTGCGATTAAAATCGGGTGACTGTTTCCAAAATTCTGAAAACTGTTGGTGAAATTGCTAAATTTTAACTGATAAAGTAGATTGCAGAAGGCATTTTTTCTCTTTAGAGGTGACTTTCCACTTAAACGGAAAATAGTGAAGCGGGCACCTATATAGCATTTTTTCCACGCGCACAGTTTAGCTGTCCTACTTTCTTCTCGTGGAAACGCAGCCTATCATGAAAGTTAGCTAGCGATGAATCAATGAAAAGTTTCGCTTTGCCCGATTCCGTTTTAGTGGTTGGTAGCGTCGTACGAATATAACAGCAGGTCGCGTTTGAAGATGAGAGAAACATGTTTTAAGTCAATTTGTTGTTGATATAACTCGCACGAAAGAAAAGGGAAGGCGGTTCACCGACTTGATCGCACAGATATGCTCGTAGGGAAAGTTGAAAACGAATTCAAATTACATAAAACAATGTCTCAGAACCATTTTATAAAACGTGATCTGCTGTAATAATCTTGTATTTTAAATTATAACGTAATTAAGGGTCCGTTGTCCACTGAAAAGCCAAGAAGTGGCTATTTATTGTCTTCTATTGAAATCCGGCTTTACTATAGGCCGGTTTCAATAACCGAACTATCCACGGTTTGGCCTACTAGAGATTGAAATCACTTCTATGAGGCTTATGTCAAATTTCTATCCCTAGCATGATAAACCGTGGATAGATCGGTTATTGAAACCGACCTTATGAAGTGTATAAACAAGCAAAGTGCCTCCTGTTTCTAAAGTCACAACCATTTTTGCTCCAGGTCTATAAATAACAAAAACTTGTTGGTACCATCAACGTTTTAAAAAATACAATACCCAGAGAGCCTTTAGGCTATTTTTGGAAGACACTGCCTGGTTTATTTGTAGCGTTTTTTTATCGTTTTTATTACTCCCAGATCTACGTAAGGTACGCCCTCTGTCGACAGCGGGGGGAGGCTTTTGATACCAGAGCCTTAAGGCTGGCCAAACACAGACACCTTGAAGCAGTCAGGATCGACTGCTTCAAGCTGCGACTGCATAGTGAACTACAGACTTCGACGTACGTACATACACGAACCGCTCGAGCAGTTGCAGTACTTTACTACACAGTCGCAGCTTGAAGCAGTTGATCCTGACTGCTTCAGGCTGTCCGTGTATGGCCAGCCTTAAACCTTTTTTATTATTCTAAAGTGTTACTTACGAAACTCGAAAGTAAAATCGAGTTTTGTAGCTCAGTGGACTCGGACCTTAAGTTTTATCTTGTAACGCTGTACATATATGTGTTTAATTTAATGTCGTATTTATTTTTAAATGAAATTGTGTATTTAGCAATGTTGCCAGTTGCAAGTTTTGCAGTAATTTTTTGGTAACTACGCTTGGGTGTTCAACAGTTACGCATCGAAATCTCTATCTAATATATGAAGGTAGAGACTACTCTGCCTATATTATAAGGACATTCATAAAAAAAAAAATCTTCGATTAATCGATTTTAGTTACAAATTGTTTCCTCTCATTTTAGCCCACGCGTGAAACGTCACGTGCTAGAAAAAGACAAAGCACATTGTAACTGAAATGGATTCACCGAATCGTTTATCTTTTTATAAACGACCGTAACTGGAATAACTTAAGCACGTTATCAAAATATTACTACAGAAATTGTCACTGGCGAGGTCAAGTTTTTATGAAAGAACCTGTCGAGCTCTGCTTTTGATATATTTATGCTATCGATTGGTCGTTACGATCGATCTGAATTCGTATATGGGGGGTTAAGGTTGACTTTCCACCAGAACTGTGCGAGGCAGCTAAGCTGTGCAAGATTGCGTAGCGGAGCTATGGAAAGGTTGACTTGTAAGTAGCTACCGACAATAGCCACAGTATGAAAATGTATGTCAATTGTCATCCTATTGGTGGTTTTTCCTCGTGGACAGCTCAACTGTCTCGGGCAGCTTAGCTGCTTCACTCTGGTGAAAAAACAACCTTAAGTCAGAATTACAACACCTTTGGTTGTGTCGGCTCTATAAATTCTGTATAACGCATGGTTTTGTATGAAAGAGCAGAGTTTGACAGGTGATTTCACGAGACACCTTTAATAATTATAATAATAAATCAGTGTAACGTATTGAATTATGAATTAAATATTATTATATTGTTCTTCAGATATCGTAATTAATGTATGAGGTAGCGTGGGTTTATTTTGCTTACATTAGGATTCCGAAATCACAGCATTTGTAACACGTGAATAACTTGTTTAAAAACAACAAAACGTTCAATAGTGCTCTTATTCGCTATTACCATCGAGATTCCTTGCAAATAACGCGTGACGTCATAACGTGCTTTATGGCACGAACGGCCTTTGGTCACTTTCAAGCGCTAGGTATAATTCCATATTCTTGATTTTGCATTTTATCTTTAATATCAATTTATTTTCACATGGCAATTATATAAACGAGACGACAATGTTCTAACGGACAGTGTCCAAAAAGTCTACACTGCCCTAACACATATCTTTTTACTTCACTGATTGCAGTACGCCATCATCGACCACATCGTCACTTAACATCAGGTGACGTGAGGTCAAACGGTACCCTGTAAATAGTAAAAAAAAAGTACAGTTCTGTTGATACAGAGAGTGTATTTTCTCATAAAAAGGGATCCTTGCTAAAATTAAACCACCATTTTACAGCACACTTTTTTGTATATTTTCTAACCTCAAAACGTCAACTCATTTTGACTTTTGACAATGACAGTTTTGAGACATTAAAAGTTTTCAAAGACAGCTAACTAAATGGTTCTAACATAATCCGCCCACCAAGGACAAAGCTTGTCCTTCAAAAACAAACAACAATAGATACATTAGGTACTGGCGTTATGACAATTTTGAAACATTCAATTTATGAAACACACATAAACTAGAAAACTAAACCAACATAAACTAGATATATGTTAGACTCTCTCTGGATGATATCTCGCTATATATTAACTTTAGACTAAATATATATTACATATTAGAATTATATACTATCGATGTGAACTTATTCAACTTAATTAACAAATTAAATGAAAACCTTTCTACCAAAATAGCTGAATTTATGAAAACAACAATCAAAACAAAAATACATTTCAACCTACTACACTACTACTTGAAATGGAACTCTAATCAGTATAATTATTAACAAAACCTTAAAAGCAATTCTTTTGCTCAGCAGATAAAAGAACTTAAAACAATAGCTTCTCGTAGTGATAACAAACAAAAATGTAACAATTCTTACAATTTTTACTTAAATCTATAAGGAAACTACAATCCGCCCACCATGATGGATCGCTTTTAACTAGTTCTTAATCTAGATAACTTAAATTATTTTGTAAGTACACAGATTTTACTGACAGGTCGTTTTAATACCCCATTTTTAGTTTGTACAGTTACAACTCTTGTTAAATTGTCTTGACCGGGGTGTTTTGCAATAATTTTACCTAATAACCATTTAGACGGTGGAATATTATCTTCTCTAATAACAACAACATCATTTACATTAGGTTCATCAAGTTTTTGGTTCCATTTATATCTTTGATTTAGATTAACAAGATATTCTTTTGACCACCTCTTCCAAAAACTGCCTACCATTTTCTGACAAATTCTCCACCTATCTAATCCTACGCTTTTATTACAATAATCTTCATCTGATACGTTAATTAAAGGTTCGCCAACCAAAAAATGACCCGGCGTGAGGGGGAGAGGGTCAGACGGATCATCACTCAAAACCGATATAGGGCGCGAGTTTAAACAAGCCTCAATTTGCGTTAATACTGTGGTCATCTCCTCATACGTTAGAGTACTGTCAGCAATTACTTTCTTCAAGTGATTCTTCACGCTGCGCACTCCAGCCTCCCACAATCCACCAAAGTTAGGGGAATGTGGGGGGATGAAGTGCCATGTGGTTGACTCAAGGGTCAGAAGTTGAATAACTTCGTTAGGCCATGCTGACTTAGCATTGTTAAGCATTTCGAACAGTTCTTTATCAGATCTAACAAAATTGGTCCCATTATCGCTGTACAGATCCTGACAGTGACCTCGCCTGGACGTGAATCTCCTAAATGCTGCAATAAAACCCTTAGCAGTAAGGTCAGAGACCGCTTCTAAATGTATAGCCCTAGTAACCATGCATACAAAGAGGCATATATAGCCCTTGAACGCCTTAGAGCCTCTACCAGGTGAGAACCTAATATTGATAGGGCCTGCATAATCAACACCTGTTGATTTGAATGGTTTACTTGGCTTTAGTCTTGCTTCTGGAATCTGCCCCATAAGTTGCGTCCGGTTTGCATTTGAATATCTACGACATGTTACACAACTTCTATAGTATTTCTTAACTTGAATTCTTGCCCGAATTATGTAATATTTACTTCTCAGATGATTCATCATAATTTGTGGACCCCCGTGTAGGGTTTTGAAATGGGCATCTGCGACAACTAACTTGGTAAGATGGCTCTTATCAGGCAGTATAACCGGATGCTTACGATCATAACTCGTCTCAGCTCTAGCTAAACGACCGCCAACTCTTAGAATTCCATTAGAATCCAATAGAGGACAAAGAGTATGCAGTGAGCTCTTTTTCAAAACACTTCCACGGGTTCCAATGTCCTTTATCTCATCTTGAAAATGCTCAGATTGAACTATGCTAATAAGTTTTTGTAATGTGTCGTCCATCTCTTTAACCGTTGGAAACTCTGGCATGTTTTGTCGTTCATCTTGTGGTACTTTAAGATTCAAAAATCTCCTGCAGTATGATGCAATTTTAAGCATTTTTGTCAGTGATGAAAACCGTGTTATAAACTCTTCAGACTTAACTTCTTCTGTAATAATTGTTGATAAACATGCCACCTCACTCTTCTTTTCTTCCAATGTAGTCTTTTTGAAATCTCCTTTAGTATACTTCACCTCTTTCTCGCTTAACCATCTTGGACCCTTCTTCCACAGCTCCAGCTCCACTAACTCTTCAGCCTTGATGCCTCGTGAGGCACAATCTGCTGGGTTATCTCCGGACCGGACATGCGACCATTGACTGTTATCCATTATGGTTAATATTTCAGAAACTCTGTTTCCCACAAACGTTTTCCATTTGCTGGGATGTGTACTCAACCATGAGAGGACAACGGATGAATCTGTCCATGCATGCACATTCTCCTTGGCTACCTCCAATACTCTTGACACGTCCAATAAAAGCCTTGCAAGTAACACAGCGCCACACAACTCCAAGCGTGGGATGGATACCTGTTTGACAGGCGCAACCTTTGTTTTAGAAGTCATGAGATTGACATGCACATTCCCTTGTTCATCTACCACACGCATGTATACTACGGCTGCATATGCTATGCTAGAGGCATCACAAAACCCTTGTATCTCGAGACATTTGTCATTCTTACAACTTCCAGTCCATCTTGGAATGGAGAAATTGGAAAGTGCATGCAGTTGGTCGCGATACATGATCCAATCCTTCAAAAGAGGTTCTGGTAGCTCTTGATCCCATTCTATTCCAGACAGCCAAAGTTTCTGGATGAAGGCTTTTGCTGTTGTGATTGTAGGAGCTACCAACCCTAGAGGGTCGAATAGTCGCGCAATATCTGATATGACATTGCGTTTTGTCACTGGTATTACCAAAGGAGGCAGCTTGATTACATATTCGAAAGTGTCCTCAGCTCTGTTCCATGTAAGTCCTAAGATTTTAACTGTCTTATCCAGTTTGATGAGCACTGACTCATCCTCTCTCTTTTTGTCTTGTCCAATGTATTCTAATAAAGCATTTGAATTGCTACTCCACTTTTGAAATTGGAAGCCGCCCAACTTCATGAGTTTATTTAACTCCTCAAAGATATGAATTGCTTCAGATTTATTCTCACATCCAGTCATTAAATCGTCCATGTACAGATCATTTTTAGTGATCTGCGCTGCAACTGGACATTGCAGTTTCTCTTCCTCGGCTAGTTTGTGTAGTGCCTTTACAGCCAAATATGGTGCACAAGCCGTACCAAATGTCAATGTCAATAACTGGTAATGCTCAATTGATTGTTCCGGACTAGATCTCCACAGGATTCTCTGGTAGTCGATATCCTTCTCATCAACACGGACTTGTCGGTACATCTTCACTAGGTCGGCTATGATGCAGATTCTGTGAATGCGCCATCTCAGCAGTAAATGGTACAAGTCTTGCTGCAGCTTAGGCCCTACCATTAGGTTGTCGTTAAGTGACACATCATTAACTCCTTTACATGAAGCGTCAAACACCACGCGAAGCTTTGTTGTGTCTTTATCTTCACGTACCACTGCGTGGTGGGGGAGGTAAACAGCCTTAGGATTGTTGATGTCATCTTTTGGGACAGGTTTCATGTGGTCCAGGACCTTGTACTCCTGTATGACCTTTGCGTATTCCTCATGCAGTTTTGAATTTTTGGCTAATTTCCTCTCTAAATACATGAGTCTGGTTTTCGCAATTTGCGCTGTCTGACCGTATTGGCACTCTGGGTCGTCCGAGTTGAATGGCAATCTTACCACAAATCTACCGTCCTCACTTCTGGTTGTTGTTGAATCAAAGATCTCCTCGCACCTCATCTCCTCATGTGTTAATATCTTCTGATTCATGTCTGGTTCTTTCTCCAACTCCCAAAATTGTTTTAATAAATCTTCTTCACGTACTTGTGTGTGCATACTTATAACTCTCTCTGCTGAAGTTGAATCTGGTGACACCTTCCCTGAAATAATCCACCCAAAAACTGTATTTTGAGCAATCAAATTCTTTGATGGATTTTTGATTACGCCACTCTTCAAGATTTCTCCGTAAACCTCAGCTCCAAGCAGAACATCGATTTTGCTTGGTGATGTATAATCTGGGTCAGCCAAGGGCAACTTGACTAACTTGCGCCAATCGGGTGAGCGAACTACTTTAGAAGGAAGCATTGATGTGAGGGAACTTAATACATAGGGATTTACTAAGATTGTCTTACCTGGGTGATGGCGTGATTGGATATTCAAAGATACCCTGTACTTAACTCTCGTATGACCATCTCCCACTCCGGAAACGAAACCATTGATTGGTTGGCGTTGTAGTCTTAATATTTGCACAGTTTCTTCCGTTATAAAAGAAGCTTGTGACCCTTGATCTATTAATGCTCTGATTTGATATGAAAGTCCGTTCACTGATTTAGCCCTAACCACTGCAGTCGCTAACAAAACGTCACAGGGTGAAAAGTCTCTAGAAAAGTTTGATACAATTGCTGTCTTCTGTCCAGGTTGTGTGTGTGGTTGTGAATCTTCTGTCTCCTCTCTGCTGGATCCCTGAATCTCCTCCTTCTCTTTCTCCCTCTCTAAATGTAGTAATGAGTGATGACGTCGTCCGCATCTTCGGCAGCTAGTCGATAAGTGGCATCTCTTTACCCCATGATTCGGTGCAAGGCAATTAAAACACAGACCTTTGTTTTGAACATAGTCTGATCTCTCCTTCGGTGTATTCTTTACAAATTGCTTGCATTGGTAAAGAGCGTGTTGACCGCTGCACATTGTGCAAGAAATATTCTTTTTTTTCTCCTCGACTGATGAATGGAATGATTTTGTTTGATTTTTTGTTGTTGGCTTGACTCCTTCTAACATTTCCATAGTCCTGAATCTGATCTCCAAAAACTTCTTTAATTGTTCCCAAGATGGTAAGTCATCTGAATCAGCCTGGTTAATCTGAAATTCCCATTGTTTGCGGGATTCTTGATCCATTTTTGATATTACCAGATGATTGATGATGGCATCCCACGAAGTCGTGTCAATGTTCAAATTTGCTAATGATTTTAAACATGCAGATGTGGTATCCAACAGCTGTTTGATAGCATTCGATGACTCTGAGTTAATTATCTTTTGTGAAAAAAGCCGCTTTAGCACTTCATTAGTATTGAACCTCTTGTTATTATAACGTCTAGTCAGTTGTAGCCAAGCTTCGTTATAATTGGTCTCCGTTGTAGAGAGGTTCTTCAATACATACTCTGCTTCTCCATGTAGACAGCTCTTAAGATAATGTAACTTTTGAACTGCACTCAAACTCGAATTATTATGGATTAATGACAGGAACATATCATGGAATGACTGCCACTCTTCATAACCACCAGAAAATCGAGGCAAGTTTATCTGTGGCAATCTCACTTCACAATGTGATGCTGACCTTGACTCTGTTTGTGGAGTTGCACATAAAGATGTTGAAGTCGAACAACTCTTCAAATCATCCTTCATTTTTGATTTATAATCTATGTAGATTTCCTCAAATTGCTCATATCTATCTTCAGTGAAATAAGATAAATCTGCTTGTTTATCTTTATCCGTGATACTCACTATTTTGTCGTGATTATCTTTAAACTTCGCACATAATGATTCGAGCGCTTCGATTCGTGTATCCACATATGAAAATGTCTTTCTTATTTTTGGGGATTTCACATAATTTTGATGAGCTTTGATAAGGAGCTTCAATAGCTCGTCTTGTTTTAAATATAATGACTTTGTTTCTGCCGAAGACATCTTGATCCGAACTGTACAAGTTCCACGCCGCCGCCGGCGTCAACGCCGTTTCTCTTTACGAAGTTAATTGCGTAATTACGTATTTATTTTTGTTTCTTTTGTTTGTCACTCACTAATATTGTTTGTAACGAGTTATTTAACCGTTCCCCGAGTTTCGGCACCATGTATTTTCTCATAAAAAGGGATCCTTGCTAAAATTAAACCACCATTTTACAGCACACTTTTTTGTATATTTTCTAACCTCAAAACGTCAACTCATTTTGACTTTTGACAATGACAGTTTTGAGACATTAAAAGTTTTCAAAGACAGCTAACTAAATGGTTCTAACAGAGAGTTTGGATCGCGAATTCGGATAGATCACTGACAACCGTTTTTTCCAAAAGTGGGTCGTTTTTTTTGATGGTTAATATATTCTGAAACAAATGTCATGATTTCGTCGAAATTATTTCTAAGGATATTCATCCACGCCGCTTCATATTTGTGTGTGTAGTTCGAAATGGGACAGTTGATTGTTGAATCAGTTTCTTGATTTTACGATGGAATATTTTTTCCCATTCTAGGCGTAAAGTCATGCCACCATAACGTCACTTAACATCAGGTGACTTGTGGTCGAACGCTACCCTGCAAGTAGTAAAAAATAATTTACTAATGCAAATCGAAAAATAAAATCTATTTTTCCAATTCAAGTGTAGCTTAACGCCACCTTCCACGACATCGTCACTTAACATCAGGTGACTTGTGATCAAACGGTACCCTAATCGTAACTTTTATTTTAACCAAAATTAAATTCAATATCAAAAACAAATCGTTATGAAATGGAAATCTTTAACAATATTCAACTGTCCCATTGATGCATTGTATAACCTAATCGTGGCTAGTACAGATAGGACAGTCACTTATTAACTGAACGTTTGTGAAATTGTAGCAGTTTATATCTATATATACTGTTGAAAATTAGCCTCAAGTTAAGAATCTGTCGCCAAGCACCTATCGGTGTGTTCCGGCAGCCTCACTTGAGAGCCAGTTCCCAGTCCAGGTGTAGTAGTCCGTGGTGCCACCTTCGACCGCATCGTCGCTTAATATCAGGTGACTTGTGGTCGAACGCTACCCTGAAAGCAGTGAATGAAAATAAAAAAAAACACTACATTTTGCAGTTGGATTGCAGAAAAAGTAACCTAATAGAAAAACAATTTCCGATATATCGTGCAGTTATCGATTTAATTGATAAAGTTTGTTTTTTTTTTACAACTTACAAGGTAGGGTTTACAACACAACACACCAGTTGTTAAGTTATGATGCGGTGAAAGGTTTGTGTTTGAGATGACGAAGGGAATTGGAAAATTTGCTCGTATTGTTCAGCGACTTTTGTCGCTGACCGTATCTAAATATAGACCAGTGACTTTTTACAATAACTTTACCTATCTACGTATATAGCTCTCGTCTTACCGATGAACATTTAGTTCGCGACCAATCGTAACGCCACCATCGATCACTCGTCACTTAACATCAGGTGACTTGTGGTCGAACGCTACCCTGCAAGATTTTAAAGCACTTCGTATTTTGTTTAAAGCAATATTGTACTGTGAAATATCGCCATTGGAATTCTAAAGTATCTATTACAATTTCACAATGCTCATTTATTAAATACGTGTATAGATTTAAGCATAGTTTTATTTTGAATATCTCCGTGCATTGGTTTACACGCTGCGTGTATTTAATTATACGAGATTAATTATCAGTGCTATTAAGTTTATTTTATTGAACATTTGTTGTGTTGATAAGTGAACATATTTTTAAAAAGTTTCAAAAGGATCTGAACAGTTGATGCAAAAGTATAATTTTTGACAAAAAAAAACCGACCTCATGTTCCCCTCGATTTCTCTGGGATGGCATCATCAGATCCTAGTTTCCTTATCATGGGATATATATCTCCTTTCCAACAAAAAAGAATCCTCAAAATCGATTCATAAATGATGAAGTTATCCGTGAAAAAACAAAAAAATATACGGTCAAATTGAGAAACCTCTCCCTTTTTTGAAGTCTGTTAAAAATTGATATTTATTTTGGCATTTAAAAATCATGTTCGTTTATCAACGCACAACAAAAGTTGTTCAGACACAATTTTTATTGACTATGTATTTTATTTAGTTACTGTATTTATTCTTGTGCAATATCGTGTAATAATCTAAATTATTTATTGTATCTCAATACTGTACGGACAATTATTGTATCTGTAAATTGAAGGGAGATGGGTTATCCAAAAAAGCTTTGACGATTTTGATGAAATTTTAACAACATATGCATCGTTACGCGGTTTATCAAAATCAAAATGCTGGCTTTACACACTCGTCGATATATCCCGAGAGTGAATTGTAGTTTATGCTCTTGTCTCGCTTGCTCTCGCCTCGTCTCGTCTCGGTATCGGTCGCGTGTCTGTTTCTCAGAGTCGTTAACTCTCGCGAGGGAAGCGAGAGCTAGCATGCGTTGACATCTCGAGAGCTATGCTGTACTTGTTGTTCTCGGTTCGCCTCGCCTCGCCAACTTTCGGTCACGTCTCAGTTTTCTCCTTCAAAGTCAAAGAGAGCCTCGTCGTTAGCTCTCGCGAGAGAAGCGGGAGCTAGCATGCGTTGACATCTCGAGAGCTAGGGTGTACTTGGTGCTCTCGGCTCGCCAACTCTCGCTCGCGTGTCAGAGTCAGAGGAAGCGTAGTCGTTATTACTCGCGAGAGAAGCGAGAGCAAGAATGTACTCTAGCTTCTCGCCAAAAGTTCCACATGCGAGACTCGGCGAGTCTCGACGAGTGTGTAAAGCCAGCATTAGTGTTGTTTGCGAGAACCTTTATGTGGACGCGTTAATTTACAGATGCAAGAATGTTTTGTAGATGTAACTCAATTTTATTAAGTCATGTTGGTTAAATTATTCAAAAGTATGTACCAATAAATCATTATTTACGGGTAATTCGTTCGTTCTATTTCATCGCCCAATAGTTTTATTTACTAACTGTGACCCGCGGTTTCACCCGCGTTGGCTACAGTTTATGGCGACAAAAAGTAGCCTGTCCTTTCTCAGGCTCTAGAAGTCTAAGACTGTCTCTGTACCAAATTTCATTTAAATCGGTTCAGTCTGTAGTTTAGGCGTGGAAGCGTAACAGGCAGAAAGACAAGAGTTACTTTAATATTAGTAGGGATTAAGCACCACCAGGATTTTTATCTTATTGAAGCATAGCCTAAGGAAAAGGTTTTCAAAAATAGGATTAATAGTTCTGGAGTTCTGGTCCTAATCTAATATTAGTTTAAATAGAAAATCTATTCGTTATATATAAAAACGAATCCCCATTTCCCTTGGTCACGGCATCACGCGTGGCTGGACCGATTTCACTAATTCTTTTTTTGTTGGGTTTGTTATTGCGAGAAGGTTCTTATGAAAGAAAAAATGTTTTATTGCGATAAAATGCAGTCCACGCGGGTGAAACCGCGGGGCGCAGCTAGTATTACATAATTACAAATAAAATATTTTAAAAAAGAGCGGGACAGGTGAACAACCATTAGGATACGCAACCAGGTTTATGTATAAACTAGAATTACCACCGTCAAAATTAAAATTAAATAGTTCCGGACCAAACAATGTCTAAAAATATTTAATAAACTACCCGACGAATTAAAATCCGAAGAAAAAAACACGTATTTTTAAATAACTTAAAAACGTTTTTAATTGAAAAATGCTACTACAGCCTAGATGAATTCCTCAACGACGACTTCTCGAAATGATTAGAATGGATCGGTCCGCTCCTACATTGCTATACCCTATTCGGGTCCATATGTTCGCTAATCTTAACCACTAAGATCTCTTGTATACTAACATATGAATGCAATAAACGATTGATTGATTGATTGGATGCTAAAAATAAAAGTCCAAATTGAAATGTCAACATATTTATTAAATTATATTTACACACATCCGCTCACATTGTTCAGTCTCTAACGTCTACGTTCCATTGATACTGAATAACAATATATCAGAGGAAAACAAACTACAATGAAAATAAGAGACTATCTTATGGCCGTTCCCAATAACCGATCTATCCACGGCTTGCCCTACTGCAGTGCGATGCTAATTCACTCGGAAAGATTCAACGTCACTTTCGCTTCACGGATACGTTTCCGAGAGCAAATAGGTGTCGGAAACTTTTCCGACATTGAACAGCTAGTTTGTCAAATTAAATGTCAATTTTCGAATTCAGATTTGGGCTGATTTGAGGACATAAATTAACTGTCTCTTATTTTATAGCTTCTAACACATTAATTACAGCCAATTACAGTAAATATATTTTTAAATTCCCAGCTAATGTAATACTGTTATTTAGTATCATACTGATGTCAATTCTGTCTAAAACTAATTTTGACAGGTCCAAAAGTATTGCTGTCCTTTTCTGACGACTGAAGTAAAAAAAGACAGCATTACTTTGGACCCGTCAAATTTAGTTATGGTTTTAGAAAATGCAAAAGAGAATCGACACCACTATCCTGTACCCCCAGTACATCTTGTGAAAACTATACAAGTTTTCGTGAACGTCGAACGTTTACCACCGCCAACGTGTTAAAGTGGGAACTCGAACTGCCTAAATTCAAAAAGTAAATTGAAATCTTTGTTAGGATACGAAAAAAACGATTAAAAATAACCCGTCTTACCGAATTTAGACCCTCCCAAGTTTGAGTAAGGCACGCTGAAAAAAATATGTTTTGAAGGAAACGAAAACTTTTACAGTAGGTACATATTTGAAAACTATCAAAAGTAACTTTCTATATAATCTAGGGGTACAGATATAAAGGCGACAACCTATACCAGGCGATACCTTAAACCTGACTCATATCTAGATATTATCCAACCTTGCCGACCGTCTTTTTACGCAATGGAATATATAATAAATAAATGAAACATAGTACAATGCAATTAAATCTACGCTATTATCATTTTTAAAACCGACGAAAAACAAAAGGTTTTAGAGTTCCGTATACCATAATTGGGTAAAAACGGAACCGTGATGGGATCACTTTATTGTCTATCTGTCTGTCTGTACGTCTGTAAAGGTGCCCTGTTCTCTCACACAGAGGTATTTACAGGTATTTATTATACTCTTTATATAATCCATAGTGTATACAGACAGTTTTCGTTCCACAAACCAGTGATATATAACATAGATATTGTAGAAGGCATTCAATCACACAAAAGAATATTGCACACAAAATAAGATCATTCAAATAAAATTTACTTTAATAATAATATAAAATAAATTTAAACTACACTCGAAACTCATTTCACATGACAAAAATTGAATTAATAAATCTTAGAGATATGTAATATACATAATGACAATAATTATAATAGTTGTTACTTAATTATACAAATGATGCTTAATTATAACCACAACATTAACTTTACTGAAATTACTTTTTTTTACCACGAGTCACCTGATGTTAAGTGACGATGTGGTCGAAGGTGGCGCCACGCTACACCTGGACTAGGAACTGGCTTTCAAGTGAGGCTGCCGGAACACACCGACAGTTTCCAAAATCAGATTTGTGAATCGCGTGTAAAAAATTCTCTCGGAAACTTTTCCGAATCCGTGGTCGGAAGAGTTTCCGAGTCAATTAGAATCGCCCTGCTGGGATCCACAAAACCCAATCACAGAACACATTTTAATACTTGCGCTTTTATTGTGACGATGTGGTCGAAGGTGGCGCCACGCTACGCCTGGACTGGGAACTGACTCCCAAACTAAGCTGCCGGAACACACCGATAGGTGCTTGGAGACTAACGCCCGAATGAAATAAATGATCCTGATCCGTTATCCGCGGTTTTGGATCGATATGTCATGTCAAAATATGTCATTTTAGTAGCATGTCAAGTCTTACTACTAAAATGACATATTAACATGACATATCGATCCAAAACCGCGGATAACGGATCAGGATCGATTATATCATTAATTTTGGGCGATATTTTTTAGTCAGTGATGTTAAAAATACAGAAGGAACAATATATGAAACTTAAACATACAAGATATATTTGGATATAAATAACTTAAAGTTGCAATACAGAAAAATTCTAAACTTCTACGTACTTAAAAACTAAACATTATTAAATAAAATGGACCACAAGTCTCAAATAATAATTGTGAAGTAATTTAGTTTAAAAATATTGTCTTTTACAAATTATTTAAAAATAACAAAAGCAGTCTGGTTGTATCACTTACGATGGATATGGCAACACTAAAGCCGGATTTACATTACGAAACAAGTGCCATGCATCATGCATGATAAAACTAGTTTCGTGAAACTAATTTAAGCACATGTGAAAATTCTTTCGTTTAAATTATAGTGTCGTGAAATTATCAGTATCGCGGAGACAATGGCCCTGTCAAAATCAAAGCTGTATTTTACGTCCACACGTCCACTCTGCGCAGGTGCTGTCGCGACACTAGTGTCGCGTCGTATTTACATCATGAAATTAGTTGCATGACATTAGTTTCACAAAAAATATGCGCATAGCACGAAACTACTGCAGTGTCACAAAAGTAATGCATGCGTTGTAAAACTGAACGTTTACACGTGAATAAAACTGGTCAAATTAGTGTTATAAAAGTAATTTCAAGCCACTAATTTCGTAATGTAAATCCGGCTCGTTTATATTAGTCGAAACTTACTCCTAACTTAATCTAAAGTACCTTAAGATTATATCGAAATAAAATGAGTAAATAAAAAGGTTTTTTATCGTCCGGTCTAACCCCTTAGGTTAATTTGTCTTACTTGTAGGTCAAACCACCAAAGTAAACAAATTGTCTAAAGTGTATGAAAAAGGTAAACATTTGTCATTTTTTTCATACATTTTGACTATAATTAACTAACGCTCGAAATTAATAGTCGACCCTGATCCGTTATCCGCGGTTTTGGATCGATATGTCATGTCATAATATGTCATTTTAGTACTAAGGTTTGACATATTACTACTAAAACGACATATTATGACATGACATATCGATCCAAAACCGCGGATAACGGATCAGGATCGATTATTAATAACGGGCGATAGAGATTTAACATTTAAGATCTCAGGGTGACGGACAAAGTGATTTCTGCGCAGGAAATCAGTTTGAAAATCTGGGTGGTACTGAAGTTTAATAAGCAACGCAACGCTTACCATTAAGCGAGCGACTTGCTCGTCTCTTCATTCAGTTGCATAAAAAGCAGAAGCGTAAACAAAAATGTATAGAAAACCACAAAAAAGTGCTTAATATCGAAGCTTTAACCCAATAACATGCTTTGAAGATACCTGTGACATAAGTAGTCCTTTATTAATAGACTTATGGCCGATTTCCATAACAGATCTTTCCACTGTTTGCCCTACTATTCAATAGAAATCTGACTTAAGCTCCACAGAAGTAAATTCACATTTCTATCTCTAGTGGGGCAAACAGTGGATAGATAGGTTATTGAAACCGGCCTTTACTATTTTATAGCTCGTGTGACATAAACTAGCACTTAAGTCACGCTTCTCCGTGTAAAACCAGTGTTTTTTAACGACCACCTCGAACATCCCCCCCGTGGGGGTCGTCAGAAATGAAGCTCACTGACAGCCACCTACATTTGCCTAAGGTGGTCGTTGAAAAACAGTATTTTTCAAGGAGGAAGATTTTTTTTTGAAGCCCTCTTCTAGTGAACTACATGAGTCAAGGAGAAGCATGACTTAAGTGTGGTTTGGAACACAAAGTGCAAAGTAAAATATTGAACTATTTCGACATTAAACGAGGCAAGTCAGACACGAATTAACTTTAATGTCTTTATTTTCATTGAAAACACCAATATCAATTAATAAAAATAATAATTACAACCATTTTCCCCCTCTACAAAGATATGTTCAGCCTTCCCAAAACTTTAGGATGAAACCAAACGAGCGTAATTTCGTGAGTCGTGAGTCGCAGAATTTCGGTAGCATAAATTTTGCTGCATTCGGTTTCAGACAAAAAGGCAGTTGGTGCCACACGACGACGCAAAATGAGTTGTCTGCCGACTTACGTGAACTGCGCGTGAACTCGACCGAATTTCGGTCGTGGCGAGGGAAGGGCAAATAAAGTATGAAACTGTCCACATATCATCATCATCATCATCATCAGCCTCTGACTATTGAGTGGGTTTACCCAGCTTCTTTTTCTGGCCTCCTCTTCGTAAATACACAAAAAATTTAATGGATCCATCGTGCTCGACGACACGAACAGCCCGTACCAACGCTCAATACTGAATAAATAAATTAAGCTCGTCTGGCAACTCAACAGAAATTCAGTTGAACGTAAAATGAGTGACCCAAAATACGCGACTCACGACTCACAAAATTACGCTCGTTTGGTTTCACCCTTAACTAAGACACTAATCTTTATTAATATTTGAAATACTAAAAGTTAAATAAATTTACTAATTTTAATGTTACATTGGAATTTTCTACCGTTCTCTTAAATTATTTTTTAGGTATGGCAACAATTTTATACAGTGAATTCTTCCTTCTGACATAGATGTACAATTGTAGATTGAAACACAATGTTGGGCCAACATTGTTGGCACTAATACTTTGCCTTACATGGCTCAAAGTTTTCAACATTCTTTAATGTACGCTGAAAAGCCAACAAACTTTGGCAATGCGTTATTTTGCCATAAGGCTGCGTATTTGTGCACAATGTATGACCGCTTGACTTATCAAAGTCTGCTTGGACAAAGTAGATTTGACGGCTACTTAATAGACGCTATTTTGATAGTGGCAACATTGATCAAAGCGCACTTGGACTGTGCTTTGCACACTTGGATTGACGGCCTCCAATCAGAGGACTTGGATCACGTTCGACCTTTCATATTCGACTTGGATATCGATTGAATAAAAAATTGAATTCTTTCGATCTTGGCTGCTTGAATAAAGAAGAAAATGATATGATCCAAGTACAATTTACACGTGATCACTTCAAAACGTCAAACTTAAAACTAGCGCCTGTTCTAACCTCTTTACACCGGCAAAATAACAGGCAAGAAACGCCCGGCAGGTCAGTTATGGGCGCGATCACATTTACAATTTTATTCTTATTAGCTACCTGATTGAATTGGACAACCGGCATCAAAGCTACTTTGTCAAAGCGCGATGTAGCCTCTTTTCAACGTGCCATATTCTTGGGAAGGTACTATATTTATATTTACTCTTTAATATAATTATTTACACTATTTAAAAATTCAACATTAATTGTCTTTTAAATAAACTGGCGAGCATAAAAATTGGGTCATCTAAAACAAAAGATGTTTTAGTTGAAATTTGGAAGGGTATTTATGGTTTTTTTTTCTAAGTAATTCACTTAATTTTCATGCCCTCCAGTTTTTCTTATAGATTGTCATAGAATTGCCTTTAATATGCAACATTTATTGCTTTCTTGTTAGTAGTACTTTAAACTACTGAAACACTTTTTAAGGCCCTTGTGCACTATACGCGAATTTTATTCTTTCAAATTCTGTCTTTACTTTCAAACCAGCTGCGCTCCGCGGTTTCACCCGTGCCTTCCCGTTATCCCACAGGCAACTTTTTCCGTCAAGTAGCCTATGTGTTAATCCAGGGTACAAGCTATCTCCATTCCAAATTTTACGCAAATCCGTTCAGTAGTTTTTGCGTGAAAGAGCAACATACATACATACGTACAAATTTTTGCGTTTATAATATTAATATACATATTTTCAAATATATATTTGAAAAACAATGCAAGTATTTATTTTGTCACACAATCACATTAATAGTTCTGATCCCTGACTTGGATTCCCTGTATCTAGAGGATCAGAAATCATGTGGGTCAAGTGATCCACGTGTTATCATGTGGATCACGGATAGTTTACCATCAGGCGGGTCTGCTTGTTTGTCACTCTGTTACATAAAAAGCTAAGTATCCTTCATGACGGAAGTTGAGTTGAGTTTTCTTCTTCTTGGTTGGTTCTTCAGTTTTTGACATTAAATTAGTTTAATGGCTGTGAGTTTGACAGGTCTAAAAATAATGCTGACCTTTTCTTACTTCCGTGGTCAGAACAGGGCGGCATCACTTTTTCATTTAGTTTACAAACTTAGTTTAGTTATAAATGCGAAAGGAACTCTTTCTGTCTGTCTCGCTTTAACGCCTAAACTACTGAACCGTTTTAAATGAAATTTGGTATGGAGATAGTTTGAACCCTGAGGAAGGACATAGGATACTTTTTATCGCGATAAACTGTAGCCCACGCGGGTGAAACCGCGGGGAACAGCTAGTACAAACAGAACCAAGTTTGTAAACACCGATTTTAATTGAATTCACTTCTAGTGCACGAGCACTAAAAGTCTTTCCACCAATCATTTTTGAAACGTCACTGCGTTCTTAACTGTACATGTATTACGAATTTCATCAACTGTTAGAAAAAACAAAAATATTTTTTTCCATAAAAATAAAAAATAATTTACTTACATTTACATACCTACTGATTTCAAAAACTGCGAATTTTTTTTTTTTAGTTTTCCGTTTGACCACAAGTCACTTAATGTTAAGCGACGACGGAGGCGTCACGCTGCACCTGGACTGGGAACTGGCTCTCAAGTGAGGCTGCCGGAACACACCGATAGGTGCTGTGCGACAGATTCTTAACATGACAATGGTAGCTAGCCAGACGAGTACTAGAAAATACCCTACCACCAAGCTATGGTTTCATCGCGATGTTTTCCTTCACCGAAAGCTCAAGCTCATTGTAGGATTCGAATGAAACATAGCTATAATTGCGTCGTTATGTCTAAGGTACGTCTAAGTCTTTTGTGGTAAGACAGATTAGGTCAAGATTTTAACACAATATGTCTAAGATGCATCTAAGTCTTATGTGGTAAGACAGATTAAGTCGTAGCTATACCACAGTCTTTTAAAGTAAGGCAGATTAATTCAATGTTTTAACACTTGTCTACGATATGTTTAAGTCTTTTTATTTATTTTTTTACTATTTACAGGGTAGCGTTTGACCACAAGTCGCCTGATGTTAAGTGACGATGTGGTCGAAGATGGCGTCACGCTACACCTGGACTGGGACTTCTTTTGTGGTAAGTCATTGGCTTTGTTTTATAACAATTTGTTTTATTATTTCTGTTATTGCCACCTACTTCCGAGTTCGACTCTATAATTAATTCCACTTTGCAGTTTTTGAAATCACCTGTTTACTTGAAAAATAAATAAATAATTAAATATCGGGGACGATTGCACTCACAAATTGAGCTAGCCCCAAATTAAACTTGTGTTATGGGTACTAGACAACGATATACATACTTATATAGAGAAATAAATACTTATATAGAAAGAAATATCCAAGACTCAGCCACAAATATTCGTCATAATCGTGTTCATGTTTTTGCTATTCACTATTTAGGTTAGACATAGCCATAGCCTCTCTTAATTGTAAATTACTCGATCATTCAATCGATGAAATTCGTAATAAAGGCACTCGTAACCAAATAGTCACTAAGTACTAAAATAGTAATATCAATTAGTCAAATTAGTGTTAGTAATACGTCACAATGAGTACCGTATTCAGTCGATTGCTTTGGTTTTTTTCGATATGGCAAGCTCTTTCACACATACATACACAATTCAATGTACATCATTATCAGCCTTTCACGTTCCCACTGCTGGGACTCTGGCCTTCTCAGAGAGAGAGTATGGGCTGTAATCTACCACGCTGGCCCAGTGCGGGTTGGTAGATGTCGCATGCCCTTGAATGTTGCAGTTGTTGTTTCAATGTACATGTCGAATTTAAAATCAATTGAACGACGAAATGGTACAGTCAGCGACAAAAGTAGCTGATCGTTCTCGATTCTCCAAATGTGTTTCAAATCGGTAATTATTACTGTTTTTTTTACATTTTACATGGTATCATTTTGACTACAACGTAACACATCCGATTTTAGGTGATGATGAGGTAAAAAATTGGTGTCTAAGATGATGAGGTTAATAGAAAAATGAGTGATTGTTCAGCGACTTTTGTCGTTGACTGTACTTAAAAATACACAAATGTCTAACAGCCAGTTTCAATAGCAATAACCAATCTATCCGCGGTTTGTTTTACTAGAAATATAAATATGACATTACTTCTAACTCACACACACACATTCACAAAAAAAAAACCAGTTTTTCATTCATTCTTTTGTTTTCTTCATTCATTTAATTTTCAATTTGACTATTCTTCTTCACTATAAAAACTATCGTTAATTTTATGGAACTAAGCCTGTAGTTGTTTAAAGAATGTATAAATCGGTTTTGTATGCCTGTAAAATGAAAATCTTTTTTTTAGAGGGCAGTTTCCGATCAATATTTTCTCTGCTATGAAAGTTAACCAATCGTGTTATCCTTCTGACAATTTGATGTCAAAAACATGATCTTTAATGTACATAAATATTAGCTTTGTATGTTGTGTAATTGCTGAGAAAAAGGGATATCCCTGCAGCCAATATTGCCAATTCCTCGTCTTAAGCTTACGTCAATATTCTTTCTTGTAGGACAAACAGTGGATAGAAATGGTTATTGAAAGGGTGATCTGTAGCTTATTGTGATCGATCCATCGCTTTAGTAAGTCAGTGACAGATTTACAAATATTCCAATTATACAATGTGAAACATAATCCCTAAATCCATAATCCTTGAAGGGTTATGTTATACATTGTGTTTGCCGCTCTTAAAAACTGCCACTGATCTAAGCTACCATAGTGTTGTGTCATTCAAATAAAAAAAATTGTTTCGACACAAACGATAAATAAAAACTTTATAGAGATCATTAAAATCAATTTTAAACCCCATTCTCACTAAATCCCTTACTAATAAGATTGTCTTAATTTATGATAAAATTGTGATAACTCAAAAAATGCTTAGTAAGATATACGTGATGTCATATTTCTGAAAAGATAAAAATAGTTACATTAAAACCTTTTTTCTTGTGTTGAGAACAAACAAACATACATACATATATATTTAGGGCTTAACTAATCTAATTCTGATATTTTCTATCAAAGTTGTGCAAGTATTTCATGGTAAGACAGACTAAGTCAAGATTTTAACACAATATGTCTAAGGTATATCTAAGTATTTTGTGGTAAGACAGATTAGGTCAAGATTTTAACACAATATGTCTAAGATGCATCTAAGTCTTTTGTGGTAAGACAGATTATTCATTTTTTTTAAACTCACCTGTTAGCGCAGTTTAGAAGCGCACGCGGTAGCCGCGGCCGCGAATAGTGCTGTCACGACGCAACTAGTGATGGGCCCGCCGGCCGCGCAGCCCCGCACTATCGCAGCGCCTATGTACGTCACTGACAGTATGAGACCGTGACACGCGCACCTGTCAACATAATTATTGGCTTAGTTTCTGATCCTGATCCGATATCCGGGGTATTAATATCGGGCGTAAGAGTACAGAAGTATAGCGTCGTCTCACTCTATACTAAGCAGAGTGAAAGAGACAGATATACTACCTCAGGTGCGTCGGGTATCCGTCGACGATAGAGAGCGAGACGTTGAAGAAAACAACCGTTATGAGCAGTCTGTAGACGGCCTCCACAAAGTATAGCGTCGTCTCGCTCGCCGCCACGTATAGTAAGGGAGATAGCAGCATGCATATCGCGCAGATCGCAACTGAAACAAAATAAAAAAATAAATAAAAAAGAATAAAAATTATTTATTTGTCAGAATATTGTGCTTATGATAGTAGTGATTATAGTGTTTCAAATATTCTACCGTTTCCGGTGTACAAATATTATATTTAATAGATTTAGGAAAATAATAGCATGCAATGTCAAAGGAAATTAATGAGAAAATAATAATAATAGAAAGGGTCAATGTCAGGAGTTGTATGAAGAAAGGGCCATCTTGAGAATAATAGGTATTTAAGTCATATTTAGTGTCAAAATCAGAAGCGATAATCATAGAAATTTAAGATAGTCAAATTAACCCATCATTCACAAACTCTTGCACTGAGTAATAACATTTGTCAATTAACAAGTTAAATAATTTAGTTTTGAGTCTATTGTAACATAATTATTTGTAGTCCTCTGGTAATTTATTATAAATACGGATAGCCATACAGTATGCATTATTGCTATACAGCTGTATCTATATATACAGCTGTATATATGTGTAAAACATACGGGTATCAATAGAGATTTCGTGATTTTCGATTTTTGAGGGGGAGGGGGTCAAGCTAAATCTTTGAGGGGGGGAGGGGTCTTGGCGAATATCGCGTAATTATTGTTCTCGCGAAAAACGGTGTAGAATGCGTGAAAAAATATTTCTTGAATATGTATTAATTTTTGTCGTATGCGTCACCACGTGCGACTCGACAAACGTCACGGTTTTTTTCATAATAATCCAACACGTTCGTCGTCATCTCGCGTGAGTTTAGGGGAGGGGGGAGGTAGTTGAGGAAAATCTTACGATATCTCACCAAGGGACGGGGGAGGGGGGGGTCGAAAAATTCTCAAAAATGCCTCACGTAGTTAATGGACGCCTCCTAAGTAGTAAAAATAAAAACGAATACGCTCATTTGATAATTTTCTCATTATAAAGATAATTTTAAACCATGTTTTAGTTTTTTGTTTGTTTTTACTGTGACGTATTGGCCTCAAGGCGGCAATAAGTTTGTTCTGCCATCTTGTTTTCGTGATGTAAAGTCAAACTCACCGTTCGGTCTGAGCCGACTCGGCAGCAGCGCGAAGAACGAGGCGAGGAACATGGCGTTACCGGCGTATATCTGCTCTATTATGAGACCGTCCAATCTGCAACACACAAGCATTATCATTATATTCATATACAGGGTTATTTGAAATTAGCGCATCACCTCTTGCAGGAAGCCTCTCTACATCAATATCAACAACATTTGTTCGACGACTTTTAGTAAATCTTTGTTAAATAACACAAAAACAAAAAAACACAAAAAAATTGGCCAGCTCTGTTATTTATTACTCTGTATTTTGTAAGAGTGAGTGGGTACCTAACCTAGCCTCCCGCGCCGTATGATTCGGTACTAACTACCTACTACGGTTTCCTGCGCTTTTTTCTTACCCTGTTCAGAAGTGGAAAGCCGCTGCTCCCCGCTTCCCCGCGCCCCGCTACACGTGCCGATATTTTGCCTAGTGACAGTTAGATAGTTGGGTGCGCGTAGAGTTATTGCCAGTTCAGAGGCGTTCAATACCTAATAATAAATTTGTATGGGAAAAATCAAATTTTAAAAATTATTAATTTTAAAATGTCGTAGAACAAATGTTGTTGGGATTGTAGTAAAGAGGCTTCCTGCAAGAGGTGATGCGCTAATTTCAAAATTTCAAATAACCCTGTATACATTATATCCTACTAATATTGTAAACGTGAAAGTTTGTGAGTATGGATGGATAGATGGATGTTTGTTACTCTTTCACGCAAAAAGTACTGAACGGATTTGAGTCAAATTTGGAATGGAGATAGCTGGAACCCTGGGGAAGGACATAGGATACTATTTATCACGATAAACTGTACTTTACAAGGGTAAAACCGCGGGGAATAACCAGTTCCCAGTCCAGGTGTAGCGTGGCGCCATCTTCGACCACATCGTCACTTATCATCAGGTGACTTGTGGTCAAACGCAACCCTGTAATAAATTAAAAAATATCAAAAACCCCCGACATCTTGGACCGATTTTCATCAAACATAGCCGAAAACACTCGCCCGTAACTCACCTTTCATACAAAAACAAACGAAATCTTTCTTTCTTTTACTACTTACAGTCACCTGATGTTAAGTGACGATGCGGTCGAAGATGGCGCCACGCTACATCTGGACTGGGAACTGGCTCTCAAGTGAGGCTGCCGGAACACACCGATAGGTGCTTGGCGACAGATTCTTAACAAGAGGCTGGTAGCTAGCCAGCCGAGTACTAGAAAATACTCTACCACCAAGCTATGGTTTCATCACGAAAATGAAATCGCTTCATCCGTTCACGAGCTACGGTGCCACAGACAGACACGTCAAACTTATAACACCCCTCTTTTTGCGTCGGGGGTTAAAAAACTTTTTCTACAGGGGTAAGTTAAGGTAAGTAAATCAGTACTTTAACACATACCTAGATGTGAGATCGGCGTGCCGGGAACACCCTCCCTTCATCCCCCGTACAAGGGTGGAGTTGAAAACACACCACTCGTCGAACTCTGTGCCCATTTGCAAGTCCGTGTCGATTATACTGGAAACAATTTATTAAAACTATAGTCTATCTATATATTTTAAACTTTTTTTTTTTAATGGTATAATGCCCGCCCGCACAATCACATACATAGGCTCTGACCCCTAACTAGGTTTCCCTGTATCTAGGGTATCAGAAACTAAAAGGATCGGGGATCCACAGCACCCAGACACAGAACAAATACTTGCGCTTTTTTTCAATGCACAAACGTGCAGTGGAGGTAGAAACGTTATTGCTCGTTGTAACGCGTTAGTTTTAGCATTTTGACACTTATAGACAGACCATTTACTGTCAATCAAGTCGTTAAATCCAGAGGCTCATTAGTTAATACAGCGCCGTGGAACTCCGTCACGTGCGACATCAGGTCACCGAACGTGCAATTTTATAATGTCACGCTCGACAACAGAGCGTGCAGTTTCAGAATAAACGTTATTGCTCGTTTTTACGCGTTTTTTTTGGCATTTTGACACTAATATACAGACTTTTAAACAAGCATGCTATTAACAAAGACAGCGCCGTGGAACTCGGTCCGCGAGCTCTTTATATTAGCGAGCGTGACATCCAGGAACGTGCAATTGTTGAACGTCACGTGCGACATCAGAAGGTCGCGGAACGTGCAATTTTATAATGTCACGCTCGACAACAGAGCGTGCAGTTTCAGAATAAACGTTATTGCTCGTTTTTACGCGTTTTTTTTGGCATTTTGACACTAATATACAGACTTTTAAACAAGCATGCTATTAACAAAGACAGCGCCGTGGAACTCGGTCCGCGAGCTCTTTATATTAGCGAGCGTGACATCCAGGAACGTGCAATTGTTGAACGTCACGTGCGACATCAGAAGGTCGCGGAACGTGCAATTTTATAATGTCACGCTCAACGACAGAACGTGCAGTTTTGGAATAAACGTCCATGTACACTATTGCTTGTTTTAACTCGTTAGTTTTGGCATTTTGACACTTATAGACCCGCCATTTACTTTCAAATAACCTGTTAAACCAATTAAAAGCTACTTTTAAACCACTCACGTGCTATTAACGAACACAGCGCCGTGGAACTCGGTCCGCGAGCTCTTTATATTAGCGAGCGCGACATCCAGGAACGTGCAATTGTTGAACGTCACGTGCGACATCAGAAGGTCGCGGAACGTGCAATTGCGGAACGTGCAGTTGTTGTAGTGGATGTTCTCTCTTGTGGTGTTGTAGTACATCAAGTCGAACGTCCGGTTGGTTTCGGTGTGGGTGGACGCTTCGAATATGTCGCTGTCCATTTTTTCTACTGTCGTCGGGACGTACGATGATAGGTAGTACTGCGGGAAAGCAGACATTTTTGTACACCTTTTTTATATTGTACTAGTCTAGTCTAGTCAGTCCGCAGCTAGCTGCGCGCGCTGTTTCACCCGCGTCTTCCCGTTATCCCGCAAGAACCTTTTTCCGGGATAAAAAGTAGATAGATAGATAGATAGATAGATAGATAACGCTATATTGTTTCACCTCAACAACACAAAAATAGAACAACATTAAAGGAAAGATCTTAGAGCTAGTGTTACAAGGGGCGGTCTTATCGCTACAAAAAAATAATTCATTTTTTTTAATTTTATCAAAATCGGTTTAGTCGTTTTTGGCGTCGGTTGTCTTATTGATAACTAGCTGTTCCTCGCGGTTTCACCCGCGTGGGCTACAGTTTATCGCGATAAAAAGTATCCTATGTCCGTTCTCAGGGTTCAAACTATTACCGTACCAAATTTCATTTAAATCGGTTCAGTAGTTTAGGCGTGAAAGCGTAAAAGACAGACAGACAGAGTTACTTTCGCATTTATATAATAAGTAGGGAGTAGGGAAGTAGGGATAATAATCCTAATAATATTATAAACTTTGTGAGTATGGATGTAAGGATGTTTGTTACTCTTCCACGCTAAAACTATTGAACGGATTTGAGTGAAATTTGGAATGGAGATAGCTTATACCCTGGATTAACACATAGGCTACTTTCTATCTCTGAGAAAGGTTCCTATGGGACATTTATACCCGGAAAAACGTGGGCATAAATAAATATGTAATTAACAAGTTACATCAGCAGGGTTGTCGGTACACTCACTTGTATCGCCATTGCGAAGAGTAGGGTCCCTCCGAGCGATAGCGTGTTGCGCCCGTACGGCTTGGAAAACATTTGGAAGAACGTCTGCCAGAACTGTCAACAAATATATTTCTATTGCCAGGATTGTCTACAGATATATTTATACTGCCAGGATTGTCTACAGATATATTCCTTTTGCCAGGATTGTCTACAGATATATTTATTCTGCCAGGATTGTCTACAAATATATTATTCTGCCAGGATTGTCTACAAACATATTTATTTTGCCAGGATTGTCTACAGATATACTCCTTCTGCCAGGATTGTCTACAAAAATATTCATTCTGCCAGGATTGTCTATAAACATATTGTTTTTTGCCAGGATTGTCTACAAATATATTCCTTCTGCCAGGGTTGTCTATAAATATATTTATTCTGCCATTATTCTCTACAAAAATATTTATTTTGCCTGCCAGGATTGTCTACAAACATATTAATTCTGCCAGGATTGTCTACAAATATATTTATTCTGCCAGTATTGTCTACAAATATATTTATTCTGCCAGGATTGTCTACAAACATATTAATTCTGCCAGGATTGTCTACAAATATATTCCTTCTGCCAGGATTGTCTACAGATATATTCTTTCTGCTAATTTAGATATGGGTAGTGTACGTCCCCTTACCAGCTTGACGCTATGCCGTACGTGATGCAAGGCCGGCGGGCGCCGCTTGCCCGGTAGCGGCATATCTCCCAGCTGATTGGCGGTGTCGGAGAAGTCCGCAGGCTCCACGGTGTTGCAAAGGCGACCGTTATTGATGCGGTGGATCGTCTGGAACAGATGATGATGATGGTAGAGACATAGCGTAGAGATAGAATAGTAGAGAGATAAACTCGGCTATGATTGGCCGTTTCGAACTCGGCTCTGATTGGTCGTTTTAAACACTGTTCTGATTGGTCGATTTAAAACTCGGCTATGATTGGTGTTGGACCAAGTGTGCGAATAATAGTTCGGCCAACGTGCGAACTCATTTATTGTAGAAGGGCGAGGAACACAATGATGTTAACAAACTTTATACAGATTGTTTTTACACTAAGACTCAAGGTAGCCGCTCGCGTGCTATGACATGGCTAAGACTGGCCCAACTTTTTGTTGTTGCACACTCCTACTCTATGAAATCTTTAACATTGGTCACTTTAAACTGGGTTATGATTAGTCGCACTTGAGAGGTAGATCTCAATCTTTGAGCCATTTTAAACCACGTCGTCACTTAACATCAGGTGACTTGTAATCAAACGCTACTGCGTAAGAACTAAAATATCTAATCAGCAGGTCACCTGGTAGACCATCATGGCGTCCACCTCGCGGCCAACCTCCAGGAGGTAGAGCGGCGACTCCTGCGTCCAGATGAGGCTCGCCAGCGACGCCAAAATCGGCAGAGTGCACAGCAGGAGGTATCTGCACGGAACCAGTAGACCCATCATCAGTTTGGGAGAAACGGAACGTCAAGTGGTGTCCTTAGGAATTGATTTCAGACCGTAATAAATTATTTGATTAAAATTGTTTTACACTTTGAGTTACAATATTGAAGTTTTAGTAGGGATCTCTAATTTTTGCTAGTAATAAATATAGCCTATGTTACTCAGGGATAATGTAGCGTTCTAATGGTGAAAGGATTTTTGAAATCGGTCCAGTAGTTTTTAATTTATCCGTTCCAAACATAAAGTGTAAATATAGATGAATAGAAAAGGACCCATGACACTCCCCTGTGGAACTCCGTACGCTCATTTGAAGTAAAATTTTCTTCGAGTTTGAATTTTGAGTTGAATTAAGTTATTTCAGTTACTACAGATTTCATTCAGTCAAATATTATTTATTTGATCTATTCGGATTCCATAGGGTTTCAGTTTACTAGCTAAGATTTTAAAGTCTACATCGTCAAACGCTTGTGTCATATCACAGAACATGTTTCGTTTGGAAATATATCTACTATATCTAATGTAACCGTATTTGTATCAGATTTATTGCAATAAGCAGACGGCCCACCTTGTGGTAAGCGGCAAACTAGGGGCGTTACCAACCCTAATTTTTTTTTGTGTGTTAGGGTCTGATGTGTTCCCTGTTCTCGTTACCTGTCAGCCTAGTATCTCATCTGTCAGCCTAGTATCTCCCATGTCAGCTTAGTATCTCACATGTCAGCTTAGTATCTCACCTGTCAGCTCAGTATACCTCACCTGTCAGCCTAGTATCTCACCTGGCAGCCTAGTGCCTCACCTGGCAGCCTAGTGCCTCACCTGTGCCAGGCGCTGAAGTGTTCCCTGTTCTCGTCGAGCGCTAGAGGCCCGGTGGGCCGCAGCGCGGCGGAGGCGAGCCCGGCGGCGAGCAGCACTGCTTAGTATCTCACCTGTGCCAGGCGCTGAAGTGTTCCCTGTTCTCGTCGAGCGCTAGAGGCCCGGTGGGCGGCAGCGCGGCGGAGGCGAGCCCGGCGGCGAGCAGCACTGCTTAGTATCTCACCTGTGCCAGGCGCTGAAGTGTTCCCTGTTCTCGTCGAGCGCTAGAGGCCCGGTGGGCGGCAGCGCGGCGGAGGCGAGCCCGGCGGCGAGCAGCACTGCTTAGTATCTCACCTGTGCCAGGCGCTGAAGTGTTCCCTGTTCTCGTCGAGCGCTAGAGGCCCGGTGGGCGGCAGCGCGGCGGAGGCGAGCCCGGCGGCGAGCAGCACTGCTTAGTATCTCACCTGTGCCAGGCGCTGAAGTGTTCCCTGTTCTCGTCGAGCGCTAGAGGCCCGGTGGGCGGCAGCGCGGCGGAGGCGAGCCCGGCGGCGAGCAGCACTGCTTAGTATCTCACCTGTGCCAGGCGCTGAAGTGTTCCCTGTTCTCGTCGAGCGCTAGAGGCCCGGTGGGCGGCAGCGCGGCGGAGGCGAGCCCGGCGGCGAGCAGCACTGCTTAGTATCTCACCTGTGCCAGGCGCTGAAGTGTTCCCTGTTCTCGTCGAGCGCTAGAGGCCCGGTGGGCGGCAGCGCGGCGGAGGCGAGCCCGGCGGCGAGCAGCACTGCTTAGTATCTCACCTGTGCCAGGCGCTGAAGTGTTCCCTGTTCTCGTCGAGCGCTAGAGGCCCGGTGGGCGGCAGCGCGGCGGAGGCGAGCCCGGCGGCGAGCAGCACTGCTTAGTATCTCACCTGTGCCAGGCGCTGAAGTGTTCCCTGTTCTCGTCGAGCGCTAGAGGCCCGGTGGGCGGCAGCGCGGCGGAGGCGAGCCCGGCGGCGAGCAGCAGCCCCGCCGCGGCGGCCGCCAGCGCGGCGGCGCCCCAGGCGCGCGCGCGCCCGCCGCACGCCTCGCCCAGCGCCGCCCAGCACAGCGGCACCACGCCGCCCGACCCGGCCGCCGAGCAGAACCTTCATAAAACACTTTTAGGCCCGATTTTATAAACGTCCGTGAGTTAAATGTCATCATACCTATTTCGGTTAATTTTATTTTATTTTATTTTTACTTTTCAGGAAAACAAACAGCCTTAATTAACAAAGTTAGAATACTTGAATTGAATACAATTGGCCTTTAACAGTTTTCACAAATAGATCATATTGTCAAATTTTAGTTTCGAGTATTAAGAAGTTTGACTTTTTGAATATTGAAAAGTTAAAATTTACTGAAATTTGGCATGATGTTTAACTTACGAACGTTTATTAAACCGGCGCTTATAGCTTCACTTGTACTTGTGTGTTGTATGAACTTGTTGTTGTAATTAACTATACTCTGTCCATCTCATTAATGATTTTTTGACAGCTCGACAACTGACACGTTAGTGACGTCCTAAAGAACGCAATAATCGATATCGATAAATGTAAATTTTGATTTATTAATACAAGAGAAAAAAGAAACAAAAAAAATAAAAAAATCTTTTTTTAGAAACACGAAACGAAAATGGATTGAATTTCTATGAGAGAGAGAGAGAGAGAGAGATAGAGAGAGAGAGAGAGAGAGATAGAGAGAGAGAGAGAGATAGAGAGATAGAGAGAGAGAGAGAGAGAAAGAGAAACAAGCGCACGCCGCACGGCTTACAAATAGCAAAAAGTGTTGTTACAACTTTTGGTCTTAATTTTTTCCGTCTAGCCCCCTTTCGTAACGCGCGATAAGGAACTTCGATCCAAAACCATTAATAAAATGAACAAAGTATAGTAGCGGTTTTTTTTTTGTACGGATTTGCCATCGCTCAAAACGGTGAAGGAAAACATCGTGAGGAAACCGGCATGTCCAAGAACTGCAACATTCAAGGGCATGCGACATCTACCAACCCGCACTGGGCCCGCGTGGTAGATTACAGCCCATACTCTCTCTCTGAGAGAAGGCCAGAGTCCCAGCAGTGGGAACGTGAAAGGCTGATAATGATGATAGTAGCGGTTCAAAAACCTATGGAGCTACTGGATGTGATCCACCTGTTGACGCGGACTCACCTGGCCATCATGAAGGTCCCGTAGGTGGGCATGAAGGCTGCGATGGTCGCGAAGACCGTGTTGACGGCGAGGCACGACAGCAGCGCGCGCCGCCGCCCCAGCCGCCCGCCCAGCGAGCTCCAGCCCGCCGCGCCCAGGGAACACCCCACCAGGCTTATTAGCACTGGGAGGGGTATAGCACATTACTGCCGTGGCGAGCAACAGAGGATTTGTGATGGGCGAACGGGCTAGGCCCACATATGTAAGACCATCAAGGCCAAGTTGCAGCCAAGGCTTGTATGGTACTTTTCTCAAATAATGCGTGGATATTAAAAATATGTAGGCCGCTGCACGCATATATTTGGGCAGTGCAAGTTCGCTTTATCTCGAAGAAGTTTTTCAAAATAATGCTCATATTTTCAAGCACATTTGAGAAAAGTAGTTTTTTTTAAATAACAGCTTTTTATTTGCAAGCTAGTTTGGCATTTAAATAAAACCTTTGCTATGTGCAGATATGAGTTTACTATATAATTTATTTGATCGCTAAACACGACAGTAATGGATTTTTATACAAATTTTGCCGGCCGCTGCTCGCATATAGCCAGTGCAGCACCTTCAATTTATCTCAAAGGTTGTCAAAATAGTGCTCTTATTTCCAAGCACGTTTCAGAAGTCTTTTTATTTCTTTATTTACTACACATTTTTTTTGTTTATAAGTATGACAAAAGGCTGATTATGATGATGATATTAAAACTAACTTAAAGCAATGGACCTTTATAAATAAGAAAGAAACAATGGAGAAGAAAACTTAACCTAGTAGTGGGTACAGCAGTTTTATCTATATTCCTAGTACATATTATTATAGTTACCAAGCCAGTTCTTCTCATGCGGAAGGATACATAGTTCTATCTCAGCTGAGGGCAGTATGAAGGGTATAGCGTTGAGCTCCAGAGACGCGCCCAGTATCGCGAAAGCGCAGGCACCCAACACGCGGAGCTGGTACAAGCCGCAGCCGGCCTGGAACACACGATATCGTCATTCGTCATCAGCCGGAAGAAGTCCACTGCTGAACATAGGCCTCCCCCTTTGAAAGCCACCATGAACGGATATTAGCCATTTGCATCTAACGGCTCCCTGCGACTCTCACAACGTCGTCGGTCCACCTAATGGGACGCCTACCTACAGAACATGTTCCGGTTCGTGGTCGCCACTACGCCACACACGAGAACCTTCCTTCTCCATCGGTTATCGGTTCGTCGAGCGATCTGGCCTGCCCATTGCCACTTCAACTTGCAAATTGCAAACTATAAGCTATGTCGGTGACCTTGGTTCTTCGGCGAATTTCTTCATTCCGGATTTTATCCCGCAAAGAAACTCCAAGCATGGCTCTCAAAACGATATCATTATCATCATGCTCCAGCACGCTCGAGTTGTTATAGTCTAGGAGCTCGCTGCTCTCTATGTTGATTTTTGGGGGGCTAGTCGCTAAGTTGTTCATGCTATGTATTGTATTGTTTAATAATAGTATTGTGTTGTATAATAGTAGTATTGTATTGTACCAGTCTCAGAGCGTTCTCGTGGAACTGCTCCAGCACGCTCGAGTCGTTATAGTCTAGGAGCTCGCCGCTCTCTATGTTGATTTTTGGGGGGCTAGTCGCTAAGTTGTTCTATGTTATGTATTGTATTGTTTAATAATAGTATTGTATTGTACCAGTCTCAGAGCGTTCTCGTGGAACTGCTCCAGCACGCTCGAGTCGTTGTAGTCTAGAAGCTCGCCACTCTCGTTTTCTATGTTGATTTCTGGGGGGCTGAGCGCCATGTTGTGTACGGTCGCTATCGTCGCGGGCTCCCCGCTAGGCTCCGCAGCTGGAACTGGTGATATAGCTTTATCAATATACTAATTGTGTTATAAAGAACTTGTATGTACTTTACATTTTATTTCAGAAATTAATAATCGATTCTGATCCGTTATCCGCAGACTTGGATCGGTATGTCATGTCATAGTATGTCATATTATGACATGACATATCGATCCAAAACCGCGGATTACGGATCGATTATTAATTTAGGGTGTAAAACGTCAAACTTCAAACAAACAAGGTCAAACAGGGTCATGTTGTTATGACAATTTGCATAAATAAATAAATAAATAACTTAAAACTAGCTACGCCTGTTCCAACCTCCTTACGCCGGCAAAAGAACACTGGCATATCAACTTACTATCATGTGTGTAAGCCATCGCGTGTCCGATAGTGCCGAAGGTGCCGAGTTTGGCGGAGCTCTCCGAGTCAGAGCGGGCGCGCACGAGGCACGCGTGCTCTTCCGACATGCTGGTTGCTCACGCTACCACGCCGTGGGGGAAACATCTGGAAATTATACGTTAATTTATAATTTAGCATAAAAAATAGATAGATAGATACGGTAGCCGAGTTGGTAGTGTCCCTGCCTGCGAAGCTAACGGTCCCGGGTTCGAATCCCGGTAAGGGCAAATATATGCGTGATGAGCACGAAAATTTGTACCTGAGTCTTGGATATTTCTATCTGTATAAGTACTTATTTCTCTATATAAGTATGTATATCGTTGTCTAGTACCCATAACACAAGTTTCGAGCTTAATTTGGGGCTAGGTCAAATGTCCCCGATATTTATTATTTATTTTATTTATTAGATAAACTCTTTATTGGCACACCACAATACAAGGAAAATTAAAACTAGAACAACAATAAAACTCAATGGTAAGTGGCCCAACGGGTGGTCTTATCGCTTACAGCGATCTAAAAATTGTACAGACAGGGTAAGAATTCCAGTAGCAGTCTCAAAATATGAAAAAATGTCAGGAATAAAGGAAAATCACGCTTATTCACTGTTTCGGACACGGTGGGGATGCCTAAGCGATGATACGGTTGAAGGTTGGTGCTTAAGACGATAAAGAATATCAGAAAATCTGATGAAACACAAGCGTCAGATTTAGATCCAACATCTCATATAAGCAATTTACCAAAGGAAGTCCTCAATTTTCTCTGGAATGACTAAGTTAGAACATAAATAGACTAATAAAAATTACCGCAAAATCCAGAGTTCTATGCCTTTGACTATGTTTATTTATTTAGTACTAGTTCCCCTCGGTTTCACCCGCGTGGGCTACAGTTTATCGCGATAAAAAGTATCCTATTGTAGCTACGCTACTACAGTCCTTTCCCACGATATTTCGTTCCCATAACACCAGAAGATAAACAAATATAAAATGCAGTTTTAACAACAATACAATTTTACTACGCACAGCAATAAAAGGAATATTTCACCGTTGCATCGTCTACGTTTCCCACCATTGAAACAAAAGAATAAATACGCCGAAAAGAACAATTGCAGTTTACGACCCAATAGCTCAAAGACCAGCCGAACTTTCCTAGCGCAATAAACAAACAGGACTCTCCGATCCTAAACACCACGTGCGACGCGCCGCCTGCCGAAGCGACCCGAGTTCCTGCCGAAGTCAAACGAAGATTAGGCTAGTTGTGTATATATAACGGAACTTTTAGTAATAAATATCATTTCACTGTGAACACGCAGTACGAATCACACCACCGGCGTTTCAATAATCACACAAAAATCTCCATAACCACCACAGTACGAAGGATCCCTAAAGTGGTGACCCCGACGTGATTGTTTCGTGGTTTGTATGAACACGGCATGGAGCAACGTCTTGCTTCATCACCAAAACGACTGTGGTAATAGCAGTATGGTGACGGTGATTGACTGCGTGATCTGTTATTATCACGACTCGTAGAACGGTTGCGACGGACGTGTTGGTATTGTTGTTGATGGTTGTAGTGCTCGTTGTATTGCGGATTTTGTCTTTGTGACGACTTAAAAGCGGCAAACTCAAGAGACAATTTTCGTAATTCTTCTGCCAGGAACTGAATATCTATTTGGCCGCGAGACGTGGATGCTGATGATGTCGATACGGCCGAAACTTGCGTAATTGTATCTTCGATCATCTTGTCGGCAAGTAGAGCAAGCTCATCGAGTGCAGTCTGAGTTTTGAATGTTTCACTGATGGTGAGAACGGATCGGATATGCGCTGGTAAATGGTTAGACCACATGAGACGTAACGTGGAATCGGGAACTTTATCGCGTGCTAGACTTTTCATGCGTCGAAGTAGCTGGGACGGCTTCTGATCGCCGAGTTCCGTGTCGGACAGCAACTTCTGCAACTGACGATTGTCTGATTAAGTCAGCAAACCTATCATCGGGGCTGATTTTCTCAAACACCACCAACTCATCGTTGACATCAAAAACCGAAGACTGATCGACGGCATAACAAAATTATCAACAACTTCATACGTCCGAGCAAGCAACGTACCAACAATTCGTAGTATCGACGTACAGCAATCTTATCACGACATACTAGCGGAATTTCCCGGAACTACACGTCTTACATTCGACCATATATGCCGGAAGAATTTCGACGACTTGCATTTGACACCGTACACAACATAAGCCACCCTGGCACTCGCACGACACGCAAACTTATGTCCCAGAAGTTTTTCTGGCCATCGATGATGGTAGAAATCGGAGTCTGGTGCAAAAATTGCTTACAATGTCAAAGATCCAAAATCCAGAGACACACATCGAGCAGCATTTCAAAGTTTCCAGTGACTACTGAGAGATTTCAACACATCCACGTAGATATCGTCGGACCGCTACCCACCTCACCGCAAGGCCATCGATACCTCGTTACAATGATCGACAGAGTAACGAAATGGCCAGAAGCAATTCCCACAGAAGATATATCTGCGGAATCCGTGGCGAAGATAATCTATGAGCACTGGATTACTCGCTACGGGCTTGCGTCAGTCATCACGAGCGACAGAGGAGGACAATTCACAGGTCACCTTTTCGCCAGGCTCATGAACGCAATGGGGATCAAAATAACACACACTACGCCCTACCATCCTCAATCAAATGGAATGATAGAACGCTGGCATCGATCACTCAAAGCTGCACTAAAGACTCGCCTGTCTCAACATTCAACGTGGATAGACGAGCTTCCTACAGTCCTCATGGGATTACGTGCCGCCCCGCGCACAGACACAGGCGTCAGCGCCGCTGAACTCACCTACGGACAAACGCTACGCCTACCTAGTGATTTCTTCGTCACACCACCATCAAACGAACAAGACATGAACTACGACTACGTAACTCGACTACGAGCTACCATAAACGCAATCAAGCCATCTCATCCGACCGAATCACATGGCAACAAGCGACCAATCTTCGTGCATCAAGATTTGCAAACATGTTCGCATGTGTTTGTAAGAAACGATGCAGTTAAGAAGCCGCTGCAACCACCCTACGACGGACCATTCAAAGTCATAGATCGAAACAGCAAAACATTCATATTACAGTTACCAGAGAGAAGCTCAACTATTTCAATCGACCGACTCAAGCCTGCTTACATTTTAAACGAAAACATTTCGGACCAGCCAACTCAAGACCACGTCATCATCATACCAACGAAACAAGATAGCGTACCCCCACCGCAATTATCATCGGAACCGGCCAATAATAACGTACTGATACCAGATCAAGATACACCAGCATCACCGCAACCAATAATACGAACAACACGACTCGGCCGCCAAATCAAACTGCCGGTACGCTTTCGCTAGGGAGGGAGTCATGTAGCTACGCTACTACAGTCCTTTCCCACGATATTTCGTTCCCATAACACCAGAAGATAAACAAATATAAAATGCAGTTTTAACAACAATACAATTTTACTACGCACAGCAATAAAAGGAATATTTCACCGTTGCATCGTCTACGTTTCCCACCATTGAAACAAAAGAATAAATACGCCGAAAAGAACAATTGCAGTTTACGACCCAATAGCTCAAAGACCAGCCGAACTTTCCTAGCGCAATAAACAAACAGGACTCTCCGATCCTAAACACCACGTGCGACGCGCCGCCTGCCGAAGCGACCCGAGTTCCTGCCGAAGTCAAACGAAGATTAGGCTAGTTGTGTATATATAACGGAACTTTTAGTAATAAATATCATTTCACTGTGAACACGCAGTACGAATCACACCACCGGCGTTTCAATAATCACACAAAAATCTCCATAACCACCACAGTACGAAGGATCCCTAAACTATGTCCTTCCTTAGGGTTCAAACTATCTCCGTAGCAAATTTAATTTAGATCGGTTCAGCAGTTTAAGCGTGAAAGCGAGACAGAGTTACTTTCGCATTTATAATATTACCAAACAAACATAGCAATTTCGATAACATTGTGAGAACTCCAGCAGCTAACAAAGCATTCTTTTCATATTTCTTCTTATAAAAGTACTTTGTCATCAGTTTATTTATTATTAAAGCAATTACAAACGCACTAGGTACGTTTATGCTGGTAATACTTACGATTTTACCAAGAATTAATTGAAGTTATTGTTCCAAGTGGTGTAGAATGAAGTTTAAAACAATCACAGTCACAACACAACGAGCAGAAATAGCAGTACAAGAACTGCAAAAAAATAACTTTGCTTTAAAGTTAACGTAAGTTTCGCCAAAACACTTTAGAACCAAACTGCGAAACGAAAATAAAAACATTCAAAGCATCAATGTGCGTTTCCACTTCCATCAAATTAAAATTAATATAACGCAGGAAAATTCAGAAGCATGTCATATCTAATTGACAAAAAAAGTCTCCTTTCAGTTTTATATAGACCGAAAAAGAGATAGCATTAGTAATTCCTACTTTTGCTGTTTTTAAAACACTTTTATTAGCTTGTTTTAAATTAGTCGGTATAGCATTGTCATTGTCATCTAGTCAATCGATAAAAATAGTGATGCCCGTAAGGAGTATAAATCGATATTATCGTAAGAATTATTTGGAAAAATATAAAACATTGGTATAAAATATGCCAAATTATTATTAACGTATTATAAGATGTGTTTGACCTACGAATCAAAATTTAATGACTGCTACTTTTACTTACGTAAGAATATAAAATGTTGTATTGTAAAACCATTTAATGAGTTCATTAATTTTCAAGGTAGCTTATTCCGCATTCAAGGCTAATTTTAATACCCACAACAACTTTCGTGAGCGCGTGGGCAGATTCTTTGGTTCTTGTATAGTTAACATCGCTTGGTTTAATATAAATATAATTATATTATAAGTTTAACAAAGTTTTGTTGGTGTACAAAATAATTTGATGGCGAACTATATGTATAATACTTATACCTGATTCAAAATCAAAAGTATTTTTCATGATAATAACAAGCAGATTTTTGACGAAGTAAACAATGTTGAAAGTTTGAAACATGTAAAATTGGAATGATTTAAGTGATATTTACTACTAGAGAGAAATAATTTACGGATTATAACAATCATGCTGTCTAATTAATTGTATAGGTACTACTTAGTACCTGTACATTTTTATAATAACTTAACCGGTTACTTTAAAGTGGCATGCAAAAAATGCTAACACTGTAAGATCATGCTATATGTAAAGAAATTCTGAAAAAGTGAATGCTTTAAAAACTAATAACTGACTTACAGTTTTGAAGCATTAAGCAAGATTTGCGTCCTGTAAATAAATATCTTTTACACATCAAGCGGTGCCACACTGCTGCTGTATAATAAAAATGTATTAATACAAATTACATTGTGATTATTTATATGACTTGTGTCTTGTGCAAATTTGCAATGAATAATTTAACTGATTAGAACCTGCGGCACTGTATAATAATCATTTCATTAGATTTCAATGGCACATTATTCCCTAAAAACATTGTATAAGAATACATTTTGAGTTGATCACTTTTATCCACTTGTATAAATTGCGTTCACTGAATTAACGGGTCAATATAACACACACTGCGAAACTGATGTACTTATTGATATATGTCCACATTGGCTTTAATTCACTTTGACTTTATGATACTGTTGTTTGTAAGTTCACATTTTTAGACATTAACACTTTGCATTTAGCTTTTTATTTATTACATAGTAGTCTAAAGCAAAATGTTATAGACAGGATTTCATGAAATCTCAACCGAACCAATTTAGGGACATAAAAGAGAGAGATGTATGACGAAGATCAAGGTGAGGCACACGCGATTACTTTCCCGAGATATCTATTTTTAGCTAAAGTATGAGACTATACAAGAAATGGAAAAATGCAAATTTAAAAACAATTATGGTGTATTATTATTATTAACTGATCTATTATTTTATTAAAATTTTGATCTCAACTCATTCAACAACTTTAAATTCTTTCAAGCATTGTTATTTAATCTCATATTTTTATTTAATTGATGGTTTTTATGAGTTTTTCACTGTTATGATGTAAAATGATCATCTCAAATCATTAACATTATAATCCTTAAATTCAAATGTCGGTAAATGTCTTCAGAATCTTATCCCATGTGTATAGGGTTTACTGTATTGATCACTAGGTAGTGCGTTGCGCATTCATAAAGTTGCGTATGTTTAGCACATGCGCAACTGTTGGCTTATCAATCAAACAAACCTGACGTCTGAGTATTTCAGAACCGGAAAAAATTAAAAAAGGTGCATTGTTGTATACACATTAAAAGTTAATCTTATCGATTTCGATCGATTTCTAGAAAGGATCTTGAATCGATATTTCGACAATGTGTCTTTTTACTAGTTCGATAATTTTATTCGCTCATTGTTTTACGATCTAAGAAAAAATATTCTAGTTTTTTAGCATATTCAATCAGATGTTACTAATCCTATCTCTATCTGACCATGCTGAATGTTAAAGTCCACAACCAGAGTCAAGCAGCTAGGACTTTTTTGGCGGCAATTGAGTTGTCAACGTGAAAATTTTGTTTTTATTTCCAAAACTTGTGTTTCTTCGAGTTATAATGTGTAATATTGGTGGATTATTAACCATTATGTGTTCGTTAATGTGTACGAGTATGGGAAAATGAAATAAAGTTGTGAAAGTGACTTTTCAAGTTGCTCCAAAAAAGTCCGTGTAAAGTTTAAGTAAAGCACCACTACTTTACTTAAACACTATCCTCATCCCATCATCTCATCATCATCATCACCATCATCATTTAAACTTGATTCAACTCTCTGAGTTTGAAATCTTTTATACTTGACACTGGCAAATACACTAATCGTGTGACGCCATAACAAAACAAAAAAAAAAAAAAAAAAAAAAAAGAGTCAAGCAGCTGTGCCGCAGTGACAAGATATGTTAACATGTCGACACTGTCAATGTCACAAACACTAATTGGCGCGAAAATAAATAAAAATCTGAGCACATTGTTTTGTTTGAGGTTTTTCATTGAGAATTTATAAAAATGTGCGAGTTTCCTGTACAAAGCAAAGCAGCGAAACAATTAAAGCTAATCAGGAAATATTTGAAGCTGAAAATAATGGAAGACAACGTCTCATTCAGAAATCATGCGCAGGAAAGGCACCATGTTTACGATTTGATGAAACGCACGGTATCCCATGGGGAATCCCACTCTGCGCTCATGATTGGACCGAGAGGAAGTGGGAAGACTACTGTAAGTCTCTAAGTACTATTTTCTAACCTAGTTTTTCCCGCTCGAAAGAAAAAAAAATCATGAACGTCGAAGGAAAAAGTCCACGTAGAATCTGTGCTAAGCACCTGTCTGCGTGATGTCAACTCTGTAAGATGTAGAAATCAACATTTCTACATCCATGAATAACGATCAGCTTATTACATTTCCACTGCTGGGACTCTGGCCTTCTCTCAGAGGGAGTATTGTAGAGAGAGATTTGGGAGATATCAAGCTACCCAGAGGCGGGTTAGTATAGCAATGTCCAAAAGTGCAGAGAAAAGTCAATTCTGTAGCAAGGAAGCATTGTACGTTCGCAACCACTTGTCCAGTCTGTTTTTAAAGGAATTCACTGAAGGTGCTGACACAACGTCTTCTGGTAGTCTATTCCAGTTGTGCACCACTCTAGAAGCCAGGAAGTGGTGCGCAGTGTTTGATTTAGATTTCAATGAATCTTGGTACGGAGATAGTTTGAACCCTGAGGAAGGGCATAGGATACTTTTTATCGCGATAAACTGTAGCGGGTGAAACCGCGGGGAACAGCTTGTAAAACTATAATAGTTAGTCTAATAAAAGCTGCTAAAATATAGGCGTCTAATATATAAAAATCAATTGCTGTTGTCTAGTCCGCTAAAACTCAAGAATGGCTGGACCGATTTGGCTCATTTTGATCTTGAAATATTTTTGAATGTTCAGAAAAAGATTTAAAAGGTGCGAAAATATGAAGGAATTTTTTTAAGACAACTTTTATTGGCAACACGAAGTTTACTAGCGCACAAAATTTATATAATCGATCCTGATTCGTTATCCACAGTTTTGGATCGATATGTCATGTCATAATATGTCATTCGATTATTAATTTCGAGCATAAGTCAGCTAATAAGCTAGCTAGCTAGCTCCTCTCTGCACTTTTGGACATTGCTATAATAGGGAATATGCATCGATTTTTTTTATTTGTTTAATTCACTTATTACTTCGTTATAACATAGTAAAAAATATAAATCCTGTTAAAATCGTTCAAATGAATTTTTAAAATAATATTTAAAGTACCGATTAAATTTGACCTGTTTGAACGCCCTTATTTTTCGCGCGCTTTTGATGACGTCACATCACTCGTCCAGTACTGTTTTCTGTATGTAATGACAGCTAATATTTAAGAATTTTCAGTTTATATCGCTTTTTCGACTATGGAAAAGGCTAAAAAACCATTTTATGGACATTGTCTTGTACCAGACTGCCAAAACACTATAATAAGTACACCGGATAAAGTGTTTTATTTCTATTCCAAGTGATATGAAAATACGTAACTGTGTAAGGTTATGAGAAGAGATGAAGTGTCTCCATCATCGTATTTAATTTGTTGTGAAGATCATTTTAATGTTAGTGTATTGTATTTGGATAATTAACATGGTGTGAATTTTTTTTTACTTACTACAGGGTAGCGTTTGACCACAAGTCACGTGATGTTAAGTGACGGTGTGGTCTAAGATGGCGCCACGCTACACCTGGACTGGGAACTGGCTCTCAAGTGAGGCTGCCGGAACACACCGATAGGTGCTTGGCGACAGATTCTTAACAAGAGGGTGGTAGCTAGCCAGGCGAGTACTAGAAAATACCCTACCACCAAGCTATGGTTTCATCACGATGTTTTCCTTCACCGAAAGCTCAAGCTCATTGTAGTATTCGAACCCACGTCCTACGGATCGCAAGCCGACGTCACTACCACTGAGCCATCATCGCTATAAAACCTTGAATTGGTCAAAGTTAACTTTTGCAGACATAAATATTTTGATTATCAAGTGGAAGAAACTAACTCTGTTTACACCAAGTTTATACCAGCCTGACCTTTATCATTCCTGTCTTTTTTTTTCTTCTTTTCTCCGGAGATTTATTTTAGATTGAGAAAGATACCTATCTTATATAATATAAAATACAACATCATGAGACAACAAGAGGGAAAAGTTATGCTTCGGTTAAAACAAGGTGTTGTAGCTCATATGTGAAACATATATGTTTCAGTGCCAAAAACAAAAAATGATACCACCACAAGAGAGAATGTGTGCGATTGAAAGACAAAAAATATCGTTATTGTATAAAGCTCTCACTGAGTTTGCTGTCAGAAGTACAAATACTTTACTCCACAAACAAGTTACTATGAAGCCGGGAACAGTACTTTTCATATTGAAGGCTGTGATGATTATTAAGCAAGGCCCAGTGTATCTCACATGGATGTCTCCGAGATGAAGAAGATTGAAGCCTCTAGTAATACAGACCAAGTACACTGTGATGAAGCTGTGCAAGTAAATATTAGATCAAAGTACAAAAGTAAAGATGTTAATGTTAATTTAACTATTGAAAAGAAAAATGTACCTCTATTTCAATAATGTAGGTAATAATGTTAGTCTGTGGTTTGACAAAATAATATGCTGGATGTTTTAATAAAAAAATGAAATAATTATTCCTCAGTTTTATTTTTAGGTATGCATATTCAGTTAATAATTAAAGAAACTTGAATAACAAAATACAGATACAAATGAAACCTTAAAAATTAAAATCAAACTATGTTACCTACTGTTACATATAAAATATAACTCAGCGGACGAAAAATCTGGATTTGATGCAAAATATGCGGTCATCATAAAAGCATCTATTTTTGGCAAATTGTCCGATTGTGCTTTGACGAAACCACTTTCAGTCATTGTTCTTGATGTTTAGTACTGTCACTATATACCAAAACCGCACTAGGCAATCGAAAACACTACAGAAATCAATTTTTAAGTAATTTTTCTTCATATTAGTATGAATATCGAAGCTAGACTGCGCCGTGTGACGTCATTTTTCGAATCGACCAATGGTGAAGCGATTCGCAAATTTGAAATTCCCACGCTTATTTTGCACTTTTTGATTAAATTTTTAAGGTATTAATTACAAATTAATTAAGAAAATAATGGTTTAGGTGTAATGTCAAGGCCATAAGGTATCATGGAAAAAAAAATCAAGTAAATCTAAATCACATGCATATTCCCTATTCAACACAGCATGATATAGTCACATCAGCCTCAGGCTGCTCGCCTATTACCAAAATAAATAAATAAATAACAATAAATAAATAAATGTTCCAGCTGGTAAACTCAGTACTGCACCAGCTGGCCAAAGAAGCAGACCTGGAGAACGATGCTATAGTTGTGAAGCTGAACGGACTCATACACGGCGATGAGAAGATAGCACTCAAGTCTATTACAGCTCAGGTATAAATGTTCTTTAGAAGTATTATGTATGAAATAAAACGGTAATTTAATTCGACATATAAGAGCCAATTCAGACTAGCGTTTTATACGCGCGTATGAGCTCGTTTTTGGAAGCGCATGTAGGCGCGTATAGGCGCGCCTTTTATCACACGCTCGACTCGTACGAGCGTTGACGCGCTTCTAAGCTCGCAAATAGTAATGTTTCTTCGTCAGAATCCATGTTGATACTGACACGACACCACCGGTTCGAGCGAACACGCCGAAGTATGCCCGTTTACGCGAGTATGGTTTTTAGAAGCGCGTAATGTAGCTCGCGTATAAGCGCGTATGCTGAAACGACCGTATACGCGCAAAAAATACGCTAGTCTGAAACCGCTCTTAATGTACCATCTATTTTTTTTTTTTTACGATTTACAGGGTAGTGTTTGATCACAAGTCACCTGATGTTAAGTGACGATGTGGTCGAAGGTCGCGCCAAGCTACACCTGGACTTATTTGTCTGTCTTCCCAGACAGATAGACAAATAAACCTACCCACACTTCACAACTGTACACAATATGTACTATTTAATAAATATATTTCATTTCACTTTTTTTCATTTCATTTCAACCTTTTCTGGGATAAAAAGTAGCCTATGTGTTAATCCAGAGTATAAGCTGTCTCCATTCCAAATTTCATTCAGATCCGTTCAGTAGTTTTTGTGTGAAAGAGTAACAAACATCCATCCATACTCACAAACTTTCACGTTTATAATGGATAAAATGAAAGGAATGGCTAATAGCTGATCATGGTGGCGTTCAAAAGAGGAGGCCTGTGTTCATCAGCGGACTTCTTCCGGCTGATGGTGATGACCTGAAACCGGTTGTTAATCCTAACACTTCCAATCGCAGATGCAGTTAGAAAACGCTGTAGGCGACCGAGTATTCGGCACCTTCGCGGAAAACCTGGCTTTCCTCATCAGCTGCCTCCAGAGCGGGCGTGACCGCCGCTGCAAGAGCATGGTCTTCGTACTGGAGCAGGTGGACGTGTTCTGCAGGACGGGCCGCGCTCAGACGCTGCTCTACAACCTGTTCGACATCACGCACGGCGGGCAGGCGCCTGTGTGTGTGCTGGGTAGGTGGACATGTTCTGCAGGACTGTGTGCTGGGTAGGTGGACGTGTTCTGCAGGACTGTGTGCTTGGGTAGGTGGACGTGTTCTGCAGGACTGTGTGCTGGGTAGGTGGACGTGTTCTGCAGGACTGTGTGCTGGGTAGATGGACGTGTTCTACAGGACTATGTGTGTTGGGTAGGTGGACGTGTACTGCAGGACTGTGTATTGGGTAGGTGGACGTGTTCTGCAGGACTATGTGTGTTGGGTAGGTGGACGTGTTCTGCAGGACTGTGTGCTGGATAGGTGGACGTGTTCTGCAGAACTGTGCGCTGGGTAGGTGGACGTGTTCTGCAGGACTGTGTGCTGGGTAGGTGGACGTGTTCTGCAGGACTGTGTGCTGGGTAGGTGGACGTATTCTGCAGGACTGTGTGTTGGGTAGGTGGACGTGTTCTGCAGGACTGTGTGCTGGGTAGGTGGACGTGTTCTGCAGGACTATGTGTGTTGGGTAGGTGGACGTGTTCTGCAGGACTGTGTGCTGGATAGGTGGACGTGTTCTGCAGGACTGTGTGCTGGGTAGGTGGACGTATTCTGCAGGACTGTGTGCTGGGTAGGTGGACGTGTTCTGCAGGACTGTGTGCTGGGTAGGTGGACGTGTTCTGCAGGACTGTGTGCTGGGTAGGTGGACGTATTCTGCAGGACTGTGTGCTGGGTAGGTGGACGTGTTCTGCAGGACTGTGTGCTGGGTAGGTGGACGTGTTCTGCAGGACTGTGTGCTGGGTAGGTGGACGTGTTCTGCAGGACTGTGTGTTATGTAGGTGGACGTGTTCTGCAGGACTGTGTGCTGGGTAGGATATTTAAAGTTTATTTTATACTAGATGCGCCCCGCGGTTCCTCCGGCGTCTTCCCGTTACCCCGTAGGAACTTTCCGGAATATAAAGAAGCCTATGTGTTAATCCACAGTGTAAGCTATCTCCATTCCTAATTTCACACAAATTCGTTCAGTAGTTTTTGCGTGAAAGAGTAACAAATATCCATCCATACATCCATGCTTACAAACTTTCACGTTTATAATATTAGTAGGAAGTTTCTAATTCACTCGGAAAGGTTCCGTGTTCCGTGTTTTCCGAGAGCAAAGAGGTGTCGGAAACTTTTCCGTGATCGAACAGCTGGTGTCAAATCGAAATGTCTGTTTTCGAATTCAGATTTTGTAACGTGTCTAAAAAATTCTCGCGGTAACTTTTCCGAAATCCGTGGTCGGAAGGGTTTCCGAGTGAATTGGAATCGCACTGCTGGTAGGCTGTAGAAGCCCCTTAGAACCTCGACTGTCGTCAGTGGCGGATTTACACATTTGCCGCCCGTAGGCTATTCAAATTATTTTGCCGCCCGTACCAACCTCTGAAATTCGATATCTTAGAATTAGAAACTACAATCAAATGTTTCAAATAAGTGTTATTCCAACAAAATATAAGTACAAATAGGTAGGCAAGTAAGTATACAAGTACAACGTCCGTCTATTCCTTTCCTAGCGTCACGAGAGGAGTCTGAAGAGTGAGGAGCAGGCGCGCGACGCGGGCGCCGAGGCGTTCCCCCCGCGGGCCCCGCCACGTTCCTTTCCGACCATCCGGACGTGACGTCATCTTGAAAAGCGCCCTTTTTAAGAAATTATCTCTAAAATTAGTTAATCGACGCAACTTTTCTTTTTCAGAGCAATATAGGATGAGACTTTCCCTGTCGAGCCGTCGCTCTAATAACATCTCTCTCGAACTGAATGCCACCACGCAGCGTATGCCTTGGTGAAAGATAGGTACATGTTGAATGGTTTGTGGCTCCAAATTTGCCGCCCCTAATATGTGCCGCTCTAGGCTCCAGCCTGCTTGTAAATCCGGCACTTACTGTCGTATAACCAAGTTTCACTCCCAGGTATCACGAACCGGCTGGACGTAATGGAGCTATTAGAGAAGCGGGTCAAGTCTCGCTTCTCGCACCGACACATCCTGATGTTCCCTACCACGGACAAGCAGTCGCCTACTGAATACTACACGCAGGTTTGTCTAAATATATACAACTCAAAGGTGACTGACTGACATAGTGATCTATCAACGCACAGCCCAAACCACTGCACGGATCGGGCTGAAATTTGGCATGCAGGTAGATGTTGTGACGTAGGCATCCGCTAAGAAAGGATTTTGATTAATTCTTCCTCCAAAGGGATAAAATAGGGGATGAAAGTTTGTATAAAACTTTGTCAATTTTACACCGATCGGGCTGAGACTTTGCATGCATGAAGCTGTAGCCCACACGGGTGAAACCGCGGGGAACAGCTAGTTTTTATATAAGACTAGCTGACTCGGCGAACTTCGTAACGCCATATTTGCTATCATTTTTTTTCATACAATCCTTCTCATTACAATAAATAAAAATAAATGAATAAATATCGGGGACAATTTCACACAAATTGACCTAGCCCCAAATTAAGCTCGAAACTTGTGTTATGGGTACTAGACAACGATATACATACTTATATAGAGAAATAAATACTTATATAGATAGAAATATCCAAGACCCGGGTACAAATATTCGTGCTCATCACACATATATTTGCCCTTACCGGGATTCGAACCCAGGACCGCTAGCTTTGCAGGCATTGCAATAACAAACGTACAAAAGAAAGATTTATCTAATTTGGTGCAGTCATTCTGAATTTATGAATGTTTGTTACCATGTATCACTGTAACCACTAGACCGATTTCGATGAAATTAGGAATGGAGATAGCCTTTTAGCTCATACCCTGGATTAACACGTAGGCTTTTTATCTCGGAAAAAGGTTCCTGCGGGATAACGGGAAGACGCGGGTGAAACCGCTGGGCGCAGCTAGTATGAAATATAACAAACTACTATGATACTTACAAAGCGATGATCGCTCAGTGGTAGTGGCGTCGGCTTGCGATCCGTAGGACGTGGGTTCGAATCCTACAATGAGCTTGAGCTTTCGGTGAAGGAAAACATCGTGATGAAACCCTAGCTTGGTGGTAGGGCATTTTCTAGTGCTCGCCTGGCTAGCTACCACCCTCATGTTAAGAATCTGTCGCCAAACACCTATCGGTATGTTCCGGCAGCCTCACTTGAGAGCCAGTTCCCAGTCCAGGTGTAGCGTGGCGCCATCTTCGACCACATCGTCACTTAACATCAGGTGACTTGTGGTCAAACGCAACCCTGTAAATAGTAAAAAAAAAAAAAAACAAATACCACATAGAAAACTATAATGTTTTTCTAACAATCACCTAGGTTTTGGTACAACTGCTGAGCATGCCAGTTCTGAAGACCAGACCGGGAGGTATCAGGAAGGGTGGGAGGAGACGGTCTTCAGGTAAGAATGCAAGTGACACAGCGGAGTTGCTAATAGTCAATAGTCAATTTTTATTTATTCAATAGGGTACATTGTGATCACTTAAAACGTCAAACTTAAAACTAGCCACGCCTGTTCCAACCTCCTTACGCCGCCAAAAGAACAGGCAAGAAACGCCCGGCAGGTAATTTTTTTGGCGCGATCACATTGACAATTTTATTCTTATTACTAATTGATTGAATTGGAGCAAGTTCACTAAAAGCCCAAGCATTTTTTTGCCATTTAATAGTCAGATATTTTTTAATTAGCTTTACTAATAAGATTTCTCTTGTTTGGTTGTACACATTGGGATATGGGAACATGAATATTAATGACTTGCGGGATCACAACCAAAGCAGACCAGACCCCAAGCTAAGTTCTTATTCTACTTCTCATCGGGTAGAGTTTGACCGCACTCGTGAACGGGTGCTGCTTGTGGGGTCTGGTCTGCTTCGATTGTAATCCCGTAACTCGTTAATATTCATATTCCCATATCCCCATGTGTACAACCAAACAAGAGAAATCTTATTAGTAAAGCTAATTAAAAAATATCTGACTATTAGATGGCAAAAAAATGCTTGGGCTTTTAGTGAACTTGCTCCAATTCAATCAATTAGTAATAAGAATAAAATTGTCAATGTGATCGCGCCTAAAAATTACCTGCTGAGCGTTTCTTACCTGTTCCTTTGCCGGCGTAAGGAGGTTTAAAGTGTTGAGGTGAAAGTGATCGCTTTAAAGTGTTTTTATCCTAATGAATAAAAATCTATTAATTAGAAGTGTTTTTATCTTTTTTTTTTATTTATCAATTTTTTTTCTTCTATTTATGTATTGATTATTACAATAGGTCTACACGTAGGCCCATGTGTCAGCCTGCAAGCAGGCGTGCAAATGTCATTATTACAATTAATAAAAAATTAGAAAACATATCAAGTAACAAATCAAAATAACAAAATATACAAATCAACACAAAACAAGTCGAAGTTAAATATAAGAAAAAATCATCATCATCATTATCAGCCTTTCACATTCCCACTGCTGGGACTCTGGCCTTCTCTCAGAGAGAGTATGGGCTGTAATCTACCACGCGGGCCCAGTGCGGGTTGGTAGATGTCGCATGCCCTTGAATGATGCAGTTCTTGGGCATGCCGGTTTCCTCACGATGTTTTCCTTCACCGTTTTGAGCGATGGCAAGTCCGCACATAACTTATTAAGTCATAGGTGCGGGGCCGAAAAAAAATTTATTAATATGTAATTATAAAAATTTTAAAATTTATTTTAAAATGACTTCGATGATGTTCTCATATTTCAGTTACAGCAAACACCTCGGATCCATCTCAACCGGATATAAAGTACGCTATACCAGTGGAGGTCCTCCGCCGATGTCGGATGGACCCGGCGGAGTTCGACGCGTTGGAGCCAACTTTTGTCCAGGATTGGAACGTGCATGTTGGTGCCGTTGCCCGGGATGACAAAGTCGTCGATGCTATTGAAAAATTCTGCTACTACACCGTGAATGAGCAGACTTTTAGAAATGTACTGGTGAGTTTATGTTTTGCTTTTTGTATGTAGATTTTGCGCCCCGCGGTTTCACCCGCGTCTTCCTTTATCCTTGCAGGAACCCTTTTCCGGGATAAAAAGTAGCCTATGTGGTAATACAGGGTATAAGCTATCTCTATTCCCAGTTTCATTCAGATCCGTTCAAATTCAAATAATTTTTTTTTAATAGGATTCATTGTGCACACCTTAAAACGTCAAATTTAAAACTGGCTACGGCTGTTCCAATCTCCTTACGCCGGCAAAAGAACAGGCAAGAAACGCTCGGCAGGTCATTTTTTTGGCGCGATCACATTGACAATTTTTTTCTTATTATACTAATCGATTGAATTGGAGCAAGTTCACTAAAATCCCAAACTTTTTTGTCATCTAACGCTCGAAATTAATAATCGATCCTGATCCGTTATCCGCGGTTTTGGATCGATATGTCATGTCATAATATGTCATTTTAGTACTAATATGTCAAACCCTAGTACTAAAATGACATTTTATGTCATGACATATCGATCCGAAACCGAAACCGAACCGGATAACGGATCAAGATCGATTATTAATTTCTGGCGTTAATAGTCCGTTTTTTTTAATAAGCGTTACTAATAAGATTTATCTTGGTTGGTTGGTAGTTAATGCTTTTTTCTCAAACCTGCATGAAAATAAGAGTATTATTTTGACAACCTTCTTCGAAATAAATCGAACTTGCTGCACTGCCAAATATATGCGAGCAGCGGCCGGCAAAATTTGTATGATAATCCATATCTGTCGTGTTTAGCGGCCAAATAAATTACATAGAAAACTCATATCTGTCGTGTTAAGCGACCAAATAAATTAGATAGTAAACTCATATCTGCAGCAGTAATGTAGGTACTATTTTTGTCCAGTTCCAACTAGTCTCCAAACTGCGCATCGCCGCTCCGTTCATAAACGCGGACGATATATCGACCGCCATCGACAACACAACCGCGCCGGAGCACCCGGTCAAGTTGCTCCACTCGCTCTCCGTGCTGGAGTTGTCTCTGGTCGTCGCCATCAAACACGGCCTCGACATTTTCGATCAGCAGCCGATGAACTTCGAAATGGTGTTGCATCGGTAAGAAACATCCCACTAATATTAAAAACGTGTAAGTTTGTGAGTATGGATGGATGGATGGATGTTTGTTACTCTTTCACGCAAAAACTACTGAACGGATCTGAATGAAATTTGGAATGGAGATAGCTTATACCCTGAATTAACACTTAGGCTACTTTTTATGAGCTATAGTGGCCTAACGGTAACGCGTGCGCCTTACAAGGCGCCGACACCGAGTTCGAATCCTCTCGGCCCCGCACCTATGACGTAATAAGTTATGTGCGGATTTGCCATCGCTCAAAACGGTGAAGGAAAACATCGCGAGGAAACCGGCGTGTCCAAGAACTGCAACATTCAAGGGCATGCGACATCTACCAACCCGCACTGGGCCCGCGTGGTAGATTACAGCCCATAGTCTCTCTCTGAGAGAAGGCCAGAGTCCCAGCAGTGGGAACGTGGAAGGCTGATGATGACTATGATGACAACTTTTTATCCCGGAAAAAGGTTCCTGCGGGATAACGGGAAGGCGTGGGTGAAACCGCGGGGCGACACTGGTAAAAATCGATAAAAGAAATTACTATGTAGTACTTTTTCAGCACACTTGCTTGTAAGGTTTTTTTAACCCTCAACGCAAAAAGAGGAGTGTTAGAAGTTTGATGTTGATATCTGTCTGTGTGTGTGTGTCTGTCTGTGCCATCGTAGCTCACAAACGGATAGACCGATTTTGATTGTGTTTGTTTTGTTTGAAGGGTGATTTATTTATTAGTCGGGAGTGTCCTCAGCTATGTTTGATGAAAATGTATGCATGTGCATTGATCATTAGTATTACACACTTGTATCATAATATAACAGCTTAATTTCCTTGCAACAATTTATCAACTTGTGCAGCTTCGACTGACCGTGTCGCGTACACGCAACCAAGCGGAGACTAGCGTAAGATTCGCCTTTTCACGTTTTAGACCTCTTTTGGTTGGAACGCTTTTGAGCGTAGGACCCGATGTCTGTTTCTGGTACGCCAATGACAACGTCTATTTCTTTTACAGGTACACGAAATTCGCCAACACAAACTCGTCCACCCAAACCGTCCCCCGTCCAGTGATTCTCAAAGCGTTCGAACACCTCCAAGCGTTAGAAATCATTATGCCGGTGAAAAACTCCGACTCCATATACAATGGTGCTGAAACTACAGCCAGCAGAGTGCAGAAAGAATATAAACTGTACACTTTGGCAATCCCAGTTGAAGACATAACGGAAGCCATAAAGACTTTTAAGGCTTTGCCAACGGAAATCAGTCATTGGTACAACAGTTCTGTTGTTTAAAAAAAATACCTGGGAAGTGGGGAGATTTTTTGTACTGGCAACTTTGTGGAGAAATTACTGGCAATTTCCAAGGTGCCTGAATGAATTTACTATGAAAGTTGGTATAGGTCTACCAGGATCTGATGGCAAAAAAGGGAAAAAAGAAATTGACGCTAGCAATACTGGGGGAAATTGGAGTAAAACGTTTTGATACTTTTTTTTCCTTATAGTGGCTGATTCTGTGTGTGATACATGCAAATAAAAAAATGTATCCAATGATCAAGGATTATTTTTGAAAATCTTACTGTGGCGAATGTGGGGTTCGAAATTTAGATGAAAACTTCAATTACTCTGTCCATTAGTTTATTAATTAATTAACTATCACATGTACTGGTTTTTTATATCAGTGCAGACCGAAAAAATAATACCTACTCCCTAACGGCCGAAATTAATAATCAATCCTTATCCGTTATCCGCGGTTTTGGATCGATATGTCAAGTCATAATATGAAATTTTAGTAGTAATCTGTCAAGCCTGTTAGTACTAAAATGAAATATTATGACATGACATCGATCCAAACCCGCGGATAACGGAGCGGATCGATTATTAATTTTTGACATAAGTCAAATTACAACATTGCCTTCTTATTCTTATCTTAATATAATTAAACATTATCTGAAGACAATGATTGGTTTTTTATTTCTAGTCACCGCACAAACAATCAAAAAGTGATTAAGTTCCACTTGACCTTAGATTTATAATCACTTTTTAAAGTACTATAATATCATATTAGCTCAAAACGGTGAAGGAAAACATCGCGAGGAAACCGACATGTCCAAGAACCGCAACATTCAAGGGCATGCGACATCTACCAACCCGCACTGGGCCCGCGTGGTAGATTACGGCCCATACTTTCTCTGGGAGAAGGCCAGAGTCCCAGCAGTGGGAACGTAATAGGCTGATGATTTTAAGGAAAATAATGTTCAAACTTTTTCCTAGATTAGCTAAACAACAAACTTGACCTTTTTATAGCAAGAAAACGCTATCTAATGAAGTCGTTAAACAACTTTTAAATTACTAAACAATAAAAATAAATTCAGTGCCTATAAAGGTAATCTATCTTTGTACTACTAACTTTTGCTATATAAGCTCATGCTATGCTTAATTTGTTGTCAAACTTTTCAAATTACTTGACTACGTATAAAACAATTCCTAACCTAATCTATCCATCTTATATTAGCGTTAGCATTCAAAACATCTTTCTTATAGTCATCTTCAGTAAACCTATGCCTAAATCGGTCTTGGCTTGCATTAATTTCACCTAAAGTTTCTAGCTCTGTCGCGCTTAACTCTTTAAATTTTCTCCCTTTTAACTCTTCAGGTATCACTTGAATAGTTGCCGTGCCGCCATCTTGATTTTGACTCCCGCCATTTTTGATTTTTCTTTTTCTGAAGTTCCCGCCATCGATTTCGTCAACCATAGAGTCTAGAGCTCTGTGGAGATCGTTGGTGGGGTTGCCAGGACGTTTGTTCAGAAACCCGTTGTTTCTAAACGTTGACGGTTGGGAGTCTTCGTCGCCCAAAAAACCTTCGTTCGAAAACATTTTCAGCTTGGTGTCGTTTTTTTTTTTGTTTGCCTGAAAAAGAACATAGGGTACCTTTTATCGTGATAAATGTAGTCTACGCTGGAGAAACCACGGGTACAGCCAGTTTAGTATAATCTCCTGCTAATTAAATATATGATTACCTCGTATATCTTATCAACAACAAGGCTATGTCCGGTATTGACGCCGACACTGCCGACGTCTTCAATGCTGCTGGAGCGGTGATACGGACGCAGCGCTGACACAGCTCGAGACACCCCCACCTGTCAAAGTGACAGTAAACACCAGTGTTGCCAATGTAGTGGATTTTGCGCTAGAGCTGGTGGTTTGTGCCTGCCCTATAGTGGGCAAAAATGACGTCTTGTGGTTAGGTTAGTTCAGAAGACACGAAAAAATAGATTTTATGATCAATACATTTTTTATCAATTAATTTTCTTTATTTGAAGCGTCAGGTCGAAGAAATTATTGCATTGTTATCAGGATTACATATACATACAAAGTTTCAAGTCAAGTGTTTTACAAATCGTCCCCATTCTTACCGCTCCATGTCTAATCCTGTGTTCCGTGAGATCGGCTCCCAGTAGCTCCTCGTAAGGGTCCATCCGTATCGGCAGCACCTTGTCGATGACCCAGAGGAGGGCCATGGTCACCAGGACCGCCCACACCATCAGGCAGACGGCAGTCAGGGTCTGTACTCCGAGGAGGTACCATCCACCACCTTGGGAGATGGGAGTTTGGGTTCGTTTTAAAGACTTCAAAAAAGGATTTGCCATCGCTCAAAATCATCATCATCATCATTAGTCTGTATCAGTCCACTTCTGGACATAGGCCTCTCCCATGATACGCCACTGAGCCCGGTCTTCGGCTTTTCTCATCCAACCACTGCCAGCCACTTAGCGCAAGTCGTCGCTCCACCTTGTCGCAGGGCTTCCTACACTACGTTTGCCAAGTCGCGGTCTCCACTCAAGAACACGTCTATTTACGGTTGTCGGTTCTGCGGCTTATATGACCAGCCCACTGCCAGTTCAGCTTGCTAATTCTGTGAGCTATGTCGGTGACCCTAGTTCGCTCAAAATGGCGAAGGAAAACATCGTGAGGAAACCGGCATGTCCAAGAACCGCAACATTCAAGGGCATGCGACATCTACCGACTCGCATTGAGCCCGCGTGGTAGATTACGGCCCATAATCTCTCTGAGGGATGGTCAGAGTTCTAGCTGTGGGAACATAACTGGCTGCTGATGATGGACCTGCGTTTGACCACATCTCACCTCTTTAACTACAGCGTAGCATTTGACCACAAGTCACCTGATGTTAAGTGACGATGTGGTCGAAGGTGGCGCCACGCTACACCTGGATTGGGAACTGGTTCTCAAGTGAGGCTGCCGGAACACACCGATAGGTGCTTGGCGACAGATTCTTAACTTGAAGATGGTAGCTATAGTCAGGCGAGCACTAGAAAATGCCCTACCATCAAGCGTATGGTTTCATCACGATGTTTTCCTTCACTGAAAACTCAAGCTTACCTTTGAATAAACCAGATCTGCCGTTTGTTGTGTCCATCGGTATAGGATTGTCAGCAAACAGACCGACAGCAATCACTCCTGGAAATAAAACATCACCGACTTTGATAACTAAGCGATAATCACCGGATTTGACCACAGTAACCATATTTGACCGCGAAATACTAATGCCAAAACACACTCGTTACATAAAAACTTAAAGTACCTACAGCTATACTGCTATAGTCCTACTTCCTACTAATATTATAAACGTGAAAGTTTGTGAGTATGGATGGATGGATGTTTGTTACTCTTTCACGCAAAAACTACTGAACGGATTTGAGTAAAATTTGGAATAGAGCTTATACCCTGGATTAACACATACACTACACTACTTTTTATCCCGGAAAAAGGGTTCCTGCAGGATAACGGAAGACGCGGGTGAAACCTCGGGGTGCAACTTGTAACAATATATATATTTAGATAGATCTGTGCAATTACCGTTTTAAAACTTTTAGTTTTGTGAAATAGGGAGAGGTTAGCCCTATTTTTTGACACTAGCAACCCACAATTACCCCAGAATCCGCAAGCGCCGTGTACCGCCGACGCGCCGACCGGGTCATCGACCCGCATCTTGTCGAACAAAGGACCTGTGGCAGACGCTATCGCAGCTCCGATCATCCCTATCAGAAGGGCCTCCCAGGCGCGGTACAGGAAACAACCAGCTGTAAAGGGAATTTTATTAGAAGAAAAGAAATAATGGAAAATTCTTCTTTATTTTTTTAATCCTTTTTTTATATTAAACTCGGTTTGTGTATTTTGCCAGAAAAAAAAACAAAGTTTTGGTTATTTTTTGCTTTTGTCAGTCCAATTGCCAAAAAGTCCATTCGTAATTTAAATGTATCTAGGTTCTCTAAATCTATGAAGAAAACTAGCTTTCAACAACCTCACCCTGATGAGGTTGTTGAAAGCTAGATGTCGCATGCCCTTGACTGTTGCGGTTCTTGGACATGCCGGTTTCCTCACGATGTTTTCCTTCACCGTTTTGAGCGATGGTAAATCCGCACATAACTTATTAAGTCATAGGTGCGGGACCGAGAGGATTCGAACTCTGTGTCGGCGCGTTGTAAAGCGCACACGGTAACCGTTCGGCCACCATCGCTCAGCTTAAATAATAAGGAATGTTAAAACAAATCCTTTCCGGAAATCGTAATATGCAATGCACAAGTCTATTGTTGAGACATCCTCCAAGGAAAATTGTCTAGAAATAGATTGAGGAAAATCCGTTGAACTGGATTGCCTCCATTTACAATAGTTACCATAAGTTTGGGAGCCTTCAAGTTGAGAGTGAATAGGTATTGGCTTCGCCATTCGTTATGTGTATTCAAATTATTCGCGCGCTCTAATTTTTCGTGTCCACAATGACACATGTCATATTTTTGAGTGATAATGTTGGCAGCTTATCCTAATCCATTTTCCTTCTCCCTCACACGCACGCCTACTGATATGTGTGCGTCGCACGCGCCACCCGCGACACACGTCGTCATGTTGGCAAACGGAAGAAAAGGTCCGTTCGCACCCGCCGCGCGAGATACAGCTCGCACCGCAACCTTTCATCGAAAAATAAGTCAATAATATAAATCCGCACCCATCTGTACTTTATATGTGAATTATCTATAGTTAAAGTGTATATACGTGTTTGGGGAAGTGTCTTGTACGGATTAACATCGAAAAGTGCAAGTTTCCACGTAACCGCGTGCCGCCATTACCGGCGCCACGCAATCGCTGGCCCAAAGCAGACGGAGCCTGGAGGAAGACCGCAGTCAAGGACTCAAGGTAGGCGTGCACTACTTCCCTATCTGTCTCCCCCATATCTACCCTTCGGCTGCCAACTCGTCACCTTTAATTCGTAGTTCGCATCCGCACCGCGAAATTAGCCCTATGAAATACAGTCCACAACCGCTGGGGTTTCATAATTTATATTTTAACCCCCCGCACCGGAGTTCGAGAACTTCGGCCCATTGAGCTAGCTCAATTTACTATATCTTTCCCGCAAGCCGTTCACAAAAACGTCTACTTACAATAGGCGTGAACAGGTATCTTCTAGGCAACCATGCTCCATCATCGACCTCGTCGTCACTTACCACCAGGTGAGACTGGGGTCAAATGTTTGACTATAGTAAATTTAAAAAACCCGCCCAAGTGCGAGTTGGTCTCCCGCATCGAGGGTTCCGTACAACCTAGTTTTTTTCTGATATTAATTATGATGTGATGAGCACGAATATTATTTGTACCTGAGTTTTGGATATTTCTATCTATATAAGTATTTATTTCTCTATATAAGTATGTATATCGTTGTCTAGTACCCATAACACAAGTTTCGAGTTTAATTTGGGGCTAGGTCAATTTTTGTGCAATTGTCCCCGATATTTATATTTATTTATTATACTACATATTTACGGTTTCCAGACTTTTTCCTTTGCATGCGCTTCATGGCGTATTTCATGATTCTAGTTCAACGGGAAGTACCCTATATGTTTTGATTCCCTTGTGAAATCGCAAAATATGTGACATGAACGGTCATATCTTTTAATCGCGTTGACTTACAAGTTTGATTTTTTGACAGCTGAAAGAGACCGTAGACCCAAGTATTTGATATAATTTTCAACTTGACACCTCAACGCGTTCTTGAGAAAAAGGGTCTTGACAGACAGACAAACCAAGACATACATATAGAAAATTGCATCTTATTGCCTTTTATATTATTCAATAAGATAAATAAAAATTAATGAATGATATCATTATTTTTATTCTTACGATATTTCCTCCACTTACTCTCAACATCTACATTGTGTTCAATAATATTCTCATGTTACTAATCTCGAGGACGAAGCACGAGTATAATTAATGATTACACGAACTTACCTGTACGTGAAGTTCTATCATAATTATACGAAGTGCTTCGTCCGAAGAGATTAGTAACACCCACCCACCCTGGGCAGCCCCCAGTGAACGCGGAGGAAATATCTTATTCTTTTAACTAAATGAAGAGCTACCGACTGACGCACAGTGGAGGTAGGCTGACTTGAGCGGGGGTAAGAACTTTTTAGTGTTGCCAACTTAGGGAGTGGCAAATTTTTCTAAACTATAGTGGTGAAGTGGTGTCACGTAAGCGTTATCCTTAAGGGTTCCGTTTTTGAGGTACGGAACTCTAATAAAAAAAAAACAACCAACCAGCGACCTACCTGTTATAGAAACAAGCGAGCCCAATATGCTGTTAATTAATTCCATGACGTCAGCTCTGCCTTTATTCTTGATCAGAGTGAATCTAGAAAACAACTTATTTCATTAGTGAATCATTTCCTCTAATTATTATACATCAAACAGCTGATGACGGGTGAATGACCGCGTAGTACGCTGAACTCCATAGCGCGTGACCGCGAAAGCGTTGCATGGAGCGCGGGCGCACGGGGCGCTGACCCGTAAACACCGCTGGTCATTGACCTGCCTGCGTCACATGACTAGTTATAAAAGTGTTTCTATTGCGAGCTTCTAAAAGTCGTACATTATAATGTTTAGTTCGATTTTAAACAAGTCGCATGCTTTCGAGTGTTGAAGTTTTTGGTCAGTTTCATCATCATCAACATCATCCTTTCACGTTCCCACTGCTGGGACTCTGGCCTTCTCTCAGAGAGAGAGTATAGAGAGCTCGGTATCGGCGCGTTGTAAATCGCACGCGTTATCGTTTGACCACTAACGCTCATCCTACTAATATTATAAACGTGAAAGTTTGTAAGTATGGATGACTAATTAAAAAATATCGGACCATTAGATGACAAAAAAAAAACTTGGGATTTTAGTGAACTTGCTCCAATTCAATCAATTAGTAATAAGAATAAAATTGACAATGTGATCGCGCCAAAAAAATTACCTGCCGGGCGTTTCTTGCCTGTTCTTTTGCCGGCGTAAGGAGGTTGGAACAGGCGTAGCTAGTTTTAAGTTTGACGAGTGATCACAATGTATCCTATTAAATAAAGAAAAATTGACTTTTGACTTTTGATGGATGGATGGATGTTTATTACTCTTTCATGCAAAAACTACTGAACGGATTTGAGTAAAATTTGGAATGGAGATAGCTTATACCCTGGATAAGCTACATAGGCTACTTTTTATCCCGGAAAAAGGTTCCTGCGGGATAACAGGAAGACGCGGGTGAAACTGCAGGGCGCAGCTAGTAAGTACTATTAGGTATGTGGCTGTCCAAAGCTGTAGTTGCTACCTGCTAGGTATTCTGTGGCCCCTACTACTAATACTTACAGAAGTCCAAAGCAGCCTCCTCCGAAAGAGCCCATCATTGTCATGACGGCGGCTCTGGCAGCGTACTGCCATTTAGCACCGCTTACCTGTAAGTATCATTCATTATCAGCCTTTCACGTTCCCACTGCTGGGACTCCGACCTCCTCTCAGAGAGAGAGTATGGGCTGTAATCTACCACGCTGGCCCAGTGCGGGTTGGTAGATGTCGCATGCCCTTGAATGTTGCGGTTCTTGGACACGCCGGTTTCCTCACGATGTTTTCCTTCACCGTTTTGAGCGATGGCAAATTCGCACATAAGTATGATTATTTTTATTAATTTCCTTTAAATTCTGATCTTAGCAATAATAATTCAAACTTAGCAATGATGGCTTAGTCGTAGTGACGTCGGCTTGCGATCCGTAGGACGTGAGTTCGAATCTTACAATGAGCTTGCGCTTTCGGTGATTAAGGAAAACATCGTGATGAAACCATAGCTTGGTGGTAGGGTATTTTCTAGTACTCGGCTAGCTACCACCGTCATGTTAAGAATCTGTCGCCAAGCACCTATCGATGTGTTCCGGCACAGTCCGACAGCCTCACTTGAGAGCGCGTGCCCAGTCCAGGTGTAGCGTGGCGCCATCTTCGACCACATCGTCACTTAACATCAGGTGACTTGTAGTCAAACGCTATCCTGTAGTAAAAAAAAGGTTTTTTATCGAATCAAGCAAGTTGCTCGCTCATTACAGTTCAACCTAGAATTATTAACTTCAAAGGTTCAAAATCCTACGCGGCAACGCATGAACGCACGCACGCGTCACTATGAGACATCCAATATCAATCATCATAGGCCCTGTAATTTTTCTGGTAAGATGTGTTCCAGCACTTTCAGCAGTCTCACTTGAGAGCCAGTTCCTTGTCCAAGCGTAGCGTGGCGCCACCTTCGAACACAACGTCGTTTAACATCAAGTGTCTTGCGGTCAAACATAAAATGTAAACTAAAAAATATCGTATGATGGCTGGCACATGCATCAACTCGTCAACGGGTGCTGCTTGTGGGGTCTGGTCTGCTTTGGTTGTGATCCCGCAACTCATTAATCATGTTCCCATATCCCAATGTGTACAACCAAACAAGAGAAATCTTATTAATAAAGCTAATTAAAAAATATTGGACCATTAGATGACAAAAAAAAAGCTTGGAATTTTAGTGAACTTGCTCCAATTCAGTCAATTAGTAATAAGAATAAAATTGTCAATGTGATCGCGCTAAAAAAATTACCAGCCGGGCGTTTCTTGCCTGTTCTTTTGCCGGCGTAAGGAGGTTGGAACAGGCGTAGCTAGTTATAAGTTTGACGTTTTAAAGTGATCACAATGTATCCTATTGAATAAGTAAAAATTGACTATTGACTACAAAAAATGCAAGATACTTAAAAAACAACATACTCTTCCATAAGTACTAGCATAAATCAGTAGGTATCATTTGTCATTCAAGGTCAAAAAACACTCCTTTCAAGCCTCACATATACATAATGCATCCTAAATACACCAATTAGTCCGGCAATTTACTAAAACACTGTCGTTTGACATAAACGGCGCCATTTTGAAATTAAGCCGAGTTAACAAAATGGCCGTAATTGGACGCGCACGCTAAGCTAATTTGTTACGGTCCACGGACCATTGTGTTTAAAAAAAATCTGTTTTTTTTCTACATCTAGATGATGGAACGAGTAAATGTGGAATGGCATCAATCAATCAAACCAATTAATTATTTAATGTTGCCAGCTTGTAGGTACCTGCAGAAGGCGACCTAAATGAACCGTTTTATCTATAATTTTTTAGAATTAAGTATCAGTGTTTTTTATAATTATTTAGATATTATCTTCACACTATAGCTTGGTGGTAGAATATTTTCAGGCGAGCTTGGCTCGCTACACTCTTAAGTTATGTTTCTGTCGTCGAACACCTATCGGTGTGTCCCGGCAGCCTCACTTGAGAGCCAGTTCCCAATCCAGGTGTAGCGTGGTGCCATCTTCGACCACATCATCACTCAACATCAGGTGATGAGGTGACTTGTAGTCAAACGCAGTTTTCGCCTCTGTAATAGTCCGGAACTTGGAAACTAAAACACATTCTAATTTGAACTCGCGTGTCCTAACAACAAGGTGCACTAGTTTCTGCATAAACATTCAATGAATAATCAAATGAAAGAAGCACAGTCATTAGACTGCAAATAGCTCTCTAATTGTTTACGATTCTGTGAACGTTTTGTTTGAAGGGGCCTTGACAATGCTCCTTGAAAAGGCTTTTTAAAATATATTTGAACAGACATCAGATCGCGCGATGATCTGGTGATGTGATCCCAAGATTGCTGGATCCACCAAGCTGTGAGCCCAAGATTGCTGGGCCCACAACCCTCGTACCTTATCTTACCCCATAAGTACTCCCAGAGTTGAAGGCCAGCCATCCCCACCAGAGGACAAAGGTTCCCATCACGGCGTTGACAGGGTTTCCAAGAGGCAGCGGAGCGTTCCCTCGCGCGTATCTCCCGAGCCGAGGACCCAGCATCAAGGCTGAAGCGAAGGCTGATGATCCACCTGTAGGAAGAAGGTTTGGTTGGTTAAGATTGCGGCGGCACAAAGTGCAATAGGGTTTCCAGATCAATATAATTGTCATTTGAAGATTTGTTGAAATTTCCACTCTTTCCTTCCAAAGAAGAATGGCAGATTTCAAGGCACTGTCAACCTTGGAAACCATTACGCATTACCGTTCGGTCACCATCTCTCATTCATAACCTCACCTACCTATAAGATGTACAGGGCCGGAGCCGGCGATGTCGACCGCGCCCAGCTTGTTGAGGAAGCCGTGGGAGCCCCACACCCATCCTGCTGGGACGCAGTACACCACCGTGTTTAGGAAAGAAAACAGGCAGTACGCTTTGAAGTTACACCTGGGGAGAAATCGTATGATAATAAAAATATATAGTTTAAACAACTAAAAAAACACTTTAAAAACGCACTCAAAAATATAAAATAATAAAATTGACTTGTATTAGTTACGATATAATGGTTAATTCAAAAATTGTAGAGCGCTTTTTGGTTGTGTGTACTTTTATTTACCCAGTAAAAGAAGCGCTCCACACTTTTTGAATTAACCATTATATCGTAACTAATACAAGTCAATTTTATTATTTTATATTTTTGAGTGCGTTTTTAAAGTGTTTTTTTAGTTTTTTAAACTATATATTTTTATTTTTTTACTTTTTAGTCTTTTGTTACTAAGTTCAATCTATCGGACTCATCAAGACGATTCATATAAGCCCAAACACGAGGGGTTCACTAGTAGCCACTGCAGAGATCCCCTACCCACCTTCCGGTTGCATCATCAGACCCTCGTCACCAAGTCCAATCTATTGTACTCATCAAGACGATTCATATGAGCCCAAACACGAGGGGTTTACTAGTAGCCAGCGCAGAGATGCCCTACCCACCTTCCGGCTGCATCATCAGATCAGGTCGATGATACCAAATTATTGCATTGTCACCGAGATTACATACACATACAAAGTTTCAAGTCGATACGACAGTTAGAAGTAGATGAAAATTGACTTCTAAGATTTGATTACATTGTTAGTTAGTTAGTTAGTTAGTTAGTTACAAGTCAAGCTAATAAAAGTGTTTTAAAAAGTAATAAAAAGAAGAGAAGGCATTTAATTAGAGCTTTGAGCAATATTACATTTTTACGTAAAAATTAGAAAAATATGTATGCTCGCTTCGCTTCAGTTATTTAAAAGTGAGAATTTTGGTATTAGTTTATAACTTTTTAGCTTAGATGTTATCAAAAAGGGGCGGTTTAGGTCGAAAAATCTGCGTTTCGGACATTTGCTCTTATGTTGTATTGGTGTTTGGTGTCCAATCGGAAAAGTTTTGGCCGTTTAGACTTAAAGAGGAGTTGGTTCGAGCGAAGCGAGCGAAAACATAATGTTCTTATAAGCTTAATTTGGTACGAGGCTTAATTTTTTTTAAGAACTCGGTACAGCTAGACACCTCAACAGTCTATACTTTTGTTTCGTCGTGCTAATGTTTTTTTTTTAAAGAGTGGCAAGTTAGCATTCAGTCTGCCTGCTGCAGGGTGCATTGCCGATGCGTTGACGCGTTGTCCGTTGATTTGACGGATTAAATAATAACTGATAAAATTAAAATTATCTTCTGTTTATTATAGGTGATCTGTTTCACTCACCTCTCAGCCATAGCTCCACTCACGATCGTCGTAGCAGTGGTAGCAAACGACAGCTGGAAGAGAAACGACGCGAACATCGGCCCCATGAGCGCGTCGCCCACCGGTGGGTCCACGAGGAAGTCGCCCACGCCCACCACTGGGTTGGTCAGGGCGCCGGTGCCAAATGACATGCCGTATCCGAAGATCCAGTAGGTTAGGCCTGGGGTGATAAAATTCATTTTTATTTTTTCTTTTGGCATGTGTTATGAGATGATGTGCTTATGCTTCGACCAAAAAGATTTCATTAAACTTTTTTATAAAATCATTGATATAATTATATCTAATACTACCGTTGATATTTTATATAGGTAGCAATAGGTCAAATTTTTTCGGGATTATGATGATAAAAAGTACAAAAATGGTGTTATTCTACATGAGTAAGGGCCTTTTTATAAAGACAATGCAAAAATGTATAATTACATATTGAAAAGATAATATGTGTAAAAAAAAATGTGCAAAGTGCCTCCCTCCCCACTTTTTTAAGGTTTAATGACCTTTTCATTTATATTAGTGGCATCATAAAATTAAAAAATGCAATACCCAGTTGGTCTTTAGAAAGGCTATTATCGTTATAGCGAATTTTGTAATGTTTTTCTTATTCCCAGATTGGCATGAGGTGAGGTACCAGCGCTTAGTTAAAATGCTGTACCAATTATACGTTGGTTAATATTTTGAACGCTTTGCCGCCCGATCCCCCATGCTCACTACCCGCCCGCCCGCTCACTGCCCGTAGGCCGGTCGGACGTCCTATATACCGCTGGAAGGACGCGGTGGCTGCGGACTTGTGCGAGCTCCACACTCTGAACTGGGCTGATATCGCTCAAGATAGAGAAGAGTGGCGCTCTCTCGTTTCGGAGGCCAAGACACACTTTAGGTCGCTGAGTTATCGGAGTTAGGTGGTTAATCAAAAAGCTTTCACTTACCACCAAGTGAGATATCAGCAAGGTTCTTCATCATGATGTTTGCTTCGTTCTTGATGGACACGCAGCCTGACTCCAGCATACCAAAACCTGTAAACATTTGGAAATTAATCTATCTATATATATATATATATATATAAGACTCAAAGGTGAGTGATTGATGACTGACTGACTGCCGTTATCTATCAACGCACAGCCCAAACCACTGGACGGATCGGGCTGAAATTTGGCATGCAGGTAGATGTTATGACGTAGGCATCCCGCTAAGAAAGGATTTTGATTAATTCTACCCCCAAGGGGATAAAATAGGGGATGAAAGTTTGTATGAAACTTCGTCAATTTTAAACCGATCGGGCTGAGAATGCATGCAAAAAGCTGTAGCCCACGCGGGCGAAACTGCGAGGAACAGCTAGTGACTTAATAAGTTATGTGCGGATGTGCCATCGCTCAGTAGGTATCACCGCTCTCAGAAATTTTACTTTTATAGTTTGTACTTGACCTAAAGAGTACTAGCTGTTCCCCGCGGTTTCATCCGCGTGGGCTACAGTTTTCCTTGGGGGTAGAATAATTCAAAATCCTTTCTTAGCGGATGCCTACGTCATAACATCTACCTGCATGCCAAATTTCAGCCCGATCCGTCCAGTGGTTTGGGCTGTGCGTTGATAGATCACTATGTCAGTCAGTCATCAGTCATTTACCCTTGAGCTATATATATATAGATTGTAAATATATGATATTAACATACATACCTACAGGTCTGGCTTATCGTCAAGTCGTTTGCCGTCATCTCTTCGCTTACCTTCATTTCAATTGAGGAAAACTAACTTAATTTGTCTTTTCCTACATAAATACATATATATGTACATTTCTTTGTTTTCTTTAAAACAATGAAATTTAAAGGAAGGTCGTTTGTGCCGTCAGACAGCCCCAGAAGGGGGAGAGTGCGCAGGGAGTTAAGGGATAAATAATTTGTAGGACACAGCAGCTTAGGCTGGTGTGAGCCGCTGTTTCGGTCCGTATAACCGCACTGAGAAAAATAATCTGACTTTCCTTCTGAGTCTTACCTTCCAAGACCGATTCCTTCCTTATTTTACCTTTTCCTTCTAAATCACAATTCCTTCCCTTTTGACTCTGAAGGAAAACGGTATTTCGGAAGGTCTTTTTTCTCCGTGCGCAAGGTTGGTAGGACCATGGGAGGAGGTGGGTATCCCTGAGTGTAGGTAATGTTTTATTCGTATAAAAATCCTGTGAAAATCTTCACGGGGGTAAAACCGAAGGGAACAAATAATTTTTAATTATGTGCTTGCGCAGCATTTGTCCTTTAGTAAACTTGAGAATTTTTTTATCTGTCATTCAAATGGTTTTTTCCATAAGGTCGTTGGTGTATTTACCTTGCATTTTGCAAAAGTAAAATTCATGGGTTTATCGTTACCTACCTATTTTTTAACAAAAGCATTTTTTTTATGTGTGTTCGCGCGGATAACTTCGTCGTTTATGAACCGATTTTGATGATTCCCTTTTTGTTGGAAAGGAGATAATATCCCAAGGATGATAACATGATAAGGAAACCAGGATCTCTTGATGGCATTCCAGAGAAATCGAGAGAAACGTCACGCCTTCACGCCTAAACTACTGAACCGATTTAAATGACATTTGGTACAGAGATAGTCTAGAGCCTGAGAAGGGACATAGGCTACTTTTTATCGCGATAAACTGTAGCCCACGCGGGTGAAACCGCGGGGAACAGTAAGTCCTACTATAATATTATAAACGTGAAAGTTTGTGAGTATGGATGGATGTTTGTTTGTTACTCTTCCACGCAAAAACTACCGAACGGATCTGAATGAAATTTGAAATGGAGACAGCTTATAGTACATTCAGCGACAAAAGTAGCTGATCATTCTCGATTTTCCAAATATGTTTCAAAATTATAATTATTCTTGTTTTCTTTACATTTTACATGGTATCATTTTGACCACAACATAACACACCTGATTTTAGGTGATGATGAGGTAAAAAATTGGTGTCTAAGATGACGAGGATGATAAAAAAAAGAGCGATTGTTCAGCGACTTTTGTCGTTGACTGTACCATGGATTACCACAAAGACTACTTTTTATCCCGGTAAAAGGTTTCTGCGCGATAAAGGGAAGACGCGGGTGAAACTGCGGGGCGCAATTACTCGGAGAAAAAACGACTTTCCGAAATACCGTTTTCCTTCTGAGTCAAAAGGGACGGACTTGTGATTCAGAAGGAAAACTAAGGTAAAATAAGGAAGGAATCGGTCTTGGAAGGTAAGACTCAGAAGGAAAGTCAGAATTTTTTTCTCAGTGTAGTAACAAATAAAAAAGTAAGATATCTTCAGTTTTCAGCACCCACCTGTCTGCATGGTGAAGATGATGAATGAAGAAGTCAGGATCCAGTTGGTGTCTTCCAAGTCTATCTCGAAGTTCCCCTGAAGGTTCACCGTCGTGTTGGTCAAGTTCGGGGACCGAAGCCCTATCCGGGGCTCCAGTGTCCAGTTGGACTCCATCGTGAATGTGTTATCGGCACTTTTAGGTTTAAATTTGTGGCAGAATTGTTTGACAGTGTTTGCTGTTAGACACTTTTTAAAAGTAAAGTTTAAAAAGTTTGAAAGAAATTATGTTGATGAGCATAATTGCCATTTTTGAGATTATAAAAGTTTATTAGAAGGCGGTTTTTTTTTCACTTGATTTTTATGGTTTATTTTCTACCCAAAATATTTTTTTTTGTATAGATTTTATTTGTACACGTTAAATTGCTTAGTTTAATAGTTACTTCTGTATTAGTTATTTTCTTTTGTCACACGATTTTTAGTTGGGCTTGTGGTATCCAAGTTGTAGGATTTTGTATATGTAACAATGTTCTATGTTTCTTGATCTTGATGTTTTTTTATTTAGTCACACTTAGAAAATATAAACACGGTAAGATCCGAAAATGTTATCAACTTAATTTCATTTTTAAGAAAATGTACAAAAACTAATTTAAAAATGATGTTTTTATCACAAAAATATAGGTATTTGCGCCATCAACACCGGATGGCAAATGAAAAGTTTATTTTAGCAAACAACTCTTTTATACAGAAATCGTGAAGCGTCGCGTGATGCAGTAGAACCAAGGAAGCGTGAAACGGTAATCTTGGCTTCGATGTGGCTTTTGGCGAATGTGATGGGAAGCTATCAGACAAACAATAAATAAATAAATATCGGGGACAATTGCACACAAATTGACCTAGCCCCAAATTAAGCTCGAAGCTTGTGTTATGGGTACTAGACAACGATATATACTTATATAGAGAAATACATACTTATATAAATAGAAATATCCAAGACTCGGGTACAAATATTCGTGCTCATCACGCATATATTTGCCCTTATACTGGGATTCGAATCCGGGACCGCTAACTTCGCAGACGCAGGGGACAAAAATAAATAAATGTCTAGAATATACAAAAAAATAATAATTGGATGTGAAAGTTTGTGAGGATGGATGGATGGATGTTTGTCCCTCAATCACGCCAGAACGGCTGAACGGATCTGTATGAAATTTGGAATGGAGATAGCTTATATCCTGGATTAACACATGCTATTTTTTATCCCGGAAAAGACTCCTGCGGGATAGCAGGAAGACGCCGGTGAAACGGCGGCGTACAGTTAGTGATTATAAAACAAAGTCGGGTTGTGCGAAGTGACAGTTGTTTCCTACTTCTGTCCATCCAAAAGTTATCAGGTAGAATTTCGTTTGTTAAAAAATAAAAATAACAAAAAATAAATTTATTTATTTCTCCAATTAAAAACCGGCATATAGGTGGACATAGTATCAATGTAGCTTAGCAAAGTAAACCTGCTAACCCATAAAACTATCTAGACACAAGTGTGCCCTCTTATAGCACATCCATTCCTTCGCAACTGCGTCTCAGCCGTAAGCGGTAATGTTGTAGATTAGACAATAGTGACTATGTGTACAATTTTGTAGTTAATTTGTTTAACAAACGAACAAAATATGTTCCGCTGCTAGGTTATTGGCTGAATTTGCATTGATAAACAATTGTGCTAATTATAACGGTTGTCATTCGCTCTAGAAGTGGGTCTTCGATTTAAATTCGATTTCATGAAATATCGATGTTTTAAAGAAGTTTTATTTATTTATTTGGTAATAGGCGAGCAGCCTGAGGCTGATGTGCCTATATCATGCTGTGTTGAATTATAGCAATGTCCAAAAGTGCAGAGGAAAGTCAATTCTGTAGCGAGGAAGCATTGTTCGTTCGCAACCACTTGTCCAGTCTGCTTTTAAAGGATTTTTTTCTGATTTAATTCGGTTCATTACAAAAATCAAAGTAAAGCATATTACTAATTTATTACTGGTTGCGCCCCGCGGTTTCACCCGCGTCTTTCCGTTTCCCGCAGGAACCTTTTTCCGGGATAAAAAGTAGCCTATGTTTTAATCCAGGGTATAAGCTATCGTCATTCCAACATTAAGATCCGTGCAGTTGTTTTTGCGTGAAAGAGTAACAAACATCCATCCATCCATCCATACTCACAAACTTTCACGTTTATAATATTAGTAGGAAGATAGTAAGTAGGTACAACACGTCAAACTTAAAATTAGCTACGCTTGTTCCAACCTCCTTATGCCGGCAAAAGAACAGGCTAGAAACGCCCGGCAGATCTTTTTTGGGCGCGATCGCATTTACAATTTTATTCTTATCATCAAGTTCACTACGATCCCAAGCGTTTTTGTCTTCTTAATCTTATACCTACTTATATAGAAATCAATTGCTGTTTGTTAGTCTCGCTAAAACTCGAGAATGGCTGGACCGATTTGGATAATTTTGATCTTGAAATATTTGTGGAAGTTCAGGGAAGGTTTAAAAGGTGACTTTCATTGGCGATACGAAGTTCGCCGGGTCAGTTAGTAGTCTGACATTTTATAACAACTTTTCTAATAAGACTTTATTTTATACTAGCTGTTTCACCCGCGTCGGTTACAGCTTTATGCATGCAAAGTCTCAGCCCGATCGGTTCAAAATTGACAAAGTTTCATACAAACTATCATTCCCTATTTTACTAATTAATCAAAATCCTTTCTTAGCGGATGCCTACGTCATAACATCTACCTGAATGCCAAATTTCAGCCCGATCCGTCCAGTGGTTTGGGCTGTGCGTTGGTAGTTCACTATGTCAGTCAGTCATCAGTCGGTCACCTTTGAGTTATATATGATTTAGATGGACAAGTCATTGGATTGACTTGTGATTTTGTTTAAAAATTGTTTGTACACATTGACCTTCGAAGAAGTTGCTGACTTTATGGAGCCTAGTAGTGGGTACAGCGATTTTATGTTTGGTTCTACAAAATGTTGTGTCCTTCAAATGAGATTCATTAAAGTATTTTTTTTTTTTGTTTTTACTACTTACAGGGTAGCGTTTGACCACAAGTCACCTGATGTTAAGTGACGATGTGGTCGAAGATGGCGGCACGCTACACCTGGATTGGGAACTGGCTCTCAAGTGAGACTGCCGGAACACACCGATAGATGCTTGGTGACAGATTCTTAACATGAGGGTGGTAGCTAGCCAGGCGAGTACTAGAAAATACCCTACCACCAAGCTATGGTTTCATCACGATGTTTTCCTTCACCGAAAGCTCAAGCTCATTGTAGGATTCGAACCCACGTCCTACGGATCGCAAGCCGACGTCACTACCACTGAGCCATCATCGCTATAAGTATTTTGGAGTTGGACACGTTGAAGCACTAGTATGTGCTACATTGAATGCTAATTAACTTCTTTGTACCTATCTGTCTACAGATTAGTAGGTAATAGATTAATTTGACTATAATGAGGTGCATAATTTTAGGGTTCCGCAGGGTTGTAATCTGAAACGACGATAGCTCAGAGCCATCGCGTCTGTCTGTATATATCTGCTAACTCGTTTTTTGTTATTTCTTTCCTCCTAGGTATTAGTTACGCTTGCCCTGAGTGTCATACATAGGCAGTTCTATTATCTCTCCCCAAACGAAACCGGGACTGGTCGCTAGTGAAGATGTGATAAACGGCTTAAAATTGACAATACGTTTAAACGCTTTTGCTTATTAAAAACTTAAAAAAGCGGATTGTACACTAATTTTTAAGAGCTACGTTTTTGAGTTGTATCTGTTTTGAAATAAGGTTTTCATTTGTTTGGACTTTGGAAAAAAGCCGCCAACGTTTAAATGGACGCTTATGCGCTTATTTTGAAGATCGACGATTTTGAGTTGTATCTGTAATGTAATAAGGTTTGCATTAGTTTGGATTTTGGAAAAAAGCCGTCAACGTTTAAACGGAGTCGGCTTATTTTAATCAGCTCGCTTATGTGCTTATTTTGCAACGTCTATACGGACGCTTAAGCGCTTATTTTGAAGAGCGACGATTTTGAGTTGTATCCATATCGGCATAAGGTTTGCATTTGTTTGGACTTTGGAAAAAAGCCGTCACCGTTTTAACGGAGTCTGCTTATTTTAATAAGCCCGCTTATGCGCTTTTTTAAAACTTTTCGTTTAAACGCCCACCTCTAGGCGCTAGTATCCAACATTTTTTAAATAACACTTACATAAACTTTTTAAAATTTTAGACGGAACCTCTAAAGCAGCTATCGGGTCACACCTTACTTTATATATGCTAGACCATAAGGCCACATTGTAATAAATCGCAGTGAGACAGGTGTCTGTCTATTCTTCCAAACCAACCTATCCATATAATTTACAATTACTTAGGTACTTATCTACCGTTTACAGATTGATTATTTCTTTACAAAACAATGCATAATTCTTTGAATGAGGATTTGAATCCTACCAATATTATAAACGTGATAGTTTGTGAGTATGGATGGATGGATGTTTGTTACTCTTTCGCGCAGAACCTACTGTGCGGGTCTGAATGAAATTTGAAATGGAGATAGCTTATGCCCTGGATTAACAAAGAGGCTACTTTTTATCCCGGAAAAACGATATTTAAGACTCTTAGGATAGCAGTCGTTAGACTATTTCGGAGGCCTTTGGACGGTCTGAAAACTAGGGCTATAGCCAATAGCCTATCCGCCAAACCGTACTGAAGGCTATATACCTCTGCTTGCCTAAAGTCTACATTTTTAACTCGACGACAATGGAGCAATGTCAAAATAAATACATCTGGGTCAAGTTTCAAGTACTTTTAGCACAGAATATATTACTTTGTAGAACTTTAATCAATTTAAAAAGAAATAACACAAGTAAAAACACTTATCTAAACCTTAAAATGTAAAATAAAACTACCTATCAACAAACTACTTAATCTAATAAACCACTACCAGTGTTGGCAACGTTCCCAAAATGCTGGCCGCATTGCCGCGTTGAACGGCAATGCTTATTCGTTGCGCAAAATAACGACCAGCATTTTGGTCACGGGTAGCATCGACCAGTCGCTTTGATATATCATTATATATCGATTTTGCTCCCGGTCCCCACGGTCCAAGCGTTTCGACCCCAAAAGGCTCAAATATGTATAAGTTTTTACTGCTCTTAGTATATTGGCATATGCCCGCAGTTGCAACGCGTGTAATACTGACTTATTTCTACAAAATTGTACACTCATTTTAAAAGGGGGTTGAATTTTGCACAAAAATTCAGCTGGTGTGTACATTTTGGATTGAAGGGCAATTAATGTGTCCAGTGAAATAACAGGGCATGAAGATATTTGACATCTAATTTTGAATTTTGAAGCGATGATGGTAGTGACGTCATCTGCGGTCCGTAGGACGTGGGTTCGAATCCTAGTTAGGGTATTTTCTAGTGCTCGCTTGGGTAGCTACCAACCTCAATTTAGGTATCTGTCGCCAAGCACCTAACGGTGTGTTCCGGTAGCCTCACTTGAGACCCAGTTCCCAGTCCAGGTGTAGCGTGGCGTCACCTTCGACGGCATCATCACTAAACATTGAAAATCACGCATTTGTTGAATGTGTTTTCAGCTAAAAATTTCCATCTATCACGCAGCAATCTGGTGTTGACAACGATGACATTATTAAATATATAATACTTTATTATCATTGTACAGTCAACGACAAAAATGCCTGAACTGTAACGACTTTCTGATTACATTTATCATCACTTAGCATCAGGTGTGTTGCTGCAACATGCTATAAAGCATGGAATTTTAGTAAACTGGCTCCTATTCAAACAATCCTACTAATATTATAAACGTGAATGTTTGTGAGTATGGATGGATGGAGGGATGGAAAAATGCGCAAAAACTACTGAACGGATCAGAATGGAGATAGCTCATACCCTGGATTAACGCGGCAAAAAAGTTACCTGCCGGGCGTTCTGTTCTTTTGCTGGCGTAAGGAGTTTGGAACAGGCGTAGCTAGTTTTAAGTATGACGTATTAAAGTGATCACAACACAATGTATCCTATTGAATAAGAAACATTGACTTTTGCGTTGTGTTGTGGGCAAACGCTACCTCGTGAGTTGTAAAAAAAACTCAAATATGACTGATACAAAAAAAAACATTTAAATATCGAGTATGACGAGCTAAGTATTTTTGTCGATGACTGTACGTAATGGTTAGCGCTCGAGTGCGAAAATTGGCGCTTTTGCGGTAATGTTAAGGTCGGCTTAAACTGGATCTTGAAATTTCATGACGTCTGAACAAGTTAGCGATTGAATGTTTGAATTGAATTGAATGGAAGAGATAAAAATATTTCCTAAAAATGTCATTGAATATTGGAAAATGTGTTAATTTGCTACTTATACTAAGATTTCAATTTACTTTTAAGTACTAATATGATATTGATTAGGGTCACGTTAAAGGATACCTACTTTTTAAAATGGGTCATCTCTATGTAAATCCTGTGTATAATATCTATAACCTACCGAAACTGAAAAGTACGATAAAACTAGTGGCGCCCTGCGTCTTCCCGTTATCCCGCAGGAACCTTTTTCCGGGATAAAAAGTAGCCTATGTGTTAAACCACGGTATAAGCTATCTCCATTCCAAATTTAATTTAGATCCGTTCAGTAGTTTACGCGTGAAAGAGTAACAAACATCCATCCATCCATACTCACAAGCTTTCACGTTTATAATATAGTACTAAAATATAAATTCACCTGTCATTAAAAACCCACTATATTTTCAAAAAACATGTAGTTAAGTACCTATAGTATAATAATTCTAGGTGTTTTTGAGGACAAACCTACATATTATGAAAAAAAAATATGTCTTATTTTTACTTATATCGACGCTGGAAAGCGATACAGCTGTAAGTGACATAACCTCAAAAAATTTTTTATTACATATTTGGAATCAGAAAAAAATACTGCGTCGAATGGGACGACTCTCGTTGCGATAGGAGCATCGGAAGTTTCTGTACAGCGTTGAATTTTTTGTGACAAACGCATATTTTCAGACAGTAAAATGCTGTAAAACGCACTAAATCTACTCATTTATTTGCAAGGTACTATTACAACGTTTCATCAATCGAATATTAGAATTGCATGTCAGTTACAGCATTTATGCTGATCGAAAAATTATTCCTAATTTAGGTTACTCCGTTTGTGCGGATTGAAAGAGCAGATGAAGCTAGAATTACAACATTTAGGTGGGTTTATAAAATGGAATATATCACAGTCACAACCTTTTACTTGGTACTTTTGAGTGGTTTTAACAAACTTACATCCTTCTTTTACGAATCCTAAAACTTGGGTACACGCATTTAAAGCGTAATTTTTGTAGAGGGCACTGATTTTATTCTACCGATGGAACGTCGCAGTCGACATGCGTCAGTTCAAAATAGTGGTCGTACGTTTATAGCTCCCCAAGAGTTAAAGAATTATATTCAAATTGTACCGAATATGTGGAACATTGTAAAACTAAAAACGAAAAATTCATGTCATTAAAAGTAATTGAATATTTTGTTTAACAAAACTTAAAACATCGCTTTTCATGTTCCAAAAAGACATATGTAGCAACGCTGACAATTAATATTGGCACAGCATAGTATGATGATGATTATGTCAGCTCAACCGATTTCGGTCACGGCGACTAAACCTCTGTAAAATTGTGTTTGAGTTACCAAGCTTGGATGGCATGCTCTCACATGGCTTATGTAACCTATCTTTACAGTGAAAGCCCTTGAGCAGCAGACACTGCAAGTCAGAATACCATCACTGTAATAATAGGGTATATTTAAGGGAGGTTTTGTTCGTCATGTTAACGATCCAAATCGCGCTTTCTCTTATCTTCAAACGTGTAAACGTGACTCTGCACAAGTCGTCTCCACTCAAGTCTGCTCTCAGCACTAGACTTCCAACGAGAAGGCTGAATACTGCAGTTCCTCGTGTGCCTCTTCTGAACATACTTGAACCTCAAAATCTAGCCGCCCGATTTATACTTGTCGTCTTCAAGTTCAGAGTAGAAAATGTGCTTCGTCACTCTCTCGTTGGACATTCTAGACAGGTGTCGCACCAGCACAGCTGACGACGTATTAAATACGCCTCATACCGCCTACATTAGTACGTCGAAGCACATCGGTGTTCCTTACACGATTCGACAATCTAATACTCATTATATCACATGGACAGTTAGACACTGCAGGTATCGGTCTAGAACTCGGATGTGTCTGGAATACAAGCATCCGGTTTCCGACGCATACAACAGGTTTGGCAGAACAATCGCCATATAAAGTTTTACCTTAATAGTTAATTTAATCTCATGCGAGTGAACACTTTAGACCTTAGTTTACCAAAAGCAGCGTAAGAAGCCCCAATCCTATAATTAATTTCTGCATCCAGGTCACTTATAGCAGTTGCAGTACTTCCAAGATATTTAAATCTGTCCACATGTTTAAAGCCATTTCCACCTGTCATTAGTCACAGATGCAAGGTCTGGTGCATCCATCGTCATAACTTCAGTTTTACTTATGCTAATCTGTATACGTGAATACGTGATACCTTAAGGTCTGAGGGGACTAGTTCTTCCTTCTTCCCACATGCGCGTAAAGTACTTCCATATTACAGTATGCAACACTTCATCACCATATTTAAAAAGCTCTCCAGGAATATTGTCGATGCCTACAGCTTTTGATTAGGTTGAGCTTTAATAGCACTGACAACTTCTTGCAAACTTTATCATCTAAATAACTGTCTTGGGGATAGTCAAAGAGTGATGCCGCCGATTTACTGGTTATAAGAGAGCCATCAGTAGCTCTTAGAGGTACTTTCCCTCGTATGTGGTCCCATTTCGTTTCTGTTATTCATTTTGTGGTGCCATCTTTTACCGGTGGTCAGCTATCATTAGGGCTATCCTAATTTTTGATGCTGCTGCTCGGAACAAGGATCTTGTGCTCATTTTGAACCAAGTCCGGAGATTTTTGAGCCATGAGGTACGACTTCTTCCAGGTTTTCTCCTTCTTTGGATTTTTCCCTGAAGCTGGAGTAGCTGTTACTTTTCGTTCCTCATACTGTGACCAAGTTACTGCAGTTTACGCATTTTAATAGTGTTTAGAATTTCCACCTTGCGTAATTTTCGCAACACCTTTTCATTGGACACTATCCTATCGATGTTTTCATTATTCTTCTGTATACCCACATTTCAAATGCCTCTCAACGTTTGCACATCGTTTCTGTTAGAGTCTATGCTCCAGCTTCATAAAGAAGAACATAAAACAAGTAGCACCGTGCTAAACGCATCCTAGTAGCGAATCTTAGGGATCTATTAAAGATGAGATGATTTATTTGCAGAAATGCATTACGAGCTTGTTCTATCCGACATTTAACTTCTACGCTGTGATCACTTTGTCATTAACGATGCAGTCCAGGTATTTGCACGATTAGACTCTCTGTACCATTTGGTCCCTTACAACCAGATTTGGTGAAATAGTTTGTGTTTTTCCGACATTCATTAATTTAGTCTTCGCCCATGAACAATTATTCCTTCTTCAGCACCCTCGAGAGCTTCTGCAAATATTGCCTCCTAAATATTAAAAAAGAGCGGAGAAAATACACATCTTTGACGTATTCCACGTACGATTTGTTTTGTTAGCTCTTGATCCACTCGAACTTTGCCTTTTGTTGCCAATAAAGATTTTGAATAATGGTCAGATTTATTGAGACAGTTTCTGTATCTGAGCGTAAAAGACCCCAAGTTGGCAAAGCATATAGAGGAGAAGGAAGAATCATACAATAGTTCTAAATATCATTGGATGTTAAATAAGAAAGATAAAAGTACACTTCAAGCTAGTTTCGACATGCAAAAAGTCTTGAATACTCCTCATGGACCAGATATTACATTATAATAATTTATGACAGTAGAAAACTATTGGTTTAAAACTTCACCATTTATTTAAAACTGAAATCAAACAATAAATTTTAAGACCAGTTGGAGGACACAGATAGAGAAGATAGCGACTTTATTCAAGAAAATGAAAAATCTGTGTTATATAAGCAAATAATAATTATTCATAATAATTAATGAATAATATAGCCTATTACTTTTGGATTGACATTTCATTAGAATGTAAAGAATTCACAATTTTGCATTTACATCAGTTTATTTTTGCCTAATTTTCCCAATATAAACTCTTACTCTATTTATGTATTACTGTAGTTTATGAACATTATGTAGGTTATAGCAACAACGAGTACTAATTTAAATTTAAAAGTCAGTTACGACAGTTTTGCGGACTCAAATAATGAAGCTAAATTAACTTTTCATACATTCACCATCAACAAGTACAGCAGTTTTGCGGTTTGAACTAGAAATCGCGAATGCTGTAACCAACATAAACTCTTTTATTACGAACTTTAGGTAAAACTTTTAAGGAGTAAATAATACTTCTTTCAAAAATACACTATTGGTAAAAATATGGAATATACAGCTCGAAGAAGTACAAAGTTATGATTTTTTTTCGAAAAATTGAAAAGTTTTTTGGCTCTGGTGAACAGTTTGGGTTTTGAGGGTTACAGCAGTATCGCTTTCCAGCGTCGATATATTATTTCTACAAATTTTTCACCCCTATAGCAAAGTTGTTTGGGACAGTGACATCTTTTGGCGATTTGTAAAAGTACTCACACAATGGCATGATGATTGACGAAATAATTTTGCTACTCGATCATAGATGGCTCTGTAACACTTTTAGGCTACTCGACGACAGATGGCAATAGTAGTCTCACAAACCTGAAGGCAATTTTAACACAAGATTTATTTAAAACATGTACTGGCTAAATTTTGAATACATAGGTGGGGTTTTATCTTGTTTGCTCGTTTAGAAATTTATTTAATTTTGATGATTTTCTATGTCGTATTTATTCCCATGTTTTTTAGTGGTTTCAATTTTCCACCGTTTGGTGTACCTACTACACGTACGATCAGTAACATAAATAAGTAAAAAAATGTGCGAATAGGCGATTGTTTGAATTCTGTTATTTAAGCTTTAAAATATTATAACTACGTGCTTTTATTTTTACCTACAGAAATAATTGCGTGTTTTGCATCCTAAAAACATCACCACAAAAATTACCATAAAAGTAATGTGTTTACAAACCAACAAAATAATAAAATATTAAAAAAAAGATGAAATTCCCGCCTTTTCCTTGCCGCCACATTCAAGGATGCGTTCAATCAAAGAGACAACCAAAATGTTTTGTCATTTCTGACAATGCGTTCGGGTGCGTTTACAAGCCGTGACAAAACGCGTCGGCCGCATTCTGCCAAGGGCAAAGCGTAGAGAAATGAGTCTTTATTCTATTTTCACCACTTTACGGTAGTATTTTATTGTTATATTGCGACTATAACGTAATTAAGATCCTACCGCAATTTTGTGGGCACAGAAATGGTCACTTTCTTTTGTTTTGACGTCAATTTTCAGGAATTTTGTCAACGGCGCGCATCTTTGATCACGTTTAGTCATATTTCATTGTTGAATTTTAGTAGAGTGTCGTAAAATATTTTATATTTAGGTAGATAAAGGACTAATGCTCCATGATTGAAAATTATTAGAGCTGTTAATATTAAATGCTTAGTGTTACCACCATTAAGTGAAAACATTTTTTTATGGCACTGAATAAAGGCAGAAAGGCAAACATTTTGAAGATTTATTTTACACTTTTAAATATGAAGTTTTAAAACTATAACTGCTAACATTTCAGGAAAATAGTTAGATTATTAACACGTTGTTAATAATTAATGTAACGATATAATTTTATGGGCTTGTTTATTGGTCTTTAAAAGCTATTTTTTGTTGGTAGGATTTAATGGATTTTCCAAAATGGCGGACAGCTATGAAAATATTATGCCAAAACATTCAAACTCGTTTGTTTTAGCACAAATATAATTTTAATATGTTATTCACTTACTAAATAAAGTCTGTGGATGTAAAGTCATTATTATCATGATGTTATGAGCAAAAATGCGTCGCATTATCGCGTGGAATGCAATAAAGAAAATTTTGGCTATAGTCCAGCATATAAATTAATCCAAAGAAAAAGGTTTATCAACGTTAAAAAAGCGAATCTATGATGGTCTTCTCTCAAATCTCGTTTCTTAGGCGTATAGCCGACGAAAAAATAGGTAGGTAAGTATTTGAACTATTTTAACCCCTAACAAAATGAAAAAATAAATTTAACCAACCATAGAGCTACATGAATAAAGAAAATACCTAAACCCTCGACCCTTATTTCCAATTAGGGCATCCAAAGACAATAAAAACTTTCATTCTCAACCGAATAAACTTATCAATCGGGGTCGAGTCCCAGATTCTCACTATCCATATAAAATTTAACGCTGGCAGCATGGTCGTCTACTACTCGGACTAGCGCGCCATTTGTAGCAATAAAAAAGAAATAAAGGATTGTCCTTTGATTCCAATTTTGAATTCAATTTACGCGGGTTATGCGTCATGATTTTATTTTCATGAGTGCTGTGAGACGCTGCGGACGTTTATGTTGCTTGGTAATTAGGATACGTCTAGGACTGTCCCATAATTTAGGTCAGATTTAGTTTTTTAAGAAACTTTTTCCCCACGTTGGGAGAATTTTATGTGTACTTAGTTTTTATTTCATCAAATATTATTTTTACACTTCTAATACCTAACTGCACATTTTTTACCATTATATTGCAAATGAGATGATATTTTATTTTTACATTGCGAGAAAAATATAGGGTTTTCTATACTGAAACATTGGAAAAGTATCGTGGTTTTAAGTACGTATTATATCATACTATTATAATAGTAAGTAATAGTAAAATATCTAGGTTACATATCAACTTTTTCTACTATTATACTTATCCCATTTTTTCCAAATCTGGCAATCGCACATCTGCGAGCGTCGCTCGTGAAAGATTTGAATAATAAATGAACCGGAACTTATTATGTTGGTAAGTTGGTAGCATTGTTAGAAAGAGACACGTGACTGAACAAGCGAGTTATTGATGATTCTCTGATAAGATAGTTAATAATGTAGACTAATAGATATTTATACCTACATATTACTATAGACAAGATTACAGTTCTTATACGCGACGTAAAATGGCATATTCATGAAATGTATATCAAAATACTCAACAAAAATTATAAAAAAAAAACCAGCTAAGTGTGATTCCGAATAAATGTCCATTGACAGACAGACAGACGGACAAACAACAAAGTGATTCCATAAAGGTTCCATTTTTACGTTTAATGTAGGTATAGAACCCTAAAAAACGGTTTGAAGGAAACTTCTGGTTTTTCAAAATCTTTGCCTATACGAGCGAAGCCGTGCCGGTAGCTAGTGATATACAGGTAGTAAGATATTCTGCGCTCACAGCCATCTTCGCCCGAAATAAAAATTTCATCAAATCCCACCAACGGAATAAAGGTCTGCTACATCCCTGAAACTACTGATACCTCCCTCTTAATAGGGGTGGGAAAGGTGATTGAAAATCTGACGATGATATCGATGAAATCGATTCTGAAAAAATACTTTTACTTAGCCGTCAAGTTGGTAGACGATTAATTTGTGTCAATGAAGTTACTAGAGATATTTAAAAATTGCACGGTGCTTACTTGCTTTGCAGGTAAGAATATGGCAAAAAATAACTCCGATGGCTCAGCGACCCAAAGTGTTTTGGCCTCCGAAACGAGAGAGCGCAACTCTTCTCTATCTTGAATGATGCTGACCTACGCGAACTCTAGACTCTGAACTGGGCTGAGAGCAAAAAATGGAACATTTAAAATAAATATTGGGAGTTAGTTTGAGGTAAATAGTAACACAAAAAAGTAGTACCGCGCAATAACAATCTGTCTCAAGACAAAGGATTGTGATGATTTCAAATTCATTCTCGATTTAATGATTTTACCTATTACAACGAACTCCAAATAAAATTATTACCTGTGTGAAAAATTCGTTATTAATATTTCACATACAATTTATTTTACTTTTTTGTGTTTGAACGTACCTAATCCTGAGTTGTTCGGTACATTAGGAAAATCATTTGGGTTCTATTTCTACTGTTTTTATAAGATCTTTATGTTATCTTAAAAAAGGTGATAGAAAATGCACCAATCGAAGTTGTAGACAAATATATCGATAAGTTTTCAAGAATTACTCAAACAGCTATCGATATTTTCCACCAAGATTCAAAATCATCGACATAATTTATCGACATCTCTCCCAGTCCCATCTCCCATCCCTATCCTACCCTCTTACTTTTTAATCCGGGTAAAGTCGTAAACACCGGCCGGCGAGTATAACGGATATACCGGCGCAATCATCCGGCAATCTACACTATTTTTTCCGGTTAAAATGTAGCATTGCCCTCTGGGGGCACCCTGGGCCTCTGATGTATGTTTTATTTGGCAAGGGTCGAGGTAAAAGAGGTACAGTCCTATAAGGTTTTGTTTTGGACTTGGGCAAAGTGTAAGTAGGTTGGTATACCTACATAGTTTTTTTTCATCTTACACGGAAGAGTGAGACCGCAAGACACTTTTTTTTTGTTTTGTAATGGCGTCACTCGATTAGTGTTTTTGCCAATGTCAATTATAAAATATTTCCAACTCAATCAAGTTTAAATGATGATGATGACGATGGGATGAGGATAGTGTTTAAGTAAAGTCCACACTTTACTTAAACTTTACACGGACTTTTTTGGAGCAACTAGAAAAGTCACTTCTACAACTTTATTTCAATTTCCCCAATTATCTAACTAATATCAAAGCCACCCTAATAAGTATTTATCATGCAACACTAAATTTGTTTGTTCAAACGTTATAGGTTCATCTTCGGCCTCGTCATCACTTACCATCAGGTGAGACTGGGGTCAAATGCTTACCTATCTCATATATAAAAAAAAAAATTATCATGTGGTATATTGCAACCGCTTTAAAAAAAAACTACAAAATACTGCAATGAAAAGGAATTCTCTCCGTCGTCATAAACACTGCTTCTATTTTGTGTAAAACCTTTCTAATAGATATATTTTAGTACCGGGCGTGAAGAAAGACATCATTTGTCACGTACCCCAATTACAATACTCTAAGACAAGATTATTTACACTTTAAAATGGTCACCGAAACCAATCATTTGCTACTGGTAGCAAAATAAACAACATAACCACAGCGGGGCATCCGCTATTATTACAAAAATATAAAAACCTTTTTGGATTCAAACCTTCGTAGCTTTGAACGCAACTTTTTTCTTCTCAGCCAGTCACTATTACACGAAACGTCAATATATTTGCCGCGTTTTTGTGTTTTTTTTGTAAAACGGCATTGTTTTGGTCTGTTTGTTACATTATGCCTGAGGCTGTATAGAAATAGAAAGAAGGTTAGGAGAAATTGTAACAATTTTTTTCGGTGCCCACGGCTGAGTCAAAATAGAGTCATAAACGTTATGGTTTTAGTAGAAATGTATCATTACTATGTTACCACGCAGTAAATCATAGTTTCTTAATCGATGGTTTTTTTTAACGTAGCTGTAAAGATTGAAAACTAGACTTACTTATTTTTCTTTGCAAGCTTATTTATAAGCTTATCTACTGGGCGTAAAAAATAAAATATGATTCTAAAAGCTAAGTCATGTGTCATGTGTGTGTATAATAATTATGTACTTATTATGTGTGTATAATATTTAATATCTACCTATGTTAATAATATTTCCGGCATTCCTGTAGAAACTGTAACGACTTTTCCGTATCCTACTAATATGCGAAAGCTTGTGTGTGTGTGAATGTTTGTTACCACGTATCACCGTAATTACAGAACAGAATTAGATGAAATTTGGAATGGAGGTAGCTTATACCCTGGATTAGCACTTAGGCTTTTTATCCCGGAAAAAGGTTCCTGCGGGATAACTTGAAGACGCGGGTGAAACCGCGGGCACAACTTGACTTTTTTTTATAAGTACCCATTATGTCTAATTTCCAAAATACTATTATACTTATCTGTGCTCAAAAAAAGCAACTTTTCGATTTCTATCCACATTTCGCTCATAACCAAGTAGATTTACGAAAACCTGTGAATTAAGTTTTCATTTAAACAGTACAAAAGTACCAACCTGGCGAACGGAAAATGTAGACGGCAACAAATTACCGAGCCATTTATTGGCGGGAACATTTTCCCGCCAAATGAGCGTCATTTAAGCCCGGTCCGGGACTCACGCGCGGATAAACAGCTATCATTGTCGGAGCGTTGGCAGCGCCGCGCGCGCGTTGTTTTATGATAAAGCTATTAAAATGTTCGCTGCAGCTTTGGAACTGGGTAGTAGAACGTAAAGTTGTACGTTTCGATTGGGCGTAAAATTGCGCCTCACTTTTACGCCAACGTCATAGGCGAACAGTCGATTGTAAAGGACGGGACAAATATTTGTTTTTTGTATTTCTGCAAGTTTTTTTTACTTCTCTCAGGGTAGCGTTTAACTACAAGTTACTTGATGTTAAGTGACGATGTGGTTGAACACCTGATTGGGAACTGGCTCTCATGTGAGGCTTTCGGAACAACTGAAGGATCTGTCCTTTCATTTTTTTCTTTTTACATAGATTTATTTTGGGTTCTTCATTTGGTCTTTGTCTGGGTGTAGGTAGACATTTCCACAGGACTTTTCTCGGAAAATAAAATGTACTAGTCTAAGTACGTAGTAAGTGTTCTAGTCTACACTCAGCTCGCGTAAAAATTTCATCAGAATCGGTTTATGCTGTTTTGGAGTCCAAAGGAAACATACACAATATATTCACCCATCAACTTTAATATACATTATGAATAGTATATTTTTAGATAAGACATATTCAAAATTTCATCGGAAGTAATTTTGGATATCTGTACGTCGCAATGATTTATTTTAAAACTTACCTTTACAAAGTCTAAAACCTATCGATCCAAGTTACATAGTACATCTCCGACCCTCGCTGCACGCTGAATAAAAGCGGGAAAATTACTTTACCACGCCGCACATCCAAAACGACCCAACCACCACCTATTTCCATCCCTCTCTCCCCTCAAGTTTTCCAACGTGCCCTCTCTCTCACACCCACAGCGGAAAACAAAGCGAGGTAAGCTTTTCTTCGAAACAAATTTACGGATCGCCCTTGCCTGCCATGATGGCCGATTATACAACAGAATACGGTCCAAAACTCCCCGTCCACATTTCCAGCGACAACGCCCGGAAAACGGCCACGGACTTCCCGAACGGAATGCTGGAACGAAACGGGCTTTTATCTACGTTCCACCATTGGTTGTTTCAAAAAAACTACGGAGCTCCTGATTGGCTGAAACAAATTGCTCGTGGCGCGTTCTTTATTACACTGTTTTTGAAAAGTCGTAAGTGTGTTTTCTTTTTCATAGTGAAATGTCGTAAGTCTGACCAATTATAAAGGCGTACGGACGTTTTGGTTTTAGGGATGAGGTGTTCATACGCGGAGAGTTGGGATGTGTATGAAACTGCAGTATTAGAACAATTATACGAGTTTTTCCCTTTTTCCATAGAGTTTCAACTGGTAGAGTTGACAAGCTACGTTTAAAACTTTTTTTTATGTCATGTTGACAATTCAATTGCCGCCAGGCAATTGAATTGTCAACATGAACATTTTATTTTTCTTTCGCAAACTTGGGATTCTTCGGATGATGTGTGTATTAGTACCTAGATTATAAACCTTAACACAAAAGGGAATATCCTGTTTGACCACATATGTACCTAGCTGCAGGGTGGTAAACAAAACTCAGAAGCTCAAAATTCTTTATTTAATAGGATACATAATAATGATCACTTTAATATGTCAAACTTAAGACTAGCTATGCCTGTTCCAACCTCCTTACAAAGGCCGGCAAAAGAACAGGCCCAGCAAGTAATTTTTTGGGCGCGATCGCATTTACAATTTAACTAAGTAATTGTTGATTGAATTGGAGCAAGTTCACGACAATCCCAAGCTTTTTGTCATCTAGTATTCAAGTTGACAACTAGATTGCCGCCAAAAAGTGTTACTACAGAGACAAAACTGTGAGAGTACGCTGCTTGACCAAAAACAAAATAGCAGCGCTGCATGTGTCCAGCATCTATTCTTAGAAGAAAAACCCCAAACACGCCAAATATTATGACATTATTTGTAAACCTTTTTGCCCAAATCCAAAGGTCAGAACAATGACTACTTTCAACACGATAATAAATACAAGCATTATCCACACTTGGACAAAAGGCGGGCGAAACGAATCATCGCTACTGGCATTATGGTGAACCGCCACAGCGGGAGTGGAAAAAAAAACAATTCGTTTGGTCAAGTTGGTAGCAATGTTTTCTTTTTCTTTTGTTTCATAAAAGTATTCTGTATGATGTCTAACACTTATTATGCCATAACTTTGGTATAAATTACACATAAGAATTTTGCTGCAATGTCTAGTATTGAATTATTTAAGAGCTAAAACAAAATAAGGTTGACCTATCGACAAAATTAGACTATTCTGTAAAAATTAACAAGTATCTCTAGATACATGCATTGTCAAATATAAAAATTTATACGCGTCGACTTGCGAACCGCCTCTTTTCATTTTTTGGATACACAAAACACATTTCAGTCGATTTTTATACATTTAAATACCTACTAAGTGAGTAGTAACATAGATCCATAGATAGATCCGCGTAGTATATGTGATACTATAGATACAGGAAACCCTAGTAAGGGGCAGAGCTATATGTGACAATGTGTGGGCGTTATTTATTCATTTAATCAATTTTGAGCTGGATTGTGACACAAAAAATAAACAATAGGAATATCGAGCGTACCGATTTTAACTTTTCGGCGTTTCCTTTCAGTTTTTCATAATTTTCTATTGAAAAAACTAATTCAAACTGGTCTAACTTTTTTCGAGACTAAACAAACAGCAATTGATTTTTAAATATGTATAAAAAGAAGAACGAAATCTAAGAAGAAGAAAGAAAGAAGCAAAAGATTTTATGAATTATCTTTGTTTTTCATCTTTCAATAATGTCGTGTCTACCCCGTCTAAGGCGATTGTTGCGGGCGTCGGTTCTGAGGCTATTTTTCACTTCGTATATCTTCATCGTAGCGCTAAATAATAGAGACTACGTCGACTGCGATGGACGGTTAGTGATGTGCGGTGGCGGGACCGACGGTCGTTGCTAACGGTCTTGATCTTGTTTTATCAAGAATAGGTTTTGATTACCTTGTAAAATCGCATGAAGCTGAAAGAGACCGCAGGGCTTGGTATCCTATTCTTGGTATACCATTAATATTATAAACGTGAAAGTTTGTTAGTATGGATGAATGGATGGATGGATGTTTGTTTCTCTTTCACGCAAAAACTACAGAACGGATCTGTATGAAATTTTGAATGGAGATAGCTTATACCCTGCATTAACACATAGGCTACTTTCTATCCCGGAAAATGGTTCCTGTAATAATTAAATACCGACGGGTGAATAATCGCGACTCGCGAATTCTGATACCCTGATGGGGCCTAGCCAAGCTGCACATTTTTCTTTTTCTACTTACAATCGTTACCGCCTTTTGACGTTTCAATTGAGCTTGTCATTATGCATCTTGGCTACCATTCTGTATGGGAGGATGTAGCAATCGTTACTGTAGACATTTGTTCTGACCACGTGACTTAACGTTGAAATATATATTCATATTCATATTCATATTCAATCGTTTATTGCATTCATATGTTAGTATACAAGAGATCTTAGTGGTTAAGATTAGCGAACATATGGACCCGAATAGGGTATAGCAATGTAGGAACGGACCGATCCATTCTGATCATTTCGAGAAGTCGTCGTTGAGGAATTCATCTAGGCTGTAGTAGCATTTGTCGATTAAAAACGTTTTTAAGTTATTTAAAAATACGTGATTTTTTTCTTCGGATTTTAATTCGTCGGGTAGTTTATTAAATATTTTTATAGACATTATGTTTGGTCCGGAACTGTGTAATTTTAATTTTGACGGTGGTAATTCTATTCTTCTGGTTATTCTATATCATTCCCATAGATTATTTTGTTTTCTATTAGCGTTAACGATTTCAGAATGCATCTTGTCTACTGATGCTTATCCGCCTACGAGTTGAGGCCATTAAGGACTTAGGGTTTATTATTCGCCTGAAAAACAGGACTGGCTGTCCTTATTGTCCCATCCCTATTACGACACAAGATATTCATGAAGTTTATTTTTCATTAACCGACGCTCAGCCGCTATAATTGCGTTCGGGTTTACGAAAAAAATGCGCAATGAATATTCTGCTCGACCATTTTATAAATGAGGTTTTATACTTATAGCTGGTGGACGGGATTTGAAACGATAGCTAAGTAGGTATTAGGTTAGACAGTGCTTAGAATATATTGAAGACTAGCTGACCCGGCGAACTTCGTATCGCCAATAAAAGTCACATTTTAAACCTTCCCTGAACTTTCACAAATATTTCAAGATCAAAATTATCCAAATCGGTCTAGCCGTTTTCGAGTTTTAGCGAGACTAACGAACAGCAATTGATTTTTATATAAGAGAAGATTAGGGTCTGAGGACCTATCCATGTGGCTTTAAACGTAAATTCTATTCTATTCTATATGGTTTCTTTTACTACAATCACTAACGCAAGCGAAGGCTAACAAAAAAGGTTAGTTGGTAACCAAGATGAAACGATAATAAAAGTAAGTTCGCCGAACATTCACTAAAAATTAAAAAAAAACAACCTTTAGTCTATGCGTGGTGAGCGTTTGTGAGTAAAAAAATAAAGTTCTACGGGGGCTTTTTTGGCAGCATTTGAACTGTCAACGTGAAAATTTTGTTCTTATTTCCAAAACTTGTGTTTCTTCGAGTGATGTGTATTATTGGTGGATTATTAACCATTACGTGTTTGTTAACGTGTACGAGTGTGGGAAATTGAAATTAAGTTGTGAAAGTGACTTTTCTACGTGCTCTAAAGAAGTCCGTGTAAAGTTTAAGTAAAGCGCTACTAATTTACTTAAACACTATCCTCATCCCATCATCTTATCATCATCATCATCATTAATATTTGATTCTACTCTCTGAGTTTGAAAAAACTATATATTTTGATTTGTACGGGAGTTATTTATTTAATTTGTTGCTCTGTCCCGGAACATTCCCAAGTGTTGGCCACCCCGTCCATGCCGAATTGACTCACCCTTATTCTCTTAACATTTATTAGTCAGTTACCCGACTCTCTATTACAGATATTCATCTTACACCGTATTATGAGAAAAGATATTTGCTTCGCGACAAATTGGAACTGTAGTGTTGGCCATTCGGCCTCCGACTTCGTTCGGCTTCAGTTTTCGGCACAAAATGTATAATAATATGAAATATAATATTTGTACATCGGAAACGGTAGAATATTTGAAACTGTACTCACTATACAAGCACAATATTCTTACAAATAAATATATATATTTTTTTATTAATAAACCAAATTGTGATGTAAATTGAGCCATTAACACCGACTACAATTACAAATTATTGCCTCACAAGAGATTGTAATAACAATTTGTAATCAGATTCCATCCTCAAGTTAAGAATCTGTCGCCAAGCACCTATCGCTCCGGCAGCCCCAGTTAAGAGCCAGTTCTCAATACAGGTGCAGCGTGACGCCACCTTCGACCACACCGCTACATAGGATCAGGTGACTTGTTGTTCAATTACTACCCTGTAACGAGTAAAACAAAAAAAGGGTAAGTTACTTCAAACGGCGGATAAGAACGAGCCGAGAAATCGAAGAACTGGTTGCTGAGCCGAATGTCATCGGCGAGATAATAGCGCACAAATTTCGCTGGCATGGCCAGTTTGGCAGAATGGGAGAGGACCGTGCGGTGGACGCCCTATCGGCCGTCCCAGGTATCGCTGGAAAAATGAAGTCACAAAGGATTTGCGCCCACTCCAGGTGGAGGAATGGTAGGAGGTGGCGCAGGACAGAGCGAAGAGGCGTCATATGAGCCGTTGCGCCATCTCAGTTAATAAGTTAGGTTACTTCAGACATAAAACTACTGCGTAGCCGAAGATTTTAGAATTCGGTTATCGGCTTTTTCTGTAGATACCGAAGCATCTCCCAGCACTATCTCGAAGAAGTTTTGCTGATCTATTTGATTATTTTTATGCCCTCATTCACTGTTTTGCTGTTAAGATATTAGTTTTATTATCTTCGCTTTGTTTTTTGGCACAGATCTTGTTACGACAACTTGCTAATTAAGTGTTCTTCATAATATTTTCGTAGGTTCGAGTTATAACATTCTCCAGTGTCATAAATCTACCCCGACTAGTTCATATGAACTTCTTTTATTTATCACAGCGTTTTTACGTGTATGTATGAAAAGTCTATATTTCTTTGGCACGGCCCGTAGCCTAAATGGCTTGACGGATTTTAACATAGGATGGAGTGACATAGGGTACTATATTTTGGTGCAGTCGAGATTTTTTGCTCCTTAAGTAATGCATAGAAATCTTGTTTCTCTAAGAAGTCGTGACTATTTTATAATTTTGTCTACAAGTTACAGGGCATCGTTTGATCAAGTCTGTGGCACTTGGATTAGGAACTGGCTCTCAAGTGGGGCTGCCGGAACACACCGTTGTGTAGACCGGAGATAGGTGCTTGGCGACAGATCCATAACTTATTTGTAAAAAAACAAGTCGTAGAAAATGAGGTAACTGGCTGTTTTATCAGCTTACTCTGGCTAAATGGTTTGATTATATTAATGCGAAATTCTTTAATTGGCCTTACAATGTAAAATATTCTATAAGCAATATAATTGTATTACGCTGTTGAGTTTCTTAATAAATAAATAAATAAATATGTGATTGTGCGGGCCTTATTATTATTATTATATCTATATTGCACTCGTGCGAAGCCGGGGGGGGGTCGCTAGTTTGTGATAAATATATTGTTCCCATTTATTTTATTATCATGGTCACCGTACCAACGTCTAGCAGTATTTCTTATTCCACGCTTATCATTTATTACTCTTTTATCTATATGAGAATATATGGAGGACATATTTCTTATTGCCGAATTATTATACGGACTTTTTTTGGAAATATGTGTTTGAGGTTACGTCAGAAAATTAAAATTACTTATGTTTTTTTTTGCCTTCACACGATTGTATTGCCAGTGTCAAGATTTAGATATTTGCTATAGCTAACTTATAATGGGTAATTATTTATTACTCAAAGAAACACAAGATTTGGAAATAAAAACAAAATTTTCATGTTGATAGTTCAATTGCCGCCAAAAAAGTCTTTCGTTTGGTTTCTTTTTTTTATGGCGTCACTCGATTAGTGTATTTGCCAGTGTCAAGTATTAAAATATGTTTCTAACTTAAAGAGTGAATCAAGTTTAAATGATGAGATGATGGTATGAGGATAGTGTTTAAGTAAAGTAGTAGCACTTTGCTTAAACTTTACAAGGACTTTTTTGAAGCAACTAGAAAAGTCACTTTCACAATTTTGTTTCAATTTCCCACACTCGTACACATTAACGAACACATACTGGTTAATAATCCACTAATATCACACATTAACACTCGAAGAAACACAAGTTTTGGAAATAAAAACAAAATTTACATGTTGACAGCTCAATTGCCGCCAAAAAAGTATAAAAAAAGTTTTTCGTCGGATAGTAAGTTGAGTTTTCCTCTCCATTTCTCCAAGGCAGCAAGCTTTCCTCACATTCAGCCAGTCTCCATGTCACCTCACAGACTAAATTGTCCAATAAACCGCGCTGGTTTTATTAGTGGACGTTAATTACGGCGGCGCATTATCGGGACACGCTTCAATGAGCGCCGGTGATGTATGGCGCGCTTATTGCTCGCCGCGCCGTGTAGGGGTGTGCTCACATCTACAGAAATTGAGCGTTGTTTTTGTCTAAATGTGGCATAAATATAACAGTTAGACATAAGCTCTCGTGGACTTTTTTGTAGATCTTAATGAGACCTACAAACCCGCAATACATTATTTTGTTCTATTGTCAATAGTTTTTGCAGCGCACGCAAAAATAGGTTTTCGATTTCACACCTTGGGTTATAAAATAGTTATTTTCTTACGGATTCCTCATTTTTTTGAAAATATTATATAGCCTATGTCCGCCGGAGATAGTGTAGCTTTACAACAGTGAAAGAATTTTTCAAATCGGTTCAGTAGTTTCGGAGCCTATTCGATGCAAACAAACAACCAAATCATTCCTCTTTATAATATTAGTACAGCTAACTCAAAGGTGACTTTCGTAGTGATCTATCAACGCACAGCCCAAACCACTAGACGGATCGGGCTGAAATTTGGCATGCAGGTAGATGTTATGACGTAGGCATCCGCTAAGAAAGGATTTTGATCAATTCTACCCCCAAGGAAAACTGTAGCCCACGCGGGTGAAACCGCGGGGAACAGCTAGTTTAGAAATAAAAGCACAAATTAAATGTATATAATGTAATAACTTTTTATTTCTTTTATATTTAACTACAACGTAATTATATACAATGCTTATGATCTAACGATATTTTATATATTTCTTTAATAACTACCTAAGATTTATGAACACTAAAATTAGTTTTACACAAAAATACTTATATTAAGTACATTTACAAGGTTTTTGGAAGCAAACTTGCAGTTAATAACAATTGAACGGAAATAAGGTTCTCGAATGGCGTTTATATTTTGATATAATTAGTTTAAGATCGTTATTAAAAGCAAGTTTACTCCCATTTTTATATTAGTTAAATTCCATAGGACTAATTTTGAATAAACGACCATATTTTCATAGTTTTTGGATTTTTATTTCCTTACATTCTTACTTTGGTTAACATTGAACAGAAATGTTTGCGAAATAATAATGATTCTTAAAATGATAAAACTACAAGAAAGCTATGTACCTTAACTAGCCATTTCAAAATAATGAAAATTTAATTGAATCTAGATTTAACAATTTTTACTCTGACATGTAGAATTATCAAAATGGAGTGTTTTCATTTATTAAACCAATCACAAAAATTCCCGCGCTTTCCAGTTAACACCACAGACGCAGCAATAATCTCGTCGTAGTTGTAGTCGGAAAACCATTATTACAATAAGGTTTTAATGTTTTTTCATCCACGTTTTCTTTTTTTTTTCAACTCTGAAGAGACAAATGTAGAATAAAATGCCATGGAATGGTTTTTTTAGCCGTTGAATTTACAAACAGCCATATTCAATTAATTTTCGGGAGCTGCACTCACTTCAACCTGCACTGAATGGAGCCGATCAAATAAAAATATTGATTTTTGAGCGCTTACTGGAGTTCTATTAGCCGATAGGCGCTTAATAATTATGTTATCTATGCTCTGCCATAAAAATATTTTATTCAAAACTACGTTCTAAACTTCTAAATTCAAATCACATTACAACCCTACCATAGACAAATGAACGAACGAATCCAAAATGGAATGAACTATACAATATCTACATTTCAATAACTTATAAACAAAAATGTCTTTTTTTAACAAATACTTAAACTCTAAATTACAACATGACCAGCATTTAATAAATTACTTAAAACAAATTTAAAATATTATATTTACACGTAGATTTACATTAATTCGTTACGTTCTCTATTTGTCAACGTTCAAGTTGAAATTTGTGTATGTTGGTCTCAAGGGTGTTGCTTCGGAGTTGACAGGAGATGGGGGGGTAGGTGGGATGTAAGGGTAGCGGGGGTAGGTAGGGTAGGGGTAGGGGTAGCCGCTGGGTAGCAGCTGAGGGTTGTGGAACGAAGGTATTAAAGCTGGGGAAGGGTAGCCGTAAGGTAGGCCTACGGACGACGCTGCAGCTTGGAGGATGGACGCGGCAAATGCGGGGTCGCTGTAGACGGCCGCATACGGCCAGGCCACTGCGATGCGCTGCCGTTTATCCTTCATTCTACGGTTTTGGAACCATACCTGGGGACAAGAGAAAAAAAATGAAATTAGATATTGTGCTCAAATTTTGTTTATATGTATTTTTTTTGGTTGGCAGTCACGATGTTATGTGAGAAAGTAATTGAAGTAGGTACCTAAGACTGCAATGTACTTAAAGTGGAAGTTCCTATGCTATCTATGTGTGGTCGTTTAAACATTGTCTTGGCTAATGAAACATAAAATAACTGCATAATTTGTATGGAATAATTGAGATGGGCTACACTTTAATTTTATTTTATTGCAATGTGGTCAGTGGCGGATTTACACATTTGCCGCCAGTAGGCTAAGTATTCAAATTTTGCCCTACCAACCTCTATAACCTCTACGGCCTCTGCCTTTCCTTTTTAAATGTGTCATTTTATTATGCATCAGACAAAAATTGAAGAAAATTCAAGTGGTGAACAATGTTTAATTGTTTGTGTGCACATAATAATATTTAAACACATATATAGGTACGACTCTTTTAATATCATTAAAACATTTTTTTTTAATTGACACTAAATTTGCCGCCCCTAAAATCTGCCGCCCTAGGCTCCAGCTTACTCAGCCTGCTGCTAAATCCACCACTGAATGTGGCGGGTTCAAAATAAGGTCTTATAGTGAAATTGCAGATGCTAGACGTGTCCTCTTAACATAGTAAAGCAATACAACTTTTTAAATTACAAGTGTCAAAAACGTCTGACATTCACATAAAGGAAAAAGAAATCGATAATTCAAACGAGCGGCATTCGAAACGTCGTAAAATCTAATAAACAACGCATTATCGCAGTTGAGAGTCGCGCAAATCACTCGTAAAAACATAAAACAATTTCATTCGAGCGGTTTTCACACGCATTCGCTAATTAATTGCATATTTTCAAGATATAAACAGGTACGGGAGAGAAACTCAGACTCTCGCATCTAAAATCATTAAGACAGCATAATGGCCGCCCTCCTCGACAAAGTAAGAACAAACAAAGGGTTTTCTCTGTAAATAGTTTTAAAGCGCGTTTAAAGCTTTGCTTTGTTCGCGAAAGCGGCGAATGACGTGTTAATTGGCGCGAATTTTACCCGCGAAAATGGCGGACTTCCCTTTTTGTTGGCCATAGACAAATTTATTAGGTACTTTTTACTGTTTAGCGGGTATATTTTAATCGACTGTAATGTTAAAAAATCTTTCACGGTTTATAAAGTAAGGAAAACTTGCGCCACATATAAAATATAATTAAATAATATCTAACATTTTTCCATTAAAAATACTACTTTGAAATAAAAAAATTGCGTTGTTAGTTGACTGAATTGTTCATTTTTAAAACGTAGACAACTAAGAACCTGCTACATTTTTATCTATTAAAAATAAAACCCTGTATGAATTAGTGTGTAACATAGTGCAATAAAACCTCGTTCAAGCTTTTATGTAAGCAGTGACGCAACCTCCTTGCTAGTTGGTACAAAACTTGAAAGTCACGAACAAGCGACATTGATTTAGAATTTTATTGATTCGTTACACCGCCTTTTACGGCGCCATAAACGCTCATCACAATAAACAAACACCGAGTAAAAAAGCAGAAATTTTTACAACGCATCAAATGGTAGCCGACGGTTTAATTTAATAGTTTTTAATTGGTATAATCGCGCTATAAAACAGATGCCTGCCCATAGACAACCGATGAAGTGTATCCCATTCACTCACTCACTAATGACAGGCTTTATGGCGCTGAGAGCGTTCCGTTCTTTACGGCATTAGGGTTCATTAGCGTTCTACAGCTACTGAATAATTCGGTCGGTTTCTTTTATTAAATGCGCATCGACAAATTAGCGTGAATGTAAAATTCGAATGAAGCAATAAAAACACGTGTTTTTTTTTCTATAGCCAGTTGGTTTTCTTTTTTTATTGGAGGTGATAATTGAAATTATGAGTGGACAGCTGGCGACGTGCGAATAAGAATTTAGATTGCGCGGTGAGCTAAATAGTTCCATTACTTCCATTAGGCTAGGAATTTTTATGTTTATTTCATTTGAATGGTTTCTGTTGGACAGGTAGAATTAAAACATCTGTTTGACGAAGTCAAAACATTGGTGCTCAGAAAAATTACTAGAACAAATTATATTTTAAGATTAATGTTGTAGAGTGCTGTTTATAAAATGATCTTAGATTTGAGAAACGTTTAAAAATATGTTTTGATTTGCTTGTTTCGCTATTACATTTAGTAAATAAATAATGTTATGGTACAATCATTTCACAGTGGTTTTATTCTTGTTAATTTTTCAAGCTTCAGATTCAGGGTAGCAGCGAGCACTAGAAAACGCCCTACGGTTTCATCACGATGTTTTCCATCACCGAAAGCTCTAGCTCATTGTAGGATTCGAACCCACGTCCTACGGATCGCAAGCCGATGTCACTACCATCATCGCTTAAAAATTCTAGTATACCAGCCTTAGGTTACTGATTCCGCTGCTATTTACTCAATCACTTTTCGCGTCCTACTTTAGCCTTGCCGGTTCGTAATGATTGGTACTAAATGATATGTCAGCCCGAACTATATTTTCCTTTGTTTCACGAACCGTTCACACGTTCGCCGCATGATTTCTGCGAATTAGCGGGCTTCGTAACGTTTTTAGGAAATTATTGAGCAGCTAATGGACGCATCATACGCTCTCGTGATGTGAACGGTGTTTAACAAGTCTATTGTCTATTGGTTGATTTAGTAACCGTTTGCTGTTGAAAGAATTGAGGGCAGGCCATATTGCTCGACGAACCGATAACCGATGGGGAAGAGAGGTTCTCGAGTGGCGACCACGAACCGGAAGACGTTTTGTAGGTAGGCGCCCCACTAGGTGGACTGATGACATTGTAAGAGTCGTAGATGGATGCAAATGCATTCGGTGGCATTAAAAGGACTGGGCAGTGGATTTCTTTCAGCTAATGTTGATGATGAATCCGGTGCGTTATTGTTTACGATGTAATGTCCAGCGGGCTTACCGCGGATCACAAAACGACATATACTTTATCGTAAACTCTTTTAATTTGACACAATTGGTACCGCCGAACTATCACGTGGTCCATCGACTAGCCATTTCCATTATGGCTACATTGAATGAACAAAAACGTACGTAGTTTGAGCAAAAATAAACAATAGACGATAAATTTCGTACCGCGGAAACACTTTTACATTTCAAAACGATGGTAAAAGTCAACGGTGAAAAAGGTAAGTCTCGGGCAACCTTTTACACCATATTTCCGCCAAATTTGCTTGTGTTACAACACTTGCATTTTTAAACTCGTGATATCTTTCGAATTAAATGTCCGAATTGAATAAATCAAAAAGTCATAATAAGGTATTGAAACAGTCTTGAATATGAAGTAATTTATTTTGTTAGGGATTAACACCAAGATACAATTTATTTTTTTGAAAATATTATATAACCATTACACCAGGAGATAGTGTAGCTTTTCCCAACAGTGAAAGAATTTTTCAAATCGGTCCACTAGTTTCGGAGCCTATTAATAAAAACAAACAAACAAATAATCTGATTTTTCTTATAGATATATAATTATTCTTGTTTTACGTCATTTGTTTTCTGTCTGTCTTATTACGAAAATAGTGTTGCCAAACTATCTATAGTAAAACTATCGATAGTTTTCATCTGAATAAGCCACACTATCGAAAGGCCTATAAATACTACCGATGGCTCAAAATGAGGCAATAGTACCTATCGAGTGAGTACAATACTATCGATAGTGTTGTTGCTCGCGAAAAATAAACTATGGATAGTATACCTACTGCTCGTAAATAAAAAAACTATCGATAGTATCGATTATTTTAGTCTATCGATACTATCGATAGTTTATACTTCGCGAGCAACAACAATATCGATACTATCGATAGTATTGTACTCACTTGTAGTATTGCTTCGTTTTGAGCTATTGATAGGATCGATAACATCGATTGTATCGATACTATCGACAGTGTTTCGATTGGTTGGCTATCGATAATTAATAAAGAAATAAATAAATATCGGGGGACCATTGAACACAAATTGATTAATCATCGATAGTCTACTAGCGATCGGCAACACTAGTTGAAAAACATTTGACATTTCGTTGGTTCAATTAACCATTACAATACGATGTCTCATCGCGGTACCAATTTTTATACTGGCGTAAATGACAATTGTAAATGTAAACGAAAATAAAACCATTACGATCGGGCAACCGCGGTCGGCCTGCAGAATGATCAACGATTCCCGCGACTTTCATGATCATTAACGATACCTAGTTATCTGGCCTAACTCTAAAAACGATAAACCCATTCAATTTTCGCGTTTTAGTTTGTACCAGCCACCGTATGTTCGTTCAACAAGAAAAGTCGCTGACCATATTCAACGTTTCATTATTCCTATGCATCTCTAACACTAAATATGCCCAATCTGGTACCTACACATTTAGAAAATTGGCCGTGATCTGTTACTTTTGTCACTGACTGTACCACAATCTATGCACCGAATCTTTAAAAAGTGAAAGAATGAACGGATTCATACTTTTTGAATGAACGTAATTGTCTATGACACCTACACTTTTTCATAGACCGGCAAGGGCACTAATAATGCATACAGCCTCCCGTAACATATTTCATAATCGACTACTCAGACCTTTTCGCCACACATCGGCCTGTTGTTTGTCACTTAAGTGGACATGTCAAATTGAGCGTGGGCACTAGTGATGTGACAAAAATGACTTAGCTGAAACGTTGTAATTGACAATGAGGCCAGTGCATTAGGGTCGTCATGTGGGGGCTAAGAATGAAGAAACTTCAGTTATCAAGTCACAGTTTCGTGGGAAATAGGTGGTTTGACTAGATATGGTCTTTGATAATGAGTGCTGAAGCATTACGCAACAATTGTATGCCTACTGATTTTTTCGACAGAGCTTGCATGACTTGATGATGAAGCTACGGGAATTGGTTGGATTGCGATTCTCAGGTCGAGAGAATCCTACGATGAGCTTGAGCTTTCGGTGAAGGAAAACATCGTGACGAAACCATAGGTAGGTGGAAGGACGGTTTCTTCTACTATTCCTACAAGGGAATGCGACATCTACCAACTCGTACTGGGCCCGCGTGATTGATTACCACCAATAGATACTCTGAAGGCCAGTACCTCAGCAGTGGAAAAGAAATAGGCTGATGAACTGATGATGATGACAGTAATCTGGCCTTCTCTCAGAGAGAGAGTGTGGGCCGCAATCTACCACGCGGGCCCAGTGCGGGTTGGTAGATGTGGCATGCCCTCGAATGTTGCGGTTATTGGACACGCCGGTTTACTTACGATGTTTTCCTTCACCGTTTTGAGCGATGGTTTACTCTATCACTCTATTATGACGTCAATAGCCCAAGCTTACCTTGATGGTAGATTCAGGCAGCTGCAGTTGTGCTGCCAGCTCGCATCTCCGCGGCCGTGACACGTAGTTTTCCTTCATGAACTCCTTCTCCAACCTCGCTAGCTGTTCCCTCGTGAACGCTGTGCGGTATCTTCTGCAGAAAAAAAAACAACTTTCTTAAAACAAAAAATTGACTATTAAGTTTTTTTAATCTATGTTGTGAATTATTGGTATTAAATTAAGTAGAGATACTTGGTAAGTATTAGGTGTTTTGGTATTAGGTAGTATAAAAATATAATACAGGTTTGAACATGTATACTACAACATAAATGTATTTCGTTTTCCAATTTTTTTAGAGTTGTGTTTTATAATTTTATACGTAAGTATTCTTAAAAGTCAAAAGTTAATTTTCTTTATTCAATTGGATACATTGTGATCACTTTAAAACGTCAAACTTAAAACTAGCTACGCCTGTTCCAACCTCCTTACGCCGGCAAAAGAATTGCTTAAAAAAGAGATTGCATAAAAATCCCGTTTTTTTTACCTGATATTGGGGTCAGGAGCCGAATTCGCATTGGTCATCTGTTCAGACTGTGGACTGAGTGATTCTGTGAACAAAGAAAAAAACATTTAAATATAAATAACAAATGTGTCTAAACAGGCAAAACCGCGAAGCCCTCCTAAAGGATTCTTTTAATAACCTCTGAGGACCGATTATGACTTATCTTTAAACGAAAACGCTACTGCATCGTTTAAAGGGTTTTTTTTTTTTTTTTTTTTATGTAAGTCATGCTGTTTTTCCTCGGACAACAATGTCCAAAGCCTTTCTTCAGCTGATGACACACCTTGGTATTACCAATTTAATCTGTTTATTACTGCTCCAAATTTTAAAAATTTGGAGTTGGCGAGGGGGGAGGAGTGGGAAGACGGGGAATGGGAGGGAAGAAGATAATATATAAATACAGTACATAAATACATATAGTTATCCTATAATTTTCTTCATTTAATGCTATTTGTTATATTGTTATGCTGCGCATAATATATATTAATTATATATTGCCAGCATAATTTATCTACTTATTTCTTTTGTTTACTTTTTTGACAATATTTTCACAAAATTTAAGAAATATTTCCCTACTATTTTTATTTATCATTATATTTTTAACATTTTCTTTATCTAATTTTGTATATGCTTGGTTTTCAAAATCGTGCCTTTCTCGATCGAAAACAGGGCAGTCAAAAAGTATATGCGGTACGGATTCGGGTATACCCTCTTCGCAGACGCACGATGGGTTCTCGTTTAAAGGGTTAGAAGTACGTACTCAAACGCGTCTGGTCTCCGGAATAAGCACTACATTATCTTAATAACCATCGTCTAGACTACACTTGTAAAAAGAAAGCCGACATTTTAAAACTAATTATTCTCTATGGTCAATTGAGTTATAAAAAAGCCGTGAGAGGGCCAGCAGCCCGCTAGGTGCTAATTGAACGAACCAAAAGCATCAAAAGGAGTACATTAAGACAAAACAAACACATATAACCTATTGTCTAATTAAATATTTTCCCATACACGGTTTTTCATACACTGGCCACAAAGAAACCGCTCAATTAAGAAAAAAAAAGTATCGGAAAAAAATACTCGCTCAAGCAACGCCGACTTTACAAATCTGATTAGTCGCTGAAGTGGTTCTAAATTTAAAAAGGGCGGCGAACTATGTTTGTTGACATTAGGTGCTTTTTTAAATGGAGACTGTTGAACGCTTTCAAGTCAATTCCCGTTGTCTATGGTCGTAATGGTGGCGCGATTAAGATATCTATTTCCGGTTAGAATTTAAACAGTACATTTAACGGCCATTTATTTTCATGCGCAGTTATTTGTCAATGAATGAGTCAGGGACATTGAGTTTTGTATTATTTAGGTTATTATAAACTTCTTCTCTTCTTCTCTTACAAGGTAGTGTGACCACAAATAATCTGATGTAAAGTGCAATCCAAGTCAATCGATTATGTAGTAAAAACACTAACTTGTAAGTAAATATGATCACGTCCAAAAAATTACCTGCCGGGCGTTTCTTAACTGTGCTTTTGCTGGCGTAAGGAGGTTGGAATAGGCGTAACTAGTTTTAAATTTGACGTTTCCTACTAAATAAAAATCTTGTGGTTTTTTTAATTTTGATTTAGATGGCGCCACTCTAAGCCTAGACTGGGAACTGGCTCTCAAGTGCGGTTTAGCGTGGATCTAAAGGCGGTATCGCCTCTCAGTCATGAATACATTCGAATATTCTAAATGAATCCATAAGACCTTCATAATAGATCTGCAATTAGCATAACACTATATCATACCTACTTACTCATAATCATGAAAAAGGTTCGCAATACCAATAAGGCCTCGTTATAGACAATTTATCGTTCATTTAAGTGCTCTGGGCACATTAGTTTTTTATATTGCATCTGTGGCTCCAACGGCACTTGACTTGTTCCCAAGCTGGGTGGCGACAACACACTCAAATGTCAATTTGCAACAGTCTAGCCGACAACTTCCGTACTACAAAAAAGACAAACCGATTTGTCTATGGTCACCAGCTGCGCTTCTGTGGCGTGTGTCTTGGATTCGGGAAAAAAAGAAGTTTAAAAAGTTAGAAGCTTCCGCCTTTTTAGTCTGAACGGAAGAGGTCATAGACTACTTGTGACTGGCGACATGAAGTTTGTTTTATGCGTCTTCATTTTTTTATGAGTTATCGGACGTAGATATGGAGTTTTTTTTTGTTGTCACCGGGATTACATACAAACAGCCAGTATGCTTTTTAGAGTACATAATTAAATATTGCTACCTTATTATTAACTTGTTTTTCTTGTCGGTGTTCCAGCAGCCTCACTTGATAGCCAGTACCCCTAGTACAGGTTTTGATAGTTTACAAAAACTATAAAAGTTTTCGTTTCCATCCATACATATTTTGTTCAGCGAATCTTACGGAGACTTGGAGGAACTAAAATCGTTAATACGGGTTATTTTTAATCGTTATAATCATATTCCAACAATGTTATTGTGTTACTTTTTGAATTTAAGCAGATCGAGTTGCCACTTTGACAAGTCGGCGGTGGTAAACGTCGACGTTTACGAAAACTTTTATCGTTTTCAAAACTTGTCTAGGGGTAGGTACAGTTCCTGGTCTAGGCATAAAATATGAATATTGCTTACAGATGACATTTTTTTAAATAATAATATTTAAAACTGTTAATTTCAATTCATACTACGTTACTTTTAATGTTGCCTTATTTGTTAACTAGCTGTTCCCCGCGGTTTCACCCGAGTGGGCTACAGTTTATCGCGATAAAAAGTATCCTATGTCCTTCCTCAGGATTCAAACTATCTCCGTACCAAGTTTCATTTAAATCGGTTCAGTAGTTTAGGCGTGAAAGAGTAACAGACAGACAGAGTTACTTTCGCATTTTTAATAAGTAAGGGATTTATGAATTTAAAAGTCAAAAGACCATAAAGCACCATTTATACCACACTCTACCTTTTGTTAAACCGTCATTGCCCGTAAAGTGCGTGTCGTCTGAGAAATTATTTCGAAACACCGCCGGCCGCTTCTTTGTTTCAAAATGCGCGCTAATTTAAAAAGTAAACGGTTCGGAATACATTCAAAATGGATAAAGGTACGGTCACACCGCAGTATGTAGGTTTGTAAGCAAAATCCTAAACTGAGAAAAAAAATCTGACTTTCCTTCTGAGTTTTTTTACCTTCCAAGACGATTCCTTCCTTATTGTACCTTAGTTTTCCTTCTGAATCACAAGTCCTTCCCTTTTGACTGAGAAGGAAAACGGTATTTCGGAAGCTCTTTTTTCTCCGAGTATCCTACGTAGGTACATATAATTATTTTATATGCGAACGTTTGTGCGTAAATGTTTGTTACCACGCATCACCGTAACTACTAAACCGATTATGATGAAATTTGGAATGGAGATAGCTTACACTCTAGATTAACACACAAACTTTGTATCCCGAAAGGTTCCTGCGGGATAACGGGAAGACGCGGGTGAAACCGCGGGGCGAAACTAGTCTGTAAATAATAATGATTGAAAACGACAATAACACCGAATCCGAACCAAAACACCGAACAGCTCACTCATTAGCCGAATGATTTAGAGATGTTCGTTCTTAAATCTATACTAATATTATAAAGCTGCAGAGTTTGTTTGTTTGTTTGTTTGTTTGTTTGTTTGTTTGTTTGTTTGTTTGTTTGAACGCGCTAATCTCAGGAACTACTGGTCCGATTTGGAAAATTCTTTCAGTGTTGGATGGTCCATTTATCGAGGAAGGCTATAGGCTATATTTTATTTCCAAAAAAATTAGGGATCCGTAAGAAAATTGCTATTTTGCAACCCAAGGTGTGAAATCGAAAACCTATTTTTGCGTGCGCTGCAAAAACTATTGATACTAGAACAAAATAATGTTTTGCGGGTTTGTAGGTCTCATTAAGATCTACAAAAAAGTCCGCGAGAGCATATGTCTAACTATTATAGTTATGCCGCAATAAGTGATATTTTATTTTTAAAAAATAATTTTTAATGGCGCCTTTAGAAAAGGCTCTTTATTTATGTCTTGGTATTAATCCTTATCAAAATAAATTACTGCTTATTCAAAACTGCTTCAATACCTTTATAAAACTTTTTGAATCATTCAATTCGGACATTCCATTCGAAAGATATCACGAGTTTAAAAATATAAGTAGTAGTAGAAAAATAAACCCGCCGTACCCCAGCGCAGCGGGAAACGCGGCGAGGTGAGGGAGAATCTATGAAATAGGTAAAGTGCGGTCGCGGACCAGGAAGACCTTTAACAGTACGATTCAAATGCGTGGTCCGAAAAAAAAATTAGCCTAGAATTAAAATAGGATAATGGATACCTACGTAACGCGGTGAGGGGGCACCGAAGTGCGGGAATAATTTTGGAGTATACGGAATATGTACGCTTTCGCGCCTAAACTACTGAACCGATTTAAATGAAATTTGGTATAGAGATAATTTGAGCCCCGGGGAAGGACATAGAATACTTTTTATCGCGATAAAATGTAGCCCACGCGGGTGAAACCGCAGGGAACAGCTAGTAAACGCTAAATGCCGAAACACGTTTGGTTTCGTAACGTTTCAATAATGGACCGGCCGTTGTTAGACGTTATTACGTTCCAAGGAGTCTTATTAAGAACATAGAGATGTATATTTTGCATCAATACCTATGACGACGCGGTAGCCGAGTTGGTAGTGTCCCTGCCCGCGAAGCTAGCGGTCCCAGGTTCGAATATGTGTGTTTAGCACGAATACTTGTACAGTCAGCGACAAAAGTAGCTGATCGTTCTCGATTTTCCAAATGTGTTTCAAATCAGTAATTATTATTGTTTTTTTTACATTTTACATGGTATTATTTTGACCACAGCATAACACACCTGATTTTAGGTGATGATGCGGTCAAAAAATGGTGTCTAAGATGATGAGGATAATAGAAAAAAGTGTGATTGTTCAGCGACTTTTGTCGTTGACTGTACCTGAGAGTCTTGGATATTTCTATCTATAGAAGTATTTATTTCCATAAGTACATGTATACCTATCGATGTTTAGTCTAACACAAGTTTCGAGCTTAATTTGGTTCTAGGTCAATTTGTGTGCAATGGTCCCCCGATATTCTTTATTGACCTATATATTTTTCAACGTTATTATAACCTTTGCGACTCTTGGACATGCCGGTTTCCTCACAATGTTTTCCTTCATCTTTTTGAGCGACGGTAAATCCACACATACCTTCATACGCCCGTAATTAATAATCGATCCTGATCCGTTATCCGCGGTTTTGGATCGATATGTCATGTCATAATATGTCATTTTAGTACATTTTACTACTACTACCTTGACATATTACTACTAAAATGACATATTATGACATAGCATATCGATCCAAAACCGCGGATAACGGATCAGGATCGTTTATTAGTTTCAGGCGTTAGATATCTATTGTAATATAGGTGCTTAATATTGATTACGTCATCCCAATTTGTTTGTTCAAAGTCAGATTATAACCAATTTGAGGACGACCATAAATGTAATTCTCCATGTATGTTTTACATGATGATGGTCACGTTACGACATATCATTGGAGTTATCGTAGTGTCAAAATGTTTTACAAGGTCGCGTCTTCATATGTAGGGGTATAGGTACTAACATATCTATGTAGGTATGTTTAAAAAACTTGTTAAAACGTGATTCGCAAAACTCTGTCAAATTATAACGACGCTAATGTAGACGCTTTGTTGTATTTTATAGACGAACTTTGTTATTTATGAGCAAAACAATGTTATATATAGTAAAAAAATAATGATGTTTAGGTATTAGGATAAACTGTACAGTCAGCGACAAAAGTAGCTGATCATACCTACTCGATTTTCCAAACGCATATCAGGACAGTAATGTTTGTTTTGTCTTTACAACTTCCAAGGTAACGTTTGACCACACTGAGAAAAATAATCTGACTTTGCTTCTGAGTCTTACCTTCCAATACCGATTCCTTCCTTATTTTACCTTAGTTTTCCTTCTAAATCACAATTCCTTCCCCTTTGACTCAGAAAGAAAACAGTATTTCGGAAGGTCTTTTTTCTCCGTGCATAACACAACACACATGTTGTTATGTGATGATTCGGTCGGTCGAAGGTTGGTGTTTAAAATGATAAAGAGAATCGGAAAATTTGTTTTTGTTCAGTGCCCTTTGTCGTTGACTGTACTTATTATGTAAAAAACATTTAAAGTGATAATGTCTAGGTAGCTGGTAGAGACGCCTATATCTAACACGAAACTTGGAACTAACAACGTTTGTTTCAACTTCCATACACCGGAAAAGCACAGGCAAGAAACGCCCGGCAGGTCATTTTTTGGCCGCGCTCACATAATTTACAATTTTCCTATCAAGTACTACTAACTGATTGAATTGGAGCGAGTTCACTACAATCTCCAATCTGCAAAGTGCTTAAAGGAAAATTTTGTTGTGAAATGAACCCATAGCTTGGTGGTAGATAGTGCTCGCTATACCCTCAAGAATCTGAAGTCCAGCAACCATCAGTGTTCTGACCAGCATTCCTTAGGTAGCGTGACGCTACCTACTACCACCACATAATAACTCCTCGGTCAAAAACTACCTGAGGATACCCAAAAATTGCATCCTAAATACGCGCCATCACTTTTGACACTGACAGCGCGGGAAACTTCCACAGCTCGCGTTTCGTTCTAAAACATGAAATTCAGACAGAAAATTCTTCTCTACTACATTCCCGCCCAATAAACGGCCATATTTAACAAGACAGGTGCGAAAACACCAATCGAACCAAAAATAAATGAGCGTCGTTTACCCTCGCAAACCAATCACTGGTTAATTAATAGTGGCCACGCTCAATTTGCGCACCGAATAGCCCTTGTAATGCGCACAAACCGATCTATACATTAACAATTGGCATTATCGAGAATTGCCTTTGCCACCCCATGCATGCACGCGGCACGCGCCGGTAATTGTATTGTCGTGAATGGTTGCCCTTAATACGTTTACGTTTGTCTATGACACGGTGTTGCTGGCCAGCGGCGATCGTTCCGCTGATTTGAAATTAGAACGGGAACGGGAATCGTAATCGAACTCCTTTGTTTATGACTTGAGTTTTGCAACTTGGGAATCTGTAGCCGATTATTAGCTGCCAGTGTTGGTTGGTCCATAGGTTAAGTGAAAACTTTTTGAATTGTTGACCTTTTGATTATACATAAAAAATATTTTTTTTTTTAATCTTACCTAACCTTTAATAAAAGTTAACTAGCATTAAATTCTCTCCAAATGAGTATCTTAACGCTGCGCTGGTTGAAAGTTAATAATCGTCTATAAGAACGTTTCAGTTAAACAAAAGCAGCTGTGACATACTTTGATTAAACTTAAAATAATCCGATAAAAAAATCACAACCCGTAACCCTTTGCAGTACAAGATTGACTCTACTCTATTATTCATGAAAGAAAGACATCAACGCGTCCTCATAGGAATTAAAACAATTTACAGCTACCGTGGCGGAGCATTTGCCGACCAATTATCCAATATAAAGCCAATTACAACGGTGTCATCCCCCTGGCACGCTCCCCTATACAATTTTCATGATAAAATCCGTATCTAGTAGTCGGCAACAATGTAATGAAGATAAATATCTCAGTGGGGAGTTGCAAGCAATAAAAACAAAATCAGTTTAAGCCCAATTGACAAGACATATTACATTCTCGACCCCACCGTGTTTGCCGTTCGATTTGAAAATAAAAATCGAGTTGTCAAATTGTGGCGGGAACTCCGCCCGCGCGGTGACGTTTTTACTTTTTCTTTTCTAAAATTCGACGCCATAGACAATGGGATGCGGTCGATTTAACTTTTGTAAGCGACAGCTGCATTGGTCAATTAGTTTTGACGTTAATTAACGCGTTTTCGTAGATTTATTGGCTATTTGCTTTATGCTAGACGCCAATTTAATGTGTTAATTGATTGGGATATTTTGTCATAGCTGTTTTATAATGTAACTGTCGGTGTATCAGCTTTGACACATTATTATTGCTTATTTATTTTTGTTTGTTTATGGTTAGACTGGGATTTCGGCTAAAACGCCCTTGGCCTGTTCGTTTTATGTTTGAGAAAAAAAAAGATCAAGTCACAGACTAAAAATAAAAAGTATCATTATTTACAGAACGGTCATTAGTATTGTTGGGAAAATATGACTTGTCTCTAACGGTAAAGTAATTTAAACCGTAATAAAGATATTTAGCATAAGAAACCGACAAAGCAATCACGGTACTAAACGATTTCTATAATTTTATTGACCACCCAACAAAAGATCGGCTCGACTCAAAGTCGCTGTGAAAAGGTTATAATTGCTCTTAGAATTTTACAAACTTAACATTCAAAGTCCGGTACGGAAGCCTTCAACTTTGCGACTAAGGTTTTAAGACTCAAAATAAATTGGCAAAGCTTTTGACAGCTACAATTTTTATGTTTGTTAGAGATTACCTGCAAATTTCCGATAGTTTTGTTTACATCATGTCTTGTACTGTTAGGCGGCCCTTTTGATAATGTTATGGCAGAGCATTATTGATTTTATATTATGCCAATGGTGATTATGATTTTACTAATGGTCTTAAAAATTGTGTGGCCCGCATAGATGTAACCTCCTTGCCTTGGTAACACTTCGGTGTGATATTTATCATTTAATACATTTTAATATCACACTAAAGCGTACCTTAAAATAACTATAGCGTAGGATATACAGTTTTTAAGCTTTGAATGCCAAATTATTTAAAGTCACATGTGATAAGTTTTTAGCTTAATTTGGGGCTAGGTCAATTTGTGTGCAATTGTCCCCAATATTTATTATTATTATTATTATAGGTAGGTATAAGGTATTACCTAATATTTATATTTATTTATTCAAAAATCTACCAGAGTTAAAGTTAATTGAATAGACATATTATTATTTAAAACTACCTTTAGACAATATTTATTACAATAGAGTTATCTAATATCTATAGAAAACTAAGAAATCGCTGTAAATAACGTCTTTTTATAGTTGGTCGGCATAATTATAGACATTATTATTTTTAATCTTTAATAATAATTTCATTGATTGATTTCCATTACATACAGACTAAAAAAAATAATGAATTTAACAGATGAACATAATTAACTGATTTATTGATACACCTATTGCTAAGTTTAATTCTTAAATAAGCAAAAAAAATAATTTATGTACGTTATTTGTGTATACAATATTTGTGTAATACATATTTATGGCAAAAAAAAATTAATTATTATATATTTTTGTACCTATATGTACACATAATGCATTAATTATAAATATACCTTTACTCTTTGGTGAAGATGGTGGTGATGGTGTATTATAGTGAGATTTGGACAAAAAATCGATTGACAAAGGCTCGTGAATCGATTTACGCTCCAACACATGACTTCTAAACGCTTCCATTGCAAAAAAAAAAAAACTAAAACACTTAAAAGCACTGGCTGGAGAGAAGCCGTTAGCGCGCGTCGAAAAACCGAACTGTCAGTGTCAGCGATGACAGTTTGTTGTCGTTGCACCTCAACTTCAACTTTTTTATTTATGGGTCCCCGACACGATCAAGTGCACTTGACAAGTCTACGTGCTTGAAGTGAATATTGATCGTTTACAGCGTTGACTTGACAAGTCCCGTCAAGTGATCTACGGGCTTGACCTACTTGACAGAAATTTTGATTGACGGCACTTGAAGTACCTTGCGCTTGATGCGACTTGACGCGACTTGACAAGTTTTTATTCATTTGCGGCCGGAGCATCGAAGATGGCGGACGACGAACCGGACCGAGACGTGGCCTTGGCGGCAAGTGCCGACCTAATTACCGAGCGTGATTTTGTGATATTATTAATATCTCTCTACAGAGATTATCCTGCACTGTGGAAAATTAAAAGTAAGGATTATGCGGATAAAAACAAAAGGTCGGTTGCTTTAACAAGCATAGTCAAAGCACTTCGAGTATATAAACCTACCTACACCGAAGATTTATTGAAGAAAAAAATTAATGCATTAAGAACCAACTTCAACAAAGAAAGAAAAAAGATTGAACAAGCAAAACGGTCTGGCGCCTCTTCCTATGATGTACCAAAACCGTCACTCTACTATTACAATGAACTGTTATTTCTGTCAGACCAAATGTGTATAAGTGATACTGAAAGCAGTTTAAGCAGTGAGGTAAAACATTTTTTATTTTCTATTTAAAGATACATTTTACTTTTAAGTTTGTTTTTAAATATCTAAATTAGGCAATTATTTTGCCAAGGAACGGAACCATTACCATTAAAGTACTCGCAAAAGTCATCTCTCACTCTTTTTGCCTCATTTGCCGAGTTTCCTCGTACTCGCTCTATATTTAACAATTGGCGTCCTTGTCTCCACGCACCTCTTGTGATTGTGGTATTTGCTTCTTCTATGTCAACATCTCCTGGTTGAATATATTTGTTTTTATTTTTTTCACACAAATAATTGTGTAAATGACAGGCAGCCAAAACAAGTTTTCGCGTTTTATCAGGATGCAGTCCAATGTCTTTTTTAAATATTTTGAATCGCCAAGACAGGATGCCAAATGCATTTTCAACCACCCTCCTGGCTCTTGATAATCTGTAGTTGAAAATCCGTCTTTCATCTGTCAAGACGGCTTTGTTGTATGGCTTCATGAAGTTTGGAGTCAGTTGGAAAGCTTCGTCACCTACCAGTACAAACGGAAACTTTTTATCGCTTTCTAGTAACTCACATGACTCCGGAATATTAAGTTTGTTTTCACTTTCAGAAAACAATTGCCAAAACTTTGTATTTTTCAAAGTTCCACCGTCTGACATCCGCCCATTTGCACCAATATCAACCATCATAAATTGATAATTGGCGTTAACAATAGCCATGAGAACAATACTAAATGTCTTCTTATAGTTAAAATAGTAAGATCCAGAATTTGAAGGTTTTTCTATTTCGATGTGCTTGCCATCAACAGCACCTATACAGTTGGGAAAATTCCATCGTCTCTCGAACTCTTTGGCTACTTTTTTCCAGTCCTCGGTGTTTCTCGGTACCTGTAAATAGTACAAACATTGGTTAATTTTCTTACAGGCTTCCGGGCCATCCAATTATCAAAAAGAGATGCCACAACCAAAGAAAAGCAAAAACACATCACAGCAGGAACTGATAGATATAGCATCGCATTATTTCAAAAAACCTGATGACTCTGAATCGGATATAATTGCGAAGAGCTGGGCTCTTAAACTCAAACGTTTATCAGCCGATCAAAGACGCTATGCGGAGAAAATAATAAATGATGTTTTATTCGAAGGCGAAATGGGATCACTGTCAAGAAACGGAGTTCAGATCTTGCCTGCTAGCTCACCCATGTACACATACTCATACCAATCCCACTCACCACATCAGTCACCATCACCTGTGCCATCACCAAATGTACACCACTCAACTACGACATACCAGTCACCCGCACCACATCAGTCACCATCACCTGTGCCATCACCAAATGCACTCCACTCAACCTTGACATACCAGCCACCATCACCAAGTGAGCACCACTCAAATTTGACATACCAATCACCCGCACCACAACAGTCACCATCACCTGTGCCATCACCAAATGCACTCCACTCAACCTTGACATACCAGTCACCATCACCAAGTGGGCACCACTCAACTTTGACATACCAATCACCCGCACCACAACAGTCACACTCACAAGTCATAAGCAAGACACCGGTGCATGGTACTGCCAAATCACTCATAATTGTGCCATCTCAACCTATGCAGGCGCCAAGTCAGTCTCATGAACAGCCTGTAATTCATATACCAGAACCAACTACTGAAGAAGAAGAATCAGATACTGCGGCTAAGTTCTTAACACACTTCTATTCTTTTTAGTTACTTCTTAAACGAATCGAGAGACTACGTATATAGACCAAACAGAACTTTTTGGGTATGAATCGGTTGCACAACCGATATACAAGATAAAATACAACAAACCATTAAAAAGTTTTCTTTTTTGTCTGTCTCATATTTCACAATCACATTTAATTTTTGTTATGATTATTTAGGTTAAGATGAATATAAATGAAAATAAATAAATATCATACATACCCGAATATTTTCTTTTAACTTTTGAATTATAGCCTCACACGTTTCCTGTATTATTAAATCCAAAGTACGAGGAGCGACAGCACACATAAACTTTAAATCTTCCAAGTCCATACCAGTGACTAAGTACCTTAGAGTTATAGAGAGCCTTTGGCTGGCAGGAATAGCTTGTCGCATATTGGTATCTTGCTTTTCAATATTGGGTCGAATCAACTCCAACAATGTTTTAAAAGAATCGTTGTCCATTCGTAGAAAATTTTTATAATCGTCCGGCTCAGTTGCTTGAAGAGTTCTTTGCAAATGTTCATGCGTGAATCGATATCTCATTTTATACCATTCCTTGCACCATCGCCTCTTTCTTTTCTCTTTTTTTGTGATAGATACCGCTAGAGTTATAGCAAGGAATGCCTTGTCTGCGTTGGAAAACATTATTATAAATTTTTGCGACGACCACTTTCCTGGGCAAAGGGCGAACGACTGCGTCGTTCAACTTGATGGAACCTTCAAGTCGCGTCAAGTCCCTCGTCAAGTGAAATTGTCAATCACGTGAGACTTGTCAAGTTCACTTGATCGTCTCGGGGACCCATTAGATGGCTTCTCGTTGCCTCAATATTCGTTGCACCTCGACGCCCGCCTACTAAAAATCCATAATGTTCTAGCCAATAACGGGCCCCTGTTTCGTATCCCCACCAATCAGGGCGGGGCTACGATTATGCCCCATCTCTTTCGCTCACGAGCTTTCATGTTACGAGCTTATTTCTCCCGTAACGACTTTAGGTCTGCGACACAGTAGGATTTAGGTAGAGATTTTCTTTTGTCTTGATGACAAAGGTAAAATACACACGTTTGACCACAAGTCACCTGATGTTAAGTGGTCGAAGGTGGTGCCACGCTATACCCGGATTAGAAAATGGCTCTCACATGGGGCTGCCAGAACACATATTACATGCTTGTCGATATATTCTTAATAAGATGATGGTGGTAGCTATCCAGGCCAGCAATAGAAAAGGACTTTACCACCAAGCTATGATGTCTTTCGTCACCGAAAGCTCAAGCTTGTATTATTTGATCCCAAACCAACGTCACTACCACTGAGCCATCATCGCTACCAACTTCTTTCTATAAGATTGAGCATCATACCTAAGTTTTTTAGCTTCAAATTAGTTTAGCCAATTTAATTTTTATTTTACAAAATTTCGAACTATGGGCGCGTGGCTCATACAACACATTTCTTCATTATTCGTTTAAAACTATAAACTATGACAATTTTTTTATTACTATTGTTTTATATTTTCTATTTTTAAATGATTTAGATATTTGGCTTTTACGTCGTCTAATATAATATAACAATAAATAAAATAAATAAATGAAAACACCATGCACAGTATTTCACTTCCCTGCCAAAAAACGACAACCAAAACAGAAAATCGTTCCCCCAACCTAATCTGATTCGCCAGATAAATGTCGCGCTCCCACTGTACCCCCAGCCCAATCTTTTAATCATGCCTCCTCATTTCATTTTAATACAGCCCCCGGAGCATTGAGCATCATGGACCGTTATTACTTGGCTGCGAGCGAGTTATTAACGCTATATAACTTACCTATAACCTACCTAGTTAGTTATTATTTATTAAGTTCGGTTTTCAGGGCGGTCGTTCAACTTTTTTCAGGTCGTTTCGTCTGGGTATCGATTTTGGTGGTTAGACAGACTTCTTTGTTTGACATGGTGTTTTTGCTATGTCGGGTGGCAGAATGGTGAAACGGTTTTATTTGCTAGCTGTCACTGTCATGTGTCATTATTCATAATAGATTTGACACCTTCAATTGTCACTATATACCCACAATCTTAAGTAGATAGGCATTTTTGGAATACGTTTTGGGTATAAAACCGTACCTAGTCTCCTAATTATTTTCTACCCTGAGGCAATAATATTTTAACATATTTCGATTAGATACGACTGATACGAGTAATAAACAATAATTTAAATGTCAGACATTTTGTTTTTTTTTATAAATGCCTTTTTAGGGCCTTACCAACCTTCTCAACCCCTCTATAAGGTTTAGTACTTACTTACCTAGCACATTTATTAAATAGGTTCTGATTTTCTTTAATATGTAGCCAGTTTTGGTGGAACATAAAAAATCTATTTTTATTTTTGATGATAAACACAGATGCATAGCCTACATAATTATTCTGCAAATTCATAATAGAATATTAAGTACATTCAAATAAAAGTTATGGTTTGTCGTATTTTGTTTCTACTTATCCCTGTTCACATATTTCCCGAAACTTAAACGCATCGTGACTCCGTAAAACAATTACGTAACCAAATGGAAGCTGTAAAACAAATACGAACAAAGCCGAAGGACGAACCGTTAAAGAGAAATTCCCGTCGTTATTGACAATGTGGCTAACAATATACCACTCTATAATTGAGCAAAAACAAAAGCTTTGTATGCCAACAACTTTTGTAAAGAAAACTGAAACCATTGTCTCTGGTGAAGCTTTTGGCGGTAAAACTGACAGACGTCACGCTGTGACAAGATGGCGACCTTTTTTCTTTTGAGCGGAAACAGTAGCAATTGAATTCTGAAAGTGCTACCGTTTTAGGATAACCATTTGTCGAAATTAAAGCGTTAAGACATTTCTTTGGAAATTAATTGTGTTGATAGGTGTGTAGCGAAATATTCCGAAATGGTTATTTATTTATTCGTCTCGCTTACATAAATAGCTTTGGTCTCAATAACTTTTTTTAGGCTACTAACCTACCTTGGTTTCTGCCAGTCATTGAAATGCGGTGCGGAAGGCGAATGGAAAACCCACCGCATTATGATTCCTAACTAAGGAGTATGAAATGGTTTAAAAGTTGGAAAATGCTCCACCGACAAGAACTCTGCTCTTTATTGAAGAAGAACTCATTTATCTAATTATAAATATGTCATAGACTTTATCTTCTGTGCTAATCGTTTCAGAATAATATACCTACTGTTTTAAATTACCATGGTCAAGAAAATTAGAATTTGGTTTTGAAACAGAATAACGAGAACTCAAACAAAAACAAATCAGGTAACATGGTAGTATTCCGTTTCAAAAAACATAATTCTAATGTTAAAGAAAAGAACATAATATATACAATTGGAAAAAAAATTAAACTAAATACTAAAGCTAAACTACCTATATAAAACTAAACATCTACAAATAAAAAACCTGATTTAGGTCGCTGCCTGCAGGTAGAGTGCCCAAGAGACTGGCGACATTACCTCTTTGAATGGCTAGGCTGATTCGTTGACCGAGGTAAGCGCCAGCCCTTTGGTCACCCGTGGCGTCAACGAGGCGCTTGGAGAGCTCTTTAAAAAGTATAAGAGCGGCAGGAGCCCACGGACCAAGAGTTTCAACCCCAAACGGAGCAAATATATAGCCATCTCCAAGGGATGCATATTTCCTCCGTTTAAGGTTTTCAGCAGTTTCTGCCGCCGAACCTGGCGCCCTAGGTACTAGTTGCCTGTACATGGGAGGGCGCCAGAGTGTCAACGCACGTCGCATCCCAGACCAAAGGCCTTAAAAAAGGTAAATTAAAAAAGTATACTTAAGTAGGTACGTACCTAAGTTAAAGTAAGTACCTAAACCAACTTAACTCAAACAAAAACAAATATGTACCTGCTTACATGGTAATCATCCCGTTTCAAAACCTAATTCTAACGGTTAATTCATTCTAAATCCAATATAATCTCTACATGATTATTATTTTACGCTCTAGTCATATTGCTATCATATCTTACTATTAAATCAGCACTGTCAACTGTCATTTGTCACCCCTTATAAAACTTTTTTTAATCGGCAAAGGGCGTCGCCGCTTCCCTTTTTTCATCCCATTGTATTCGTAACACCACTTAACCCTCTGCTTTGTAAGCAACCTGATGCTCAATTTGCAATGTTTATAAACAAATTGTTTAATAGTGACAGATAAACGCGATTTATATGAACGTTGAATAATATATCTACTTACGTTATTTTTGGACGCGTTTTTTGTAGATTATGTCATTTGTATTTGATTTGAAGTCATTATAGTGTGATAATGGTGTCGATTCGGTTTTGCATTCTCTCGAATCGACACCATTATCTAGTATCTAATATCTATAACGACTTACGATCAAAGACAAAAAGGTACCAGTCAGAAAAAGAGGCCGACCGTCGGAAGAAAAGCCGACGGAAAAAGTTTTAACAATACAATAGAAATATAATTGTTTTACAACTTCAACTAACAGTTAACAGGACTTAAAGTAATTTAGGACAAATATTTGGAAGATTACTTTTATTAGTTAATAGCTAATTGCTTTTAAAACCTTGAAAGTCATTGCGGTGGCTATAAAAATAACAGTTTTATTTTTAAAAGAAATAAAGTAGCATGTGTTTTTTAGTGCTAGACCTAAGTAGGTAATTCAAAATAGACATTTTGTAAGTAGGTACATCTAAGTATTGAGCTTTTTTTTCTACAACCATAGACAATAACCATAATAGCTGTGTTTTTCACATCAAGTAGGTATATTATGAAGTTGACACCTTAACTAAGATCTTTTGTGATTTGTTTTCAACTTCAGACTTGCCTATTTTATTAGATAATTGTTTTAAATTTAAAACAGGAAAACAAAAAACAAGTCCGCAGTAATTAAGCTCCTTATTATGCAAATCCTACTTATTATTTAAAAAAAAACGAAATAAAAAAGAATTATTATTATAAAACTTACCATGCGGCCTGTCATCCACTCCATCACTATCCACTTCACTCCTCACACTCCCAGGGCTGGCTCTCTTCAATTCTTCCTGCACAGGCTCGTTGTGGTACCCCCTCTTATCATAAGACATGAAGAACGGGAAATTGGGAACCCTATTCTGCTGAAAATAGTACCCCATCTTCCCATCCCCAACTTTCACTTCGTCATCTTCCGAATGATCATTCGCAGCGTAGTCTTGCGATATATTGTTCTCAATATCAATTTCTGGCGATCGTCTCTCGTTCAATCCAACAATCGATTCGATCGAGAAGTTCTTCGGCTGAATCTTGGTCTGCATCGTCATCTTTTCCGTGGTATCCATTTAAAAAAGCAAATGTCACTGCACGAAACGTCACACACGCGCGCGCGCTTTTCGTATTTGGAACGGTCGGCTGTCAGATTTGAACTGAGATTCTCTGGCGTGTTTCGTGCGGTGTAGTGCGACCACGCCTCTTGGGTCTGGGGAGGTGTCTCCCCATTGTATTCCAAACACATTGTACTTTCAACCTTAACTCTGAAACACCACAGCTCATTTTTCTTTGATAACTAAACAAGGTCCTAATCCTTTTAGGCGCCACAGACAACTTTAAGCTTTTTTCGTTTGTGTTTAGGTTTATTTTCTGTTTGTAAGTTAAATGGTTACAATATGACTGTTTTAGTTAGTAATTTGGTTATGACAAAATGTCCTTATTGATAGATAAACACGTCGTAATGAATTCGCTATTTAGATTTTTGTAGCTGTTTCTTGCGGATTCACTTGCGCGGATATTTTTATAATACATTTATTATACCTAATAAAACATAAAACCTGGGGGTAGATAATGGTGTCGATTCGGTTTTGCATTCTCTAAAACTTAACTGAGTTTGACAGGTCTAATAGTATTGCTGTCTTTTTCTAACCACTGAAGTAAAAAAAGGACAGCCTTCTATTAGAACCTTCTATTAGACCTGTCAAAATTAGTTTAGTTTTAGAGAATGCAAAACAGAATCGACACCATTGTTGATATCAAGAAGTTAAAGAATTTTCTAAATCAACTGGTTCAGTGCGGGTTGGTAGATGTCGCATGCCCTTGAATGTTGTGTTTCTTGGACACGCCCGCGCCGGTTTCCTCACGATGTTTTTCTTCACCTATATAGGTACTAGGTAGGTACCTATGTGTTCTTATTCGGTATCCGGTATAAATTTTGCAATCAATTCAAATGGTCACCCTATTTTTTTTTTCCTTATTAGAGTTGCTTTTGACCACAAAGCACCTGATCTTAAGTGACGATGTGGTTGAAGGTGGTTCTACGCTACATCTGGATTTAACATTTATTCTGCCTTATTTTACAGAATCCTTTCCTAAATAAATTAACATTAAATTAACAATCGATCCTGATCCGTTATCCGCGATTTTGGATCGATAAGTCATGTCATAATATGTCATTTTATATTAGTATAAGGGATTGGCGTAGGTATTACTACTAAAATGACATATTATTATGACATGACATATCGATCCAAAACCGCGGATAACGGATCAAGATCGATTATTAATTTCGGGCGTATAAGTAGACATAAAGAAAACTTACTAAATGACTAATCCACTTAAGAAATATCAACATGTAAACACCCAAACCACTTTCACCCGGCGAAATCCGCCCTAAATCCGGTTAAAACTGCCTAAATCTGGATTAATAGTCTGTCAAATTGCCGCCGGGGGGCGCGACACGGCACCTGCGCCCCGTTTTGGCGCCCCTCTGCGCATTTTTTAATCTACACTTGTCGACGATGATAAATATTGGATTAGAAGAAAATTATACGCGAATTGAATAATCTATCTATGATATTATGAAGACGTATAGTTTGTTTTTTTTATGGCGTCACACGATTAGTGTATTTGCCAGTGTCAAGTATTAAATATTTCAAACTCAGAGAGTTGAGTCAAGTATTGATGATGATGATGATGATGGGACCCAGCAACAAGCTGGTCAAAGTGTTTAAGCAAAGCAGTGACACTTTCATACTAAACATTACACGGAATTTTTTGGAGCAACTAGAAAAGTCACTTTCACAACTTTATTCCAATTTCCCACACTCGTACACGTTAACGAACACATAATGGTTAATAATCCACCAATATTACACATTATCACTCAAAGAAACACAAGTTTTAGAAATATATCGATTTTTACTTCGGAGTTCCTGACATTTTTTAACTTACACAATGCTTGGCTGTTTTGAACGCCCTCCGCATTTTCTTTTTCATTCCGTTTCACGCTTTGGTAGTCGGCCCTACTTAAAATAAGTCATTAAAATCAACATCATTTACCAAATATGAACAAAAAACTAAGTGACATTGACAGAAACGAAAATTTTCATACAAAATATATTGGGACTTTTTTGGCGGCAATCGAATTGTCAAGGTGAAAATTTTGTTTTTATTTCCAAAACTTGTGTTTCTTCGAGTGATAATGTGTAATATTGGTGGATTATTAACCATTATGTGTTCGTTAATGTGTACGAGTGTGGGAAATTGAAATAAAGTTGTGAAAGTGACTTTTCTAGTTGCTCCAAAAAAGGCCGTGTAAAGTTTAAGTAAAGCGCCACTACTTTACTTAAACACTATCCTCATCCCATCATCTCATCATCATCATCATCATTTAAACTTGATTCAACTCTCTGAGTTTGAAATATTTATACTTGACACTGGCAAATACACTAATCGTGTGACGCCACAACAAAACAAAAAAAAAAAAAAAAGAACAAAAAACTAAGTGACATTGACAGAAACGAAAATTTTCATACAAAATATATTGCGTTCAGGTCCAGGGCAGTATGAAAAGTGGCCAATGTTCGGGTTTTAACGGTTGTAAGAAAAGATAAAAAAGATAAAGATGTTTTATTTGTAAACATGTGCTGGTACATAACAAGTTTGCATGCAGATCTTAAATATAATTATTACAACATGTTTTGCCTAAATAGGCGTACAAATAGAGCGAGATGGCCGAAAAATGAAAAATGATGGAGAAAAATCCGTTTGTCAAAATGTTTGCCAATAGATACGTCGAGCGACGCGGGGACGAGTATTTATAATATGTAATGTACAGCTACTTCTAATAAAACTGTAACATATTAATAAATTAAAAACCACTCAACGCTTTTGAGTAATTAGAATAACACAACGATGTAACTTTAAAACGCGTCTAAATCGTGGCAAAGAAACATCAACTCATTCATCCAGACAGACGTTTTTTTTAAAACACAAACATGAAAATCACATTACTTATGCCCTCTTAAGCTTACTATCGTATTTAAAAAAAGCTCAACGGCTAATTGAGCCTTTATTGGCCGATACTTTTAAATGTGACATATTAGGAGCATTTACGAAGCATGCTTTGAACATTTTAAGTGGTTTACTAAAAAGGTTTTAATGTGGACTATTTTAGTCTATGCATGGTCTATTTTTAATATGGATTCGTGCTAAGGGGCGATGATTGGTGTCGTTTTGAAGTTTTAGAGCTTTGTGTGGTTACAAATATTATGTTTAGGTCGTTTCGGCGGTTTAGGACCACGATAAAAAATATTGTTAGCCACTTTGAGGTTCTTGTAGCGACGCATGTGAACCAGGGGTGTTACGAATATTCGCATCCGCATCCGCAAATGCGGAATATTCGCATTAATTCAGATATCTGCATCCGCATTCACATCCGCATCAATCAATGCGGAGTTTTTACGGATGCAAATTCACATCAACAAGTAACCACAACATGTAAAGAAAGTGGGCGGAGTCAGAGTGACACGTTCTTCGCGTTTGTTTTGGTAATTGCAGAAATATGATTAAATAAATAACAGGTTAATTTTAAATTGATTTCCAGTTAGTTATGCACTTAAAATTTAAATAATTGTTTTTTTAAATCCCAAAATCCGCATCCGCATCAAATCCGCATCCGTGGATGTGAACTTCTATAATGCGCATCCGCATCTGCATCCGCGGATGTCTAAATTTTTGCATCCGTATATAACAACCCTGATGTGAACGTACTCGGTCTTGCCATGGTTTACCAAAAGGCCCACTTTGCTTGTTACCCTTCCAAATGTTTGCGCCGCTCTCACAACTTTTTGTACTTCTTCAAAGTTCACTGGCTCGGCCACCTTTAAAGAATGGGAGACGATAGTGCGGTCAAACGAGCATACAGTGGACGGCCGAGTGGCTGTCACTCGGTCGGCTGTCCTAGATATCGGTGGAAAGACGAAGTCACGAAGGACTTGCGCTCACTCCAGGTGGAGGACTGGCGGAAGGTGGCGCAGGACAGAGCGAAATGGCGTCCTTTGTTATCGGATGATAAGACTCGCTTTGGGTCGTTGCGCCATCTCAGTTAATGCTTAAAACATTGCTAAATAAAACCAGACTGTAAAATTTTCAACAAGCTGACAGCCCAACGCTACTGCCCCCTCCCCGTCCCACTCCCACCCCGACCCCCGGGGGTGGCGCAGGGCAGAGTGGGGGCAGATTATATTTTAATGCAATAATTCTACGTGATCATACGGCGTTTACGAGAGGCGTTGCGGTGTGGATGAGGTTGGGAGAGCGGGGATTTGTCTGAAGATACATCTTGGTAGATATACCTAAGTGTAAAAAACATTTTTTAAATAATACTGGGTAGGTACCTTCTAGCTGTGATTTAGGGTAAATGTTTTTTGTTTGTGAGCCATGGTGGCCGAACGGTAACGAGTGCGACTTACAAGGCGCCGATACCGAGTTCGAATCCTCTCGACCCCGCACCTATGACTTGATAAGTTATGTGCGGATTTGCCTTCGCTCAAAACGGTGAAGGAAAACATCGTGAGGAAACCGGCATGTCCAAGAACTGCAACATTCAAGGGCATGCGACATCTACCAACCCGCACTGCGCCCGCGTGGTAGATTACAGCCCATACTCACTCTCTAAGAGAAGGCCAGAGTCCCAGCAGTGGGAACGTGAAAGGCTGATTATGATGATGATGTAGATAATTTTTGTTTCTTGATTGTTTGGCGCCGACTCAAAATTATAAGTACCTACATACCTAGGTACTTACAATACTTAGTTAATGAACATACCTATTGTTAACCTAGTTATTAAGGTTTATTATTTTTTACTTTTCAGTTTTTTTTTCGACGACGCGTAGGCGAGTTGGTAGTGACCCTGCCTGCGAAGCTAGCGGTCCCGGGTTCGAATCCCGGTAAGGGCAAATATTATGAGCACGAATTACTTATTTGTACGTCAACGATAAAAGTCACTGATCAACATAAATTTTCAGATTGTTTTTATCGTCTTAGGCACCAACTTTCAACATAATAATCACTGACTATCTTTTCTGTTTCATGAAAATATAGTTTTTTTATCATCATATAGGGTAATACATAAAGTAACGTGACCAGAACTGAAAAATGTTTTTCTGCTAGTAAGAGACTCTGAAATGTTTTCTGTTCAGTATATTGGAACAGATATTCTAAAAATACATTTTTATATTCATACACCTATACATATGTGTGTGTATTTCAACATAGGGATTTTTTTTATGAACTAATTGTAAAAATCATATACATACTATACTATATAACTGAATAAGAGTGTACAAAACCTAAATATATACATTATACATAAAAACAAATAAACCTAAACTAATAACTAAAATACATTATTAAAAGAAGTCCCTTTAGTATAATCACTTAACATCTTATTAATAATGTTTTACGTTATGGTCCAACGCAACCATGTGAGTTGTAAGAAAAAAACAAACATTACTGATTTAAAACGCATTTGGAAAAGCGAATATGATCAGCTGACTGTTGTCGCTGACTGTACCTGAGTCTTGGATATTTTTATCTGTTTAAATTTTTTCGCGGCAATTGAATTGTCAACATGAAGATTTTGTTTTTATTTCCAAAACTTGTGTTTCTTCGAGTGATAATGTGTAATATTGGTGGATTATTAACCATTATGTGTTCGTTAATGTGTAGGTACGAGTGTGGGAAATTGAAATAAAGTTGTGAAAGTGACTTTTCGAGTTGCTCCAAAAAAGTCCGTGTAAAGTTTAAGTAAAGCGCCACTACTTTACTTAAACACTATCCTCATCCCATCATCTCATCATCACCATCATCGTCATCGTTTAAACTTGATTCAACTCTCTGAGTTTGAAGTATTTTATACTTGACACTGGCAAATACACTAATCGTGTGACGCCATAACAAAGAAAAAAAAAAGTATTATGTATATAACTTGGCGACAGATTCTTAAGTGTTGTAGCTAGCGAGCTCTAGAAAATGCCCTACCACCTAGCTATTAAAGGGACTCTTTCATCACGATGTTTTATAAAACATTGTCTCCTGTGGGCCCGTCTGCCGGTCTACAGATGAAACTCGGCGGAACTGAGCGAGGGTTTCATCTATAATAGCTTGTGCTTGCTTCGGTTGGAGCGGAAATGAATCCGACTGCTGGGTTTAACCTTTTTGTTTTTTAATACAAGCTAGTTCTGGCGGTTTTACTCGCGTGGACTACAGTTTATCGCGATAAAAAGTATTCATGTCCTTTTCTAGGGTTTGAATTATCTCCATGCCAAATTTAATCGAGATCGGTTTAATGGTTTAATTGCGGAAAGGCAACAAACAAACGATGGAACAGATTGCCGTCGTGTAATATTCGCGTTTATAAGTATTTTATTTAGTTTATTTATTCATTTTTTCCCGTGCGTGACGTCACCTACCGATACCAACGGAAGACCAGCGCTGGTTCGAAAGATCCAGTATCATGTTGAATTGGTGCCGGTTTGTGGCAATAAACCTGTAATTGATTGTCTTTGTATTATTATTTAAGTTTATTTGTTTTGTTTAAGTTTATTATCAAATTTAATTTTGTGAAGTGAACTATGCTGTTTTTTGCCACAAATAAATATATTGTCTGTTGTCATCTATGATCATTATTTATTATCTATGGACTAGCGACCCGCTCCGGCTTCGCACGGGTAGGCAAAGAGACCATTTTTCGGTAGAAAAGTGGGTAGCTTAACTAGCCTATGTGTTAATCCAAGGTTCTAAAAAATAGTTTAAAAATGCTACAAGCAACCAATGTCTTTAGTAGGAATATGAAACTTTTAAGACGCTGCTGCCATCTGTTGTTGAGTAGCAGTATGAGATCTATTGTTGTAAGGCGACATCTAGTGGTTAGTACAATAATCTCACTACTGGACGCTAGATGGCGTTAACTCTGTCAAAGTTTTAACTCTTAAAGATAATTATGTAATGAATATATTATAATATGTATGGATTGTAAAATTTGTTAATTCTGTGTTGAATTGTTTCATTAACAATAGAAACTGAATTAATTTTGTTAATTTCAGAAAAAAAAACGACTGTCATAATGACAACGTGACAGTGTCATTGTCAGTCTGATATTTTCTTGCAATCAATATTTTGGCTCGCAGATTCAATTTTTCGTTGTTGTACAATTCAGTCAAATTACCGTGATTATATCCGGAAATAGTAGAAAATTACATCATATCAGTCTTTATGATTTAGTTCTACTCTGATAGCTAACCACGATGGACTATATCAATGCGTTTGGTGTAGCCTGTATCCAACATGTACAGGAAAAGTAAGTATTGATTTCATATTTTCATGATATTTGTTTATTGATTTTTACAAGCAAAATGTCTAATTAATGATTTATTCTAAGCCTGAACGCAGTGTGACCATTGTTTCTTAGTTGGGGGGTCGCTAAATACAACTAATGATAGATTGTTCTCAGCTAATTAATTATGTAAATCTACATGCTGTATTGAGGTTTTTTTGGATATTGAAAACATAATTAAAAAAGAAAATAAATGTCGTACACCTTTCCCTAGTTAGCACCATAGCCGTTATGAAATAAAATGTACCCAAAACAATTTAAATACCAAAGTTAAAACAAACTTGAATAAAAAATCTAAAAGAAAGTTTTTGTTCAATATTTTTTAAATAAAAAAATAAGCAAAAGTCTGTCGTTTTTACAAATATCCTTATAGAAAATATTATGTTTGCAAGAGAACAAAAACTTAAGTAAATATCAATCTGTCCTGAGCTACGTAGCTAAGAAACAAATCAAGCAACTCGACATACCAATGCACCATGCACCTATGTGGGTAGAGAGATAATCATAAACCAACCTACCTACATTACAAGACCATATCATCATCAGCCTGTATCAGTCCACTGCTGGACATAGGCCTCTCCCAAGGTACGCCACTTAGCCCAGTCTTCGGCTCTTCTCATCCAACTATTGGCAGCCACTCGGCGCAAGTCGTCGCTCCACCTTGTCACAGGGCGTCCTGCACTACGTTTGCCATGTCGCGGTCTCCACTCAAGAACACGTCTACCCCATCGGTTGTCGGTTCTGCGGGCCATGTCGGTGACGTTAGTTCTCTGATGGATCACCATACCAAGACCATATACAACATACATAAATACAACAGAAAACAACCTAAACTAAATCCATCTTGTTTCCAGGCTGTCGGATTACGAGGGCTACTTCGAACTCATAAACGACCTGTCCAACCCCCACCACATCACCGAGACCCTCGTCCCGTTGCTCGCCATCGTGGACTCCGTATTCGCATCGCAGTTGCTACTCAGTATGGCTTTTGGCGGATGGCTCAACGCAGTCATGAAATGGTGAGTTAGGAACAGGTTTATTTTTTCCAGTTGGGCCCCGCGGTTTCACCCGCATCTTCCTGTTATCCCGCAGGATCATTTTTCCGGGATGAAAACCATGCACGGATAACGTTTCCATGCGTCCAATGCTGTCCGATGCTGGAAAGGGGATGTTGGTGCACACTTTCAACATATCCTACTAATATTATAAACATGAAAGTTTGTGAGTATGGATGGTTGCATGGATGGATGGATGGATGGATGTATGGATGGATGTTTGTTACTCTTTCACGCAAAAACTACTCAACGGATCTGAATGAAATTTAGAATGGAGATAGCTTATACCCTGGATTAACTCATAGGCTACTCTTTATCCCGGAAAAAGTTCCTGCGGGGCGGAAGATTCGGGTGAAACCGTAGGGCGCAGCCAGTGATCTATAAAAGACAGATAAGCTGGCATCTTTACGCCAGTGTTCGAGGCTCGGAAGAGTTGCCTCAACCAGCTTATCCCCAATGAGTCTTTTGGCCCTACTATCTATGGAGTCCAAGGCTTCGAGCTGGTACCTAGTCAGTAAACTTCCCAGAGATGGCCGCAGTATTCCATACAAGATCAGACCTGTAGTGCGATTCTCCTTCACTCGGAAAATTTCCGTGTCGGATTCGACGTCACATTCGCTTCACGGAAACGTTTCCCGAGAGCAAATAGGTGGCGGAAACTTTTCCTTGATTGAGCAGCTGGTTTGTCAAATTAAATATCAGTTTCCAAATTCAGATTAATAAATCCTGTCTAAAAAAAAATGAAGGAAATTTTTCCGCATCCGAGGTCGGAAGAGATCCGAATCGCACTGCTGTAGTATAAACCTCTCTCAAAATTCAAAATTCAAAATAAATTTATTCAATAGGATACATTGTGATCACTTTAAAACGTCAACTTAAAACTAGCTACGCCTGTTCCAACCTCCTTACGCCGGCAAAGGAACAGGCGAGAAACGCCCGGCAGGTAATTTTTTTGTCGCGATCACATTGACAATTCTATTCTTATTACTAATTCATGGAATTGGAGCAAGTTCACTAAAATCCCAAGCTTTTTTTGTCATCTAATAGTCCGATATTTTTTACTTAGCTTTACTAATAAGATTTCTCTCTCCATTCTCCAGGTGGCTCCTAGAAGACCGTCCGTACTGGTGGGTCCGAGAGACGACGTTCTACTCGGACGGTGACCGGCCCCGGCTGCACCAGACACAGCAGACCTGCGAGACCGGCCCGGGCTCCCCGAGCGGACACTCCTGTGCCATGGCTATGACGTTGACGTTAGCTGTCATGTTCGTTGGTCACGTCGCTAAAGATAGGTTTGTTTATCCGTTGGACTAGCAAAACGCATTCTTCTAAAAAGTTGTTAATGCTAAAAGATAACTAATAAAAATATTAAGGTTAATAATAGAGTTAAATTATGATAACACTAGTTGCGCCCCGCGGTTTAACCCGCGTCTTACCGTTATCCCGCAAGAACCTTTTGTCCGGGATAAAAAGTAGCTTATGTTTTAATTTGGGGTATAGGCTATCTCCATTCCAAATTTCACTCAAATCCATTTAGTAGTGTTTGCGTGAAAGAGTAACAAACTTCCATTCATGTATACATACTCACAAACTTTCACGTTTATAATATTAGTAGGATTGATGATTAGACAAAAATGATTACTGTTTGGCTCTAAACAAAAAAAAAATGAAATATGTAACATATATAACACTAGTGCGGTAATGATAAAGTAAATAACACTAGTGCGTAATAAGCTGAATTATGAAGCCTTTTAATTAACCACTTATTTGTCTAATTTTGTACTTTACAGGAAATGGAGTATCCCGTGGTACGTGCAAAGAGCTGGGTACAGTCTTTTCACAGCCATACTCGCTTCGGTGTTCCTCGCTCGGATGTACGTCGCCGCGCATTTCCCGCACCAGTGTATAATGGGCGCTATTATAGGTAAGTACCGTGTCACAGTCAGCTGGTAAGGGGAAAAGTTGCTAGGGGAATTTCCCTAACGTTGGAAAAAAGTTACAAATATTAGGGGAAATATTAGTAAAATAGAGCTTTAAAATAACGGGGATTTCCCTAATGTTGGAGAAAAGTTACAATAATTAGAGGAAATTTGTACTCAATGAATTTATTAACATTGTGAATTATCCTTCTCTCAGAGAGAGATTCTAAGTGAAATTCAACCCTTGTCGATACATAAATTTCAAGTCCATATAAAAATCTTATTATTATTGCTTTTTATAAAATTATTAGACTATTAAGATGACAAACAAGCTTGGGATTGTAGTGAACTTGTTCCAATTCAATCAATTGATAGAATAAAATTGAAATGTAAATATGATCGTATATAAATACCTTTTGATTTTAAGTTCACAGGTAACGCCACCTTCGACCACATTGTCACATAACATCAGGTGACTTGTGGTCAAACGCTACACTGTAAAAAAGTAAAAAAATATTCATATCTTCCTTCCAGGTCTATTCCTAGCTCCAGCCCTCTGCCTCTACGTATCAGACCCATACATCTGGTGCTACGGCGAACATGGAGGTACGCCGCAGGTGGCGCAGCGATGGCATATCGCCAGCGCGATCGGCACTGTAGCCATCGCCGTCGTCACCTACTTGGGGCTAGTGGCCTGCAACCAGGACCCACAGTATACTGTGAAGTTGGTAAGTTTACAATGTTAGGGGAATGTTTTACAATGTTAGGGGAATGTTTTTACAATGTTAGGGAAATGTTTTACAATGTTAGGGAAGAGTTGTTACAATTTTGGGAAAGTGAGTCTTGATGTTGTGAAAATTTTGCAAAAATATTAGATTCTCGTTTATTGCTATCTCTGCATAAACAAAAAGGGAAAAAGGTGTTTTAAAAAAAGTAAAACACGGAATGAGGCTCAGTAATTTTGACAGTTGACAGCTTGCGTTTAGACGTAACGCTTCTATTGACCAATCGATGTTGCTGTCTATAAATCTTTAAATATAAATATAACTCAAAGGTGACTGACTGACATAGTGATCTATCAACGCACAGCCCAAACCACTGGACGGATCGGGCTGAAATGTATGGCACATTTCAGCCCGATCCGTCCAGTGGTTTGGGTAGATGTTATGACGTAGGCATCCGCTAAGAAAGGATTTCTATTAATTCTACCCCCAAGGGGATAAAAAAAGGGGATGAAAGTTTGTATGAAACTTGGTCAATTTTAAACCGATCGGGCTGAGACTTTGCATGCATAAAGCTGTAGCTAGTAATTAAATAAATTTCTGTAGGTTGGCCCCCCACTAGGTAGACCGACGACATTACAAGAGTCGCAGGGAGTCTATGGATGCATGTGGCTAATAGCCGTTCATGGTGGCGTTCAAAGGGGGGTTCCTATGTTCAGCAGTGGACTTGTTCCGGCTGACGATGATGATGACGTTTATTTTCCAGGCGTTCCGCTGGTGCGAGTCTCCGGAACACATCCACGTGTCTACGACTCCAATATTCGCGCTGATCCAGTGCACCGCCTACTTGCTGGGCTGGGCTGTAGCGGTCACCCCAGCCGTCGCCAAGTAAGCTACCATATGATACTACTAATATTATAAACGCGAGAGTTTGTGAGTATGGATGGATGTATGAAAGTTTGGATGTGTGGATGTGTGGATGTGTGGATGTATGGATGGATGGATGTATGGATGGATGGATGTATGGATGGATGTGTGGATGTAAGAATGTTTGGATGTGTGGATGGATTGATAGATAGGTGGCGTGGTGGTGTGATGTTTGTTACTCTTTCACGCAAAAACAACTGAACGGATGTGAAGGAAATTTGGAATGGAGATAGCTTATACCCTTTTTTTTTATTTATTCCGTCCGCCGCCTTTTGGTGGGGCGGGAGGGGGTCACTGTAACAGTCTACCCACCCGCCCCGATGGACAGGCCCGGAACTCCCTCATTCCGGGCCCACAACATAAAGGCACCTAGGCACCTAGGGGGGGGGGGGGGTCTTGCTTGTTACTTACGGATAATGCAGCATTCTAATGGTAAAGAATTTTGGGTGAAGAAACTTGTGTGAAATCACCTCACGTTATTAATGGACGCCGTTAAATAACACACCAATTATTTCTGTTGCAGCTACCGCCACGACACCAAGAACCGTTCCCTTATAATATCAGCGGTCACCACAGTGCTGATCATCTTTGGCGATAATTATATAGACGAAAACATTTGCAGATCCAACACCTTGAGGTTTTACATGATCAAGTTCGTAATGTTCGCGCTTAAACCGATGCTATTTCTCAGATTGGTACCGGCTGTGTCCATGTGGCCTTTCTCAGCGGATATTAAGCGTAAACAAGGCTAAAAACGGGTTGGTGGACAAAATTGGGGCTGGAAAATGTAAGATGCTGAATGATTATGGCGTAAAGCAAAGATGCTGTTTTTTACGATTATCTATAAAAATTGATAATGGCACGGAACCCTTCATGGGCGAGGCCGACTCGCAGTTGGCGCGGTTTTTTCCTTTTAAAACATTTTTCTCATAAGATATAAGAAACAAGTTATAAAAGGTCAGATATAAAAAAAGTTTTTTTTGAACAATTTATATAGTTTTTATATTCTCCAACAGAAAGTTATTAATTAGAAAAAAAACTTTTTAAAATACTTACGCACGAAATTCATAATCGATCTTGATCCGTTCTTCGTGGTTTTGGATCGATATTTCATATCATCATATGTCATTTTAGTAGTAAAGCTTGCTAAAATGGAATAACTTGTTTCCCATATGTTATGTACTCGCGCATGAAGGGTTCCGTGCCGTTATCTACAAAAATAGACACACGAAACGAAAATGGAATTTATAGTATGTAGTTAGCACCTTCCAGATTTTGTTAAGTAGACCAAATTTATTTATTTAAAATTAAAAACAGGATAGTCAATACTAACTGTTATACATTACTAGAGCTGCTAATCTTCAAGCGGCTGAACACCTTAATTAATACTAATTAAGTCACCTTTCAAACAAAAAAACTCAATCAAAATCGGCGCATCCGTTTTGGAGCTCCAATGCAAACACACGTTAAACTTATGAAACCCGTCTTTTTGCGTCGACGACGGTTAAAAGTTAAATATAATTGCCGCAAAAAAAATAATTACAAAAGGCACGTTGTCAAAGGTAAAAATCGTCAAAAAAACAACGTTGTCAAAAGGGCAAAATCGTCAAAAAAACAACGTTGTCAAGGGGACAAAATCGTTAAAAAGGCAACGTTGTCAAGGGGACAAAATCGTCAAAAAGGCAACGTTGTCAAGGGGACAATATCATAAAAAAAGAACGTTGTCAAGGGGACAATATCATCAAAAAAACAACGTTGTCAAAGGGACGAAGTCGTCAAAAAGACAACTTTGTAAAAGGGAGAAAATCGTCTAAAATGGCAATCTATCTATATAAGAATCAAAGTCTATGACTGATACAAAAAATTTTCATTTGGGAATAAAAACAAAATTTTCATGTTGACAGTTCCATTGCCGCCAAAAAAGTCGACAGTTGTCTCCCTTTGACAACGTTGCTTTCTTGACAGTTTTGGCCCCTTGACAATTTCTTTTTTACTATTGTAATAATAAAATTTTGGCACTTAACATTAATATAGGTATTTCTGTATGTGCTTGTTTTAAAATCTAGTGAGAATAAATCCTGTGTTTTTACTGTGGCTTGTTAGAATAAAAAATAACGCTTACAAATGCTTTTCGTTATAAATAGGTTATTGATTCCGAAGCCCGTTATAAAAGGAGTTTTCAGAAATGATTCTGTGAAATTTCTGCTATTGTTTAGCAATTATAATTATTTTCCGTTGTACAAAATATATTCTGTGATACTATAATTAACTTCTTGTTTTAATTATGTACATTTTGTTCTAATTTAATTATATTTATTTGCACCTGATGTGATACCTACTGAATAAGTTTGTAAAGGCGTGTTTTTTTAATACTGAAATAAAGAAATTGTGCTACCTAATTAAACATAAATTGTATTATTTATCAAAGTCAGTAGCTAACGTTTCTACAAAATTGATATTTAATCTAGTTATTTAGACTGAGCTTGTTTCATTGCTAACCTTCAAATTATTAGTTAGACAGTTTACATCATAGACATGTTCATTTGCAGTTATTAGTACCAAGTCAAAATTGGTTTTATTCAATAGGATACATTGTGATCACTTTGAAACGTCAACTTAAAACTAGCTACGCCTGTTCCAACCTCCTTACGCCGGCAAAAGAACAGGCAAGAAACGCTCGGCAGGTAATTTTTTTTGGCACATTGACAGATTTATTTTTATTATTACTACTAATTGATTGAATTGGAGCAAGTTCACTAAAATCCCAAGCTTTTTTTGTCATTTATTAGTCCGATATTTTTTAATTAGCTTATTATTATATCCCTATCCCTATCTACTAATCCCTACTATACTGTTAACGAGCAATAATTCTTATGTCAGAATAGAACTATAAAAAAACATGTAACAATTAGAATTCATAGTAACTTCATTCTCTTACTTAAATATTGCCATTATACTCATTAATCCATTTAATTATAATAATTATATCTGTGGCAGAATATCTACGATTGCACATATTTTATGTGAATGGCAACTTTATATTCTTTCTATCAATTTGGATGGGGTAGATTTTGGCGGGAAATAGTAGTAACAGTCGATTGTATTGGGAGCTATGGTAGGAAAATATTTGGGTGGCTGTTTAGAGTGATTCATCGAGATCTGTGTGTGGTGATATTTATTCTTCTCCTGGCTTGAATTACAATACCTTACTATCTTTACTATATAATGCGAAAGTAACTCTGTCTGTAACGCTTTCACGTCTAAACTACTGAACCGATTTAAATGAAATCTGGTACAGAGATAGTCTAGAGCCTGAGAAAGGACATAGGATACTTTTTATTGCGATAAATCCCACGCGAGTGAAACCGCAGGGAACAGCTATTGTGTGTGTGTGAATGTTTGTTACCACGTATCACCGTAATTACTAAACCGATTTTGATGAAATTTGAAATGGAGATAGCTCATACCCTGGATTAATGCATAGGCTACGTAAAAAGGTTCCTGCGGGATAACGGGGAGACGCGGGTGAAACCGCGGGGCGCAACTAGTGAATATTAATTATTTTCGGTATTTTAATTAAGCCCTATTGAAGTTTATATTAAGTTGTCACTTATCAGATAAACTAAATCAAATAAAAAGTATGTACTTGAGTTGATAAAATATTCACATCAACAAAATATTTTATTAGTGTTTAGCTCTCGACAAGTTGAGGTTGTTCAAAAATGGTTGGTGCAGCAAAGACTTTCAACTCTTCTGATCTGTTGAAATATGTAAGTCTCATTTCTTACGTCTTAGTACACAGGGTAGCGTTTGACTACAAGTCACCTGATGTTAAGTGACGATGTGGTCGAAGATGGCGCCACGCTACAGCTTATATATCAGAAGTAGGATACGTAAATGACAATGATAGATAACGATTAACGACGCGTGCGCCTTACAAGGCGCCGACACCGAGTTTGAATCCTCTCGTGTTATGTGTGTTATGTGTGGATTTACCATCGCTCAAAACGGTGAAGGAAAACATCGTGAGGAAACCGGCATGTCCAAGAACCACAACATTTAAGGGCATGCGACATCTACCAACCTGCACTGGGCCAGCGTCGTATATTACGGCCCATACTCTCTCTCTTCTCTAATTCTAGCTGGATTCATTAATTAAAGAAACAAAGCACATGGAAACGAAGGTTCTAGACCAGTCGAACTACAGCTGGCTGAGGTCTCAGCGTGTACAAACAAGTGACGTCATCGACGACGATTTGCAAGATCTAAAGCCTATGATACAAAAGGTATGTTTTAGTTGAACGATTGGTTAGTTTAGATAATCCCCACTATGCATTTTTTTCTTTAATACAACTCTTTTCACATCCATCTTGAAAAACTGCAATTTGTTATCGGTTTTTAAAATTTTTGGATGTCTTTGTTTCTCGGGTTTTACCTAGATCTGTTAAGCATCGTAGCTCTTACGGATGAACCGATTTTGATTTAGTTATTTTTATTTGAAAGGTGACTTGATCAAGTTTTTAGTTTAATGGTCGTCAGTAATTAAGGTTGGGTTAATAATATGTGTTTTTACAACTCAAAGTTAAACTAAATATTAAATCTTCCATTTTTACAACAGCTATCGCCAGAAAGCTGCACGTCCATCGTCGTCAAGCTCGACATTGTAACTGAACAAATGACGTCAATCGACGTTATTTTAACCACCTTGAAGAATCTTCTCGAAGAAGAGGACAGCATGACTCTATTGGCCAAAACTGTAAAAAGAGGGAAAGAGACAAAGAATAAGAATAAGGTGCATCCGGCGATATCGGCACCCGGAAGTCAAGCAACTGTCTTTTGTGTTTTAAATTAATAAATTTTTGTAACATATTTTTAAATTGTTATAATCATAGGTTGGATCTGACATTATGGATCGATCCATTTTTTTTTTTTTGTTAATATTTACAGGGTAGCGTTTGACCATAAGTCACCTGATGTTAAAGTGACGATGTGGTCGAAGATGGCGCCACGCTACACCTGGACTGGGAACTGGCTCTCAAGTGAGGCTGCCGGGACACACCGATAGGTGCTTGGCGACAGATTCTTAACAAGAGGGTGGTAGCTAGCCAGGCGAGTACTAGAAAATACCCTACCACCAAGCTATGGTTTCATCACGATGTTTTCCTTCACCGAAAGCTCAAGCTCATTGTAGGATTCGAACCCACGTCCTACGGATTGCAAGCCGACGTCAATACCACTGAGCCATCGTCACTACCACTGAGCCATCATCCATTCTGAGTGTAAAACTGATTTATATGGCAAATACTAGTTGCACCCCGCGGTTTCACCCGCATCTTCTCGTTATCCCGCAGGAACCTCTTTCCGGGATAAAAAGTAGCCTATGTGTTAATCCAGGATATAAGCTATCTCCATTCCAAATTCTATTCAAATCCGTTCAGTAGTTTTTGCGTGAAAGTGTAACAAACATCCATCCATCCATACTCACAAACTTTCACGTTTATAATATTAGTAGGGTATGTTTTTTTTTGTTTAATTTTCTGTATTGTGGTGTGCCAATAAAGAGTTAATCTATCTATCCAAAATACCTATAGCCAGTACCTTCCTTACCTTAAGGGCACTATTGGGCACGTGCCCAGGGCCCCCACCTTCAGGGAGGCTCCGAAATAACGACATGAAGGTAAAAGGAAAATAAAATTAGTATGTAAATTTATAAAAAAATAAATTTTTATTTACATTTTTTACAAAAATCCCAATTAGAAGCGTTAGCTTACTATTTTAGCGAGAATTTTTTCTTTCTATTTACATTTTTACACAAACTATGGCAGTATAATTCGACTCAGTAAAAATATTTGCTGGTAACACCAAGAATGATGAAGAATGATGATGAATGAAGATGAGACAATGTCCAAAACTAAAACCGACACGATGACAAAATTGTGAAAACAATTGATTAAATTTCTTAAAACAACAATACAAAATTCAATATTACAATATTTCCACGTCAGTTTTATATTTGGACACTGTTTTACTAAGCTGCATCTTCAAAGTAAACCTGTCAAAGTGACAGTAGAACTGTCAAACTGACGTTGACGTTTGGGGAATTCGGTATTAGCAAATGTTTTCGAGGGGAGGCAGGGGTAACTGTTCATCAGCAGTAGGGGTAGTTCGGGCACAGGGCCGGCGACAGGCCAGCGGGGTACCGGGGTGCAGCGGGAACGGCCGGCACGGGGCTGAAATAGACATATGAACAGTGTATAATTTTTTTAGAAGAAAAGAAAAAACTTGTGTTATCTTTATCAGAACTCGTTCTTTTTTAATATAGTGTATGTTCCAGTAGCCAAAGGTTTTGCATTCTCTCAAACTAAATTTGACAGGTCTAATAGTATTGCTGTCTTTTTCTAACCACTGAAGTAAAAAAAAAGGCAGCGTTACTCTTAGACCTGTCAAATTTAGTTCAGTTTTAGAGAATGCAAAACCGAATCGACACCAGTGTCAAGTAATTTTAAAGTTTTTCGTCGCACGTGATGAGATCCAGCTACAAGCCAGGCGTGAAAGTTTTAATTTTTTTAGGTAAGTAGGTAGGTACAGGTTGCATTGCAATTTCCTATACACACAACACCACGAAAAAACACAAAATGTGGAAATCAAAACAAAACATTCACTATGAAAGTTGTATTGTTACCAAAAAGTCCAAATTATTACCTTAAGTACTCTAAAAATATACTAATATCGAGTCAAAATGTCATCAACTTTTATACCAACCACCTTTTTATAGTATGGTTTGCAAAGAATATGAATATAATAATAGACTTACGCAGAAGCGGCAGCGTACAGGGCCGGGTTCAGGCCCCACTGGGGGATGGGGGTGCCATCGGGCGTGTGGCGGGCGAACGCGTCGGTGTCACAGAAGGGGTAGTTCGGGCAAACGGCGGGGTGGAGACCTGCCGGGTACTCGATTGCTAGCGCTACCACGGCCAGGCACAGGACGATGAACTGAAAGTTAAGAAAAAATTGAGTACCTACATCATTATCAGCTTTACGTTCCCACTGCTGGGACTCTGGCCTTCTCACAGAGAGAGTACGGGCCGTTATCTCCCAGTACGGGTTGGTAGATGTCGCATGCCCTTAAATGTTGCGGTTCTTGGACATGCCGGTTTCCTCACGATGTTTTCCTTCACCGTTTTTTGAGCGATGGTAAATTTATTATATAAATCCAACGCATTGATTAACGCATTAAGAAAATTCTCACGTGAGGTTAGGGGTTAAGCTGAATTCCACGAAATCTCACCAAAGGAGTCTAACGCTTGAAATTAACAATCGATTCGATTTTCGCGGTTTTGGATCGATATGTCATGTCATCATCTCTTACCTCACATTCTCTTATTCTTCTTATATATAAAAATCAATTGCTGTTCGTTAGTCTCGCTAAAACTCGAGAACGGCTGAACCGATTTGGCTAATTTTGATCTTGAAATGTTTGTGGTAGTTTAAGGAAGGTTTAAAAGGTGACTTTTATTGGCGATACGAAGTTCGCCGGGTCAGCTAGTTCTTTATATATAAAAATCAATTGCTGTTCGTTAGTCTCGCTAAAACTCGAGAACGGCCGGACCGATTTGGATAATTTTGATCTTGAAATATTTGTGGAAGTTTAGGGAAGGTTCAAAAGGTAAGAAAAATTTGAATAATTGCCGGGAAAACCCTAAAAACAGCGCTTTCCTTTTTCCCCATATAAACGTTTTCTAAATAAAATGTAGAGTCAATTTGAACTTTATTGCTGTTCAATAACGATGATTGATTTTTTGATTTCTCGATTGAGGCAGTACGAAGTCTGCTGGGTCAGCTAGTCTTATATATAAAAATCAATTGCTGTTCGTTAGTCTCACTAAAACTCGAGAACGGCTGAACCAATTTCAATAATTTTGATCTTGAAATATTTGTGGAAGTTCAGGGAAGGTTTAAAATGCAACTTGTTGGCTATACAAAGTTCTCCGGGTCAGCTAGTCTATCTTCTTATATATAAAAATCAATTGCTGTTCGTTAGTCTCGCTAAAACCCGAGAACGGCTGGACCGATTTGGCTAATTTTGGTCTTGAAATGTTCGTCGTGGTCTAGGGAAGGTTTAAAAGGTGAGAAAAATTAGAACAATTGCCGGGAAAACCCTGAAAATAGCGCTTTCCTCTTTCCCATATAAACGTTTTCTAAATAAAATGTAGTGTCAATCTGAACTTTATTGCTATTCAATAAAGTTCAAAAGATTTTTTGATTTCTCGATTGAGGCAGTACGAAGTCTGCCGGGTCAGCTAGTCTATCTATATATATAAAAATCAATTGCTGTTCGTTAGTCTCGCTAAAACTCGAGAACGGCTGGACCGATTTGGCTAATTTTGATCTTGAAATGTTCGTAGAGGTCTAGGGAAGGTTTAAAAGGTGACTTTTATTGGCGATACGAAGTTCGCCCGGTCAGCTAGTCTTATATATAAAATCAATTGCTGTTCGTTAGTCTCGCTAAAACTCGAGAACGGCTGGACCGATTTGGATAATTTTGATCTTCAAATATTTGTGGAAGTTCAGGGAAGGTTTAAAAGGTGACTTTTATTGGCGATGCGAAGTTCGCCGGGTCAGCTAGTACTAAATAATTATGTCATTTTAGAGGTTAGTTTTGACATATTGATTGACATAATAATATCGTTCCAAAACCGCGAAAAATGGATCAGAATCGATTATTATTACTTTCGGGCGTAAAACACTTCCGCTTGTCAAAATATTTTTTTTTTGTTTGCCTGCAAAGCCGAAGCGGGTCGACAGTAAATCACATTTCAGTTTTAACAAGCGAAACCAATTGTAACACGCGATTTATCATCGTGTAAGTTAGGCAAACTGCATTGCTAAAACGGCTCGCGTGTTAAGAATTTGCCTAAATCACAATTAAGACTTGAACGCTAATTTATTATTAGCAATAGTTAGAATTATTTGATTACTAAACAGGCGTTGCAACTACGAATATGACGGTTGCAGTTATGCACTGTTTACTATCGCTAAGTTAATCGTAAATTAGTGATTGATTAATTGATGTACCTAATTAGTAATTATACTTACCTATACTTTCCATATCACAACGTGCACAACAAAACAAGAGAAATCTTGTTAATAAAGCTTATTATAAAAAATCGGACTATTTAGATGACAAAAAAAGCTTGGGATTTTAATGAACTTGTTCCAATTCAATCAATTAGTAATAAGAATAAAATTGTCAATGTGATCGCGCCAAAAACTTTATACCTGCCGGGCGTTTCTTGCCTGTTCTTTTGCCGGCGTAAGGAGGCTAAACAGGCGTAGCAAGTTTTTAATTTAACGTTTTAAAGAGATCATTTATATTGTACCAAGTAAATATATTTTTTTGACATAAATTATTAGAACTATTTTTATTTATCCTTTGGAATTTTTTGGATTGTGACTGTGTATTTAAAATAATGTAATAGAAATACCATTTTATTTTTATTGTGTTTGAATCATTGTTTTTTTGCTTACTTTAAATTTTTTTAATTAAATATTTGTATGATTTAAGTATGATAGCAAAAACATGTAAATTGACAATTTGATTATTTTTATTGTATTGCACCAAGTTTTTAGACAAATAAATACTTTGATTTTTTTAACTAAACGCCGTGTATTTTGTGAAACAAATAAACTGAATAATTACTCACCAGTTTTCCGTACATGATTGTTTGGTGTGTATCCTCTCAACTTTACAGCGAGACTGATGCTGTTGGGTTGGTGTCGCGGACTTTTATACCCCCGGCCGGCGTCTGCCGCCGACCCTGGACTGGGGTTGCTTTGGCGGCGCCGCGCCGGGCAGTGGATTTTTTTAACAGACTTATTGCGCCCCGCGGTTTCTCCCGCATCTTCCCTTTATCCCGCAGGAACATTTTTTCGGGAAAAAGTAGCCTATGTGTTAATCCAGGGTATAAGCTATCTCCATTCCAAATTTCATTCCGATCCGTTCAGTAGTTTTTGCGTGAAAGAGTAACAAACATCCATCCATCCATCCATACTCACAAACTTTCACGTTAATAATATTAGTAGGACTAACTTCCTCGCGGTTTCACCCGCGTGGGCTATAGTTTATCGCGATAAAAAGTATTCTATGTCCTTCCTCAGGGTTCAAACTATCTCCTTAGCAAATTTCATTTAAATCGGTTCAGAAGTTTAGGCGTGAAAGTGAGACAGACAAACAGAGTTACTTTCGCATTTATAATATGTATTAGTAGGAATGTACAATCAACGACAAAAGTCGCTGAACAATCACACTTTTTTCTATTATCCTCATCATCTTAGACACCAATTTTTGACCTCATCATCACCTAAAATCAGGTGTGTTATGTTGTGGTCAAAATGTAAAATGTAAAAAAAACAATAACAATTACTGATTTGAAACACATTTGGAAAATCGAGAACGATCAGCTACTTTTGTCGCTGACTGTACTATACTTACTTCCAAAATTAATAATTGATCCTGATCCGTTATCCGCGGTTTCGGATCGAAATGTCATGTCATAATATGTCATTATAGTAGTAGGTAATCTGTCAAGCTCTACTTAGTACTAAAATGACATATTATGACATGACATATCGATCCAAAACCGCGGATAACGGATCGGATCGGTTATTAATTTCGGGCCATAATATCTTTAATACTATCTAGATCGAAGTCGATCTAGTATAAAATAACTGTGGTTATTAGAACTTAACGCACTTGGGTGTCAATTTCAGATAACCTACACCTATGACGACGCATGTGGCACAGTGGACCAACAGTCGACTGCGAAGCACAAGCTCGCGGGTTCAATAGCCAAAAACTTTTAATGTGCATTGATAAAAGTGCAAGTAGCACATGCTGAAGCTGCCCTATAATTAATTAATAGATAATTAACTGAAACATAATATGATGTCTGTGTTATGGTGGCAATAAATTGTTTTTTTTTAAGTATTTTTTCTTGGGTGTTATGGATCCCCGATTCCCGTAGTTTCTGATACCCTAATCACAGGGAAACCTAGTTAGGGGGCAGAGCCTATGTATGGTAGTGTCCCTGCCTGCGAAGCTAGCGGTCCCGGGTTCGAATCCCGGTAAGGGCAAATATATGTGTGATGAGCACGAATATTTGTTCCTGAGTCTTGGATATTTCTATCTATATAAGTATTTATTTCTCTATATAAGTATGTATATCGTTGTCTAGTACCCATAACACAAGTTTCGAGCTTAATTTGGGGTTAGGTCAATTTGTGTGTAATGGTTCCCGATATTTATTTATTTATTTATGTGTCTTTTAGCCACCTACGAAAAAGAGGGGTGTTTTTTTATAGCTAAATAATAAAAAATAAAAATAAAATAAAAATAACTAAAAAAAATAACAAAATGTGGCTAATTATGTACCTACCTATGCCTTTGACCGCCATCCCGCCTGTTGCCAAGCGATGATACGGTCGACGGTGTTTTAAGTTTTTGTGTATATCTGTATGTCGCATTGAAGCTCTTATACAGATGAACCGATTTTGATTTCGTTTTTTTTTGTATTTGAAAGGTGACTTGACAGGAGCGTTCTTAGCTAAAGTATATTTGGGACGGAGTTTTTCAAAATTTCAATTTAGTTTTAGTTATCATTTTGATTAATATTTTTATACCTTATAAGGAAGGAAAACATCGCGAGGAAACCGGCATATCCAAGAACCGCAACATTCAAGGGCATGCGACATCTACCAACCCGCACTGGGCCCGCGTGGTAGATCACGGCCCGTACTCTCTCTGTGAGAGAAGGCCAGAGTCCCAGCAGTGGGAACGTAGCTATGATGATAATTTGTCACAAATACTTAAGCTATTTTTATAACATGACTCCATTATGTAAAAGGCTTTAGCGAGCAATATAATATGAAACTCATCATCATCATCAGCCGGAAGAAGTCCACTGCTGAATATAGGCCTCCCCCCTTGAACGCCACCATGAACGGCTATTAGCCATTTGCATCCATCGGCTCCCTGCGACTCTTACAATGTCGTCGGTCCACCTAGTGGGGGGCCTACCTACAGAACGTCTTCCGGTTCGTGGTCGCCACTCGAGACCCTTTCTTCCCCATCGGTTATCGGTTCGTCGAGCGATGTGGCCTGCCCATTGCCACTTCAACTTGCAAATATGAAACTGAATGTAAATATTTGTATCTAAGTACAGAATGTTCGTTATTATATTTTTCAAAACAATGCTCATAAAGTAATCTTTATGACATCGTATTTCGGTTTATAATACTGCTTATTACGCACTAGTGTTTTTTTCATTACTTCACTAGTGTTTTATTCTTGACATTTTGTGTTTTATCTCCGCAATATGACTTTTTTTGGAATAAATTAAGTATTAGATAATGATAAATCGACCATCAAAGTTATTATCATTTTATCAAATTAGACATTTTGCGCTACATATCAATCTTAACTTTGCGTATATTTTATTCCGTTCCGGCAGCCTCACTTGAGAGCCAGTTCCGAGTCCAGTGTAGCGTAGCGCCACCTTCGACCACATCGTCACTTAGAATCAGATGACTTGTGGTCTAACGCTACCCTGTAAGTTGAAAAAAACTGTCCTGTTTCACGTGCCAGCCTTTATATCAACTACACAGAGAAAAAAGACCCTCCGAAACACCATTTTCCTTCTCAGTCAAAAGGGAAGGAATTGTGATTTAGAAGGAAAACTAAGGTAAAATAAGGAAGGAATCGGTCTTGGAAGGTAAGACTCAGAAGGAAAGTCAGATTATTTTTCTCAGTGTAAACAAAAATTTATACCATACCAATTTATACCATAAAATTTGTACCATGCCTAACAATTTTTCTGCCCATACATGTTAAAGATTGTTTATTAATTTCTTATATCAAACATAGCCAAAGTGTTCTCAATAAATGTCTTGTTAAATACCTATGTTCCGTACAGTCTGACCACTTAAAAAATGAGAGTCTTTATGACTAGTGAGCGATGGTGTACAACGCGCCGACATCGACACCGAGTTCAAATCCTCTCGGCACCTATGACATAATAACGCCCGAAATGAATAATTGATCCTGACCCGTTATCCGCGGTTTTGGATCGATACGTCATGTCATAATATGTCATTTTAGTAGTAATCTGTCAAGCCCTAGTACTAAAATGACATATTATGTAATGACATATCGATCCAAAACAGCGGATAACGGATCAGGATCGATTATTAATTTCAGCCGTTAATAAGTTATGTGTGGATTTGCCATCGCTCAAAACGGTGAAGGAAAACATAGTGAGGAAACCGGCATGTCCAAGAACCGCAACATTCAAGGGCATGCGACATCTACCAACCCGCACTGGGCCCGCGTGGTAGATTAGAAATCTTTTAATTCACAAAAATTTTGTTCTTAATTACACTCCAAAAGTATTGTAAAGGCCATAGTAAGAAAGAAAGACCATATATGCAAAAGTTTAGATCGTTACAAATGATATATATTCAATTTAATTAAATTATTTTAAAATTTGTGTTACGTTCCAATTCGTATTCGGTATTTATTTAATTTTTCGGGTCTAATATTTTATTTCACATGAAAAGCCGCGGAGCAAACCTTGTCTGACAGTAAAATTACGCACCTTAATAAACCAGTAACACTGCACAAAAGATGCACCATATTTGGTTCAAGAACCATTATTTCTCACAACGAAACGAAATTCAACTTTACGAGAAAGAAAATAAACAACAATTTTAACTGACAACAAATTATAATTGTATTGTAAAATGGTACAAATTGTATTCTTTATAATAACTAACTTCATTTAAAGTTTAAATGAAGTCAGTTAAGTACAAATTGGACTTAGTTATTGATGATGACAAGCTACAATTACTTCGATAAAGTCAACGGCATCTCTAGTTTTTCTAAAAATACTTAATACATTAATTTAAGAGACCGGTTTCACCAATATGAAATATCAGACTATTTAGATAACAAAACACTTGGGATTGTAGTGAAACTGCTCCAATTCCATGTGTCAATTTACCATCGATCGAAACGGGGAAGGAAAACATCGTGAGGAAACCGGCGTGTCCAAGAACTGCAACATTCAAGGGCATGCGATATCTACCAACCCGCACTGGGCCCGCGTAGTAGATTACAGCCCATACTCTCTCTGAGAGAAGGCCAGAGTCCCAGCTGTGGGAACGTAAAATAGGCTGATTATGATGGTTGAAAATTATTCTTGTTTAGACAGGTGTAATCTTCTTCCTTGAAGCTGAAGCCTAAAATCTGATATAACAAGGGCAAGTTCTCATTTCGTGGCTAAAATAATTATGTCCCGTCATATCACAATGTTCCAATTACGGTACAAGGAAGTAATACAGATCAAAACTACTGTTTATTCCATAAACAATAACATTTCTTGGGCATCACATCGTTATAATTTGTTTTATATCTTTTTTAGTTGAATAAAAGTTGTCATACAAAAAGTGACAGTATGGGTACTGCTTATGGCTTGCGTACACCAAATCCGTCATCGGCCGAAGTATGCTCGGGCGTCATCGGCTGAACTCGGCCGATCAAATCAAACGTAAGTAAATGAAAGAGAGCGCATACACTGGTACTACCAACGTCGTCCGTTGACGCCCGATAACGGACGATCAACTGACGAGTCCGAACGTGTTTGGATTTTTTGTCAGTTTTACCGGCTTCTTTCTGCTATCGAGTCGTTATTTGGATCAAGAATGGATATTGAAAAATTAATTTTCAAAAAAATTCATTTCTTCGAAATCCTCCATTTTTAAAAACACTTCTGTACTCTGTAGTTGCACAGTTCAGACTTCATAAGTTCTAGCGACAACGGCCGTTATCGTCTGCAGTGCATGCAGTTGAACGTCCGAGTTACTCGTCCGAGTAGTTCTGTCCGTCATCGGCCGACAAATCGGTTTTGGTGTACGCGTACTATTAGATATATAGTTGTGCCGTGATGTACAGTCAGCGACAAAGGTAGCTAAACAAAAACAAATTTTCCGATTGTCTCTATCATCTTAAACACTAACCTTTGACTTCAATTTTTTTCAATTTCAAAGTATCTTTATTAGCTTAATAATTAAATGTACAGTTCTAGTGTGAGTTTAATCCTAGAATTGACAAAAATAAATTAAATAGTGCGTTTCGTAAGCTAGTAACACTTTTATAAAACTTATATCATGTACTTATTGTTATTATGTAAACTTGACAAATATCTAACGTGCGTAATTATTACGCAATGTTGGGGTACAAAATATGTAAGCTTTAGTTATAGCATTACACTTTAAAAACTTTAATTATTAAAATAAGCAGCCTGTGGCGGTAGGTGAACAATTAAATCGCGAGCGCAGTACGCACGGCAGTAGGCAGTTAGCAACAAGAACAAAGCTAACTAATAGGCTGTCACTCACACATTGACAAGCGAGCGCGAGCCGCTGAGAGACGCGCGCGCCATATCGCTCCACATGTCGCTAGAATCGCTAGATGATACGGGCGGGTATAGCGTGCGCGCGCGTGGCTTAACCTTTGACTGAACCATCACTTAACATTGGGGGTGTTATGTTGTGGTCAAACGCTACCATGTAACATGTTAAAAGAAAAGTGTTTTAAAAACGCAAATATTACTGATTTAAAACACATATAGAAAATAGAGTATGACCTACTTTTGTCGCTCTCTGTACGTGGAAATTAGCACTATATCCAATGTTATTGTTACTGCGTGATAAATAATGAATGAACCAAATGATTTAAGGCGCAGGTTTCCAAAAATGGGGTTAATTAAAGCTATCTTTCTGTGTAATTCTGGTCTAAAAAAAATGTAATAAAAATATATGTTAATCTACTTGATATATAGCAGTACACCTTCAGGCTGAAAATGCAAAAAATGTATTTATATATTGAAAACAAATGTGCAAAGTCCCCATTTTCTAAAAGTTTAATACTACTTTACTCTTAAACTATATATGTAACAAAGACTTGTTAATACCATCAGCTTATAAAGAAATATAATACCCAGGACACCTTTAGACCATTTTTTGAAAATACTGCTTTAATTATTTTTTGCGAATTTTTTACGTATTTCATACTCGCAATACTCGGGCTAAACTATATCAGCTACACTTCTTGCGCCCCGCGGTTTCACCCGCGTCTTCCCGTTATCCCGCAGGAACCTTTTTCGGGATAAAAAGTAGCCTATGCGGGTAGCTATCTCCATTCCAAATTTCATTCAGATCCGTTCAGTTGTTTTTGCGTGAAAGAGTAACAAACATCCATCCATCCATCCATTCACCGAAGATGTGGTCGAAGGTCGCGCCTCGCTACACCACTACCCCTAATACAAGTTTTGAAAACGATAAAAGTTTTGGTAAACGTCGACGTTTACCACCGCCGACTTGTCAAAGTGGCAACTCGATCTGCTTAAATTCAAAAAGTAACTCAATAACATTGTTGGAATATGTTTATAACGATTTAAAATAACCCGTATTAACGATTTCAGTTCCTCTAAGTGTCGATAAGATTCGCTGAAAAAAATATGTATGGATGTAAACGAAAACTTTTATAGTCTTTGTAAACTATCAAAACCTGTACTAGGGGTACTGGCTATCAAGTGAGGCTGCCGGGACACCGACAAGAAAAACAAGTTATAAGGTAATAATAAGGTAGCAATATTTAATTATGTACTCTAAAAAGCATACTGGCTGTTTGTATGTAATCCCGGTGACAACAAAAAAAAACTCCATAGTAGGTAGCCGACTGATACAGGCTGGTGATGATGATGGTGATGAAGCTACTTTACAAAATACGAAACTTCAACAAAATTAATTCAGTTGAATGGCAAGAGATTCCATTCGCGGACGTTCCCTTACTGACTAAGAACTGTATTGTGATTATCGGATTCTCTTAAATTGTGAACCGTTTCATTAAAGGGCAGGCGTATTCAGATTATCTCGAATGAATAAACATGAATAAATGATCTCCAGAGATACGGTGCTTTTTGACGTCTTACGACTCTTACGTAGTTTTAACATCATTAAGAAGTTTACTTTGTTGATGAGCTTTGTCATTTTTAGGGTTCCGTAGGCCGAGCCGGAACTTACCTTAACGCCGTCCCTGGGCACTCTAAAAATGCTGCCATCTTAACGAAATTTCGCACGTAATGGATAAAGTTTTTTGAGCGATGGTGGCCGAACGGTCAGGCGTGCGACTTACAAGACGCCAACACCGAGTTCGAATCCTCTCGGCCCCGCACCTATGACTTAATAAGTTATGTGCGGATTTGCCATTGCTCAAATCGGTGAAGGAAAACATCGTGAGGAAACCGGCGTGTCCAAGAACTGCAACATTCAAGGGCATGCGACATCTACCAACCCGCACTGGGCCAGCGTGGGAGATTGAAATCGCAACAGACAGACAGAAAGACAGAGTTACTTTCGCATATATAATATACTAGCTGGTCCCCGCGGTTTCACCCGCGTGGGCTACAGCTTTAAGCATGCAAAGTCTCAGCCCGATCGGTTTAAAATTGACAAAGTTTCATACAAACTTTAATCCCCTATTTTATCCCCTTGGGGGTAGAGTTAATCAAAATCCTTTCTTAGCGGATGCCTACGTCATAACATCTACCTGCATTCCAAATTTCAGCCCGATCCGTCCAGTGGTTTGGGCTGTGCGTTGATAGATCACTATGTCAGTCAGTCACCTTTGAGTTATATATATTTATTAGATAGAAGAAGTAGGGATTAATAAACAGTCATTTTAGTAATCAGCTCATTGTGAAACCCGACCCGCTAATGAGTTAGAAAATGCTGTTAATTAAAAACCAAGGTGTAGACCATAAGGGGAGTCTAGACCGCGCTATACCTAGTACTCAGACCTTAGTACTGGGTCCAGCAGACCTTAGGACTTATTTTGTTCTACTACAGATGGTGGCAAGAACTTTTTGTAACAGATCTTTATGGCGACAAAATCATGAAGATAGTTTGAATCCAGGTTGAAGGACATGTAATACATTTTTGCTATAAACTGTAGCCCACGCGGGTGAAACCGCGGGGAATAGCTAATAGTAGGTAATGTATAAAATTAAATGTATATACATGTATGTGTGTGTGTATGTGTGTGTATGTATTAATGTATATGTATGTATATTACTTAACATACTTTGCCAATTAAAAACAACCATTTTAATTGCTTTTCCATACATTAATCTAGTTTTACGTTTTTGTCAACTCGAATAATTTCAATGTTTATTTTGGATACGCTAAGTGCATCACAAAAAGTATTATTCCTGATGTGGGAAAGGGAAGTGTGCTCAAGGATGTGGCACTTTGATTAAAGTCGTAATATTATTATAGTATGGAATTATTCAATCTCATAATGTGTGATTTCGGTGGATTACTAACCATTATGTATTCGTTAATGTGTACGAGTATGGGAAATTGAAATAAAGTTGCAAAAGTGACTTTTATATTTGCCCCAAAAAAGTCCGTGTAAAGTTTAAGTTAAGCGCCACTACTTTACTTAAATACTATCCTCATTCCATCATCATACTAGTATATTATGTCAATACTTGATTCTACTCTCTGAGTTTGATATATAATATTTAATACTTGACACTGGCGAATACACTAATCGTGTGACGCAATATAAAAAAAAATTTTTTTCAATTTTATTTTTAATTATTACCTGTAGTATTAATTTCAAACTCAATGTTGGTATAGGTTCATTGTTCAAAAACAAATACAATATACTACTTACCTATTTTTATTTTCTATCCTTTACCACATCTACCTCTTTTCTACTTCCCTCACTTGACATTACTTGAATCCCACGAGATTCTTCCGCGTGCCTTCAAAAGGTGTGGTACATACATACATACAAAGTTGTATGATTGGACACCTACACGCATTTGTCTCGGTACTTATTATGTATGATGTAGATCAGTGGTTCCCATTTAGTTTTTGCTGCGTACCACTTCAAAAAAAACCTCATACCTGCGTACCTCTTATTGTAGCAATCATACTAATATTACAAATGCGAAAGTGTGTGAGTGTGTTTGTATGTTTGTTACTTCTTCACGCTCAAACGCCTGGACCAATTTTGATGAAATTTGGTATACAGGTAGTTGACACCCTGGATTAACAGATAGGCTACTTAAACCGCGGGTAACACCGCGGGGCACAGCTAGTAATAAATAAAAAAATAAGTCGGTTTCAATAACATTTATTATCATCAAATTTCAGTATTTTGGAAATTGTTCTGGTTTTTACTGATAGCCGCACGTACTCCCTTTTTTTTTGACCCGGGGAAATGCTCTTACGCACTAACCCCTCCGGTGCAATGACCCCCCAGAAGAGGAGGGGCTCGGAGGGAGTGTGGGACTCGCGCTGTACACGTACCCCTTGATGCAACTTCACGTACCCCTGGGGGTACGCGTACCACCAATTAGGAAACACTGATGTAGATGAATGTAGATCAACTGCTATTGTGTGGGCATGGAATCCGCGATATTTGGCACATCGTGGGCTTCTAGAACCATCGCACCGTGGGCACTGTACTAACTAATGTATTGTAGTTATTTTTTTTGTTTTGTTTTGGCGTCTCACGATTAGTGTCAAGTATAAAATATTTCAAACTCAGAGAGTGGAATCAAGTTTAAATGATGATGATGATGATAATGATGAGATGAGGATAGTGTTTAAGTAAAGTATTGGCACTTTACTTAAACTATACACGGACTTTTTTGGAGCAAATAAGAAAAGTCACTTTCACAACCTTATTTCAATTTCCCACACTCGAACACGTTAACGAACACATAATGGTTAATAATCCACCAATATTACACATTATCGCTCGAATATTAATCATCATCATCATTTAAACTTGATTCAACTCTCTGAGTTTGAAATATTTTATACTTGACACTGGTAACTGGCAAATACACTAATCGTGTGACGCCATAACAAAACAAAAAAAAAAAAATGGTGACAGTCGATTGTATTGGGAGCTTGGGTAGGGAAAATATTTTGGTGGCTGGTTAGAGTGATTCATCCAGATCTATGTGGTGGTGGTGGTGGTGGTATCGTATCTGGTGATATTTATGCATCTTGGCTAGGAGCACTGTTCCGCTGTTTCCCTAGCCCGCCCGGCCATCATTGTCGCCTCCTTGGCCTCCGTTATCGCAATTTATTACCCTCCTCAATGGCAGTTGGGTAATGAAATAATTTATAAAGTATATCACAGTCGGCTCAGTTCACCTGCCCGCGGGCGGTGCGGCGAAATGCTGATTGAATCTTGATATAAGAATAATTATGGTTAACCACACATTCAAGGGCGTGCGACATCTACCAACCCGCACTGGGCCTGCGTGGTAGACCCACGGCCCAGACTCTCTCTGATGCCCGGGCCACACTAAGGTCAACGACTCAACGTCAAGGGAAATGTCAATGCCTATCATCGCGATAAATATTGCGTTAATTATTAACGCTATTATGTGAGTGGCTACACTTGAACGGTCAACGTGAATGCATTTGAGTTATCGAACGTCAAACGCCAATGTGAATGCCGTTGTCAAATGTCGTGGCCACACTTATGTCAAACGTCAATCATCGCGCTATTGAACGGCATTTCCCGTTAGTGTGGCCCCAGCATGAGAGAAGGCCGTAATAGGCAGAAAAAAATATTCATTTCATTTCAAAAATATCTTGTTTAGGCAGGTGTAATCTCGTTCCTTGAAGCGTAGGATCGAGGACTAAAAGCTGACGTAACAAGAGCAAGTTCTCATTTCGTGTGGTTTCGTCTGCCTTCGAAGCGATTTTGGCTCAGTGTTTCACATTGAAGTGATCACAAGACAATAATATGTTTGCTTCTAAGAAACATCATCAACATCGTATTTGGTTCCCATTGCTGGGAAGCTGGCCTTCTCTCACAGAGAAAACATAATAGTAAAAAACATATTTTGATTTAACTAAGACCTCAAAGTCTGTTCATTATTTTCAGATTCATCATTGACAAATCGACAGATAAATAAAAAAATCGAAAATTTAATCGATAAATGCTTGTTTAAAAATGAGCTCTTGAAAGCCAATAATTTAGTTGGAAAATAATAAAAACAACAAAATGTATAGTAATAATAATAATAATGCCCGCACAATCACATACATAGGCTCTGACCCCTAACTAGGTTTCCCTGTATCAGATACTACGCGGATCGGGGATCCACAACACCCAGACACAGAACAAATACTTGCCCGTTTTATTTTCAATGCACAAATATTTTTCCTGTAGTGGGAATCGAACCCGCGACCTTACACTTCACAGTCGGCTATCCGCCCATTGCGCCACATCGGCATCGGTCATATAGGTTAAAAATTTTCGTGATGAGTGAGAGAGATATTTTTATACATATAATATTTTATTTGACTTTTATTCAGACACATATTGTTTTTATTAAATAGCATTGTCAGGCCCTTCTCCGCTCAATGCTATCCTGATAATAATACCATTGCTATCAGCCGACGATTGTGCATAATTTTTCGATATTAATAATTATTTTTATTATTCTGTTCCAATAAATTTTATTGTAACTGCGTTGCTCTGTGAATAAAACTATCTTATGTATTCGTTTGCTCTCGAAGCTTGCCCTATTAAGGCTCTGCTATCCACAACCACACCCCGCAGTCGATGGAGGGTACAGTCAACGACAAAAGTAGCTGATCGTTCTCGATTTTCCAAATGTGTTTCAAATCAGTAATTATTATTGTTTTTTTACATTTTACATGGTATCATTTTGACCACAACATAATACACCTGATTTTAGGTGATGATGAGGTCAAAAATTGGTGTCTAAGATGATGAGGATAATAGAAAAAAAGTGTGATTGTTCAGCGACTTTTGTCGTTGACTGTACCTCTAATCGATCTGTGAGTAACAAAAAAAACCGGCCAAGTGCGAGTCGGACTCGCACACGAAGGGTTCCGTACCATCCTAATAATATTGTAAATGCTAAAGTTTGTGTATGTATGAATGTTTGTTATCACGTATTACCGTAACTACTAAACCGATTTTTATGAAATTTGGAATGGAAATAGCTTATACCCTGGATCAGTGCCGGATTTATATTCTTTTATGAGTGTAGGCCACTTTTTTCCGCCGCCCCATGTACATACCTTTCTAAATTAATAATTTTCCATTTGTAATTTACTACATTTAGAATGCCTTAAAGTTAAATAAAACCAGTGAACGTGTTTGACTTTTATCGTCTGAAATCGAGAGACCGTCCTCTGAAATCTGCCGCCCCTAGGACGCTGCCTATACGGCCTATTTATATAAATCCAGTACAAGTTTTGAAAACGATAAAAGTTTCGGTAAACGTCGACGTTTACCACCGCCGACTTGTCAAAGTGGCAACTCGATCTGCTTATATTAAAAAAGTAACTCAATAACATCGTTGGAATATGATTATAACGATTTAAAATAACCCGCATTAACGATTTCAGTTCCACCAAGTCTCGGTAAGATTCGCTGAAAAAAATATGTATGGATGGAAACGAAAACTTTTATAGTTTTTGTAAATGAAATGAAATGAAATAACAGAAACAGGTGAAACCGCGGGGTGCATTATATTTATGTATTCTTTAAAGGCCTGCTTTGTATCATTTAAATTAGCTTTGCCTATTTTTTTTTTATCAAAGTTACATATAAAACATTTTAACTTTATATAAACCACCGCTGCACCGCCTTAAGTTATTTAGTAGCATGATTTATTTAAGAGTCACCTCAATCATTTAATTTCCATACAAAATGCTTAAAAAGGTGGTTAAGGCTTTATTTATTTACTTAATAAAAGTCAGACTTAACATTTTAATTGTAGATATCATAAATAACGCCTACAAAGTCACACTTACATACACTTTGCTTTTCATCATCATCATCATCATCAGCCTGTGTCAGTCTACTGCTGGATCTCTCCCGCGGGTGAAACCGCGTGGAACAGCTAGTCCTACTCATCATTATCAGCCTTTCACGTTCCCACTGCTGGGACTCTGGCCTTCTCTCAGAGAGAGAGTATGGGCTGTAATCTAGCACGCGGGCTCAGTGCGGGTACCAACCCGCACTGAGCCCGCGTGCTCAAGGGCATGCGACATCTACCAAGATGTCGCATGCCTCTGCCTTTCCTTTTTAAATGTGTCATTTTTTTATGCATCAGACAAAAATTGAAGAAAATTCAAGTGGTGAACAATGTTTAATTGTTTGTGTGCACATAATAATATTTAAATACATATATACGACTCTTTTAACATCATTAAAACATTTTTTTAAATTGACACTAAATTTGCCGCCCCTAAAATCTGCCGCCCTAGGCTCCAGCCTACTCAGCCTGCTGCTAAATCCACCACTGTTTGTGAGTATGGATGGATGGAAAGTAAATAGTGAAATACGTATTTTTTATTTTTTCAAAATTAATAATAATAATAATAATTAATATTAATATTATTATAATTATTAATAATCTCATTAATATGTGGTGTGGAATGGCGCTCTAAAGTTTGTACGACAGATCAATTAGCCAGTATTAAATGAAGAAGGCAGATAAATTAATGTCTACCAAAGAACAAAAATTTTAACAAGACATCTGACACCAGAAACTGCATTATTAACATAAAAACAAATAATCTTGTCTGTCTGTATATTACTGCAGGTATGCCGGTGAAGAATAACTGAAATAGCGAGTTCATGTATGTAGTTCGATGACTGATTCAGGAAGTGTTCGTGGTATTGAGGGTGCTTTATAGTGTAGGAGGCGGGGGTTGAAAAGTGTAAGGCGTAAATTTAAAAATAAATAAATAATAATAATATCACAAATAACATCTTATATTTTATAATAAAAAAAAAAGTTTAGTTAAGTTCGAATTTCCTTTTTTACTAACTGTTCACCGCGGTTTTATTTACGTGGAAAACATTTTATCGCAACGAAAAGATCTCTTCAAGATCTTCAGTGGTTTCGATGTAAATATGTCACAAACAAACTGACAGTCTGACGGACAGATATTACATTTAAAAAAGTTGTTCCATGCAAAATGTATGATAAAAATAATTTTCTTAATATTTACCAATTGTGGAAATGCAATAGTGCTACAACTGCTACATCTAAATATATATAACTCAAAAGGTGACTGACTGACATAGTGATCTATCAACGCACAGCCCAAACCACTGGACGGATCGGGCTGAAATTTGGCATGCAGGTAGATGTTATGACGTAGGCATCCGCTAAGAAAGGATTTTGATTAATTCTACCCCCAAGGGGATAAAATAGGGGATGAAACTTTGTATGAAACTTTGTCAATTTTAAACCGATCGGGCTGAGACTTTGCATGCATAAAGCTGTAGCCCACGCGGGTGAAACCGCGGGGAACAGCTAGTTACTTTATAATTATGTACAAATTGTAGTAATGCAACAGTGTGTAGAAACTGGAAGACGCTCTGGATGTAGGGAAGGGCCTAGGTTGACTGACGACATTATGAGAGTCGCAGGGAGCTGATGGATGCAAATGACTAATAGCCGTTCATGATGGCGTTCAAGGGGGGAGGCCTACGTTCAGCAGTGGACTTCTTCCGGCTGATGATGATGATGATGATGATGATGATGATGATGATGATGATGAACAGTGTGTATGTCATTTCTTGCAGCAACGAATCGACGTCATTGTTGACATTGAGTGACATAAGCTACTTTTTATCACTAAAAATGTAAAGTTTTTTATTTATTTAATGAAGTGATAGGTACTTACCGGTAAGCTCCCTTTCTAAAGCAAAATTACTTTAATTGCATGTGACTACTTTTAAAAGATGGTTTATGCAGAAGTGTGTCATTTTATTTTGTGTTAAAATTCACTAGTTTTTTTTATGAGTAAAGAGGCAAGCATGTTGCTGGCCTGATGGTAAGCGTCATACTTGCCTATTAGTTTAATCTTACTAACACACATAACCTACATATTATTATAAACGTGAAAGTTTGTGAGTATGGATGGATGTTTGTTACTTTTTCACGCAAAAATTACAGAACGGATTTGAATGAAATTTGGAATGGAGATAGCTTATAACCTGGATAAAAACATAGGTTACTTTTTATCCCGGAGAAAGGGTCCTGCGGGATAACAGGAAGGCGTGGGTGTAAGCGCGGGTAGTAATTAATAAAATACCTTTTTTTTTACTATTTACAGGGTAGCGTTTGACCACAAGTCACCTGATGTTAAGTGACGATGTGGTCGAGGATGGCGCCACGCTACACCTGGACTGGGAACTGGCTCTCAAGTGAGGCTGCCGGAACACACCGATAGGTGCTTGGCGACAGATTCTTAACAATATATCTTGGCTACATCCAGCATACCGCCGTCCAACCGGCTCAGTACTCCACTTACCTTATTTGGTACCGAAAGATACATTACATCTCAGATCGCCAACGTGTTAATGTCAAGGCTACAACCTATTTTGGCGTACATAAAATTATATTTATTAGTGCAAATGAAGATTATTTTAATTTGTTTTCGCTGTACTCATTGATGGGGATAAATTGCTTCGAAAGTTGTCACAATGACGGGATAAGAGGATGTTCGCGCCTCCGCGCGTACCTATCTGCATACCTACGAACCTGCATTTAAATACCCTACCTATATTGTCAACTCCACGCTTAGTAAACACACTCAAATACTCAGTGGTGGATTTAGCAGCAGGCTGAGTAGGCTGGAGCCTAGGGCGGCAGATTTTAGGGGCGGCAAATTTAGTGTAAATTAAAAAAAATGTTTTAATGATATTAAAAGAGTCGTATATATGTATTTCAATATTATTATGTGCACACAAACAACCACTTGAATTTTCTTCAATTTTTGTCTGATGCATAAAAAAATGACACATTTAAAAAGGAAAGGCAGAGGCCGTAGAGGTTATAGAGGTTGGTAGGGGCGGCAAAATTTGAATACTTAGCCTACTGGCGGCAAATGTGTAAATCCGCCACTGCAAATACTCCTCACACGCACAGCACACACACACATGTCTCATACGCACCGCAAACGTCACTTTGACACCTCTGACTTTGACATTAACCTATCACACAAGACTTACGACTAACTACACGCTCCGTACGGCCACATCATAATTTCTATTGTAATTACCAAAAAGCCTAAGAAACTACATTTTTCCTATCAAAACCTTCTTATCACTGTTCGATCACAAACAGTGGATATAATGAGTGATTAAGCAATATCATCATGATCATCATTATCAGCCTGTATTAGTCCACTGCTGGACACAGGCCTCTCCCAAGGTACGCTACTGAGCCCAGTCGTCGGCTCTTCTTATCCAACTCCTGGCAGCCACTTGGGGCAAGTCGTCGCTCCACCTAGTCGCAGGGCGTCCTACACTACGTTTGCCCAGTCGCGGTCTCCACTCAAGAACACGTCTCATCGTCATCAGCCTGTATCAGACTACTGCTGTACATAGGCCTCTCTGGGTATGTCACTGAGCCCGGTCTTCGGGTCTTCTCATCCAACTAGAGCCAGTTGCTCGGCGCAAGTCGTCGCTCCACCTAGTCACAGGGCGTCTTACACTACGTTTGCCCAGTCGCGGTCTCCACTCAAGAACACGTCTCATCGTCATCAGCCTGTATCAGACTACTGCTATACATAGGCTTCTCCCAAGGTACGTCACTGAGCCCGGTCTTCGGCTCTTCTCATCCAAGTAGAGCCAGTTGCTCGGCGCAAGTCGTCGCTCCACCTAGTCACAGGGAGTCCTACACTACGTCTGCCAAGTGGCGGTCTCCACTCGAGAACACGTCTACCCCAACGGTTGAGTGTGACTAACGAATCCTAACACACAAAAATTAGCAGCCAACCTTTGCTCTGAAAATGTTATGGGGGCGAAAATGGGTCTTTTTTTCATCTACCATCTCGCCCCGGAACGGGGACCGACCTAGCAGACACATTGTAATTGTTTTATTTACCAAAGAATATACAACAAAAAATATATACTACATATTTACTTATTTTTTTTACTTTTAGTCTACGTAACCAAGCCCTATTATTGGACTCGTCAAAACGAATCAAATGAGCCCAAACTCGAGGGGTTTCCTAATAGCCACTAAAGAGTTCCTCTATCCACCTCCTGGCTTCATCATCAGACCCTCGTAACCAAGCCCAATGCATTGGACTCGTCAAAACAAATATTATGAGCCCAAACTCGATGGGTTTATTATGCAAATGCAAATTCAAATGCAAATGCAATTGCAATTGCAATTGCAATTGCAAATGCAAATGCAAAAGCATTTGGATTGACTTTTCATTAGAACGTAAAGAATTCACAATTTGTATTTACATTAGTTTATTTTTGTCTAATTTTCCCAACATAAACTCTTACTCTATTTATGTATTACTGTAGTTAATGAACATTGTGTTGGTTATAGCAACAACGAGTACTAATTTAAATTTAAAAGTCAGTTACGACAGTTTTGCGGACTCAAATAATGAAGCTAAATTAACATTTCATACATTCACCATCAACAAGTACAGCAGTTTTGCGGTTTGAACTAGAAATCGCGAATGCTGTAACCAACATAAACTCTTTTATTACGAACTTTAGGTAAAACTTTTAAAAAGTAAATAATAATTCTTTCAAAAATACACTATTGGTAAAAATATGGAATATACAGTTCAAAGTTATGATTTTTTTTCGAAAAATTGAAAAGTTTTTGGGCTCTGGTGAACAGTTTGGGTTTTGAGGGTCACAGCAGTATTGCTTTCCACCGTCAATATATAAAACTAAACATCTACAAACAAATAACCTGATTTAGGTCGCTGCCTGCCTGCTCTTTGAATGGCTAGGCTGATTCGTTGATATCATTTTGTTCAATCATTTCTCGACTCAAAAAGGAGAGTCATGTCTTTTGATTATTGTAATAGCTAACGCCGCATATTTATGGTAACAATCAACGCCCAATCAATAGCTGAATAATGCAATGATATTATAATATGATACTCGTTCTATAGTCCGAGAGCTAGTCCTATCAATAAAATAAGGTCGCCTAATCGTCTTGTTGTAATGACTAATATGAAATTTTCCTAGCTTAACGATACTGTTTTAAACTTCAGTTTTATAAATTAATACCTAAGTATTGAAAAAAAATTGTTGGTTGACCTACACCAGCCATTCTGTCATGTGATGCACAATAGTACTTTACTGTACTTTTTTGAGTCTTGGATATTTCTATCTATAGAAGTATTTATTTCTCTATATCGTTGTCTAGTACCCATAACACAAGTTTCAAGCTTAATTTGGGGCTAGGTCATTTTGTGTAAAATGATCCCTCGATATACATTTATACGCGTTTCCGTATTGTCATAAATTCAAATCTACTAGTTCATAGGAAACAAACAACTCTTGACCTACAAAGCTATTCGTATTAGAATACAATAGCAGCGTATTAATATTAATTAGATATCTGCATTCCTTTGTTATGATTATTTCCGACATGACAGTTTACACCTGTCAAATTCAAGACTTAAATCAAGTTGTCGAGAAAATTTACCTATTGGTTAGTGTAATTCAAAAAATGTATGTAGTTCTTGATATGTTATGAAACAATCATTTATTATTAATCAATGACTTAGTAATAATTTGTAATAATACATATTTTTAAAGGGATTTAGAAATCAAAGTATCGATCGTGTAGAAATAAAACGAAAACAATTTTCAAATGCACATATATTCGTTACATTAATATTCAATAGTAATTATTATATAATAATAATTTAATAATCTCTTACAACACTATTAAAGCTGGCACAGATTTTTAATTGGTTTTACCGCAATGATGCTAAATTCACATAAATTATAATTAATAAAATAATACAGTAATAATAAATTGAAATTACAACAAGAGTTTGGTGAAATTGCCATTACAACTTATAAAGATATTAGTGAAATAATTAATTTAAACATTATTATTTATAGTAACAAAATAATAATTAGGAACTTATGTCGTTTACTTGCGGCTGATGTGAGCGTTACAGTTCAAGAATAATCTCGAAATAAAATGTTATATTTCTTTGTATATTTGCACTATGCATTAAGCTTTTTTTATAATAAATCCGATATTAATTCGATAACTTTTATATTTCTAAAATATTAACAATAATAACAACATTTAAAATGACTTTTATCTCTCTATTTAATTACTTTGTCATTGGCATTATTATTGGCATTTGCTAATAATATTTTAAATTGATCTAATTTATCTGCTATTAAAAATAATAATAGTTAAAAGTTATTTGTTTTGTTTTCATAGACTATTATTCAGTTTATTGTAAACATTAGTTACTACTGAAATTCAAATGGTATATGTTATTATATTATCCCTAATTAATAGAGAGATAAAAGCCAGGAACTCTTAACAATGTAACAGTTAAAACATAGACAGATATAAATATGTAATTATACCTAACTAGAAATAGTTTCCAACAAAGAATAAGAGTAGATCGAATAACATTTTCATGCATGATAAATAATATAATTATTTAAGAAATAATCACGATTCTATTCTTACTGAGTACTAAAAAATTAACATGCGACGAGCCCGTGGGTGGTTTAAGAAAAGCTGGGTAATTCAACTACTTTTTAAGTAATATAGTACACTGATAAACTACTGAAATTTACAGGATTTTATTTGGAGATAATGCTACTTTAACATCAAAAGCAGAGACAATTTACATTCAATACGGATAAATAAATACGTATTAATCTATTGCAAATACATTAATATATTATTATCAAGTTTTGAGATACGCGCTGTTTTCTATTTCCTCATATTATTTGTTGTCATTTGCCACTGTCACTTTGTATTTCTTAATGCAGCAAACAAAAGGAATTCATCCTATTTTCTTATAAAAAACTTACAATGCAAGGCGGAGGTGGCAGTTATAAAAAACTAGCATGACAGATTAAATAAAATAAATGAAAGATTTTTGAAACTAACCTTGCCTTTTTACCATCAACGCCATCTAACGGAATTTTTTGAAACTATTTTTCAAACTTGTTTGTTTAGAAAACCTCCCCTTGTGTTGTGATGTTATGATGCTAGTTGGTAAAAAGGATACTAATCGAGTTATCTGAAAGTAGCACTGAAATCATTAACTTAGAAATAAAGTAAATGTTTTCCATAGACAAAGTGGAATTTTAAACACCATGAATTAAAAGTACCTAATACTTATCTCCTCCTATCTAGCGGTGGCAGATTACTGAGTCATACTAATGAAGTTATTCGAATTACGCACGAAATTAATAATCGATCCTGATCCGCTATCCGCGGTTTTGGATCGATATGTCATATCATAATATGTCATTTTAGTAGTAATCTGTCAAGCCCTGGTACTAAAATGACATATTATGAAATGACATATCGATCCAAAACCGCGGATTACGGATCGGATCGATTATTAGTTTCGGGCATTAGAAGGTGTCACGAGATAATTTCGATTATGGCAATTAGTAATTACTATTTAATCGATCCGTTGTTCTCGTTACGGTATTTTACATTGATTAGTAAGACAAATTAGTAACATTATTCGATAAAAAATATGTTACTAATTTTCTAATCGATTTTCAGTAATTGTTAGTAATTGGTAAATATCTCGATTATGACCACCAATAGTGATCTCCCACCGCTAGTCCTATCACGCGTGGGCGTATCGCATATTACTCTTTACCCGTAAACACTCATGAAGCACCAACACATACACATACAATAAACAATTTATTATTAATAACAACAATATTCTCATAAGACTAGGTACACAATCCAAAATCCACCAGGCCAAGCGACAAACGGCAAGAACACTTGTGTTCTGGCAATAAATAGCCAGAATAACAGTTCTGTTCTGGACACTAAACAAAAAATGTTCTGGCTACTAAACAATATCTGTCTTACCACAAAGATGATTTACAATATCGTACTAAACGCCTTTTTAGCTAGATTGTGTCCATAAATTAATAATTATCATTTATTTACATCAAGGTATGGGGCATTTGAAACCCTTATCGAGTGTTTGACGCCGATTAATTGAACACATTTTTTAGAACATCTGTTTAACACAGGCTTCAGGCATGTCTTCTAGTGTTTTGTAGTAAGACTGTATTTACAGTCTTCCTAGAACAATTTGTTCTGGCTACTAAACAATGAGTATTTTGTAGTTAGACAGTGTTCTGGGTACTAAACAAATCTGTTCTGTTCTTGTTATGCAACGATTTTTGGCCCGGTAGGTTAGTTTAACCTAACAACAGTAGTTTAACCTAAACAATAATCACTACACATGACTTTTATTATTTTCATGATCATAATTAATACATTCACTGATGAAAGCAAAACATATAGGTATATTTATTACATTATTAATTATTATCTGCAAAAGATCATTGTGAACGTGATAGTTAAAATGGACGGAATGCAAAATAAACTAAACATGCTATTATTATTATTATTATATATTATATAATCATAACATAACATTACATTTACATAAATTATTAGTGTAAGTACTTATTGTAAGAGAAAATGAAAGGGGTTTTTTATATATAATTATTCTATTATTATACAAAAGTGAATTTCAGTTGTTTAAGAATACTTTTGAGTAAATAAGTGTTTGTATAGAAATAATAATAATATAATAACATCATTTTAATAAAATAGATAGACTTTTAATATAATTTAGTGATAATATCAGATAATATTAAATTATTTTAGCAAGATAATTACTAAAAAAGCATGCGCGGCTGTAAGTTACATTTACTAGGTACTAGTTATGTAATAAGTACATAATAGTATACATATTTTATTCTATTTATTTACCTTTCTATAAATGGATATAATAAATCCTATAGAAAAATATTTACAAAACTTGATGGCTTAGGAAATCGGCGGACGTATATATTTTTTTTGTGAATTGGCACAATTTTGATATAATATATTTTTACCAATAATATAGATTTTTCCATATAATTTACCAATTGTATAATAATATTCCCAAATTCATCAAGGTATATTCGTTTATCAAATATATTTTTTTCATATTTGACATTTTGTTTTATTCAATACGTTGTTACTTTAAATTTTATTTTTAGATAAGTATTATTTTTTGTGTGGTGATATTAGTGTTGTGTATATAAAAAGCATTGTACTGAAAAATGCCTTCTAATTTTAAATACTATTCTAATTATAAAATGGACGCCAGGCAGTTAAAAAGCAGAGCTATTCAAACGTAAATAAATATGTCAAAAGACAGACTAAATGCTGTGTTGAAAGAAAATAAATCTGTTAGTGATTCCCTATTTATTTTAATATGAATTATAGGAATATTGACAGATTAAAAATGGCCAGAATTAAAAATTACTTCTTCTTACTTCTTGACTGAAAGGACCGCTTTTTTAAATAACCACTTCCATACATCTATTCTACACGTAGAATGTTTATTAAAATACCTTTTTGAATAATATGTAAATAAATAACAAATGTATGTAACAAGTTAAAAGAAACCATAGGTTATGGAATTAATTGTTTAGTTATTTAGCATGAAACAACAATTAAGGAATCTAGTTTACTATACTAATACAATCGATCATAAATGAATATCTAACAAATAATTAACCGTACAGTTAATATAACAACTGGACTTGGCAAAGCTTATATTTGACGCGACGGGTGACCAAAATGCTGGCTCATATTTCGGTCAAAAAATTAGCATTGCCATTCAACGAGGCAATGCTGCCAGCATTTTGGGCACCTTACCGTCTTCTGGAGGCCTACCAAATTTTTAGTGTACTGTGTTTGATTTATTTTTAATTTTATTTTAATTTTTTTTTTGTCTTGTATGTCCTTAAATTTAACTATAGATTTGTTGAATTATTGATATTTGAAATACAAATTAGTAGCGTAAGTCGATTATGAAAATTAGTAACTTACTAATTTCATTATTGAATGTCTCGATTAGTCATAATTGCACACCGCTATAAAATGCGTTCTCATTATTGGCTGTTTTATTTAAACTTAGTGGCAATAAGCTTGTCTACACCTATGTACCTAAGTGTTATAGCAAAATAATGATTCAAATCAATAATGGCGCTTCAATCTTGCATTGTACATACATTCTACTTTGTGCAAAAATATTGTGTAAAATTATTCTTATTATTAAGTGAAATGCAGACTTTCAAATCATCGTAGCTTTCTTATTAAGCCTTCTAACCAACAGGTAAAAGTAAAACTAAATAAGTTTTACTTGTACCGGTAAAACTTTAATCATTTATTGACTAATTCGTGAGTAAAATGAAAAAATGCAATGCTTAAAAATACGCAATAGGTACACGTTACATAAATAAAATGCTCCATCAATTATTATTCTTTAAATTAATTTAAAAGTTACTTCGATTACATACTTTTTTGATTTAGGCATGTACTAGTACTAGACTAGATAGGAAAGCGTGGAAGAAACTAGGAGAGGCCTATGTCAGCGGACAACCTGACACATAAACCGGTTGCTGAAAACTAAAATGTTACATAAAATAAAAATAAGAAATGTTATTAATTAGTAATCATGTACATAATTATCATTATCATTGTTAGTATGTAATATAAGTCAGCGAATAAAAGCTTTATCTATCTATCTATCTATGTACTAGTACATACTTTGAACTTCAAAAAAACTACAAGTTTTGTTTTGTAAAATACGATCATTATTATAAAACAGAATAATAACTGGTATGGATATGGTCAGTAAATAATTATCTTGCGAGTCCATTAACCTACTAAAGGATAGACGTCGGGTCTAATGCAAACGTGAAGAAAAGTGGCCGAGTGTGGTACTGAGTTAACCTATAAACGAGGTTTCATGAATAACATTATTAACAAACTAAAACATTTAAGTCATATGATAATAATGATAATAACATGGCTTAGACATCAAGCCCCAATCCTCTCGGCCCCGCACCTATGACTTAATAAGTTATGTGTGGATTTACCATCGCTCAAAACGGTGAAGGAAAACATCGTGAGGAAACCGGCATGTCCAAGAACTGCAACATTCAAGGGCATGCGACATCTACCAACCCGCACTGGGCCCGCGTGCTAGATTGCGGCCCTTACTCTCTCTCTGAAAGAAAGCCAGAGTCCCAGCAGTGGGAATGTAAAAGGCTGATGACAATAACATACAGCACAATTTTGCTTGTAACAATTTATCAGTTTTGACTGACCGTGTCACACACGCGACCAAGCGGAGATTGGCGTGTGATTAGGCCTTTCATCGCTTTTTAGACCTCGTTTAGTTAGGACAGTTTTGACCCGACGACTCCTCTTGGTACGCCAATGTGTGTGTGTTTAAGAAACATAACATGAAGTATTAACAATGCATGAACAGCTTGAAGAAACCTCTCCCTTTCTCTGGTTCTGGTCCCATGAGCATTGGTACTTGATTTTTGTGTGTTATTGTTACCTGAAAATATGAAATATTAAGTAATTTTAACCAAATCCATGTGTATTTAAATAAAAAAATTGTTGGTCTATCATAATACATTTTTTTTGTAACAACCAAAACTTAGCAACATATAAATAAAATACATAACTATTATAATAATTCGAAGCACCTTATGCGACTGAGTTCCAAGCTCCTAAACTATAATGTTTTATACTAAGTACGCTTTCCTGCGTTTTTTTCTTTTTCTGTGGCATTCTACCGGCCAGTATTTATAAATTACATTTACTATATTTACACCGCGATTTAACAGAGTGGCTGTAGAAAATATTGGGATAAAGCCACATAGTTTTTAACTTTTCATCTCTACGGATGTAAACGGTACTTTTCTTCTTTTTCTTTTCATATGTACAAAAAAGTAAAAAAGTAAGTTATGGCAGTCTTTTTTTTTTACTATTTACAGGGTAGCGTTTGGCCACAAGTCGCCTGATGTAAAGTGACGATGCGGTCGATCTAGTTGTTAACTTTTCGTCCCTTGGGATAAAAACAGCAGGTATCTACTTATGAAAAGTACCGTTTTCATCCCTCTGATCAGGTAACTCCAAGCGTACTTTCCGAGTATGAGAAATGAAAAAGTATTTTAGTGTACCTTGCAAGGCGGCTGCATCCACGGTTCTCCATCAATTTGCATCGGGAATGTCCGTTTCGTCGTAATTGTAATGGAACTGCATTGCGCTAATCGTCGGCCTGAAGCGCGTAGTCCTGGAAAAAAACTTAATAAGAAAAAAAGAGAAGAGAAAAATATACAAAAAAAGGACTTTTTGGCAGAAACTGAATTTTTCATTGGCCTTTTTTTTAAAAAAAACACTAGTTACCTTACCTGTTCGAACTTGTCCCATGTGCAGGCAGTTTTCTAATCCGATTACTTCTATTAGTTTATCACCAATATCTGTAAAAAGTAGATAACATAAAATGTGAGCCGCCAGTTGTTGACCGGAAGCATTGGCGGGTCAACGCACTGCGCTGAAACGTAGCAGAGTTCAATGTAACGCGCGGTACACCATCTGTTAACATTTCAGCTGTCTAACTATAACAGTTCATGAGATGCAACCAGTACCCCTAGTACAGGTTTTGATAGTTTACAAAAACTATAAAAGTTTTCGTTTCCATCCATACATATTTTTTTCAGCTAATCTTACCGAGACTTGGAGGAACTGAAATCGTTAATACGGGTTATTTTAAATCGTTATAATCATATTCCAACAATGTTATCGAGTTACTTTTTGAATTTAAGCAGATCGAGTTGCCACGTTGACAAGTCGGCGGTGGTAAACGTCGACGTTTACGAAAACTTTTATCGTTTTCAATACTTGTACTAGGGGTACTGGTGACAGACGGACAGACATACATACAAACAGACGGACGGACAGCGGAATCTTAGTAATAGGGTCCCGTTTTACCCTTTGGGTACGGAATCCGGGGCTGTCTGTATAACATAAAGATGTTCAGATATGAAATCTCACCTTGCTGTGCATTTGGAAACCTGCCCCTCCTGTGAGCTCCACTGGACCCCCACAGGTTTGAGCCGCCATGAGCGTAGGGAATGTTCAGGAGAGCCACACCTTGAAGAGCTGGACCCTTGTTCAGTTCCAGAGACGAACCGTCACACTGAAATAAATGAAAGAATCTATCTTAGTACAGAAGTGAATCTGTTAACTCCTTCTTTGTGACATCGCGTCACCAAACGGTTCCAAAGGAACACCAGCGCTGGTTTATTAACCCGTATTATGCTGAGTTGGGGCCGATTTGCGACACTGACACTTTTTGCGGTTTTTTAACCAGCATCATGCGGAGTTGGGGCCGATATGCGACGGTGACAATTTTTGTGTGCTCGTGCGATTCTTGCAATATTGATTTTTCTTATTTTATTATTTTGTACCGTATGTGTTGTTGTGGCAAATAAATAAAAATTCTACTTTCTTTCTTCTTCTATTTATATTTTAAGATTTGACCTGTTTCGGTTAACAGTAGTGCAATGTGTAAAGAGCAGTTCATCAGGAGATGCGACATGTCCTGGACGGGGCGGCACTGCAGTCACAGTTCTTCCGATCCGAAAACCCCAATTTGCACGTAATCTCTTCAACGGCCAACGCTGTTTTTATAAGTTACGTTTTTATAAGCGATCTATCGATCTAATTAATATTACATTCACTAACACCCGAAATTAATAATCGAGCCTGATCCGTTATCCACAGTTTTGGACATCACTACTAAAATGACATAATTATAACATGACATATCGATCCAAAACCGCGGATAACGGATCAGGATCGATTATTAATTTCGGCCGTAAGTTATCTTTCTATAGTTGTTCTTAATAATTTTATAGTCATAAGTCGAGAAGTAGATGCTCACTTCAATGTCAATATTTTCATGCAAGTTCTTGCAGCTGGCAGCGAATTGTTCCGAAGTGGCGAACTCGAAGTACCACAATTTATTCTTCATTCTCGAGCTGAATTTATCAGGGTTCCTCTCTCGCTCCGTATGGAACTTCACACATATCGCTGCGTCCTGAAAGAAAAGTTAGTTTTTATCCCTTCTATTCGAAAAGTGTCGTTTTGTTCCTCTATAAGCGGGAGCAAAGTAGCTCTTTTCGCCACTGGACTTTTTAGCGGGCAGTAATGACATTTGAATTCGGAAACATGAATTGACTATTGAAATCGAACGCAAATTGAATTTATAAATTACTGGCTGTAAGTGTTGGCTGTACGGTGCGGGGATGCGCGGTAACTGAAAATAGGATTCAAAATAGCGCCGAAAAATATTATTTTGCTCCCTTGTCATACAATCTACTACCATCTTTTTTCGCGGAAGAACTAAAGCCACCAGTGGCAATGGGCAAGCCACATCGCTCGACGATTTAATAACCGATGGGGAAGAAAGGTTCTCGAGTGGCGACCACGAACCGGAACACGTTCTGTAGGTAGGCGTCCCACTAGGGGGAGCGGTGATATTGTAAGAGTCGCGGGGAGCTGATGGATGCTAATGGCTAATAGGCGTTCATGATATATTTACTTAGTAGGAAGGATACAACAAACGTCAAAATTAAAACTACGCCTGTTCCTACCTTCTTACACCGGCACCGGTTAAAAAACAAGCAAGAAACCCGGCAAATCATTTTATAGGCGAGAGAACTGGTTGCTATGAAATATTTTAAGGGGTAGAGGGCTTTTTAGTATGGAATTTACCTTTAAAAAAATGCAAGTACATATTTGTTCTGTGTCTGAGTGTTGTGGATCTTCAATCCACGTAGATAAAGATAATCCTAGTTAGAGATCATCATCAGTCTAATACGTTCCCACTGCCGGAACTCAGGCCTCTCTCTCAGAGAGAGAGTACGGGCCGTTATCTACCACGCGGGCCCAGTGCGGGTTGGTAGATGTCGCATGCCCTTTAATTTTGCAGTTCTTGGATATGCCGGTTTCCTCACAATGTTTTCCTTCACCGTTTTGAGCGATGGCAAATCCGCACATAACTTATTAAGTCATAGGTGTGGGGCGGAGAGGATTTGAACTCGGTGTCGGTGCCTTGTAAAGCGCACGCAGTACCGTCCGGCCACCATCGCTGTATAACACCTCCTGTCCATTGTGTGGGCGTTATTTTTACTATTGCTAACTAGATACTTACGACTCCGATAGAGAAGTAGTTGTTGATGATGTTGTAAGGAACACATGTGGGGTGCGGCGCTGAGTTTGGCATTTGCGGTTGTTCGAACTGAAATAAAGTCAAAGGGCTAAAATGCAAACGTTTCACCCACTTTTGAGTTATATTACTTCACCGTAGACTCGTTCGTTCGGAAGATACAGATGTGTCAGCTGTAAAACCGTGTCGCTGGCTAACACATCCCTACTAATTTTATAAATGCGAAAGTAACTGATAACTCTGTCTGTTGGACTTTTTTGGCGGCAATTGAGTTGTCAACGTGAGAATTTCGTTTTTATTTTGGTCTCAATCATACATAACGTTTGAGGTCGTTGACCCTAAATTGCACCGTCGATTCCGTCGTACACTGCTCATAATCAATCTCTACTCAACACGATGGCCACTTACCACCACCGCTTCCGCAGCGCTGTTCTCAATGTCGATAGACCAGCGGTCCATCATCACGGTGCTGGCGCGGACTATCTTATCCAGGATCTTGTGGATGGACTCGCCTTCATACCTGACGATTAGAACAGTCTCTTTAAACCCAGTTAATATTCACTTCGCAGGTGTTTGTCTGTCTCGCTTTCTCGCCTAAACACTTTCATTTCATTTCATTTCATTTCAAACAAGCAGACGGCCTGCCTGGTGGAAAGCGATCACCGTCGCCTATGGACATTCGCAACACCAGCGCCCCTAGCCAAGATGCATTCTACAATCGTTGACGCTAATAGAAAACAAAAAAAGTATAGATTTGACATATTTCTGACCACGTGACTTAGCGTTGAAATATGTCAAACCTATACTTTTTTCTTGTTTTCTATTAGCGTCAACGATTGTAGAATGCATCTTGGCTAGGGGCGCTGGGGAGTTGGCGATGCGTTGCCGACATTTAAGGACTCTTTTTACACCCATCTTGAAGGACTGCATTCTCCAGGACTCGATAGTGTGTGGATGAGCTTTCTTCCGAGAAAGAACACAGGCTAAATCATCATATTCATCGCGATAAACTGTAGGTCACCGCGGCGAACAGCTTGTGTCAATATAAAGCGCAAGCTAATCAATGGGCTTATTGAGTTTTCGGTGAAGGAAAACATCGTGATAAAACCATAGCTTGGTGGTAGAGCATTTTCTAGTGCTCGTCTGCCTAGCTACCACACTCAAGTTAAGAAACCGTCGCCAAGCACCTATCGGTGTGTTCGGGTAGCCTCACTTGAGAGCCAGTTCCCAGTCCAGGTTAGCGTGGCGCCATCTTTGACCACATCGTCGCTTAGCATCAGGTGACTTGTGGTCAAACGCTACCCTGTAAGCCAGTTGTTTTTTTAACGAAATCGTGTGATACGTACCCTCCTCCCCATCTCAAGCACCTAGCCAGGTCATTGCCGGTGCCTAGAGGTATGACACCTACCGCTGGCTGCATGTCCATTTGTACTTTATCTGAAACATTGAAATTTAAGCAGTTGATTTTGTTATACCGATTTTTTTTTAAATTTCATATCAGAAATTTTGAGATTACGGACTTACGGATGGAACGGACATGCCCCAGAGCTGCACCCCACACAGGGGTTGAAAGAACAATGGCCAAAACGGACCCGAGGTCGTATGAAAACGATCTATATACGATAAAAATTGTAATTTTTTAATATTAAGATTATACAAACGATATTTTAAAGAACGTGTAGAAAAATAAAGATATTGATTTTTTAACTTCGGAGTTTCTTTTGACATTTTTTCCACTTACACGATGTTTGGATGTTTTGAACACACTCTACATTTTCTTTGTCATTCCGTTTCGCGCTTTGGAAGTCGTTCCTATTTTAACTAAGTCATTAAAATCAACATTATTTACCAAACATGAACAAAAACTAATCTTTTGAATCTATGTAAGTACTAGCAAATTGTCACTGTCAAGTGACATTGACAGCAATTAAATTTTTTAGAGAAAATATATTGCCGTCAGGTCCAGGGGAGTATGAAAAGTGGCCAATGTTCTTTATCCACATAAACATCCACATCCCATTTGGGGTGCAAACTTTCCACAAACTTTTCGTTGTGTGACTTTACTGGGTCTATTAGGTGGACCGACGACACTGTTAGAGTTGCTGAATACAAATGGTCAATAGTCATTCATGGTGACGTTCAAAATGGGAGGTCTATGTTTAGCAGTGGACTTCTTCCGGCTGATGATGATGATGATGATACAAAAAAGTCTCACCCATGGTCTCAAGAACCCATCCCACGGTCCCATCGCCGCCACAGCATATCACTCTGTACTCCCTCACGTCTTTGAACATGTGCAGACCTGAAAACGACATTAATAAAACAACTGAGTTGACTTCCCGGTTGAAATGAGCTTGAGCTTTCGGTGAAGGAAAGGCAGGGAATTTTCTAGTACAGTCAACGACAAAAGTCGCTGAACAAAAATAAATTTTCCGATTCTCTTTATCATCTTAGACACCACCCTTCGACCGAATCATCATTTACATTATTAGTAAGGAAAAATGAAACATTACTGATCTAATACGCATTTGGAAAATCCAGTGTTATCAGCTACTTTTGTCGCTGACTGTACCTACTCGCCTGGCTAGCTAACCACCCAAGTTAAGAATCTGCCGCCGTGCACCTATCGTTGTGTTCTGGCAGCCTCTCTTGAGAGCCAGTTCCCAGTCCAGGCGTAGCGTGGTGCCATCTTCAACCAAATCGTCACTTAACATCAGCTGACTTGTGGTCAAACGCTACCCTGTAAGTAATAAAAACAAGAAAAGAAAAAATGTCAACAGATAATAAAACACATAAGTTTGACTTCCCTGTTGAAATGAGCCTGAACTTTCGATGAAGGAAAGGTAGGAATTTTCTAGAGCTGATTTAAAATGTAAGCTGATTAACCGATTTAAACGAAATTTGGTACGGAGACAGTTTGGACCCTGAGGAAGACACAGGACACTTTTTATCGCGATAAACTGTATCCCACGCGAGTGAAACCGCGGGGAACAGCTAGTAAACAACAATGATTACCTTGCATAGGTCCTCCTTTAGTGATGTCATGAACTTGACGAGGGTTCAGTATGTATTGCAGCTTCCGCAACACACGCGACCCCTGACGACCGCCTGACTTGGGGTTGATGAACACAAGCAGGGGGCAGGTGCCCTCTGGTGGGGTGATCTGGAAGGTCATCATCATCATCATCAGCTTTGCCATTATCAGTCAGTCTTAAAAACTAACTAACTTCGATGGATCAGCGACCCACAGTGTGTCTTGGCCTCCGAAACGAGAGAGCGCCACTCCTCTCCGTCCTGAGCGAAGTCATCCCAGTTCAGAATGTGTAGCTCGCGTAGATCCGCATCCACCGCGTCCTTCCAGCGGTATCTAGCGCGTCCGATCGGCCTAGGGCCATTCGGTCGTTGCAAAGAACGCTTTGCAGTCCGATCCTACCCCATGCGCACCTTGTCAGTCTTCCTCATATGGTTGTTGTTTCTAACAGAGTCTTTATTCATCTTTACCCTATAATATCTAACTAAGTATTGTAAAATTTTGGATTTTCTGAGTTTGCCAATTATGTTCCGAAACGAGGAAATGCGCTGAAGAATCAAGATCACACATAGCTCTCAGAATTTGCAAGTGGAAGTGGTAATGGGCAGGCCACATCGCTCGACGAACCGATAACAGATTGGGAAGAAAGGTTCTCGAGTGGCGACCACGAACTGGAAGACGTTCTGTAGGTAGGCCCCCCACTAGGTGGAGCGACGACATTGTAACAGTCGCGGGGAGCCGATGGATGCTAATGGCTAATAGCCGTTCATGGTGGCGTTCAGAGGGGGACACCTATGTTCAGCAGTGGACTTCTTCCGGCTGATGATGAAGTTTAATATTCTGAGTGGTACCATAGTACAATAAGAATTCTTATTCTACCATTATTGTTACCATACCATAGTACAATAAGAATTCTTATTGTACCATAGTACAATATTTATTATTGTACCATAGTACTATGGTGGTACCAAACTGGGCTCGTGTCGTCGTTTAATTGCATAAAAAATAGATTAACGTCCGAAATTAATAATCGATCCTGATCCGTTATCCTCGGTTTTGGATCGATATGTCATGTCATTATGTCATAGATAGATAGATAGATAACGCTTCATTGTTTCACCACAACAACAGAAAAATAGAACAACATAAAAAGAGAGATCTTAGAGCTAGTGTTACAATGGGCGGTCTTATCGCTCATAATAGGTCATTTTAGTAGTAATATGTCAAGCCCTAGTACTAAAATAACCTATTACGACACGACATATCGATCCAAAACCGCGGATAACGGATCAAGAACGATTATTAATTTCAATGCCTTCTTCTTACCTGAAAAGAGATAGGTGGAGCGCGTGGTTTCGGTTCTTCCTTCTTGTCCTCTTGTAAGATGGAGATTGGTAGAGATGTCGAGGTGGGAATGGACGCCTGAAATAAATTTACCAATGGTGGCGCCGCGACCAAAGCTGAAACCCTCAAACGGCATAAACATGCCTTGCTCGATAGTTGGCACATGTTTATGCCGTTTGGGGTAGAAACTTTGGGTCCATGGGGGCCAGGCAGTCGCGAAATATTTAGGGACTTGGCAAAGCATCTATTTGACGCGACGGGTGACCGACCACAAGGCTGGCTCATATTTTGGTCAAAAAATTAATTAAATTAAATTTAGTAATTTTCTCATATATTTTTTAATTGTATTAAAAAAAATATTACCGCATCGCTGTTATGTCGATGTGGCAGCGACCGTTGCCTGTCTAAGACCAGCGGTCGGATGGCGGTAGGTGGTAGGATATGAGGCGCGTGCCGGCCGAGGGAGCAGGCGCCGCCGGCGCTGCCCACGCAGCGGTTGTGGAGCTGGGAACAACATTGTTACCTTTAAAGAGTGCTATAGTTATACATTATGATACAAGTGTGAAATATTTTTATAATATTGTCTACACGGTTGTTGTTCGTAAAATGAGCGTTATGGCATCGCATTTAGGTTTACAATTTAGCTCATGACGCATATGTGCTTTTTACTTTATAATTACGACACTAGTGTTATAATGCTTTACATTTTTGGATTCAATTTTCGCAAAGACCTTTTATGTCCTAAAATAATGAATAATAATCTATAATATAAAAATGAATCGCAAAATGTGTTGGTAAGCGCATAACTCAACAACGCCTGGACCAATTTTGCCAATTCTTTTTTTAAAATGTTCGTTGAAGCCCAAGAATGGTTTTTACGGCGAGAAAAGTCTGAATAATTGCCGGGAAACCCCTAAAAACAGCTCTTTTCTTTTTCCCATACAAACGTTTTCTTCTTAAAATGTAGAGCCAATTTGAACTTTAATACCATACCATAAAGTTAGACAGGTTCCGGGAAGGCAAAACAATTGAGTGACGTTAGTATCGTATAAATATTGATGTCTATTTTCAATAAAAGTAGAGATCTTTACTAAAACTCCAATAATGTGCGTAGTATAATTTTTTATGATTTTTTTTGTTAAATACCCGTGCGAAGCCGGGGCGGGCCGCTAGTTTATAATAAACTTTTTACGTGACATAAATTATGCTAAATCAATAATCAAAATGGAAAAATACCAGCGCGCCATTTTCCATGTTCTCTAGTTTTTAATTATATCGACAGCTATTACTACTAGTTACTAGCGTACTTTCTGAGTATGAGATATGCACGTGCGCATCAACATGCGCGTGTCGTAATAAGTATAATAAATATTGTAGTAATAAGAATAAAATTGTCAATGTGATCGCGCCAAAAAAATTACCTACCGGGCGTTTCTTGCCTGTTCTTTTGCCGGCGTAAGGAGGTTGGAACAGGCGTAGCTAGTTTTAAGTTTGACGTTTTAAAGTGATCACAATGTATCCTATTGAATAAATAAAATTGACCATTGACTATTGACTATTAAAAAAACTCTCAGCTATATGTTAAGGTATACTCACAGTGACATGGCACCAGCGACAGTGCAGGCCGGTGATACCGTTATACCCCTTGATCTTTTTCCGACATCTCGCGCATTTGCCGTGGCAGTTACCTGAAAGCATGAAGAAGGATATTGCTTTTATATTAAAAACTCTATTACATAAAAACCAGCGAAGTTATACAAAACGTCGTATGAAACGCATGTTCACTGTTCACTGATCATTACACACTCGGCTCCCTTCCAATACCGCCTTGTGTGTAATGACCATCATAGCACACTTGTATCATAATGTACTATTATGGCCTGTACATTCATTGGAAGTCTTAACTCGCAGACCCTTCAAACTGACCTAAAATTGCTCAGATAAAAAGCCTATGTGTTAAACTAGGGTATAAGCTATCTCCATTCTAAATTTCATCAAAATCGGTTCAGTAGTTACGGTGATACGTGGTAACAAACATTCACACACACACACACACACACGCGCACACAAACTTTCGCATATGTAATTTTTTTTTGATTTGACCAGCATACCTTCAACCCAGTGGTGCGCAAGAGTGGCCGGCGCCCGTTTAGACTTTGAGTATGTCGCTATACAAGACGCTGGGGCGCGCTGCACACAGCGTTCATGAACTGTGAACTTGCAGACTGGAATAAACAAATAAACAAAGAAAATATCGTTAAAAATACACACATGGGCCATAAAAATCATTATTAAATATCAACTTGTCCAATTGGTTCATCACCATTATCCTGCATGTACCAGTTCACTGCTGAACATAGGCGCTAAAAGTCATCATGTTGATCAGTAAGCTTGAAAGAAGAACAAACCAACAAATTTTAATAGACTTATCACTACATAGTTAGTATAAATCAAAATCGCTTCCCGCTGTGATTCAAGATGAAGGTGTACATGTATTAAACATCACATATTATAGTAAAGAAAAGCCAAAAAATTCAAAGAGTTATATAATACCTACTGCCGTAGTATCAACAAATTAATCTACATTGCTTCTCAACAAATCCTATCGTTGAAAGTCCTATCAAAATAAGTCAAAGGAAACTGAACTGAACATCAAGTTCCACAGAACCCGTTTTTCATTGCTACAACATGAAAAACCCTTCTTAGAAATATTGAAAGATACTCAAAACTCGTCAAAGAAATCTGAACCTTACGTACATATGCAACACAGTCCTTTCTTGCCCAGCCCCACCAGCATATTGAGGCAGAGGTTGCAGTAGGCCGGTCTACTGAAGTGCTTCAGTCTCCAGGCGTGCTCCCCGTCTTCTTTCACATTGGTATCCAGACCTAGAAGAACTAGAAGTGGGATTGTCGTCATTCTGGAAAAAGATGGGGAGAAATTAGCTCTTATTGGGATTCCCTGGCTTAATAAAGTTAAGTGTGCATTTAACATCGCTCAAAACGGTGAAGGATAACTTAAGGAAAGCGGCATGTCCAAGAATCACAACATTCAAGGGCATGCAACATCTACCAACCCGCACTGTTCTCACGTGGTAGATTGCAGCTCATACTCTCTCTGAGAGAAGACCAGAGACCCAGCAGTAGGAACGTTATACGCTGATGGTGATGGTGAAGCTATGAAGCTTGGATATTGTCCCAAAGCTTCGATATTGACGAAGAAGAAGAACAATAACGCATTGTTGAAGAAAAAAAGGTGCTAACTAATATTTTGGGACCGGTACTGTCTTAGGATGGAGTATGGAGAAGTAGAAAACCCAGACAAACTGAAGAACTGGTAGCCTAACTAAATATCATCGGTAAGATAAAGCGCACAACCGTCACCAGCTCAGCCACCTCGGAAGAATGGGAGAAGATAGTGTGATGAAACGAGCATACATGGAACGGCCGAGCGGTAGACGCCCAGTCGACCGTCGGGGTTGTTGGGCCATTTCAGTTTCATTTTAGTTAGGATTCCATCTATGTATTAGGTATTAGAAACTACCTGTATCATCCATAACATCAAAACACATGGAACAAACACTGACGCTTTATTCGCTCAAATATTCGTCCTGAGCAGAAAAGGGACGCGCGATCTCACGGCTCGCAGTTCGCTTTTTACTCATTGCACCAAATCGGTTGATCAACGGATCCTTAACTGAAGGACATACCCTCCTCTCTTCCACTCATCAAGTGACACCGTCCCGTCGGCATCGTAGTCTATCTCCACCATCATGTCTTGCAGGATCTGAAATGGACAAATAGCAGTTATCATTTTTTAATATTTTTCACGAAAACATCGCGAGGAAGCCGTCATGTCCAAGAACCTCAACGTTCAAAGCGACATCTACCAACCCGCACTGGGCCAGCTTGGTAGATTACGGCTCATACTCTCTCTTGCTGAGGGAAGGCCAGAGTCCCAGCTGTGGGAACGTAATAGGCTGATGATGTACTTCGGAGAGTATGTTAAGCTTACAGTTGCAGACGTTTCAGGCGGCCTGGAATCAGAGTTGGCTACTAGCTTATACAAAAGTTGTATAGGCTAGTTATTTGTGCAGTGGCTACCACCCTTTTGTGCCTTTGGGTCCCCATCTTCGATATGCTTGAGCTGTCACACGGCTTTCACCTTGCCCGATCCCCTTCGAGTAAAATAAATTCTTGTAAAGTATCCTATTCATATTCATATTCATATTCAATCGTTTATTGCATTCATATGTTAGTATACAAGAGATCTTAGTGGTTAAGATTAGCGAACATATGGACCCGAATAGGGTATAGCAATGTAGGAGCGGACCGATCCATTCTGATCATTTCGAGAAGTCGTCGTTGAGGAATTCATCTAGGCTGTAGTAGCATTTGTCGATTAAAAACGTTTTTAAGTTATTTAAAAATACGTGATTTTTTTCTTCGGATTTTAATTCGTCGGGTAGTTTATTAAATATTTTTATAGACATTATGTTTGGTCCGGAACTGTGTAATTTTAATTTTGACGGTGGTAATTCTAGTTTATACATAAACCTGGTTGCGTAGCGTCGTGATTGGTCAGCTTGTTTTATGAAGAACTGCGGATACTTTCTCACAAATTTACTTATTTCCAATATGTATAGTGATGTCAACGTTAATATTCTAAAATTTATGAAGTGTGGTCTACATGTTTCTGGCTCTTTGATGTTTCCTAGTATGCGGACGCATTTTTTTTGGTAAATAAATAAATCTGGTGCGTCTACACTATTGCCCCACAGTAATATGCCATACGTGAGCCATGCATTTACGTACGCGTAGTACGCAGACATAGCAGTTTTTAGATCGGTGGCCCTACGCAGTTCTCTTAGCGCGTACGTAAAACTTGACATTTTTGTTTTCAACTTTTTTATGTGGGTCTTCCAATTTATACTTGAGTCTATATCTAAACCTAGCAAAGTAAAGGTATCTACACATTCTATTTTTATATTTTTATACATAAAATTAATGTCAAGGGGTTTTTTCTGATGGGGTCTATATTGCATTATTTTTGTTTTTGTAAAGTTGATGTCAAGGTTATGGTCATTCATCCATTCAATTAAATTATTAAAAATGTCAGTAAGATTTTGATTTAAATTATTATTATTATTATTTTTGCATGCAGTCAGAACAGATATGTCATCCGCGAATAGTACACTAAATTCATTTAATATTTTTGGAAGGTCATTTATATATAATAAAAATAGGATGCATCCAAGGACGCTTCCCTGAGGGATAGAATTTCTTATCAGTATAGTATTGGACCTAACAATGTCAATTTTACCGGTTTTCGTGTCGTAATTCTCCATTTCTACGATTTGTTGACGGTTTTCTAGGTACGAGGTGAACCATCTGTGTGCTATACCGCGTATACCTACATCATATATTTTATCTAATAGTATTTTATATTGAACTTTATCATATGCTTTTGTCATGTCCAATAGGATCCCAATGGCGTATTTCTTGTCATTAATTATTTCGAGTATTTTTTTGATATATTTATATGCCGCTAGTACGGTTGAACGGTTTTTCCGAAAACCGTTTTGGGAGTCATCAAATATATTAAATTTTTCACAAAATGAATTTAGTCGTTTTTGCATAGCTTTTTCAAATATTTTTGATGATGTGGGCAGGAGCGCTATCGGTCTATAGTTGTTAGGGTCACGTTTACATGCTTTTTTATAGATAGGTTTAATAATTGATGTTTTTAGTTTATCCGGAAAAATACCTTCTTCAAAGGATTTGTTAATCAATAGGTAGTATGGTAAGGTTAGTTCTTCGGCGCAGCGTTTTATTAGTATAGGCGGCAGCTCATCTATACCGTGGCTATATTTACTTTTAATGTTTTTAATTATATCAAATATTTCGCGAGGTTCGACCGGGCTTAGGTACATCGAGTTATCAGTGCGCGCGAGTGGCGGCCGGCCGCGTGCCCCTCCACTCGCTCCACCCATCGATGCAAAAAACTCGTTGAAATGAATCCTTACAACATAGTGCGCGCACGACCCTTGGACCTGGACTGTGACGACCTGCGGTACGTAGTACCACATTATATAAAGAACAGTAGGTTAGCTAAGGCCGCTCGACGAGTTAATTGCCTACTCTTGCGGTGACGCATAGGCGGCGCGCTCCGTACTGAGTGCATGGCCGCGGCCCCGGCCGCCCCCTTTCGTTTATGTGATTGTGTGCGTGAAAAGTGCGTGCGTACACGGTGCCGCTACTCACGCACACAAAAAACCGGCGACGGCCGATTTATATGAAGCTGAACTACTACTCCTTTACTATGGTAGTACGTACCCTATGAATGAATGAATGAATGAATGAATGAATGAATGAATGAATGAATGAATGAATGAATGAATGAATGAATGAATGAATGAATTCTATTCCCTTTGTGGTTTGGAAAACACCAAAATTTTCCTATTAGCAGAGCTGCGCTTATTTCGCCTTCCATGCGCCTACAAAAGCAGTATTATGCTTACAGGCCTAAGTTCCGAAGTCTCCCACCCGAGGTATTCAGCGACAGTCATCATCTGGTTCACAATGCAGTCCATTTCGTTGGTATCCAGCACGCCGTTGCCGTCAGTGTCGTAAAGGCGGAACATGACTGGAAGAAGGCAAATGGGAAGAATTAATTCGGGCTCAGAAAATGTTAAGGCGCTGATTCCCAAACTACGCTGAAAAACGGGGTTAATTAAAACCATCTCTCTGTGTAGTTTTGGGCTAAAAAAAATCCAATAAAAATATATGTTAATAATAATGTCTACTTGATATATAGCAGAACACCTTCAGGCCGAAAAATGCAAATAATATAATTATATACGTATTGAAAAAAAAATGTGCAAGGTGCCCCATTTTCTAAAAGTTTAATACTACTTTACTCCTAAACTATATATGCAACAAAGATTTGTTAATACCATCAGCGTATTAAGAAATATAATACCTAAAACATCTTCAGGTCATTTTTTGACAATACTGCTTTAATTATTTTTTGCGAATTATTTACGTATTTCATACTCGCAAATCGCCACGTCAGTCTCTCATAAAGTCAGTGCGGAATGCTTCACCTGATCAATCAAGGTCAACGGCGTATGGCAGGGCCTTAAGTCATCATCATCATTAGCCTGTATCAGTCCACTTCTAGAACTTCTAGACGGGAATCACGATTCTAGTACTTTCAGCACGCAGTAACGTACCTATACCTAATCTGTGTATTGGAGTGCTCTGACGTCAGAGGCATTTGGGGGCGTCCATTAATTACGTGAGGCATTTTTGAGAATTTTTCGACCACTCCTTCGCCGTTCGCATTATAAATGTGGAAGCGAAACGTTTTGTGCGGATTGGGGGAATTTCAACCATGTAAGGATGACGTGTTTCCGTCTTTCGTGTCGTCGTCATCGTCCGTCTTCCGAATTATAAAAGAAAAAATGGTTTTCGTCGTTTAGGAAACTTCTTCATTGTGGTCAAACGCTACCTTAGAAGAAGTAAGAAATAAAACAGGAAAGTGTACCAGCAGCGGGAACGTAATAGTTTGATGATGTATGATCAACAACTTACATTCAAGCTTGTCTTCAGGTCTCCCGGCTTCTAGCAAAGATAGATAGCAGACGATGTCCTTGAGCGAGACTCGCGCCGTGTGGACCTCCAGGGTGGATGACCTCCGAATGAGGTTCCTGAAATCTGAAACATAGGATTGTGAGCTAGTTTATGTACATAGTTACGCTTTTCAGATTTATTCCCTTACATGTGCTGCTTCAGGCCAAATTTCATGACCTAAGTCTAGGTCTGCGAGAAGTACCCATAGGTTTTGATTCCATTAAGTTATCGCAAAGTATGTGAAAATATGCGACGTAAACGGTTATTACCTTTTGAACGCGTTGATTTACTGTCGGTTTTTTGGCGAATTCCTTTGAATGTTACATTACAAGTGAGTCGACTCAACTGCTGGGGATGGAGCACAGTTGAGCATATTATATTCGTCGCGAAGATTCAGGTGACAACGAACAAATTTTCCATGCGAATTTTCACACCGAATGCTCAAGTCAGTCACCTTAAAGGCGGTGATCGACTCGTAACGTGCTCACATCGAGTGAATGCTCATGCAGTTTCCACCTTTAGATAGATACCGTTTCCTTTTGAAGTAGGTTCAGAATCCAAAAAATACAAGCTTCAAATGCTTCATCTGGTCCAGAACAACTTACCTTCAATTTTGGTATTCTGGTTGACGCGTAGACTGTTGCTGCTCTTCCGGCTGGAGTTCCTCGACATCTGGCTGTGGCTGGGGCTGGTCTCGTTCCTCCCCAGGCAGAGCTCGTGCGAGGAGTACGAGGGGTGCGTGGTCACGGTCAACATGGGGTGGACGCTCCCTGGAAGGCAAGGGTTTGGAGTTCAGCGACGTCGCAGGGAGCCGAAGTGACTCCTAAGTCGTGAACCCAAATATATTTTCCTGGCTCTTTACCGTTAGTGTAAGCACTCGTAGTAAAGCTGTGCAAAAATCTGAAACCGTTTGCTGTTAACAGAATTGATGTCACTTTCAACCTTAACCTTTATTTTTATACTACTTACAGGGTAGCGTTTGATTACAAATCACTTGATGTTAAGTGACGATGTGATGGCGCCACGCTACATCTGGATCGGGAACTGGCTCTCAAGTGGGGCTGCCGGAATTAATACACCGATAGGTGCTTGGCGGCAAATTTTTAACTTGGTAGCTAGCCAGGCGAGCACTAGAAAATGCCCTACTATCAAGCTATGGTTTCATCACGATGTTTTCCTTCACCGAAAGCTCAAGCTCAAGCTCGCAGGGAGCCGATGGATGCCAATAGCTAATAGCCGTTCATGGTGGCGTTCAAAGGAGGTAGTCTATGTTCAGCAGTTGACCTTTTCCGGCTGATGATGATAAAAATATACGAGATGTTTCAGAAATAGAAGATAGGTGAAACCGTGGGGAGCAGTGACTGAAATATATTGTATTCGCTATGTCAGCAAAGAGTGTAATCCAATTTCAAGGCGACACGACCGTCCATACCCTCGATATCGCTTTAACGCCGATGCGCCTGCCCGTAGGGAAATCATTTCAAAAATATCGCGTTTAACTTTGCAATAAATAACGTTAGTATACGGGCACGTATGCAGAATATTTACGAGGGGGATGCAACTTTTTCATGAGGGCGAAATCCCAAAAAACATGAAAGACTATTTTTCATTTTTTACTAGTTGCTCACCGCTGTTTCACCCGCGTGGGCTACAGTTTAACGCGATAAAAAGTAGCCTATGTCCTTTCTCAGGGCTTGAACTATCTCTGTACCAAATTTCATTTAAATCGGTTCAGTAGCTTAGGCGTGAAAGATTGAGAATCCGTCCCCAAGCCCCGGAGAAATACCGTTTTCTTTCTGAGTCAAAAAGGAAGGACTTGTGATTTAGAAGGAAAACTAAGGTAAAACAAGGAAGGAATCGGTCTTGGACGGTAAGACTCAGAAGGAAAGTCAGAATTTTTTTCTCAGTGTGAAAAGTTGCAAAATTTGACTTGCGCGGTGTTGTTGGCTAGCCGAAAATACATGACAGATAGCAGTTCCATACCAGTTCTACTCCTGGAACCCTTATCGCTGCCATCGACGGAGTCACCAGAACTCCTCCCCAGTTGCTGAAGCCTCTCAGCCAGTCCCTGGATCTTGGACGCCAGACTGAGCTTCGGCTGCAATCGAGAAAACCATCATTAGATAGATAGATTAACTCTTTATTGGCACACCACAATACAAAGGAAAATTAAAACTAGAACAGTAATAAAAGTTATAGGTCTACCAGGATTTGATGGCAAAAAAAAGTTTAATAAATAGCGATTTTCATATGGCAACGAAAAAAATGTCATCTGTCAACTGAAATTTCGAGGAATTGTTTATGGCTTGGCTTCAAATTAGTAGGAATGACAAGACTTGATACTTTGGTTAATTGCATCTTTCGTGTGAACTGAAGAAGCTTTCTCTCGAATAGGGATCGGTGAATGGCGAAAATCTTGTGAACATGTAATAAAAATTGAAAATCAGTTCATAGAACAAGATCGATTGCGATGCAGGAGGAAAGGTTTATCATAAATACTGCGTCTTCCTCGTCTTCCTCTTCCTTTGAAGACTTTTTTATGGATGTGCAGTATTTGGAACCATTTTCAAGTTCTGATAGCCTTTAATTAATTAATAAACTCATGGACAGAGTAATTGGAGTTTTCATCTAAATTTCGAACCCCACATTCGCCACAGCAAGATTTTCAAAAATTATCCTTGATCATTGGATAAATTTTTATATTTGCATGTATCACACACAGAATCAGCCACTATGGGGGAAAAAAAGTATCAAAACGTTTTACTCCAATTTCCCCCAGTATTGTTAGCGTCAATTTCTTTTTTCCCTTTTTGCCATCAGATTCTGGTAGACCTATAATAGTCAATAGTTATTTATTCAATGGGATACATTGTGATCACTTTAAAACGTCAATCTTAAAACTGTCCCAACCTCCTTACGCCGTAATAAGAATAAAATTGTAAATGTGATCGTGCCCAAAAAATTACCTGCCGGGCGTTTCTTGCCTGTTCTTCTGCAGACGTAAGGAGGTTGGAACAGGCGTAGCTAGTCATAGAGCCAATTCAGACTAGCGTTTTATACGCGCGTATGAGCTCGTTTTTGGAAGCGCATGTAGGCGCGTATAGGCGCGCCTTTTGTCACACGCTCGACTCGTACGAGCGTTGACGCGCTTCTAAGCTCGCAAATAGTAATGTTTCTTCGTCAGAATCCATGTTGATACTGACACGACACCACCGGTTCGAGCGAACACGCCGAAATATGCCCGTTTACGCGAGTATGGTTTTTAGAAGCGCGTAATGTAGCGCGCGTATAAGCGCGTATGCTGAAACGACCGTATACGCGCAAAAAAATACGCTAGTCTGAAACCGCTCTTAAGTTTGACGTTCTAAAGTGATCACAATGTATCCTATTGAATAAATACAGTTTGACTTTTGACTTTTGATGAGATCTTACTGGATGATCAGCATGAGCGGTGACCGCGGCGCAGGCAGCAGTCGAGCTGGCCGCCGCCATCTCTCGGAGCGCCGGCCTCCGCTCCCGGCGAACAAACGACAGGAACAGATGCCTGGAAAATTACATGAGTACCATAACAGGAAAGCGTGAATGGGGACGACGGGAAGGAAATTGTAAGACTTCCTGCTATCCCCATAATGGCGAAAGCGCTATCCCAACGTCCCAACGGGAAGGATTTTTAAACCTCGAAATAGAATGGCCAAAAAGCCGACGGCCCGCCTGATAGAAAGCGGTTACCGTCGTCTATGGACATTTGCAACACTAAGGGAGTCTCCGATGCCTTGCCAACCCTCATGAACTCTTTTCACACCCAACTTGAAAAACTGCAATTTGTAGCACTGCGGAAAGACTTGTGGGGGAAAAAATGATGGATTAATGGGAAAAGCGTCAATTGGGGTAACAGGTAGGAAATTTTATGACTTCCCGCTGTCCCCATTATGGGTAAAGCTAAAGTCAAATTTTTGGATGGCACCGAACTGCTCATATACTGCGATTTGCTCATAGCGTTATTAAGGCGCTGGTTCCCAAGATAAGCTGAAAAACGGGGTTAATTAAAACTATCTCTCTGTAATTCTGGTCTTAAAAAAATCTTATAAAAATATATGTTAATCTACTTGATATATATAGCAGAACACCTTCAGGCCGAAAAATTAAAAAAAAATATATTTATATATTGAAAAAAAATGTGCAAAGTGCCCCATTTTAAAAAAGTATAATATTACTTTACTCCTAAACTATATCTATGACTATTTATATACAACAAAGACTTGTTAATACCATCAGCGTATTAAAAAATATAATTTACTGCTTTAATTATTTTTTTCGAATTTTTTACGTATTTCATACTCGCAAATCGGCACGCAGTCGCCCCATAAACTCAGTGCGGGATGCTTTCACCTGATCAAGCAAGGTCAATGGCGTATGGCAGGGCCTTAAGTTATACATAAAAATAAAGATGTGTGGTCAAATACTAAGCTTTAAGGTGAAAAGGAAGTATCTATTTCTGTTCCCCGTTACACTTCATGAGATTTAGTATACAGGGGGATTCGGCGGCGATAAATCGATCTAGCTCATTTTTAAAAAACGTCGAAACAACTTAAACATGACCAAAACCCGTGACCAAAATGCTGGCCGTTATTTTGCGCAACAAATAAGCATTGCCGTTCAACGCAGCAATGCGGCCAGCATTTTGGGAACGTTGCCATCTGGTAGTGGTTTATTAGATTAAGTAGTTTGTTTAGTTTGATAGGTAGTTTTATTTTATATTCTAAGGTTTAGTTAAGTGTTTTTATTTTGTTATGTATATCCCATTCTTTGTTTGTAAAATTAAATACCTTAACATAAACTGAAAAATTATGGCCCTTCCTGACATTTATTGGTGAGAAATACAATTTTTTTTTGCTACTTGACAATAGATGGCGTTGTTCAGTAACACTAAACCAATTTACTAAAAACACGATTCACCAAAGAAACCATGCAATCGGTCATCCAGTTATTAGACAATTAAATGACGATGGCACAAACCTGGACAATTCATCAGGAGCGGACACCTCCAGGAAGGTGTCCAGGAACCAACGGAAGCCATCGAAGTCGATATCCTGCGGACGAGAAATAACTTAATTTAGAAAGTTTAAATTACAAAATATGTATGTAGATGTAGGTCTAAGGTAAACATACTAATCGCTTTAACACCTCAATAGTCAATTGTACTTTATTCAATAGGATATATTGTGATCACTTTAAAACGTCAAACTTAAAACTAGCTACGCCTGTTCCAACCTCCTTACGCCGGCAAAAGAACAGGCAAGAAACGCCCGGCAGGTAATTTTTTTGGCGCGATCACATTGACAATTTTATTCTTATTAGATACTAATTGATTGAGTTGGAGCAAGTTCATCACAATCCCAAGCTTTTTTGTCATAATATAAATAGTATAGTAATATCCGATATTTAATAATAAGCTATACTTCTAGACCCCTGTACCTGTACCTGAAATTAATAATCGATCCTGATCCGTTATCCGCGGTTTTCGATCGATATGTTATAATATGTAATTTTAGTACTAGGGCTTGATATATTACTACTAAAATGACATATTATGACATGACATATCTCGATCCAAAACCGCGGATAACGGATCAGGATCGATTATTATTAATTTCGGGCGTTAGACGCTTTTGAGCGAATGATTCGACTTTCATCTCTTGGTACGTCATTGGCAATGATGTAATTTAAAAAGTTTAGTATCTATATTACAGACTTTTCGAACAGTTCGTCTCTGAATGAATATAAGGAAAATTCTCTCTGATATATAAACATCAGCACGTTGTTTATTTCAACAGATCAATACTTTATAGGATGTGACGCGGTACACAAATAGAAGCGACGACAGAGCGAGTTCAAATATTTATGGAGCCTGGAATATGTATTCTTTATCTCTTGATCAGAGCGAGTCAACAATATAGTCTGATATAATCTAGAATTGTTTATTACTTCAAACTAAAAATAATTAACAATGAAATAAAAAAATAATAATAATAAACTAAAACCTAAACTAATAACTAAAATACATTATTAAAAGAAGTCCCTGTAGGCAAGGTACCGAAGATACTGGCAGCGTTCCCCCTTTGGATGGCTAGACTAATTCTTTGGCCGAGGTAGCTGCCAGCTCTTCGGTCTCCGGTGATGTCGACTAACCTTTTTGTTATTTCCTTAAAAAGGCTTAAAGCGCTAGGACCCCACGGACCAAGGGTCTCGACACCGAATGGGACAAAATCATATTCGGAGCCCAGACCCCTGTATTTGCATGTCTGATATAATTATACATATATAGCACCTATATGTTTTTTATTTTTACTACTTACAGGGTCCTTTACCTTAGCCTCCTCTTTAGCAACTTAACAAACAAAAGAATGCCTGCAAGAGCAGTGTAGCAAAGCGACCAAACGATCTACCATTTTTTTTTTACTATTTACAGGGTAGCGTTTGACCACAAGTCATCTGATGTTAAGTGACGATGTGGTCGAAGGTGGCGTCACGCTACACCTGGACTGGGAACTGGCTCTCAAGTGAGGCTGCCGGAACACACCGATAGGCGCATGGCGACAGATTCCATGAGGGTAGGTAGCCAGGCGAGTACTAGAAAATGTCCAACCACCAAACTATGGTTTCATCACGATGTTTTTCTTCACCGAAAGCTCAAGTTACTTTAGCTTCACGGAAACGTTTTCCGAGAACAAATAGGTGTTGGAAACTTTCCATGATTGAACAGCTAGTTATAAAAAAATATTTTATTTAAAATTATTAGTATTTTCGATGAGAAAATATACAAAATTAGAATAATTATGAATGTTTCCGACAAAAGACTAACAAATGTCACGTGACTGACATGACGTCACTGACCGAAAAACACGATGGTCGCGATTTAAAACACGATGGTCGCGACCATACCACCGCGCCGACCCCCGACGCCGACCCGCGGCTACCGACGCGCGGGCAACCATCGAAGCACAAATCGCCTGAGTATAGTTAGTGACGTAAGAAGCTTTTATTGGTGTTTGTAGTTTGTAGTTTTATTTAAATTATTAAGTTATATTTAAATACAAAAATATGTTTTTCGATATCCTAATAATACAAACTAACATAAAAGTAAGATTAAACATTATTTTGTAATTAGTGTTAACATACCTATTAAATAGAATCGCACTTCCGATCGTTAGCCTCTAATAATAACACAGGGATTAAGCAATGTGTTCCTTCTATTCCCTGGCGTACAATTTTCAGAGGAAATATTTTCTTTCTCCCCTGTAATCTCTATTTATGAAGTGGATGCTAGTGTTGTTCGGTTGCCCGGGTTACCCGGATAAGTTTACCGATTATTGGGCTCTTTTATGACATTTCCTTCTTCCTTTCTTTTGATGGTCGTGAGCTTTGTGCGTATTTTTTCCTCATACGACATTATTTCACGGTATCACATTGAATTAATCTATACATATAATAAATCTGTAACTCATCACTGTCTGTACATTGAAGATAAATGAAAAAAACTTTTACTGGGGGCCTTTATTAACGCAATAGAACTCAAAACAATGGTTTTTAGAATTTTTGTCTGTTTGTCTGTATGTCTGTTTGTCTGTTTGTCTGTTTGTCTGTTTGTTTGTGCGCGCTAATCTCAGAAACGGCTTAACCGATTTGAATGCGGTTTTCATTAATAGATTGTGGTTTTCTCCACTTAACATTTAGTGTTTGTTTTATTTCAATCGGTTCATAAATAAAAAAGTTATATCAGTTTAAAGCATCACGTCGGAAATTTGGTCGAGTCGATTAGATTATTGTAGCCCGGATAGCATATAGGTTCCTTTTTAACCCGGAAAAAGATTCTTGCGGGATAGTAGGGAATACCATGGGTGTAAACGCGAACCGCAGCTACCCCTATCACCATCCCCATCCCCACATTTATGTAAATGCGAAAGTGTGTTTTTCTGTTGGTTTGTTCGGCTTTCACGGCGTAACAAAACAACGAATCAGGGTATTATTTTGCATAAAGATAGTTTATGCGCCGGAGAGTAATATAGGCTACTTTTATCCCGGAATAATGCATGGGTTCCGTGGGAAAATCTAATATAACGAAATTTTTCGAAATCTTTTACATGGTTGCTAGGCATCATTCTGTTGAATTGTTTACATGTCAGGAAGAATATTATTGGCATGACAATTATTGGTGTGGATACACACGTAACAATTTATCGTAGCGATATATCTGTTCTAATTGCTAACCGATCTCCGGTTATATCAAAAGTGTGCCTGAAAAATCGTTGTAGAATTTCTGGTTTGCGCAGATGAAGACGGCAGTAACATTTTCTGTTCGATAAATCATTGTTGATCGACTTGACCGTATTTGCATAATTTTGATGGTAGCGTGTGTTTGGCTGCAATAAAACTGACGTCGGACACGGGCAAACAAAAAGGACCTCTTTGTAAGACGCGTCCGCGCGAAAATTGAAAGAAGAAAAATATTAGAACATTTTATACAAAGCTACAAAAACGAAAATCAAAAGATGATTGTGATTAGTGATGTTCGAAATCAAAAATCAACACACTGTAATAAAATAATATAGAGCCATCTATTTAATCCTAAGTTAGTGATTACACTATACGCTCTAATCAAACCCAAGACGTTTAAATTTGTAACGATATATCGTTACGTGTGTAGCAGACATGATCTTATTATACCTTATTTACTTAGAACTACACGGTATTGACGTTGATGTTGCGGGCTACAATAAGGGTAAGCGTATGTTGAGACGCAGGCGACGGAAGCGCATGGCATAGTCCATGAACGACGCTGTAAATTACACAGATACACTGTAATAAAGTACAAAAAACTGGTATCAGGAACAGTATTCAAGTTGACGAATAAACTGGGTTTAATATTAAACTTTTACAACATTTAATCACTTTAAAAAGACAAACTAATAACTAGCTACGTCTGTTCTAACTTTCTTGCACCAGCAAAAAAAAAGGCAAGCAACGACCGGCAGGTACTTTTCTGGTGATTTTCTCTTTTTTTTCTGGCGCGATAACGTTTACTATTTCGGAGGAGGCTATTTACCATCCTAAAGATTTTTATTCAGTATTAGTGTTAGATTATGAAATTAATGAGTTATTGTTAGTTACAGTTTATAATAGCGTTGCTTCTATGTCTTCATGCTTTTTTAAAATACGTGTTATGTATGAACGTGTGATATAAATACTATCCTACGCATTGATTAATACGCACTAACTTAATTTAGAAAAATAGTAATTGTTGCCGCAAAAAGAAAAAAGAAACATCGTATGCTGATCTTTGCTTGCATATATATTACAAAAAATCAGCGCTGCCCCGCACTGCATCGATTGCGTCTCAATATACGCTTAGCCTAAAGATTTGGACACGTGGGAACTTGGGAAGCAAAGAGTTTGCATAGATTTGTTTTTTTTTTATGAAATAGTTTCGATATGTTGTAGAAAAAGTATTAATGGTGTGGATATATAGACCCAGAGCCTACGACAGCCAGACCTTCGTTTTTTAATGTAAAAGCTGAAAGTTTTTCTGTGCATGCCCCCTATATAATAGTACAGGTAAGAACATCCTGAGAATATAGAGTTCGGTTTGTGGTTACTTGGGCAGATAACAGGAAGTGCAGGTGTATAAATTAGTACCCTAAATTTGTTAAAGTATAAAGCTCAATTTTTTTATATCTTCTTCGGGATAACTTCAGAAATTCATCTGGCTGAAATTTGGTACAGGAATAGATAATAGGACGGAATAATATATAGGATACTTTTTATTCCTGGAATAGGTTCTCATGGGTTGCGGGAACTGGATCAAAATTTCTTGATTACTTTTGGTCGCGATAACCGACATCCACGCGGGCGAAGCTGCGGGCACCAGCTAGTACATAATATATTATAATCTTATTTCCTACTAACGTTATAAACGTGAAAGTTTGCGAGTATGGATGGATGGATGTTTGTTACTCTTTCACGCAAAAACTACTGAACGGATCTGAATGAAATTTGGAATGGAGATAGCTTATACCTTGGATTAACACATAGACTACTTTTTATCTCGGAAAAAGGTTCTTTCGGGATAGTGAGAGAACGCAGGTGAAGTCTCGGGGCGCAGTTAGTTTTTTTAAAACACTTTTATTAGCTTGACTTGTAACTAACTAACTAACAATGTAATCAAGACAATTTTCACCACTTCTTATTCTTCTTCCTATAGAAAAAGCACTTTCCAATTTTCCGGTTAGTGTTTCAGAAGAATCTTTCGTTCAAAATTTCAAACTTTGTAACAAAAAAACATATTCAAATCGGTCCGAGTTTTAGCGAGACTAACGGCCACAATTAATAATCGATCCTGACCCGTTATCCGCGGTTTTGGATCGATATGTCATGTCATAAAATGACATATTATGACATAACAATCTATCTATTGGACTCATCAAGACGAATAATATGAGCCCAAACTCGAGGGGTTTACTAGTAGCCACTGCAGAGATCCCCTACCCACCTTCCGGCTGCATCACCAGATCAGGTCGATGATACCAAATTATTGCATTGTCACCGCGATTACATAAACATACAAAGTTTCAAGTCGATACGACAAATTAGAAGTAGGTGAAAATTGACTTCTAAGATTTGATTACATTGTTAGTTAGTTAGTTACAAGTCAAGCTAATAAAAGTGTTTTCAAAAAGGACTTTCGACTGAAAGTAAAAAAAATATAACCAAAAAACAAAGGAAAAACGTCATCCAAGTTTTAACACTTTCCTGGCAACTTTTTCAATTTTTTTCTGCGTACGAACAAAACAAGAAAAGAATTAGCGAAATTGTTCCTTCCGTTCGAGCGTGATGCGATGACCAAGGGAAAAACGTTAAAGCATGGCTAGGCCCCCGGGCAATCTCCACTATGAGGGCTTTTTTTTTATACTATTTACAGGGTAGCGTTTGACCACAAGTCACCTGATGTTAAGTGACGATGTGGTCGAAGATGGCGCCACGCTACACCTGGACTGGGAACTGGCTCTCAAGTGAGGCTGCCGGAACACACCGATAGGTGCACGGCGACAGCAGTTATTTGATGTCTATTAGAATATATAATAAATTACCTCAACATATGAAGTTACTACCGTTTGCTAAATTTAAGAAGGAATTAAGAGCCTGGCTAATGGTTCACAGTTTTTACTCCCTAAATGACTACCTAACTACTAATTGAAAAATTTAAATTTGCATGTGTGCATGATAAACTAGTTTTACTTAGTTAAGATTTTTAATTTTGCATGCCATTTCATTGGTAAAATGTGTTAGATCTATATATTTATGTCGTTGTTACTAACTGTTTCACTCACATTTTTGGCAAATAAAGTTTCTATTTCTATTTCTATTTCAGATTCTTAACAAGAGGGTGGTAGCTAGCCAGGCGAGTACTAGAAAATGCCCTACCACCAAGCAAAAGGGCTTTTACAAACAAACAAACTTGACGCCATTTTTATAATATTTGTTGTACATTTTGGTGACGAACTTTCCTTCCCACTCTCGTGACGCGGGGGAATACTTACAAATCTTTCGTCAATTGAAATATTTTCCCGGGAAATTGTTTTTCTAAACGTCTATTTTTGGTACATTTTATTATTTCAGGTTTCTCTTATACGATGTTATGATAACTTGAGTTCGGTAATTGTTTAAGACAATCTTGTTCTTACTCCCATTTCGTTTCGTTAGTACCTAATAAGGGTGAAACCAAACGAGCATAATTTTGTGAGTCGTGTATTTTCGGTCACTCATTTTACGTTCAACTGAATTTCTGTTGAGTTGCCAGACGAATTAATTTATTTATTCAGTATTGAGCGTTGGTACGGGCTGCCGAGCACGATGGATCCATTAAAAATATTGTGTTTTTTTTTTACTATTTTACAGGGTAGCGTTTGACCTCAAGTCACCTGATGTTAAGTGACGATGTGGTCGGAGGTGGCGCCACGCTACACCTGGACTAGGAACTGGCTCTCAAGTGAGGCTGCCGGAACACACCGATAGGTGCTTGGCGACAGATTCTTAACAAGAGGGTGGTTGCTAGCCAGGCGAGTACTAGAAAATACCCTACCACCAAGCAGAAGCAGTGTATTTACGAAGAGGAGGCCAGTAAAAGAAGCTGGGTAAACCCATTCAATAGTCAGAGGCTGATATGTGGACAGTTTCATACTTTATTTGCCTTTCCCTCACCACGACCGAAATTCCGTCGAGTTTACGCGCATTGAGTCGGCAGACAACTCATTTTGCGTCGTCGTGTGGCACCAATTGCCTTTTTGTATGAAACCGAATGCAGCTGAATTTTTGCTACCGAAATTCTGCGACTCACGACTCATAAAATTACGCTCGTTTGGTTTCACCCTTATACAAACTAATATTATGAACGCGAAAGTAAAGACATCTTACGGATGATGATGATGATGATGATGATAACGTCTTGAATTTTGATCACCAGCCACTTGATGAAGAGAAAGAGAGAGAAATACTTTATTTGGGAAAACTGCACAATAACAAGAGAAAAAAACGCACAAAAAAACAGTAAGCCAGGTAGCTAGCCAGGCGAGCATTAGAAAATACCCTACCACCAAGCTATATATGCTATATCATGTCATCATATTAATATGTCATTTTAGCAGTAAAAATGACATATTATGACATGACATATCGATCCAAAACCGCGGATAACGGATCAGAATCGATTATTCGCAAGAGAATCGCATCCCTGATGTACCGGGTACGGGGCGGCTTCAACATCTACCTGCATCTCATAGCAGAAAGAGTGGGTCTTGACTGTCCTATCTTGAGATACTGGATTAAAGTGCACATAGGACATTCCAGATCCACTCTAGTTTCTTAAGGTAAATTTTAATTTTTAATTTATGATCCATTTTAATTTAATTATATTTATTCTAATTTTTTTTTTATTTAATTTGAATGGTTTAGTGTGATTTCATATGTATTTTATTTTAATTTGCTTATATGATTGTGTAATGTGTATGGACTAATTGTCTAAAATAAAATGATTATTATTATTAATTTCGCAATGCACTAATCGTGTGGAAAAAAATATGAATATAGGTATAACATTCCCATTTTTTTTTTTGTTTTATAATATCGTTATCGATTGAAGAATGCATCTTTTCTAGGATCCCAGAGTTATCACCGCTTGTATCCACTAGTTTGGTCCATAGTTCCCACTAACAATAGACTTTACGACAGGCCATCGATTTTAACATCTCGAAGGTCTAAGTAAGAAGGATCGCTTCAAGACAGTAGCAAATAAAGATTGGTAGCGGCCGGCGGTGCCGTAACACCCGTTTATATCTATTAGAGGAAATTAACGCCATTTTACAAGGCAAGGTGGTAATATAGAACCTTTTTAATAGTGTTAATGGATAGTTACTGCTTTAAGAGGATGCCGTGATAAACAATGAATCTGAAATCAGCTCCATACAAAAACGCAAGCGAGCTGACTAAGGTTGTATGCGTCAAAAAAGGTTTTTTTCGTTGAAAATGAAAACTATCATTAATTTTATAGAACTAAACCTTGTATTAGAATTAGGTTTTATAACGGGATAATTACCATGTATTTGTTTTTTGTTTGAGTTCTCGGTATTTCGGCAATGTTGCAAACGCCATGATCACGAGAATACTAAAAGTTTCTGCGGGTAGGATTGTTGATGTTATGACCATGGTAGTTTAAAAACAGTATACTAAACCTTGTAGTTCTTTGAAGAATGTGTATATACCAAACATAAAAAAACTCAACTCTATAAATCGGTTTTGTATGCCTGTAAAATGAAAATCTTTTTCTATAAGGGTATAGTTTTCGATCATTGTTTCTCTGCTATGAAAGTTAACCAATCGTGTTATCCTTCCGACCATTTGATGTCAAAAACATGATCTTTAATGTACATAAATATTAGCTCTGTATGTTTTGTAATTGCTGAGAAAAAAGGAGATCCCTGCAGCCAATATTGCCAATTTTGAGATGCAACTAATTATTGCATTTAATTACAATATTTTGTCTTTGCTACCATGATCTTTCTTCCTACTTCCTACTAATAATATTATAAACGTGAAAGTTTGTGAGTATGGATGGATGGATGGATACACACGCGCGCACACACACACACACACACACACACACACATCCACACATACACACAACTGTACTCTCCGCATATAAAAAGTTGAATTTAGATTTGTTTTTTTTTTGTTTTCTAATATTAAATACTACTTTATTTATCTTTTCTCATTCTCATATGTACATCTCTAAATTTTTATTATTAGTATTCGTTTTGTAAAATTTGATATATATTATGTAAAATTTGAATGATTTGATATATATATTATGTTTATGTACATGTAATTATTAGGTTTGACATAATTATTTGTCATATGATGGAAGAAGCCTTGGCTCCTGAAATACAGTTTTTAACTAGTTCAGGAGTCCATGGACTCATTTATAATTGTATCCCACTTTTATGTCAATAAATGAATATTTGATTTGATTTGATTTGATTTGGATGTTTGTTACTCTTTCACGCAAAAACTACAGAACGGATCTGAATGAAATTTGTAATGGAGATAGCTTATTCCTTGGATTAACACAAAGGCTTTTTATCCCAGAAAAAGGTTCCTGCGGGATAACGGGAAGACGCGGGTGAAACCGCGCGGCGCAACTTATTAAGAAATACAATACCAAGAGGGTCTTAGACTATTTAAAAAAATGCTACCTACGATCAAGAGGTATCAATAGAGGTCTGTTTATGCGCTGTTTATTAAGCTATAACAGGACATAATAGCCTATTGGAGCTAAAATTATCACTGTAAGAGGCTTTCGTAGCATAGAGGATCTAGACCGATAGAGGAGAAATAATCAGAGTTTACGAGATACAATTGAATCGTAAAACTTTTTCTCTTTTTTTAACCGTAGTAAACCGTTGTTGTCAAATCGTCGCGTACATTTTTTTTGTCTACTTACTGGGTAGCGTTTGACCACAAGTCACCAGATGTTAAGTGACGATGTGGTCGAAGATGGCGCCACGCTACACCTGGACTGGGAACTGGCTCTCAAGTGAGGCTGCCGGAACACACCGATAGGTGCTTGGCGACAGATTCTTAACATGAAGGTTATGTATGACCACGCATATCTTTTTACAGAGATGACCGATTTTGATCAAACCTTTTTTTTAGAGTTCACAAGCGTTTGATCACAAGTCACTTGATGAGAAATGATGATGTGGTCGAAAGTAAAACCACGCTGCGCCTGGTATTAGGACAGGCTGCCGGATTTGCTAGAAGACACATAGATTGGAGCTTGGCGTAGTTAGGTTAGCGAGCACTAATTTATTTTCACTAGCTGTTCCCCGCGGTTTCACCCGCTTGGGCTACAGTTTATCACGATAAAAGGTTAAAACTATCTCCGTACTAAATTTCATTTAAATTGCTTCAGTAGTTTAGGCGTGAAAGACAGACAGTCAGAGTCACTTTCGCATTTATAATATTACTAGCTGCATCCCGCAGTTTCACCCACGTCTTCCCTGTATCCTGCAGGAACCTTTTTCCGGGATAAAAGTAGCCTATGTGTTAATCCAGGGTAGAAGCTATCTCCATTCCAAATTGCATTCCGATCCGTTCTGTAGTTTTTGCGTGAAAGAGTAACAAACATCCATCCATCCATACTCATAAACTTTGACGTTTATAATATTAGTAGGCTGTGTAGGGATTAGTAAGGATATTTTTGCAGCTTTAAAATGTATGTGCATTTTCACTGATGTGCGATCAGAATTTACCATAATATTACGATGCCATAAGTTGTGTGCCCAATGCTTCGGCAAAGCCATGTTTTGTCGTTTAGCCGTGTTTTGCCATAAAGTTGTGCTCTGTCATAATATAGAGCGATATTATCATTATTCATAGCTTTGTAAGGCTTACGTGGGAGGCGTACTTAGGATCTCGGGGAGACGTAACCTAGGATCATATACAGAGATGTACTAAAGGTCGTGATCGCCCAGGGCAAGACATTGAATTTGACGCCCCCTTTCAGAGGACGCCGTGATAAACAATGAATCTGAAATCAGTTCCATACAAAAACGCAAGCGAGCTGACTAATGCCGTAAGGTCGTATGCGTCAACAAAAAGGTTTTTTCGTTTAAAATGAAAACTATCGTTAATTTTATAGAAATCTGTAGTTCTTTGATGAATGTGTATACCATACCAAAAAAAAAACTATTAAATCGGTTTTGTATGCCTGTAAAATGAAAATCTTTTTTTTTGAGGGCAGTTTTCGATCATTGTTTCTCTGCTATGAAAGTTAACCAATCGTGTTATCCTTCTGACAATTTGATGTCAAAAACATGATCTTCAGTGTACATAAATATTAGCTCTGTATGTTATGTGATTGCTGAGAAAAAAGGAGATCCCTGCAGCTAATATTGCCAATTTTTCATCTTAAAACTATTTTGCTGGAGTAACTATGTACTGGTTTGGATGTTGAGCTTAGTTTTAAAATATAGTGTATGGTTTGCTCATTTGGCTGGTATTGGATAACTAGAGCACAAAAAGGTATTCGGTCGTTTACGGTTCTCGCGGTATTGCTTATCGGTTCGGTTCGCGTTTTAAATAGTATCTCTCAATTATTAGCTGTCGTAAATTCGAATAACGTATTTCAGGTAGGTATTGCACCAATAAGTAATAAGTAAATAGTCATAATAACCCTTACTTTATATTATAAATGCGAAAGTAACTCTGTCTGTCTGTTACGCTTTCACGCCTAAACTACTGAACCAATTTAAATGAAATTTAGTACAGAGATAGTCTAGAGCCTGAGAATGGACATAGGCTACTTTTTATCGCGATAAACTGTAGCCCACGCGGAACAGCTAGTAAACTATAGAATACAAATCTTTCTGAACTTCTGACAGAGTATGACAGATTTACTTTTTGTATGAGTAATACAAAGATATTTATTTATCTTATATTTACTTAACCATAATTACTCTTAGCAATGCAGTATTAAATTCACTCAGAGCGAGACGGCAGTGCATATTTTGTACAAAAGCAAATAAAGTGTGAGGTTTTCCTATAAACTATGAGTATAATCAGTTAAATACTTTTTATTAAAGATTACTTTAGGCGCTATCACAATCAAGTGCGAGTTAGCATAAACTCGTGTCTTTTTTTAGGTTCATTCTTACTGTGCCCGTGCCCCGACGACCCGCAAATTGCGTCTCTGCGAGTGCGCCCCCTGTAGTTTCACGCCCTTGGCAGCTGCCCCCGCAACTAGTCCTAGTTACGACCCTGATCATATTTATCTCTAAAGTGGCTGTTTGTGAGGGGGCCGATTTACATTAGAAATCTATTTCAGGGTTTGTATGAATATTCTATGAACCGAAACTTGAGGCGTACTAACTAACTAATTAAGGTAGATATTACTATATAAACATTGTTTTGTTTTTGTACGTCTTTTCCCTCTCATAGGCGGTATTTTAGAATGACGCTCAAGTGTAGAAAGGAGTTTAGTTTGAAACCCACTTTATAGTGGGGGTGTGTGTGTGTGTGTGTGTTAAGTATATACTTGAGTAGCGATTGAGTATTGTATTTGTATTTGTATAAACTGACAGTCTCAAATCTGTGCTTAGGTCGGGATCAAAGTTGTATTTGGGTGGTAGAAGGAGGCGTTTTGTCCGCCTTCTCCCGTCCAAACTAGCAAGCTAGTTGGTTGTTTGTCGGGGGGGTGTCACTACAAGCTAGACTCCCCCCCCCTAGGTGCCTAGGTGCCTTTATGTTGTGGGCCCGGAATGAGGGATTTGCGGGCCTGTCCGTTGGGGCGGGTGGGTAGACTGTTACAGTGATCTTTTTTTTTTTAATTTATCCCCTCCCGCCCCAAGAAAAGGCGGCGGACGGAATAAATTAAAAAAAAAGGTCCTGTTTTTGCCACAGTTATTATCATGTTGCTATCGACATCACGACGATTTTGCTGTGTAGTTTTAATTTTTTAATGGTATAAAGAAATGCAAACGCAAACGCTTTCCGCCCTCCTTGACATTTCTCTATGCCCCCTTGGGAGGCGTGCTCCCCTGGTTAGAAACTCCTGATCTAAAGGGTTCTTACCTACTTCTCAGAAATCTAAATCAGTCTTTCTAGGAAGACTCTCAAAGCAAATCTCTTCAGAATCACGGAATAAAAACAACATTAACTTATCTTTCACCCCCACTCAATCCCGACATTGGGTGAATATCTATCAGTAGGGGTGGGCCAGCAATGAATTGGACGGATTGCCGGACGCCGGATAACAACTGCCGGAGCAAACAACCGGGGTCAAAATTCCAGTAGCAGTCTCAAAAAGCTTGACCACGTAGTGCGCATGGGGGAGGATCGGGCGGCAAAGCGTTCTTATTTGGGACGACCGAATGGCCGTAGGCCGGTCGGACGTACTAGATACCGCTGGAAGGACGACGTGGATGCGGACCTAAGCGAACTCTAGACTGTGAACTGGGCTGAAATCGCTCAAGATAGAGAAGAGTGGCGCTCTCTCGTTTCGGAGGCCAAGACACACTTTGGGTCGCTGAGCCATCGGAGTTAGTTAGTTAGTATATCTCAAAAAGCGATAACTTAAAAGAAAATTGCGCATTGATCTTACTAGTTGCACCTCACGGTTTCACCCGCTTCTCCCCGTCTTGGTTATCCTGCAGGAACCTTTTTCCGGGATAACAAGTAGCCGGTATAAGCTATCTCCATTCCAAATTTCATTAGTTTATAAAACTCGAGGTACAAGTCCTCAAGTTGGTACAGAGCAGTGCGTGTGACGGCACTAAAAGTGGCCGGATATTATGGCGCCAGTTGAAAGTTACATCCCTATATAACAGGCGTCAACTAGGTCACTTAAATATCACTAGGTCAATCCTTGCCATTCAATTTTCAACCTAAACTTTATTCTCGTAAGGTCCTAACAATTCGGCATTCTAGTAAAGGGGTGATGTTGACGCAAACTATTTGACGTAGAGCCTTCAGGGATGTTAGGATAAGGAGATAGGACATCATAGCGTAGTGTGTGAATGCAGGATTCTAATCAATTAATTACCAATAAAAATCAAATTGTAAATGTGATCGTGCCAAAAAATGACCTGCAGAGAGTTTCTTGTCTGTTCTTTTGCCGGCGAAAGGACGTTGGCTAGTTTTAAGTTTCACGTTTTAAAGTGATCACATAATGTATACTACAAAATTATATTTATTACTTCAAACTAAAAATAATATACCATAACAAAGAAATAAAAACAAATAAATCTAAACTAATAACTAAAATACATTATTAAAAGAAGTCCCTTTAGGCAAGGTACCGAAGATACTGGCAGCGTTCCCCCTTTGAATGGCTAGACTAATTCTTTGTCCGAGGTACCTGCCAGCTCTTCGGTCTCCGGTGATGTCGACTAACCTTTTTGTTATTTCCTTAAAAAGGCTTAAAGCGCTAGGACCCCACGGACCAAGGGTCTCGACACCGAATGGGACAAAATCATATTCGGAGCCTAGACCCCTGTATTTGCATGGCTTCGCTTTTTCAGCCGCTTCACACGCCGCACCAGCTCTGATGTTGGTTCCATGTAGATGGGAAGGGGCTAGCGTACAATATTAATTGTAAATTTTGATTTGATTTGTTTCCATATCCCAACGTGCACAACCAATCGAGAGAATTCTTTTTAATAATAATGCTTATTATAAAATCAGACTATTTAGATGACAAAAAAAGCTTGGGACATTGGTGAACTTTTTTTTTCACAAATTGTTTTAGCCCCAAATTTTTTTTTTTTTACTATTTACAGGGTAACGTTTGACCACAAGTCACCTGATGTTAAAGTGACGATGTGGTCGAAGATGGCACCACGCTACACCTGGACTGGGAACTGGCTCTCAAGTGAGGCTGCCGGAACACACCGATAGGTGCTTGGCGACAGATTCTTAACAAGAGGGTGGTAGCTAGCCAGGCGAGTACTAGAAAATACCCTACCACCAAGCTATGGTTTCATCACGATATTTTCCTTCACCGAAAGCTCAAGCTCATTGTAGGATTCGAACCCACGTCCTACGGATCGCAAGCCGACGTCACTACCACTGAGCCATCATCGCTAAAATTAAGCCCGAAACTTGTGTTATGGGTACTAGACAACGATATACATACTTATATAGAGAAATAAATACTTAATATAGATAGAAATATCAAAGACTCAGGAACAAATATTCGTGCTCATCACACATATATTTGCCCTTTCCAGGATTCGAACCTGGGACCGCTTCGTAGGCAGGGTCACTACTAATTCGGCTACCGTGTCGTTGAACGCCTGTTCAACCTCCTTATGCCGGCAAAAGAACAGGCAAGAAACGCGAGGCAGGTAATATTTTGGGCGTGATCATATTTATAATTTTAATCTTACTACTAGAACCTAGTAGTCCACTACAATCCCAAGCTTTTTTTGTCGCAGTCCATGTTGTGGTTACAATCCGCAGCATGCGTAAATGCGTACAATCAATATTCCACGAATAAATTGGAGTCGTATTTCATCCGGAATATAATGGCGCCGGATATCCAATATCCTTTTGTTCGGATGGAGTTCAAAGGGCCGGTACACCGGTAACCATAGGTGCTAAGCTTTTGAATGTTTACTCTAAGGCCTCCAACGGCCGCAATTGATAATCGATCCTGATCCGGTTTTCGTGGTTTTTAAGCTATCTCCATTCCAAATTTCGCTCAAATCCGTTCAGTAGTTTTTGCGTGAAAGAGTAATAAACTTTCTGTTTGTAATGTTAGTAGGATTATTAATACATAATAATATAACGAACTAGTTGTTATCCCGCAGGAACCATTTTGCGGGATAAAAAGTAGCCTATGTGTTAATCCAGGATCTAAGCTATCTCTATTCCAAATTTCATTCAGATCCTTTCAGTAGTTTTTGCGTGAAAGAGTAACAAACATCCATCCATCCATCCATACTCACAAACTTTCACGTGTATAATAGTACATAGTAGGATATAGGCATCTTGTGTAAACAAATCATTCGTTGATGTCAAAGGGTGAATAATAATTATAAATACTTCAATTATCAGTTTTATAACAGTTATAGTATTTAATGAGACTTTAAATCATTTAAACATTACTAGTGTGCGTACTTTGTAAGTGAGTAGGTGTTTTAGCCGGTAAGCAGCTGACCGGCTAAAATACATGTAAGATTTTGTTATGACTGTATGGACGTAGAATTTAGTTATTGACACGTCTTTTGTTAAAAGTTACCCTAAAAAGTGACATTGACCTTTGAGTTAATTACTAACTTACGCCGGAAATTAATAGTCGATCCTGAACCGTTTTTCGTGGCTTTGGATCGATATGTCAATCAACATGTCAAGGTTTACCCCTAAAATGACATATGATGACATGACATATCAATCCAAAACCGCGAAAACGGATCAGGATCGATTATTAATTTCGAGCGTTAATTGAGCCTAGTAATGGGTATTACTGGATATACAGAGATTTTGGTATTGCATCGCAGTAAAAGTATTATATTATTATAGTATTAAAAGTACAATCATGTTATTTGTTGGAGTTTCAAACTATCTGAACAGAAACTAACAAAAACTAGTCGGAATATCAAGTATTTGTTTTATTTATTTATTTTATTGTTATCGATATTAGACGGTGGAAGCCTTTAACCTAATTAAATTTGCGTTATACAAATATTAAGTTAAATTAAATTAACAGTAATAAAACAATAAAGTAATCGAAAAAAGTTACATTACAATCAACATAATACAAATATTACAACCACACAACCCACTTACACTCTCATCTCTCTCATCAAAATGCGCCGGATAGCTAAAAACGCCGGATAGGAAGTCAAACTCTAAAATAAGTTTTGCCAATGCCTACACCAAAGGTAATTCCCTGTATCCATAACGTGACCAATATCTACATGACCTACAACTACATGTATTGTGTGCACGGTAATATCCCTTGGTTATAATACATTTGTATAAAAAGAAAATTAAGAACGAAAAATGTCAGTATCATTCTTCCCTTCGAAGAAGGAAGTCAACATGCCGTTTAAATTTTCTTATGTTCTAGGGTTAGTAGTGGTCGTGTTTGTGGTCGAATCGATTTGCACATACAAGATTATTCATCCTACTTACAGACCGCCTCCGACTCGTGTACCAATATTGAGGTAAGTTATTTAATTTACAAGCTATTCCCCACAGTTACTCGTGACAAAAACAATTACTTAATTTCAAATTTTTCGGGTAACTTTTTCATATTCCTTTCTTTTTTTTTCACTTTTCTTTTCCTATTCCTTACTTTTTCTTATTTCATATTCTTCTTTAGTTTTTTATCATTCTTTTTTTTTATTCTTCTATTTCTTTATTTCTTTTTTTTATTTGTGTGCCTTAAAATATTACACGGACAATAAAAACATTTCTAAAAATAGTTAACCGAATTGATGTAAGCACTTGTTAAATTACTGTTTAAAGCCACTCAGAATTTAAACTGTAACTAAGTTCAATTTTGTTGAAAAAGCACAAACATAGCTGTCCTTTCAAGGAGTTAATTTTCTAAACAAAAATCAATTGCTGTTTGTTAGTCTCGCTAAAGCACGAGAACGGCTGAACCGATTTGGATAATTTTGATCTTGAAATATTTGTGGAAGTTCAGGGAAGATTTAGATATATCTTTTATTTTGAAGTATCAAACTATCCAAACGGAAACTAAGGAAAACTAGCCGGAGTATCAAATTCGCCGGATAGCCAAAGAGGCCGGATATCAACGCAAACTCTAAGATAAATCTTTACGATGCCTACACTTTGGGTTATTCCCTACATCTATAACGTGACCAATATCTGAAAACTTGTTGTTATTAACTTTACATTAAAATTGTATATATATAAATGACGATGAAGAACGACAGATTGTCAGTACTGTCCTGCTTTTCCAAGTGAAGTGAACATGTTTAAGTTTTGTTATGTTCTGTGGCTAGTGGCGGTGGTTTTGGTGTTGGAAGCGAACGGCAAAGTCAATTTTAGACCGCCTCGTACTGCGAAACATAGGTAGGTACTTTATTAATTTTACTACTAGCTGCGCCCGCGGTTTCCCCCGCGTCTTCTCGTCATCCCGTAGTAACCTTTATCCGGGATAAAAAGTAGCCTGTGTTTTAATCCAGGGTATAAGCTATTTCCATTCCAAATTTCACTTAAATCCAAGTTTCTTAAGTTGGACTGGATTTGAGTGAAAATTAGAATTTTTTGCGAGAAAGAGTACCTACCTAAAGATAAAGATAAAAAAAAACCATTTATTGGTAATTTGATAAAGAAATTTTACAAACAAGTCAGTGACATTAAGGTACCCATATTTAAATATTTGAAATTCCAATGACAAACATCCATACATCCCATATATCCATGCTTACAAACTTACTCGTTTCTAATATTATACTAGCTGTTCCCTGCGGTTTTACCCGCGTGGGCTACGGTTTATCGCAATAAAAATTAGCCTATGTCCTTCCTCAAGAGTCAAGCTATCTCCGTACCAAATTTCGTTTAAATCGGTTCAGTACTTAAAGCGTGAAAGCGACAAAGACAGACAGACAGACTTACTTTCGCATTTATAATATTTGTCGGGTATCCCTAGGGATGTTACGGAACCCTTCGGGCGCGAGTCCGACTCGCATTTAGCCGGTTTTTTTCCAATCCTCAATATTCAATCTCATCTATTCATGTCCTCAGAATCGCTCGGCATGCTCTGGACATCCAGTCCACTGGCGCGCATCCACTCCCCTTTGATGATGAGATGACGGCCTACAACCATCGGCATGCACGCAGCTTGGGCACCCCTGGACATGGCAGGGTTGGTACCAACGACCGTGGCAGCAGAGGAAGTACTGGCAGCAGGTAACCATCACATCCGCATTAAGCAAAAAGACGGAAATGCAATATTCCTGGCAGGGATCTCCTTTTTCTCAGCAATTACAAAACATACAGAGCTAATATTTATGTACAAAAGAAAGATCATGTTTTTGACATCAAATTGTCAGAAGGATAACACGATTGGTTAACTTTCATAGCAGAGAAACAATGCTCGAAAACTGCCCTAAAATATAAAGAATAAATAAACATAGCAAAAACATTACAAAATATTAATACGAGAAAAAAAAAATTAAGTGGTTAACTCCACCCATCGTCTATGCCTCCATCATCCAAAGATCAAGCATGCTATATGCCTCAAACCCAAGAAATTCAACATCGTATTTTGTTTCAGGGACCCTGGTCCTACTCATCCCGGATACAACCGTCGCAACGCGAGGTCCATAGAGCTTGGAGGAAAACACTTCCCTCCCACAGTAGTCCCTCCCATTCATTCCTCTCTAGACATGGACAAGCTAAGGTACCCTCGGTCCCTGCAGCTCCCAGTGTTCGCCTTGGTTCCCAAAAAATAATACCACCGTAATTAAATGGTTGGGTTTTTATTGAGCAAAATGATTTACATCAATATGAACGCATCTTAAGTAAAAACATTCGAGAATGTAGGGCAGTGTCCGGAGAATATCGTCACCGCGATGTAGGATTTTCAAGCTAATTTACTAGCGCCATCTAGTTGCATTTTTAGGAACTAAATTAGAATAGGTGATAGAGGATAGAGGGCGCTCTTTACCTTGTTGTATACATTATGTCTTAAACATACCGCCCACCAAGGATAAATTGACAATATTTTCCTTACACATGACTCCGCCCACCATGAGGTCAGTATTTAAATAAACAAACAATTGAGTTCTTAATAATAAACTTAAGCTAAATTTGAAGTTGAATAGAACGATCGTGAGCAACATAAAGTAAATTTTCATAAAAAAAATATATAAACTAGAATTTTCGATACAATCAAAACAAAATGTGATACATATAGTTTGAAGACAAACATACTAACAACTAATTTGCTACAGGCAAAAAACATATTTTTGAAATAGGACGTTTCATTGTCGAGCCTTTACATCTCAGGCTGACCACTCGAGTGACTCCGTCCAATCCAGTATGCTTTTGCTCTATGATGCCGTATAACCAGCGAGTTGGAGGAAGATCGTCTTCCATCACTAACACAACATCTCCAATCCTTGGCTCAGGATTATGATGAGACCACTTATAACGATGATGAAATTGGGATAAATATTCTTTAGACCATCGTCGCCAAAAATCTTGAGTCATTCGTTGGACGAGTTGCCATCGTCGGAGGGTTCCTACATTGACACTTTCGTAACTGACGTCTGGTGCTACAACCATGGGTTCCCCTATTAGGAAATGACCAGGAGTCAGTGGGATTGGATCACCCGGATCGCTGCTTATTTTAGAGATGGGGCGAGAATTGAGGCAGGCCTCAATTTGCGAGAGAAGAGTTGACATTTCTTCAAATGTTAAAGTGGAACATCCAATTACGCGTTTTAGGTGGTGTTTCGTGGCTCGTATTCCAGCTTCCCACAATCCTCCGAAATTCGGAGCATGGGGAGGGATGAAGTGCCAGGTTGTTCCGTTGGTTGCCAACTGTTCTGCTATCTCCGTCGCTATGCTTGACTTCTCCATAGCAAACAATGACCGTAGTTCACGTGCAGCGCCTACAAAGTTAGTGCCATTGTCGCTCCACAATTCTGCGCAGTGGCCCCGGCGAGCTACAAAACGCTTAAAAGCGGCAAGGAAACCTTGTGTGGTCAGGTCACTGACGCACTCCAGGTGAATTGCCCGGGTTGCCAGGCAGATAAAGAGGCATATGTAGCCCTTGTACGATTTGTGACCGCGACCCTTTGAAGTTCTAATATTAATAGGTCCAGCGTAATCTACACCGCTATTCACAAACGGGCGAGCAGCAGTAGCTCGTGCCGCGGGTAGTTGTCCCATGAGCTGATGCCGTGAACGAGCTGAATGTCTTGTGCATTGTACACATTTCCTGACGGTGGTTTTTACTAAATTCTTAGCTCCAAGTACCCAATATTTTGTTCGCAAATGATTAAGCATTAGTTGAGGACCACCGTGTAGTGTTCGTGAATGAGCGTCGGCGATTAACAGCTCTGTAAATGCAGACCTTTGAGGAATGATCATCGGATGCTTCATTTCCTCTGACACCTGTGCATGCTGCAATCGACCGCCTACTCTCAGTATACCATCTTCGTCAAGAAACGGATTCAGCGTGGTGAGTTTGCTTTGTTTGCTAATATCCTTACTTTCTTTCAGCCTTGTGATTTCTTCCAGGAATCCTTTTGCTTGGCAAATCTTTATACAGCTCTTTAGACTCTCCTGGATTTCTTGCTTTTCTATCCACTTAGGTGGTGATTGCTTATTGCTTATTTTTACCCATCGCTTTATAAGAGCAATCACGCGAATCAATCTGTTAAAAGAAGAAAATCGCGAAAAAATCTCTTCAGTTGGATCCTCGTCTTCCTTTGAGTTAGGGTAAGTATTTACTCCACATATTTTCTTTGTATTTTCTTCCAAATTTGTGTCCGATCTGTTGATGTTTTTGTAATTTATGACTTTTTCTTTCAGCCACTTTGGACCTTCTAGCCACAGCTCTTCGTCTTCCAGAACCTTCGTGCCCCGTGATGCACAATCTGCAGGATTGTCCTTGGATGAGACATGTGACCACTGTTGAGGTTCTACCGCGGTAATTATTTCCGTCACGCGATTCGCCACGTAAGTTTTCCATCTATTGGGTCTACTGTTAAGCCAGGCAAGTACAATCGTAGAGTCAGTCCATGCATGGATTTGCGTCTTGTTAACATTCAAAACGGCAGCCACTTCAACCAAAAGCTTGGCTAGAAGCACTGCTCCACAAAGCTCCAACCTCGGGATCGAAATTTGTTTGATGGGGGCTACTTTCGTTTTGGATGTAATTAGACTGATGTGTACCTTCCCTTGACTGTCTATTACACGCAGGTAGACAACGGCAGCAAAACCATCATTTGATGCGTCGCTAAAACCTTGAAGTTCGCGGAGTAAGTCGTCTGATCGGGTGTTATTCCATCGTGGAAGCCTAAACTGGGTGAGTTGATGTAAGTCATTACGGTAGGTTAGCCAGTCCTTCAGTAATTGAGGTGGAAGCTCATCGTCCCACTCAATTCCTGAGAGCCACAATCTTTGTATAAAGATTTTAGCTGAAATGATTACTGGCGCCAACCATCCTAAAGGGTCAAATAAACGTGAAATATCTGATATTACTTTTCTTTTTGTTACAGGATCAGTGACCGGCGGAAGCTGCACTGCGTACTCAAAGGCGTCGTCGTTCCGGTTCCAGGTAAGACCCAGGATTTTCATGTAAGTATCCATTTTCAATTTTTTGTTTGTATCAATTCCTCCTTCATTCTTGTCGATTTCTTTTAGTAATTCTTCGCTATTACTATTCCACTTTTGGAGTTCGAATCCTCCTTTAGTAAGTAGTTTAGTCATCTCCTCATAAATTTGTTTTCCTTCTTCTACCGTTTCACAACCAGTCATTAGATCATCCATATAGTAATCCTTTAGTATTTTTTCAGATGTCGACGGATACGCCGTGCCTTCATCACGAGACAGCTGTTGCAGACTTCTTACAGCCAGGTATGGTGCTGAAGCGGTTCCAAATGTGACTCTTAATAATCTTAAATGTTGCAGATCCTCATTTGCATCATCGCGCCACAACAGTCGCTGAAAATCGGTATGCTTTTCGTTGACCTTTATTTGTCGGTACATTTTGACGATATCGGATACCAAACATATAGGATAACTTCGCCATCGCATAATAATATGACGTAGATCGTCTTGCAGCTTCGGACCAACCAGTAAGTCATCGTTGAGGGAGATACCATTCGTACCAGGCTCAGATGCATTGAAAACCACACGAACCTTTGTTGTGTCTTTGTTCTCTCTCACTACCGCATGATGAGGTAAGTATACCGCTGTGGGTTTGGCTAGCTGGTTTTGTGGTACTACCTCCATGTGACCTAATTGTAAGTACTCTTTTATAACTTCTGAATACGTTTGTTTCAGTGCAGGATCTTTGAGCAATCGCCGTTCTTGTTGGTAAAAGCGTTTCGTTGCGATTTCTCTTAAGTCTCCGTACTGGCAACCTATGTCTCTGTCTTTAAACGGTAAGTTGACGATGTATCTTCCTGAGCTATCTCTCTGAGTAGTGGATGTGAATATCTGTTCACACCGTTCTTCCTCTTCAGTGAGTTGTGACTGTGACGGTGTTACTTCGGCTTCTTGTTCCCAAAACTTCTTTAATAAGTCGTTTTCTGGGTTGACGTGTACACAATTGCACGAAATTGTGGTGTTACTCTCAGATTCGGGAACGTTGATGGGTCCAGAAAGAATCCAACCCAACTTAGTTTTTTGAGCAATCGGTGTTCCAGTTGGACCTTTGATAATGCCATCTAATATGATCTGGCCATAAACGTCCGCTCCTAGAAGAAGATCTATTTTATTTGGCGTCCCAAATGATGGATCCGCCAGAGTTATGGCTGAGAGGTGTGACCATAACTCTACTACGACTTTTTGTGATGGTAGTATGGATGTAAGTTTGCTCAGCACAAAAGCCTGAACGGATAAACTCACATCCGGATCTTGCCGTGAATGAATTTGCATAGAAACTCGCGATTTTGAGGCTAGCGATGTATTAGCATCACCTCCTATACCCTTAATGGAGCTCTTGTGCGCAGTTTTTCGTAACCCGAGTAGCTGAACAGCCGACTCTGTTATAAACGAGGCTTGAGATCCTTGGTCTAACAAACATCTAAGAGGAACAAGAGATCCTGTTTTAGACTGTATATTAACTAATGCTGTAGCAAGTAAGACTTGGCTACTGGCGCTCGAAAAACAAGCTGTAACGTCAGAAGAAGTACTGGTGGCAGCACTGTGATGGCTGGATATTGCAGGAGCAATATCTTGCTCCGATGACCGGGGAGCGTCGGTTGATGGTGTGGTGGTTTTGGGATGTAGCAAGGTGTGATGTTTTCTTTTGCATAACCTGCACCTAGAGATATGGCGACATGCATACACCGTATGGTTGGACTCTAAACAATTAAAGCAAAGCTTTTTGGATTGCACGAAGTTACGTCGTGTGTCAACATCATCGCTCGCAAACCTTTTGCAATGACATAAACGGTGAGTTTCTGAACAATACATACATGTTGTGGTGTGTGTATCACTTGTAGCGTAATGCACTTGAGTAGCGTTAGTACGAGGTTTGACCTTTAACAATTTGGGGTCAATAAATTCTAAAGCACGTGATCTTATTTCGATAAACTCTTTGAATTGTTTAAGCGTTGGTAATTCGTTGGACGACTCGCTAATTTTAAGTTCCCAGTATTTTCTGGTTTCACTATCCAGCTTTGAACTCAAAATGTAAATTACAATAGTGTCCCACGAGTTAACATCGATACCTAAATTCTTAAGAGCATACAGACATTCATTAGTACAATCAAGTAGTTCTCGTAACGAACTTGCAGATTCCGATATTTGATTTCGCTGACTCATGAACTTCTTCAAAATACAATTGGAGAGATATCTTTTGTTATCATATCGATCTTCGAGTAGCTTCCAGCACAATTGGTAATTTTCATGAGTAATCGGAATGTGTCGTAAAAGTTGTTCAGCTTCGTCGCGCAACTGAGCTTTCAGATAGTGTAACTTTTGTACATCTTCAAGAGTCTTGTTGTTATGGACCAACGATATGAATAAGTCCTTGAAACTTGTCCATTCTATATACTTCCCTGAAAAGGTAGGTATGGATATCTTAGGTAGTTTGAGACTCTGATCCTTAGCTGTTGATGTAGTAGTGGTAGCCGCTATCCCAACATTGCTGCTAGTCTTTTCCTTAAATCTGTCGAGAATCTCTGTGATTTCATACTTGTAGAACGTATATAGCTCCTGTGTAGTGTCATAAAGATCACTAACCGCGTATTTACTGGCTTTGTATTTGTCACTGTCTGTATCTCTCACTATTTCGGAGTGATTAGCGGAAAATTGAGCCCATAAATCCTCCAAAGTTGTAAGTCTAACTGTTAGATACGCCTCTGATGAAAGCCTTTCTTTTGCTGACTTCTTAAAGTTAGTTCGCGCTTTTGTAATGTGCTGATACAAGTCTTCCTGTACTTTAACTGTTGACTCCATTTTTTCTAAGTCTCGTAATTTTTCTAAGTCTTTTACTTTTTCTTCAAAATTTTTCTAAGTGTTTGGCAGTTGTAATATTTTTAGAAAATTGGGCATAGGTTCCCCGTAGTAACGTTTTTTCGCGAATTATTCTAAGTCCAAAACACTTTGACAAAATCATGCATTAATTTTATTGAAATATTACAAGTCCAAGATTCTATAAATTTTTCTATTTGATTTTTCACTAGTAAATAAGGTTCAAAGTACTCACAGTTTTATTGTCACTTCACTTATTTCACATTTGTTGCTTACGTCCGTGATTCCTTTGGTCCGGTTCCAGTGTAGGTGATGTTCTCCTGATGTGTGGTGCACGTTGTCCGGCAGATCCAAGCTCCGCAGGTGTACGTCCAGGTCCAGAAGTGTAGACCCGGTTTTCCCAATATCCGGACCGGATATTTCCAGTCCAGTCTACTGGGCCTTAAGCACTATCAGTAACAACCCGCTACTGTGTCAGCGCTCGTAAGGAATCCCAAGAGTCACTGCAATCCCTAGGCCGGATATCCAGCTCTGAAGGACCAATGTTCGCCTTGGTTCCCAAAAAATAATACCACCGTAATTAAATGGTTGGGTTTTTATTGAGCAAAATGATTTACATCAATATGAACGCATCTTAAGTAAAAACATTCGAGAATGTAGGGCAGTGTCCGGAGAATATCGTCACCGCGATGTAGGATTTTCAAGCTAATTTACTAGCGCCATCTAGTTGCATTTTTAGGAACTAAATTAGAATAGGTGATAGAGGATAGAGGGCGCTCTTTACCTTGTTGTATACATTATGTCTTAAACACCCAGACTACGCAACTACCCCTCCTTTCAACCCTAAACCTTGGCCTGGATTCCCTAAGGAGAAGAGGAGATTCCCCATTTACGTATAAATCCCACACAAACACCACAAACACCTAGTCGCAGGGCGTCCTACACTACGTCTGCAAGTCGTCGCTCCACCTAGTCGCAGCGCGTCCTACACTATGTCTGCAAGTCGTCGCTCCACCTAGTCGCAGCGCGTCCTACACTACGTCTGCAAGTCGTCGCTCCACCTAGTCGCAGGGCGTCCTACACTACGTCTGCAAGTCGTCGCTCCTCCTAGTCGCAGGGCGTCCTACACTACGTCTGCAAGTCGTCGCTCCACCTAGTCGCAGCGCGTCCTACACTACGTCTGCAAGTCGTCGCTCCACCTAGTCGCAGGCCGTCCTACACTACGTCTGCAAGTCGTCGCTCCACCTAGTCGCAGGGCGTCCTACACTACGTCTGCAAGTCGTCACTCCACACTAAATGTTAAGTGGAGCTAACCACAATACATTAGGTATTGAAAACCGCATCCAAATCGGTTAAGCCGTTTCTGAGATTAGCGCGCACAAACAAACAGACAAAAATTCTAAAAATCATTGATTTGGGTTCTATTGCGTTAATAAAGGCCGCCAATAAAAGTTTTTCTCTTTTATCTTCAATGTACAGACAGCGATGAGTTACAGATTTATTATATGTATAGATAGTAGGATAAAATAAAAATAAATCTCGCAGATAAAACTAGACTTGTCCATGCATATAGAATAGAAAACTAAACTAGTCTAACTAACTGGAAAAACTTTATAACCACGCTGTAGTTTGCCAATTGATGCATCGGATAGTTAGGAAATAGTTGCAGGTTTGTTTGATAGTGCCAGCTGGCAGTCTAAGAGTTTTGTTTTGTGAGGATTTCAGTACCCTTAGTACAGGTTTTGATAGTTTACGAAAACTATAAAAGTTTTCGTTTCCATCCATACATATTTTTTTAAGCGAATCTTACCGAGACTTGGAGGAACTGAAATCGTTAATACGGGTTATTTTAAATCGTTATAATCATAATTATTCCAACAATGTTATTGAGTTACTTTTTGAATTTAAGCAGATCGAGTTGCCACTTTGACAAGTCGGCGGTGGTAAACGTCGACGTTTACGAAAACTTTTACCGTTTTCAAAACTTGTACTAGGGGTAGGTACAGTCCAGCACTAAATATTTTTTTACCGAAAAACCGGCTAAAGGTTTCCCTCGATTTTTCTAGGATGCCATTATCAGATCCTTGTTTCCTTATCATGGTTACCACCCTTGGGATATCTATATTTATAGGAAAATGTGAGATCTTAAAGTAGGTTAGATTTGACTTGGCCAGTTTTCATTACATCAGTTATTTTATAAAGTTATTCAACACATATAAATATATTTTAATTCCAATAAAAGCTGGCTAAGTCAAATCTAACCTAAGTAATTAAAGATCTCACATTTTCCTATAAATACATATTTGGGTTTTTCATAGAACTTGGCACTCATTTAGATCGCCATCTTTTTTGCGGCGAAGCCCACAGCCAAGCATAATTTACGTATTGAACTTGGCTCTTCTTTTTTACATTTATTTATGTTTTTGGTGGGATCACTTTCACAACTTTATTTCAATTTCTTACACTCGTACACATTAACGAACACATAATGGTTTAATCCACCAATATTACACAATGGTGTCGATTCGGTTTTGCATTCTCTAAAACTAAACTAAGTTTGACAGATCTAACAGTAATGCTGTCCTTTTTTTACTTCTGTGTTTAGAAAAAGACAGCAATACTATTAGACCTGTCAAACTTAGTTTGGTTTTAGAGAATGCAAAACCGAATCGACACCATTATCACTCGAAGAAACACAAGTTTTGCATATTTTTTTTTTTTTTTTTTGTTATGGCGTCACACGATTATTGTATTTGCCAGTGTCAAGTATAAAATATTTCAAACTCAGAGAGTTGAATCAAGTTTAAATGATGATGATGATGATGATGAGATGATGGGATGAGGATAGTGTTTAAGTAACACACGGACTTTTTTGGAGCAATTAGAAAAGTCACTTTCACAACTTTATTTCAATTTCCCTCACTCGTACACATAATGGTTAATAATCCACCAATATTATACATTACCACTCGAAGAAACACAAGTTTTGGAAATATAAACAAAATTTTCACGTTGGCAATTCGATTGCTGCCAAAAAAGTCGTTTTGGATATAAAAACAAAAACGTCATGTTGACAGTTCAATTGCCGCCAAAAAAGTCATCTAAGTACTTGTATATCTGACACATTCGTACTCTACTGGTATAAAAAGAAAAACCGAAAATGAAAAAATTACGATCTTACCTACCTTGAAGGTATAATTAATATTCCGACAAAATCAGATACATACCCATTTGGAATTTAATAAATACAGATATTTTATATATTATGTAGGTCAAGTGCGGCTACATTAAAGCGAACGAGACGGCGCTACATGACGTCACATCTGCGCTCTCACTCCCGCATGACGTCACAACAAATCTATCCAGTACTATCAACTATCGAACATTGGAAAATGGACCTTATTTCCTGAGAGAGAAAACGTAAAGTAGTGACGTCGATGACGTCATTGAGAGAGGATGTTATCGTATTTAAAGATATTGTCAGGCGATTTCGATCTATATTACATAGGGTTTAATGGTCTTTATTACGTGCAGGGCCAAAAATAGAAAGATTATTTTTTATTACATACTAAAAAGGTAGTGGTTTTTCTTTGGTTTATTGATTCGTTATTGGCTACGGTTAAAGTTCAAAATTCATTGCGGCACTGAACTGTAATGCTGGGGCCACACTTATGTCAACGTCAAGGTAATGTCAATGCCTACCATCGCGATAAATATTGCGTTAATTATTAGCGTAATATTTATCGCGTAAAATTCAAAATATATTTATTTAATAGGATACATTGTAATCACTTTACAACGTCAACTTAAAACTAGCTACGCCTGTTCCAACCTCCTTACGCCGGCAAAAGAACTTTCCTTCCTTATTTTGTATTAGTTTTCCTTCTGAATCACAAGTCCTTCCCTTTTGACTCAGAAGGAAAACGGTATTTCGGAAGGTCTTTTTTCTCCGTGCAGAAAGAGGTTCCTGCGGGATAACGGGAAGACGCGGGTGAAACCGCGGGGCGCGACTAGTAAAAAAATGTTTCTCGCTCGACAGGAAGTTTCAACGTTTGTTGTACCGAACAAACATGAAGGCGCAAAAATGAAATGGTAGAAATAAGAATCTCTTTGATTTTTTTTTACGTCGGCCGTTACATCACTAGTTTTTGCTTTCAATAACAAACAGTAGGTAAAGTTCATTGATCGTTGTTTTTAGAACTATTTCTAAGGGTGAAATCAAACGAGCGTAATCAGTGGTGGATTTAGCAGCAGGCTGAGTAGGCTGGAGCCTAGGGCGGCAGATTTAGTGTCAATTTAAAAAAATGTTTTAATGATATTAAAAGAGTCGTACCTATATATGTATTTAAATATTATTATGTACACACACAAAATTAAACATTGTTTACCGCTTGAATTTTCTTAAATTTTTGTCTGATGCATAAAAAATGACACATTTAAAAAGGAACAGCAGAAGCCATAGAGGTTATAGAGGTTGGTAGGGGCGGCAATATTTGAATACTTAGCCTACTGGCGGTGTAAATCCGCCACTGAGCGTAATTTTGTGAGTCGTGAGTCGCGTATTTTCGGTCGCTCATTTTACGTTCAACTGAATTTTCAACTCATTTTGCGTCGTCGTGTGGCACCAACTGCCTTTTTGTATGAAACCGAATGCAGCAGAATTTATGCTACCGAAATTCTGCGACTCACGACTCACAAAATCACGCTCGTTTGGTTTCACCCTAAAACGTGAGCCAAGCTTTTTGTGTAACAAGATTATACATCACAAAAGGAACAAAAAACTCGATTGCACCAAAATAAAGTACAGTCAACGACAAAAGTCCCTCAACAATAACACAATTTCCGAATACCGGCATCATCTTAAACACCAACCTTTGACCACAACATCATTTAAAATCAGGTGTGTTATGTTGTGGTCAGAGCGCTACCTTGTAGAATGTAAAAAAACCCCACGACATACTGATCTAAAACACATTTAGGAAATCTAGTATGATCAGCTACTTTTGTTGCTGACTGTACCCTATGTCATCCCCATCCCCATTCCACTATCGAACAACAAGACGCACGGAAACACGTCATCCTTACATGGTTGAAATTCCCCCAATCCGTACAAAACGTTTCGCTTCCACATTTATAATGCGAACGGCGAAGGAGTGGAACACCTTGCCAGCGTCTTTGTTTCCTGATAAGTATAACTTGGGAGCCTTCAAGTCAAGAGTGAATAGGTATCTTCTAGGCAAGCATGCTCCATCTTCGGCCTCGTCATCACTCACCATCAGGTGAGACTGGGGTCAAATGCTTGCCTATCTCTTATAAAAAAAAAAAAAAAAAAAATGTCACTCCCAAACCACGCATCACCGGAATTACTAAATCCGATTTTGATCAAATTTGGAATGGAGATAGCTTATGCCCTGGATTAACACATAGGCTACTTTTTATTCCGGAAGACGCGGGTTAAGCCATGGTTCGCAACAATATCACACATTATCACTCGAAGAAACACAAGTTTTGGAAATAAAAACAAAATTTTTACATTGACAGTTCGATTGCCGCCAAAAAGTCTTCAACAAACTTAGCCCCAACTAAATCTTCAGTAAACCCATCAATTTCACATCTGATATTTCAGGCGCCGAAACGCCCACGCGCCCTTCCTCTGTCGTCCTTCTATAAAGCACCGGGATACACCAGGAGAAATTTTGCCCCGCAACATGACGCGCAACACTACGAGTGGCTGGAACGTTGCAATACTTGCAATGTGACCCGATACAAGCTCCGCGACAGATTCTTAACTAGCGAGGCGAGCACTAGGAATGTGATTGTGATCCCGTAACTCGTTAATATTCATGTTTCCATATCCCAATGTGCACAACCAACCAAGAGAAATCTTATTAGTAAAGCTTATTAAAAAATATCGGACTATTAGATGACAAAAAAAAGCTTGGAATTTAGTGAACTTGCTCCAATTCAATCAATTAGTAAGAATAAAATTGTCAATGTGATCGCGCCAAAAAAATTACCTGCCGGGCGTTTCTTGCCAGTTCTTTTGCCGGCGTAAGGAGGTTGGAACAGGCGTAGATAGTTTTAAGTTTTACGTTTTAAAGTGATCACAATGTATCCTATTAAATAAAAAACTTTTGAATTTTGCATTTTGAATCGCCCAGCTACCAAACTATGCTCCCATCATCCAAAGCTCAAGCATATTGTAGTATTTTAACCCAAGAAGTTCATGCGATTCATGCGACGATGTGGTCGAAGGCGGCGCCACGCTACACCTGGACAGGGAACTGGCTTTGAAGTGGGGCTGCCGGAACACACCGATAGGTGCTTGGAGAAAGATTTTTATCTTGAGGTTTTAGTTAGCCAGAAAATGCCCTACCAATCTATGGTTTCATAATGTTTTTGTTTACCGAAACGATTGTAGGATTCGAACCCACGACCTACTGAAACACTGACTATAATAAAATAAATAAATAAATATCGGGGGACCATTGCACACAAATTGACCAAGCCCCAATTTAAGCTCGAAACTTGTGTTATGGGTAGTAGACAACGATAGACATACCTACTTATATAGAGAAATAAATACTTATATAGATAGAAATATCCAAGACTATGAGTGTGGCCTCCATCATATTCCGCGACTTTGTCTCTCAGGACATTCACGTTATTGTCGCGCAACATGTCCCGCAACATGTCGCTCAGTCCATCCCCCAGTGTGTCCGAGCCCTTAACAAACATGACGCAGGCTTGTTGCGCAACGTTGTTTGTTGGCTAATGACGACGCGGCTGCCCCTAGCAACGTGATGACGAACGAAATGTTGTTGCCTAAAGCCGCTGAGAACTTAAATGGTCTACGTTAAAGTTAGATGAAATGCCTACTCGCTCGAATTACATCTCTTTTTTACCCTCCTGCGAAAGAGAGTTACGTCTTTCGAGTGTAGGTCATCATCATTATCATCATCAGCCTGTATCAATCCACTGCTGGACATAGGCCTCTCCCATGATACGCCACTGAGCCCGGTCTTCGGCTCTTCTCATCCAACCACTGCCAGCCACTCGACGCAAGTCGTCGCTCCACCTCGTCGCAGGGCGTCTTACACTACGTTTGCCAAGTCGCGGTCTCCACTCAAGAACACGTCTACCCCAGCGGTTGTCGGTTCTGCGGCTTATATGACCAGCCCACTGCCACTTCAGCTTGCTAATTCTGTGAGCTATGTGACGGTGACTTTAGTTCTCTGACTGATCACCTCATTTCTGATTGGATCCTTCAGAGAAGCCCCTTTCCTTTTCTCGCTGAGCAACCTTAAATCGGTGGACTAGTTGTGCCGTGTCGAGTGTAACTATGTATGCACTGAGAAAAAAAACTGACTTTCCTTCTGAGTCTAACCTTCCAAGACCGATCCCTTCCTTATTTTACCTTAGTTTTCCTTCTAAATCACAAGTCCTTCCCTTTTGACTCGGAAGGAAAACGGTATTTCGGAAGGTCTTTTTTCTCCGTGTGTACCTATATTTCTTTTTATTTTTATGTTTCTTGCCTATACTTTTTCCGGTATTAGGAAGTTGGAACAGACGTAGCTAGTTTTAAATTTGACGTTTTAAAATACTAAATGTCCCAACCTCTTTACGCCGGCAAAGGAAAAGGTAAGAAAGGGCTGACAGGTAACTTTTTGAGTACGAAAACATTTTCATGCCAATTATTTCGAATTGTATGTAAGGAATCCTGCGGGATCGCGGCAAAATCGCGGGAGCAGCCACGGGACGCAGCTAGTCTAATAAATCATTATCATGATCGTTATTGGCCTGCCTCAAAAGATGATCCGAAAAACATCAGCGCCATAGATATAGCCACAAATGCAGTTAAAAACCTGGAATATCATTAAGGGATGAAAAAATTCCCGACCCGATTAAAAAACTCTCTCATTATTATAGTCGGTATCAGATAATCTAACTTAAGCTATCTCTCAACTGACACATTATAATAAACCTATCAGTAAGTGGCTGAACTTGAATTTATTAGGTTAAGGTCGCAGTACAGGCAAACGCAGTAGGTCAACTTTTGAAAAGTAACAAATGTATGATTCAGATTGCTCAGAATAAAAACAAGCTACAAAAAATCACGAAATCCTTAGGACGTATTTTAATGAATAGCCCCAAATAATAAATACAAAATAATAGTCACATATATATAATAACTAGCTGACCCGGCGAACTTTGTATCGCTAATGAGTCACCTTTTAAACCTTCCCTGAACTTCCACAAATATTTCAAGATCCAAACTATCCAAATCGGTCCAGCCATTCTCAAGTTTTAGCGAGACTAACGAACAGCAATTGATTTTTATATATAAGAATATAATTAAACAAGCTGGTTAGTAGAAATACCATGATTAGAAGATTTTACACTATAGAGCCATGAGAAAAAATTTAGGTACGTGCTCTGTTCTGTTATATAAAAAAACACGTATTTTTGTGGGAGCCCCCTTAAATATTTACTTTATTCTGTTTTTTTAGCATTTTCTGTTATAATGGCAATAGAAATACATCATCTGTGAAAATTTCAACTGTCTAACTATCACGGTTCATAAGATACAGCCTGGTGACAGACGGAATCTTAGTAATAGGGCCCCGTTTTACCCATTGGGTAAACAAAACTAAACGAAAAGTAAGTTTGATAGGTCTAGAAGTGTTACTGTCCTTTTCTGACTGCTGAAGTAAAATAAAGACAGCATTGCTTTTAGACCTGTCAAATTTAGAAAATGCATAATAGAACCTGCTCACTAATATATGAAATACAAACTCACTCCATCTGGATTCTGTTTCTTAACTTCACAGAATTCATTGAGAACATCCTGCAGCTTCTTTGTTGAATCTGAAACAAGTACATTAAGTTAGTATTACTCATTATGTATCTAAAATCTATAGTAATTAATATTATGATGAAGAAAAATTGCTTGGATGTAGGGGTGCTTAACTTAAGCAAGCACTTATCAGTGCGTTCCGACAGCCTCACTTGAGAGCCAGTTCCCAGTCCAGGTGTAGCGTGGCGCCACCTTCGACCACATCGTCACTTAGTATCAGGTGTCTGAGAGAGAGCGATAGGGAGAGAGAAAACTGCACACAATAACAGCAGAAAGAAACGCACAAAAAACAGTAACATTCATAATTTTTATAATTGTCAAAGTAAATATTTACTGTTGCTGCGTGAAAGGATAAACGAGCAAACACCCTTTCGCATTTATTCAAGAGAAAGGATAGTTTCAAAATCTTTTCAAATTAAACTATCTCAGATTCATGATCATTATCAGCCTTTCACGTTCCCACTGCTGGGACTCTGGCCTTCTCAGGTTATATACACACTAAACGAAATTCTTCTGCTTCTTCTTCTTGCCCTGGTCCCATTTATTCGGGGTCGGCGCAGCATGTATTCTTCTTCCACTCTTCCCTATCAGCCGTCATCGCTTCATTCACTCCCCTTTCATTCATATCAACCCTCACACAATCCATCCATCTTTTCTTTGGTCTTCCTCTTCCCTTCCATCCATCAATATTCATATCCATCACTTTTTTTGTAATATGACTATCATCCCTCCTCATAACATGTCCATACCAGGCCAAACGATTCCCTTTCAACTTATCTGTCACTGGTGCTACTTTCATACTTCCTCTAATATACTCATTCCTTATTTTATCCATTCTCGTCACACTAAACGAAATTATCCCACGAAATTATGTAGGCAAATAGTTCAACCCACCCTCTAAATAAGTTATAAGGGTTGCAAATTGCAAAATACTCCCTTATATACTTCTACTATAAGTACAATAAATTTGCTTCTATATTTAGCACAACAGTTATGTCTACATAACCCACCGGGAAGGTCCGTTTAAAGTAATTGCAATTAAGTATATTGGTTGCTCAATATAGACAGTAAGGAATATCGGTTTAATAATATTAAAGCGACCCGAGTGAGTGAGTGAGTGGCGAGTGTGGAATGAGCTTCCCCCACAAGTGTTTCCGCTGTGCTACAGATTGCAATCCTTCAAGATGGGTGTAAAAAGAGTTCTTAAAGGTCGGCAACGCATCGGCAACTCCCCTGGTGTTGCAGATGTCCATAGGCGACGGTGACCGCTTTCCATCAGGCGGGCCGTCAGCTTGTTTGCTAATCTATTACATAAAAAAAAAAAAAAAAAAAGACCCCAGTTGAAGTGGCAATGGGCAGGCCACATCGACGAACCGATAACCGATGGGGAAGAAAGGTTCATTCTCGAGTGGCGACCACGAACCGGTACACGTTCTGTAGGTAGGCCCTCACTAGTTGGACCGACGACATTTGTAAGAGTCGCGAGGAGCCGACGGATGCAAATGGCTAATAGCTGTTCATGGTGGGGTTCAAAGGCGGCATGGCCTATGTTCAGCAGTGGACTTTTTCCGGCTAATGATGATGATGATGAAAGTGACCCACCCTCAAGTTAAGAATCTGTCACCAAACACCTATCGGTGTGTTCCGGCAGCCCCACTTGAGAGCTAGTTCAGGTTTACTGTGATGCCACTTTTGACCTCATCGTCACTTACCATCACGCATACCGTCTGCTTGTTTCCCACTCTATTACATAAACACAAGACTTAAGCCCTGTTTGATTATGATTATGTTTGTTTGAAATAAAACAAAACAATTGATTAAAAAAAATTCGCTACAATCTCAAGTTTTTTCATCATCTAAATAATACGCTGTTTTATAGTAAGGACAAGAATCCGTTACAAACACGAAAAATTAAATCTTTTCTACATGCAATGGTAATTTTAGACTAAATCATTGGACGTTATAATTTGTCTGAAGAGCTCATACTGTTTTAATCTGTACTGTTGTTATTTCAAGGGCCAAATGTATTAGCGAATTAAACTGTACTGTAGGAGTTAATTTATTAGAGCTTAGGGTAATAATGTTGCCATAAGGTTTTTGTCAATGGCAACAACTGTTATGCCATAGGCCAGAAGTGGGCTGTCTGTCTCGCTGTCACGCCTAAACTACTGAACCGATTTAAATGAAATTTAGTACGGAGATAGTTTGAACCCTGAAGAAGGACATGGGATACTTTTTATTGCAATAAACTGTAGCCCGCGCAGGTCCACGGGGAACATTTAGTAATAAGAAAAATTTGTCAATGTGATCGCACCGAAAAAATTACCTGCCGGTCGTTTCTAGCCTGTTCTTTTGCCGGCGTAAGGAGATTGGAACAGGCGTAGCTAGTTTTATGTTTGACGTTTCAAAGTGATCACAAGTTGTATTTTACTAAACATAATATACTAGCTGTTCCCCGCAGTTTCACCCGCGTGGGCTACAGCTTTATGCATGCAAAGTCTCAGCCCGATCGGTTTAAAATTGAAGATGTTTCATACCAACTTTCATCCCCTATTTTATCCCCTTGGGGGTAGAATTAATCAAAATCCTTTCTTAGCGAATGCCTACGTCATAACATCTACCTGCTTGCCAAATTTCAGCCCGATCCGTTCAGTGGTTTGGGCTGTGCGTTGATAGATCACTATATCAGTCAGTCAGTCACCTTTGAGTAGATTATATTTAGATTAAAGTTTGATACTTACACGAAGCTAGCTCCTGGAGCTGCTGGAATTCAGCCGGGGAGAGTTTGTCCCATTGGAAACTGCAGCCAGCCTGGTTGGGCATCTCCACCTGGGGGCAAGAAGAACACCTCATAAAAATCAATACCTAAAATTGGTTTGTTAGGAATTAGGGAATAATCTTCTAAACTAGAGAAACAATTCTAAAAATTCCTTAACTACTAGGAAGCTACAATATTCCTGAGTGTCAGAGACTATGAGAGAGATTTTGTTCTCATAAAGTAGAGTTTCTAGTAAGAAATCAATCGACAATAGACGGATTTTGATGAAATTTGGTGTGGATCAAACCCTGAAGAAGGACATAGAACACTTTTTATCGCGATGAACTGTACTCCATGCAAGTGAATCCGCGGGGCGCAGCTAGTATTAAAAATGCGAAAGTATCTGTTTTTTTCGTTGTTCGTTAGCTCTTCACGACTAAACCGCTGAATCAATCAGAGAAGGACATAAGATACTTTTTATCCCGATAAACTGAAGTCCATGCGGGTAAAACCGCATGGAGCAGCTAGTATAAACCTATGTATAAATAATCGCAGTCCAGCCCTTCGGAAGTAGGTTATCGGCTATCGCAGCAATCAATAGCGTTATCTTCGCATATCAAGTATGCATTTAGAGGCCAGTGGTCATACATAATAGTCGTATACTTGGGGGACTAGCCAAGAGGCAAAAGCTTATGATTTTAGTGAACTTGCTCCATTCATCAATTATATAGTAATACTAGCTGTTCCCCGCGGTTTCATCCGCGTGGGCTACAGTTTATCACAAAATCCTTTCTTAGCAGATGCCTACGTCATAACATCTACCTGCATGCCAAATTTCAGCCCGATCCGTCTAGTGGTTTGGGCTGTGCGTTGATAGATCACTATGTCAGTCAGTCATCAGTCAGTCACCTTTGAGTTATATATATTGTATAGATATAAGAATAAAACTGTCAATGTGATCGTGCCAAAAAAAATACCCTATTTCTTGCCTGTTTTTTTGCCGGCGTAAGGAGGTTGGAACAGGCGTAGCTAGTTTTAAGTTTGACGTTTTAAAGTGATCACAATGTATTGAATTATAATCATTATTGACTTGTAACAAACTAACTAACAGAGTAGTCAAAACTTAGAAGTAAATTTTTACCTACGTTTAATTGTTTCACTAGAGTTACTTGCCTATTTAAAAGTACCTACCAATATTCAAAGACACAACAATGCTATATCGATTGATAACGATTTAAAGTTCTCGCATTATTTATTCAGGGCTCCAGGCCGATTTAAATCGATAAATGCAATTACTGTGAGCCTCGATGTTTGCACAGACGGTAAACGACTGACTGTTTGAATAAGGTTACAAACATGTCTTGGGGCGGATTTTATAATCGTCCAAACGTTAAATGTCATGCCTTATTTCGGTAAATTCCTCCTTTGTATATCCGGGAACCGGATTAAACCCTGTAAAAATGATTCCATTCCAGTTCTAGCTTGTATTGCTCAACGCTATGCTATTTTTATCACAAACAAGTGGGCTTGAGCTATTTTTCCCTTTGTTGCAGTTTTATGCTTTATTTATTTTCCTTGCTAGGTTTATTTGTTTCAATCTACTTCTTTTTACAAGTACCAATAAAACGGAAAACCGTATAAACATTCGATTGTGTTTTGTACACCTCTGTATTGTATTTTGAGCGATGGTGGTCGAACGGTTAGCCTTGTATATACCGGGGATTGCCCGGGAGCCACAATAGGGATGTTAACACTAATTACAAAATAATGTTCAGTCTTACTTTTATGTTAGTTGTTTTCTCATCGAAAATACTAATAATTTTATATAAAATATTTTTTTTTAATGATAAACAAGAGTCAATCTTTAAAATAAAAGCAATTCCGAAAAATGGTTAACATCCTTATAATATTGTGGCGCTGTCAACGCTTAAGTAAAGTAGGTGGCACTTTACTTAATTTTTACACGGACTTTAGTGTTATAAATCTGCGAATGTATGAGTGTACACTGTGTTGGTCTGTTGGTGAGCTAAAAAATAAATAAATATATAAAAATAAATTTCAGTACTAAGGCTTATTACTACTAAAATGACATATTATGACATGCCATATCGATCCAAAACCGCGGATAACGGATCACAGTGTAGAAAAAAAAAATTGATTTTTTAACTTCGTAGATTCTTAGGACATTTTTTAACTTACACGATGCTTGGATATTTTGAACGCACTCCGCATTTTCTTTGCCATTCCATTTGACGCTTTGGAAGTCGGCCTTCTTTATTTTTAAAATATTTAATCTATGTACTAGCAAATTAACTGTCACTGTCAAGTGACATTGACGGAAACGAAAATTTTTTTACTAAATATTTTGCGGTCAGGTCGTAGTATGAAAAGTGGCCAATATCCTATCAACTTGACGTCTCAACGCGTTCTTGAGAAAAAGGATCTTGACATACAAACAGACAGACCGAGGGACAACAACATCCTATAAGGGTTTCGTTTTACCTTTTGAGGTACGGAACTACTTCTTCTTGTTGCCCTGGTCCCATCTATTTGGGGTCGGCCAGCATGTACTCTTCTTCCACTCTCCCCTATCAGCCGTCATCGCTTCATTCACTCCCCTTTCATACATAATATCAACCCTCACACAACCCATTCATCTTTTCTTTGGTCTTCCTCTTCCCTTCCATCCATCAACATTCATATCCATCACTGTTTTTGTAATATGACTATCATCCCTCCTCATAACATGTCCATACCAAGCCAAACGATTCCCTTTCAACTTATCTGTCACTGGTGCTACTTTCATACTTTCTTTAGTATACTCATTCCTTATTTTATCCATTTTCGTCAATCCACGCATCCATCTCAACATTTTCATCGCTACATGGAGTTCCAGTCATTCGAGTTGCAGGATTATTTGACTCAACATGGCGACTATATTTATTTTTATTTATTTATTTATTTATAAAAACAAATAGTAGCTTACGGTTAAAATACCAACACGCTAACTATTTTAAATATGGCTTATATACATCATAAAAAACTTACAAACTAAGCTAAGATTGTCAGCAAACAAGTCTATATATTGGCACTCGCGTGTGAACGCATTAAGGAGGGCCAGCGCCCGCAGCGTAGGTGCATTGTTGCAGTGGTGGGTCCGCGGCACCGGGCAAGCGAACAACTGATGCCGTCGACGCCCCGTTCGCAGATAATTGTCAGGGACATATAATTTTATACTAGCCAGGATAGTCGGGTTGTTAATTTGACTATTTATTAACTGGAAAGGAATGAACGCGTTGAGGGTAAAGTGGTGAAATACGATTTTCCGTATCTACTACCTACCCTCTGGAGAGTCTCTGGGCGAGATTAGGATGGAATTTGTTACCCTCAAGGCGCCGCATCTACTCTAGAATCAAATGGTCTAACATCCACATTTGCCGTTGCTACTAAAATCAATAGATGTGGTACTTTAACATTTTTTTTCATTGCCAAAGTCAATTATTTTTAACCCCCGACGCAAAAACAGGGGCGTTATAAGTTTGACGTGTCTGTCTGTCTGTCTGTGGCACCGTAGCTCGAAAACGGATGAAGCGATTTTAATTTACTTTTTCTTGTATGAAAGGAATTACGGGCGAGTGTTTTTAGCTGTTTGATGAAAATCGGTCCAAGATGTGGGAAACTTTTTAAAATTTTAATTTTTTATTCAATAGGATACATTGTGATCACTTTAAAACGTCAACTTAAACTAGCTACGCCTGTTCCAACCTCCTTACGCCGGCAAAAGAACAGGCAAGAAACGCCCGGTAGGTAATTTTTTCGGTGCGATCACGTTCACAATTTTATTCTTGCGACAAATTGATTGAATTGGAGCAAGCTCACTACAATCCCAAGCTTTTTTGTCATCTAAATAATCCGATATTTTATTATAAGCTTTACTAATAAGATTTCTCTTAGTAGTATTCACACATTGGGTGTTTCAGTGTATAAGCTACCAAGCAAGCCTTATTAAACCTAATATGAGAGTTCCACGCTCAAAGCGCCAGTATCCAATCTTCTCCTTTGGTTATATCAAGGACAACAAATAGCTTTAATAGAAGGGAAGCAATAAAATAAATCTTCAAGCTGGGTGGGTGGTATGTGACTTAAGTGAGTGGTAAATGGTGATAATGGAACTGGTGCTCGCTCAGTAAGCGGGGTCAACTGTGTTTTTATTGTTATATCTAACATATTAGACTCTTTATGTTATTTCTATACAGGGGCGCATACCTTTCGGGTCCTTATGCAAAAATAATATCCCTATTAATATTATAAACTAGTTGCACCCCGCGGTTTCACCCGCGTCTTCCAGTTCATCATAATCATCATCATTATCAGCCTCTCACGTTCCCACTGCTGGGACTCCGGCCTTCTCTCAGAGAGAGAGTATGGGCTGTAATCTAGCACGCGGGCCCAGTGCGGGTTGGTAGATGTCGCATGCCCTTGAGTGTTGCAGTTCTTGGACATGCCGGTTTCCTCACGATGTTTTCCTTCACCGGTTTGAGCAATGGCAAATCCGCACATAACTTATTAAGTCATAGGTGCGGGGCCGAGAGGATTCGAACTCGGTGTCGGCGTCTTGTAAGTCGCACGCCTAACCATCGCTACAAAAGTCTTCCAGTTATCCCGCAGGAACCTTTTTCCAGGATAAAAAGAAGCCTATGTGCTAATCCAGGGTATAAGCAGCTATCTTCAGTCCAAATTTCAATTAGATTTGTTCAGTAGTTTTTGCGTGAAAGAGTAACAAACATCCATACTCACAAACTTACGTTTATAATATTGGTAGGATTGTACCTAACATATTATATTATGGTTTCTTTTTCATATTTAATGGATTTTTAGCCATTTCGGGCCTTAAGAGGACGCCGTGATAAACAATGAATCTGAAATCAGCTCCATATAAAAACGCAAGCGAGCTGACTAATGCCGTAAGGTCGTATGCGTCAAAAATAGGGTTTTTTTCGTTTAAAATGAAAACTATCGTTAATTTTATAGAACTAAATCTGTAGTTCTTTGAAGAATGTGTATATACCATACAAAAAAAATATTCAACTCTTAAATCGGTTTTGTATTCCTGTAAAAGGAAAATCTTTTTTTTTAGAGGGCGTTTTTCGATCATTGTTTCTCTGCTATGAAAGTTAACCAATCGTGTTATCCTTCTGACAATTTGATGTCAAAAACATGATCTTTAATGTACATAAATATTAGCTCTGTACGTTTTGTAATTGCTGAGAAAAAAGGAGATCCCAGCAGTCAATACTGCCAATTCCTCGTCTTAATGCGAGAAATTAGTGACGGTGGCTTCCTATTTTGTCGCTAAGAATAAACCTCTTTACAGCTTCAATCCACTCAATAATTGTTTTACTGACGCCCGAAACTAATAGTCGATCCTGATCCGTTATCCGCGGTTTTGGATCGATATGTCATTTTAGTACTGGGGCTTGACATATTACTACAAAAATGACATATTATGGCATATCGATCCAAAACCTCGGATAACGGATCAGGATCGATTATTGATTTCGGGCGTTAGCCATTTTTGATGACACTGGTTTTTTTTTTGAAAATGTTTTTATTTGCCTTAAAGCTTCGGAAAGTCGACTTATTTCTCGTTTAATTGTTCACACTTCGGTTTGAATCGATTCAAAATTTGTTTTTTTAAGAGTCTCCAATCTCCATTGATTGTTAAGGGTTTTTCTTTTATAGTCATAGGTACAGAAAACATTGAACTCTATTGCTTGGACTTAATGTTCAACTTTTGTCACAAAACGCGTCTCCATAGGTGATAGATACATTCACGTACCCTTTTCAGGCCCTTTTTACGCCTAGTATCGCTCTCAAAAACAGATATAAACTTTATGAACAGTAAGCGAAGTTCGTCGTTTTTCACCATCGATCTCATGAAGATTGGATATTTTTCTATACCAAAATTTCAAGTCCGTTTAAAGAGAAATTTTTAGAAAAGCTTATTATAAAATATCGGATTAATTAGAAGACAAAAAAGCTTGGGACTGTAGTGAACTTGTTACAATTCCATAAATTACTACGAGGACAAGATTGTCAATGTGATCTCACCGAAAAAAGGAGGTAAGGAAGGACGTAAGGAGGTTCGAACAGGCTTAGTTAGTTTTAAGTTTGACGTTTTAAAGTGATCACATGTTGTATCTTACTAAATTATAAATCTGATCTAATATTGAAGTTGAAAAAAAGTTGGCTTTTGACGTTAGGCAAAGAAACCCATACTGCAATTATATGTCTCGCTCCCATATCATTGCTATTTCATCCGTTATTTGTACGCGAAATGGAATTGTGGATCGCTACGCATCACAAAGTTTGCTTTACAAAAGGGTAGAGAAGTTTCGCCGGTGTCACGTTACGGGGATGAAAAAGTATGTTTTCAATTTAGCGAGGGATGATAGCGTTTCACTTACGATTTATTTCAAGCGTGAAACTCGTTGGCGGTTGCGCGTTGTTGAATTGGAAAGGAAATTGGTCTAATAACAAAATTTCAAGTCCTTATAAACAGAAATTTTATGAGTAAAGCTTTTATTACAAAACTAGCTGTTCCTTGCGGTTTCACCCGCGTGGGCTACAGCTTTATGCTTGCAAAGTCTCAGCCCGATCGGTTTAAAATTGACAAAGTTTCATACAAACTTTCATCCCCTATTTTATCCCCTTGGGGGTAGAATTAATCGAAATCCTTTCTTAGCGGATGCCTACGTCATAACATCTACCTGCATGCCAAATTTCAGCCCGATCCGTCCAGTGGTTTGGGCTGTGTGTTGATAGATCACTATGTCAGTCAGTCAGTCACCTTTGAGTTATATTTATTTAGATATCGGAATATTAAGATGACAAAAAAGCTTGGGATTGTAGTAAATCAATCAATTAGTAATACGATTAAAATTGTAAATGTCATCCACAAAATACGTGCTGGGCGTTTCTTGCTTGTTCTTTTGCCGGCGTAAGGAGGTTGGAACACGCGTAGCTAGTTTTAATTTTGTCTATATTTAGGAAATAGGTATCCTACTAAATAAATATAAGTACTTATTTAAAATTTTTGAAGAAAATAGAACCCTATTTTAGGGTTCCGTGCCTTAATCGGCAAAAATAGACCCCTGGATTACTGTTTTTGTCCTTCTGTCAGTATTTTACGACCCTATTTCCTGAAAAACAGGTAGAGGTATAAAGTGGTATAAAGTTTTTGCTTGGTGGTAGGGTATTTTCTAGTACTCGCCTGGCTAGCTACCACCTTCTTGTTAAGAATCTGTCGCCAAGCACCTACTGGTGTGTTCCGGCAGCCTCACTTGAGAGCCAGTTCCCAGTCCAGGTGTAGCGTGGCGCCACCTTCGACCACATCGTCACTTAACATCAGGTGACTTGTGGTCAAACGCTAACCTGTAAATAGTAAAAAAAAAAAAAAAAAAAAAAAAAAAAAGTTGAAATTTATGTCAAATACTAAAGTTTAAGGATCCCTTAGTGGTGTAAAAAATGTAAGCTTCTAAGTTAAAGCAATGAAAAGATACGACCTTTTATTTTATGCTCTACTTGTATTTTGATATGTACTCGTAATTTTACTCATCAGTAATAAGTTATGGTAGGTATAATCTGTCTATCCTACTAATATTATAAACGTGAAAGTTTGTGAGTATGGATGGATGGATGTTTGTTACTCTTTCACGCAAAAACTACTGAACGGATCTGAATGAAATTTGGAATGGAGATAGCTTATACTCTGGATTAGCACATAGGCTACTTTTTATCCCGGAAAGGGTTCCTATAGGATAACGGGAAGACGCGGGTGAAGCCGCGGGGCTCAACTAGTCTTGTATATAAATAAAAATTAATGGCTGAAGAGATAAAAATTGAGAATGATAAAACAAATTCGGCAAATTTTGTTTCCAAATATTCTTTGAAGTCTGAAGAAGGTTCTTATGAAGAGAAAAATTGGAAAAGTTGCCTGGAAATCTATACGACCCGGAAAATATGAAGGTGCTTTTTTCTGTGGGATTTTTGTAGGACACTTTTTTATTTTTATAATGCTTGCATAATCACATACAAAGAGGCTCTGACCCCTAAATAGGTTCCCCTGTATCTAGGGTACCAGAAACTACGAGGATCGGGGATTCACAACACCCAGACACAGAACAAATACTTGCGCTTTTTTTTTCAATTGTCAAATATTTGTCCTGTTGCGGGAATCGAACCCGAGACCTCACGCTTCACAGTCGGCTATCCGCCCATTGCGCCACATTGGTCGTCTTGTTATTGCCATAAACTGTAGTCCACACGGGTGAAACCGCGGGGCACAGATATTATATTATAATTAAGTATATTTAAAGATTATAGACAACATTTCATTTTATTATTTTATTTATACCTACCTATACAGTAGAAACTGAATTAACGGGACTAACTGTTGTCGTTAGGCGTCCGGATAATCGAATGTGTGAAGAAAAGCGAGTTTTTTCATATGTAGTATGTATACAATATACATATCTAATGTTATGTTTTTACTAAAAACAACGAAGTAACAATTGCTGACTATCTAAAGTGAAGCAGAGGTAGAGGTAAGTACCTAAACAATGAATCTGAAATCGGCAAGAAAACGGGCGCCGTTCGAAGTTCGTTAGGATTCGAACCCACGACCTAAGCGTTGCAAACCGACGTCACTACCAATCCACACTACAACACAATCCAGTTCATATACTTATAATCCATCAATACATCATAGGAGGAATGAAGATAGATCAAACCCTGCATGGAGAAGGACATACTGGGATACTTTTTATCGCGTTAAGGTTTACAGTAGGTATCTCTGAGAGTGTAGTTCACGCGAGTGAAACCGCGGGTCGCAGCTAGTTTTAGAATAAATTCGTCGCGGTTGGCAGTCCGGATAATCGCGAATCCGTATTATAACTGAGGACCGGATAATCGAGTTTCTACTGTACTCCCATCTATCCCGCAAATATATTTGCCCAAACATTATACAAATATTCGAGTTAAATTGCCCGGAAATTTAACAAAAAGTTGTCGATAGCATTTCCACACATCCCTATCATAAATTAAAATATGAATATCCAGGTTTTTTCTACCGGATATCCTTTAAATTTATAGCCTGTCATAACCTGAACTGGAGGGGACGTAGTCAGGACATGGCGAGATGTGGAAAGACATTATTCTGATTAGACAAGCAGTTTACTTGAGTGTAGACAGTCTTGAGTCACTTGAGAGCCAGTTAAAAAAACAGTAAATTGATTGTTTTATATATTTTTTTTTTATATGAGATAGGTAAGCATTTGACCCCAGTCTCACCTGATGGTAAGTGATGACGAGGCCGAAGATGGAGCATGCTTGCCTAGAAGATACCTATTCACTCTTGACTTGAAGGCTGCCATTGGTTAGTTACTCAGAATCTAAACTAAACTAGACAAATAAAATAAGGTAGCCCCCACATATTTCCCTGAGTACGCCCGGCCCGGACCTCACCTGGGACGAAGTGAAAAATAATACCCGGGTCCAGACCCGCCTTTTGTTGATTTTTCAAATAGCCCTTTATCCGGTTATGGCGATCCGGTTATAATCTTTTGTGTGGTTCCTAAATAAAGACATGATGCCTTGAATAAAATATGAGTGGCCGTGGGATATCTTTTATTGTATTTTTTATCGTGAATTAGGTACTTGAATTTCTATACGAATATTATTAAAAAGAGGGTAAAGTTCTTTAGTATTTTTTTTACTTCTAAAGCCGCGTTCCCACAACTGGCTATTCAACAGAGCAGACCGAACGGCCCATTCTACTACTATTATAAATTCGAAAGTGTGTGTGTGTGTATGTGTATGTGTGTGTGAATGTTTGTTACCACTGAAACAATTATGATGAAATTTGGAATGGAGATAGCTTATACCCTTTTTTACGTGGGGAAATCCTGATGATACCATTCAGCCGATGGGGTCGGCCGAATGGTTATGTGGGACTTGCACCCTAACTAAAACCACCACGATGAGCAATTCTGACCGCTGCAGATGTTGAGAGGGACGGTTCCGGGTAGCGTTTGCAGTCTACTTTCTCGCCCCCCAGCGGCAGGTCCTAGAGTGCTGGGCCGCAGACCTAGGAGGGGCGGGATAACAGTAAGACGCGGGTAAAACCGCAAGGCGCAATTAGTGTTCTATACGCCCTGTTTGTGGCCGTCTACTGTAGTGCGTGCTCGTCTGATCGTTCCTAAGCTTCATTTTCCAACAAATCAAGCCGCGCCAGACCAGACGACCGACCGTGGGACCGAGGTGTCCCTCTTGGTCTGTGGCTATCCTTACATGATGGCGTTAAACACAAGTCACCTGATGTTATATGACAATGTGGTCGAATGTGATGGTGAGACAGTTGAAATTTTCACAGATGATGTATTTCTGTTGCCGCTATAAAAACAAAACTAATATATGCTACGGGGGCTCCCATACAACAAGCGTGTTTTTTTTGTCATTTTCATAGATGGTACGGAACCCTTCGAGTGCTAGTCCGACTCGCACTTGGCCGGTTTTTTTTATTTGCCCATCCCAAATAGCTATTAAAATATGTTGCATATGGCAACCTTTCGTACCCATGGAAATGCTTCGGCAGTCGTTAAATTTTGAAAGGATATTACGGGTTTATGATGCGTTTTGTGCGTGGAGGCGTAGCCCACTCCCTTTATGAGCGAGTGGTCTGAAACGCAAAATGACTATGTCGCTTAACGTCTAAACTTAACGGCTATGAAGAAATTTACCTGAAAAGAAAATGCTTGAAACTTAAATTGTCCAAGTTACCTTAGCTTTTACTTATTACAACTTAATTTGTCTGAAAATGAAAAAAAATAAAAAAAATATATATAGATATATTAAATAATATAATATTTATATATTTGACGACCGATGTGGCGCAATGGGCGGATAGCCGACTGTGAAGCGTGAGGTCGCGGGTTCGATTCCCGCTACAGGACAAATATTTGTGAATTAAAAAAAGAAGAAAAAAAAATAAGCGCAAGTATTTGTTCTGTGTCTGGGTGTTGTGGATCCCCGATCCTCGTAGTATCTGATACCCTAGATACAGGGAAACCTAGTTAGGGGTCAGAGCCTATGTATGTGATTGTGCGGGCATTATTATAAAAATATATATATATTTTTTAAATAAATACTTAGTTGGATAGTCGTTTTCTACACTAATAAGTAATTAAATTTTTTAATTTTTAAACATTATAGCTTCAGTTGTAACTAACCAACAAAAAGAGATAAAAAAAATGAATGACGATAAAAATTACGGTAATCAGAAGATGTGTTATTGTTCAGACACTTTTGTCGTTGACTGTACTAAGTTTAAAAATATATTTTTCTGTCTCTAAACCCTAAATAATAGTATAACGCAAATCATTATTTTTGTCTGTCTGTTTATCCGCTAACTTCGAAACCGCACGGTCGTGTAGAAGCCCCTGTATTTCAGTCTCTGGTTCAGCCAAGATAAACATCGTGTTCCGCCATACATCACCGCTGTCTGATATCGTATAACCGGTTATATCATCCGGTTATGGAGATAGGCATATCCGGTTTCATGTCAGCAGGGTTGCTACTTGAAAGCTTGATAGGGTTGGTACTTTTTTTTTTATTCTTATATTTTTTAGAGACTTTTAAACGTGGCGTTTATGCCAGCCCCATCGTTACTTAACAAAAACCTTATAGACTAGAGAAGACATAAATCATACAGAAACTAAACAAATATAATGAAATATAGTATACTCGTAGTAGTATCTATAATACTACTAGCTGCGCCCCGCGGTTTCACCCGCGCGGACTACATTTAACTCGATAAAAAATTGATATAAAAAATAGATGTTGGCCGATTCTCAGACCTTCCCGATATGCACAAAAAATTTCATCAAAATCGGTCAAGCCGTTTCGGAGGAGTATGGCAACGAAAACTGTGACACGAGAATTTTATATATTAGATCTATTCAATAGAGTAGATAGTCAACAATATAATAAAGGTATATATAATAAAAATATGTATAAAAAGCAAAAGAAGGTGGCTGGATTAATTCACAGACTGGAAAAAGGATTTTACCATAGGGTTGGTACTTGGTACAGTCAGCAACAAAAGTAGCAGATCATACTAGATTTCCTAAATGTGTTTTAGATCAGTATCGCGTGGTTTTTTTTTTACATTTTACAAGGTAGCGCTCTGACACAACATAACATACCTGATTTTAAGTGATGATGTGGTCAAAGGTTGGTGTTTAAGATGATGCCGGTAATCGGAAATTGTGTTAATGTTGAGCGACTTTTGTGGTTGACTGTACTACAATTTTGACAAATTAAAAATATAATTTTGTAAAGTACCTAATTATTATAAGAAGATACAAGATAAAAAAATATTAAAAATAAATCAAACACAGTACACTAAAAATTTGGTAAGCCTCCAGAAGGCGGTAAGGTGCCCAAAATGCTGGCAGCATTGCCTCGTTGAATGGCAATGCAAATTTTTTGACCAAAATATGAGCCAGCATTTTGGTCAACCGTTGCGTCAAAAAAAGTACCTACCTAATTAGTTTAAATTCTTATAATATGTAACTCTGTCTCTGTATGTTTGTTACCTTTTCACGCCCAAACCAATCAGCAGATTTTGATGAAATTTGCTATCGAGATTGTAGACAATTAAATAAAGATGAGGTGCGGGGGGCGGCAGTGTAGTCGTATAGTTGCCGAGAAGGGCCGAGTGCACCCGAAGCCGCGCTCCGCCATTTTATTTTTGAGTTTGTAGTTGTTGCCGGGAACATAGTAAAGGAGTAGTAGTTCAGCTTCATATAAATCGGCCGTCGCCGGTTTGAATGTGTGCGTGAGTAGCGGCACCGTGTACGCACGCACTTTCACGCACACAATCACATAAACGAAAGGAGGCGGCCGGGGCCGCGGCCATGCACTCAGTACGGAACGCGCCGCCTATGCGTAACCTACTTCTTTATATACTGTGCCGGGACGCCGAATGTGAACGAGCGAACTGCGCCCCCGCCTGCGCTCTCTTTCGAAATTAAGTCGTGTTTTACTGTTTTCCGTTTCACCTATCAACCCTGCGCCGAAATATATTCAAAGATAGTTTGAACCCTGAAAAAAGACATAGCAAATTTTTATTTTTGTAGACATTTTTATCGCGATTAACTCCACGCGAGTAAAACCGCGGGTAAAGCTAGTGTAAGATAATTCCAAAATCGACGTTGACTAAGATTACACATAAGTACTATAATGTAACCTCTTAGGGAAATTATTAACTTATCTGTAAGTTCCACAAGAAACCAAACTAATATAATAGACCTTTGGCCTTTACAATAGGACACGTTTCTCCTTCCTTGCTTTCAAGTCGGAATTACAAGTGGAAATGCAAATGAAATTAAGCTCTAGTCCATAAGAAATAAAGTAGTTTTCGGAATGCAAGTGTTGTTGTTTGTATTTATACAGGCTGATTTACAATGCGGAGTCACGTCGTGATTGGAAACGGGGAGTTTGGTTTCTGGGTTTAGGAAAAATAGAGATAAAATATATGTTACGGAAACTGTTATAAGGGGCGAATGGCCGATTGTAAGTTTAAGTTCGATTCCCGTCACGAGACAAATTTTTGCGTAATACAAATATTTTATTGCAATAACGGGAAGACGCGGATGAAACCGCGGGGCGCAGATGACATTTTCACCGATTTTCATCAGACAAGCACTTTTAATTTTGCCGGAAGTCTTCCAATTTTTCGAATAACATTTCCAATTTTCTTTCTAAACCTTTTTTAAGGTTTCGTACCCGAAGGTTAAACGGGCGTTCGTGTTAATCTATCTTATAAGCTATCTCTATTTCATATTTCATCAAAATTGGTTTAGTAGTTACCGTGATACGAGTACCTAAGTTTTTTTCAGGAGTGCTTTGAATTAACTGTGATTTTTCAGATGTTTTTTTAAGAATAACGTCTCCAATTTTTTTCTAAACCATTTTTAGGGTTCCTTACTCGAAGGGTAAACGGGCGTTCGTGTTAATCTATCTTATAAGCTATCCCCATTTCATATTTCATCAAAATTGGTTTAGTAGTTACGGTGATACGAGTAGGTACCTACCTAAGTTTTTTTATTAAGTGTTTTGAATTAACTGTGATTTTTTCAGTAGTTTTTTTAAGGTTAAGTAGCTGATCGTTCTCTATTTTCCAATGTGTTTGAAATCAGTAATTGTTATTGTTTTTTTTACATTTTACATGGTATCATTATGACCACAACATAACACACCTGATTTTAGGTGATGATGAGGTCAAAAATTGGTGTCTAAGATGATGAGGATAATAGAAAAAAGTGTGATTGTTTAGCGACTTTTGTCGTTGACTGTACACTAGAGTGTTATGGAAGGTATCTAGTAGTTAGGTATCATAAACGCCCTAATGTAGCGTGACGTCACCAACAAACGTAATCTACATAGAATTAATTATGTAGAAACAGGCCGTGATGGCACGCCGGAGAAACAATTAGTTCGAATTAACATAGAAATAGTCCCGGGGTGTGTTTGTCATACCTATATTATGTACATTCAGCGACAAAAGTAGCTGATCGTTCTCGATTTTCCAAATGTGTTTCAAATCAGTAATTATAAATTTCGTAAATTGATGATATATTGTTTATTATGTTGGTGTGCATTATAAATAAATAAATAAATAAATAAATTATTGTTATTTTTTACATTTTACATGGTATCATTTTGACCACAACATAACACACCTGATTTAAGGTGATGATGAGGTCAAAAATTGGTGTCTAAGATGATGAGGATAATAGAAAAAAGTGTGATTGTTTAGCGACTTTTGTCGTTTACTGTAACCCTTTCACGCAAAAACTACGGAACGGATCTGCATGAAATTTGCAATGGAGATAGCTTATACTCTGGATTAACACATAGGCTACTTTTTATCCCGGAAAAAGGTTCCTGAGGGGTAACGGGAAGACGGGTGAAACCACGGGGCGCAACTACAGGGAGAAAAAGACCTTCCGAAATACCATTTTCCTTCTGAGTCGAAAGAGAAGGATTTGTGATTCAGAAGGAAAACTAAGGTGAAACAAGGAAGGAGTCGGTCTTGGAAGGTAACACTCAGATGGAAAGTCAGAATTTGTTTCTCAGTGTAGTCAGAATTAAATCAGCATCACAAACACAAATTATAAATTCTCCTACCACATATCGCTGGTATCTGACACTAAAATGAACCGACATTTTGCGGTTAAAATATTCTACGAAGCTAGTTTTCCCTCTGCGACATTTTCAGAAATGTGCGACCTCTGCTTTTTACGCAGGCGCCACTGTAAATGCATTTCTAAATGCCAAGGGTGAGGGAGAGTTTCTATTTTGATCCCTGCCCTGGTTACAGTTTAAAGTAGAGGCTTTGGCAGTACCTAAGTCTAGATTTTTAGTTTTTTAACCCCCCACGCAAAAACGACGGGGTTGTCAAAGTCAAAATTGGTTTTATTCAATAGGATACATTGTGATCACTATAAAACGTCAACTTAAAACTAGATACGCCTTTTTTTTTTTTTTATCTACTCCCTCCGTCTTGGCGGGACGGGTGGGGGTCGCTGTTACAGTCTACCCACAAAACTAGATACGCCTGTTCCAACCTCCTTACGCCGGCAAAAGAACAGGCAAGAAATGCCCGCAGGTAATTTTTTGGCGCGATCACATTGACAATTTTATTCTTATTACTAACTAGCTGGCGCCCGCGGCTTCGCCCGCGTGGAGGTCGGTTATCGCGACCAAAAGTAATCAAGAAATTTATTAACTAAAGTACTCGATACCCGAATAACTCGCTCGATACACTTGTTCCGATTTCGATACCGGTATCCATGATTTCATTACGATACCATATCCCTAGTGATGATTGAATTTTCACATGAAATGTCACAGTATATCAATTTCCTGCAAACTCGATTTGTCACGGACGGATGCTTTAAAGGAGTTAATAGAATTAACCTGCGTGTAGGCGTTGATGTACGAACGTATGGACGTCGGGTCCAATGAAAACTTGATGAGAAATGTAGCTTATTTTCGTATGGGTTTTGAGTCGTCCAACGAAAATGTCAGCCCCATAGTGTTCACTCGTTTTTTTATAATATTACAAAATGTGACTGCTCTTAGATAATAACATTTAAAACTTTTAACTGTGAATAAAGCCGATGCCATATCATATCCTACTAATATTTTAAACGTGAAAGTTTGTGAATATGGATGGATGGATGTTTGTTACTCTTTCACGCAAAAAGTGATGAACGGATCCGAATGAAATTTGGAATGGAGATAGCTTATACCCTGGATTATCACATTACCTAGGTTACTTTTTATCCCGAAAAAAGGTTCCTGCGGGATAATCCCGTTATGCGACGAAGACGCGAAGACCGTTAGACGCGGTTGAAACCTAAATTATAATAAATATGGATAAAATGGATATCGATAACATAAGTGTAGCATAATAAATGATTTGAAAAAAATGATTTAAATGATTTTATCTTTATCTTTAAAAAAAGAATTTAATTTTGCTTACAACAATTTATCAGCTTACAGTGTCACACGCACTACCAAGCGGAGTCTGTGATTAACAATCTTTTCACGTTTTAGACCTCTTTTGGATGGGACGCTTTTGATCGAAGGACTCAACACCTAACGTCTTTCTCTTGGTACGTCAATGCGTGTAGGGTTCAATGAAATTGGGCGTGTGAGCTTTAATAATAATGCATCTGAAATGTGGTTAACGAATTCCGTGAAACTAAATCTTGGCGGTTTCGTGGTATGAAATGAACTTTTGTAAAGGCTGATTGTATGATTTTGAGACTGATTATTTACTAAATAATACAAATTTAAATGGGTTTCTACTTGATCTAGAGGGTCTGGACAGACAGCAAGACAGACAGACAACAATAAGTTTTTTTTTACTGCTTACAGGGTAGTTTTTAGCCCAAGTCAGCCTTTGTTAAGTGCTGACGATGTGGTCAAAGTTACAGGGTATCGTTATATCATCAAGTCACCTGATGTTAATTGACGATGTGGTCGATGTTGGCGCCACGCTACACCTGGATTGGGAACTGGCTCTCAAGTGAGGCTGCCAGAACACACCGATAGGTGCTTGGTAACAAAGCAGCCAGGCGAGTACTAGAAAATAACCTACCACCAAGCTATGGTTCCATCACGATGTTTTCCTTCACCGAAAGCTCAAGCTCTTTATGGGATACGAACCCACGTCCTACGTTTGCAAGTCAACGTCTGAGCCATCATTGCCATAAACGGGGATGATTTTATAATGGTTCCGTTTTTCCTTTTGCGGCACGGAACCGTAAAAAGCAGCGCAATATATAAAAGTAATATCAAATGTTACAGAGGTACTTTATTACATTCGCCCCACTCTATCAGAAGGCTCTTAGCTGTAATATATGAGGAAACACAATCAAATGCTGGAAATGGCGTTGTTAACACGCGCACATCCTTGCGGAAACAAAATGGGAGAAAATGTCGCGATTCGACTCTACACGAGACGTGGTGATAATAAGGCTGTTCTGTCGAGAAAAAACCTCTTGGATCACTTTCTATATAAGTTACCCACTTGGGGTCTTTCCACAAATTGTTTCATAGCCTATACTACCTGGTCTCAGCCTATACTATCTGGTAAAGTTGCTTTCGGGCCCCAAAATACAGACCTCGTGCTTAGTTTGGGGTCCCGGTCGAGGAGAACTGGCTGGCACATGCGTCAACTCGTGAACGGGTGCTGCTTGTGGGGTCTGGTCTGCTTTGGTTGTGATCCCGCAACTCATTAATATTCATGTTCCCATATCCCAATGTGTACAACCAAACAAGAGAAATCTTATTAGTAAAGCTAATTAAAAAATATCGGACCATTAGATAACAAAAAAAAGCTTGGGATTTTAGTGAACTTGCTCCAATTCAATCAATTAGTAATAAGAATAAAATTGTCAATGTGATCGCGCCAAAAAAATTACCTGCCGGGCGTTTCTTGCCTGTTCTTTTGCGGCGTAAGGAGGTTGGAACAGGCGTAGCTAGTTTTAAGTTTGACGATTTAAAGTGATCACAATGTATCCTATTGAATAAACATTATTGAAAATTTGAAATTTTTTGAAATTATGTTACTAAGACGTAGAATATATTGTTTGCTTAAGTGATTTTCTGTATCTGTTAATGGTAATTACTTTTTGTGAAAATAAATTTATCTTTATCTTATCTTTACCTATTGATAATTTTACTACAGACTTACACTAATACTTACTCGAACTCTTACCCTCTTGTTAAGAATCTGTCGCCGTGCACCTTTCGGTGTGTTCCGGCAGCCTCACTTGAGAGCCAGTTCCCAGTCCAGGTGTAGCGTGGCGCCATCTTCGGTCACATCGTCACTTAACATCTGGTGTCAAACGTGGTCAACTTGTGGTCAAACGCTACCATGTAAATAGAATAAAAAAACTTTCGGTGAAGGAAAACGTCGTAATGAAACCATAGCTTGGTGGTAGGGCATTTTCTAGTGCTCGTCTAACTAGTGCACTGAATCCAGTTAGAGAGAGAGAGAGAGAGAGAGAGAGAGAAAGAATTTATTCAGGAAAACTACACACTATATTTTTCTTTTATGTTATAACTAACAAGTTTTATTGGAGCAAGCTCACTACAATCCCAAGAAAGGCAAAGTGACGTCGAATCTGACACGGAAACTTTTCGAGTGAATTACAATCGCACTACAGGTGACTTGTAGTCAAACGCCACCCTGTAAGTAGTAAAAAAAAAAATACTACAAGAAAACTATTGTACGTGACAAAAATAGACAATAGACAATATTTTTATTTATCATCATCATCATCATTATCAGCCTTTCACGTTTCCACTGCTGGGACTCCGGCCTTCTCTCAGAGAGAGAGTATGGGCTGCAATCTACCACGCTGGCCCAGTGCGGGTTGGTAGATATCGCATGCCCTTGAACGTTGTGGTTCTTGGACATGCCGGTTTCCTCACGATGTTTTCCTTCACCGTTTTGAGCGATAGCAAATCCGCACATAACTTATTGAGTCATAGGTGCGGGGCCGAGAGGATTCGAACTCGGTGTCGGCGTCTTGTAAGTCGCACGCCTGACCGTTCGGCCACCATCGCTCTTTTTATTTATATAACGACACATTTTTCACTCGATAGTTATCGATACTGTTTAAAAATATCGATTTGTTTTTACTTGCCCATCCCTATAATGCCCTACCACCCACCTACACTGAGAAAAAAATCTGACTTTCCTTCTGAGTCTTTACCTTCCAAAACCATTTCCTTCCTTATTTGTATTAGTTTTTATTAGTGAGTAAACAAAACGTCACATATGTCAATGTCAATATCAAATGTCGTGTCAGTGACAGATAGACAGAGCTCTCTCTCACTCGCTCTCGCATACTGATTTCCGCCCTTTGCTAATTAATGGCTGTGTGTTTTTCTTAACAATTTAAGTGTCAGATATAATTAGTGCAATCTACTTTTATTTTCGACAAAACCCATCAGTTTTCCTTCTGAATCACAATTCCTTCCCTTTTGACTCAGAAGGAAAACGGTATTTCGGAAGGTCTTTTTTTCTCCCGCTTTCCGTAGTATGTACCACATTTCCTCCTAATTAACTTTACTTACAACAACCTGACGTTTTTATTACATCAAACTAAAAATAATATACCATAACAAAGAAATAAAAACAAATAATCCTAAACTAATAACTAAAATACATTATTAAAAGAAGTCCCTTTAGGCAAGGTACCGAAGATACTGGCAGCGTTCCCCCTTTGGATGGTTAGACTAATTATTCTTTGTCCGAGGTAGCTGCCAGCTCTTCGGTCTCCGGTGATGTCGTTTTTATTGTTTCACTTCAACTTGAAGTTGCTCAAGTAATTCCAATAAATGAGCGTTATAAAAGTGTTTAAGTTAATTTCTGATTCCAAGATTCTTTCCCTGTTTTGACGAGGGAATTAAGTTTAATGTTCCGGGAGAGATCGCTCTGTTACAAGGGAAAATTTAATAACTTAGAACGTCTTGGATGATTTTTTTTTTGTAGCTTCTGTCATTGATTTCACTTACACTGAGAAAAAATTCCTGACTTTCCATCCGAGTCTTACCTTTAAAGACAGATTCTTTCCAAAATGTAACCTTTTCCTTCCACATTTTACATAAGTTTTCCTTCTGAGTCAATATGGAAGGAAATTCCTTCTGTATGTATTTCGGAAGGTCTTTTTTCTCCGTGTAGCCTACTCACTGTGGAATATCAGACTAAATAAACGACAAAAAAGTTTGGAATTGCTTTATTTCCTTCGGTTAGGTGATAAACACACACACACACACATACACACACACACAAACATACACATACACACCGTACACTCCGTAATCCGAATGCTGTCGTATTGTAAATGATTGTGTCATTGTGACCCGCTTTATACCTACTTACCTCCTCGGCGAAGAACTGACCGAGCACAGGGAAACCAGCGCTGTGTGCACATGCAAATGTAAACACAGCACAAGCTGAGTTTTACCCCCTTTGCCGTTATATTGTACCTATATGTGTTTTTTTGTTTTTCTATAAAATGTATGTGTTTCTTTTTAATGGCAATAAATTGATTTTATTATTATTATTATTAAACACACAATGGCTGGCAGCGGTTGGGTGAGAGGAGCTGAACTAAAGAGTGACTTAGAGTGTTTTATTCCGGGAAATGAATGCGTGGGATAGAAACCATAGAAGTGAAAATAACTTAGTCTATCTGTTTTTTTTTACTGTGTTTTTTCTTTTTAGCGTTTAACCATGGCGTGAAAGAGTAACAAACATCCATTCATCCATCCATACATACAAACTTTCACGTTTATAATATTAGCAGGATTTCTTATCATAAGGCTTCCATTAGCACGTTTACTTTAAAACGTTGAACGAGAAGGAGAGGAAGCAGGGGAAGCAGACTTTTAAGGTTATAAAAAAAACAATGACATGACATGAACTCAAGTGTGTCAGATATTGATATTTTTGATGCTCCAGCATGTCTCTGATATGAAATATAATATAATAAACAACTGGTTTGCGTAGTGTGGGTGGCTAACCACAAGGGAGTAAGTAAAAAAATTTACTCTGCCGCGACGAATTTTCAGAGTGGGGAATATTTAGTGATCTCCACAGATGCTCCCATTTCTCAGACTGACGATTTGAAAGTGACACCAGCTCTCAGCGTATCTAAAAGGTTCCCTTGAGCGTACCCACCAATGTTAAGAGCTCATAATGGCTGGAGGTGCTTATCAATATGTAAGGTATCCTCCCTTATATTAATCTGACGCACTCGAGTAAATCCCAAAATCCCCTCTCTCCTCCCCTACTATAGAGTGACCTACATATACCCACCTATATGCAATCGTCGACATATATTTACTGCCGAGGTCTGCACATAGTTTGTCGTCTGCGGACATAAACTGCAGACTCCGCAGACCTTGTTTCAAAGTACATAGCAGTGATGTTATTTGAGCTTAGTATTAGTCTTTAGTTTCAACAAGTTATTCCCGTCATTTAAACTATGTAGACTAGAGTTTACTGCGATATGAGGTATCTTATGATCTATCTGGCTAGGCTAGCTACCCACTAAAGTTAAGAATCTGTCGCCGTGAACCTATCGGTGTGTTCCGGCAACCTCACTTCAGAGCCAATTCCCAGTCCAGGTGTAGCGTGGCGCCATCTTCGACCACATCGTCACTTAACATCAGGTGACTTGTAGTCAAACGCTACCCCGTAAGTAAAAGAAAAAAATAATCGCAGGGTGCAACTATTTCCATACAGCCAAATCAATAATCGATCCTGATCCATTATCCCCGGTTTGGATCGATATGAAATGTCTTATTATGTAATTTTAGTACTTACTAGGGCTAGACACATTACTAGTAAAATGGCATATTATGACATGACATATCGATCCAAAACCGCGGATAACAGATCAGGATCGTTTATTAATTTCGGCCGTAAGACTATCCCCATATCAAATTTCACTCATTACTCATTTAGTCGTGAAGAAGAAAATCATAAAATCAACTTTATTTGCAAGAATATAAGAATATAAGTATGTACAATAGATATCAATAAATTTAAAAATAGTGCTTATTATTCCACCTAGTACTTAGGCATGCAAAAGTAACAGAGAAAAAAGATAACTTTCGCATCTGATTCTGTTATATTAATTTTTTTTTTAAATTAATTTTTTTATAAAATATTTAACAGATTCTATGCACCGTTGCACATTCCTGTAGTCTCAACTAACTATAGGCAGAACTCTTATTTATGGCGAGCAAGCAACAATTTCAACAAACTCAGCAAACATATTGACCTAGACCTCTTTTGCACCAGCGCTACCTCGGCGAGGCGGCGGCTAAGCAGTGAATTCTTCTTGGCAGACGGTTAGCGACCATATAATTTTGTTTTTTTTGTTATATTAATTTTATTTTATTTTTTAGTTTGTTATGTTATTTAGAAAATTATATTTCTAGCGTGTTATATCTGTGTTTTCACATGTTTTTGTATACTTAGTCTCTATTCGTGAGAACCTGTAATTGGCTTTTCATTGTTATTTTACTGTATGTTTTCTTTTGTTGTAAAAAGCTGTTGGTTTTCCAAAAAATAAATAAAGTAAAAGCATACGAATGTTCTGCAATAATTTAGCTGGTGGTCTTTATTCCCGCTATATCTTACTCCTCAGACCATTTCCTATGGAATTTCATATCATTCTCAAAGCCTAAGGGTCAATTCACACTGACGACGCAGAGTCGGAGCGACTAACCAAGTACATAGTTTTACAAACCTTTTCAAAACTCGAACTCAACATAGTCACTTTAAAACGTCAAAACATAAAATTAGCTACGCCTGTTCCAACCTCTTTACACCGTCAAAAGAACAGGCAATGGTGTCGATTCGGTTTTGCATTCTCTAAAACTAAACTAAATTTGACAGGTCTAATAGTATTGCTGTCTTTTTCTAAACACTGAAGTAAAAAAAGGACAGCATTACTCTTAGACCTGTCACACCAAGTTTAGTTTTAGAGAATGCAAAACCGACGAATAACGACACCAATAACGCCCAGCGTAATTTTACCTACTGCCACGCGTCTTTTTTTTAAACTGTACCTTACACAGTGGAGATAAAGTTTAATATACCATGTTAAAATTTAGGAGCAAAAAGAAATAAAAGAAATATATTATTTAACAAAACAAACCGACTTCAGGTTCTCCTCAATTTCTTTGGGATACAATCATCAGATCCTGGTTTCCCGTGGGATATCTCTTTTCCAACAAAATTGCATATAGGTACATACAAAGTTACAAGTCGATACGACAGTTAGAAGTAGGTTAAAGTTGGCTTCTAAGACTTGATTACATTGTTAGTCAGTTAGTTACAAGTCAAGCTAATAAAAGTGTTTTAAAAAGAATCATCAAAATCGGTTCTTAAACGAACAAGTTATCCGCGAACACACATAAAAGAAATTCATAGTTTTTTTAAGTTCTTTTGTACACAGTATGGATGCAAATAAAATATGAATATGATATACAGTCGAATTAAAAAAACTGCTCCATTTTTGAAATCGCTTAAAAATAAAAATCCTAAAAAAATCTTCTTTATTACGCCCGTCAAAAATACGCGTCGCAAAGACTCGGCGTTATTGTGAATTGGCCCTAAAACGACGAGAGCATAGCAAGTACAGTCAATAACGCAAGTTCTGGTAAAAATTCCATGCATTGTTACTGATATTTATTCTGTGACGCGTTATTAAGGACCGCTAAGATGAATTCCGCGTTACTGAGCCTTTTGTTCGGGATATATATAACTGAAGGTTTTTATACTGTGGATATAACGGTGGTAGATGTGTCTATTTACTTTATGTTTCACTAGTTGCGTCCCGCGGTTTCACGTAATCCCACAGGAACCCTTTCCGCCTATGTGTTAATCCAGGGTATAAGCTATCTCCATTGCAAATTTTATCAAAATTGGTTTAGTAGTTACGGTAATGCGTGGTAACAAACATTCACACACACATACAGAGACACATACACACACAAACTTTCGTATTGTTAATATTAGTAGGATAGGACTATAGAAACACAAACAGGACATAAATAATGTGTTTTATTTAGGTATTGCTTCACACGGTTTGTGTATTTAGCAAATGAGAAGAAAAGGAGGTTTCTCTATTTGACAGTATATGTTTTTGGCATCCCAGAGAAATAAATAAAATAAATAAATAAATATCAGTGACAATTGCACACAAATTATTATTGACTAGCCCCAAATTAAGCTCGTAACTTGTGTTATGGCATAGTAAAGGAGTAGTAGTTCAGCTTCATATAAATCGGCCGTCGCCGGTTTGAATGTGTGCGTGAGTAGCGGCACCGTGTACGCACGCACTTTTCACGCACACAATCACATAAACGAAAGGAGGCGGCCGGGGCCGCGGCCATGCACTCAGTACGGAACGCGCCGCCTATGCGTCACCGCAAGAGTAGGCAATTAACTCATCGAGCTGCCTTAGCTAACCTACTGTTCTTTATATACTGTGGTTATGGGTACTAGACAACGATATACATAAATAAATCAAGGGGAACATGAAGTCGGCTCTTTTTTTGTCTAAAATAATACTTTTAGTATTTGTTGTTAGCGGCAACAGAAATAGATCATGCATGAAAATTCCAACTGTCTAACTATCACAGTTCATGAGATACAGCCTGGTGACAGACGCAAGGACAGCGGAGTCTTAGTAATAGGGTCCCGTTTTACCCGTTGGGTAGGGAACCCTAAAAAGCATTACCCTCCTTCTGGAGCAAACGTTTTCAAAAGCAGCTCGCATTGAGTGACGACTTTCGCCTAATTACCTGGCACAATCTGAATCTGTACGAATCCAAATTATGTCAGATTAAAGAACACAAGTACAAGCTCATTAAGTGATAAAAACCATACGTGCAACTTTTTATTTATCCGGGTTGAATGTTCGACTGGGTCATTCGGAAATAGTATGACCACAGTACAACGAAGCGACAGTAAGTCAAAGTCAAAAAACACAGTCGATAGATAGAGAGATAAACTCTTTATTGGTACACCACGTCCACAATACAAGGAAAATTAAAACTATAAAACTTAATGGTAAGTGGCACAACGGGCGGTCTTATCGCTCAAAGCGATCTCTTCCAGACAACCCAAAAGCAGAGGAGTAGTGCGAAACTGTATGGACGGTGGTATACAAAAAAAACAACTATATATAAATACATACTAAATATACCTATTTAAATCTAGGCAAGCATGCTCCATCTTCGACCTCGTCATCACTTACCATCAGGTGAGACTGAGGTCAAATGCTAGCCTATCTCTTATAAAAAAAAAAAATAATCATTTACATAAAACAAACAGTACCTTGCCTTTTTATTTATCTCCACCGAACAATCTCCATCGCTTGTTTGGCTCTATCCACGCAACATTGGCAAAATTGTGGTTACGCCGCAGAAGCCATTAAACTAAAAAGTTGAAGTTGAAGTTGACCTGTTCATTTCTGCTTTTTTAACAAAAAATAATGTTGATTCACCTAGGTATATAAAAGTATATCCTACTTCCTACTAGTAATATTATAAAAGTGAAAGTTTGTGAGTATGGATGGATGTTTGTTACTCTTTCACGCAAAAACAACTGAACGGATCTGAATGAAATTTGGCGTAAAGATAGCTTATACCCTGTATTAACGCATAGGCTACTTTTTATCCCGGAAAAATGTTCCTGCGGGATAACGGGAAGACGCGGGTGAAACCGCTGGCAGAAAAGAAGACTATTGTCTTCTATTTTCTTCTATTGTCTTGTTGGCTATTGCCACAGATTAAAAAATGCTTAAAATAAAATAAGATTGAGGACTACTTTTAATTAATGAGCCCATTTCAAAGACGTAACGCCCAAAGTTAATAATCGATCCCGATCCGTTATATGTCATGTCATAATATGTCATTTTAGTACTAGTGCTTGACAGATTACTACTAAAATGACATATTATGACATGACATATCGATCCGAAACCGCGGATAACGGATCAGGATTGATTATTAATTTTATGCGTTGTTCTACAAATGACCAATCCAAAACAATTTACTTCGACAAAGTTGACCTACTGCACCTGAAATGTAGCTGCTAAAATCTAAATATACTTGCGATTGATTGCGCGCGCGCATGATCGAGCGATCGGGAGCAGGTATTTGTGGCGATATTGTATAATATTGCGGAGGTGTGTCTGCACCCCACAGCTTTCTATTCCTTTTATCAATTGTTTGGGTTAGCGTTCTACCTAAAAGTGGTACTACACTGAGAAGAAAAAATAAGACTACTCCGAGTCTTATATTCCAAGACCGATTCCTTCTCCTATTAAAACACTTTTATTAGCTTCATCATCATCAACATTATCAGCCTTTCACGTTCCCACTGCTGGGACTCCGGCCTTCTCTCAAAGAGAGAGTATGGGCTGTAATCTACCACGCTGGCCCAGTGCGGGTTGGTAGATGTCGCATGCCCTTGAATATTGCAGTTCTTACGCATGCCGGTTTCCTCACGATGTTTTCCTTCACCGTTTTGAGCGGTGGCAATTCCGCACATAACTTATTAAGTCATAGGTGCGGGGCCGAGAGGATTCGAACTCGGTCTCGGCGTCTTGTAAGTCGCACGCCTAACCGTTCGGCCACTATCGCTTGCGATTTTAACTTGTTAGCTTCACTTGTAACTAACTAACAATGTAATCAAATCTTAGAAGTCAATTTTAACCTACATCTAATTGTCGACATGAAACTTTGTATGTATATTATGTAATCCCGATGACAATGCAATAATTTGATATCATCGACCTGATGTGATGATGGAGCCAGGAGATAGATAGTGGAAATCTTCAATGGCTACTAGGGTCTGATGATGAAGCCAGGAAGAGGATAGTGGAACTCTTCAGTGACTACTAGGAAACCCCTCGAGTTTGGGCTCATTTGATTCGTTTTGACGAGTCCAATAGATTGGGCTTGGTTACATAGACTAAAAAGTAAAATGCGTTTTCACAGTGTTTTTTTTTCAGTTTTTTTTAAACTATAATATTTAATTACCTTAGATTTCCTCCTGAATCACAAATCCTTCCCTGTTGACTCAGAAGGAAAACGGTATTTCGGAAGGTCTTTTTTCTCCGTGTATAGAAACATCAAACTTCCTGTGACGCCATTCACAAACAATACAAAAACTGTGTTCATCCGTTGTCTAATTTATTTAGGCAATTTTTCTTCTTCACATAAAACATACATCAAACCATTTACCTACACAAATATTACAAAGAAAACTGTTAGTTTATAATTAACTTCCTTAATTCAGAATTATTTAAAAATAACATTTTTTTATTTTTTTTTTTACTTTTTACAGGGTAGCCTTTGACCACAAGTCACCTGATGTTAAGTGACGATGTGGTCGAGGATGGCGCCACGCTACACCTGGACTGGGAACTGGCTCTCAAGTGAGGCTGCCGGAACACACCGATAGGTGCTTGGCGACAGCTTCTTAACAAGAGGGTGGTAGCTAGCCAGGCGAGTACTAGAAAATACCCTACCACCAAGCTATGGTTTCATCACGATGTTTTCCTTCACCGAAAGCTCAAGCTCATTATAGGATTCGAACCCACGTCCTACGGATCGCAAGCAGACGTCACTACCACTGAGCCATCATCGCTATAACATGTATTAGAAAAGATCTATTAACCAACGTGCTACTTGATTGATTATGGACTGTGGTATAACGAACTAGTTGCGCCGCGCGGTTTCACCCGCGTCTTCCCGTTATCCCGCAGGAACCTTTTATCGGGATAAAAAGTAGTCTATGCGGTAATCCAGGGTATAAGCTATCTCCATTCCAAATTTCATTCAGATCCGTTCAATAGTTTTTGCGTGAAAGAGTAACAAACATCCATCCATCCATCCATACTCACAAACTTTCACGTTTATAACGGGAAGATGCGGGAGAAACCGCAGGGTACAACTAGTCTTTAATATAACGCTGCATCGAGTTTTACTTTGATCTAGATCGTAAATAACTGGTGGGATAAATAAGGTGTAAGTTATGAGGGAATAGCGGTTATAAGATGAATAAAAACTTGAGTGAAGAAAATAATTATGACGGTTTCCTTGCGATGTTCGGTTTCGGTAGTAAAATAATATACATACATTGTTATTTGTTAATATGTAACATAAACATTATACAACAAGTACTTGGTAAATAACAGCAAGACAGAGGTTTCTGATTTTTATGTACAATCAGCGGAAAATGTGCTTTTCGCGCAAAGTCAATTTATTTATTTGGGTGCAACATATTGCGATCACTTCAAACTAGCTACGAATGGTCCATCCTCCGCACGCCGCCTTAAAAAAAACACCTGACAGGTTATTTCCAAACAAGTACCATAAATACATTACCACCGATACTTTATGTTCAAAAGATTAACCTAAAAATCGAAAGATTTAACTGCATTTGTGTCTCACAGTTTTCAAAAGCACTTTTTATGAAATATCTAATTAAAATCTGTCACAATGCACCTATCGGTGTGTCCCGGCAGCTTTGAGAGCAAGTTCTCAATCCAGGTGTAGCGTGGCACCACTTTCGACCACATCATCATAGCATCAGTTGACTTGGTCAAAAGTTTACCTGTAAGATATTGTAAAAAAGGTATGGCGTCTGTGGATTTGTGTGAAAGTGGCGTGTTTAACTCGCTGACCGCTTGCGCTTTATCCCACAGCACAGTTCAACTCTTGAGATATATTTTCACGCTGAAGCGCCAATGTAGGACGAGACGACCAATCAGCCTTCTTTGAATAACGCCTTCGACAGCGCTTGTTTTCTTTTGCCGTTATTAGTTAGCTGCCAGTGTTGGCATATTTTCCAATAAGTCCGCATAAATGAGGTCATAGTCATAGTGAATAAAAAATAATAATTTTGTTTTGGATTTTTTTGGCGGCAATCGAATTGTCAACGTGAAAATTTTGTTTTTATTTCCAAAACTTGTGTTTGTTCAATAGTCAATAGTCAATAGTCAATTTTATTTATTCAATAGGATACATTGTGATCACTTTAAAACGTCAAACTTAAAACTAGCTACGCCTGTTCCAACCTCCTTACGCCGGCAAAAGAACAGGCAAGAAACGCCCGGCAGGTAATTTTTTGGCGCGATCACATTGACAATTTTATTCTTATTACTAATTGATTGAATTGGAGCAAGTTCACTAAAATCCCAAGCTTTTTTTTTTTGTCATCTAATGGTCCGATATTTTTTAATTAGCTTTACTAATAAGATTTCTCTTGTTTGGTTGTACACATTGGGATATGGGAACATGAATATTAATGAGTTGCGGGATCACAACCAAAGCAGACCAGACCCCACAAGCAGCACCCGTTCACGAGTTGACGCATGTGCCAGCCATCGCTCTCCTCGACCATATGAGAGGGAAGAGGGCGACCCGACACACGACGCCGCCGCAAGCAAAGTCACTTTCGCGAGTATGACTGTTTTGGCTGTTTACCGAAAATGGTTAGAATAGGGGAAATAGGGAGAATAGGTAGATAGAAAGAAAGATAGATAGATTAACTACAATCCCAAGCTTGTTTGTCATCTAAATAGTCCGATATTTTATAATAAGCTTTACTAATAAGATTTCTCTTTATACGGACTTGAAATTTTGCTATCGATAAGTCTTGAATTTCACTTGGGATTTTGTTGAAAAAGCGTACACATTGACCTTTGAACGAGTTGCTAACTTTATGGAGCCTAGTAGTGGGTACAGCAATTTTATCTTTGTTTCTAGTATTAAAATTGTGATAATCACTTCTCTTTTTGAAGCTATTTAAATTTTTCCTTATGTACATTAAATTTTCATAAATGTATTGACAAACAACTGTCATTATTTTAATTTCTTTAAACTTAGTCCTTAAAGATTCTCTGGGGCCCACCTTGTAAATCGCACGAACAGCTCTCTTCTGCAAAACAAATATAGTGTTTATATCAGCAGCGTTTCCCCACAGCAATATTCCATAGGACATAATGCTGTGGAAATAGCTGAAGTAGACTAGTCTGGCTGTATCAACATCAGTAAGGTGACGGATCTTCTTTACAGCATATGCTGCAGAACTAAGTCTGCTCGATAGACTGACAATATGTGGACCCCATTGCAATTTGTGATCTAAAGTTATACCTAGGAATACTGTAGTCTCTACAAGGTCCAATTTTTCGTTCTTAATCTTTAAATTTGTTTGTACTTCTTTAACATTGGGTAGCACAAATCTCAAACATTTGGTCTTCTTTTCATTTAACATCAAATTGTTTGCATCAAACCAGTCTGTAACTTTGGAAAGAGCATTGTTCACGTCGTCAGAAATGTTATGTTGTCGCTTTAACTTAAATAAAAGCGACGTATCATCGGCAAACAATACTATCTCGTGATTGTCACTAACAAGGCTGGGCAAATCATTGATGTAAACTAAAAACAGAAAAGGTCCGAGTATTGAACCCTGCGGAACTCCCATTGTGACTACTGACCCCGGGGATCGCTTCCCGTTAACGTCGACTCTCTGTATCCTATCACTCAGGTATGAGGTTACAAGATCCAGAGGAACACCTCGAATACCATAGTGCCGGAGCTTTCTGATCAGAGTCTCGTGGTGAACACAATCAAATGCCTTGGACAAGTCACAGAACACGCCTAGAGCGTCCCGTGACTCCTCCCAGGCATCATAGATGTGCGTTAATAACTCGACACCAGCATCAGTAGTAGAGCGACCCCGTGTAAAGCCAAACTGTTTTTGGTTGAGTAAGTTATTTGCAAGGAAATGTCTTTGCAATTGATTTAGGATAAGTTTTTCGAATATTTTACTAAATGTTGGTAATACTGATATTGGTCTAAAGTTAGTAGGGTCAGTCGTTGTACCCGATTTAAACAAGGGTGTTATCTTACTATGTTTCATCAGATCAGGAAATACGCCGTCGTCAATACATTTGTTAAATATTAGCGCTAATTCTGGTGCAATCATTTCAATTAATGGCTTAACAACGGTCACGGATATACCCCAGAGGTCAGTAGTTTTCTTGACATTAATCATATTAAAAGCTTTTACTACATCTTTGCTACTAACATAGTCAAATTGAAAAGGAATTTCGCATTCTGGTACATTTGTTTTTAACATAGATTCTGCAATAGTGTGCGATGAGTTTAAGGACTTAGTAGTAGAGACTGGAATGTCAGTGAAGAAAGTTTCAAATGCTTTAGCTACTTCAATGTCAGTCTTGACATTGGTATCGCCAATATTTAGGTTGTAATCATTAGCTTGAGACCTGACCTTACCAGTCTCACTATTTATAATTTTCCAAGTTGTTTTAATTTTGTCATTACTATTTTTAAGCTTGGAACTTATATAACGAGACTTTGCAATATGACAGACGGTCTTGAAAGTTTTTGAGTAAATTTTTACAGTTTCTTTAAACTCATCACTTGTATTGTATTGTTTTTCACTGTAAAGATCGTAAAGCTTTTGTCTGCTTTTGTGAATACCAACTGTAGCCCACTCCGTAAAATTAGGTCTATCAGAAACCGTGATCGTTTTTGGAGTAAATATAGTGTTGAAAGCTTTGCTAAATACGCTGAAAAAGGAGTTGTATAAGTCATCAGCATTTCTATGATCCGGTAAAAAAGGAAGTTCATCAATCAGCTTTAATTTTATTTTCTCCATCCGATCATCGGTCACGGGTACATATGTGACAGATTTTTTTTCACTAATTTTTATTTTATTTTTAATTGTAATTAATTGACCACAGTGGTCTGAATCTAATTTGCTTATTACATTTTGACTAATTACATTCACATCTGTAAAAATATTATCTAAACAAGTAGCCGTAGTGGCAGTTATTCTTGTAGGCTCCATAAACAAATTTCTCAAATTAAATGATTTAAATAAATTAGTTATTCTCGTACTTAGAGTAGAAACATCCAACAGGTTTACATTGAAATCTCCACAGATAATTAATTGTTTTTTTAAATTGGATATTTTGAAAAGAACTTCCTCCATTGACTTTTCAAAATCATCATATGAACTAGTTGGTGGCCTGTACACACATAAAATAATGAACTGCTCCAATTCCACACAGGCTATTTCTATTATTCGCTCAGCTGAGTGGTGGACAATGTCTTTACGTTCTTTGAATTTAATTTTTTTATTTAATAGTATTAATGAACCACCATGAATTGCATTAACTCTGCTGAACGAACTAACAACTTGGTGATTAGTAAAACTAAACATGTGTTCATGATTTTTGAGCCAATGCTCAGTAATGCAAAAAATGTCAACATTATTGTGATTCATGAACAACTCTATTTCTAAACATTTGCCCTTCATCCCTTGAATATTCTGATGCACCAAGTTGAGATTATTTACATTTTTACTAGTTACTGTTTGTAATTTTGGGCAGGATTTGTAAAAAATATTTTTTGGTTTCATTGTGCTAGAGACTTCCTCTATTGTCGTGCCACTGTGTTTAAATTACTTGGAATTATTTCCAACTGTTCAACAGTGTTGTCAAGACATTGCTCAATAAAGCATGTTTGTTTAGCCAAGTTCTTGGCTGTCTTGCTAAAATAATAAGATAGCGAAACTGCTAATCGTCTTTTACACGAATTTGTAAGATAATAATTATCTTCAGTCAGAAAATATTTTTTACCAACAATTTTGTTAGTGTCAATTAAATTAATTTTATTATAATTACACGATAATTCATGTAAAGTCAAATTCAATTTATATCTAAGGTTATTTTCTGCTTGTGGCAAACTGTGACTATATGGAAATGTAAATAAAATAATTTCATTTACTTTCAATAAACTTAGGGTTTTATAATATTGATGGAGCTCGTTTTCATTTACATTACCCCTATTACCCACTAAAAGTATTAGATTGGAGTTCTGTTTATATTTGTAATTCGCAACTATAGGCATCAACTCACTCAGACTAGAATTAGGCATACAGTTATTTATGAGCCGACATCCAGTGTGCATACCTATTCTTGAGCCCATATGCTTACCAATTTCATCGCTAAACATTACATAGTTTGTTTCACCAGACAAGACATCCAAACGGTCTGACATCTCCGGTAACACAGAGGCAGCACACACCGGCAATGGCTCCTTTATGAGTTGACAGTCACAGGTTGAGTAATTATTCGACTCAACACACTCTAGGTTACTATGGCTCAATTTGAGCAAGTCATCCATTGCCGCTATGTATTCCCTCACCATGACCTGAGACAGTTCATAGCGGCCACTGATGGTACTTAGTGAGGCCTCCAGGCTAATGATTTTATTCTGTAGGTCTTCAATTTCTGTTTGATATCTTGTACTGGTATTTTCTAACTCTAATTCATACATTTTGATATCATCTAATAAAGCTATCTTTTTACTTTTGTTTTTAATTGATTTCACCAATTTTTTTTGGCTTTTTAACATTTTCTTTGTTTTATTTATAACTTTTTTAATTTTGATATATTTTTTTAGTTTGTTTCTGCTACAAGGGGCAATAGTTTCCACTGTGTCATTTGTGAGGTCAATAGTATAAGTGGGAACCACACCACTTGCAGCAGAAATGGGGAGTGAAGTGGAGAGTGAATTCCTACGGACTAAAACTAATTCATTGAAGAGACTAAGGGTTTTCAGTGCTGTACTGTCTTCTGTACGCTCCCTGAGCTGAGAGATTTCATGGTGAGCATCCCGGAGTTCATGTTCTAAGGTGGATATTCTCTTCAGGGCAAGATCATACTCTGCAGAGCACTGATCAAACCTGTCTATTGTTAATTGAAGTCTGTCCCGTTCTTCAAGTATTGAATTTTGTTGTGAATGTAATGCTGATAACTCACTTTTTAATTTATTATTTTTGTTAAGAGTTTCGATCATAATAAGTTCATTGTCATCTCTCTCCTTGTTCAGCTGATCACACAATTCCTTGGTGGCCTTTAGTTCTTGCAAGGTCAGGAGGAGTTTGTTGGACTCCTCTTGACGAGATAAAGCTCTTCTGGTCATCATTTTGTGATAAAATATGAGCGGTTTACAATTGCCACCAACAAATTAGTGAGCGAACAAGAGAGGTTATAGTTTGGAAATATTGTACTTACGTGAATGTTTTTGTTTTAATAATCACACGAAAAATGTAATGCACGTTTTTATGTAACACAAACACAGCAAACACTTCCAAACAGTGATAACAATGTCACAATTTTAAACTATACAAACGAAAATGCACCAACAATACATTGACACATATACAAAGAGTATTACAATTTTTTCTATAGTTACTACTAATACACGTACAGTAATTTATTTTAAAGCAATGAAATTGGTCGGGGCCCAAAAATAGTACGTAAAAACAATAAATTTATCTAATTTTCCCGGGACAGGTTTTAGTCAGCTGTTGATCGTAGGGTTGCCACAAGCAAATAAAAAAATTGTTCGAGTGATAATGTGTAATATTTGTGGATTATTAACCATTATGTGTTCGTTAATGTGTACGAGTGTGGGAAATTGAAATAAAGTTGTGAAAGTGACTTTTCTAGTTGCTCCAAAAAAGTCCGTGTAAAGTTTAAGTAAAGCGCCACTACTTTACTTAAACAATAGACAATATATTTCTTTGTGGCAAAAAAAAAACAGCATACACTTCACACAATTAAATTTGATAATAAACATAAACAAAACAAACTTAAAACACTATCCTCATCCCTTCATCTCATTATCATCATCATCATCATCATTTAAACTTGATTCAACTCTCTGACTTTGAAATATTTTATACTTGACACTGGCAAATACACTAATCGTGTGACGCCATAACAAACAATAAAAAAAAACGAAAAAAAACAAAAAGGAAGTCTGAAAGTAGCACCAGTGACAGAAAAGTTGAAAAGAAATCGTTTGGCTTGGTATGGACATGTTAGGAGGAGGGAAAAAAAAAGTGTGGAGCGCTTCTTTTACTGGGTAAATAAAAGTACACACAACCAAAAAGCGCTCCACACTTTTTGAATTAACCATTATATCGTAACTAATACAAGTCAATTTAATTATTCTATATTTTTCAGTGCGTTTTTAAGGTGTTTTTTTTTTTAGTTTTTTTAAACTATATATTTTTTAAAACACTTTTATTAGCTTGACTTGTAACTAACTAACAATGTAATCAAATCTTAGAAGTCAATTTTCACCCACTTCTGATAGTCGTATCGACTTGAAACTTTGTATGTGTATGTAATCTTGGTGACAATGCAATAATTTGGTATCATCGACCTGATCTGATGATGCAGCCGGAAGGTGGGTAGGGGATCTCTGCAGTGGCTAGTAAACCCCTCGTGTTTGGGCTCATATGATTTGCCTTGATGAGCCCAATAGATTGAACTTGGTGACGAGGGTCTGATGATGCAACCGGAAGGTGGGTAGGGGATCTCTGCAGTGGCTACTAGTAAACCCCTCGTGTTTGGGCTCATATGATTCCTCTTGATGAGTCTGATAAATTGGACTTGGTAACAAAAGACTAAAAAGTAAAAAATAAAAATATATAGTTTAAAAAACTAAAAAAAAAACACTTTAAAAATGCACTGAAAAATATAAAATAATTTAAATAATAGTTTTAATAAATAGAAAAGGTTCCTACCGGATAACGGGATTAACGGGAAGACGCGGGTGTACCGAATAAAATAAACAATAATTTTCTTTTAAATTCATGAACAAAATGCCAACAAAAAACTTCGGTGTCCATAAATCAGCGCTCCTGTCGACTTGTCGCTGGATTGTTTTTACAGGCAGGGGGAAGGGGGAGAGGCGGTAATATTTTTACACACTTTCTGACTTGGTACATTTTTTTCCCCTTAATTTGGCACGTTTCCACTACTACATATGTGGGGTAAACTCAACTTTGTCGTGTGGCCAGGAAATATGCGATTATAAATGTTCCCCGCGGTTTCACCCGCGTGGGCTGCAGTTTATTGCGATAAAAAGTAGCCTGTATATAGCCTTTCTCAGGCTCTAGAATATCTCTGTACCAAATTTCATTTAAATCGGTTCAGTAGTTTAGCCGTGAAAGACATTCAGACAGACTTTTCAATTTCCCACACTCGTAGACATTACGAACACATAATGGTTAATAATAATCCACCAATATCACACATTATCACTCGAAGAAACACAATTTATGGAAATAAAACAAAATTTTCATGTTGACTGTTCAATTGCCGCCAAGAAAGTCCTACGAGTAATTAATATTAAACGAAAAAATCACATTTTAAACTTTTTCTATCAATATAGAACTTGTCCCAAATTCCAGCGTTGTAAAATGAGAAACCTTCGAATCGCCAACCTACTGGCGTCACCTAGAAAATTCATCAAAGAGCCGGTTATTTACGCCAATGTAGGCTGCAAAATCCACAATAAGTCACGCAGCGTAGATATTTTCAGAGCAATCCGACAAACGATGAAGGAAAATAAAGGATACCGGCTTGACCAAGACCACTACTTACATTAGCTATGTCCTCTTCCCTCTAATATGGTCGAGGAGAGCGATGGCTGGCACATGCGTCAACTCGTGAACGGGTGCTGCTTGTGGTCTGGTCTGCTTTGGTTGTGATCCCGCAACTTCTTAATATTCATGCTCCCATATCCCAATGTGCACAACCAAACAAGATAAATCTTAGTAATAAAGTTAATTAAAAAATATCGGACTAGATGACAAAAAAAAGCTTGGGATTTTAGTGAACTTGCTCCAATTCAATCAATTAGTAATAAGAATAAAATTGTCAATGTGATCGCGCCAAAAACATTACCTGCCGGGCGTTTCTTGCCCGTTCTTTTGCCGGCGTAAGGAGGTTGGAACAAGCGTAGCTAGTTTTAAGTTGACGTTTTAAAGTGATCACAATGTATCCTATTGAATAAAGTTCAATTGAATTGAATTGACTCTGGCCTTCTTTTATCAGAGAGAGAGTACGGGCTTAAGAACAATAGGATTGTAAGAAAAACCTATTGACATCCTCTCCAAATGTGACTGACCTGCTATCACCCAGGCTTACTTTGACAGATGTTTCCCATAATATTCAGCGCCAGATGATATACGGACATATTTGATTAATATTCTGGCCGACTGCCAGAGTCGTGTTATTATGTATAAAAAGCCAGGAAAGACTATTGGCCCTGCGATGATGGTTGTACGTGAAATCTGCACATATCATTCCACAAATTCAGAAATCTTCCTTTTGTTGGTATGTACCTATAACTAGCTGTTCCCCGCGGTTTCACCCGCGTGGGCTACAGCTTTATGCATGCAAAGTCTCAGCCCGATCGGTTTAAAATTGACAAAGTTTCATATAAACTTTCATCCCCTATTTTATCCCCTTGGGGGTAGAGTTAATCAAAATCCTTTCTTAGCCGAAGCCTACGTCATAACATCTACCTTCATGCCAAATTTCAGCCCGATCCGTCCAGTGGTTTGGGCTGTGCGTTGATAGATCACTACGTCAGTCACCGTTGAGTTATATATTTTAGTTGCTGGGGCCTCACTAACGGGAAATGCCGTTCAATAGTGCGATGATAGACGTTTGACATAAGTGTGGCAACGACATTGGACAACGGCATTCACATTGGCGTTTGACGTTAGCCATAATTCAAGTGCATTCACGTGTATCTAATTTAAGAAGTCAGTAGGAGCGGCAAAAATTGTATAGCTTTGGAGCGGCAAATGTGTAAATCTAGCACTGCCTATGGACATTTGCAACACCAGGGGAGTTGCCGATGCGTTGCCGACCTCTTTTCACCTTCACTCAAATCTCTTGAGCTATTTCAGCGTGAAGAAAAAACAAGCAAAAACACATATTTTTTCAACAAATAAATTAAGGGGGCGATCAACCCCAAAAGATGTATTTTTAAACACATAGTTTAATGGTAAATAATGTAAATGTTGAAATTAAAAAAATACTATACATAGGTAGGGGTAGAATCCGTAGAAGCTGAGCAATCGAATAGAATTTTGAAAAAAAATCTGGTGTCTTTAAAAAAAATACAAAACTTGTACGAAAAATAAACTGTTTTAGTTCAAATGTTCTAAATTATCAACGACAACCATACATTATTTTTTATGAATTACATAGCCAAATTAATGTTCTACTCGAGTGATCGATTAGTTTTTTTATTTCATGCTTATATTCTGAATAATTAAATAAAATTATAGCTTGGAGCTCGAATCCATCATTATCGTCAACTGTACACGTTCACGCGATTTTCAACTCTAAACAAAGTAACGTAGATAAAATATTAAACACAGGGTACCGTCTATTTTTTTTCCAGCATTAGGCGCAGCTGAAATGGCGCAACGACCCAAAGTGAGTCTTTGACCGTCCTATAACAAAAGACGCCACTTTTCAACAAAGGTGCTAGTAATCATTCGAAAGACAAAGATCGGTGGTATCGACTATCGATCAATATCGATTACAAAACGTTTAACGTCGATCTTTGTGTTTTATTAGCCTATCACACCAAACCGATTTGCCATCGATCAAAAATTGATCAAACATCGATCGATGAAAATACGGCTAGGGTTGATTGATCGACCGACTATAGAACAAGGTTCAGAGGTTGATATACTGTCGTTCGACGTGTTTTACTAGCAATCATTGATCAACCCACGCTGTTATACTTTGATCATGGCCCGAATTTTGTAGGTGCAACACGATAACATTTCGAGAGCCAGGTCCCAGTCCAGGTGTAGCGTGGCGCCATCTTCGACCACATCGTCACTTAACATCAGGTGACTTGTGATCAAACGCTACCCTGTAAATAGTAAAAAAAAACATTACATTTTTCTTTCAAATGTCATGAAGAACTTTGACTCATCATCATCATAATTAGCCTATTACCTACTTTCCCACTGCTGGGACTCTGAACTTCTCTCACAGAGAGACTAAAACCCGTAATTTACCACGCTGGCCCAACGCGGGTTGGTGCGGGGCCGAGAGGATTCGTACTCAGTGTCGGCACCTTGTGGGGCGCACGCGTTACCTTTGGCTACCATCACTCAGCTTTAACTGTCAATGGTCAAAGAAGTCGTTATAATAATCTCCCATAATATCAACTAGTGTTGCCGAAAATTATCGATACTAGAACTATCGATAGTTTTCTTCTAAAAATGCCACACTAACGATAGGCCTATCAATAGTATTCGATACTATCGAAATGAAATGACATGAAATGATTCATTTGCTTTAAGTATTGGTAGGTACATAATATTATCTTAAAAAACGATGAGGATCCAGAATACTTAGTCAGAACTAATAATAGTGACATGCACATATTTAGTAGGGATATAAAAACGAACTATTTAAAAATCAATAATATTAGTTACGCATACTCCATAACAAAACATTTTTAAATGGTCAAAGTATCTTAATTCGAAACAATATTCTAATAATATAATAGTAATGGGTGTAATAATATAATAGTAAGAATGTCAAAGAAAATCGATCGATATCGATAGCTCTATAACGAGACAATACAATACTATCGATACCATCGATAAACTATCGATAGTCGTCTATCGTCCGGCAATCAACAGGATACTATCACGTACAAAAGCAGTGAAGAAAAACGTGTAGGGATTTCAAAGGTCCAGTTCTAACGTTGAAATCTGGCGTAAAACAACAGCGGTAATAAAATGTCTATTTTCGCCGCTAATACCTAATATTATGATGAATGTATAACTATTAACAACAACAAAGGGGCTTTACGCGTTTTTAACAGCTATTGCGCAAAGACAACGCGTTCTAAATCACTTGGCCGCATACCGTTCCGTTATTATTAGGGTATTAAAAACTGTTATATTATAGCGCATCAAAATTGGACGCCAGATTTTAATTTAATCGTTTGGTATTAGTAAACAAAACCCTTTCGCAGTGAAATTATTAATTTATCACGTTGTTTAGAATGCTTCAACTTTCAGGCATCATTCTTGCAGCTTTTGAAGAAGTGATAATGGCTAAAGGCCATTTTCAATAACCGATCTATCCACGGTTTTTTTATACTAGGGATAGAAATTTGACATAAGCCTCATTAGACGTAATGTAAATTTTCTATCTCTAGTCTATATCTGAAGCCGTGAATAGATCAGTTATTGAAATCCGTTATCCGCGGTTTTGGATCGAAATGCCATGTCATAGTTAAGTACTAGGGTTTGACATATTATTATTAAAATGACATATTATGACATGACATATCGATCCAAAACCGCGGATAACGGATTAGGATGGATTATTAATAATTTCGGGCTTAGGTGATTTCGGCGTGCGATCCGTAGGAAATCCACGCGATGAAACCATAGCTTGGATGTAAGGCATTTTCATAAGGTGTAATGTAATGTGTAAAAACGGGAAAAAATTACTGTAGGAACTGTGTTTATGGCGAATCCACAGCTGGGACGCAGGCCAAGAAAAAAGAATTGAAAATAAATTTGTCTATTAGATAGGCTTTTTTGCCTGAAAACACTTCGTAGATTTTAAAAGATGGTTTACTGTTTTAAAAGATGCTTTACTGTTATTATTTTGTGATGTAAGAAAAAGTGAGGAAAGAAAAGTCTTTTGTTCTTTAATAAAAATAGCTTAACAAGTCGAGCAGTGGTTCTAAAGCTTTTCATTTGAGGGCCAAATTAGGGTTTATTTCACGACTAGCTGTTCCCCGCACCCACGTGGGCTACAGCTTTATGCATGCAAAGTCTCAGCCCGATCGGTTTAAAATTTGACAAAGTTTCATACAAACTTTCATCCCCTATTTCGTCCCCTTGGGGGTAGAATTAATCAAAATCCTTTCTTAGCGGATGCTTACGTCATGACACCTACCTGCATGCCAAATTTCAGCCCGATCCGTCCAGTGGTTTGGGCTGGGCGTTGATAGATCACTATGTCAGTCAGTCACCTTTGAGTTATATAAATATTTAAATGATAATACCTACCTGGACAATTTATTTATACTGTTACATTTTTATCTATTGCAGGTAAAATTTGAGACACAATGCAATTGATGTTGATGAGACAAGATTCATGTTTTTAATAATATAATGAGTTGCTAACTTTGCACACTATGTGGTCGATAATGGCGTCACGCTACACCTGGACTGGGAACTGGCTCTCAAGTGAGGCTGCCGGAACACACCGATAGGTGCACGGCGACAGATTCTTAACATGAGGGTGGTAGCTACCAGTCTGTTACTAGAAAATACCCTACCACCAAGCTACGGTTTCATCACGATGTTTTCCTTCACCGAAAGCTCAAGCTAATTGTAGGATTCAAACTCACGTCCTACAAGCCACTGAGCCATTCATCGGTGTACTTCCGTCGATCTGTCAGACTTTAAAGTCTTCAAACCACACGAACTTCAAATGTTCCCAAAAGCGGCCCGCACGCACAAAAAATTAAGAATGAAGACCAGCGCACCGAACGTTGACCATTTTTGCCAAACAAAGGAAGTCCAATCAACTGAAGCCCGGAGCGAATTTTCTGGAAAATCCAGCAGAAATATAATTAGAGCCACTAATTAACTGCGCCTAGCATTAGTTGAGACAGTTACGTTTATATCCGCCGCGCACGTCGTTTTACTTACAATCTTTTTACAGTACTGTAACTCGCACCCTGTAGTTCTAACATAGATACTATGTTATATAATAGTCAATAGTCAGTACTTTATTCAATAGGATACATTGTGATCACTTTAAAATCAACTTAAAACTAGCTACGCCTGTTCCAACCTCCTCAAGCCTGTCGACAGATTTGGTAGCTAGGTGAGCACTTGTAAATGCACTACCACCAAACAAAGCTTGACATTTTTACATCTTACGCTTGTTATCTGATTTTAAGCGCTATTGTCGTCAAAGGAATGAAAACTGGTCCTCAAGCGACACCACCGAAACACACCAAAAGGCGCTTGGCGACAGATTAGTTGCCATACTGACTGCAATCAAATATACTGTAGCAAATACACGCTCCGAGTTAGTACAGCTAAATAACGCGTAACTGTGTTTACACGTAAAATAGAATAATTGTTATGGCGCTTTATTTTGGGCAACCGTTGCTTGCTAGAGAATAGGTTTTAACAAAGACTTTGTAAGATTAGTAAACTGCAACGTGTACCTACCTAAAAGTACGTTTCGGCAAGCTTCATTTATTAGGAGATGGAAAACAAAAGAAGCTTGGGTTTTTATTGAACCTCATCATCATCAGTGTGTCGGGTCGCCCTCTTCCCTCTAATATGGTCGAGGAGAGCGATGGCTGGCACATGCGTCAACTCGTGAACGGGTGCTGCTTGTGGGGTCCGGTCTGCTTTGGTTGTGATCCCGTAACTCGTTAATATTAATGTTTCCATACCCCAATGTACACAATCAACCAAGAGAAATCTTTTTAGTGAAGCTTAGTATAAAATATCGGACTATTTATATGCCAAAAAAGCTTGGTATTGTAGTGAACTTGCTCCAATTATATCGAATAAAATTGTCAATGTGATCGCGCCAAAAAAATTACCTGCCGGGCGTTTCTTGCCTACTCTTTTGCCGGCGTTAGGAGGTTGGAGCAGGCGTTTTAAGTTTGACGTTTTAAAGTGATCACAATGTATCCTATTGAATAAACGCTATGTTTGCCAAGTCACGGTCTCTAATCAACATCACGTCTACCCCAATGGTGAATTTGCTCTTCAAAAGTCAATTTTTCTTTATTCAATAGGATACATTGTGATCACTTAAAACGTCAAACTTAAAACTAGCTACGCCTGTTCCAACCTCCGTACGCCGGCAAAAGAACAGGCAAGAAACGCCCGGCAGGTAATTTTTTTGGCGCGATCACATTGACAATTTTATTCTTATTACTAATTGATTGAATTGGAGCAAGTTCACTAAAATCCCAAGCTTTTTTTGTCATCTAATGGTCCGATATTTTTTAATTAGCTTTACTAATAAGATTTCTCTTGTTTGGTTGTACACATTGGGATATGGGAACATGAATATTAATGAGTTGCGGGATCACAACATTCACAACCAAAGCAGACCAGACCCCATCACCGTAAATCACTGTAACTACTAAAACGATTATGATGAAATTTGGAATGGAGATAGCTTATACCCTGGATTAACACATAGGCTTTTTATCCTGAAAAAAGGTTCCTGCGGGATAAAGAGAAGTCGCGGGAAAAACCGCGTTGAAAATAAAATATCTTTCACAAATTCCAGTAGGCCTTTTTCTTTATTTATACCGCTTTTATAGAAATCATCCTCGAAATTATCTCATAATATATCGCTAAAGATGACGCTACACAATCGCCAAATACATAAACATTGTGTTCTCGGAAGGAACATGATTTATATTTTAAGGATAACGCCATAAACTTAGTCGAGATGATGAGATATCAGTAAAATAAGATTTACGACCTTCTGAGTCTGACAACCGATTCAACGGTAGCGTGATGAAAGACTCGTATGCAACGTAGAACGAAAGGATCGTGCGGTAATTAAACCGGTATAAAATAATAGCGGTATCACCATCATCATCATCATCAGCCGGAAGAAGTCCACTGCTGAACATAGGCCTCCTACCATGAACGGCCATTAGCCATTTGCATCCATCGGCTCCCTTCGACTCTTACAATGTTGTTGGTCCACCTAGTGAAGGGCCAACCTACAGAAAGTTTTCCAGTTCGTTGTTGTCACTCGAGAACCTTTCTGTCCCATCGGTTATCGGTTCGTCGAGCGATATTGCCTGCCCATTGCCACTTCAACTTGCAAAATCTGAGAGCTATAGCGGTATAATAAACTTCAATTAATTAAAACGTTTTCGTCTCTATTTGTCGTCTCTCATCGTCAGATAAATATAATGCAGAGTATTATTGAAGAGTAACCAGCTAATTCCTCAGGTCGGTAGAATCAGTTATTTGCTTGCTACAAGGTAAAGAGAAAAAATAATAATGAAAAACGGGCTTCAACAAAATATTATTATTAACTCTTTGTCTCCACAAAAGCATAAATCTGTGTGTAATCTTTACAGTACCTAATATAAGAGTGTTTTTGTCCGTTTGTCCTTCTTACAGCACTTTTGTGCCTTTAAAATTCACGATTTTTGTGAGAACCTCCATGCACTTGAACCACAAAATGGTCCACCACCTACTAGTGTTATTTTTTAAAGTTTTCTTTCATAAGCGCTAGTGGCCAACTCTATTGTCGGACCAACAGCTCAACGTATTGTTTAATATTTTTATATTTGAATAATCATTGAAATTATTTAGGCAATTGGCTTTCGCCGTCTAACTTAATGCAACAATAAAAAAAAAATAAGTAAAAGGAACCGATATACCGCTATGTAGCGATATTTTCAGGTAACGTGGTCCTTTCGCCAAAACAGTGCACGACGTATAATGACGTAAATTACAAATTACACAATGTTTATGTAGTTCTTTATCAACACTAGTAACTATTTAAAGCTTAGCACAAACAAAACCGATTGTGACGGTAAACGCTGCCTTTTATTAGTCTTGCGCGTTGTAGTTCGCGAGTTAGCGAACTAGGTCGCTCTTTTAGTTCGTCAGACACGGAGAAAAAAGACCTTCCGAAATACCGTTTCCTTCTGAGTCAAAAGGGAAGGAATTGTGATTCAGAACGAGAACCAATACAAAATAAGGAAGGAAACGGTCTTGGTAGGTAAAGACTTAGAAGGAAAGTCAGAATTTTTTTCTCAGTGTATCACGTCGCGAATCAGAGAAGCGTTTTTAGGGTTCCCTATGTACCAAAGAGTAAAAAAGTACTCTATTACTAAGACTCCGCTATTCTACATTTCTCTATTTATGTATGTATATCGTTATCTAGTGCCCATAACACATGTTTCGAGCTTTATTTGGGGCTAGGTCAATTTGTGTGCAAGTGTCCCTGATATTAGAGTTACAGTGATGATGTATTCTTGTTGCCGTTACAACAAACGTGATTTTTTGCTCGTTTTTGCTCGATATTAGTAACGACAACAAGTAGATGCTTTTTTGTTTTGATAATGTAGCTAATTTGCTGTTATATTTTTATAGATAGATACTTCGCATACTCGTAGTATATTAATTCTAAATGAATGTTAATGTTTATTGCTTCAATTTGGCGATATTTTTACTTTTTACTATTTAGGAGTAACAAACATACATCCATTCATCCATCCATTCATCCATCCCTCCATCCATCCATCCATACTCACAAACTTTCACGTTTATAATATTAGTAGGACTAAATAAATTGAGTCCGAGTTTGAGTTTGAGATCAAAGAAACTAAGGAGTGTGGTATCTGGGAACTACACTGAGAAAAAAAATCTGACTTTCCTTCTGAGTCTTTACCTTCTAAGACTGATTCCTTCCTTATTTTACCTTAGTTTTCCTTCTGAATCACAAGTCCTTCCCATGTGACTCAGAAGGAAAACGGTATTTCGGAAGGTCTTTTTTCTCCGTGTAGTTCACGTAGTTCATCTGTGGGAGCGATCTTAAGAACTAGTTCGTTCGAACGACACAAGACTATAGTTCGTTCAGAAACAGATTGATGCTGACTGATTAGTTGCATTAGTGGATATTGCTACATCGTACAAAACGTATGTACCTTAATGCCCGGCTTACATTATTCCAGTCCAGCGATCGAAGCCAGCGCTGGATTGCTTACTGGAAAGATGTAAACCGGCACTGGAATGCACTGAATCCAGTTAGCATTCTACTCTTGAATTCAGTGCGACCAATCCAGTGCAGCTGGAATAATGTAGACCGCCAATCCAGTGCCATTTGAAACACTTTTCTTCTTGAAATCATTGGTACTGTACCCCTAGGACAGGTTTTGATAGTTTACAAAAACTATAAAAGTTTTCGTTTCCATCCATAGGTACATTTTTTTTTCAGAGAATCTTACCGAGACTTGGAGGAACTGAAATCGTTAATACGGGTTATTTTAAATCGTTATAATCATATTCCAACAATGTTATTGAGTTACTTTTTGAATTTAAGAAGATCGAGTTGCCACTTTGACAAGTCGGCGGTGGTAAACGTCGACGTTTACCAAAAATTTTATCGTTTTCAAAACTTGTACTAGGGGTACTGTTCACATTTCAACGGCTTCTAAATAACTAGAATTATGTAGACGTTACAGAATATCCAGTCCAACACTGGAATGGATTCTCGCGGGATCACTGGACTGGACTTTTAAGGCGATGATTTATTTATTTATTTGGTTTATCAACGATGACGGCTCAGTGGTAGTGACGTCGACTTGCGATCCGTAGGACGTGGGTTTGAATCCTTTTTATCCCGGAAAAGGTTCCTACGGGGGAAGACGCGGGTGAAACCGCAGGGCGCAACTAGTATTAATTATATCTCTGTGTAATAGATCGAGTATGGATATTAGATGCGGGACCGATAAGGAATTCAAACTCGGTATCGGTGCCTTGCAAGGCATAGGTAAGTACGTTGGGCTACTAAAGCTCTACAAACACAAAACAAAACTTTTTTACAAACTGTAGAACAGTAAAAAAGGTCGGCAATTACTTTCTTCAGATAATTACTCGAGACAAAGAAGGTCAAATGCGCTTAACTAAATTCCGAACTTATTAGACAGGGAACGAATGGTTTGCTAGACAGTGGGAGACAGCTTTTTTTAATATACCAACTTGACCTAAAACTGATCGGACAATAGATTAGAGCTAACCATATATCTCTATCATCTATCTACTTATCTCTAGCTACGTGCGGTTTCAAGACTTCAATCAATTAGTAATATGAATAAAATTGTCAATGTGATCGCGCCAAAAAAAAATTTCTGCCGAGCGTTTCTTGCCTGTGCCCGTAGCCAAGATGCATTCTACAATCGTTGACGCTAATAGAAAACAAGAAAAAAGTATTGGTTTGACATATTTCTGACCACGTGACTTAGCGTTGAAATATGTCAAACCAATACTTTTTTCATGTTTTCTACTAGCGTCAACGATCGCAGAATGCATCTTGGCTACGGGCTCTGTTCTTTTGCCATAAGGGTTTGACGTTTTAAAGTGATCACAAATCCTATTAAATAAAAAACATTTGAATTTTTAATTTTGACTTCAAAGTCGGACAGGTCAAGAAGTCAAAAAAAGGTGAAGCACAGCAATGAATGGCTCAGTGGTAGTGACGTTGGCTTGCGATCCGTAGGACGTGAGTTCGAATCCTACAAAAAGCTTGTGCTTTCGGCGAAGGAAAACATCGTGATGAAACCATAGCTTGGTGGTTGGGTATTTTATAGTGCTCGTCTGGCTAGCTACCAGCCTCAAGTTAAGAATCTGTCGCCGTGCGCCTATCGGTGTGTTCCGGCAGCCTCACTTGAGAGCCAGTTCCCAGTCCAGGTGTAGCGTGGCGCCATTTTCGACCACATAGTTTGCAAAGTTAGCAATCCTACTAATGTTATAAATGTGAAAGTTTGTGTGTGTGTGTGTGTGAATGTTTTTTAGGCACATCGTATCACCGTAACTGCTGAACGAATGTAGAATGGAAATAGCTTATACCTTGTACATAATCTACTTTTTATCCCAGAAAGAGGTTCCTGCGGGATAGCGGGAAGACGCGGGTAAAACCACGGGGTGCAACTAGATAAAAAAGGGATTTAAAAATTAAAAAAAATTACATAAAAAAGGGATTTAAAAATCCCAAGCCATAAAAGCAGTTGACATAAATAGGAAGGTCCTTTTCGTCCTACCCTCTTTTCTGTGCAAACAGGAAAATGGCACCAGAATACAACTAAAGAACAAACTCAATTTTCGTGAACTTTGTTCCAAATTATTTTGTTTTCGTTATCATCACCATCCAGTATTATTTGTTTACAGTGATAGAGGCAATTGTTTAGGGTGAAACCAAACGAGCGTAATTTTGTGAGTCGTGAGTCGCCCACAGAAACCTTTTTCCAGGATAAAAAGTAGCCTATGTGTTAATCCAGGGTATAAGCTATCTCCATTCCAAATTTCATTCAGATCCGTTCAGTAGTTTGTGCGTGAAAGAGTAACAAACATCCATCCATACTCACAAACTTTCACGTTTATAATGTTAGTAGGATATCGATAACAAATTTAATTGATATCTATTTAGCAGTCAAGATTTGTTTTGGCTGGAGGTACGGGAGTGGAAGTCCCATCCCATCATGGGACGAGATAACGGGCCTCTTCCCGGAAACTGGGACCAAATTTGGGTCGCTGTCCCAGTTTGGTTTCGTAGAAATCGCTACGTGCGCGGTGACGGGAAGCGATTCGGGGAAATTGTAAGTGGGGAGCTAGCTTCAAGTAAGGTGGAGGTAAATAGGTGCTATTTAGGGCCGGTTTAAACGTCCGTATGCTTAATGTCATACGAAACTCTGGTAAAGAACATTGGCCTCTTTTCATACTGCCCTGGACCTGAACGCAATATATTTTGTATAAAAATTGTCGTTTCTGTCAATGGCACTTGACAGTGGCAATCAATTTGCTAGTGCATAGATTAAAAAGATTAGTTTTTGTTCATCTATGGTAAATAATATTGATTTTAATGACTTAATTTAAGTAGGGCCGACTTCCAAAACGTGAAACAGAATGAAAAAGAAATGCGGAGTGCGTTAGGTTAAAAAATGTCCTAAGAAACTCCGAACTTAAAAAATCAATATCTTTTTTTTCTACACTTTCTTTAAAATATCGTTTGTATAATCTTAATAGGCAAAAGAATAAAAAAATTATCGTATATAAATCGTTTTCATACGACCTCGGGTCCGTTTTGGCCATTGTTCTTTGATCTTATTGTCAAACTAGCTGTTCCCCGCGGTTTCTCCCGCGTGGGCTACAGTTTCCTCTTTTTTTACCCCCTTTCGCCCGAAATTTATAATAATCGATCCTGATTCGTTATCCATGGTTTGGATCGAAATATCATGTCATAATATGTAATTTTACAAAAGACAATAATTTTATTTGTGGCAAAAAACAACAGGAAAAATAATACTTACATAAACTATAGCTAATACTATATAATATTATTATTTTTGTAGTAATATGTCAAGTCCTAGTATATACTAAAATGACATGACACGACATAATGATCCAAAACGGCGGATAACGGATCAGGATCGATTATTATTTTCAGGCGTTAGAGGTTGAATTTCAAAAATCCTTCCTTAGTAAGTACACCTCTACGCATCAAGACAAACACACCCTCCAAATTTCAAGTTTCTACGACCAGCGGTTTAGGCTGTGCGTTGAAATCAGACAGTCAGGACTTTAATTCTTTTACCATTATTTTACACTAGCTGTTCCCCGCGGTTTCACCCGCGTGGGCTACAGCTGCATGCATGCAAAGTCTCAGCCCGATCGGTTTAAAATTGACAAAGTTTCATACAAACTTTCATTCACTATTTTATCCCCTTGGGTAGCATCCTTTTTTAGCAAATGCCTACGTCATAACATCTACCTGCATGCCGAATTTCAGCCCGATCCGTCTAGTGGTTTGGGCTGTACGTTGATAGATCACTATGTCAGTAGAAAAAAGATAAATAGATTTGAATGGATTTCCAAAGTTTTTGGTCCCTAAAATCGTTGTAACAAAAGAAAATTGCCCTCCCCATTAGAAACAATTTCCACGGTCTAAGAAATATGATGAGGTAACAGCATCACATCGTTTTCCATCAGAAAAAGTTTATTAAATTCTCCGTCTTCCAGAAAAAAAACCCTGCTTGAATCTCGCTCGTCGGCCCAACATCCCTTTTCGTCCAAACAATAGGGCTCAAAATCCCTTGTAGCCGACAATATTACATTGTGAAAGAGACAAAGGAGGTCTAATCATATTACAGTACAATTTTGGCCCTTATGAGATAGGTAATGTTGAATTTTCTCTAAGAGTTTTTATTCGGAGTAATTTTTGGGTATTTTTTTGTACAAAAACTTTTAAAATAAGGTAAGTGGGTAGCTTTTTTGCTGGGTAATTTGATGTGACTGGCAATTTTAAGGGGTTACTCAGCCGAGCGGTGAGCATTGTACCTACTATATTTTTATTGTTATTGTTTTTTTTATTTATTTATTTAAACTTTTTTTTTTTTAACACCTTATCTTCACTTGTAACTAACTAATGGACTTTTTTGGCGGCAATCAACGGCAAGCAATCAATCAACCCCTGAGCGGTTAAAAATGGGTGAACCTTTGTATGAAAGTCCTTTCTTTCATTTTGAACTGAAATTTTGTATTTAGATAGTTCGTCCAAAATAAAAAATGCTATGTTCAATATTTCTTTGATAGGGTGAAATGGGGAATGAAACTTTGTATATGAAATTCTTTGTTTTTGAAGTAATCGCATGATCGAACATCGCTCATCTCTGAATTAAACTCAGCTTCAAAGAAGGATAATTTCTTGTAATTTCCAACCTCAATGTTACGAAAGACATTACAAGAAATACCTACTGACATTCTTAGTGGAGGTACGACCTATTACAGAGTTACAAACAAGGTTGAGGGTCTGTAAACAACCTTCGACATCTAAGTACGGTATGGCCTTTATTTAAGGCCCCGGTCTCAGTGACCCCGCCCCGCAGGCAATAGAGGGGGATAAATACATAAAATATCATTTTTATCGCAAAAAATTTAATTAAGGTAGTATTTTTGGAAAACTGCTTAAAGGCCCTCTGGGTGTTGTATTTTTGACTATGTTGGTAACACCAAGAAGTCTTTGTTAATAAAAGATCTGAAGAAAAATGGTCGTAATTGTAAAAAAAATATGGGTTATTTCATTATTTGTTTTCATTAGAGTAATACATTTTTTGTATTTTTTTCTATTATCATGTAAATTAACATATATTTTATAGTTTTTTTTAAAATCATAATTACAGAGAAAAAAAGGTTGTAATTAACTTCAATTAGTTATGAGCTAAATCTTCGAATCGTCCTCTGAAATAAAATAAAAAAATAGTTAAAACACTTACTTACTTCTCTTTGTAAATTTGTGAATAGAAGTGTTTATACCTACTTACTCTTAAATTACCAAGAATCTACCTAGAATAAGTGTTTCTTTGACTTTTTTGGCGGCAATCGAATTGACAACGTGAAAATTTTGTTTTTATTTCCAAAACTTGTGTTTCTTCGAGTAATACTCGTAATGTATAATATTGGTGGATTATTAACCATTATGTGTTCGTTAATGTATAACGAGTGTGGGAAATTGAAATAAAGTTGTGAAAGTTACTTTTCTAGTTGCTCCAAAAAAGTCCGTGTAAAGTTTAAGTAAAGCGCCACTACTTTACTTAAACACTATCCTCATCACATCATCTCATCATCATCATCACCATCATCATTTAAACTTGATTCAACTCTCTGAGTTTGAAATATTTTATACATGACACTGGCAAATACACTAATCGTGTGACGCCATAACAAAACAAAAAAAAAATGTGTTTCTTTATAGTGGCAATACATTACTTTTTTAGTAAGCTTAACTTGTAATTTGTTTAATCTTGTTTTGGCCTTATCTTATATCCCTATTATTTATATTGTATACATAATTGAAACGCTATAGAATTATTTCAATAAATAAAAAAAAAAATAAGAAATCTCTATTTTCAGTGAGGTCCTGTAATTCCCGCCTTAACTCGTAAGCTCCATTAATAAGCGAGCCCCATTAAACTTGTAAGCCCTATTTAATAAAGAAGAGCCCGTATTTGGGGAACGCTTAAGGTGAAGATGGAAATGTTACTAATTAAAATGAGTACGGTGCTTAAATTCTGACATTTATTTTCTGACAGATCTGTGGTGTGTCTTCGTAGACAGCGACTTTTTTTGCGGCAATTGAACTGTCAACATGAACATTTTGTTTTAATTTCCAAGATTTTGTTTCTTGGAGTGATAATGTGTGATATTAGTGGATTATTAGATAACCATTATGTGTTCGTTAATGAGTACGAGTGTGGGAAATTAAAATAGGGTTGTGAAAGTGACTTTTCTAGTTGCTCCAAAAAAGTCCGTGTAAAGTTTAAGTAAAGCGCCACTCATCCCACCATCTCATCATCATCATCATCATTTAAACTTGATTCAACTCTCTGAGTTTGAAATATTTTATAAGTAGGTACTTGACACTGGCAAATACGCACTTATCGTGTGACGCCAAAAAAAATAACTACTTTTTTGGCGGCAATTGAACTGTCAACATGAATATATTGTTTTAATTTCTAAAACTTGTGTTTGCTTGAGTGAAAATATTCGTAAACCCTCATTAATAGAGTAGTTAGGGGCACTGATGACTTGTGGTCAAACGCTACCCTGTAAGATATTACTAGGTTACTATTGTACTTAGGACCTAAGCCATCTACACTGAGAAAAAATCTGACTTTCCTTCTGACTCTTTACCATACAAGACAGATTCCTTCCTTATTTTGTATTAGTTTTCCTTCTGAATCACAAGTCCTTCCCTTCTGACTCAGAAGGGAAACGGTATTTCGGCAAGTCTTTTTTCTCCGTGTAGACCGCATCCCTTGATTAATGATGGCGTGCTATCAGTCGGGGGATTGATAAGGATTGATTGGGCTGATCTATCGACAGGTAGCTGGAGTTACGACGCTCTACCTGATAAGTAGGGTTGTCAACATTCTTTGTCTGATTTTTTTAAGTTAAATGCTAACTCTTTTTGCTATACTGAGAATAAAACCCTGACTTTCTTTCCGATTCTTAACGTCTAAGGCCGATTCCTTAGTTTTCCTTCTGTGTCAAAAGAGAAGGAAATTCTTTCTGTATTTCGGAAGGTATTTCTTCTCCGTGAAAACACAGAAATTTAAAAACTAGAACAACAATAAAACACATAGTGTAATGCATTCAATAAGGCAATAATACCTACTTGGTTATGTTCTAACAAAACAAAAAAAAATCTTAATCAAAATCGGTTCATCCGTTTTGACAGGTGCTAAAATTGATGCCACAGATTCCAAAGCATGTAACTTTCTCTGTTTCTCTCTCTATTTCTTACCATTTTACGCCTAAACTGCTGAACCGATCTTGATGGTATGGACTATGGACATAGTTTAAATACTGGGAAAAGACATAGGATACTTTTTATCGCGATAAAATGTAGTCCCGGCGTGTGAAACCACGGGGCACAGCTAGTCCTGTAATAGAAAAGAAGGGTTGGCAACCCTACTGTTGAGGCGGATGAAGATTAATGACGGGGGGCTTTTTATAGCACAGGCTTGACTTTTGATCCAATATACATATATAACATACGTAATACCGATGCCTATATGCATATTCTCACATCCTCACACTTATTGCAATCCGGAAAACCGTATCCAGTATTAATATTATGCTGTATCATATAACGCTTACAACGCAGAACCACCAAGTCCCATCACTACCATTTTATTGTGCGTAAGCGAGAAGGATTATCTTGCTATCTCACTCCCGCTTCCCGCACTATCCCCACCGCGCCGCCGTAACCACACGGCGGTTATTTTGTCGTGTCATTGACCGTAGAGAATGTTTGGGGTTCGTGGGTTTTTAATTAAAGATTAGGCAATTAGAGAAACTACATTTATTGTGAACCAGACAACGGTCGGGCCAAGAACGCGGGAAAAAGTAAAGTGACAGAAAACCATAGATAACTAAACATAAACTACTGGTTAATACATAGACAATTACACAACATGCCCTTTTTTAATAAAACAAATAAATTTTGAAGTTGACAGCAGCTTTTTGACTGATTATGACTTTGACAGATAAAAGACTTTGACTTAGAGACTTTGACATTTACAATACAAATAAATTCCTAACCTTACTTTGATTTACAAAGAAGTGCTAGTGAAAACATATAATTAAATTATTGAAATTATACATTAAATTATCAGTGAATGTCAGAAATTAATAAATGTCAGTGAATTACAATAATGGAGCATGTTGGACGATTTACAATTATAATATCTTATGTCATTTTATGTTAATTATTACATTTGTCAATAAAACATTTTTACAAGTCAAGTTTACTTGTTTTCTTTAACAATCGTCCTTTAGAACTATAACTTTTTGAACTTTCAGCTGTATTCATAGCATTGTCAGGTAAGACTGGATTTACAATAATACTCTGAGGTTGATTTACAATCATCTGTGGTGAAGGACTAAAGTTATCATATTCATTATAGTCATGTAGACTTTCAGGAGACAATATATTTTCAACATTTACAAATTCTGGAGACTGTAAAGCATTTTGTGACATGTTAGACTGACTTGAGTCAAATGATTGAAAAGAATCAGAATCATTACATTCTGTTGGACTAGACTGTGTAAAAATAAATATACAATCATCCTCATCATCTTCCTCCTCCTCGTAATGAGACTTTTGAAATGATTTAGACTGTACACACTCATATTGACTTGACTCAGGTTCACAAAATTTTACTTTCTTATTTGTGACTGTTTTCTTATGATTAGACTTATAATTAAAACGAATATGTTGACAATTTCTTCTATAAGTTACATTATTATAATCTTTGACAATATATGACCTAGGGAATCTAGTTTTAGAGACTATAGTTCCTTTTGTCCAAATTATGTCTTTTGGATTTTTCTTGAAAAATATCTGGTCGTCAATTTGAAAATCTGGGAAGGTCTTGGAATTTTTGTTATAATACAATCTTGTTTTGTCTAAATTACTCTGCTTATTTTTACAATGTTCAGAATGTTTGACAATTTTAGGTCTTAAGTTAATTACTTTAGTAGGTAATTTCGTTCTTAAGTTTCTAGACATTAATAACTGAGCAGGTGAACTAAGGTTTCCTCTCTGAGAATTCCTATATTGTAATAGACCTATGTATGCATCTTCCCCAGACTCATCACTTTTTCTAAATATGTTTTTTACTGTTTTTACAGAGACTTCAGCCAGACCATTTGACTGTGGATAGTGTGGACTTGAGACAATATGTTCTATGTCCCAATCAGACAAAAAGTTTTTAAACTCTTTTGAGTTGTAAGATGGACCTCCATCACTTACTAATTGCATAGGAATGCCATGTCGTGCGAAAATTGACTTTAAATGAGTAATGACGTTTTTACCACGAAAATCATTGTTTAAATTTGCTATTTCAATGTAATTAGAATAATAATCTACGACAAGTAAGTATTTTTTGCCTTTGTAATCAAATAAATCCGTAGCTAATTTCTGCCAAGGAAATATAGGTTGTTCATGACTCAACATTGGTTGTTTGCTTTTGTTTGTAGAATAAATAGCACATGTTTCGCATTGCCTGACTTTATTTTCAATATCCTGATTAATGTTAGGCCAATAGACTGTACCTCTGGCTAGGCTTTTTGTCTTTTCCATGCCTTGGTGACCCTCATGTAAAATACTTAGAATTTCTGATCGCATAGAAGTAGGTATTATGACTGAGTTGTTTTTGAAAATTATTTCATTAACAACATGAATTTCCTCTTTGATATTCCAATAAGGTAAGACTAATTTATCACATCGTTCTTTGCAATTAGGCCATCCTTGTTTGTAATATTCTACAAGTTTTTGTGAAATTGCATCTTGACTAGTATGACTTGTGATTTTACTAAGTTTTTCAGGAGAAATTGCTAAGTTAGACGTCAATAAGTTAACTTGAATTTCAATATTTTTATCTAAGTCTTCTAGACTGACTAATTCCTGATTTATATTTGTGTCTTTGACTGGTGCTCGTGACAAAGTATCTGAGATATACATTTCAGAACCTTTTGTATAAGTGACAATTAAATGATAGGCTTGCAAAGTTATCATCATTCGTTGTAGTCTTGTAGGGACTTCTGCTAATGGCTTTTTGAAAAGGGTGACTAGTGGCTGATGATCAGTTTCCACATAGACTGGTTTACCATATAAGTACTGATGAAATTTCTTACATCCAAATACTATAGCATAAAGTTCTTTTTCTATCTGAGCATAATTTATTTGACTTTTGTTTAATGACTTAGAAGCATAAGCTATGGGATGCTTGTCGTGCAATATTACTGCGCCTACAGCATTCTGTGATGCGTCGACTGACAATCTTATAGACTTTTTCATATCATAATGGACTAAGACTGGAGACTTACATAATAATGATTTTAATCTGAGAACTTGTTTCTCATGTTGATCTAACCATTGCCATGCATTTTGCTTTTTTAATAACTCTCTCAGAATAGCAGTTTCTTCTGCCAGATTCTGTATGTAGGAGCCTAAATAATTTATCATTCCTAAGAACCTTTGTAGTTCTTTGACATTAGTAGGACTAGGCATCTTTGAAATTGCTTCAATTTTTGACTGATCAGGAGAAACTCCTTCCTTATTGAAAATATGACCCACATATCTTATTTCAGACATACCAAATTGACATTTTGACTTATTAAATTTTAGATTGACTTTGGCAGCACGTTTGAATAATAATTCAAGTCTCTCGTTATGTTCCTGCACTGTGGATCCATAAACGAGTACATCGTCGACAAATATGACTATACCTGGTAGATCACCAAATAATTGACTCATTGTACGATGAAAAATTTCACCACTGGAATTTATTCCATATGGCAGTCTTAAGAATTTGTACCTTCCGTAAGGTGTGTTGAATGTACAGAGGTCACTGCTCTCTGCATCTAATGGAATAGCCCAATAGCCTGAACTAGCATCTAATTTCGAAAATATAGAAGCGCCTGCTACCTTTGATCTTAGGTCATCAAATGTAGGATACGGATAATATGGTCTCTTAATGGCTTCATTTAAATTTCTTGGATCAAGACAGACTCTTAACTTTCCATTTTGTTTTTCGACTAAGACTATAGAATTTACCCATTTTGTTGGCTTATCGACTTTTTCTATGACTTTTAATTGTTCCATACTTTTTAATTCATCTTTAAGACGAGACTCTAATGAATAAGGTATTCTACGGACCGGACAGACTTTAGGTAGAACATTCTGATCAATGTCTAAATGAGCTTTGTATGGTAGACATCCTAAGCCTTCAAATGTATTTGAGTACTTAGAAACAATGGCTTGTACTGACCTTTCATTTGTTTTTTCCTGGACATTGAATATTCTTTTGACTATACCCAGTTTCTCACATGATTTCCATCCAATTATTGTCATGCATTCACATTCGACAACAATGAAGTACAATTTTGTTGACAGACCATTTTCAAATTCACAATTAAGTATACAGGTTCCTAAATTTGGTACTAATTGACCTGAAAAAGAAAATATTTTATTATTTGTCCTTAGAATTTTGACATAAGAATATGAATTGTTCCTTATCTTGTCTAGTGTCTGTTTGCTAATAACATTTGTATCTGCGCCTGTGTCTATTTGACATTTAATATCGTAATTGTTACACTTTACCATGATTGACCAATCTTTTTTGTCGGTTTCACTCACCGAGTTAATTATATGTTCGACAGACTCTTGACTTTGACTTGGTTCTTGAGCAATACTCCTTACTCGTTGTCGGTTATTGCTGTTGACAGGCTTGTTTTTGAAAAAACAATATTGAGCAAAATGGTTCAATTTCTTGCAGTGATTGCAAGTCTTGCCTTCTGCTGGACATTTATATATGTGCACTTGGCCACATCTTTTACATTGTTTGTTAGACGGAGACTTGTTTCTCTGTTGGAATGACTGACTAGTATTATGATTATATCTTGCCTTTGACTGTGATCGCTGTCGATCTGTATTTTGTTGAGACTGTGACCTGACTGCTTGTATAGCGTTTTGACTTGTAGTATCATTTTGAATTAATTTATTTGACCTTTCTTGTGACAATTCCATACTTTTGGCTATTGACATTGCTCTTTCAGTCGTCAAATTTTCTTCTTGGAGTAGTCTTTCTTTGATGTTTTGGTTTCTCCTTCCAATAACTATCATGTCTTTTATTAATGACTCTTTTAGGTAATTAAAATTACATGTCTTTGCCAAATTATTTAATGTCGTCAAGTATTCGTCTATAGACTCGTCAGATTTTTGCCTTCTCGTAAAGAAATTATATCTTTCGACTGTTATATTAGTATGTGGACTGAATTTAAGGTCAAATTTTTTGAGAATTGTCGTTATGTCAGTGGTCGTCCTATCGATATTGAAACTGTTAAATATATCAATACCTTCATCGCCCATGGCGTTTAGAAGAATTGCTGTCTGCTTTGCTTGCGAACATTTCTGAAGTTCGTTGGCGTCGGCGAATATTTCAAACCGTAACTTCCATCTCCTCCATGACTCAGCAGCATTACCGTTACCGACCAATTTCAGCGGCTTAATTTGCGAGACGACGACTTTGTCAGACATTATGTATAGTTAATTATGACTGTTAGAACACTTCTGACACCATGTTTGGGGTTCGTGGGTTTTTAATTAAAGATTAGGCAATTAGAGAAACTACATTTATTGTGAACCAGACAACGGTCGGGCCAAGAACGCGGGAAAAAGTAAAGTGACAGAAAACCATAGATAACTAAACATAAACTACTGGTTAATACATAGACAATTACACAACAGAGAAGTCAGTAAGATGTAATGACATATCAGTGAATGTTTTTAACTGATGCAGATTTTGAATTGCTGCCTACTATATCTTTTACGAAACCCAGTACGATATTCTGTTCGATATTTGTCACTTTTTTTTCTTTTTACATGGTAGCGTTTGACCATAAGTCACGATGTGGTCAAAGGTGGCGCCACACTACACCTGGACTGGGTACGGCTCTCAAGTGAGGCTACCGGAACACACCGATAGGTGCTTGGCGACAGATTCTTAACTTCAGTGTTGTAGCTACTAGCTAGCCATGCGAGCTATAGAAAATTCCCTACCACCAAGCTATGGTTTCATCGCGATGTTTTCCTTCACAGAACAAAGTTCTAAATAAAATGTGTGTATATTAAAATAAATCAAAACCTTTCAAATAAATATAGTGAATAATTGTTACATCTGTCTATTTAATGTCATAAATATTGCATTAGAATATTAACATGCGCACGCGCCGGTTTATATCTGTCTGTCTGTCAGTAAAACCACTTAAAGTGTCCGTCTGTATGAATCGCGAAGCTAAAATAATCTTTAAGATGAAATGATACCATACTTACGTTATATATCAATCTACATCATCATCAGCCGAAAGAAGTCCATTGCTGAACATAAGCCTCCCACTTCTTGAATTAAGTACCTAACCATTATATCGTAACTAATACAATTATTAAGTTTAATTATTTCATATATTTAAGAGCGTTTAAAAAGTGCAATTTTTAGTTTTTTTTAGCTTTAGATTCTAAAATCGTTAACGCTTTGTGACGTTTCGTTTCGTTTGAGCTTGTCATAAAGCATCTTGGCTACCATTTTATATGGGACTGCGATTTCACCCGCGTCTTCCACTTATCCCGCAGGATCTTTTTCAGGGATAAAAAGTGGTTCATGTCTTAATCCAGGGTATAAGCTATTTCCACTCCAAATTTCTGGGCTGCTGAAACTATGGCCTTCTCTCAGAGAGAGAGCGTACATATGGGCCGTTATCTACCACGCGGGCCCAGTGGGGGTTGGTAGATGTCGCATGCCCTTGAATGTTGCGGTTCTTGGACATGCCGGTTTCCTCACGATGTTTTCCTTCACCGTTTTTTGAGTGATGGTAAATCCGCACGTAACTTAGTCATAGATGCGGGGCCGAGAGCATTCGAACTCGGTGTCGGCTCGTTGTAAAGCGCACGCGGTTACCGATCGGTTACCTTCGCTCATGAAATCTTAAGTTTTAGATTCTAGTGTCATTGAACTGTAATGGGCAAGTATGGCGCTTACCATCAAGCGACCGACATGCTCGTCTTGCGCAGTTGCTAATATAAATGTAAAGACCAGCTGTATTTTAACCTTGAGTTGCTAAGATTTCATTAAACTGACTCAGATGTTTCGTTATCTGTACATTCTTAACCTCGTTATATAAATTATTTACTAAGGTAAGTAACTGATATTATTATATTTTATGACGCATCTTGAAGTCTTCTGATAAGATAATTTATTATACTAGAGACTCAGCCCCAGCTTCGCCCGGATGTAAGGATTATCATCATCATCAGAAAGGTTCTCGAGTGGCAACCACGAACCGGAACACGTTCTGTAGGTAAGCGTCGCACGGAGCCGATGGATTCAAATGGGTAATAGCCGTTCGTGGTGACGTTCAAAGAGGAAGGCCTGTGTTCAGCAGTGGACTTCTTTCGGCTGATGATGATGATGAATCTCTAGTTTTTTTTAAATAAAGCTTACGCAATCAATCAATCACAGAATAACGCATTACAGTAGCTTCCCACGGTGCGCGATTCTACGGATCATCACGCACAGCCGACGACCACGGACGGCAACGCACGCAGAAGCTTCATTTCAAAATGCAAAGAACAAACAAATTCTGACCTGTCGTCTGTTCTACCACGGACGCGTACGGACCGCGTCGGTACGCGCTCGGATCGCGTCGCACCGCACCTTTGAAGTTACTGCTTCGCGACGGATACCGGCGCACCGCCTGTGTTACCACGGACGAGACCCTTCCCACGGTGCATCGTGCGTGCTGGTCCGCGTCCGTCCGCGATATCGCGCACCGTGGGAAGGGGCTTTTAACGGTTAGTTTCCATAATCTATCTATTCCTACTTGAGATCGAAATTTGACATTACTTCTATGGAACATGTGATTACATGTGTCAAATTTTTAATCCGGCCGTTAGAAAAATCTCACGCAAGATTAGGGGATGAGATAGGGCCGATACGAAGCTCATGAAATCTCACCAAACGGGGACATGTGATAAAATAAAGTTTTTATAAGTTATTTTATGCATGGCAATCATGGCATGTACCTACCTACCTGTCTAAACATATTTGCATGTAAGTGGTAAACAATCAGCAAATCCCAAGTGTTATCTATATGAAACAGTGTGTGTATGTTTATCAATGCTGCTATTTCGAGAGAGAAAACTAAATAGTATTTTTAACATTCGTACAGTTTCGTTTCGCTTCACTGTGGTAGGTACTTTTTTAACGTCTTAAAAAGTAGCGTTTGACCACAAGTCACCTGATGTTAAATGACGATGTGGTCGAAGGTGGCGCCACGCTACACCTGGACTGGGAACTGGCTCTCAAGTGACGCTGCCGGAACACACCGATAGGTGCTTGGCGACAGATTCTTAACTTGAAGCTGGTAGCTAGCCAGGCGAGCGCTAGAAAATGCCTTACGACCAAGCTATGGTTTCACCACGATGTTTTCCTTCACCGAAAGCTCAAGCTCATTGAAGGATTCGAATCCACGTGATACCTTTAACTTGAGTGTGGTATATATTTCTATCTATATAAGTATTTATTTCTCTATATAAGTATGTATATCGTTGTCTAGTACCCATAACACAATTTTGAGCTTAATTTGGGGCTAGGTCAATTTGTGTGCAATTGTCCCAGATATTTATTTATATATTCGTATATAAGGTATAGGTACCTATATAAACAACTTTAATAATAGAAGTATCTATTAAGTATTTAATAAGTGATAGCACCGTGAGTTAATACTTCATTTCAAACATATTTGCTTGAGATAAGAGCGTAGGAGACGTGCTTACAGATAATTGCATACTAGTGCCCGCCTGCAGGTTCGTTCTTACAGGGCTACTGTTATCATCATCATCATCAGCCTGTATCAGTCCACTGTTGGACATAGGCCTCTCCCAAGTTAAGTCACTGAGTCCGGCTCCTCCCCCCCAACTCCTAGCAGCCACTCGGCGCAAGTCGTCGCTCAACCTAGTCGCAGGGCGTCCTACACTACGTCTGCAAGTCGTCGCTCCACCTAGTCGCAGGGCGTCCTACACTACGCCTGCAAGTCGTCGCTCCACCTAGTCGCAGGGCATCCTACACTACGTCTGCAAGTCGTCGCTCCACCTAGTCGCAGGGCGTCCTACACTACGTCTGCAAGTCGTCGCTCCACCTAGTCGCAGGGCGTCCTACACTACGTCTGCAAGTCGTCGCTCCAATTTAAAAGTCTTGATAACATTTTACAGAAAATTTGAAATTATTTACGTCGGAAGGTTTTTTTATAGTATTTTTGTTGTATTCGTATTTTTTTTCTAATATATAGGAAATTCGGGCAAAACTGTGAGTGTTTCCTATTGTTTGTTTTTGTTTAAGAATTCAAGACTCACCCACCTGTGCGAAGCCGGAAAGTAGCTCTGTTTGTTTGTTACCTTTTCACAACTAAACCGCTAAACCGATTTTGATAAAATTTGCTGCAAAGATAACTCAAACCCTGGAGAAGGACACGGGATATTTTTTATCGCGATAAAGTGTATACTACGCAGAGAAACCACGAGGCGAAATTAGTAAAAAATAAAAAATTTACTGTGACTGTAAAAATTAAAAACCGATATTAAATTGTGACATTTAATGAAGACATAACACCTACCTACAACTGGGCCGTACATCATCGATAGAGCAGCTGTGCTAGCTATTTTAATTTGTTATTAGACATTGTATTATAAACAAATAACTATTTCTGTACCCCGGCAGAATGCTAGAGATGTTCTTTGCCAATTATTTTATAATTTTCACGGTCATTTTTCTTTTTAAAACACTTTTATTAGCTTGACTTGTAACTAACTAACTAACTGGTAGTTAGTTAGTTAGTGCTGGTATGGGATGCAACCTGTGCAGACACGCTAGCCCTTTCCCATCTACATGGAACCAACATCAGAGCTGGTGCGGCGTGTGAAGCGGCTGAAAAAGCGAAGGCATGCAAATACAGGGGTCTAGGCTCCGAATATGATTTTGTCCCATTCGGTGTCGAGACCCTTGGTCCGTAGGGTCCTAGCGCTTTAAGCCTTTTTAAGGAAATAACAAAAAGGTTAGTCGACATCACCGGAGACCGAAGAGCTGGCAGCTACCTCGGACAAAGAATTAGTCTAGCCATCCAAAGGGGGAACGCTGCCAGTATCTTCGGTACCTTGCCTAAAAGGGACTTCTTTTAATAATGTATTTTAGTTATTAGTTTAGGTTTATTTGTTTTTATTTCTTTACTAACTAACTAACTAACTAACTAACTAACAATGTAATCAAATCTTAGAAGTCAATTTTCACCTTCTTCTAATTGTCGTATCGACTTGAAACTTTGTATGTGTATGTAATCTCGGTGACAATGCAATAATTAGGTATCATCAACCTGATCTGATGATGCAGCCGGAAGGTGGGTAGGGCATCTCTGCGCTGGCTACTAGTAAACCCTTTTTAAACCCTTTTTACTGGGTAAATAAAAGTACACACAACCAAAAAGCGCTCCACACTTTTTGAGTTAACCATTATATCGTAACTAATACAAATAGTCAATTTAATTATTTTATATTTTTGAGTGCGTTTTTTAAAGTGTTTTTTTTTTAGTTTTTTAAACTATATATTTTTTATAAAATAATACGCCATATCAGTATCAATGATGGACATTTTCTTCGTCTGGCTAGCTACCATCCTCAAGTTAAGAATCTGTCACCAAGCATCTATCGGTGTGTTCCGGCAGCCTCACTTGAGAGCCAGTTCCCGATCCAGGTGTAGCGTGGCGCCATCTTCGACCACATCGTCACTAAATATCAGGTGACTTGTGGTCAAAGCCTGCACTGTAAATAATAATAAAAAATAACACATGGCAATCCCTACTTCCCTACTAATATTATAAATGTGCGAAAGTAACTCTGTCTGTCTGTCTGTCTGTCACGCTTTTACTTCTAAACTACAGAACCGATTTAAATGAAATTTGGTACAGAGATTGTCTTGAGCAAGAGAAAGGACATAGGCCACTTTTCATCGCAATAAACTGTAGCCCACGCGGGTGAAACCGCGGGGAACAGCTAGTTTTGTTTATAAATGCAACTGCAAATCATTTCGCATAGAGATAACGTTAGACATAAAATTATTTCTTTACAAGTATAAAAAAAAAGTTAGGCGTGCGACTTACAATACGCCGACACAGAGTTCGAACCCTCTCGGCCCCGCACCTATAACTTAAAAGTTATGTGCGGATTTGCCATCGCTCAAAACGGTGAAGGAAAACATCGTAAGGAAACCGGCATGTCCAAGAACTGCAACATTCAAGGGCATGCGACATCTACCAACCCGCACTGGGCCCGCGTGGTAGATTACAGCCCATACTCTCTCTCTGAGAGAAGGCCAGAGTCCCAGCAGTGGGAACGTGAAAGGCTGATGATGATGATGATGATGATTTAATTTGTATTTGTTTAGAAATATTTGTACGAATAAAGCTTAGATAATATTTATGAGTAAATGGAACAGGTAATCTTTGACGCGAACAAATTATGTTTTGTCATAATTGTTTTCTCTGAAATTACTTACATTACATAAAGCAAAATAAGAAAAAAATATCAAAACATCTCCTTTAAAAATTGATTAAATTTTTTCCGAGATTCCTGAAGGTTAATTTTTCGCAAAGAAAGAAGATTATTAATAAAATTAAATAAAGGTATAAAAAGTAAAATATATTATTACCTGATTCAGCTGCTTCCAAATTCTAAAAAAACTCACATGGCACTAAGTTATTTTTTTAAATAAAATTTCCGCTTCTCTAAACCAAGCAGAATTTAATAACAATATTATTCACACACACACTGTACCCAACTTAATAATTCAAAACAAAGCTATTTTTACACTGAAAGCACTACACACGTAAAGTTAATATTTCTCGAATATTTCGTCCTAAAATCACAAGCGAGCGTCATTACCACATATTTTTTTTGTTTAATATGGAAAATGCGAAAATTCCCGCGCGCGTGCAACGAACGACCGCTCTCGGCGGCCTAGCATCTGACACTAGAATGGAAATCTGAAATAAGCGTACTCTGCCTGCCATAGCTTTCAGCAAATCTATAAGAGAAAGTATACAATATTCCCGTCCCTTTTCAACCCTCAAGAATCCCGATTGCCGTCTCTTTCGTTGATTTTCTCGCCACTTTTGAAAGCGAAAAGCGTGCGGCGAAAATATTGTACCATACTCATTAGATGCGTAAAATAAAACGTAAGCTTTAATGGTTTTTATCGTAACCCTATATATATAATTTAATACAAACGCTTTAAATATCATTCGGTTTTGGTGAAAACGGCCATCATCTGTTTCCTGGAAGCTGAAAAGGTTCAGTAATTAGCTTAATTAAGGAAATTCCACTGAGCAGGACTGAAATATTAATTAACTTGAATTGGAGAGATTCTTTTATAATATTAATAAGCCATGGCGTTTATGTAGGGAGCGATGGTGGCCGAACGGTTAGGCGTGCGACTTACAAGGCGCCGACACCGAGTTCGAATCCTCTCGGCCTCGCACCTATGACTTGATAAGTTATGTGTGGATTTGCCATCGCTCAAAACGGTGTAGGAAAACATCGTGAGGAAACCGGCTTGTCCAAGAACCGCAACATTCAAGGGCATGCGACATCTACCAACCCGCACTGAGCCGGCGGCGGCGTGGTAGATGACAGCCCATACTCTCTCGCTCTGAGAGAAGACCAGAGTCCCAGCAGTGGGAACGTAATAGGTATCTATGTAGGTAAGTAAAGTAGGTAGATATAACAATCCTGCATGTAACTTTATAAAGTAGGTACTAGCGACCCGCCCCGCCTTCGCACGGGTGCTTTGAGTTACATACTAATATGGGGCAGTATTTTAGAAACCTCTGATTTTTTCGGTTTTTCTGAACTAAATATGTATGTATTATACATAAATAAACCTTCCTCTTAAATCACTCTATCCATTGCTGAAAACTGCATTAAAATCCGTTGAGTAGTTTATATATTTATTTTGTTCTATTTTTTAGTACTTGTTGTCATAGCGGCAACAGAAATACATCATCTGTGAAAATTTCAACTGTCAACTATCACGGTTCATGAGATACAGCCTGGTGACAGTCGCACGGACAGCGGAGTCTTAGTAATAGGGTCCTGTTTTACTCTTTGGGTACGGAACCCTAAAAACAAAAGTGATTTTGGACAATTACTACACCAAAAAGACAATAAGGAAGGCAGTCACCAAACAAGTCCATCCCCTATTCTGAGAATTATGAAATTACGTTTCATTTCACTTAATTTTTCGTCGTAAATTCTTATGAAAAAGATATTTTAATGGAGCCTTTTGCAGTATTATATTATGAAAGTTAATGAATGGTACATTTGAAATGGTATTAGTTAGAATTTAATTTTGTTACTTCTAAGAATTACAACGAAGATGGCTACACCTAGCTATGATATTATTTTGAACGATTGAACTTTATTAAATAAGTTTTAGGTAACTTGTGCTCTATGGTTTCGTCCGCAATCTTATTTATATATGCGAAAGTAAATCTGTCTATTTGTTTGTTACCTTTTCGCGCCTAAACCTCACAAGTGATCTTGAAGAAAATTTAGTAGGTATAATAAAAATGCGGGAAAACTGTGTGAAATTATATTCGAGAAAATTATGTATATGCTTTTTTTAGCAATCTCAATCAAGCGCAGATTAACGCATTTTTAGAATAATCGCACGTGAAATTAGGGGGGGGGGGGGGGGAGGAATCCCAATTACAACCCTCTTACCACAAAAAGTGGTAAGAGGGTTTTTTTTTTTTTGTTTTGTTATGGCGTCACACGATTAGTGTATTTGCCAGTGTCAAGTATAAAAGATTTCAAACTCAGAGAGTTGAATCAAGTTTAAATGATGATGGTGATGATGATGATGAGATGATGGGATGAGGATAGTGTTTAAGTAAAGTAGTGGTGCTTTACTTAAACTTTACACGGACTTTTTGGAGCAACTTGAAAAGTCACTTTCACAACTTTATTTCAATTTCCCACACTCGTACACATTAACGAACACATAATGGTTAATAATCCACCAATATTACACATTATCACTCGAAGAAACACAAGTTTTGGAAATAAAAACAAAATTTTCACGTTGACAATTCGATTGCCGCCAAAAAAGTCCAGGTAAGAGGGTTGTAAATCTAAAAAGAGATGTCAAAAGAGTTCTTAAGGGTCGGCTTGCTGCTCCAATTCAATCAATTAGTAATAAGAATAAAATTGTCAATGTGAACGCGCCAAAAAAATTACCTGCCGGACGTTTCTTGCTTGTTCTTTTGCCGGCGTAACGAGGTTGGAATAGGCGTAGCTAGTTTTAAGTTGACGTTTTAAAGTGATCACAATGTATCCTATTGAATAAATATATTTTTGAATTTTTGATTTTTTTTGCCGTCTGCTTGTTTGACTACATATCTGTTACATTAAAATTAATAAATTATAAAAAATACTCCATTCAGATGAAGAATCGGCAATATATTGGCTGCAGGGATTTCCTTTTTTCTCAGCAATCACAAAACATACAGAGCTAATATTTATGTACATTAAAGATCATGTTTTTGACATCAATTTGTCGGAAGGATAACACGATTGGTTAACTTTCATAGCAGAGAAACAAGGCTCGAAAAATGAGCTCTAAAAAAAGATTTTCTTTTTACGGGCATACAAAACCGATATAATTATGAGTTGAATTTTTATTTTGTTTGGTATGGTTGGTAGTTACACATTCTTCTGAGAACTACAGGTTTAGTTCTATAAAATTAACGATCGTTTTCATTAATTTAAACGAAAAAACCTTTTCTTGACGCTTAAGACCTTACGGCAATAAAGCTAGCTCGTTTCGTTTGCGTTTTTGGACGTGGACGCCCCCAAAACGCCACTCAAGTAACTCGAGTAAAAATAATCGACTCGATACATCACTAATCTAATCATTCGCCAACAACAGCGCTACAGGTAGGTCCTTCGTAAACACTGCCCACGTCTGATCACAGATAAACAATCCTTGAGCACACGTGACAAGTTTCTAAAGTTTTATGAAAACGGTATGTACTTAGATATTAGAGTTTACCAAGGACTTTTTTGGCGGCAATTGAACTGTCAACGTGAAAATGTTGTTATTATTTCCATAAACTTGTGTTTCTTCGAGTGATAATGTGTGATATTGGTGGATTATTAACCGTTATGTGTTCTTTAAATGTGTACGAGTGTGGGAAATTGAAATAAAGTTGTGAAATAATCCACCAATATTACACATTATCAATCAAATTACAAGTCAAGCTAATAAAAGTGTTTTAAAAAAACACAAGTTTTGGAAATGAAAACAAAATTTTCACATTGGCAATTCGATTGCCGCCAAAAAAGTCTAAGGATCTTATGTCAAATTTAAATCTCCAGTAGGGAAAACCGTGGATAGATCGGTTATTGAAACGCGACATAGATTGGATATTGGGAACGGCCGATAGATGTAGGTCTGTGATAACGGACCAGGATCGATTATTAATTTCGGGCGATAAACAACATCCATCAACGTGTACCACCAAACAAGAGAAATCTTATTAGTAAAGCTAATTAAAAAATATCGTACTATTAGATGACAAAAAAAAGCTTGGGATTTTAGTGAACTTGCTCCAATTCAATCAATTAGTATTAAGAATAAAATTGTCAATGTGATCGCGTCAAAAACATTACCTGCCGGGCGTTTCTTGCCTGTTCTTTTGCCGGCGTATGGAGGTTGGAACAGGCGTAGCTAGGTTTAAGTTGACGTTTTAAAGTGATCACAATGTATCCTATTGAATAAACATATTTTTGAGTTATGAGTTTGAGTTCAATCTTGACGGATCATAAAGGTCACAGAGTGACTTAGCAAGTAGGTACCTACCAATTTACAGCAGTAGCATAATATCTATTATCTCATTTCGTCCCTGGCATTTGCTATCTTTACGAGATAATGACGTAGATACTAAAGATGGCCGATCCTGGGCCTGCATCATTAAAGTACGATTTACGATAGTCTTTGTACGACAACTTCAGTTAGCTTCGTGCGTTGACAACGGAGGACCAAAAGCGGTATCTGCAGTGCGATCCATATTCACACAAACTCTTCCGACCACTGATTCGAAAAAATTTCCTTCATATTTTTTAGACACAATTAGAACACAATTCATGAATTTGGAAACTGATATTTAATTTTATAGACAGACAACACACGGAACCTTTCCGAGTGAATTAGAATCGCACTGCTGAAGAGGATGATTCCGATATTAATCCGATAATTGGGGCTAATTACAACTACTGTTACTTCCAAATTGGCATGCATGAGGTATGCCATGCCCTCTGTTGCCTTTCAAGTTACTGTATCCAAAAAAACACCTAAGTACTTGTACCTAAGTCTTAAAAAATATTTTCCATACACAATTTTTTTTTGTAGTATTATACAAAACTTTATAAAATCATAGCATGTTATAATTAAACCATAAACACGTCTAAGTATTACGTAGGTACCTAAATTCTTCTATTATTCGGTTATTCGGTCCTTGGTCCTTGATTATAAAGGGAAGTTTATTGGGCCTCTCGCGTAGGAATTTATAGAGAACTTTGGCCATTTCCTTGTACGCGGGAAACTTTGGCGGGAAACTGTCGTCTGCTTTAATGTCAAGTAAATTACGGCTTAGTGTTGTGAACCACTCTCGAGAGAAGCCATAGTCCCAGTAGTGGGAAGTGGGAACGTACTTAATAGGCTGATGATGATGATGATATTGATGCCGTGTATGTGAAGAAGTAACAAACATAGGCATGAACAAACTTTCGAATTTAAAAATAGAGTACTAAAAATGGAAATTATATTTAAAAAAAAGAATAAATAATGTTATGTTCTTGCCATGCAGGATTCGACCTTGAGAACTAACATTTGTATATAGTAGCTGCATAAATAATAACTATTATACTTTTTTCTTTTTGACTAATAAAATAGACCGATATCGCTGTTGTTTTACCACAACAATGTATTTGTATACAAAATACAAATACAAACAAAATAAAAGGGGTTTCCTTTTAGGTTTTATTAAAATGATCCTAAAGCTAGTTTCTAAATTCAATACCTACGTACCTACATTAAATTACAAACATAAATATTCGAATCGAATGAATCGCAACATTTCATCCTGTGTCAATCGGGCAGTATGGTTGTTATGACTTTAGCCTTACAAATGGATAAATAAAGTATAGAAGCTTTTTGGCGGCAATAGAACTACAAAAAGAACAAAATATCATTTATATTTCCAAAACTTGTGTTTCTTTGAGTGATAATTATTGTACTTGATACTGGTTTTATACACAATCCACGTGAAGCCATAAAAAATATGACGGCATTGACATTTGACACATTGACAATGACATCTTTAATCATGCAAGTTACATTCAATTTTAAAAAGTATTTCCCACACTTTTTTTCAAGAAGCAGTCTGCAAAGTTTAATTATTTTTGCCTTTTTTAATTCGTTTCGTACTAAAGACTTGGTTTTATCTTGATTTGAATTCGTTATTTACAAATATACCAATAATTTTCTACACAGTCAGTGTTTAATCAAAATATCAAGTGAATTCAAGTGTAACAAGGCTTCTCAGCGCTATTCATTCAAAACATGTCCAAAGTAAAACTTAATCTTATAGCGGCCGCTTGTGAAGATATGGGCATTGGAATAAACGGAACTCTTCCTTGGAGGCTAAAGTAAGTGGAAACTATTTCACCATTCATTTAAATTCCTAGAATAAAATAATAACGAACTTTTGAATCTAAGTTTTGACACCAAAAAGTTTTGAACACCACCGATAAACTTTTCATTTTTACCAGTCTCTTTCGTTCGCTATAAAGTGTAACATGCCAAGTGGTAAAATAAAAATAATAAATATCGGGGACGGACTTTTTTGGCGGCAATCGAATTGTCAACGTGAAAATTTTGTTTTTATTTCCAAAACGTGCATTTCTTCGAATGATAATGTGTAATATTGGTGGATTATTAACCATTATGTGTTCGTTAATGTGTACGAGTGTGGGAAATTGAAATAAAGTTGTGAAAGTGACTTTTCGAGTTGCTCCAAAAAAGTCCGTGTAAAGCGCCACTACACTACACTATCCTCATCCCTTCATCTCATCATCATCATCATCATCATCATTTAAACTTGTTTCAACTCTCGTGAGTTTGAAATATTTTATACTTGCCACTGGCAAAATTACACTAATTGTGTGACGCCATAACAAAACAAAAAAAAATTATCGGGGACCATTGCACACAAATTGACCTAGCCCCAAATTAAGCTCGAAACTTGTGTTATGGGTACTAGACAACTATATACATACAAAATATTGGTGTTATCTCCACAAAAGCCACAAAGATTTGATTTAGATGATGATTTGATTGTTTTAGCTTTGCCCGCGGTTTTACTAGCGTGGACTACAGCTTATCGCAAAAAACCTATCCATGTCCTTACCAAAGGTTCAAACGATCTCCATACCAAAGAACATTGGCCACTTTTCATACTGCCTTGGACCTGACCGCAATATATTTTGTATAAAAATTACAAATAGTCTATTGAAGTTATACGACCGGCCTATAACAGTTTTTGGTGTGTGAGATTTAGTCAGGTTCAGAAAAAGAAAAAGGAGTACAAGCATAAATGGTAGAATAGTATCGTAGCAAAAGCAAACAAAGGTTAGGGTTAGGGTTGCCTGATCTGAATCGATCTTCCAGATGATGAATATCGCAAAAGTGAATTTCATTTTTTCTGGGCTCACCTTGAAATATTGTTTGTACAATCTTATTAGGACTAAAATAAAAAATTTTTATACATAGTTTTCATACAAGCTCAGGTCCATTTTGGCCATTGTTCTTTGATCAAGATCAGTTCGATAGTTTTTACGTTTATCTGGAACAAACACAAACAAACAATTAAATCATTTCTCGTTGTAATATATTAGTATAGAATATATTACATAGTGTATGCCAGTTGCGCCCCACGGTTTCACCCGCATCTTCCCGTTATCCCGCAGGAACCTTTTCCAGCTTAAAAATGCCTATACGTAAGTGTTAATCCAGAGTATAAGCTATCTCCATTTCAAATTTCATCAAAATTGGTTAAGTACTTACGGTGATATGTGGTAACAAACATTCACACATACACAAACTGGCATTTATAATATTGGTAAGACTACTTACAAATATTCCCAAAACATTTTCAGAAAAGAAATGGCATACTTCTCCACGATGACGACAAAAGTATCAGATCCGACTAAAGTGAATGCCGTAATCATGGGTCGCCGTACCTGGGAATGCATACCGAATAAATACAGACCGTTGGCCGGCAGAGTGAATATTGTGCTGACGAGGCAAGTGGATAAGTTGAAGGAACAAGTAAGTTATGTACTATATAAAAATATAGCGATGGTGGCCGAACGGTTTGGCATGCGACTTACAGTTCGAATTCGAGTTCGAATCCTCTCGGCTCCGCACCTATGACTTAAAAGTTATGTGCGGATTTGCCATCACTCAAAACGGTGAAGGAAAATATCATGAGGAAACCGGCATGTCCAAGAACTGCAACATTCAAGTGCATGCGACATCTACCAACCCGCACTGAGCCCGAGTGGTAGATTATAGCCCATACTCCCTCTCTGAGAGAAGGCCGGAGTCCCAGCAGTGAGAATGTGGAAGGCTGATAATGATGATGATGATGATATAAAAAATAAAATAAAATAATGAAAACACATCATTTCAAGTTTTGTACTATATTACAAGCTAGGTTGTCGAAACACACTAATATTCTTAACTTGAGCTAGCCAGGCAAGCAGTAGAAAACGCCCTACCACCAAGCTATGATTTCATTGCAATGTTTTCCTTTACCAAAGTTTCTAGCTCATTGCAGGACGCAAACCCTTGACCCATTGAAACAATCGCAAGCCAACTTTACTACCACTGACTTTTCACTGCACTTTTGGACATTGCTATAATTCAACACAGCATGATATAGGCACATCAGCCTCAAGCTGCTCGCCTATCCTACTAATATTATAAATGTGATTTCGTTTGTGAGTATGGATGGATGGTTGGATGTTTGTTACTCTTTCACGCTAAAACTACTCAACGGATCCGAATGAAATTTGGAATGGACATAGCTATACCCTGGATTAACACATAGGCTACTTTTTAACCTGGGAAAAGGTTTCTGTGGGATAACGGGAAGACGCGGGGCGCAACTAGTAAGAAAATAATAATCAAGCTCATAGCCAAATAAACTAAATGTCACGATTCCAGCAGTGGCGGATTTACACATTTGCCGCCAGTAGGTTAAGTATTCAAATTTTGCCGCCCCTACCAACCTCTATAACCTCTACGGCCTCTGCCTTTCCTTTATGTGTCATTTTTTTATGCATCAGACAAAAATTTAAGAAAAATCAAGCAGTGAACAATGTCTAATTGTTTGTGTGCACATAATAATATTTAAATACATATATACAACTCTTTTAATATCATTAAAACATTTTTTTTAAACTGACACTAAATTTGCCGCCCCTAAAATCTGCCGCCCTATGCTCCAGCTTACTCAGCCTGCTGCTAAATCCACCACTGCATTCCAGGTGCCTTCAGGAGTGATTGTGGTGCCAAGTGTCGATGAAGCCATCAGCTACATTGATGGCAGACCAGACGTCGAGTCTTCGTGGGTGATTGGAGGGTCCTCTATTTATAAGGTAAGCCTTTGCCAACAAACTTGACCATCTAAATATATATAACTCAAAGGTGACTGACTGACATAGTGATCTATCAACGCACAGCCCAAACCACTGGACGGATCGGGCTGAAATTTGGCATGCAGGTAGATGTTATGATGTAGGCATCCGCTAAGAAAGGATTTTGATTAATTCTACCCCCAAGAGGATAAAATAGTGGATGAAAGTATGTATGAAACTTTGTCAATTTTAAACCGATCGGGCTGAGGCTGTAGCCCACGCGGGTGAAACCGCGGGGAACAGCTAGTGATAACTAAAAATTTAAAAAACCCTCTACATCTTGGACCGATTTTCATCAAACATAGCTAAAAAGAGCGATGGTGGCCGAACGGTAGCTCGTGCGACTTACAAGGCGCCGACACTGAGTTCGAATCCTCTCGGCCCCGCACCTATGACTTAATAAGTTATGTGCGGATTTGCCATCGCTCAAAACGGTGAAGGAAAACATCGCGAGGAAACCGGCATGTCCAAGACCCGCAACATTCAAGGGCATGCGACATCTACCAACCCGCACTGGGCCCGCGTGGTAGATTACGGCCCATTCTCTGAGAGAAGGCCAGAGTCCCAGCAGTGGGAACGTGAAAGGCTGATGATGATGATGATGATAACTAAAAACTTTCGCCCACAACGCAATGAAAAGTAGCCTATGTGTTAATACAGGGTATCAGCTATCTCCATTCCAAATTTCATTCAGATACGTTCAGAAGTTTTTGCGCGAAACAGTAACAAACATCCATCCATCCATCCATACTCACAAATTTTCACGTTTATAATAAACTAGCTGTTCAATTTCAATTTCAATTTATTTCAATTTCAATTTATTTATTTATTCAATAGGATACATTGTGATCACTTTAAAACGTCAAACTTAAAACTAGCTACGCCTGTTCCAACCTCCTTACGCCGGCAAAAGAACAGGCAAGAAACGCCCGGCAGGTAATTTTTTTGGCGCGATCACATTGACAATTTTATTCTTATTACTAATTGATTGAATTGGAGCAAGTTCACTAAAATCCCAAGCTTTTTTTGTCATCTAATGGTCCGATATTTTTTAATTAGCTTTACTAATAAGATTTCTCTTGTTTGGTTGTACACATTGGGATATGGGAACATGAATATTAATGAGTTGCGGGATCACAACCAAAGCAGACCAGACCCCACAAGCAGCACCCGTTCACGAGTTGACGCATGTGCCAGCCATCGCTCTCCTCGACCATATGAGAGGGAAGAGGGCGACCCGACACACGACGCCGCCGCAAGCAAAGTCACTTTCGTGAGTATGACTGTTTTGGCTGTTTACCGGAAATGATTAGAATAGGGGAAATAGGGAGAATAGGTAGATAGAAAGAAAGATAGATAGATTAACTACAATCCCAAGCTTGTTTGTCATCTAAATAGTCCGATATTTTATAATAAGCTTTACTAATAAGATTTCTCTTTATACGGACTTGAAATTTTGCTATCGATAAGTCTTGAATTTCACTTGGGATTTTGTTGAAAAAGCGTACACATTGACCTTTGAACGAGTTGCTAACTTTATGGAGCCTAGTAGTGGGTACAGCAATTTTATCTTTGTTTCTAGTATTAAAATTGTGATAATCACTTCTCTTTTTGAAGCTATTTAAATTTTTCCTTATGTACATTAAATTTTCATAAATGTATTGACAAACAACTGTCATTATTTTAATTTCTTTAAACTTAGTCCTTAAAGATTCTCTGGGGCCCACCTTGTAAATCGCACGAACAGCTCTCTTCTGCAAAACAAATATGGTGTTTATATCAGCAGCGTTTCCCCACAGCAATATTCCATAGGACATAATGCTGTGAAAATAGCTGAAGTAGACTAGTCTGGCTGTATCAACATCAGTAAGGTGACGGATCTTCTTTACAGCATATGCTGCAGAACTAAGTCTGCTCGATAGACTGACAATATGTGGACCCCATTGCAATTTGTGATCTAAAGTTATACCTAGGAATACAGGTAGGTACAGGTACTAGGTTCCCCGCGGTTTCACCCGCGTGGGCTACAGTTTATCGCGATAAAAAGTATCCTATGCCCTTCCTCAGGGTTCAAACTATCTCTGTACCAAGTTTAATTTAAATCGGTTCAGTAGTTTAGGCGTGAAAGAGACAGACAGACAGAGTTACTTTCGAATTTATAATAAGTAAAGGATAAGGGATAAATAAATATCGGGGACAATTTCACACAAATTGACCTAGCCCCAATAATATTAGTAGGATAGGATGTTACTGTTCTTTTCTCTTGTTATTCTCTCTCTCTCTCTTCCGGCTGATGATGATGATGATGATGATGATGATGATAATTACTTAATTACAGGCAGTAATGGAGCACAGGAATTGTGGCAAAATCTACTTGACAGAAATACAGAAGAGCTTCGAGTGCGATACCTTTTTCCCGACCATCGACAAAGATGTGTTCAAACTGGTGGAAGAAGACGGAGTGCCCAAGGAACTTCAGATTGAAGGAGATATCACTTACTATTATAGAGTTTATAAGAAGCTGTAATATACAAAAAGCTTGTTATCCTTTCTTTTAATATTATTAATAATGCGAAAGTAACTCGCACAATTCACGCCTAGAGAACTGAACCGATTTAAATGACATTTGGTACAGAGATAGTCTACCTACCAATCTCATGTTATGAATCTGTCGCCGTGCACCTATCGGTGTGTTCCGGCAGGCTCACTTGAGAGCCAGTTCCCAGTCCAGGTGTAGCGTGGCGCCAACTTGAATCTACTAATGATAAGATAGGTTTATAGTTTTAGGCGAATTAGATTTTCTGTTTATAAATAAGACTATTAACAATTTTGAAAATTGTACAGTCAACGACAATAGTCGCTGAACAATACGAATTTTCTTTTTACCTTCATAGTCTTAAACACCAAGCTGTAACCGCATCATCACTTAGCATCAGGTGTATTGTGTTGAGGTCAAACGCTGCCTTGTAAGTTGTGAAGAAAAACCCAAACATTACTGATGTAAAACACATTGGAAAATCGACTATGGTCAGCTACTTTTGTCGCTGACTGTACATATCATTTATCCTATCTTGCTCCAATTCAATCAATTAGTAATAAGAATAAAATTGTAAATGTGTTCGAGCCCAGAAAATTACCTGCCGGGCGTTTCTTGCCTGTTGTTTTGCTGGCGTAAGGTTGGAACATGCGTAGCTGTTTTAAGTTTGACGTTTTAAAGTGATCACAATGTATCCTATTGAATAAAGTACTATTGACTATCGACTATGGCAAAGCCGAAAAGAGTTGTGTTTAGCAGTCTATGTACATATTTATCTTTATAAACAATATATTTTTGCAATGAAGTTGTTTTATTTATATTATTAGAGCCATATCCTAATCTGCACTGGAGGTTCAAATAATAGTTTTTGTTTACGTTAATTACAACATTCTAATAAAAAAAATCTACTGTTGTATTTTTATTGAAAAATTTAAATTGCAATCCTGTTATGAGCCTAATAATACTGAAATTTCAAAACGAATCCTTAGGTAACTTTATCCTTCACAAAACAACTAGAACAACTAGATCCTACATTGCCATACCCTATTCAGGTTCATAAAAGACAATTCAATATGTATTTAAAAAGTGCAAATTAACCTTGTAAGATCCTCCTAACCTAATATTGAGTGAGTTTGTGAGCATCTTTGTTGTTCTTTAACGCAAAACTACTGAACGGATTTAAGTAAAATTTGGAATGGAGATAGCTTATACCCTGGATTAAAACAGGCTACTTTTTAGCCCGGAAAAAGGTTCCTGCGGGACAACGGGAAGCCGCGGGGCGCAGCTAGTCAAATCTAATTGCAATAAATGAGTATGTATTGAAAATAATTAATTCCAGAGTAAAAATAAAACACATTTATATGATTATTACATTTAATCTGTCAATACATTTAAACTTACAACTACACTACAAACGGGGACACCAAACATAAGATGGCTAGATGTTATTGTGAAATACTGAAATTGGTTCCCCGCGGAAAGAAACATATCTAAATTCCGGCTAACTGGTGCAATACAATCATCCCAGCAACCGGTTAATACTAGAAATTAAAAAACTTTAAACCGCTTAAAACTAGAAACTTGTTATCTAATTCTTATTATTTGCCAGTACTTTTTATTTCAGACATGTTTTCAAAACGGATCTTACTTGAGAGAATTTCAAATCGGGTCATTTTTGAAAAAGGTTGGTTGACCCGTTAACGGGGTAGACAACCTTTGGTTATTTTTTGGGACACTGAAACGTGTTGTTTTGAACTGAGCAACTTTTGTTCTAAATGAACATGAACAGCAATACAGCTTCGATTAATGCCATATTTGGCTCAGCAAGTGTTTTCAATATTGTCCAAACATTATTTTTAACACTTTCCAAGTAAGATTCGTTTTCAAAAATAATTATTCACGAATCTTTCATCTGCTCAAATTCCGTGACAGTGTAAACAATTCGAAATAGTGTTGTGAAATAGGTGGAAGTAAAAATCTTAAGTAATTTTTTTTTACATTTTTATTTTTTTTATATTTTTTTTTGCTCTATATCCCGGAGGGGGTGAATAAAAGTAAACACGACGACATTAAATTTATAATAATAATACAATTATGTGATAAATGTTAAAGAAAAAAATATATTTAAGACTAAAATTCATACATTTCAGTTTTGAAATAAGATGGTGGTTAAATTAAAAAATCGTTGCTATGTGTATTTTTTTTTCAAAGCTGAAATAGTAGAAACATTGGCTAACCAGAATTTCCTATGCATTATTTCAAAATGATTATAAATTTCAATATTAAATCACTACAATTTCAAAACTATTATAATAATTATGAAAAATTATGATTTTTTTTCATAAGAAATTCTAGTTTTCCGTACATAAGTCATTAAACATTACATCTAAGAACTACGTAACTTGTTGATGTTACTAGAAGCGTTATGATTATATATTTTTTATTATTAATAATAATAATAGAGAAAAGTGCGATCCAAATACTGTTTTTAATAACGTGGCTTATTATTTTTATTGACAGATTATTAACTCGAAGATAAACGGAACTCGGAAAACGGTGGGTATGTACTTTAAAAGTTCAAAGTTGCTATTGAATCACTAATTTGGAATAATTATATTCTACATTCTACCATTTATACGTTACTGAGCAGATTTCTACCAATTTTAGTTTGAGCTAGTCAACTATTTTCAAAAATTATTATTATTAAAGTCTATGAAATATTCAATGAGATATAACATTATTCCAAGCGTATATAATTATATTGAAAATCCGAAAAAAAAATCCACTTCTAAGTGTTGTTTTCAATGAAATTATCGAAGAAATTAGGTTTCAAATACATAATTATCCAAATCCAATTCCTTAGCTAATCAACTTTCTCAAACTACTTTCGACGAAGCTAAAAATTCCCAGTTATTATACCTACATTCCAAGCTATTATTATGCCAACTACAAAATTAGCCATTTACAGCAAACATCGAAATATCCCAGCGGTTTCACCAATCTTCCCGGCTGTTATTGAAAATCTTCCCGGCTGTATTTGAAAATTTTCCGGACCGTTATTACGTGTTTTCCCGACCGTTATTTCCGAGTTTCGTCCCTCGATCTACTGCATGGTGTAGTGCAGGAATATATAATCCGGATTGTTGATCTCGCGCGGTAGGAGCGGCGAGGCGGGCGGCAGTACTTGGAAGCCCATGAACATGAATGTCCGGAGCAGAGTAGCGCGGTCGGGCCTGGTCTTGAGCACGCAGATGATGCAACTGGAAGAGATGAGATTAATCTATCAATTTGTATGTCTCTTTAATATAAACGTCGCTCGTTTAAGGTGTCGCTGGAAAGACGAAGTCGCGAAGGATTTGCGCTCACTCCAGGTGGAGGACTGGCGGGAGGTGGCGCAGGACAGAGCGAAGTGGCGTCTTTTGTTATCGGAGGCCAAGACTCACTTTTCATACGACTAGCACCCCGCAGTTTCACTAATACATTTATTATCGTGATGAGAAGTATGCCATGTCCTTCTTGAACTTGGACTGTCTCAAATTTCATCAAAAATCCGTGGAGTAGTTTTTGTGTTACGCCCGATATTAATAATCGATCCTGATCCGTTATTCGCGGTTTTGAATCGATATGTCATGTCATAATGTCATTTCAGTAGTAAACCTTGACATACTAGTACTAAAATGACATATTATGACATGACATACCTATCGATCCAAAACCGTGGATAACGAATCAGGATCGATTATAATAATAATATAATAATAATAATATTTATTTATTACTCCTCATAATTAGAAAATTACACAAGTAGGTACAAGCAAGATGACAAGATGATATCTAACTGTATGAGGAGCTGGTGCCTGAAATAGGTTTTGAAAAAACCTGTCCTACAGGTCACCAGGTCACCCCCCGCAGGTAGAAATCAAAATGTTTACAAAAGATGAAAATTACATTAATACGGCGCAGAATACTGATAAATATATTATGTATATATATATAGAAAAAAGAAACAAATAAAACAACATAACGAAATATGATACGTTCAAGTCAGAGGGTTGTGTGAGTGTAGTGTAGTTGTGTGAGTGAATTGTAACGCGGGCGCGGAGTGTATGTAGAGAGAGTGTGCATGTGTTTGTGCAAATAAGTTACAAAGTGAGAGTCAGTAGTGCAAGTTACAACATATCCATTTTGTAGTACGTATGATAGTTTGGAAAAACTATAGAAATTCTGTTTATCTGTATCGTCCTACTATCACTACTAATAATATAAATGCGAAAGTAAGTAAATAAGTTTGTCTGTATGTCTGTCTGTCTATCAGTCTTTTTCGCCTAAACCACTGAAACGGTTTACATGAGATTTGTTACGGAGATAGTTTGACCCCTGAGGAAAGACATGGAATAGTTTTATTTTTATTTTTTTTTTGCGGTAGACCGTAGCCCACGGGGGTAAACCGCGGGGAACAGCTAGTCTATGTTATGAAATATAGTTTCTATATTCTAGTCAGTATATTTTTATCACCCAAATTAAGGATGCAAGGCTTTTATAAATTTAGAGCGTTAAAAAAGGAATTTAACACGTAACTAGTCGCGCCGCGCGGTTTCACCCGCGTCTTCCCGTTATCCCGCAGGAATCTTTTTTACACCTGGACTGGGAACTGGCTCTCAAGCGACGCTGCCGGAACACACCAATAGGTGCTTGGCGACAGATTCTTAACAAGAGGGTGGTAGCTGGCCAGGCGAGTACTAGAAAATACCCTACCACCAAGCTATGGTTTTATAACAATGTTTTCCTTCACCGAAAGCTCAAGCTCATTGTTGGATTCGATCCCACGTCCTATGGATCGCAAGCTGACGTCACTACCACTGAGCCGTCATCGCTATAATATCTTAGCGGACGTCACAACATCTACCTGCATGCCAAATTTCAGCTCGATCCGTCCAGTGGTTTCGGCTGTGCGTTGATTGATAGATCACTACGTCAGTCAGTCACCTTTGAGTTATATATATTTAGATGTTATGATTAGTGTAAGTGGTATATCAGTTCTAATTAATTAATTAATATATAAATACTGACGTGGTGCAGCGCAGGTGTTCCTCGGCGAAGTCCAGGAGGAGCAGGAAGCTCTCCTTGCCGCCGGCTTGGAGCACGCTCGGCACGCGGAGGTACATGCTGCCTCCGCTTACCACCTGCAATAAGAACCGGGGGTTAAGATAGCGCAGTGACGTCATTGTGCCTGCAGATATAAAAAAACTACCAAAAAATCGATTTAATAAAAAAACTTAAATTGTGGCTAATGGATAAATGTTTTTATAATGTTAAAGATTTCATAAAATAGGTTCGTAATCATAATGCTGATAACTTAATGTTATGTTAGAATTATGTTATGGCCATTAATATAATATAATTTTGTATAAAAATATTTGCACGCCGCCAAGTGCGGCTAAATATTTTTTTTTTTACTATTTACAGGGTAGCGTTTGACTACAAGTCACCTGATGTTAAGTGACGACGTGTTCGAAGATGGCGCCACGCTACACCTGGACTGGGAACTGGCTCTCAAGTGAGGCTGCCGGAACACATCGATAGGTGCTTGGCGACAGATTCTTAACAAGAGGGTGGTAGCTAGCCAGGCGAGTACTAGAAAATACCCTACCACCAAGCTTTGGTTTCATCACGATGTTTTCCTTCACCGAAAGCTCAAGCTCATTGTACTCATTGTAAATGTATCTCGCACTATTCTGTACTAATTCCATCTTTACTAACCGACATTTTACGCAAATAAATTATTCTATTCTATAACATGTAACCTATTACGAAACACGCTATGGCGCCAGAGCATAATATGTAATGCGCTAGGTTATCGCCGCTGTCAACGTACTCGTTACTCCGATAATATAACCGATAACGAACAATTGTGCAGTCTGCAGACTCATTACACAAATATTATGCTTGAGCTAGCCCTATTAAAAGTAAGGGAGCCCATGATGCTAAATGTGGATTTACTCGAGCGTCGCGGAAACCTATTATATTTGGTAGATTAGATGTTAAGAAGTCCCTCTCATATGGTCGAGGAGAGCGATGGCTGGCACATGCGTCAACTCGTGAACGGGTGCTGCTTGTGGGGTCTGGTCTGCTTTGGATCCCGCAACTCATTAATATTCATGTTCCCATATCCCAATGTGTACAACCAAACAAGAGAAATCTTATTAGTAAAGCTAATTAAAAAATATCGGACTATTAGATGACAAAAAAAAAGGTTGGGATTTTAGTGAACTTGCTCCAATTCAATCAGTTAGTAATAAGAATAAAATTGACAATGTGATCGCGCCAAAAAAATTACCTGCCGGGCGTTTCTTGCCTGTTCTTTTGCCGGCGTAAGGAGGTTGGAACAGGCGTAGCTAGTTTTAAGTTGACGTTTTAAAGTGATCACAATGTACCCTATTGAATAAAAATTATTGAATTTTGAAGAATAAATGTTTTATAATGTTTCCACTTTCAGCGGTGGGGGAAGCTTCCACAGACTTTTAAGGTTATAAATAAAAACAATGACATGATATGGACTCCAGCGTGTCAGATATTGGTATTTTCATGCTGCAGCATGTCTCGGATATGAAATATAATGTCAAAATCAACTGATTTGCGTGGTGTGGGTGACCATCCACAAGGGGGTGAAAAAAAAAATTACTCTACCGTGTCAAATTTTCAAATATATAGATGTTAATGATACTCACGGCTTCCCAACGCGTCGCAGTGTTGGGCGTGACGAAGATCTTGAAGTCAATCTTCACCGGGCGAACTTCCTTGCGCTCAAGAATCTTAGCCAATACCTGCAAGTGTCATAAATATACATGAATACTTAGTAAATGTATCGTTGATACGTTTTTTTAGGTTATTGCAGTTGTAGCTGGACACTTTTACTGAGTAAACGAAACTTGTAATTTTAGTAGTCGAGGTGAATGTGCCTCAGAGTGTATGTGAACATGGGTCAGATTGTTGTGAAGATGGGTCAGATTGTATGTGAAGATGGGTCAGATTGTATGTGAAGATGGCTTAGATTGTACGTGAAGATGGGTCAGATTGTATGTGAAGTTGTGTGTTTTTTCATATTGTCCTTTCTCTAACTGTGCAATATTGTGTATGTCAGAAATAATGTATATTTCATTTCATTTATGTGAATATGGGTCGGTCTAAGTGAGAAGTAGAGTCAGTGTATGTCAAGATGGGTCAGATTATCTGTGACGATGAATCAGACTGTAAGAGAATGCAGGTCAAAGTGTATGTGAAATATGTAAAAATGGGTCAGTGTATGTATGTCGTCATGAGTGAAATTAGTCTGTCAAGACGAGTCACTGATATTAGAGACGAGTCGGACTATCTGCGAAGATAAGTCAGACTGTGAAGACGAGTCAGATCTTTGACAGGTAGCTGAACTGACTATGAAGATAGGTCGGATTATCTGTGAAGATGAGACAGATTGTAATTGAAGATGGGTCAGATTGTATGTGAAGATGGGTCAGATTGTATGTAACGATGAGTCACCGATATTTAAAGATATGTAGTTATGTACTATCTGTGAAGACGAGTCAGATCTTTGACAGGTAGCTCACCTAGCATCGTAAAGGGTGTTATACACAAGGGTCAGTACTCACCGCGCCGTTTGCCTGCGTCTGCTGAGCGGGGTGCGGCGGCGGGCCGGTGAGACTCTCGCTGCTGCTGCACAGAGAGCTGGCGCTGCTCCATAGTAAAGCGCTCAACAAGTCACCTGGAAACAATGCAAGTGTTCAATACTAACTCCATCAATGGCGACGGACCGCTCTTCGTTGGTTTTTTAGTCAGTAGGAGTCTGACATAGCCTCCCGGCTCCCCGGTGGTATCCTACGTAAGATTTTCCTAACGTTAAAAGCTATGGTTTCATCACGATGTGAACCCTTACACAAATTACATCTTTGATGATGATGATAGTGAATACTCACGGTTGTCGTCGTCGTGGGTGGGGGGTGGACAGGGTAGTGGGGGTTGACGGGGTAGTGAGGTGGATGGGATAGGTTGACGAGGAACCCTTAAATTAAATCTTTGATGATGGATACTCACGGTTGTTGTCGACGGGGGTAATGGTGGTAGACTAGGTAGTGGGATGGACAGGGTAGTGGTGGTGGGCTGGTAGTGGGGGTGGACAGAGTAGTTGGGTTGGTTGGTGTAGAACCCTTAAATTAAATCTTTGATGATGATAGTGGATACTCACGGTTGTTGTCGTCGTGGGTAGGGGTGGACGGGGTAGCGGGGCTCGAAGCCCCGCTACTCACCCCTCCGGGCGGTGCTGAACCGTGTGCAGGGACATCAGGACCACCTGGGCATACGGACAGTGTTGATCACTATTCACTATCACTGTTTTGATAACGACTTATATTATGTATCACTAAGGCCCACTTGCATCACCGATTTAAAAATCAATTTAACGAAATTCACTTGTCAAATCGTATGGAAAATTTGGTTAGATTCAGTTTTAAACAAGGTTGAACGTGTTGTGCAAGCCAGCCTTAGGTCTGGTTTTTTTTAATCCGTAGTCAAAGGATTATAATAGAATTTGGTTTTGAAACGAAATATTTATCACACGGAAAAATACCTTCCTACCTTCTGTATTCAGAGGGAATTTCCTTCCTTTTTGAATAGGATGGAAATTTACCTAAATATGGGACGAAAAGGTTACATTTTAGAAGGTAATATTTTTTAGCAAGAGAGTCAGGAGATTTATCTCAGTGCATTTGTCTGTTTTTTGTATGCAATATCTCGTTACAAAACTAAATTTTAATGTTAATGACCATGGCAATTTTGAAAAAGTATTAAGTTTGGCAATTTAGAAGGTGTAAAGTTAGCAATAATAGTGCATTTTTGACATTAGTGAACTTTGAATACGAATCAAAAAAGGTTCTGGGGCGCTTTTTTTAATAGTAATTTAGGAAATTTAGGGTAAAATCCAACCTAAGGTTGTCTAAAGTAGACACTAGGCACCACCCAATATATTTTACTTTACAGCAACACAGATATAAGGGGGATTCCCTCAACTTTTTGTTATTCTAAACATGTTTTTTTAATGCGCCACATATCTGGCAACTCCCAAAGATTTTTTTTCAGCGACTTGTGGATTTCAGAACTAAGCCTGAGATCTCAGGTAACCCTAGTTTGAGATCCTTACCACAGAGGCCCGGCGCCCAGGCACAGCGAGAAGCACTCGGCGTCCGACGCCGACACGGCGGAGCGCTTGCTGCCGGTCGAGGCGCTCAGGGACGCGCCGTCACCACTGCAACAAGTTACGCATTTTGAAGACCAGCACATCAGGTAACAGCTCAGGATAGCTTGGTGGTAGTGCAAAGCGTGGGGCTAAGACCAGCAATGACGGACATCCCGGTCCAACGGTCCGTTGTCTCGTCTGAAGCGGCTTGATCGGAAAATGAACCTTAGAAACGATCAAATGAGCACTCTGAAAGCCACAGGCATGTATTCGACGTGCTGTGTGGTGTGTGAAAAAGACAACCGTGGGAACGTGGCTTTACAAGGCACCTCTCGGCCCCGCACCTATGACTCAATAAGTTATGTGCGGATTTGCCATCGCTCAAAACGGTGTAGAAACCGATATGACCAAGAACCGCAACATTCAAGGGCATGCGACATCCACCAACCCGCGTGGTAGATTACAGTACTGTCTCTCTCTGAGAGAAGGCCAGAGTCCCAGCAGTGAAGTAAAAGGCTGATGATGATGAATGTGGTACCAGATCATGATTCCGTAGTTGACTAAGACGGGAGCGCTTGAAATATCCGGCATGTTTGGTTCGTTTGAAAACTCGGCAAAGAATAATCTTTCTATGATGCAGAAGAGATCTCTAACATTGTCGGAATAATATTTGTTTACGTTCTTATCAGTTTATATCTCTTTATAACTTGTCTAGGAGGAGAAACAATCTAAGAGAGCTAACGAGCGCCTGATAGTAGTGGTCACCTTCGCCTTCGCCTATGGACATTTGCAACACCGGGGGAGTTGCCGATGCGTTGCCACCCCTTAAGAACTCTTTTCACATCCATCTTGAAGGATTGCATTCTGTAGCTCAGGGGAAAGACTTGTGTAGGGAGCTCGTTCCACATTGTATTCTCAATACAGAGAAATAGCTATCCATTTACCAAAAGGGACTAGACTTTTTAGGGACTTGGCAAAGCTTCTATTTGACGCGACGGGTGACCAAAATGCTGGCTCATATTTTGGTCCAAAAATTAGCATTGCCATTCAACGAGGCAACGCTGCCAGCATTTTGGGCACCTTACCGTCTTCTGGAGGCTTACCAAATTTTTAGTGTACTGTGTTTGATTTATTTTTAATTTTATTTTAAATAATTTTTTTCTTGTATCTTCTTATAATAAAATAAACTTTCTTTACCAAAATACGGAACGTATTGCAGTACGAGTACTAATTGTTATTAAATGAAAATATGGTGATCATATTTTGGATTAGATAAAGTACTTACCTAAACTAAATACTACGTTTTTTTAAACCCTATATGTGTTCACTCGGTTTTGTTTTAATTGACAATAGGTAAGCATTCGACCCCAGTCTCACCTGATGTTAAGTGACGACGAGGTCGATGATGGAGCATGCTTGCCTAGAAGTTACCTATTCACTGACTTGAACACTCCCAGAGGTATCCGGCCGGATAGCAAATAGTCCGTTTTTATCTCTAATCGATACTATCGACATTCAAGGGCGTGCGACATCTACCAACCCGCACTGGGCCCGCGTAGTAGACGGCTTACGGCCCATTAGCTCTTTGAGAGAAGGCCAGAGACAGCAGTGGGAACGTAACGCCTGATTGTGAAGGCCGCTCGACGAGTTAATTGCCTACTCTTGCGGTGATGCATAGGCGGCGCGTTCTGTACTGAGTGCATGGCCGCTTCCCCGTTCGTTTGTGATTGTGTGCGTGAAAAGTGCGTGCGTACACGGCGTCGCTACTCTCGCACACATTCAAACCGGCGGCGCGGCGGCCGATCTATGATACTATGACAGTAAAGTAAGAACAGTAGGTTAGCTAAGGCCGCTCGACGAGTTAATTGCCTACTCTTGCGGTGATGCATAGGTGGCGCGTTCCGTACTAAGTGCACGGCCGCGGCTCCGTGTGTGCGTGAAAAGTGCGTGCGTACACGGCGCCGCTACTCTCGCACACATTCAAACCGGCGGCGGCCGATTTGTATGAAGCTGAACTACTACTCTTTACTATGATACTATTGACCTATCGATATTGCTGCCGATAAATAATTACCGGTACTAGTCTTTAGGTTCTGTAGGCCCCCCACTAGGTGGACGGACGACATTGTAAGAGTCGCAGGTAGCCAAAGGATGCAAATGGCTATCAGCAGTTCCAAGTGGCGTTCAAAAGGGGAGAGCCTAGGTTAAGCAGTGGACTTCCACCTAATGATGATGATGAGTCCTAAGGACCAATCTTTCTAGGTGGCTTCAAATCTGCGACAGACCATATCGCAATCAGTGAGCAAATAATAAAACATCATTCACAACGCTTCAAGATTTTCTGATAAGAAGGCCCATATACATTTAATACTGTCACGATAAATGAAAAAGCAGTGATAAAGTATAATTGCGGACATTAAAGTTATCGCCATTTTGCGAAGGTATATACAAAACTGTCGTATATTTGTTTTACGTAGACACTATAGCTAAAGGAATTGACATTGAATTAATATCACATACGAGGTGATTCGACAGGGAACTAAAGTCACGGACTTAGCTCACAGAATTAACAAGCGGAAATGGCAATGGACTGGTCATGTAAACCAGTAACCAGTAGTAGTATCGATAATATTATCTTACGGCCGTTCCCAATAACCGATCTATCCATGGTTTCCCTAATTGAGATAGAAATTTGACATTATTTATCTCCAGTAGGGCAAATCGTGGATAGAGATAGAGCGACCGTTACATTATCGATAGTTTACCAATTTACAATCATTATCAGCCTTCCACGTTCCCACTGCTGGGACTCTGGCCTTCTCTCAGAGAGAGAGTATGGGCTATAATCTACCACGCTGGCCCAGTGCGGGTTGGTAGATGTCACATGCCCTTGAAAATGTTGCAGTTCTTGGGCATGCCGGTTTCCTCACGATGTTTTCCTTCACCGTTTTTAGCGATGGCAAATCCGCACATAACTTATTAAGTCATATGTATATGTACACAACATACAAATTTAATTAAAACTACCTACAAGTTTATTCCACGAAGCAATGATTAGTGACGTGCTTACAGTCACGAACACACCGTATTATCATAGTAAAGGAGTAGTAGTTCAGCTTCATATAAATCGGCCGTCGCCGGTTTGAATGTGTGCGTGAGTAGCGGCACCGTGTACGCACGCATTTTTCACGCACACAATCACATAAACAAAAGGAGGCGGCCGGGGCCGCGGCCATGCACGGAACGCGCCGCCTATGCGTCACCGCAAGAGTAGGCAATTAACTCGTCGAGCGGCCTTAGCTAACCTACTGTTCTTTATATACTGTGGTATTATAGTATCCTACTAATATTATACACGTGAAAGTTTGTGAGTATGGATGAATCGATGTTAGTTACTCTTTCACGCAAAAACTACTGAACGGATTTGGAGTGGAGATGGCATGTACATTGGATTATGGGCTACTTTTTATTCCGGAAAAAAGTTCCTGCGGGATAACGGGAAGACTTGATATTCTGCGTTCGAAAGGGAAGTTTATTAAGGAGCGAGAGTGGTCGTTCATGTTCGTTATTCATTGATTCGACGACAATGTTAGTAAATATTAAGCAAACGTGAATAATTTAATTTATTAACATAATTTTAATCCTTACCAGTACAGTTTGACGACCATTTTGTGTTTTACACAAAAATAAAACTCCTAAACAAAAAAACGAAGTAAATCTCGTAACAAAAAATCAACAAAATACAAACTATCACAACGAATGGAATGTTTCAATAATAAAACTAAAAATAAATATTACAACAACAACAACAAAAAAAAGCTAAAACGTTTGACGAATTTTCAGCGGAACTTTTCTGAAAAAGATTCTTATGCTGTAAGCCGTATACAGCATTATATTTTTTGGAAATTTATTTATTTAATTTTATTTTTCAATTGTTTATTTTGCAGGCGTGCGTTTCCAATGCGGTTTAATCACAAACTGGGAAGACGAAACAAACGAAGGGACCATAATAGAACAGGCCTTGCCAAGTTCCGAAAATACATCGCTGAGAGTGATAGTGAGTGAATGGGGAGCAGTAGGGAGTGATACATAGTGACTGATCAAAACAAAGCAGGTCAATCGAAATAGCAATCCGGATCCTGTAGTTTTCATTTGCCTGTTCTTTTGCCGGCGTAAGGAGGTTGGAACAGGCGTAGCTAGTTTTACGTTTGACGTTTTAAAGTGTTCACAATGAATCCCATTGAACAAAAAAAAATTTTAAAAACAATTGACTTTTGACTTTAATTCATTTTAAAGAAAAAAACAAGCAAGCAAACAAACAAACAAACTGCAGCTTTATAATATTATAGTATAGATTACTATCTTGCTATATATTCCCTGTTTTTGAACCTTTACTAGTCTAGTTTTCGGTTGATAAAGTTTATCTTTATTTCTTAAATTGCGATTATGTGTATCCATATTTTTTGCCATATTTATTTTGTCACTATGAATCTCTATTAGACTTTTATAAATATAATATAGTGATATGACTCATAATCCTGTTTTTCTGAAATAATCACATACATAGGCTCTGACCCCTAACTAGGTTTCCCTGTATCTAGGGTATCAGAAACTACGAGGATCGGGGATCCACAAAACACTCAGACACAGAACAAATACTTGCGCTTTTTTTTTCAATGCACCAATATTTGTCCTGTAGCGGGAATCGAACCCGCGACCTCACGCTTCACAACCATATCGGTCGTCGATTATTGTATATTGTCTAGCTGAGGTGCGTTTTTATTCTTATTTCTAGAGTCCCAGCAGTGGGAACCAGTCTAAAGAAAGACATCCGCAACACAGTTGTTTACCTCACCAACTGTTTAGGTACCAATATCTACGTAGAAGCTGAACGTATGCCAAAACCACTTTCTCTTGCTTTTATGATGACATTGGCAAGATGGAAAATTACAGTTTTGGCCCCAATACAGTACAGATTTAGAGATCTGTTCACAAAACAATGTATTTTAGAATTGTAACGGGCGAGAGTAAATCGGGAAAACGGGCTGTGTCTAAGCCCTGCATAAATTAGACGTACTATAAATTTAAAATTATAAACCCCCCCGACTTTTTGAACCGATTTTCATCAAACATACATAGCTGCTAAAAGCGATGGTGGCCGAACGGTTAGGCGTGCGACTTACAAGACGCCGACACCGAGTTCGAATCCTCTCGGCCCCGCACCTGTGACTCAATAAGTTATCTGCGGATTTGCCATCACTCAAAACGGTGAAGGAAAACATCGTGAGGAAACCGGCATGCCCAAGAACTGCAACATTCAAGGGCATGCGACATCTACGAACCCGCACTGGGCCAGCGTGGTAGATTACAGTCCATACTCTCTCTCTGAGAGAAGGCCAGAGTCCCAGCAGTGGGAACGTGAAAGGCTGATAATGATAATGATGACATAGCTAAAAACACTCGCCCGTAACTAACCTCAAATACAAAAAAACTCAATTGAAATCGCTTCATCCATTCGCGAGCTACGGTGCCACAGACAGACAGACACGTCAAGCTTATAACACCCCTTTTTGCGTCGGGGCTTAAAAATACTACATTTTCTTTGCTAATTCAACAGTCGCGATTTTTTATTCCTACACTGAGAAAAAAGTTCTGACTTTCCTTCTGAGTCTTTACCTTCCAAGACCGTTTCCTTCCTTATTTTGTATTAGTTTTCCTTCTGAATGACAATTCCTTCCCTTTTGACTCTGAAGGAAAATGGTATTTCGGAAGGTCTTTTTTCTCCGTGTACTTCCCTACTAATATTATAAATGCGAAAGTAACTCTGTCTGTCTTTCACGCCTTAACTACTGAACCGAATTTAAATATGATAGTTTGAACCCTGAGGAAGGACATAGGCTACTTTTTATCGCGATAAACTGTGGCCCACGCGGGAGAAACCGCGGGGAACAGCTAGCGTTCTTATAAATAAATAAAAGATGGAACTATTGGACGATCCCCAATGAATTCGAAGCCACGCCTGATATTTATAAATAAAACGTAAACAATTCGCGCGCCAATTCACGTGAGCGTTTGTTTTGGTGAGAAAAAAAAAAGAAATCGAAGAACTGATGGCCGAGCCGAATGTCATCGGCGAGATGAAAGCGCACAAACTTCGCTGGCTCGGCCACCTTGAAAGAATGGGGGAGGATCGTGCGGTCAAACGAGCATACAGTGGACGGCCGACTGGCCGTCGCCCTGTCGGCCGTCCCAGATATCGCTGGAAAGACGAAGTCACGAAGGATTTGCGCGAGCTCCAGGTGGAGGACTGGCGGGAGGTGGCGCAGGACAGAGCGAAGTGGCGTCTTTTGTTATCGGAGGCCAAGACTCACTTTGGGTCGTTGCGCCATCTCAGTTAGTTAGTTTTGTTTTGGTGGCTATGGTGGCTCAGGCTGTGAGGCTGCCGGAACACACCGATAGGTGCTTGGCGACAGATTCTTAACAAGACGGTGGTAGCTAGCCAGGCGAGCACTAGAAAATGCCCTACCACCAAGCTAATTCAAGCTATGCCATCATCGCGATGTTTTCCTTCACCGAAAGCTCAAGCTCGTAGGATTCGAACCCGCGTCCTACGGATAGCAAGCCGACGTCACTACCACTGAGCCATCATCGCTATAAAGTAGTAGTAACAGAGTTTAATAAAAGTTCAAATGAAAGAAGTAGAAGCAGTAAGACAATGGCTGACCTTGAATCTAATAACGAGACAACCCTGTCATTAGAGCCAATAATGCAACAACAATGTTGTTCATAATTATCTCAATTGATACAAATACGTAATCAATTGCACTGATTGGCATTGATTAAAGCGTGTTCCAAGATCGATGCCATGCGTATGAAGACAAAAGCAATTTACAATCACTCAATAACATCGTGATCCTGATTGAAACAGCCCGGAACATTATGTCAATCTATACTAATATTATAAAGTGGAAATATTTGATTGTTTGTTTGTATCGAATAGGCTCCGAAACTAATGAACCGATTTTAAAAATTCTTTCACTGCTGGAAAGCTACACTATCTGTGACGGACTAAGGCTATATTATATTACCAAAAAAATTAGAGATCCGTAAGAAAATAGCTATTTTGTAACCTAAGGTGTGAAATGAAAAACCTATTTTTGCGTGCGCTGCAAAAACTATTGACAATAGAACAAAATAATGTATTACGGGTTTGTAGGTCGCATTAAGATCCACAAAAAAGTTCGCTAGAGCATATGTCTAACTATTATAGTTATGCCACAATAAGTGTTTTTTTTATTTAAAATTTTTTTTTAAATGCCGCTTCTAGAAAAGACACTTTATTTGTATCTTGGTATTAATCCTTATCAAAATAAATTACTTCTTATTCAAAACTGCTTCAATACCTTTATATAACTTTTTGAATCATTCAATTTAGACATTCGATTCGAAAGATATCACGAGTTAAAAATGTATGTAAGTAGTAGAAAAAAGTTGCGTGGTAGCCTTATGCATGTAGGCGTCACTGGGGTACGGGAGGAAAGATTTGTGTATTTCAATTTTTAATTTTAAAATTTCTTTTAAATACCCGTGCTAAGCCGGGGCGATCCACTAGTCACTACATATATATTGGTGTCGATTCGGTTTTGCATTCTCTAAAACTAAACTAAGTTTGTCAGGTCTAAAAGTAATGCCGTCCTTTTTTTACTTCAGTGGTTAGAAAAAGACAGCAATACTATTAGACATGTCAATCTTAGTTTTACGGCCGAAATTAATAATCGATCCTGATCCGTTATCCGCGGATCGATATATATGTATATGCCATTTTAGTAGTAATATTATGTCAAGCCCTAGTACTAAAATGACATATTATGACATGACATATCGATCCAAAACCGCGGATCAGGATCGATTATTAATTTCGGGCGTTAGAGAATGCAAAACCGAATCGACACGGTTATCCTACTAATATTATAAACGTGAAAGTTTGGAGTTTGGTTTGGTTTAGTTTGGCGGATGGATGTTTGTTATTCTTTCACGCAAAAACCACCGAACGTATCTGAATGAAATTTGGAATGGAGATAGATTATACCCACCCTGGATTAACACATAGGCTATTTTTATCCCGGAAAAAGGTTCCTGCGGGATAACGGGAAGACGCGGGTGAAACCGCGGGGCGAAACTAGTAATATCCCTATTAGTAAAAAAAAATATTTTAGAACCCCATTTAGGATTTTGTAGGTTTCAAAAAGTATACTTCTCTACAAATGTCACCTGACTGGAAGATTTTAAGCAAGTTTAAACGCTATCGTTCAAGAAATAAAGTTCAAAACGACTGTAGCACGAGTTTATTTATTGATTCACGTGCTGCTAGTTGCTATGGCTTCAATCCAATTAATATATTCGTTGCGAGAAAGAACATTCTATTCACTTGTGCACTATTGTTTGAGACTAACCTAGCTCTTACATACACAACAGTTTTATATAATTACTGGCTGCGCCCCGCGGTTCAACCCGCATCTTCTTGATGCTCATTTTATGCTAAAATGCTCATTTTATGGCAGCATTATTTTATTTTATTTTTACTATTTACAGGGTAGCGTTTGACCACAAGTCACCTGATGTTAAGTGAAGATGTGGTCGAAGATGGCGCCACGCTACACCTGGACTGGGGAACTGGCTCTCAAGTGAGGCTGCCGGAACACACCGATAGGTGCTTGGCGACAGATTCTTAACAAGAGGGTGGTAGCTAGCCAGGCGAGTACTAGAAAATACCCTACCACCAAGCTATGGTTTCATCACGATGTTTACAACGCCAAAGTCTACAACGCTTTGCCAGAAGATCTAAAAAATTTGACTTGCAATATTTTCAGATACAAATTACAAAAATGGTTAATGGATAAATGCTTTTAATCAGTTAATGAATTTTTGAATTGGGAGACAAATGTTTCGCAGAAATAATTTTAATTTTTTTTTGGAATAATTTTAATTTTTTATTGTAATGTAATATTGGGTGTCGATTCGGTTTTGCATTCTCTAAAACTAAACTAAGTTTGACAGGTCTAATAGTGTTGCTGTCTTTTTCTAACCACTGAAGTAAAAAAAAGGTCAGCATTACTATAAGACCTTTCAAACTTAGTTTAATTTTAAAGAATGCAAAACCGAATCGACACCATTGTATTGTAATGTTATGTAATCTTAATCTAATTATTGCCATTTTTTTTGACACAAATTATTATATTTTTATTTATCCTTTTTTTATTTTTGGTTGGTGACTATGTTTAATTTTTATTGTGATTTAATTATTGTTTATTTTAGATTATTTTAAATTCTTATAATTAAATATTTGTATGCTATTATATGATAGCAAAAAACATGTATATGGACAATTTTATGCCTAAGACCTGCTATTTATTTTGATTGTATTGCACCATGTTTTTACGCATATAAACACTTTTGATTTGATTTGATTTGCTATCCCGCAGGAACCTTTTTCCAGGATAGAAAGTAGCCTATGCAGTAATCCAGAGTACAAGCTATCTCTTTCATTCAGAATCGTTCAACAGTTTTTGCGTGAAAGAGTAACAAAGATCTGCTTGGTGGTAGGGTATTTTCTAGTACTCGCCTGGCTAGCTACCACCCTCTCGTTAAGAATCTGTCGCCAAACACCTATCGGTGTGTTCCGGCAGCCTCACTTGAGAGCCAGTTCCCAGTCCAGGTGTAGCGTGACGCCATCTTCGACCGCATCGTCACTTAACATCAGGCGACTTGTGGTCAAACGCTACCCTGTAAAAAAAAGTAAAAAAAAAAAAAGATCCATCCATACTCACAAACTTTCGCGTTAATAATATTAGTAGGATTTGTAATAAAGGCGAGCAGCTTAAAGCTAAAGTCAAAGTCAATTTCTTTTATTCAATAGGATGCATTGTGAATATTGTGATCACTTTAAAACGTCACACTTAAAACTAGCTACACCTGTTCCAACTTCCTTATGATCAACCTTCCTTTAAAAAGCCTTTAAAAAGTCAAAAAAGTCAAAAGTCAATTTTTATTTATTCAATAGGATACATTGTGATCACTTTAAAACGTCAAACTTAAAACTAGCTACGCCTGTTCCAACCTCCTTACGCCGGCAAAAGAACAGGCGAGAAACGCCCGGCAGGTAATTTTTTTGGCGCGATCACATTGACAATTTTATTCTTATTACTAATTGATTGAATTGGAGCAAGTTCACTAAAATCCCAAGCGTTTAACATGCAGTGTTGAAATATAGCAACATCCAAAAGTGCAGAGAAAAGTCAATTCTGTAGCAAGGAAGCGTTGCTCGTTCGCAACCACTTGTCCAGTCTGTTTTTAAAGGAATTCACTGAAGGTGCCGACACAACGTCTTCTGGTAGTCTGTTCCAGTTGTGCACCACTCTGGGCAAGGAAGTGGTGCGCAGTGTTTGATTTAAACGATGCACATATCATTTTCATCTGGTTTCCTCTAGAGGATTAAATGGATAGCCATGAGCAACATATGGAAGGGACTATGCTCAAAGATCTTTGAAAGATGGCATACCTGACATTGAATTTGTTCATGGCATATGCTAAGCTGAGACCTTTTTGTACAGCAAGTTTTGTGTGTAAACACATCTCTGTTTGACGACTGATGTGGCGCAATGGGCGAATAGCCGACTGCGAAGCGTGAGGTCGCGGGTTCGATTCCCGCAACAGAACAAATATTTGTGCGTTGAAAAAAAAAGCGCAAATATTTTTTCTGTTGTGGATCCCCGATCCTCGTAGTTTCTGATACCCTAGATACAGGGAAACCTAGTTAGGGGTCAGAGCTATGTATCATGTGATTGTGCGGGCATATTAATGTGTGGGTAGGTTAATTTTGTTTGTTTATATGGGTAACCCTACATTGAAAAGGCTATGCTAGGAGTATCTTTGAAGGATTGGAGTAGCAAGCTGAAGTGGCAGTGGACTGGTTACATCTGCTGCAGAACTGATAACTGTTACAAGAAACAGCAAACTCAGTGTGGGATGCTCTCAGGCTTGATAGAGTGATGATATATGCAAGGTGGCTGGCAGTAGTTGTAAACCTGAGACCTGGACCTTCGTATATAGACTTACATACTACAAAACTTACTTATTTTGTAAACTTATGTAGTTACCTTCTCAGTCAGAAGAATGATAGTCTGTAATCCTAATTTGAATAAAAACAAAACAACATAATAAGTGCACACTTGTTTTTGATGACCTAATATGTTGCCTCATGTCAAATAGTGTATTTAAAATGGCTGTACCTAATTTATAAACTTTTATTATGTACATAGGTGCATTAAGATCGTTATAACTGCTAGGTACCTAGAGAGAACAATGTAATACCTATATTTGTAATCAAAACACAATTTTAGAGTACAACAATATCTTCTAACCTAAAATTAAGAAAAATATACAATGAGGATTTATCGAGAAATGCAGATTGTTGTAAAATGATCGTAAACAACAGGTACTGGTGACGTAGAAAACTTGAAGGACGATCATTCTAGACGAAGAATAAACTTTCGACATTCCAATTTCAACATCCACTTGAACATTCTAGATTCGGATTACATTTGGGACGGTGACCTATAGAAATGAGATTAGTTGAAGGTACTTACTTGTACTTTTTCTTGGCGACGACAGGTTCCAGTCCAGCAACATCGACGTCGAAGTAGTTACTGTATTTAATACTACTACTAAAATTTAACTGGGGTAATATCTTCGTCATCTTGGCAAATCGTAATTGAGCCTTTTAGTACTTGGGAACGAAAACTACGGTGAAAACCGTGGAGATAGCAAAAATTGCGCAGTAAGTGTACTTCAGCAACCGACATCCAAAGCAAAGTGCACAATGATGTTGAAAAAAATGACGTGACGTATGAATAATCTGTTTGAAGTTCGTTTGAAAGACGTATGATATCAAATAAGAACGTCGCGTATTTACATACAAATCTTGCGTGGTTGATTACTTTCTTAATTTGGTCGCGTACTAAAATTTTCCATTATGGCCACCGGATATGTGACGTTTCTTGAAGTTTCTATAAAAGTGTATACGTTTCGTTTCACGTATGCAACGAATTATATTTATTTTGACGTAACAATGTGGGTAGAAGTTTTAGTATCCTGACAATAATCAATGAAATTTTTAATTTCTCTAAAATAATAATAATAAAATAATTTATTTACATTTGTATGTGTAGAACAAAAATTATTCCTCGGTGAAGTTACGTTCCGTTTCAGGTTCAACAAAATGTCAAAACACAGTACCACAGTGAAGTTAGCTACAGTTGAAAGCGATCAATAGTGCTAAGACGTCATTGCGTATAAACAAAATAATCGATTAAAACTTACCGATTGCGAAATATCAAGGATGGCATACTAGCCAAATTCGAATCGATACTTTTAAATCTTTGTTTCATGTAACTTGCGGCCGGTGTGGCATATAACGTCATAATCTCACTTTAAATAAACACTTCACCAAAACAATAACAACCTCTCACTCACTGGATATTTAGGTTTTTCTCTTGGTACAACATGTAAGAACTGAGATTCTCGGACTTTATATTTTCTAGAATGGGGCTGATTCCTCAGATACGACATTCAGGCTTGGCGGTACGGGCACAACTGGTTTTGTCCGCCCGCACTTGCTATACGTAATGCTGGGGAGCATACTATGACTGTATCTATGTACCCTTAGGGATAGGGAGGTTTTGGGGTGAAAATATAGGGTGGTTATTTTCATCTCCTTCAATGATTTGCGTCAACTACAGAGGTAAATACTCAATGAAAATTCGTTTCGAAAATAACAATGGAGTAGGTGTTCTTAGAAATTCAATGAAAAAGAGCACTGTTAATGTTTAAAAAATCCTAGTAAAATGCTAACTTCTGCACACTTTTGAAACCTCTTACGCCCGTAATTAATAATCGATCCTGATCCGTTATCCGCGGTTTTGGATCGATATGTCAACGTCATAATATTATGTCATTTTAGTACCAGGGTTTGACATATTACTGCTAAAATTACATAAGGACATGACATAAATATCCATCCAAAACCGCGGATAACGGATCAGGATCGATTATTGATTTCAGGCGTTATAAAGTAGGTACAGCACTTAGAACCTACTATGTGCCTAGGTAATGGTTGCACTAAACCTAACAAAACCTACCTACTTGTATATATATTCTTTTAAATTATACAAAAAAATAAACATTCGTTATTCTACAAATTCTGAAAATTGTTCATCTTAAATTAATATTTAAGTAGTTAAGATAGATAACGCTATAACATTTCCCCACAACACCACCAAAAAGAAATTGCCAAAAAAGCAATTTCTACCTAAAAACCTATGGATGGATAGAAATTTTATAATTAAGTATTTCTGCAGGACTTAATTTTACAATTTTTCATTTATTTATTTACTTACTAACCAAACAGGTGAATATTGAATAGCAATGCAGTACTGCGCAAAGCTTTGCGTTTCATGTTTTTGTGCCACTGTGTGAAGCGAATCGACGCGAAGCGTCACAAAAGAAACATGAAACAGGCTTACGAAAGCGTTTTACCTAAACCAGCCCTCGCTGAAGCCTTACATTATCCTACTAATTAATTTAGTCTTGCAATAGTACCTAACTTTCCAGTTTATGGAAAATCATTAAACAACAAGATTTCGACGCGTCAGCTTAATTTTTTTTATACAATCTGTCATTTTATTTTTGTTGTTATTGATCGAACGCGTGTGACTAAGGAAAGCAGAAACATGAAGAAACCGTGGGTTGGGGACAAAATATGCTGACAGACATTTTTTTTTCTGGTTCCTCTAACATAGAACCGTGTTTGGCTGTAGGCATGGGACCCATTCGATGCTATTGTTTTTTTATTGTACATCATATAGTGCCATCTATCGATAGTCTAGGAACTACGTTTATACAGCTATCATTCAAACAGACCTTTGCTCCGCGAGATTTTCTTGTTAAAACAAGTAATAACAATGGGATCAAAATCATAGTTAACTAAAACAATGAAATTGTATGAAAAGCCATCATGTCATTGTTCTTTCTCAATTAAGTTTCACGCAAGCGCAGAACATATTTTCAGCCTTCCTGACGTCAAGTTCTGTTTATCATTCTAGCATCGGTATAGTTTTCTTTTCTTTTTATGTCTGGTCTGCAGGCTTTTGTTTTAAGTCTTTTTATGTGCAACTGTTTCAACAAAAGACAAAAGTCGCTGAACATTAACACATTTTCTAATTACCGTCATCATCTTAAACACCAACCTTTAACCACATCGTCACATAAAATCAGGTGTGTTATGTCGTGGTCAAAACGGTACCTAGTAAAATGAAAAAAAAACCCAATCATTACTGATCTAAAACACATATGGAAAATCTGTTCTGATCAGCTACTTTTGTCGCTGACTGTACCTACTTGACTATTTAGTTTAAAGTACTACCTACTACTTAATTATCATCTCGTTGTAGTGTCGATGTTTTACATTTTTTATATTTTAATTTTATACAATAAATAGGTAGGTAAGTAAGATTACAGTCCATAGTTTATGTATTTCTTGTAATTAAAATAATTTATTTTCAGTCAAAAACCAACATAAACATATTATGTACTTAGAGCAGGCATCTATCACGAAACTTACTCTATTGAATAAATAATTATGATTACAATACTTAACTAGTTTATTAATTAACGATCTAGACTTAGGTATTGGAGGCTACATAACAATCTAGCAAACTTTAACACCCCAAGGAAGTTAGCAATTCTTTTTAAGTACTTCTAATTTTACATGATATAAAGTGTTGAAATGTGCAAGACAGCAGACAGCAGACTAAATGCTTCCAAGTATAAATAACACTGATCTGAGGTATATTAAACGTTTACATTGACACAGCTTGACGTATTTACTTGAATAAATAAATAAAATTGCATTATTCAGCACGCATCGACATAATAAAGAAATAAATGAATAGAGAAAGTCTTTGAATATCAATACATTCAATACCTATCAGTAAACACTTTTCCATTATTCCAAATACCTATTTAACTTTACGTTATCTATTTAAGCCATGCATGCCTTTTCATGCTATTTAACACCTAAAGTAGACATGTGATAGGGTACTAAAACAGTTATAGTAATTTTCTTCAGCAGGTTTCCATACAGCTGCATCAGTGATATATTTTTTGGCTTGAAAAGCATTGCCACTGTATCGTCCGAGTCAGCACAATCCACTGACAACGTTACTGGACCTGGTACTTTATTCAATACATTATTAACCTTTGGTGCTTCAACTATAGGGTTGAAATTAGGTTTGACATTGACATTTTCCCTAGCTGCTTTTTTAGGAATTGCAATGTTTGTCATATCTAACACATCAGCAGCTCTCTGACATGGAATCTGAAATCTTGCTGGACTTGGAATTGGGTTTATATTTGTTTGGATAATCTTTTCTGGCACGAATGAAATCGCTTTTGATTTGGGGATTTGTCTAAACTTATGTGCAGGATTGAAGTTAGTTAAGTTTTGGTTCAATTCACTTTTTGGCTCGTAAAGCGGTTTAAAAATTGGTACCATAGTTGGTATTTCAACATTGTTTTGATTTGTTAGGTTTTGTGGTTTGAAAAAGGCTGATGCAATTTTCTTAATGATTTTCTTGTACATAGACCTGTCGGTATTGGTTTCAGTTTCATTTTTCATGCCATCTCTGTCTATTATATCTTCATCTTCTTTCCTCATCTGTTCTTCTTCTAGTATGCTGTTAAGGGAAGATATTATAGAATCTTGTGTAATTTCATCTGTTACTTGGCATGGAGAGTTCTCCAATTCGTCAAATAAAGCTGTTTTAAATAAATTTAGTACACATGAGAATTTATCCTTTTTAGTGGCCGTCCCTTCTTTGATAGCTTGGTGTGCTGGAGTTAACTCTTCCCGATTAGATTGTGATGGAGAAATGAGCGATAGAGTAGAAATGGCGTTTGCTGTTTGCGATATAACTCCCTGCAAAATAAATAAATTACGATGATTAAAATGTTGCACTAACCATGGTCAAAAACTCACAAAGAACCGTTATGGCTTTCCTATGGCTGACGTTACAACCCTCAGATTACAGCGTCACACATAGTTATAAGATGATTACAAGTCCCTAAATTAATTTAGAATGGTAAAATATGATCACAGTAAGGCATATTTTTCAAAATCTTAGTGCTAAAGAAGTGTCGCATCACTCGCCGTTTATTTCAAAATCAATAATTTATAGTAACATTATCAAATTGCAGGCGAAATATATTTCTTTGAAAAAGTAAAACAGCACTTTCTTGTAAGATATATTTAATTAAAAGTCGTTACGGAAAGATATTGTCCGTTGCCACACAGACTTTTTTTTATCACATTTGTCTTTATGGTAATTCTATAACTTACAACAAAAAATTATATAAGTCTAGAGGTATTGTAAGATACCTCTATATTAGATTTTAAGTTACTTCATGAATCAATTGACAAACACAGAGAAAAAAATTGTACGTATTATGTAGTTTTACAGAATAATTATATATTCGTACTTACATATGAAACAGTACAGAAAACTGCGAGCAGAACGCGTTGCATTTTCAATTAACAATTAATATATTTCCATTAAACACAGCACATCAAATACCAGCTAATATTGTTTTATCATTAAAAAAGGAAATTGTGATCGCAACTTTAAGTATGCAATGTTGTATCGATTACGTCATAACATTTCCATAATCGATTCAGTACACATTTCGCTACACTAGATAATGAAACCGCTATTTCAAAAATAATCGCGGGAAAGTTTAATCAATAACACAACATTGCAGTTAAAACAATTTATTTTTATGTTTTCAATATTACCTATGCTTTGTAAATAATAATAATCATTTAATTAACTTAATTGAAAGTTAATAACAAGACAATTATGTTAAAGTATAAAAGTATTTTTATTTTGGTGGAAGGGTTGTACCTAACATGATTCCGGGGACGTATTCTGGTAAAATCGAAGTTGGTTCAAAAACATTTTCTGGTGGTTCATGGTGGTTTTTTATGAGACTAATAGCTGAATATTTAGAACATGAATGTATATCTGAATATACCCTACACGGCTCTATTACAATCAAATAATAACGAATAACAATAATTATTATTACTGGTGAGATTTTTTTTTACATTCTGAAGAAACGAAGTTCCATGACTTTGGATAGATGGCGCGGCGCTTACGGAACATTATATTTTTGTTTATTTTTTTTTACATAAAAATGTTTTAATAAGTTATCTATAATTCAATATGTTTTATGTATTATTTTATGTAAGAAGTCTAGTATGCATGTCTTTTTTTTATATACCACCGTTCATACAGTTTTGTACTATTCCTCTGCTTTCAAGTTGCCTGGAAGAGATCACTCCGAGCGATAGGACCGCCCGTTGTGACAAATATCATTAAGTTTTATTGTAATGTTGTTCTAGTAACAAATTTACCTGTATTGTGGTGTGCCATTAAGAGTTAATCTATTTTAGTATCTAAAGTTATGATCAACAATAATATTGACAGGTGTCACAGTAAATTTACATTTATCACGTATCCGACCTATCGACTTGATCAATTTTACACGTGCCTTTGTAAAAACGTGAAAGAATCTCCGCAACTTCGGCAGATAAAGAAAACTAACAATTGTGTAAGGAGTTATTTAATCAGTTGTGACACAAAAAACTATAAAATCAAAAAGCCTAGGGTTGTTGTTGACACAAAGTTATTGTTTTATATAAAAATGAAGGTATTCGTGCTAGTGCTTTTGATTGCGCTAGTTGTGTTCCAGGTAGGTTCTAATTACACTAAATAAGTATTTTTGTACACTTATCATCATCATCAGCCTTTTACGTTCCCACTGCTGCTGTTTATTTCAGTTTCTTGAATTAAAACAGACTGAATCAATCTTTTTTGAAGCGATGATTGCGTAATGGTAGTGATATCGACTTGCGACCTGTATGTGTGTGTGTCGTGGATTTCAATCCTACAATTAACTAAAACCTCCTGTTAAGTTAAGAATCTGTCCTCAAGCTTTTTTCTTGCTTGCTTTTTCAGAACACATACGCCCAATGCATACGACCAGGCATCCCAAACATTCTCGGCGGCTGCGGCTGCGATTGCGGCTACGGTGTTCCTGCTTGCGCGTCCACCGTTCTCGCATCTCCTGCCATTCCTACCACCATAGTCCAGTCCAACTCAGTAGCTGCCAGTCTTGCTGACACCCTGTCCTTGCTGACAGTGAGCAGCTTGCTCGCTGAGACGTTGCCTCTTGGACCTAATGTGGTGACAGTGGCACCACCTTACGGGTGTGGAGTAATGGGACCAGGTTACGGATGTGGTTGTGGTGGATATTACTATTAAAGCTCTGGTCTTCACAGCCTACCCAGGTGACAGAAAGGGTACCTACCTCATGCTTAAGTAGAAGTAATGAAAACGTAAAAAAACGCTACAAATCAAGGCAGTTATTTTACAAAAATAGTCAAAAGGGTCTCTAGGTGTTGTATTTTATCAAATGTTGTTGGTACTAATGCGTCTTTGTTATTCATAGAACTGGAGAAAAATGGTTATAACTTTAAGAAATACGTTGCACATTTTTTTCCACCAATAAGTGTACATTTTTTGCTTGTTTTCCCTATGTATCATGTAGATTATAACATAATATTTTTTTGCGATCACAATTTATTACAGATAAAAATAATTGTAACTATAGCCCTAATGTTGAGCTCAATTTCTGAGTCGTCTTCCTAAGTTGTTGGTTGTTATTATTTTTTGTATGTGTCGTGTTTATAGAGGCAGCAAAGGATACTGTAACCTTTATATGCAAAACATTTAAAAAATTGCATGCCTTAATTAATTTTTAAACAAAATATTTATCTATTTACATCATACATCTGACGTGAAAATCCCTTTATTATTTAAGTAAATTGTATGTTTAGTGCCACTCTCTTCGACGTGATTATTTTATTTGATTTTATTCTAATATGTACTTTTTATGTCGTAGGTACATACCTACTACGTACCTAGACCTACCTATTTATTATATTTTGTCATGAAAAATTTAAATACAGAAGAATTAGCTTTCATATATCTGCTTTGTTATCTATGTAAGTATTAATTAATCTATTCTAAATTTATGCATGTGAAAATAACAATATCATATTTATAAATAATAATATATTACTATTTATTTGTTTAATCATGGTTAAAATTTCTGTGTTCATATTTTCTTATTTTTATTTTGTATATATTTAATCATTTAATTTTGCATGTCTTATTGTTAATATTATTGTACTATATTTTATTAGTATTAAATAAAGAACAACTAAAGTGTACTCGTACTTTACTCAATACAATTTTTGGAGTGTCATTTAACCATAAAAGGACTTTTTATAATAAACATTAAAATAAATAAAATAAAAGGTTAGGTTAAGGTTTAAGTCTTTATTTTGTCATTCAGGATGGTAGAAAATGCTTTTTAGCATTTTTCCTTGTACAATGTTTTGCGTTAAAATACCTGTAAAATAAATAAAAGATAGAGTATACATAGTAGGAATAATTTTATTAAACCTTCAACTTATGACCATTTAAAAAACAAAACAATCGATAGCCTACTTCCAGAATAAGGCGTTCAGCGTACCTACTTTTTTGTGTTAGGTAGAATATTATGCAAGACTTTTTTGGACTTTTTTGGCGGCAATTGAGTTGTCAACGTGAAAATTTTGTATTTATTTCCAAAACTTGTGTTTCTTCGAGTTATAATGTGTAATATTGGTGGATTATTAACCATTATGTGTTCGTTAATGTATAACGAGTGTGGGAAATTGAAATAAAGTTGTGAAAGTGACTTTTCAAGTTGCTCCAAAAAAGTCCGTGTAAAGTTTAAGTAAAGCACCACTACTTTACTTAAACACTATCCTCATCCCATCATCTCATCATCATCATCACCATCATCATTTAACTTGATTCAACTCTTTGAGTTTGAAATCTTTTATACTTGACACTGGCAAATACACTAATCGTGTGACGCCATAACAAAACAAAAAAAAAAAAAAAAACAACACTTTTTGGCGGCAATCGAATTGTCAACGTGAAAATTTTGTTTTTATTTCCAAAACTTGTGTTTCTTCGAGTGATAATGTGTAATATTGATGGATTATTAACCATTATGTGTTCGTTAATGTGTAGTAAAGCGCCACTACTTTACTTAAACACTATCCTCTTCCCATCATCTCATCATCATCATAACCATCATCATATAAACTTGATTCAACTCTCTGAGTTTGAAATATTTTATACTAGCAAATACACTGATCGTGTGACGCCATAACAATACAAAAAAAAGGCAATAGAACAAGGACAAAACATAAGTATATACAATGACACATGACATTGACATTAAAGCTGGTGACACTGACAGCTGACATATGAAAATACGACGGTTCAACAGTGTGGGCGACTTTCCGAAATGAAACCCTTACAAATCTTGCTCCTAGAGCCCGTTCAAAATTAGTTTTGTATATAGTTACGGTGATAGGTAGGTACGTGGTAACAAACATTCACACACACACAAACTTTCGCATTTATAATGCTTTTCTCAAACATGCTTGGAAATAAAAGTATTATTTTGACAACCTTCTTCGAGATAAATCAAACTTGCTGCACTGTCCAAATATATGCGAGCAGCGGCCGGCAAAATTTGTATGGAAAACCATATCTGTCGTGTTTAGCGGCCAAATAAATTACATAGAAAACTCATATATGTCGGGTTTAGCGACCAAATAAATTACATATTAAACTCATATCGTTCGTATTATTTAAAAATGGAACGATTTTTACTCCGAAAATGGGAACCAAGGAGGTAACTGATCAAAGGTTTTTATTTAAATTCTGAACCGGCTTGCACACAGAAACCTGTTTGTTGAAAAAAAAAAATCGATCAATAGAACGCGGGAAATTTTTTTGTTGTTCGTTGTTCGTCATTGGTTTTGAAAACTAATTGTATTTGACAAAATGTGTTCAAGTGAAGACAATGAGTGAAGTGTGATGAGTGAAATGTAATCTTAAGGTGCGTATAAATTAAGCGCGGCAGCCGCGCGAGCCAATGTTCGACCAGAGTTGACGTTCATTTGCCGCGCGAGCCAATATGTAGATATAAATTTAGTTGGACGTGGCAGGCGCGCGCGGCAGGCGATCCATCACGAACAAACCGCGGCGGATAGACAGACCAGTTCACTCTTGTAAACCTGCGAGTATGGACGCGCGTGGTCGGGCGGCTGCCGCTTTCATTGTGATTCACCATCTTATTTGTAAAAAAAAGAAAAGAAAAAGGCGTTGGTGGATGAAAAAATTATATCTAAATAGATCGCTATATGGCCCGAAACTTCTGGAAGACATAAGATATGAAGCCGTTGCAAACACTATAAAAAATTTTACGCGAGTGTCAACTACAGAGTTCGAATTAATAAAATCATTAATAGAACCAAGTGTTATGAAAATGAACACACAATTTCGAGAGGCAATATCAGTTACTGAAAGATTAGCAATAACTTTAAGATTTCTGGCAACTGGAGACTCGTATACTAGCCTGCAATACCTTTTTCGAGTATCAAAACAGTCAATTTCAAGAATTGTTCCTGAAGTTTGTGATGCACTTTGCGATGCACTAAAAGACTGGGTAAAGGTGAGTAAATAAAATATCTAGTTTTCTTTTATTATTATATTTATTTATTGATATAATTCTTATTATTATTTAGGGGAAAAAATCATCCATAGGCAATGGCGTTGGTTCACGTTCATCAGTAGGAGTAGTGTCTGGAATCTGAGAAGACGGAGTCGAAGTCTGAGGAGACGGCGTTGAGGTGTAGTGTGACTGTGAATAATTTTGGGTACAATACCCATAATTCGAATATTTTCCTAGGTCAGCATCAAATATCACATTGTTAATCGCTTGCTTGACGTAAATTAAAGTGCGTGAATCATATTTACGGAGTTCATTAGCAATGTGCTGGCCGTAAGAAAAATATGGGTCAGCAGATGATGCAGCGGATTCAGTTAGAACCTGAAATGCTTTTTTCAGCATAGGGGAATCTTCTTCAGCGTTTACCTTTTTCTTTTTCTTTACTCTCAGATTATCTGGAGCGTTCATAATGTCACTTGGTGGTTCTATTTCTTGTTCCATAGCAGAAGGTGTAATTGGTCCTGTATCATTATTTTGTGCTATTTGTGCTGTTGCCAACTATAAAAAAAATACGAATGTTTAATTAATTGTTGCAGGTACCGGACTCAGAAGAAGAATGGTTGCAGATAGCACACGATTTCGAAAACAAATGGGACTTTCCTCATGCAGTAGGTGCATTGGATGGCAAACATGTAGTGTTGCAAGCACCTATAAACAGTGGCACAGAATTTTTCAACTACAAACAGTTTTTTAGTTTAGTATTACTAGCTTTAGTCGATGCAGACTATTGTTTTACGTATGTAAATGTGGGTTGTCAAGGTAGACTATCTGATGGAGGTATTTTCAAAAATACAAACTTATACAAAAAACTAGAAGAAAAATCTATGAGACTTCCTCCTCCATCCATTCTTCAAGTGCCCTATTCCTTCAAAGTACCGTATGTGATTCTAGCTGACAAAGCTTTTGCTTTAAATGAATATACTATGAAACCATTTCCAGGAGATCTAGAAAGGGGTTCTGAGGAAAGAATCTTTAATTACAGGTTATCTCGAGCACGTAGATGTGTGGAAAATGCATTCGGGATTCTGAGCTCAGTTTTTAGAGTTCTACGCAAACCTATGTTACTGCAACCAAAGATTGCTACTAAAATTGTTTTAGCAACAATACATTTGCATAATTATTTGAGAAAAAGAACTCTGACAAGATCACAGTACACGCCGCAAGGATGTATAGATAGTGAAGGAAACGAGGGGCAAATTATACCTGGAACTTGGAGAAATGAAACTGCCCCTACATCACTACTGCCTCTTAACTATATCCCAAGAAGAGCGGGAAATTTTGCACAACAAATACGTTCACACCTAGCCCATCACTTTGTTACCAATGGTGCAATATCTTGGCAAAATAGATATTAAAACTTGTACTCACATTTTCAGACATTGTGTCCAATGTTTCATTGGGTAGATCTTTATCCCTCATGAAATTAAAATCATCAAACGCAAACCACTTCGAAACGTATACTTCATTTGTCGCTGTAATAAAAATAAAAATTATTTACGTAATTACAATAATGCGTTTTATTTTTTGTTGTAAATGCAAAATAAATAGGTACTTACCAGAACCAGTACGACAACTTTTAGCTATTCTAGATTTTTCTCTTCTGTAGGACGCCAAAAGCGTAGTCATTTTTTTTTTCAAGTCAGGAATAGGTATATCCATTTTCTTACTGATTTCTACCCACGCATCATACCTCAACGATTTATTGTGGTATTGGGAGGATTTGCTGTTCCACAAAAATTCTTTTGCGCTATACAATTGTATTAGTAAACGGCACTTTTCGTTGTCCATTTTTACGTATTCGCCGCGCGAGCCAAATCACCAAAACTACAACCGTCCCCACTGCGCGCGAGCGAACGACTGAAGCTCCTTTGATGCGGTCTAAAAAACCGACAACGAGCGGATCGCCCCGCGGCACGTTCGAGCGCGGCAATGTTCGCGTCGCCGCGCGCGGCGGTCCCGTCTACATAGAGCGCGGCCGCCGCGCGCACCAATGTTCGATGGTTTGCCGCGCTTAATTTATACGCGGCTTTACTTTAACGCCACCTGAAATTCAAGAGGCGGCAAGAGCCGTAATATAAATTTGTTACTGCCAAATTCGAAAGAGAAAAGTTCTGCCCAGGTACTTACTACTTACTTAGTTTTAATTTCCGCGCATTTATTGAGAAAAGTACTATACAAGCCTTGGCCACAACTAGGCATTGATGGACTCAGGTATGTGTGCCTCGGCTTTGCCTCGGCCCACATTTACACCTTCCATAATGCCTACGTTGACGGCCGTTGCAGTAATGTACTATTTATGTAGGTTATGATAGGTTATAATCATGCGAAAGTATCTCTGTCTGAGTTACGCTTTCACGCCTAAACCACAGAACCGATTTAAATGAAATTTGGTACCTACGGATATAGTTTGAACCCTGAGGCAGGACATAACTAACTGAGATGGCGCAACGACCCAAAGTGAGTCTTGGCCTCCGATAACAAAAGACGCCACTTCGGTCTGTCCTGCGCCACCTCCTGCCAGTCCTCCACCTGGAGCTCGCGCAAATCCTTCGTGACTTCGTCTTTCCAGCGATATCTGGGACGGCCGACAGGGCGACGGCCACTCGGCCGTCCACTGTATGCTCGACAGGCAGGACATAGGCTACTTTTATTGCGATAAACTGTAACCCAAACGGGTGAAACCGCGGAGACCAGCTTGTATTTTATTATATCAAGGGAACGTAGGTTTTGTCTGCTGGGACGCAAGTCTAGAGGCCGTCCTATTTGCCCCAGACGTCTGTCCCTTGCTTAGCAACACGCTGCGGGCCTTCAACTTCTTTTAAATCAGTGATTTTTTCTTCTACTAGCTGTTCCTTGGGGTTTCACCAGTTTCTTCCCGTTATCCTGCAGGAACTGGGATAAAAAGTAGCACATGTGTTAATTCAGGGTATAAGCTATCTATATTCCAAATTTCACTCAAATCCGTCGAGTAGTTTTTGCGTGAAAGAGTAACTACAAAAAGTAGAGAGCCAGTTCCCAGTCCAGGTGTAGCGTGGCGCCACCTACGACCACATCGTCACTTAACATCAGGTGACTTGTGGTCAAACGCTACCCTGTAAATAGTAAAAAAAATAGTAGGTATGTAGTTATTTATGTAGAACTAGCATATGTTCAAAATGTTCAGTTCAGTAAAATTCACAAAGAACATCGAAAAAAAGCGTATTATTTTGCTAATTAAAATTATACAAAAGATATTTAAAGGCAAAGCCAGAAAAAAAACTAAACAAACTAACTCCGATGGCTCAGCGACCCAAAGTGTGTCTTGGCCTCCGAAACGAGAGAGCGCCACTCTTCTCTATCTTGAGCGATTTCAGCCCAGTTGAGAGTCTGGAGCTCGCGCAGGTCTACATCCACCGCGTCCTTCCAGTGGTATCTAGCGCGTCCGACCGGTCTACGGCCATTCGGTCGTCCCAAATGAGAACGCTTTGCCGCCCGATCCTCCCCCATGCGGACTACGTGGCCAAGCCAACGTAGCCGGTGTGATTTAATTTCACCGACCACGTTGGGCTCGCCCACTAGATCTTCGATCTCTTGGTTGTTCAAAGCCAGAAAAAAGATACTTAATCATTTTTTTTATAGAGTAGCAAACAAGTTAACAACACCAACAAAAAAATAAAATCCAACCTTTATAAAAAACATTATTTAATAAACAACTAAGAACACTAGAACATTCTAGAACACTCTGCAGCCAGGTTCAACAACCTGCGCCAAGAGACCTCCCGCGGAATTAATGACAGCTGTCCCAACTGACGGCACAGCGCCATCTACCGAAACCAGTCCGTAAACTGGGAAACAACCGGTGACTTTAATCGAACCACCTATAGGGATGTCTCCGCCCACAGTGATATCTCCCAGCTGAAGTGAGGGGATGATTTCAGTGACAAGAGGTGTCACTTGTGATGTTTGGACAGGTGACAGACCGATGTTGCTGTTGAGGGTAGGAAGCGCAGTGACAGTTGTGACAGCATTGCCTTGGATGACGCTGGGTATGCCACTTCTGATGCCATTGCAGGGGCTGTTGACAGCGTATGTGACAGCTTCCTGTGAAAAGAGTTTGTTATGTTTCTACTTGTTTAATAATAGCCTAAAAAGGTTCTATTTCTATCTAAGAACTAACTAACTGAGATGACGCAACGACCCAAAGTGAGTGTTGTCCTCCGATAACAAAAGACGCCACTTCGCTCTGTCCTGCGCCACCTCCTGCCAGTCCTCCACCTGGAGTGAGCGCAAATTGTGTGTGTGAATGTTTGTTACGACGTATCACCGTAAGTACTAAGCCGATTTTGATGAAATTTGGAATGGAGATAGCTTATACCCTGGATTAACACTAGCTTTGTATCCCGGATAAAAGGTTCCTGCGGGATAACGAGAAGCCGCGGGGCGCAACTAGTATTTGATAAAAACTTACATTTATCAAGAAAATCTGAACGCAGAAGAATATAAAATATCTGTGACACATTTTGACGATATTTTCTCTAACACACTGAATTAAATTAATAACAGTGAAACACTTCTATTTATATACCTATTACTTGTACTCTTTCGTTATCCCATAAACTAAGTTATCAGTTATTGTAACGGATAACGAAAGTTTGCGAAAGATTACGGTTTCTAGTTTAAAAAAACCGGCTAAGTGCGAACTGGACACGCGCGCCGAGGGTTCCGTGCACACTTGTTTTGTTTGTTTGTTATTAAACTACATATTTACGGTTTACAGACTTTTCCCTTCCTTCGGTTTTAGCTCTTTTTCTTTTGCTTATTTTACTTTCTGAGATCAACGGGAAGTATACCCAAGTTTGATTTATTTACAGCTAAAAAATTGGTTGTCTGTAAAGTCGGTTTACTGACGATAGTTGAACGTGACAACGTCGATTGGCCGATTGTGCTTCTTTGTCGCTCGTTTCGCGCTCTCGCTTGCACTTCAAGCCTTACATGGAACGCCTCAGAGCGAGGTAACGCCTCATGAGTCATGTTTTTTCATGCGCGCAGCCGGCTCTATCGAATTATAAGACGTTGTGACGTCAAAAAAAAACCGTAGAGCCGTATATTGATATAGTAATTTATTATTATTATTATTTATTTATTTATAAAAACAAATAGAAGCTTACGGTTTACACCAACACGCTAACTATTTTAAATGTGGCTTATAAATATCATAAAACTCTTATAAACTATGCTTAGATTGTCAACAAACAAGTTGACATGTTGGCACTCGCGTGAGGGCCAGCGCCCGCAGCGAAGGTGCATTGTTGCAGTGGTACCGGCCAAGCGAACAATTGACGCCATCGACGCTTCGTTGATAATTGCGGATAATTGTCAGGGACATTTTTTAATTTTTTTTTAAATTATTTACAGGGTAGCGTTTGACCACAAGTCACTTGATGTTAAGTGACGATGTGGTCGAAGATGGCACCACGCTACACCTGGACTGGTAACTGGCTCTCAAGTGAGACTGGCGGAACACACCGATAGGTGCTTGGCGACAGATTCTTAACTTGAGGGTGGTAGCTAGCCAGGCGCGTACTAGAAAATACCCTACCACCAAGCTATGGTTTCATCACAATGATTTCCTTCACCAAAAGCTCAAGCTCAGTGTAAGATTTGAACCCACGTCCTACGGATCGTAAGCCGACATCACTACCACTGAGCCATCATCGCTTTAGTACATATAATTTAATATTAGCTAGGATAGCCGGGTTGTTCATTTGACTGTTTATTAACTGGCAGTAATAAATCACAAGCAGTAATTTTCTTCTTTTTATACATTTCAACTGCATACCACAACGTGTTCTTTTGAAAAAGGGTCTTGACAGACAGACAGACAGACGGAGAGCAAAGTGGTCCTATAAGGATGTCCTATAAGGATCACTTTGTTATAAGGGTTCCGTTTTTCCTTTTAGGTTACGGAACCCTAAAAAGCAGCAATAATAACGTATTATTAGGTAACGCTTTTTAAATATAACTTAATAACATTCTTTCGTTATCCCTAATTTTAATTTCATCGGTTATCTATACTATAATATTATAAAGCTGCAGAGTTTGTTTGTTTGTTTGTTTGTTTGTTTGTTTGTTTGTTTGTTTGTTTGTTTGAACGCGCTAATCTCAGGAACTACTGATCCGATTTGAAAAATTCTTTCAGTGTTAGATAGCCCATTTATCGAGGAAGGCTATAGGCTATATTTTATTTCCAAAAAAATTAGGGATCCGTAAGAAAATTGCTATTTTGCAACCCAAGGTGTGAAATCGAAAACCTATTTTTGCGTGCGCTGCAAAAACTATTGACACTAGAACAAAATAATGTATTGCGGGTTTGTAGGTCTCATTTAGATCTACAAAAAAGTCCGCGAGAGCATATGTCTAACTATTATAGTTATGCCACAATAAGTGATCTTTTATTTTAAAAATTTAATTTTTGATGCCGCCGCTAGAAAAGGCTCTTTATTTGTATCTTGGTATTAATCCTTATCAAAATAAACTACTTCTTATTCAAAACTGCTTCAATGCCTTCCCATAACTTTTTGAATCATTCAATTCGGACATTCCATTCGAAAGATATCACGAGTTTAAAAATGTAAGTAGTAGTAGAAAAATAAAACCGCCGCACCGCAGCGCAGCGGGAAACGCGGTGAGGTGAGCGGGGCACCGGGAGAATCTATGAAATAGGTAAAGTGCGGTCGCGGACCAGGCGCGATACAAACGTGCGGTCCAAGAAAAATTAACTTAGAATTAAAATAGGATAATGGGTACCTACAGCAGGTAACGCGTTGAGGGGGCACCGAAGTGCAGGAATAATTTTGGAGTACATAAACGGAATATAATTATACGCTATCGCGCCTAAACTACTGACCCGATTTAAATGAAATTTGGTATAGAGATAATTTGAGCCCCGGGGAAGGGACATAGGATACTTTTTATCACGATAAACTGTAGCCCACGCGGGTGAAACCGCGAGGAACAGCTAGTATATATATAAAGGATAACGAAACTTTGCGAAATTACTAGATAACAGTTCCTTAATATAAAGCAGGCGATAATATCACAATATCTATATTATGTTGAATTATTAAGTAATGTTAATTAAATATTATCGGTTAAGAACGTAACCTTGTTACAGGCAACATTGATTACATAAATTTCTGTAGTTGTATCATAATATATCACTCGCCTACAGTACTTTTGAAGCAATGATGGCTCGGTGGTTGTGACGTAAGCTTGCGACCCGTAGGTCGTGGGTTCGAGTCCTACATGAGCTTGAATTTTCAGTTTTTCAGTTTTTTAGTTTGAGATGAGCACTAGAAAATACCCTACCACCAAGCTATGGTTTCATCGCAATGTTTTCCTTCACCGAAAGCTCAAGCATGAGCTTGATGTAGAATACAATATACAATGTTACAATGATGTAGGATTCAAACCCACGTCCTACTGATCGCAAGCTGATGTCACTACCACTGAGCCATCATCGCTTTAAGGCCCTGCCATACGCCGTTGACCTTGTTTGTTCAGGTGAAAGCATCCCGCACTGACTTTAAGGGCGACTGCGTGCCGATTTGCGAGTATGAACTACGTAAAACATTCTCAAAAAATAATTAAAGCAGTATTTTCAAAAAATGGCCTGAAGGTGTTTTGGGTATTATATTTCTTAATACGCTGATGGTATTAACAAGTCTTTGTTGCATATATAGTTTAGGAGTAAAGTAGTATTAAACATTTTTCGGCCTGAAGGTGTTCTGCTGTATATCAAGTAGATTATTAACATATATTTTTATTAGATTTTTTTAGACCCGTATTACACAGAGAGATAGTTTTTATTAATCCCGTTTTTCAGCTTAGCTTGGAAACCACCGCCTTAAGTTTTTTTTTTGTGAATAGGTATAATGACATTGTTTACAGTTTACCTAACAATTAGTAGGCATTCATAATCATGATGTTTATTCATTTCTTTCATACCTAGCATTAATTATTCTAATGTGTTAGAACTACAGAAAAAGGCACGTAAAGCTGAAACACAGCTTGTTTTATACCTACTGACCCACTTAGGCTTCAAATACCTACGTTCCTCGCGGTTTGACCCGCATAATTCAATTCAATTCAATTCAATTCAATTCAATTCAATTCAATTCAATTCAATCGTTTATTGCATTCATATGTTAGTATACAAGAGATCTTAGTGGTTAAGATTAGCGAACATATGGACCCGAATAGGGTATAGCAATGTAGGAGCGGACCGATCCATTCTAATCATTCATCAAAAGTTTATCGAGATAAAAAATATCCTATGACCTTCCCCAGGGTTCAAACTCATGTACGCGATTCTTGCCTGTTCTTTTGCCGGCGTAAGGAGGTTGGCTAGACACAGGCGTAGCTAGATTTAAGTTTCACGTTTTAAAGTGTTCACAATGTATCCCATTAAATAAAAAACATTTTAATTTGAATAATATAATAGTATCCTAAGTCTACAAGTATATATAATTATATAACTACGGAAGCCGATGGATGCAAATAGCTAGTAGCCATTCAAAGCCTATGTTCAGCAGTGGATGATAATTAGACAGCCCGACAGATAATAGAGACAATGACGTCACTGCACTATCTTAACCCCCGGTTCTTATTGCAGGTGGTAAGCGGAGGCAGCATGTACCTCCGCGTGCCGAGCGTGCTCCAAGTCGGCGGCACGGAGAGCTTCCTGCTCCTCCTGGACTTCGTCGAGGAACACCTGCTCTGCACCACGTGAGCATTTATATATTAATTAATTAATTAGAACTGATATACCACTTACACTAAAAAATGTCCTCATAAATGTCCCTGTGGCAGTGATGTCGACAAGCTAGAACATCACGGACTGTCATGCCAAAAAAGTGCAGGCCGCTTCTCGAGACATGCCGCACTTAACGATATCATACGCCGGTCCCTCGCCACTGTCAACGTATCAAGTCTTCTTGAGCCCTCTGGTATTTCAAGAGACGATGGCAAGAGACCGGACGGTATGAGTTTGATTCCATGGAAGATGGGCCGGGTGCTGGTATGGGATGCTACCTGTTCAGACACGCTAGCCCCTTCCCATCTACATGGAACCAACATCAGAGCTGGTGCGGCGTGTGAAGCGGTTGAAAAAGCTAAGGCATGCAAATACAGGGGTCTAGGCTCCGAATATGATTTTGTCCCATTCGGTGTCGAGACCCTTGGTCCGTGGGGTCCTAGCGCTTTAGGCCTTTTTAAGGAAATAACAAAAAGGTTAGTCGACATCACCGGAGACCGAAGAGCTGGCAGCTACCTCGGACAAAGAATTAGTCTAGCCATCCAAAAGGGGAACGCTGCCAGTATCTTCGGTACCATGCCTAAAGGGACTTCTTTTCATAATGTATTTTAGTTCTTAGTTTAGGTTTATTTGTTTTTATTTTATTGTTATAATAAAATCTATTTTGACTTACACTAATCATAACATCTAAATTTATGTAACTCAAAGGTGACTGACTGACTGACATAGTGATCTATCAACTTGTTGCGCAGACAAACCCGCAAGATAGGTTGCTAAGAACCACAAAATAAAATTACACACAAAACAGTCTTTATTCAACACCAAATCAACCTTAAACTTTGACTAGTAATAACTCCTACAACCGCAACCACCTCCCACATAACCAACTCCAGGACCAACAACACCGGTCGTTATAGGAGTTTCCCTGATAATCGCCACGGCATCCCCGCAGCCGTTGGAGACTGCGCCAGCACCGCACGCTGGCAAAGCCCCTTCAAGATCTACCGTCCCACCAAATGGGAGCTTCCCAGCTACAGTCACTGGCCCAGTGGTCAGTAAGTTATCGGAAGCTATCGATAACCCTGCTAGAAATACTCTATGCTAAATATTATGTACCTATTCTTTCAGAAGGTTTTATGCTACCCGCTTTGTTCTAACTTGTCATAAAAGGATGCAGTCAAAGCCGCAAATTGGGTTGCTAAGTTCCATAAAATAAAATAACAGTCATACACACAAAACAGTCTTTATTCAACACCAAATCAACCTTAAACTTAACTAGTAATAACTCCTACTACCGCAACCACCTCCCACATAACCAACCCCGGGACCAACAACACCGGTCGTTATAGGAGTTTCCCTGATAATCGCCACGGCATCCCCGCAGCCGTAGGAGACTGCGCCAGCACCGCACGCTGGCAAAGCCCCTTCAAGAGCTACCGTCCCACCAAACGGGAGCTTCCCAGCTACAATCACTGGCCCAGTGATCAGTAAGTTATCGGAAGCTATAGTTAACCCTGCTGGGATGTTAGGAGCTCCGGGGAGAGGGCATGGAGAGATGGTTAGGGAAGCTGAGCAAGGGTTTAAGCCGTATAGGCCATTGGAACAGCCGCAGGGAGTCAGTGCTATACCAGGGTTGCAGCATTGGCCGTGGATTGTCTGAAACAAAGAAGATATTATTAAAGGTATTTCCTTGATCCCCACCACTAGCTTCTCGTCCACAGAGTAAATAGTTCTTATTAGCACAACCTTTTTGGTTGTTCTGATCTGTCATTGGTCTTGAAATGAACAAAGCAATGTTTTTCTTTCGTTTTGGCGTCACACGATTAGTGTATTTGCCAGTGTCAAGTATTAAATGTGTCAAACTCGGAAAGTATCAAGTTTAGTATTAATGATGATGAGATGATGGGACCTAGTTATAACCTTTGACCTAGTCGGGTCAAAGAGGATAGACCCCTTTGTGTTTAAGTAAAGTAGTGGCACTTTACTTAAACTTTACAAGGACTTTTTGGAGCAACTAGAAAAGTCACTTTTTACAACTTTATTTCAATTTCTTACACTCGTAATCCAGGAAGGACTAATATTATGGAGTGAAATTGAAGGGTATGAAGTTTTATCTTCTGATATGTCAAGATGACGAGCTCAGAGCACTGTCACAAAGGATATTGAAGTTCCATCATCAAGTGACTTGCTCTTCTCGTCTCTTTTGAGATGGGAATTGTACTCGATATCTATGAATTGTAAGTCGTCATAACCGTTTGGAGAATTCAAGGGATATTGAATTTAAATCTAGTGAATTTTAATGAGTCTATTCTTGTTATAAATACCTGGGTAAGTAGAGCTAATGCACAAAATATAATCTCTTTCAAATACATATTGATATGTTAATAATAAAATCTGTAATGACGCTCCAAAAAGTGTAAACGAGTTTTATACCAAAAAATCGACTGCATAATTTTAGTAACCTATATATACAGTTATACAAAGGTCTTACTGAAATCTGCTATCATTTATTGACTCATTTGTTTCGTGACCTAATCTATATTTGAAATAGATGATAAGATTCTGTTTAAGTTAGGAAATTGGTTAGCATTCGATGGGCGTTACACAAAATGGCTTGTTAGAAAACTGATTACGGGGGATATAGCTGGTTTTGTTTTGTTGAGTGAAATGTTTTCCGATTTTACTATTTTAGCAACCGAATGAAATGATAATGGTTCAGTGGTAGTGCAACCGGACGATGATACGAAGGTTCCTATAATGAGGTTTTATTTTTATTAAACAAAATTCCGCACTACAGGCTCGAGGCCCGTACTTTTGTCAACACATTTCTATGGGCCGGTTTTATAAAACGTTTGTAAGTTAAATGCCAAACCAAACTTCGGTAAATTTGATCTTTTTGTCAAATTTTCCGTGCTAAAAACCTACAATGACGTTAAGCTGAGCTTTTGGTTAAAGGAAACATTGTGATGATGCCATAGCTTGGTGGTGGGTATTTTGTCTTAGTTACCACCCTCGAAAATTTGTCGCCAAGCACCTTCCGGTGTATTTTGGCTTAGTTGAAAGCGAGTTCCGAATCCAGGTGTGACGTGGCGTCACCATTTATCTCATCATCATTCAACATCAGGTGACTTGTAATGAAACGCTACGCTGTAAAAAGTAAATAGAAGGACGTACGATTCGACTAGCTTCTCCGGATTCGGCTTAGGAATGGTGTCCGGGGAGTTTTATAGAATAGTCCGAGTAAATTCTGGACGCCTCAAGCCTGATATGGCAGTTCCGTTCGAGAAATTTGAGGTGTTAATTTTTTGCTAAGTTATGAAGGATAAACAAATCAAAAGAAATGTTTATTTAAGGCAATATGTAGTCCAAAAAATTAATTTCATTAATTTTGATACCTAGCTTGAATAATGACGTTTACTTAGATAAGTTTCTATCAGGTAGGCACTATATATCTCAATAGTCAATTGTTTTTTATTAAATAGGATACATTGTGATCACTTTAAAACGTCAAACTAAAAACTAGCTACGCCTGTTCCAACCTCCTTACGCCGGCAAAAGAACAGGCAAGAAACGCCCGGCAGGACATTTTTTTAACGCGATCACTGTGTTAATTTTATTCTTATTACTAATTGATTGGACTGGAGCAGCCCAAGCTTTTTTTTGTCATCTAAATAGTCCAATAATTTATAATAAGCTTTACTAATAAGATTACTCTTGGTTGGTTGTGCAAATTGGGATATGGAAACATGAATATTAACGAGTTACGGGATCACAACCAAAGCAGACCAGATCCTACAAGTAAGCAGCATAATAATACACTAAATAACAAAGACATTGCTTTATTGCCCTAAATTATACTTCTAATAAAAAGATACTGTATAATTATTTGCAAATCAAATGAAAGAAACATTTGCTGATAGGCTTCTTTATCGACAAACCAATCGGTTTTGATATAAATTAACAAATTGTTTTGAAATATTGGCCATAAGAGTTTACTAAAACATTATACATATTAGACTAGCTGTTCCCCGCGGTTTCACCCGCGTGGGCTACAGCTTTATGCATGCAAAATCTCAGCCCGATCGGTTTAAAATTGACAAAGTTTCATTCAAACTTTCATCCCCTATTTTATCCCCTTGGGGGTAGAACTAATCAAAATCCTTTCTTAGCGGATGCCTACGTCATAACATCTACCTGCATGCCAAATTTCAGCCCGAACCGTCCAGTGGTTTGGTCTGTGCGGTGATAGATCACTATGTCAGTCAGTCACCTTTGAGTTATATATATTTAGAAGATTTATAGGTTCATATATATTTCCGTCCTATAAAATTAAATGATACATAATATTATAAATGCACGATCACCTTTGTCTGCCTGTCTGTCTGTTACGCTCTTACGCGTACACTGACTGAACCGATTTAAATGAAATTTGAAGCAGATATAGTCTGGAGCCTTAAAGGTTACTTTTTATCGCGATGAACTGTAGTCCACGCGGATGAAACCTAGGGGAATAGCTCGAAATTCATAATTTAAACAACATCTTTCTTTTAATATACTGTTTTAAACTACCATGGTCAAAAACATTAGAATTAGGCACATTTGGATTTAGGGTGATCATGGCGCTTGCAACAGTGCCGAAATATCGAAAAATCAAACAAAAAGAAATACATGGTAATTATCCCGTTATAAAACCTAATTCTAATCTTTCTTTTACACCACCATCCGCATTAATTTTCTTAAATCTACTCCAAAGGTTGTCTGATAGAAATCACTAGCTCTAAGATATTCCATTTCTGTTGTTGATTTTCGGATATTGCAGTTGTGACATAAGTATTATCTATCTATCTTAAAATAATCTTAAACTAGTCGCGGTTTCACCCGCGTCTTCCCGGTATCCCGCTGGAACCTTTTTCCGGGATACAAAGTAGCCTATGTGTTAATCCAGGGTATAATCCATCTCCATTCCAAATTTTACTCCAATCCGTTCGGTAGTTTTTACGTGAAAGAGTAACAAACATCCATCCGTACTCACAAACTTTCACGTTTATAATATTAGTAGGAGTAGAATTTAGAGATTATAAATCTCTAAAACCACTTTTAGAATAAAAAATCAAGCACATACTGTAATAAATATTTTTATTTAAATTAAGACATTTATCCTAAAAGCACTATGACCTAAAAACCAAACGGTAAACCACAAGAACAGGTCCCAGAAATAGTAACAGCACCAGCGGCGGGCACGGCACCAGAAAACTGCACGGCACCAATCACAGGCACGTGACCGGCTACATTTGTGGTGCCGGCTACTGGTAGCTCACCTACCACGGCCACATCTCCTGATCCTGAACCACCGTAAGAACCAACCCCTCCTGGACCATACCCTCCAGCGCCAAAACCAGCTCCGTAAGCACCGTACGGGCCAACAGGACCAATTGGCCCAGGAGCTAAATGTCCCATTTGTCCAGGAATTGGTCCGTACTGTCCAGGGATTGGACCAATTTGGCTGGGACCGGGACTAACGCCGTAAGGGCCGGCTGGGTTTTGCGTTAGGACAGTCTGAAAGAAAATGGATGTTGATATAAAATTACGATTGTAAATTGCTGCTTCTAAGTATAATTTATTTGAAAGAAACATGAATTTGCTGTCGATTAAATTTCTGAACATATATTTGAGCTTGGTCATTAATAAAAACTTTCACTATAGAAACTCCTGCTTTTTCAGTTAATTAAAAAGGTGATTATTGCATTTCTGAAATCAATCTCAATGTAGATTCAATTATGTTTTAGCCTGGTGTGAAAATTGGACCTACCACGTTAAATTGAGTCAATAATACGTTGTTGGCATTTATATTTTAATTTTATTCTGATTGTGTTTCAGAGTACTGACATTTAAATATAATTTTATTTTTACTAGTGTTTATTAGACCCTATCAAAATCAATCCATTGATATAACTTTTTTGCGTTAACATCTTTTACACTTTCTTTGTGTAGCGAAATGTACCTAGCACTCTAATGTGTTAAATTGTTCCATCTTATTATTTGACAAATAATTTTATTTCCGGATGATATTAAAATCTAAAGAGTAGGTCAATTTAATACCTGAAGTAAGCAAGCTTGTAGGCACAGAAATAAGGTCGTAAACGAAACCATTTTTAGAGCAAAGCGTTGTATCAAAAACAGAAAAATCTCGAATGAAATAATCGCAACCGGAAATTAGCTTTTATACAAAACGCATTGAAATTACTATTCACACTTATCTGATGCTAATGATAAAAATTACGTAGTTCAAGATCTAAATGTTTGTCAATTACACGATAAGCCTCCGTTTCTAGGAAAACATGTGGAAAGTTGTAAAGTAATCTTATCGATCGAGATTTTGATTTAGAAATTTTAAACGGTTTTGTATAAAAACCTTTTGCTGCTTTTTTTGCTTCATCATTATTAGTTTTGTTTGATTGTTAAGTGCTTCGTTGTCTAGAGAAAATGGCGTCGGCAGTTTATGTATTTTGCAGTATAGCGTTATTTATTCAAGTAGGTATCTATATGTGTATATTACTTTGCAAAACTTATGTATCAAAAACTGCTTCCTTCAATACTTATTATTTAAGCAAGTCGCTCCGCTGGCCTATTACAATTCAGGGCCACCCAAAACTTCAACAATCAACAGGTCAAAACCCTGCGCGGTAATACGCTCGTCACGCTGAGATATTAGATGCCAAATTTCTTTACACCCTGAAATGTCATTGGAAGCATTGCCTTTCAATCCGGAACACTGTAATGTTTGCACACGACTGTTTGAAGGTTTTAGGCAAAGGCGTGGCACTTCCCCTGACGGACTCTGCAAAAGTCCTGCTAATACAAAAACTTGCTACTTACTCCTACTACTGATTTTAGGAAATATTTTCGCCATAGCACTATTTCCACCTTCTGAAAATTACAGCAATATTTCTTCATTGGTTAACAACAGATTTTTTTCCAGGCTATCACATCACAATGCATTGGAAATCCTTTAAGCAACGGCTTCAATTTCAACGGGCTCTCATTCGGGTCTAACTTCGCCAATGGACTAGCTGGCTCCGGTTTGCCAGGGTCAGGCTTAGCATCACAAGGTTTTAGCTCCACTGTAGCTACCGGTGGAGGATTTCCTGTAACAAGCGCCTCTCCTATATCACCAACTGGAGTATCAGTCCTAGCTGAAAATCTAGGAATCGAAGGTCCTTTATCAGTAGGGGGACAGCTACCATTCTTAGGATCTGTTGGTTTGGAAGGCGCATTACCAGCTATTGGCTCAGCGACAGTTTCGTATGGCTGTGGAAACGGAAATATTGGAATTACGAATGAGGGTCTTGGAGCGCCTGGAGTCCCAAGCCCTTATAGCCTAGCTGGGCAAGCTTACAGTCCTGGCCTGGCTGGTCCGTCATTTGGCCCTGGTGTAGCTAATCCTGCGTTAGGAGCGGGTTTGGCTAATCCAGGTTTTGGACCTGGTCTGGCTGGGCCTGGTTTCGGTGGAGCTGGGTTGGCTGGCTCAGGTTTTGCTGGAAATGGATTTTCTGGCCCAGGTTTTGCTGGAGCTGGGTTCGCTGGCCCAGGTTTTGCTGGAAATGGATTAGCTAGCCCAGGTTTCCCCGGGGCTGGTTTGGCTGGCCAAAGTTTTGCCGGGGCTGGCTTAGCTGGAGCGGTATATGGCGGTGGATTAACTGGGCCTTATGGTTTAGGAATGAGTGGACAAGGCTTTGGGCCAGGATTTGGTGGTTCTGGATTCGGGAATGGATTAGGTGGTGGGTTTGGACTTGGTTTCCCGGGTTCAGGGTTAGGGTATAATGGAGTGGGTGGTGTTGCTGCTAATGCAGCTCTGAAATAAGTTAGTTTATGATATAAGTATTTATTATATTTAATGATTTATTAAAAAAAGGTAAATGTCAAAAAAATTTATTTCTTTTCTTTATCTTCACCATCATAATTATTCATGATGCAAAAGTATGCATGCCTGTTGGTTAGTTCTTCTTTCACGCAGCAAAGAATTGACGTGAAGTTTTGCAGAGATATAGTTTAAAGAACGAAGAGTGACATACGCTACATTTTATCCCAAGGAAAAATCCACAGTTACTGTGGGAATATCCTCGGAATCTTATTTGCCTATCTAAAAACATGACTGTGTAGCTTCAAAAAGTAAAGTGATTATAACGATTTTACTTCTAGGTATATAGATAAGACCGCTGTACTAGGCCCCATAAAATCAGCAACTCCTTCAAAGGTGTTCGTTTTTTCAGCAAAATCCCAAGTGAAATCCTTGACTTGTCTATAATAACTTAATAATTTCATAATAACTTACTTCATAATAACTTCATAATAACATAATAACCTAATAATTAATAATTTCAAGTCCATTATTATCAAAATTATATAATAAGTCAAGTTTTTCTAATATGTACTTATTTCAGACTATTTAGATGAAAAAAAAGTTTGGAATTGTAGTGAAGGTTCTGTAATAATTATGTAATTCTATCAGTAAATAACAAGAATAAAATTGTGGGTAAATGTGATCGCTGCTTGCAGTTTCTTACCTGTTCTTTTGCTGGTGTAAGGAGTTTAGAACTGACTTAACTAAGTTTGACTTTTTAAAGTGACGTCATTTTGTAACCTTACCTAAATATTATTGACGACGCGGTAGCCCAGTTGGTAGTGTCCCTGCTTGCGAAGCTAGCGGTCCCGGGTTCGAATCCCGGTAAGGGCAAATATATGTGTGATGAGCACGAATATTTGTACCTGAGTCTTGGATATTTCTATCTATATAAGTATTTATTTCTATATATAAGTATGTATATCGTTGTCTAGTACCCATAACACAAGTTTCGAGCTTAATTTGGGGCTAGGTCAATTTGTGTGCAATTGTCCCTGATATTTATTATTATTTATTTATTATATTGATTGATTTTTTGAATTTGAATACAAAACACAAAAGGACATCAAAATTTAATTTTGGCATTTAACCCAATAATAAAATGCAAAAAATTCAACGCTGTACAAAAACTTCCGATGCTCCTATCGCAACGAGAGTCGTCACATTCGATGCAGTTTTTTTTTCTGATCCCAAATATTTATAGCGATGATGGCTCAGTGGTAGTGACGTCGGCTTGCGATCCGTAGGACGTGGGTTCGAATCCTACAATGAGCTTGAGCTTTCGGTGAAGGAAAACATCGTGATGAAACCATAGCTTGGTGGCAGGGTATTTTCTAGTACTTGCCTGGCTACCACCCTCTCATCTGTCGCCATGCACCTATCGGTGTGTTCCGGCAGCCTCACTTGAGAGCCAGTTCCTAGTCCAGGTGTAGCGTGGCGCCATCCTCGACCACATCGTCACTAAACATCAGGTGACTTGTGGTCAAACACTACTCTGTAAATAGTAAAAAAAAAATGTAATTTTTTTTTTGTGGTTATTTTAATTACAGCAGTATTGCTTTTCACCGTCGATATTTACTTACCTGTCATTAGAAACATTGATTCAATTTCTTCACAACTCACGTAGGTACCTAATTTCAATTTTATCACGTACCAACATTGCATACTGGGTAATTATAAAGATAACAATGTTACAACTTTGCAAGTAAAACAATATATTTGTCAACGAGTTTACTTGACAATAATGCTTGCGAGGCTTTAAATTTTAATACTTAGCAATGCAAACAAGAATAATAAGAAAAAATGTTCTCGCGTGGTGACTACAAACCGGAAGACGTTCTGATTTTTATATATCCCACACCTCGCGATTTATGCGCTCCTTCTCTTACTTGCAAAATGTGGAATGAGCTTCCCCCATAAGTGTTTTCGCTGTGCTACAGATTGCAATCCTTCAAGATGGGTGTAAAAAAAGTTCTTAAAGGTCGGCAACGCATCGGCAACTCCCCTGGTGTTGCAGATGTCCGAGAGGCGACGGTGACCGCTTTCCAACAGGCGGGCCGTCAGCTTGTTTACTAATCTACTACCTAAAAAAAAATAGAATCTGTAAACGAGCTATTTATTACCCGACTGAGAATATGGTTTTCGAGTGTAAGTATGTATGTATATATTATTTCATTGGAACGGCCTGTAGCTGTAGCCTAAATGGCTTGACGCATTTCAACATATGAAGTGTCATTAGAGTCGTCTTTATTGTGGGAGTGACCTAATTTGGTACTTTAAATTGTCGCAGTCGGGATTTTTGTTCGATTTGTAATGTAGGTATAATTTAGTACTTACGACCAACTTCGCGGAAAAGTGGTTAATCATCCATTTATTTATCTATGTCATACAACGTCGTTGAAGAACCAAAATCACCGACTAAGCTCTGAGAATTTGCAAGGTGAAGTGGCAATGGGCAGGCCACGTTGCTCGACGAACCGATAACCGACGGGGAAGAAAAGTTCTTGAGTTGCAACCACGAACCGGAAGACGTTCTGTAGGTAGGCGTCCCACTAGATGGAGCGGGGACATTGAGAGTCGCAGGAAGCCGTAGTAACGTTCAAACGGGGGAGGCCTATGTTCAGATGTTCAGTAGAGCACGTCTTCTGGCTGATGATGATGCTTGATCAAGAACTCACCAGGCGTGACGATGACGTGGTTAAAGATGCGTATTACATGACACAGAAAAGTTTGGTAACCATCGATTACTTACTATTTCAAGTTATAGGTAATTAGGCGCCAATGGGTGATGGCGTAAGCAAAATTGTGACAATTGTGTGATAAAAAATTGACATAGATGTAGGTTACCAGTATAAAAGTGGATCATTATGAACTCAGAGTTATCCTCGATCAGTTCTTCCAAAGGGATTAAGACTAGCAATGGCAGCCAAAGCAATTCTGATTATCTGCGCTCAAGCCCTTTTGCTTAAGGTATGTGGAAGATTGTCTCATACATCACCCGCACTGGGTCAGTGTGGTAGATTACGTCCATTACTCTCTCTTTCTGAGAGAAGGCCAGTTCCGCAGCATTTTGAACGTTGTAGAAGAAAAATGCGTGTTGGAAATTATTATTGAGCGTTTATTACAATTTTAACTAATATAAATTGGGAAAACAATGCCGTTCGCACAATCGTCATAAGAGAGAGCGAGAGAGATGTTGCCATTACACAAAAACATCCTCCTAAATGAATGCAATGTTGCTCTTACATAGACATAAATTACAACTAAATATTTTATTAATTAAATTAAATTGTATGTTGAGTTTGGTTTCAACATAATTGGGGCCAGGCGTTTACATGTTAATCAATAGGTAATGGGCATAGCCGGTTAATTGACCTACGATACACCTTGCTATTCATTTTGATATCGGCCACCCTTACCCTACCATCACTACCTGGATATGTTTTTACAATACGTGCCATAGGCCACACTAAAGGAGTGGTGTTTGGATTTTTAACAATGACCAACTCACCCTCTTTGAGATTTGGTTGCAGGTATTTCCATTTGGGACGGCTCTGAAGCTGAGTTAAATAGTCATTGGACCATAATTTCCAAAAGTCTTGCTTGAGCTTTGTACAGAGATTCCAAAACTTTAAAGTGTTAACTGAGGCATTTGTTATATCAATTTCAGGATAGCTGGTCAAAGCTGTACCAATTAGAAAATGTCCTGGAGTTAAATATTGACAATCATTTGAATTTACAGAAAGTAGAGGCCTTGAATTTAATATTCCTTCAATTTGTACAATAACTGTATAGAGCTCTTCATATGTTAAACAAATGTTGGAGACCACTTTCTTAAGGTGAAATTTGACACTTTTCACACCGGCTTCCCACAAACCTCCAAATTCTGGGGAGTAACTGGGAATAAAATTGAATTTTATATAGTTTTGAGCTGAAAAATTATGAACAGCATCCCTGTGATCTTTGGAGGATTGTAGGTCATACAATTTTTTCATAATATTAGATGATGACTTAAAAGTCTGCGCGTTATCACAAAATATGTTTGTGGGCATACCCCGCCTCGCAATGAAGCGCTTGAGACATGCCAAGAAGGCCTCAGTTGTAAGGTCTGAGACTAGTTCTACATGTATAGCCTTTATAGCAAAGCAAACAAAAAGTGCTATGTAACACTTTGTTTTTATAGGTTTTCTTATACGAGCCACTTTCATTTCAAAGGGTCCACAAAAGTCAACGCCGACATGCTGAAATGGCCTGGACGTTGTGATTCTTTCCCACGGAAGAGATCCCATTAACTGCTTAGCAGCCTTAGCTTTCCACCGGGCACACTTGACACACTTGTGCACCACTTTCTTGACCTCTCGAATACCACTAACTATAGAGTACCTCTGTGATAGGGAACTTAATACTAACTTCGGTCCTGCATGCAACAGCCTTAAATGTTCTTTCTCTATCAAAAGGTTAGTAATATGAGAGTGTTTTGGAAGAATTATGGGATGCTTTTTATCGAAAGACATCTGCCTGGCATTTTGTAGCCTACCACCTACCCTCAATATGCCCATATGGTCAATGAAGGGATGGAGATTACCTATTCCTATTTTTATATTTTTACCAGCAGAAAGTGTCTTTATCTCCACAGAAAAATGTTCCCTTTGAGTACAACATACAATAACTGACAAAGACGCTCGCAGTTCCTGTGGAGTTAGGTTACTGTCCGTTATTTTATTTTTATTTTTCGAACAGTTATTATAGAACCTGTAAATGAATCCTATCACTTTCTGTAATTTATTTATAGATGAGTATTTTTTAAATAAATCTGCTGCAAAGGATGACTCTACCTTTGTCAAGTTGCACTGTAAATCTTGCTCATTTTTTGTTTCTAGAACAGTAGTAAGTAAGTCTAGATTTTCTGACTTTTCAAAACTGGTATGTATGTAGCTACTATCTGACAAATACTTTGGTCCGTGCCACCACAAAGAATTTTCTTGCAATTTGTGGGGTAATACTCCCCTGGACAGTAAATCTGCAGGATTGTCTTTTGTCTTGACATAACCCCACTGGGTATGTTCAGTCAGTTCTCTTATTTGTTTGACTCTATTGTAGGCATAAATATTAGATTTAATATTTCCAGATTTTATCCAAGCTAGCACTATCTGGGAGTCACTGTATAAAAACACCTGAAGATGGGGAAACCTCTTCTTCAGTACTTTACCAACCCTATGTACTAGCTGAGCTAAAAGAAGAGCACTATTGAGCTCCAGCTGTGGAATAGTCAAACTTCTGTTTAGTGGAGCAACGCGGGATTTTGAACAAAGCAACTCTGTTTGCCATGAACCATCCTTTTTTAAAATTCTAATATAGAGGCAGCAACCAAATGCCTTAATTGAGGCATCAGAGTAGCCTAGTAATTCTGCACTGGACCTATTTTCCCTACTAACACACCTATTTACTACAATTGTTCCCATTTGTTTCAATTTCTGTAGGTAGTTATTCCAGCATTGAAGCTGGTTGTGGGGTACTGTTGAGTCCCAACCTATTTGCAAAGACCATAGCTCTTGCATGAATATTTTTGCTAAAACAGTGATTGGACCCACTACACCGAGAGGGTCAAACATTTTTCCTATAAAACTCAATATTTTTCTTTTTGTATTTAAATTTTGCTCCTCATCAATATTGGGGCTTGAAAAGGTGAAAGTATCTGATGTAATATTGTACATCAAACCTAGCGTTTTGATTAAATTGTTCCCACTAAGATCTATATTCTCAAAATGCTTTTGCTCATTTGGAATATCATTTAAAACCTCAATGGAATTTGAACACCATTTGTGTAGTGAAAAACTACCTAATTTGAGCAGTTCTACCAACTCTCTTTTTAATTTTTGTAGCTGCTCTACATTGTCCGCCCCAGAAAGAACGTCATCTACATAGGTACTTGTTTCCATTGTTTGAGCAGCCATTGGAAAACTATTTTTATTTCTAGAGGCTAATTCAATAAGACATCGAGTGGCCAAGAAAGTGGAAGCTTTCAACCCATACGTCACAGTCTGTAGCTGTAAGCAGGTGATGGGTTTCTTAGGGTCATCGCGCCAGAGGATATTCTGTAGACAAGTTTGATGCCCATTGATGGAAACTTGGCGAAACATTTTTTGTATGTCACAGACTAGAGTGAATAGGTATGTTCTAAAAAGGATTAGAATATCAAAAAGCTCACTCTGTACCACTGGGCCATTCAGCATGACTTCGTTGAGGGACACCTTGCTCCTTGACTTCATACTCCCATCAAAGACTACACGGACAGGAGTTGTCTTACTTGCCTCGTTTATGACAGCATGATGCGCTAGAAAATAAACAGGATCATTATCTAAATCATAGTTTGCTATATCAACCACCTTGGCATGTCCCAGCTCTACATATTGATCTATAAACAATTTATACTGCTCTAGTAACAAAGGATTTGTTTTGAACCTTTTTTCCAATATTAAGAATCTTTGGTAGGCAACTGAAAAAGAATCTCCAAGCTGCAACTCTTCCATAGAAGCAATGAGAGGCATATCAACCGAGAAGCGGTTATCTTTCATTACCAAAGAGCCCTGAAAAATTTCTTCAGCCTTCACCAGCTCATTACATTTAGGCTTTACAGGCTCGGGTAATTTTTCAGATAGCCAGAAGTTTTCCATTATATTTTCTAACTTATTATGATCATGGATGGCAAAATTAGTCACTATTTGACAAGTATCATTATTATTACTACTTACATTGTTACAAGCATTTTCAGGAATGCTGCCACCAACTACATAACCAAACATGGTGTTTTGCAAAACAGGTCCATTGTGAATTTTTATACAACCTTCTAGTAAGACACTGAAATAAATATCAGCACCCAGTAGCAGAGAAATTTCAGCTGGGACATTAAATTCATCATCTGAAAGTTTTACATTTTTAGGCAAATTCCAACCAGATATATTTATAAATTGTTGAGGCAACTTTGTTGTGATGGTGTCAACTACATTACATTTTAAATTGAATTTAACATTTTGTTGGCATGAAAGCACATTTAAATTTACACATTGATTTATTTTTGTTTGTTTATTACCAATGCCAATAATATTGTTTGGTTGATTTATAGAAATCAAACCTAGCTTTTGCACAAGGTTAGATGTAACAAAGGATGCCTGGCTGCCAGTGTCAAGAAGTGCCCTTACAGAAATTCGTTCACCATTACTATTTAGCAAATCAACCTTTACAGTAGGAAGCAGAATATTATTTGAAACTGGGTTTGATACTAAGGTTACTGCGGGTTCACTGGCATTCGGCTGCTCCTGATGTAAGAGAGTGTTATGACCCTGGCGACATATTTTGCACTTAAAATTGAACTTACACTTACCACTATGTGGCTTTAAACAAAGTGAGCAGAGCTCATTGTCCCGCACAAATATTTGGCGGTCCTCTAGCGCTGCCGTTTTGTATTCCGGACAGCTGAAAAGAGGATGTTCATTTTTATTACAAAATTTACATGGCTTTTTAAGCTGTGTGGCAACATTGGTCACCTTTGTTATTGGTTTATAATATTTATTATTATATGTACTTTCATAGGAAGTACTTTTAGGTGGTAAGCTATCCTCAAGGGCTATAGCGCGCTTTTCAAGGAATTGCATAAAATCTGCCATGGAAGGCATCTTGTCTGAGTCCCTATCTAATTGATAGGCACGATTTGTAATTTGATCTAGCTTTCTAGTAAGAATTGAAATCAAAAGCATGTCCCATGTATCGATGGGTTCATTTAAGTTCTTTAATGCATGCAGTTGCTGCTGCACTTCTGACACAAACGACCTTATAGAGGCAGCTGTGCCTTTCTGCATTACTGGTAAATCCAATAACACATTTATATGGTTAGTTATTATTCTTGCTCTATTGTCAAAACGCTTATTCAATAACTGTAGTGCTTCTCTATACGATTGATTTACTAACGGCAAGTTGACAATGACAGCCAAGGCATCATCTGTTAGGTATTTTCTTAAATAAAATAATTTTTGAACATCTGAGAGTGACCTATTATTATCGATAATAGCCATGAACAAGTCATAGAAAGGCCTATACTTTGTATAGTCCTTGCCATCATATGGGCAGATGTCAATGTTGGGTAATTTACATGTTGAAACATTGTGACATTCAGAGACTGACTTCTTAGATATAAGTTTAAGAGAGGCATTAATTTTTGCTAAGATACTATAATATTTTTCTTCTAGGAGACCAACCTGCTCGGCGTCACCTTCGTCCATACTTAGTATGTCCAGTTGCACCGTCTCGTACGCCTTTAGGGCAGTGATCAGCTTCTCTTTGCGAGCCTCCAAAATATCAACTGTAGCGGAGGCAAAGCTGATGGGATCGTTGACGAAGGTTTCGATTCGCGTAATAGTCGCTTTGCACTGGGACCGTAGCAGCTTGTGTTTTCGCAATGCTTCTTTGGTCTCCGCCATCGTGGAAGTTCTTTTTCGCACTGTTTCTACGTGGAAATATATAAATAACGTTTGTTTTCAATAAAACAGCTGATTGAACTCTTGACAGGTAAACAAGACAGCAGTGACAGATAAATTTGACACTGAAGTGACAGATGACATTTGACACCCTCAGCTTGCTGAATTTCGTTAGGTTGGCTGCCTTCTTTGTATTGACAAAGAAAAAGAACGGACGTTCGCAACTCTTTCCGCGCCAACTTCACTCCGTGCTTTTATAAAATGAGGGTGCTGGATATTATTTGTCTTGATTTTGGAAATCTTCGTATTCCTGGATGTTCCACAGCTTTTCTGGATGATGCTTCGTATTATCTCGTTCTGCTATTGGAGAACGAAGTTGTGGGCCGGCAACTGCAAGGCTTGCAATGCAAACCCCGACCGACGCCGGCGCGGCGATTAGGTATGGCGACTCGGTATGGCGAGCCGCCTCGATTTTTCTGAACCTGATAACTCGCGATATAACTCGGCACCACTGATTCTAAACCTTTCGAAGGACCACCGAACGGCATTGTTTTCCCAATTTATATTAGTTAAAATTGTAATAAACGCTCAATAATAATTTCCAACACGCATTTTTCTTCTACATGCGTGCGGTGGTCCATAGGTCGCTGGTTCATATCCGGCTCGAAGGACCACCGCACGCATGTAGAAGAAAAATGCGTGTTGGAAATTATTATTGAGCGTTTATTACAATTTTAACTAATATAAATTGGGAAAACAATGCCGTTCGCACAATCGTCATAAGAGAGAGCGAGAGAGATGTTGCCATTACACAAAAACATCCTCCTAAATGAATGCAATGTTGCTCTTACATAGACATAAATTACAACTAAATATTTTATTAATTAAATTAAATTGTATGTTGAGTTTGGTTTCAACAAACGTAAGAGGGTGATAATGATGATGATGATGTGGAAGATTATCTCAGTTCAAGCTTAGAAAACGATGCCCTTGTAAAGCACCTATCGGTGTGTTCCACCACCCCACCTGAGAGCCAGCTTCCATCCCAGGTCACCCCATCTTCAACCACATTGTCACTGAACATCAGGTGACTCGTGGTCTAATGTAAGATGTGAAAAAAGGAAAAAAGATAATCCCAGGCAGTAGTGACTTGATATGGAAATCATATAGGGTTTAGGGCATCCCAATGGTAAGGGCCTAAAGGGCCAAAAGATTAGAGCTACTCCACTAGATGCCATGTAAGCAACAGGCATTGCATTGCAATTATCATCTTAAGTTTTCCTATCCTTCCTTTTAGTCTGACATGCCTTAAAAATATACAATGACATAGGATTTGGCACAAAAGATGCTTTGAATTGTGTGTTTAATTTTTCATTACTTTCCAGGGTGCCTACAGCCAGTGTGCTGCTGGCCTTGGAGCTCCTTGGGGTCTAGCCGGCCCCGCTGGCTGGAACGGCCTAGCTGGCCCCGGCCTGGGTGTTGTTGGTCTGGGTGGTGTTGGTTTGGCTGGCGCTTACGGTGCCGGCTGCGGCTGCGGCGGTGTCGCCTCCACTGGTGGTGGACTCCCTACCGCCAGCGCCTCCCCCGTTGCTCCCGTCGGCGTCTCCGTGCTGTCAGAGAACGCTTACGAAGGTGTTCTGGCCGCGGGTGGCAACCTTCCCTTCCTGGGTACCGTCGGTATCGAGGGTGTGCTCCCCACTGCTGGCGCTGGTGCTGTTTCCTACGGCTGCGGGAACGGTGCTGTCGGCATCGTCAGCGAGGGCCCCATCGCCACCGGCATCCTCGCTCCTGAAGCCTTCGCCCCTGCTGCTGGTCTGGCCGCTCCTGGCCTCGCCGGTATTGGTGGATACGGTCTCGGAGGCATCAATGGCTACGGTCTCGGAGGCGTCGCTGGGATCGGCTACAATGGCCTCGCTGGCTACGGCCTTGGCGGAGTTGGCTGCGGTTGTGGTGCTCTCATCTAAGTCACAATAGTTTTAAGTAAATAAATTTAATAATATACGTATTTGTAATGCATTACTCCTGGATTTACTTCTTTACCCACGAAACTAGTTTTATTAGTAGTTTGCGAAGAATGAACTGATAATTTCGTTGTGTTGGTACAAAATCATCCTGTCTTGTTATTAGTTTTACATGCAACATAGGTTCATATTCATATTCATATTCATATTCAATCGTTTATTGCATTCATATGTTAGTATACAAGAGATCTTAGTGGTTAAGATTAGCGAACATATGGACCCGAATAGGGTATAGCAATGTAGGAGCGGACCGATCCATTCTGATCATTTCGAGAAGTCGTCGTTGAGGAATTCATCTAGGCTGTAGTAGCATTTGTCGATTAAAAACGTTTTTAAGTTATTTAAAAATACGTGATTTTTTTCTTCGGATTTTAATTCGTCGGGTAGTTTATTAAATATTTTTATAGACATTATGTTTGGTCCAGAACTGTGTAATTTTAATTTTGACGGTGGTAATTCTAGTTTATACATAAACCTGGTTGCGTAGCGTCGTGATTGGTCAGCTTGTTTTATGAAGAACTGCGGATACTTTCTCACAAATTTACTTATTTCCAATATGTATAGTGATGTCAACGTTAATATTCTAAAATTTATGAAGTGTGGTCTACATGTTTCTGGCTCTTTGATGTTTCCTAGTATGCGGACGCATTTTTTTTGGTAAATAAATAAATCTGGTGCGTCTACACTATTGCCCCACAGTAATATGCCATACGTGAGCCATGCATTTACGTACGCGTAGTACGCAGACATAGCAGTTTTTAGATCGGTGGCCCTACGCAGTTCTCTTAGCGCGTACGTAAAACTTGACATTTTTGTTTTCAACTTTTTTATGTGGGTCTTCCAATTTATACTTGAGTCTATATCTAAACCTAGCAAAGTAAAGGTATCTACACATTCTATTTTTATATTTTTATACATAAAATTAATGTCAAGGGGTTTTTTCTGATGGGGTCTATATTGCATTATTTTTGTTTTTGTAAAGTTGATGTCAAGGTTATGGTCATTCATCCATTCAATTAAATTATTAAAAATGTCAGTAAGATTTTGATTTAAATTATTATTATTATTATTTTTGCATGCAGTCAGAACAGATATGTCATCCGCGAATAGTACACTAAATTCATTTAATATTTTTGGAAGGTCATTTATATATAATAAAAATAGGATGCATCCAAGGACGCTTCCCTGAGGGATAGAATTTCTTATCAGTATAGTATTGGACCTAATAATGTCAATTTTACCGGTTTTCGTGTCGTAATTCTCCATTTCTACGATTTGTTGACGGTTTTCTAGGTACGAGGTGAACCATCTGTGTGCTATACCGCGTATACCTACATCATATATTTTATCTAATAGTATTTTATATTGAACTTTATCATATGCTTTTGTCATGTCCAATAGGATCCCAATGGCGTATTTCTTGTCATTAATTATTTCGAGTATTTTATTGATATATTTATATGCCGCTAGTACGGTTGAACGGTTTTTCCGAAAACCGTTTTGGGAGTCATCAAATATATTAAATTTTTCACAAAATGAATTTAGTCGTTTTTGCATAGCTTTTTCAAATATTTTTGATGATGTGGGCAGGAGCGCTATCGGTCTATAGTTGTTAGGGTCACGTTTACATGCTTTTTTATAGATAGGTTTAATAATTGATGTTTTTAGTTTATCCGGAAAAATACCTTCTTCAAAGGATTTGTTAATCAATAGGTAGTATGGTAAGGTTAGTTCTTCGGCGCAGCGTTTTATTAGTATAGGCGGCAGCTCATCTATACCGTGGCTATATTTACTTTTAATGTTTTTAATTATATCAAATATTTCGCGAGGTTCGACCGGGCTTAGGTACATCGAGTTATCAGTGCGCGCGAGTGGCGGCCGGCCGCGTGCCGCGTCCCCTCCACTCGCTCCACCCATCGATGCAAAAAACTCGTTGAAATGATTTGCTACCTGACTTGGGTCGGACGTTAGATTATTATGGATTTCTAATGTGATATTATTCTTTGGTTTTTTATTGTTTTTATTTGTGCGCTCTTTAATTATTTTTTTTTCAGGATTCACATGACTTATTTTGAAAAATAAATACGTTCAAAAGATGAATGTCGAAAAATGGAGAATTCATTATGTTTTGTCCTATAAACTTCCATTCTCATGAAAAATTTTCCAAGTAAGATATACCTAAATAAGAGTGTTTAGAGTTTATATTAGAGTAAGAAATAGTATTTCACCACATATCAATTACGATGTACCTACTCATATCTAAATAACAGTTCAAATAAATCAAGCAAGGACCTCTCGATGTGTTCCGGCAGTTTTCATTTTCAGGTAAACTACAACACAGAGAAATTCAAACTAGAAAACTTAATGGTAAGTGGTGTCATAAAGGGTGGTAATTACTTCTGTGTTTGAAAACAAATAAAATAATCATAATAAATACTCATTAATTAATATCACTTATCAGTAAATACGATAGCAAAAAAAATAAATTTGTTATCGGAGGCCAAGACTCACTTTGGGTCGTTGCGTCATCTCAGTTAGTTAGTTTTTATCAGTAAATACGGGCATCATACGGCATCGTCCCAGCCTCAAAAATTCACTGCACCTTTGATGGGAACATCTCCGGCCGAGGAAATGGCGCCACACTGGGCAACTCACTGGCGATAATCACGGCACCAGCGCCACACCAGCGCCACCGTAGGCGAGGCCAATGCGGGGACAGCCAGACCAGTGGTGCGTTGAGCCGGCTACAGCGAGTCCGGTTCAATACAAGCAATGGACGTGTAGTAGTGCAGATGCCTAAATATCTAAATAACTCAGGTGCGTGCTCTGCGCGGGCGCCGGACGACTGGTCGCGGCTGCGCGTGATCGGTAGTTTTGTAGAACGCGGCGCGCGGCCGGCGTGCTTCCGCACTCCTCATCCCGCGCCGTGCCCCGCGGGCGCCTGGCCCGCCGGTGCGCTCGCGCTGACGTAATCAGCATATCGAAGGGACGGTCACCACAGTACTCCCCTGCCGAGATCGTGACTACGATCGATAGTAATTTGGAAAACGCACGGTCCGCCCGCTCCTTGTCTTTCTTACAGGTACTTCGTCTGGAACGGGAGTTGGAGCAGCTGGAACGGCAGTTGGAGCAGCTGGAACGGCAGTTGGAGCAGCTGGAACTGGCATGGTAAGTGTCTCGCTGTCATCAGAGGTATACGCCGGCTTCAACCGATCGATGGTAACGGTAAGTGTCTTGTTCTGTACCATAATGTCAAATGTTTTTGATCCTCGGCGTATAACTTTATACGGACCGGCGTATGGCGGTTGGAGTGGACGTCGAACTGGGCCCTCGCGAAGGAAAACATATGTCGCGGTATTCAGGTCTCTCGGTATGTAGAAGGGACGTGATGAGTTATGCCACGAGGCTGGCTGCGGTGCGAGCTTGCTCATGTGATTGCGAAGGCGGTCGGCGAAATCTGTGAGTTCTACGTCTTTGTCTAGTTTTGGGGTGAAGAACTGGCTAGGCAAGCGGAGCGGCTCGCCATAGACTAGCTCAGCGGCTGATGACTTGATGTCCTCCTTCCACGCGCTGCGGATCCCCAGAAGCACCAGTGGCAGCGCTTCTGTCCACTGAGACGTGGCGTGGCAGGAGATAGCGGCTTTGAGCTGGCGGTGGAGTCGTTCCACCAGCCCGTTGGCAGCTGGATGATACGCTGTCGTCGTGTGATGGACGGCTCCAACCATGGCGGCGATGGAGCTGAAGAGGTGACTCGTGAACTGCGCGCCCCGGTCGGTGGTTATGTGTTCCGGGCACCCGAAGCGTGCGACCCACCCAGACATGAAGGCGGATGCGCAGGTGTAGGCTGTGATGTCAGAGAGCGGGTACGCCTCAGGCCACCGAGTGAAGCGGTCGACTATCGTGAGGCAGTACCTGTGGGAAACAGACAAAGGTAAGGGTCCTATTATATCCATATGGATGTGTCGAAACCGGGCTGAAGGTGTCTTGAATGCAGAAAAAGGTGCTGATGTGTGTCGCGTTATTTTGCTTCGCTGACATTGCTGACATTCTTTAGCCCATTGTCGGCAATTACGCCTTACACCCGGCCACACAAATCTTGCAGTAACTAATTGTACAGTTGCTTTAGCGCCGGGGTGGCTGAGATTGTGTATTGCTTCGAAAACTTTATGACGGAAAGCAGTTGTTATAAACGGTCGTGGGCTTGAAGTAGAAGTATCGCAGTATACTTGCGTTTTGGCGTCTGGTAAGGGAACCTTTCTTAGCTGTAGACTCGATCCCTCCGTCAGCAAGCGTTGTAGCTCCTCGTCTGCTTCTTGGGCGCGGGCGAGGCTCTGGTAATCTAGGGGCGTTGAAATTTCTTCGATGCGGGACAGGCAATCAGCGACCACGTTGTCTTTTCCTGGGACATAACGAATTTCGGTTGAAAATTGAGATATATAGTCCAAATACCTGAATTGACGTGGCGAACATTTATCCCTGCGAGTTGTGAAGGCAAAGGTAAGCGGTCTGTGATCGGTTAGTATGATGAATGACCTTGCTTCGACCATATAGCGGAAGTATTTTATCGCTTCGTATATCGCCAACAGTTCTCGATCGTATGGGCTATACTTCTTTTGTGGTGTACTGAGCTTCCTTGAAAAAAATGCTAATGGTTGCCATAGGTTACCTTTACGTTGTTGTAGAACTGCTCCAATGGATACGTCTGAAGCGTCGGTCTGTATAGCAAGTTCTACCTTCGGGTCTGGATGCGCTAACAAGGCTGCTTGGGAAATACTTTCCTTACATTCATTGAAGGCTTCCAGCTGTTCGGGTGTGAAGTCTATAGGTTTCGCCTTTTTGTCGCTTCCTGCTAACATCGCGTTGAGTGGTGTCTGTTTTGCTGCAGCTCCTGGTATAAACCTGCGATAAAAGTTCAGAGTACCCAAAAATCTCCGTAACTCCTTCGTCGTTTTTGGTACAGGAAAATCCAGGATAGCTTCAGTTTTCGACTCCAGAGGGCATATTCCTTCAGCAGACACGCAAAATCCTAAAAAGGTGACTTTAGGCTGACCAAAAACACATTTCGAAGTGTTTATTAGAACACCATATTTCTGTAGGCGTTCAAAAAGAGTTTTTAGGTGTTCCAGGTGTAGCTCTTCTGACTGTGAGAACACCAGGACATCGTCAAGATACCCGTATGCAAAATCGAGTCCCCGCAAGACCTCGTCCATGAACCTCTGGAACGTTTGAGCTGCATTGCGTAAACCAAAGGTCATGAAGGGAAACTCAAACATTCCGAACGGGGTAGTTATAGCTGTCTTCGGAATATCCTCCTCACAAACTGGCAATTGATTGTAAGCCCTCACCAAATCAATCGTTGAATAAACGGATTTACCTGTAAGCTGGTGAGTAAAGTCCTGAATATGATGTACAGGATATCTGTCGGGGATTGTTCGCGCGTTCAGGGCTCTGTAATCCCCGCATGGACGCCAGCCGTCATTTTTCTTACGAGCTAGGTGAAGTGGCGATGACCAGGCGCTTTCAGACCTTCTGGCTGTACCGTTCTGTAGCATTTCGTCAAACTCGTGCTTCGCGATCTCCAGCCTTTCAGGATCTAAACGGCGAGGGCGACTGGATACTGGTGGTCCAGGAGTTGTTCTTATATGATGAACAGTATCATGCTTAGGCGTAACCCACTTACCAGCAGGTCGTGTGATGTCAGGAAATTGACGTAGCAGGTTGTGATAAACGCTGTCATCTACTGTAGTGCGAATGGAAGAAATGTCGTGTGTACTGTCCTTACTCTGCGGAATGTGAATACCGAGCATCGTTACTCCATCGACCAGGCGCTGTTGTCTGCAATCTACCAGTAGGTGATAAAAGCTGAGGAAATCCACGCCGATAATAGGTTTGGTTACGTCAGCAACCGTAAAACGCCAACTGAATGCACGGCGTAGTCCAAAGTCTAAATTTAATTGTATATGGCCATATGTGGAAATTAGCGTACCATTTGCAGCATACAGTTCATATTTTGTCTTCGTCCGAGGCTCCCGTACTGCTGACCGTGGAAACACGCACAGGTCCGAACCCGTGTCGACTAAGAATTGAGCTTTAGATTTGCGGTCAGTGATGAACAGGCGGCCTAAAGATGTCGGACAGTCAGCTACCGCCATTAATGACTGCCGGTGAAGTTTCCCGATTTAAATGTGCAAGGTTCTTTGCATTTCCTGGCTTGAGCACCGTATTGGAAATGATACCAGCAGTGTGGGTGGTCGTCTGGCCGTTGACGTGATTTCGATCGACTTTTCGACCGATACTGGAAACGCGCACCTCCATTGTTGCCTCTATTGCGTGGTCTACTATTAGTACGTAAATTTTGTACCTGTTTAGATAGTTCATCGACCTTCCTGGCGATCGTTTCCAGCGCTGACACCGTACCTGGCGGGTCCGACGATGATGTACTGGCTACTTGATGCGTTGGCGAAGCGATGTCGTTGATCTTGTCCGCGAGCTCCGCGGCGGCCTCGAGGGAACTGCTGGTCTGCGATGCAATAATTGCTTGGATGTTAGTTGGAAGTCGATTTGACCATATTTGCCTGATCAAATGCTCAGGTACCGTAGGCCCCGCTAAGTTTTGTAAGTGTCGCATAAATTGCGATGGCTTTCGATCGCCTAGTTCTTCATGCGTTAATAACTGTTGCAGTTTGCGTTCTTGCGACGCGGACAACCGCTTAATAAGTTCGGCCTTGAGTTTATCATATTTGCCAGTTTCTGGCGGGTTTAAAATAACATCTTTAACCTCCGCCGCGTATTGTGGCTCCAACTGTCCGACCACGTAATAAAACTTCGTATGGTCTGACGTTATATTAGAAATCATAAACTGACCTTCTATTTGTGCAAACCACACTGCCGGTTCTTCTGGCCAAAACGGTGGCATCCGCACTCCAACTCGACAGAGGCCGGGTTCTTCAGAAGGCTTCATGTCTCAGTCTCGGGGTCACCAATGTAGTAGTGCAGATGCCTAAATATCTAAATAACTCAGGTGCGTGCTCTGCGCGGGCGCCGGACGACTGGTCGCGGCTGCGCGTGATCGGTAGTTTTGTAGAACGCGGCGCGCGGCCGGCGTGCTTCCGCACTCCTCATCCCGCGCCGTGCCCCGCGGGCGCCTGGCCCGCCGGTGCGCTCGCGCTGACGTAATCAGCATATCGAAGGGACGGTCACCACAGACGCATTCTATAAAATTAAACTACTAATACATGTTATAAACGTGAAAGTTTTTGAGTATGGATGGATGGATGGATGGATGGATGGATAGATGTTTGTAACTCTTTCACGTAAAAACTACTGAAATGATCTAAATGAAATTTGGACTGGAGATAGTTTATACCCTAGATTAACACAAAGGCTACTTTTTATCCCGGAAACAGGTTCCTGCGGGATAACAGGAAGAGGCGGGTGAAACCGCGGGGCGCACGTTTATAATATTAGTAGGAAGTAGGATAAGATAGTAACCACATGATATTTTTGATGACATAAATACTCTATTATTTACTGCTCAGTATTTTTTTTAAATTCAAAACTTAATTTTCCTGTGAAATGAATCTCTAAAACTATTTTAACCGTAAATAAATCATCTCGTAAATCATTTGTTTATTTTGTTTTTGCATGCTAGTAAAAGTTGTTATGTCTATGGCATGGTGACCTGTGACAAAGGCAATGTATGCCTACTGCAGACAGGGATCAGCCCTTGTAATACAGGTTCACTACATATATAATTATATTGTCACGTAATTTCTTTTTTCTTTATATGTATGTTTTATACAATTGTCCTCGGACATGGGTCCGAAACATTTTGCATCTGCGAAAACATTTTTTTTGTGTAATTAGCTGCAACTATTGAAATTGCATCTAATTACGCAAAAGGTTTGCTCTATTTTCTTTGTGTGAGCAATATTATATAAAATATATGCTCAGTCAGTTAGTGGGGTCCATAAACTAATCTACGGTCTTATACTCACGTAATTTCTTTTACTTTTTAGTCTTTGTAAGGAAATAATGCACCATTTCTTCTTCTTCTTCTTCTCGACCTGGTCCCATCTATTTGTGGTCGGCGCAGCATGTACTCTTCTTCTACTCTCCCCTATCAGCCGTCATCGCTTCATTCACACCCCTTTCATTCATGTCGGTCCTTACACAATCCATCCATTCTTTCTTTGTGTATTTGTGTCGGCATTGTGCATTTATTTAAATAAAACTCTTCGCTATTGCGTGTAAAAAGAAAGAACGGGTCTTGGATGTGTGTAATGTGTGACTTGCTGAAGAATTAAATAAAACAGGTAGGTACATAGATCAGGAAAGAGGGAGAGAGACAGTTTTTTTAAAGAGCGTTGATCCACTTTATTCGGCGGAGGAATTTTTAGACGTTAGTTTTGATGGAATTGCGGGCACAATTACGTGACTTGGCTAGATGTAAAATATATGCCTACTAGAGATGCGACGAATAGTGATTTTGCCGAATACCGAATACTGAATTTCCGGCCACGCTCTTGGCTCATTGTAGTGCGTGCGGATGGTGGCAGCGGGAGTAGCGGCGCCCGGTAGCAGTGTTTATAGGAAGAGGCTAATTTCAGAAGCGTGTACAGTTTATGAGGAAAATTGCTGTCCGTTGCTATCAACAAACGCTGAAAAATTGTTTTCATTCATCACCTACCTCAAATGTTTTCTTAGTAATATTCATTTTTGAGCATTACAATATGTGACTTCATATTATTATTTGCCGAACAGTTCGCAATATTCGGCCGAATACCGAAAAGAAACCGAATTCTCGTGGCATTTCTAATATATGCCTAAGAGATGTATCAATTTCGACATAAGAGGGCAGGTATCTTCTCGACCTTCGACTCCTAGCTTATATTTTTTAAAAATTGATACACTACATTTTTTGTAACTCACTGTTTGTTTTGTAACTCGGAGGATAACAGTATTGCGTGTAAACTGTTTGTAATTATTATTTACATTTTGTAATAAACACGTTGGTGATAAAATATTTCATGTATAAAAGTTAGAATTTTGACCTATTTGTCATTCTTGAGTTGTATTTCAATAACACAACAATGGCAGCTAAAGCTATCCTCGCCTTCTGCGCCCAGGCACTTCTGGCTCAGGTAAAAATTACTCAATTCTCACAGCACCATTACTGACTTTATTCATTTACCGTTCATTTTTCATTTAAATTTTATTTAATTTCAACACTATCTTACTGTCTACTTTTTCTTATAGGCCGCCTTCAGCCAGTGCATTGGTGGTCTCGGAGGTCTCGGAGCCGCTAACTGGGGTCTAGCCGGTACCGCCGGCTGGAACGGTCTGGGTCTGGGTGGTCTTGGTCTGGGTGGCGCTTACGGTGCCGGCTGTGGCTGCGGAGGTGTCGCCTCCACCGGTGGTGGCCTTCCTACCGCCAGCGCTTCCCCCATCGCTCCCGTTGGCGTCTCCGTGCTGTCTGAGAACGTTTACGAAGGTGTTCTGGCCGCTGGCGGCAACCTTCCCTTCCTGGGTACCGTCGGTATCGAGGGCGTGCTCCCCACTGCTGGTGCTGGTGCTGTCTCCTACGGCTGCGGCAACGGTGGTGTCGGCATCGTCAGCGAGGGCCCCATCGCTACTGGTATCGCCGGCCCCGGCGTCTACCCTCCCGCTGCTGGTATCGCTGGATACGGACTCGGAGGTATCGGAGGATACGGACTCGGAGGCATCGGAGGATACGGTGTTGCCGGCATCGACGGCTACGGTCTCGGAGGCATCAACGGCTACGGTCTCGGTGGACTGGGCTGTGGTTGCGGTATCTAAACGAATATTTCTAATGAAATATTGTTGACGACAACATTATAATAAACATGGCTGCATAAAATAATGATTTTGATTAATGTTACCTGTTTTTGGTAGGTCGCCCTATTATTTAGCCTAAACAAATTTCAAATGGGATCAACATTGCTTGCCCAACTTATAACTTGACTGTCACAACATTATTGCAATTTCATATTCTTACTACTAAGCATTTTAAACGGAGTAGGCATTAATTTTCTTATATCAAGTTAACAAGTTTTTAATTATGGTAATATTATTAGCAATAGGTAATTATTTGACTACAATCTCACCTAATGGTAAATGATGACGAGGTCAATGATGGAGCATGATTGCCTCATCATCATCATCATCAGCCTTTCACATTCCCACTTCTGGGACTCTGGCCTTCTCTCAACTCTCTGTAATCTACCACGCTGTGCGGGTTGGTAGATGTCGCATGTCCTTGAATGTTGCGGTTCTTGGACATGCCGGTTTCCTTACGATGTTTTCCTTCACCGATGGTAAATCCGCATATATAACATGATTGCCTTTTCAATCTTGATTTGAAGGCTTTCGAAGACGCTAGCAGGTAGTTCCACTATTTTGTCGTTCGCATTATAAATGTAGAAGCGAAGCGTTTTGTGCTTATGAGAAGAACTTGCGCTGAATTCAGGTGGAGGACTGGCAGGAGGTGACGCAGGACAAATCGTGTGGCGTATTTTGTTATTGGAGGACAAGACTCACTTTGGGTCGTTGCGCCATTTCAATTAGTTAGTTTTAGGGCATGGCGACCATTTACATATATCAAAAGTCAAAAGTCTAGATATGTTATTTAGTAGGATACTGGATAGGTACATGACTGTAATCACTTTATAACGTCAAACTTAAAACTAGCTACGCATGTTCCAACTTCCTTAGGCCGGCAAAAGAATAGGCAAGAAACGAGCTAACGATTTGCTGTCCAATGATTGCCTAGACTTACTTATTCTAACTTAAATCAGTCAATTAGTATAAGAATAAAATTGTCAACGTGATCGCGCCATAAAAATTACCTGCCGGGCGTTTCTTGCCTGTTCTTTTACCGGAGTAAGGAGGTTGGAACAGGCGTATCTAGTTTTAAGTTTGACGTTTTTAATCACATCACAATGATCACAATGTATCATAATATATAAAAATCTTTTGAATTTTGAATTTTTAAACTTTTCTTTTGATTTAGTAGGCACTAATTATGTCGATATTTACTTATTTGTGGTTCACCCATCTGAGCAAAGATTAAGAAAAGGTAGCACGAAAGCAAATTTTTATAAAATAGTTTGTTTTCTTGCATTATTAAAAAAGAAAAAATATTTTACTAACATGCTTGGAAATAAGAGCATTATTATGACAACCTTTTTCGAGATAAATCTAACGTGCTGTACTATACTTAACTGTGATATTTTTATCATTATTTATACGTGCATTGTTATTTATTATACTTATATGCGATAACTCAGCAAAAAACATGTAAGTAGTATGTAGTAGCATGTAGTTTAGTATCTAAGTAGTCACCTAGTTTTAACCATGTTTTTTTGCAAATAAACACTTCAAACTTTGAACCTAAACTAGTTTCGTGAAACTTTGATTACGAGTATAACAGTTACTGTCCACCCAATTACTTATAATAGCTCTGAATAGGTGGATAAATGCAGACCTAACTATACTTAAAAACAAATGCTACTGACAGAAGATTCACGATTGTAAATCGAATTAAGAAATTCAGTCTCCCATTATGAATTTTCTCACTCTCAAAATAATAAACGACGCATTGAAGAAGCCAGCATGTCCAAGAACCACAACATTCGAGAGCTTGTAACATCTACCAACTTAAACTAGTGTGATAGATTATAGCTTTTATTCCCTTCTCTCTCTTTTTCCGAGAAAAGGTCTGTGGGAACGTAATAGACTGATGATAATGTTGATTAATATCGGTGAAAATAAAAAAAGAGTATGGTCTGATCAGTATTATCAATAATCGTTGAGGATGTTATTCAAAGTCAGTTTTGAAAAGATACAATTTAGATGCCGCAACCACAGCCGAGTCAACCGAGACTGTAGCCATTGATGCCACCGAGACCGTAGCCGTCGATGGCGGCACCACCGTATCCTCCGATGCTTCCGAGTCCGTATCCAGCGATACCACTGAGACCGGCGATACCAGGAGCTATTTAGCTAGGAAACTATTTAACTTCTAGTCGAAAAACCAAGTGCCGTGCAAGGTAGTCACGGGAACTTTATAGTTCATATTAAACTTGTTAACTTATCTTAAACAACTAATAGAAAAAAACAACGTAATGTTATGCCATGATTTATATTTTCGTCATATTTCGGAAATAGAGTACTAGTCCTTGAAAACTTAGTAGATACCGCCGCAGCCGCAGCCTCCAAGACCGTAACCACCGATGCCTCCGAGACCGTAACCGTCGATGCCGGCGCCGTAACCGATACCTCCGAGTCCGTATCCACCGATACCACCAAGACCAGCGAGACCAGCAGCGGGAGGGTAGACGCCGGGGCCGGCGATACCAGTAGCGATGGGGCCCTCGCTGACGATGCCGACACCACCGTTGCCGCAGCCGTAGGAGACAGCACCAGCGCCAGCAGTGGGGAGCACGCCCTCGATACCGACGGTACCCAGGAAGGGAAGGTTGCCACCAGCGGCCAGAGTACCTCCGTAAACGTTCTCGGACAGCACGGAGACGCCGACGGGAGCGATGGGGGAAGCGCTGGCGGTAGGGTGTCCGCCACCGGTGGAGGCGACACCGCCGCAGCCGCAGCCGCCGAGGCCGGCGCCGTAAGCACCACCCAGACCAACACCACCCAGACCCAGACCGTTCCAGCCGGCGGCACCAGCTAGACCCCAGTTACCGGCTCCAAGACCACCAAGACCGCCAATGCACTGGCTGAAGGCGGACTGAAAGGTAATAAATATTAATTAGGTTTCTTCCATTAAATGAATTCACCATATAACACCAAACAGCAAACACAAATAAATACTGCCAACTTAGCGTTTTCACGCTGACAAGACTTTTGAAGTGACTATCTATGGCTTTGTTTAGATCATCAGTTATTTCAGTGCATTTTTATTGCAGTTGTGTGAAAATACAATGCCTGTCCATTACAGTGCCACCTTGCAATTAACATTGACTGTTTAAAATCTTACACAGCATTGTACTGCGCTCGTCACCCTGATATTAAAAGTCTATGTACCCTGTAATGTCACTGGAAACATTCCCCTTTCAATCACAGTAATGTTTAGACACTTGACGGTTGACTAACTGACAAAGTTGAGGTACTTTCCCAGATGGACTAAAGGAGTGCTACCATTTTAAATAATTGAAGTCACGTACCTGGGCCAGAAGGGCCTGAGCGCAGAAGACGAGAATAGCCTTGGGAGACATGTTAATGTTATTACAACGAGGGATATCTCGAGAATAATGCCAGGACTTTTTAATAAGTACCTTATATACCTTTGAAATTGTGACCTATTTGAGTTTGACCTTGACACGAAACTGACGAAAGACTATCAACAAAAAGTTTCAAAACACCTAATCATTGAACTTTCAGAACGTGTACATGATGTTACTAAAACATAAAGGTAACTAAATAAAACAATAATTGGTCCATAGGTTGCATCAGTACGTACTGACCTTGGCTTAGGTATATTGATATTTAGTAATACGATAAATCAGGAAAGAATTATGTATAAATAGTAATGAATAACCAAAGAAAAATATTCTGAACACATTTTCAGTTGAAGAACCAGCAACATGTCTACCTTCGCAGTTTTGATCCTGTGCATCCAGGCTTGCCTGATCCAGGTACTGAGATATTTGAATTAATTATTATTTATTTATTTTTATTACTAAGAACATCAATATTGGATTTATAATGAAAGTAAAGATTCAAGTGATGTGGGATAACATAAAATGCCACAAATTGTAAATAGACGGCCCAGTATGGGTTCGTAGATATGGTATGCCCTTGAATATTGTGGTTCTTGGACATGCCGGTTTCCTCAGGAGATTTTTCATCACCGTTTTAAAATGGCAAATCCACAAAATAAATTACTTACTTATTTTATTTTATAAAAACAATTAATTAAAACGATTGTTCTTATTTTTTAACAGAACGCCTTCAGCGCTTACGCTGGTATCGGCAATGGTCTGGGTTGCGGCTGCGGCGCTGGCCTAGCTGGCCCCGGTCTCGGCTACGGCTACGGTGCCGGAGTCGGACTCGGTGGTGCCTACGGCTGGGGCGCTGGCCTCGCTGGCCCCGCCGGTCTTGGTCTTGGTGGTCTCGGAGGTCTTGGTCTGGACGGCTACGGTGCTGCTTACGGCGGTGCTGGCGCCGGTAACGTCGCCGTCGCTGGCGAGCTTCCCGTGGGCGGCGCTACTGCCGTCGCTGGACAGGTCCCCATCATCGGTGCCGTGGAGTACGCCGGCCCCGTCTGCGCTGCTGGTACCGTCACCATCGCCGGTAACTGCGCTTGCGGCTGCGGCGCTCCCGGTCTTGGTTACGGCTACGGCATCTACTAAGCATGTACCAACATGACCAACATCCTACCTCGCAACGAAAACCAATAAAATGAACGATATATGAATGGATTCCTTGTTTTAATAACCACTTTTTCCATTAAATGTACCTCCTGCTATGCCTCCGACTCCGATCCTTACATACTTAACAATAATTGTAAACAAATATGTATGGAAAATAATAAACATTACCTTATTTTCGTCATCTTACTTTGACCAGGATGACTTAATCATTGTTTTCAGTTAGAATTATTTCAAGAAAATAAAATACTACAACTGATGATAGAATACTACAACTGTTTTAAAGTGATCACTATGTATCGTAGTGAATAAAGTATTATTGATTTTGACTTTGACTTTGATGCCAATGAATAGTGATGCTTTGTCCGGTTTATGTATTCGGCCCTAGCCATACTACAAAGTGTTGAGTAGAAATCTTGTCATTGACATACAATTCCATAACAGGAATATAAAAAGCTTACTGCGGCAAAACAAATTCCATCTGAATAAGAAACTTACGTAAAACAGAAAATTTCATTTTAACAATCAATGGTTTTTCTAGTGTGTGTGTTTAAATTAATTTTAATAAATCTTTGCCTGCAAAGTTTTTATAAAAGATCACACATTTAACTTCAGTTTAAAGGTACACAAAAATAACTAGATAAATAAAAAAAATGTAAAATGTTCTAGTGTAAAAGGTTGATAAATATAATCATAATAATTATGAAAAAAAAACAACAACACAAAAGTATCAAAATCAATAAAATAAAGACGCACAAAGCTACGCAAGAGATTGATTACAAATTTCTAAAAGCGACTCGTGTGCTTAGAATATTTGTTTGATAAGTTGTTAATTGAAAAAATACTCAATAAATAAATAAAATAACAAATAAATAAATATCGGGGACAATTGCACACAAATTGACCTAGCCCGAAATTAAGCTCGAAACATAATATGTTATGGGTACTAGACAACGTTATACATACTAGGAATAGGTAATATGTTAAGGACGTATTAGTATGAGACCCTATCGCCTCAAGTTAGGTTTATCCAGCGTTTTAAATAAACCAACAACCAACAGGCTCTAAATAAGTCGAAAGACAATATTAAAATTGCCACGGAATAGCTCAAAATCAGCACGCTACGCCAATGATGCATTATGCTGAGCAAAGCGATTATTTCTATTTTACTTATTTTACAATAAGCAAAAACGTGATCATGGCGCTTGCAAAATTGCTGACATATTGATAACTCAAACAAAACAAATACAATGACATCGTATATAATAAATAACTCGTTTTAAAATCTTATTCTAATGTTTTTAATAATCATGACAGTTTAAAAGAGTAGATATCAAAATGTACTAATAACAATTATTCCTAAATTGTATCACTATTTCATATTACATACTAGTTGCGCCCCGCAGTTTCACCCGCGTAGTCCCGTTATCCCGCAGGAACCTTTCGCCGGGATAAAAAGTAGCCTGAGTTAATCCAGGGTATAAGCTATCTCTACTCCAAATTTCAATCAGATCCGTTATACTCCGTTCATACTCACAAACTTTCACGTTTCACGTTAGGATAATAGGATTTTAATGTTTAAACAGTGGCTGCGCGGAAAAAGTTTGATTCTGTATTATTTTTCGCAGCCCCTGTTCATACAAAACGAAAACAAAACAAAAAGAAATCGATAGAGAAATAAATACGACAGGCTCAAACTTTTTAAACGTTTATGAACCGAAATAACTTTGATCCTCACATGTTTCCAAAACAGAGGCCGCAAAATCATGACTCATATAATTTCTTTTTGAGAAGACAGTAAAATAACGTTTGTCCGAGTGTAAAATAACCGTAGATCTGGAAAGAAATGAGGGGGTGACCTCTGCCCAACAGTAGGTAAGCATACAAAGCCGAGATGACTGCTCTAGCTAAACTAAACATGTGAGACTGCCAACAGGCTTCAATTATTCACTTCTTAGGCTGGTATTCTAGAATGACGGTCAAGTGTAGTACAATACAAGTACTTGAGTAGCGATTGAAAACCATAATTATTTGTATGAAATGACAGTCCCAAATCTGTGCATTAGTAGAGATTACTGTTTGAGCTTCATTCAAGAAAACCGGCCTTAGCAAGTCTTTAGTTGTATGATTTCACTGTCTTAAAACTTTACTCCTTAAGTCCTTAATATACGCTTCCTAGAATAAGTTAGTGTAATTTTATAAAGCTGACACTCATGTGGTCTACAGGCTCTAACAAACTATTGGTGTTTTGCAGTACAATCAGCGACAAAAGTAGCTGGTAATACTCAATTTTATAAATGTGTTTTAAATCAGTAATATTTGCAGTAATATTACCCCCGATGTTAAGTGATGGTTCAGTCAAAGGTTAGTGTTTAGGATGATAACGACAATAGGAAAATTAGTTTTTGTTCAGCTACTTTTGTCGCTGACTGTACCAACATTGTCTACAATAGTTATTATTATTATGATACCTAATGTTTATTAGATTTTACTAATGACTAAAATCGCGTTGCAATATGCCAGAACTATATATCGACCAATTTTTTTGCATATAATTATTAAAACGCTTGAAGTGTAAAGGCAAACTAAGTAATATTTAAAAGAAAAAGAAATAATTTTCGTTCATTGTTTATTTAACAGTAGAGTGCGTATTTCGATATTTGTTGGTTCTTAGTAGATGCCGTAACCAAGACCGGGGGCGCCGCAGCCGCAAGCGCAGTTACCGGCGATGCTGACGGTACCAGCAGCGCAGACGGGGCCGGCGTACTCCACGGCACCGATGATGGGGACCTGTCCAGCGACGGCGGTAGCGCCACCAACGGGGAGAGAACCAGCGACGGCGACGTTACCGGCGCCAGCGCCGCCGTAAGCAGCACCGCAGCCGTCCAGACCGAGACCTCCATAACCAAGACCGGCGGGGCCAGCGAGGCCAGCGCCCCAGCCGTAGGCACCACCGAGTCCGACTCCGGCGCCGTAGCCGTAGCCGAGACCGGGACCGGCTAGGCCAGCGCCGCAGCCGCAACCCAGACCATTGCCGATACCAGCGTAAGCGCTGAAGGCGTTCTGTAAAGAAAAAACAATGACTATGTATTACAGAATCATAATGGTGCGAAAGCGTCACTATTTAACATACCGTTAGGAGACTAGAGTTGGGTTTTGAAACGGGATATGAAAGAGGAAGCGGGTAGAAAAACATGTGTGCCTATGATAATGTCATTAATCGTCCCGTAGACTTAAAGTACTTTCGTGATCATGTAATGAGGGCATCAGGGTATTGGATAAATGCTAAATAATAAGTATTCCTGGCATTTGAAGACGCAGCACACCCGCTAACTTTCAAATCCTTTTACTCCCAAAATGAATTTCAAAAGTATCTTATTATAGATTTATTTATCCATAAAAAATACAATAATATTCCTCGACCAAGGATATGGCTAACCCATCTGATCCCGTGGGAGTCACAGAAGACGACCAAGGGAGTTTTGAGACCCAGTACATGTTCCACCCCTTGGGAACCATTTCTAATAGCATTCCCAATGTAGGCTAATTTATCCCCCATAACTTGAAATTTGACCTTACCTGGATCAGGCAAGCCTGGATGCACAGTAGCATGAAAGTGAAGGAAGACATGATTGAATGTTCTTTAACTGAGTATAGTTTTAAGAATATTTTTCGTTGGCTAACATTTCAGTTTTTATACTTTCTTCGCTTTATCAAGTTTCGAAGTATGTGTTAAGTGTGTCAGTAGGTAATTCAGTATCTTCTCGTCACGTATAACGTATTGTGTAAGCTATTATTGTTTTTGTTTGCGATACAAGTTCAAGGATGAATTTTCAAAATGACGTGATAACAATTATATGTGACTGTTTATTTCTACATAGGAGTGTTGTAATTGTCACCTTCTTACTCGTGTTATACTGATTGTAGGAGTACCTTTAGAGCATAAAAAGGAAGGTCAATTTAGTTGGATATTATTCTCGAGATATCCCTCGCTGTAATAACATCAACATGTCCCCCAAGGCTATCCTCGTCTTCTGCGCTCAGGCCCTTCTGGCCCAGGTACGTGTTTATTCATATTTCTTATTAAGAACATTACAAGTGGATTATGTCTCATAGCCACGGTTGATTACTTTTCATTATTAAAATGTTAAAATTGTTGTTTTAAATTTGCAGTCCGCCTTCAGCCAGTGCATTGGCGGTCTTGGTGGTCTTGGAGCCGGTAACTGGGGTCTAGCTGGTGCCGCCGGCTGGAACGGTCTGGGTCTGGGTGGTGTTGGTCTGGGTGGTGCTTACGGCGCCGGCCTCGGCGGCTGCGGCGGTGTCGCCTCCACCGGTGGCGGACACCCTACCGCCAGCGCTTCCCCCATCGCTCCCGTCGGCGTCTCCGTGCTGTCCGAGAACGTTTACGGAGGTACTCTGGCCGCTGGTGGCAACCTTCCCTTCCTGGGTACCGTCGGTATCGAGGGCGTGCTCCCCACTGCTGGCGCTGGTGCTGTCTCCTACGGCTGCGGCAACGGTGGTGTCGGCATCGTCAGCGAGGGCCCCATCGCTACTGGTATCGCCGGCCCCGGCGTCTACCCTCCCGCTGCTGGTCTCGCTGGTCTTGGTGGTATCGGTGGATACGGACTCGGAGGTATCGGTTACGGCGCCGGTATCGACGGTTACGGTCTCGGAGGCATCGGTGGTTACGGTCTTGGAGGCTGCGGCTGCGGCGGTATCTACTAAGTTTTCAAAGACTAGTACTCTATTTCCGAAATATGACGAAAATATAAATCATGGCATAACATGACGTTGTTTTTCTATTAGTTAATTAAGATAAGTTAACAAGTATAATATGAACTACAAAGTTCCCGTGACTACCTTGTACATCACTTGGTTTGTTGATTAGAAGTTAAATAGTTTCAATAGAAGGAAAAGAAAGAACGTTGTTTTTGAAATCACTAACTTAAGTTAATATTAAGTATAAACCTGGGGCGGTCACCCGTATTTTTTTATTCATAAGGGAGTCGCGCGTTGAACAATAGTTCTAGGAGAACGCTTGGTGAAGTGAAAAGGTTGCTTGGCCAACTCGCAATCGGTTTCCTAGCTTTATGAAAGTCAAAGTCAAAGTGAAAGTCAAATGTTTTTTATTCAATAGAATACATTGTGATCACTTTAAAACGTCAAACTTAAAACTAGCTACGCCTGTTCTTACCTTCTTACGCCGGCAAATAACAGGCAAGAAATGTCCGGCAGGTAATTTTTTGGCGCGATCACATTGACAATTTTATTCATATTACACTGAGAAAAAATCTGACTTTCCTTCGGAGTCTTTACCTTCCAAGATAGATTCCTTCCTTATTTTTCCTTCTGAATCACAATTCCTTCCCTTTTGACTCAGAAGAGGAAAATGGTATTTCGGAAGGTCTTTTTTCTCCGTGTACTAATTGATTGAATTGGAGCAAGTTCACTAAAATCCCAAGCTTTTTTTTTTATGAGGATGTTTAGACTCCCATAATATGCACAATAACTTGTGCAAATTGTTCGTCTCAATCCACCATTAGGGGCATAGATAAAAAAATCTAGCAGACATACTCTGTTCGATGTCTCCGAATTTCGTACTGTGGCCTTAGCTGAGTCACCTCTTTGTCGATCCCTGCATCATCTCAATGCACTCCAGGTAGCCAACACTGATATTGATTTATTTGTTCACGATTGGAAAACTGTTTTAACCATTTGTCTCAATCATTTGTCTTATTGTTATAATTTAATTTTCTTTTTATGTAATGTGAATTATTTTGAGTAATTATCATTTACTAGTGGCGCCCCACGGTCTCCCCGCGTCTTCCTGCTATCCCGTAGTAACCTTTTTCCGGGATAAAAAAGGGTGCCTATGTGTTAATCCCGGGTATAAGCTATCTCCATTCCAAATTTCATCAAAATCGGTTTAGTTGTTGCGGTGATACGTGGTAACAAACATTCACGCGCGCGCACACACACACACACAAAAGCTTTCGCATAATATTAGTAGGAAGGATGTCGGTATATTATTGTTGAGTAATTAATATTTATGTACAGTCAACGACAAAAGTCGCTGAACAAAAACTAATTTACCGATTCTCTTTATCATCTTAAACACCAACTTTCGACCGATCATCACTTAACATCACGTGCCTTGTGTTATGGTCAAGCGCAACATTGTAAGTTGTAAGGAAAAAACGCACATACCGATCTACTACGCGTTTGGTAATTCGAGTATGATCAGCTACTTTTGTCGCTGACTGTACTTAGGTAAAATAATATATTTGTATTTTTGACACGAATTTATTTTTTTAAAAACAAATCTTGACCAACAAAAACAACCAAAACAATTAATTTAACAAAATGCAAAAACTGACAGGATGACATCATCGATTAATAAAAAAACGTCAGGTAGGAGGTGTTGCCTCGACGACGGTCGGTGGAGAAGTGGGCGAAAGCGCGTCCGCACCGCCTTATATTTGCTCGGGCGCTCGGCTCGCGCCAACACGGCCTCTCCTGACAGGAGACCGTCCTCGGACTCCATAAACTCGTGAAGATCAGCCTCCATTTTCATGGAAACTGCGTTCTCTTGCACTTCAAGTAGGCGGCAGCAGGTCTCTGCGTCCCAGATGAACCAGGCTGATGCTCCTCGCTTGTAGACAGCTCAGCAGCTCTGGTCGGCGACTCTTCATCTTGTAGACAGCTCTGCGCTCCAAGATAGACTCCTCCTCGTTGTTATTCTCATCTGCACAGGACACACGAAAAAAACCGCCACACAAATACGTATGCAAACATACAAACATGTGTGATAAGATTACAGAAAGAAACACACCTAATCAAGTCAGAGGCATGACAAGCATGACTTGGCAGGGTGCCGAGAAAGAGGCACGACATAAAGCGTATCTCATTCTCAACACCCCCAGAACAGGGCTACGACGTGTCACATATCCTGACGGCAAGTCAGAGGCACGACGTGATGCCTAACTTAACCAGGTGCCGAGACAGAGGCACGACGTGACGCGTATCCCCGACACCCTTTAGATCATGACAGTGACACGATGCATCCGCGCTCTCAATTACAAACAAGGACAGAGGCACTACGTGATGCGTAACCGGCCAGGATGCTAAGATAGAGCCACGACGTGACGCTTATATTAACATCCTCATCACAATTTGCAATTTAAAGAACGACGACGCACGTGGCGCGGAAGGCACAACGTGAGGCGTGTTACAATAATTGCACAACACACCACAAACAATACCAGTAGTCCACTCCCTTCATCACGGGATGTGCTCCGTCGTGGCTTGTTGACTCGCCGCAGGAGCCATCGGCGGCACACCAGCGATAGCACACCATCGGCTGCGCACCGGCATGCAGCAGCAGCAATGGCAGCGCACAAGCGCAGCAGCAGCAGTGGAAGCGCACAAGCGCAGTAGGGGTAGCGCACAAGCGCTGCAGTGGCAGCGCACAAGCGCTGCAGTGGCAGCAGCAGCGCAGGACTGGCAGCGCACAAGCGCTGCATCAGCGGCAGTAGCAGCGCACAAGCGCAACAGCAGCAGCGCACAAGCGCGGCGGCAGCGCACACGCGCGGCATGAGCGCACAAGCGCAGCCGACAGCGCACAAGCGCAGCAGTGGTGCACGCACGCAGCAGTAGCACACACACGTAGCAGCGCACAAGCGCAGCCAACAGCGCACAAGCGCAGCAGTGGTGCACGCACGCAGCAGTAGCACACACACGCAGCAGTAGCACACACACGTAGCAGCGCACAAGCGCAGCCAACAGCGCACAAGCGCAGCAGTGGTGCACGCACGCAGCAGTAGCACACACACGTAGCAGCGCACAAGCGCAGCCGACAGCGCACAAGCGCAGCAGTGGTGCACGCACGCAGGACTAGCGCACACACGCAGCAGTAGCAGCGCACAAGCGCAGCCGACAGCGCACAAGCGCAGCAGTGGTGCACGCACGCAGGAGTAGCAGCGCACAAGCGCAATAGTAGCGCACACACGCAGCGGTAGCGCACACACGCAGGAGTAGCAGCGCACAAGCGCAATAGTAGCGCACACACGCAGCGGTAGCGCACACACGCAGGAGTAGCAGCGCACAAGCGCAGTAGTAGCGCACACACGCAGCGGTAGCGCACACACGCAGGAGTAGCAGCGCACAAGCGCAATAGTAGCGCACACACGCAGCGGTAGCGCACACACGCAGGAGTAGCAGCGCACAAGCGCAATAGTAGCGCACACACGCAGCGGTAGCGCACACACGCAGGAGTAGCAGCGCACAAGCGCAGTAGTAGCGCACACACGCAGCGGTAGCGCACACACGCAGGAGTAGCAGCGCACAAGCGCAATAGTAGCGCACACACGCAGCGGTAGCGCACACACGCAGGAGTAGCAGCGCACAAGCGCAGCAGTAGCGCACACACGCAGCATGCATGCCGCATCGACACACTGCATCAGCACGGCCACATCGGCACGCGTCGATGCACCAGCACTACACCGGCATGGGCCAGCAGTACTCCGGCTATGCGCCAGCACTGCACCGGCATGGGCCAGCAGTACACAGGCGATACGCCAGCAACTTCTTTGGCAATACAGTAGCACTGGAACAGTAATGCATAAGTACCACATTAGCAATGCAGGAGCACCACAACAGCAATGCGGTAACACTGCATCAGCAATGCACCGCTCGGCTTCACCTGACCATTACTGATCTTCTATCCTATGTGCTAGATCTGAAACATACCACGGTCCACGTGGCCTGGCACGAACCAGCGTAATTTGTACAGGCCTCCCGTTAATCGCAAAAGTATACGAAATCATCCGGCAATAACTTGTCGTTCACGGCAGAAGCGTGAACTTGAAACGAGCATCATTAAATCACCATCCAACATCAACAAAATAAAAGCATCGGATTCTTAATAACATCAACAGGTTCATGTTTACGTTTAAATTAAGTTGAACACCATTCTTATGAAAGGCACGCGGCTTACGTAAAAACGTAGCTCAGCACGGACGGGGTGATTTGTGCAGACTCCGCATTAATGGACAAAAAGTCTACAACACCATCTTCACGAATGTGAGCATTATTAAACCAGTAATGCACTAACCGTTACCGACATGAACTCATTACTTCATTAGTTAACAATACGTGAGTAAGCGAAACAGAAAACGTCGGACACAACCGACCTATGTAGGGTAGTTGTCAGAATTGATTTTCTAAACATCTAATAAAATATTCGCAATGTCTAAACTATGTACGCCATCACAGCGCTTTAAACTTGAGTTTGATACTAGACCAGCTGCGATCGTTATTCGAAACTCACTTAACTACAGCTATGAGTCACTTTTTCAGCAATGACCTGTGCGCGTTAAGCAAACAGGCAATCGTCACACTTTTTTGCACGTAGGAACATGATAACATCACCGTATCACACATTAACATCATCCTAAGACATCGAAATTAGAAATAGACATGGTTTGATCTTACCAAAATAGCAGTGTTGACTCGTACAGTCTCACCCAAAACCATCTCGACGTTTAGGCTCAGTAATAGATTCAGACAGGTTCAAACTTGCAACGCATGACCCATCAGCGTCATCCAAACGCACGGCTGCCTCGCCGACACGACGCGGACGCGGCGACTGTGTCTCGCTGAGCGGAAGCGGTGGCGCCTCCCGGTCTGGCGCTGGCGCCGGCTAAGCACGAAAGCGCCCGCTGCAGCGGTCACGACAACAGCGATGACTATCGCAATGTGACGCGATCAGCTTCATGAACAACGGCCCCAGACTCTCAGGCCTCATGTGCGCCTCTCACGAGACCGAGAGCAAGGCGATGTATTCGATTTTCACTTTTCACTAAGACACACACATTTTCACTTTTCACTAAGACACACACAATTAAACGCACAAACAGCCATCTGCTTCGTCGTTTTTTTTCACGATTACTTTTTTTTTTGTCTACCGCCGCCCGTGGCATACACCGTCTAACTTTTTTCTATTTTTAACCGACAAAAAGTGATACAAAAAACAGTGGACAGTAAGATAGAATCGCATAGATCCTATCCCACTTCTGAATTTGTATTTTTGACACGAATTTATTTTTTTAAAAACAAATCTTGACCAACAAAAACAACCAAAACAATTAATTTAACAAAATGCAAAAACTGACAGGATGACATCATCGATTAATAAAAAAACGTCAGGTAGGAGGTGTTGCCTCGACGACGGTCGGTGGAGAAGTGGGCGAAAGCGCGTCCGCACCGCCTTATATTTGCTCGGGCGCTCGGCTCGCGCCAACAATATATTATTACTAGCTGCGCCCCGCGGTTTCACCCGCGTGGACTACAAAAAAAAAATTGATATAAAAAATAGATTTTGGCCAATTCTCAGACCTTCCCGATATGCACACAAAATTTCATCAAAATCGGTCAAGCCGTTTCGGAGGAGTATGGCAACGAAAACTGTGACACGAGAATTTTATATATTAGATTGAGTAAGTGATTTTTGTGTAAAAGGTGTAAATAGCATGCTGTTCTAATTACAATAAAGAAAAAACAAAGGTAAGATTGTAATGAACTTGCTCCAATTCAATCAATCTGTCTACCGTCCCTGGTATCGCTGGAAAGACGAAACCACGAAGAACTTGCGCTCACTCCAGGTGGAGGACTGGCAAGTGATGGCGCAAGGCCTACTCCAAATCTGTGCGCAAGACAGACTGACGTGACGTCTTTCGTTTTCGGAGGCCAAGATTCACTTTGGGTCTTTGTGTCGTCTCAGCTAGTTACAATAAACACTTTTAATGTTACAATTATTTAGTGGTGTCGATTCGGTTTTGCATTCTCTAAAACTAAATTAAGTTTGACAGGTCTAATAGTATTGCTGTCTTTTTCTAACCACTGAAGTAAACAAGTGTTTTAAAAAAAGACAGCTGTTATACTGTTAGACCTGTCAAACTTAGTTTAGTTTTAGAGAATGCAAAACCGAATTGACACTACTGTATTTTTGTACAATATGTTGGCAATATAGGCTTGATTATATTTAAAAAAACAGATGGCCATAATCGGTGGTCACTGGTGACACCAATCATACCTTGATATCTATAGACAATTACCATTTGGCCGTGGTAACTTATTTAAATAATAATTGTTTCCTATTAGTTTCTGGTCCGTCAGAACTGCGAACTATATATAATATTCACCGTAGGAACTAGGAAGCTACATAGCACTTTTAATGAATTGACATATCTAGTTGGCTTGTGAGAATACTAGCAACTAGTAATCCTACACCTTCATTAAAAACTTTAGAAATAGCTTGAAAAATATCAAGTATGAAATGCATCTATAATTATGACATCTATAATTATGCAAATATTGAGCAAATATTTTGACTGGATTCTAAATCATGTTCAGGAACAAATTAATAATTTTAAAACATATTTCTATTCATAACCCATTTATTTTATCGGTTTTCATTGCGAGGTAGGAATATTCGTTGAAGCTTAGTAGATGCCGTAACCGAGACCGGGGGCGCCGCAGCCGCAAGCGCAGTTACCGGCGATGGTGACGGTACCAGCAGCGCAGACGGGGCCGGCGTACTCCACGGCACCGATGATGGGGACCTGTCCAGCGACGGCGGTAGCGCCGCCCACGGGGAGCTCGCCAGCGACGGCAACGTTACCGGCGCCAGCGCCGCCGTAAGCAGCACCGTAGCCGTCCAGACCAAGACCTCCGAGACCTCCAAGACCAAGACCGGCGGGGCCAGCGAGGCCAGCGCCCCAGCCGTAGGCACCACCGAGTCCGACTCCGGCACCGTAGCCGTAGCCAAGACCGGGGCCAGCTAGGCCAGCGCCGCAGCCGCAACCCAGACCATTGCCGATACCAGCGTAAGCGCTGAAGGCGTTCTGCAATAAAAAAATAATGAAATATCGTTAATAAATTATTAACTAGTAAAATAAGATTTAGATTGTCATTGTAAGGATTATTTTCTCTTCAGAATATCACAGTTGTTTTATGAGTGGTGGTGGCCGAACACTTATTCCATATACCAACTACTGATACCGAGTTCAAATCCCATCTCAATCCTATATATGACTTTTAAGTTCTTGCGGATCCATCCCTCAAAATGGGGATGGAAAACATGAAGAGGAAACTGGCATGTCCAAGAACTAGAATATTTAAAGGTATGTGACATCTACCAAAACGCACTGGGTCACCGCAGTAGATTATGGATTATACTCTCTTTAAGAAAAAGCCTGGATCCCAGCAGTGGAACGTAAAAGGCTGATGATGGGATAAACTTTTTACCTGGATCAGGCAAGCCTGGATGCACAAAAGCAGGAAAGCGAAGGCAGACATGTTTGTTAGTTCAGTTGAAGGAAAACTATGATTTGTTTAGAATACCAAGCCGTTTTATACTTCAATCCTAACCCATTTATCACGTTTCGAAAATGGGTCAAACATTTCTGATAACAAAACTTAATGTCGTAACACGCATCATGTTTGTATTCGAAAAACATGAAAACACTGTTTTCAACGCAAGTAAACGCTCAATGGATGCCTTATTTGGTAACATTGATTATGTTTGCATTAAAATACCACGTTTTTTCTCATCTGTTGCAAGGGACTATGCTTGTGATAAAACTCTTTGTTTTGTATAAAAGAAAATATGAGCCCACCGGAATATTATTCTAGAGTTCCCATCTGTAGAACAACATTGACCATGTCTCCTAAAGCTATTCTCGTCTTCTGCGCTCAGGCCCTATTGGCCCAGGTGAGTAAAAAAATCGCTCTTAGCGGAGTTCGCCTAGTCAACCTTACTGATCAAGATATCAGGTGCAGTGCATTGCTGCGTAAGGCTTGACGATGCAAAGTTCCAGGGTTACAGTTATGGGCTGACATTGCTCTTAATTTTACACATCTTTAATAAAAAAAATGTTGCTTTCAGTCCGCCTTCAGCCAGTGCCTTGGTGGTCTCGGTGGTCTTGGAGCCGGTAACTGGGGTCTAGCCGGTGCCGCCGGTTGGAACGGTCTGGGTCTTGGTGGCGCTTACGGTGCCGGCTGCGGCTGCGGAGGTGTCGCCTCCACCGGTGGCGGTCACCCTACCGCCAGCGCTTCCCCCATCGCTCCCGTCGGCGTCTCCGTGCTGTCCGAGAACGTTTACGGAGGTACTCTGGCCGCTGGCGGCAACCTTCCCTTCCTGGGTACCGTCGGTATTGAGGGCGTGCTCCCTACTGCTGGCGCTGGTGCTGTCTCCTACGGCTGCGGCAACGGTGCTGTCGGCATCGCCACCGAGGGTCCCATCGGTACCGGTATCCTTGCTCCCACCGGCTTTGCTCCCTCTACTGGTCTGGCTGCTCCTGGCATCGCTGGATACGGTCTCGGAGGCATCGGTGGCTACGGAAACGGTATCGGCTACGGCTACGGTGCTGGTATTGGTGGCTACGGACTCGGAGCCGGCATCGCTGGCTACGGCGGACTCGGCTGCGGATGCGGTATCTAAGCAGTAATTATTTACGTCATGTTCTAATCCGACGAAAAATACACAAGAATGCTTAACGCAAAGATTTGTCTTATTCCCTTTTTAGGATGTTAAGGAAACTCGATTATTGAATAGGACTGATTGTAGTTTAGACCGGAATCAGTCTAAACGTTTGATCTAGAACCTAGAAATTAATATTGACCCAATAGTAAAGATTTTTAGTAAGGAATTTTTACTATATCCTTTCCTCAGGATATAGTTAAGCTGCTTAGTGGAAGATAGCAGTTGGTAGTGAAGTAGCTCTAATTTACTAATTGAGAGCATGATACTAAACAGTAAATAAAATGATCCCATAGAGATGATTTATAGTGGCAGTGAACTTAAGGACACTATGAACTGCATCAAACGGGATTTGACAACATTCAACACCAAGCATGTTTTATGTGAGAAACTTATGGACGGTAGGAATCAGTTGAGGAATAGTATCAAACTAGGTCAGAGACTCCATGACAGTGCCAGTATTAACATACTTGCTGAAGAAAGAGCGAGATGGCATGTTAGTGACACCGATCCAACTGATGCTAAACACATATGTACTAAATGTGGATGAGCCTGCAGTTCTAATATTGGTCTGTGTACAAAAGAGTCCTTAAAATCCCACTGATACGGTTTAAATTGTCTGTCATAGACGTCTAAGGCCATGTATAGTGTAAGCCACAGTGGCTTGTGACCCGTAGGTCCTTAGATTTAATTCTATAAGCTTGAGCTTTAGGTGAAGGAAAACATCGTGATGAAACCACAGCTTGGTGGTATGGCATTTTGCTAAGCCTAGACTAAGTTTGATTAGCGAGAGAGAGAGAGAAATACTTTATTTGGGACAACTGCACACAGTGACATGAGAAAGAAACGCACAAAAAACAGTAACATTTTATATAAGCCATTCATATTTTGTGATGGTGCAAACACTGCTGCTGTGTACAGTGCCTCCTAAAAAGGACTTGGCTCAGCATATCCTAAGAACGAATCCACAGCGCTGATTTTTTAAGCTTAAAAGTATTGCTACCCTTTTATAACATCGCAAGCAAGAACAGGATCACGTGATTTATAGAGCTGTCAAATTTAGTTTTGTTTCAGAAAATGCACATTAGAATCCACATTAATGCCTGTCTTGTCTGTCCTTCCTTTCAGTGTAACTAACACGACTTTCTTTTATATATATAGACTAGCTGCGCCCCGCGGTTTCACTCGCATCTTCCCGTTATCCCCTTTCCAGGATAAAAAGTATCCTATGTCCGTTTCCTGGTCCTGAGCTACCTCCCCACCAATTTTCAGCCAAATTGGTTCAGCCGTTCTCGAGTTATAAGTAGTGTAACTACCACGACTTTCTTTTATATATACCTATATATATAGATAGATATGTGACCTACATTGCATTGAAGTCAATCTAATATTGAAGGTTAAAATAAAAAAATTGTTGGATGCGCTAGTTCTGTTGCCTACTGATAAGGTGAGACAGCAATAATATTTAATTGTTGGCCCCATTTTAGGCCATCATACAAGTGACGAGTCAGCATTGTTGTTTTGTAGCTAAAATCACTAGTCTAGCAAAAATTTTGTACTCCAGTTTCATAATAATTATGTAAGTATTTTAATTCTTTAAGAATCGTTACGATGCAACAAGTATAATGCGTCGTTTACTTAAGATGAGTAATGACCCAAATCAACCATACAAGGGCTTGCTTTTCAAGAGTTTACCATTAATCTCTTTACATCATCAGTATCTTTAGTAATCTATACATAGTATTAAATGAAGTCGCTTCCACTGTCTGTTCGCTTAAATCTTTTAAACTATACTACGGATTATAATGAAGTTTCAGTATTACATCGTGATTCAAGAGGAAGGTTTAAATGTAAAATTTTATAATATCTACATAGGTATTATATTATACTGTTTAAAACTACCACGGCCAATAACATTAGAATTCGGTTTTGAAACGGGATAATTACCATGCTTGCAACACCTTACCTACTCGGCCTACCCTCTTCCCTCTCATATGGTCGAGGAGAGCGATGGCTGGCACATGCGTCAACTCGTGAAAGAGTGCTGCTTGTGGGGTCTGGTCTGCTTTGGTTGTGATCCCACAACTCGTTAATATTCATGTTCCCATATCCCAATGTGTACAACCAAACAAGAGAAATCTTCTTATTAGTAAAGCTAATTAAAAAATATCGGACTATTAGATGACAAAAAAAAAGCTTGGGATTTTAGTGAACTTGCTCCAATTCAATCAATTAGTAATAAGAATAAAATTGTCAATGTGATCGCGCCAAAAAAATTACCTGCCAGGCGTTTCTTGCCTGTTCTTTTACCGGCGTAAGGAGGTTGGAACAGGCGTAGCTAGTTTTAAGTTGACGTTTTAAAGTGATCACAATGTATCCTATTAAATATAAAAGTTTTGAATTTTGAATTTTTACAATTTATCCGTTTCAAAACCTAATTCTCATACATATTATTATAGAAAAGTCGATAAATTCAAACATTAGTAAAACACTGCCCTATATAAGTATCTACATTTCACCGGCGCAGGTGTTAGTAATTAATAAAAATTAAACAGCACAAGTCACAGTTGCAGTTCATCGGTTCATTTAATATGTGATAGCTCTTTGGAATGCAATGACTCAGTCTTAAATTAAGCTGTTTAGTAGATACCATAAGGCCCAGCACCGCATCCGCAAGCGCAGCTACCGGTAATAGAAACTACACCACCAGCGGCAACGGGACCACCAAACTGCACAGCACCAATGATAGGGACTTGGCCAGCAAGAGCAGTGGAACCACGGACAGGCAGTTGTCCAGCAATAGCTACGTTGCCGGCGCCAGTGCCGCCGTAAGCGGGACCAGCGCAGCCAGCCAGGCCAGCGGTACCGTAGCCAGCCAAACCGGCTCCAGCTATGCCGGTACCGTAGCCGACACCGAGACCAGCTGGGCCAAGGCAGGCACTGAAGGCATTCTGGAAACAAAAGAATAATATATTGTTGAGGATGAACGATATCATTAAATACTACAGCTTTTTTAAGTGGCACTGCAATAATTGTTTTAGGCTTGATCTCAGTAGCTTCCACCCTGCAGGCGACAGAGAAGAAACCATAAATGCTGATCTGGGAGTAACGTAAATAAGTAGTAAGAAATAATCAAGGCAGTAGGTTTATTTCTAAACAGCCTAAAGGCCCTTTGGTAGTATTATTAATAATATGCTGATTGTATTAACAAGTCTTTGTTTTTAGATCTAGAGATAAAATGGTCGTAAGTTTCAGAATGCACCAAATACCAATTAAATAAGATAACTAAACTAAGGTTTCAATGAACTTCTACTTTGGGTTTGATTTTGTAATTAGTGCTCTATGGGCTCAAGTGTTGATAAAGTGTTTACAAAAAATGTGCATAGATATTTGGTTTTACCTGAACCAAGCAAGCTTGGATGCACAGGAGAAGAATGCCAAAGGAAGACATGGTTTAAACTGAAGAATTATTTCAAATAGTCCTTAGCAAATGTGAGGCCTTTTATATTGTTTTCTTAAGAACGTTTCGTCACGTTTATCATTCATTCGAAGGCCGACCGAGCTGGAGTGCTTCTAATGAAGACCCATTTATAATTATAAAAATTACAACAACAGTTCATGCAATAGAAACATTACATTCATAAAAGGTCATATTGTATTTGGAAACAGTTCGATAAAAGCAGTAGTGTCTACCTTACACGTGTAATTAAAAGAAAATATGTAATACGCTGAACTTTAAGGCTCCACGCAAACGAGCCACAGATCACAGCTACCGGTCGCTGTCGCACGCTACCACCATTTGTGTCAGAAGCGAGCGACAGCCACCGGTGTTTTCAAATCGGCACATTTTATAACTCGCTCCCGCTGCGCGGTCTAACTATTGTTAAGATGAAGAATTGGCAATATTGGCTGCAAGGATCTCTCTTTTTTCTCAGCAATTACAAAACATACAGAGCTAATATTTATGTACATTAAAATTATTACATTACAGATCATGTTTTTGACATCAAATAATTGTTTAACGATTATTTGATGTCAAAAACATGATCTGGAAGGTTAACACGATTGGTTAAAACTTTCGTAGCAGAGAAACAATGATCGAAAACTGCCCTCTAAAAAAAGATTTTTATTTTACAGGCATACAAAACCGATTTAAAAGTTGTTTTTTTTTGTATGGTAGTATATACACATTCTTCAAAGAACTACAGGTTTAGTTCTATAAAATTAACGATAGCTTTCATTTTAAACGAAAAAAAAAACACTTTTTTTGACGCATACGACCTTACGGCATTAGTCAGCTCGCTTGCATTTTTCTATGGAATCGCCGAATTCACACCCCTCTTCAGTGTGTCAGTTTTCTAGCTGATGCATTGTTTATCACGGCGTCCTTGTTAACGGTTAACTGCGCGGGAAGTGGAGCAGTGCAAAAGTGGCGGGTGTCGGCGTTTTGTGTGGTCCGTAGCGACCACTAGTGACGCGTCGCGGACACTGCTGTAGCGAGTGGCCGCCACCGGCTACAAGTGTGCGGCGTGACTATACAAATTATCTGAAAAAGTATGTTATGTAGCTGATGTTGACCACCATTGGCTGTGGTCGGTGGCTCGTTTACGTGGAGCCTATAAGGGAAGGATTGTATCGATAAATTAGATGTGAAAAAGCTCTTTGTAATTTGAATAAATCGGTGGTATGTCCCATTCCCAAGAGCGATGGCTGGCACATGCGCTGGCAAATTACCTGCCGGGCGTTTCTTGCCTGTTCTTTTGCCGGCGTAAGGAGGTTAGAAATGGCGTAGCTAGTTTTAAGTGATCACAATGTATCCTATTGAATAAAAATAATTTGACTTTTACATTTGATACGTGGTAACAAACATTCACACATACACACACAAACTTTCGCATCTGTAATACCTATTACTTAGTAGGAAAAGTCATGTCATCATTAATTGCATTCACTGTCCTCATTGCATGTTACGTTTTTCTGTTAATGGATTTTGTTTACGTCCATGATTTTTCTTTTGTACAAGAATAATTGCCGCTCTATTTGTGTTAAAACTGTTAAAAAGGTTCTTAATGCTGGGGCTACACTAACGGGGAATGCCGTTAAATAGCGTGATGATTGACGTTTGACATAAGAGTGGCCACGACATTTGACAACGGTATTGGCGTTTGACGTTAGCCGATAAATCAAGTGCATTCACGTTGACCGTTCAAGTGTAGCCACTCAAATAAAGGCATTAATAATTAACGCAATATTTAACGCGATAATAGGCATTGACATTTCCCTTGACGTTGACCTTAGTGTGGCCCCAGTTTTTTTTTTTTTTAATTTATTTTGAAGGGCTTTGTCGCTGAGCGACCACATCACCCAGTAAGAAAAACAAAAAAAATCACAACGTCACTTAATTAAACACAGGTCAGCTAATTTATATAAACTTATGGCCTGATCCGACATAGGGCTTGACAAAACACAATTCAAAATCCGATTTCAAAAACATGATTAGAGCCAAGCAACAATCTTCTTTGGGTTTCATTCCGCACACACTCCGCATAAGAACATGTTTTCGGAAACAGTAAAAATAAAACTACTATATTTGAAATGAGATGATTGATTACACGGCGCAATACTTAAAAGTTCGTTAGTCCGATTCTTGGTTTAGCGTGTTCCCTAACCTCGACACCACCACCTTACCTTACTTCTTCTTACCTAGATCCCATGTTTTTGGGATCTTTCTCACACTAGAAAGTACGGTTGTAGTTACCGGATCAGAGGGATGAAAACAGTACTTTTCATTCCTAGGGACTAAAAGTTAAAAACAAGGTAGCCATGAACCAACTATTTATACAGCCACTCTGTTAAATCGCTGTGTAAAATCGTAAAAAAAAAATACTGGCTGGTATAATGCCACAGAAAAAGAAAAAAACAGGCAAAAAAACAGCAATTCATTACCAATATTGTTTATTTATGTTTTAACTAGCTGCACCCTGGGGTTAAGCACGAGGTAACCTCGTTATCCTACAGGAACCGGGACAAAAAGTAGCCTATGCGTTTATCCAGGTTAGAAGCTATTTTAATTCCAAATTCCATTCAAGTCCGTCGAGCCGTTTTCAGAAATTACGAGATGTTGTTTGTTTTACTAATCAGGTTTTTATTTACTATCCTCATATTCGAAATGAAAAGCAGAGTGTTAAATTCGGTAAAAAACTAATTTAAGCACTCGAAATATTCACGCCCTCGCTATACTAGAGTGCCAAACTTTTTCGTGCCTAAATAGGTAACTTTTATCCCTTGTGTAACAATCTACTATTCTTTCACTTAACTAACACTTAATAGCTTTCCTATCACTAAGTTATATTACTACCTACTTCAAAAGCCTCAAAAGTCCTTTTTATATAGCGTTGAGTTTTAGGATGGAGAAATAATAAAGAAAAATATTTAGTGTAGCCGTGTCTGTAATTTTTCAATTAATAGAATCATTTTCAGAAATAAAACTTAGTAGATACCACCGCAGCCGCAACCTCCAAGACCGTATCCTCCGATACCTCCAATACCGTAGCCATTGATGCCTCCGACACCGTATCCTCCGATGCCTCCGAGTCCGTATCCAGCGACACCACCGAGACCGGCGATACCAGGAGCGGCGAGACCAGCAGCAGGAGGGAAGACGCTGGGGCCAACGATGCCAGTGGCAATGGGGCCTTCGGTGGCGATGCCAATAGCACCATTGCCGCAGCCGTAGGAGACAGCACCAGCGCCAGCAGTGGGGAGCACGCCCTCGATACCAACGGTACCCAGGAAGGGAAGGTTGCCACCAGCGGCCAGAGTACCTCCGTAAGCGTTCTCAGACAGCACGGAGACGCCGACGGGAGCGATGGGGGAAGCGCTGGCGGTAGGAAGGCCACCACCGGTGGAGGCGACACCGCCGCAGCCGCAGCCGTAGCCGGCACCGTAGGCACCACCCAGACCCAGACCGTTCCAACCGGCGGCACCGGCGAGACCCAGGGGAGCTCCGAGACCACCGAGGCCAGCAAGACACTGGCTGAAGGCGGACTGAAAGAAAAACAAAACATCAAACCTGTGTCACAACAAAGATTCAAGACTAGTCTTGTATTCTTGTCTTTCTTGTTTTATTTAGGGTCAGTGTTTTAGGTCAATCATATTGCAAAAGGTTTTGGCAAAAATTTACAATCTGCCTGACATCAATCCTACTCGGGTGTCCCAAAGTGTGCTTGGCGTTGGCGCTCAAAATGGCCATAACACAGCTATGGTTTAGGTAATTATAACATGTGTGGATTTGTCATCGCTCAAAACGGTGAAGGAAAGACTTCGTAAAGAAACCAACCCGCACTGGGCCCGCGTGCTAGATACCGCCTCCTATTCTCTCTCTCTGAGAGAGGACCAGTAACTCAGCAGTAGGAACGTATTAGGCTATGATGATGATGATGATGATGACCACATACTCGTAAGTAAAAAAAAGTAAATTTACCTGGGCCAAGAGGGCCTGAGCGCAGAAGACAAGGATAGCCTTGGGAGACATGTTACAACGATTAGAAGTTCGATGGTAATGTGAAATTTCCTAGCCCCGTCTTATATATACGCATTTTCGTGACATATATGTCTTCAAACTTATATCAAAAGAATTGTGTCATTGGACGTAGGACGCATTGAATTGAATGTTTTTATCAATAAATTTCATAAGCTAACCTTTTTTGTTACTTAACGTTGCCGGTTATGAAATAAGTGCACGGGTTTTCGATTTGTGGTTTTCTTCGTCTCCGATTTTTATTTCATAACATTACAATCTCTGAAGGACTATAAAACCTAGGGTTCTTCACGGTGAAAGTTATTCTGATTCCATACTTCAGTCAAAATAACTACTATGTCTGCCTTCGGTGTGTTGCTCCTTTGCGTCCAGGCTTGCCTGATCCAGGTAAATACAATCAAGTCATATTTTCTCTGATTTAACCTATGCTGATAGGTTCTCTTCACCGTTTAGGGTGCAAAAATTAAACAGTGAAGGTAATCCTTTGTCAAAACCCAGCATAATTATGCAAGAACCACAACATTCAAGGGTACGCGACAACCCGCATTGGGCCCGCGTGGCCTTTCTCTTAAATGAGAGAAGACTTGTATCCCAGCGGGAACGTAAAAGACTGGTTATATTTAAAAATTTCTACATCATAATGTATGCTCTATTATAGATCAAAATAAAAACACTTAACTAAACCTTAAAATGTAAAATAAAACTACCTATCAAACTAAACAAACTACTTAATATACTTAAAAGACTGGTTGTTTTTTTTATGTAAAATTGACCCCAAGTGTGACGAAATGCTGAAATGTGAATTTCACTATGATAACTCATGAACGCAGTTCAACTTGCTATCCCGATCTCTTCTTCTCCTTCCTCATTTATGAGCAGAGCTCTTGTCAGTGGAGCATTTTTCATGTGGTCCTCAGCCATCGTTTTGACCTCTTGAAATGACATGACGTCAATCCTTTCTTTGACTTGGTCTATGTATGTCCTTCTAGGTCTACTTCTTTTTCTCTTCCCTTCTACTTTTCCTGCTATGATGGTTTCGCTAGGTACCTACCTAAAATGCAAAAAATACATTTTCAGCATGTCTGTATGTACCTACCCTAAGACTTGATAAATTTAATCTTTCCCAATATGTTTTCAGAACGCCTTCAGCGCTTACGCTGGTATCGGCAATGGTCTGGGTTGCGGCTGCGGCGCTGGCCTAGCCGGTCCCGGTCTCGGCTACGGCTACGGCGCCGGAGTCGGTCTCGGCGGTGCCTACGGTTTGGGCGCCGGTCTGGCTGGCTACGGTGCCGGCTGCGGTGCCGCTTACGGCGGCGCTGGCGCTGGTAACGTCGCCGTCGCTGGTTCTCTCCCCGTGGGTGGTGCTACCGCCATCGCTGGACAGGTCCCCATCATCGGTGCCGTGGAGTACGCCGGCCCCGTCTGCGCTGCTGGTACCGTCAGCATTGCCGGTAACTGCGCTTGCGGCTGCGGTGCCCCCGGTTATGGCTACGGCATCTACTAAGGATCCACAACATCGAAATACGCATTCTACCGTTAAATAAACAATTAGTGAAAATGTTTTGTTTATTGTTTACACCATACGGATCATTATTATGTAGATAAAATTAATGATGTTTTATCACATCACACTAATGTTGTAATTATGCGAAAATTCGTGAGCAAATGAGAGAGTGAATGGGTATATCTAATTTTGTAACTTTGAATGACACTTTTAGTGACTGTGGATTAACATTATGGCTACTTTTTATCCCAGAAAGAGTTTCCAGCTAAATTAAGTAAAAACTGTTGACGGCCATATTCGTTCGAGACCATCAGTTTCCCTAGTAGGTACAGTCAACGACAAAAGTCACTGAACCATAGCACATTTTCCGATTACCGTCATCACCTTAAACACCAACCTTTGACCACATCATCACTTAAAAACAGGTGTGTTATGCTGAGCTCAAAACACTACCTTGTAAAATATAAAAATACTCAATCACTACTGATCTAACACACATTTGAAAAATCTCGTATGATCAGCTACTTTTGTCGCTGACTGTACTAGGTACACATTTGTTTACATAAATGATGTCATAGAAGGTATCACTGTTTTCCACAAATAGCTGACGTTGAAGTAAATGCGCGGATCTAGGTCAGATATATTTGTCACGTGTTAAGACAACTGCAAAGAAATTTTGGAATTTTCCTACATTAGGAGTTAGAACTTTTGTAATGACAAATACGGAATGTGGATGTCACAGACTGTCAGAATATGACGGCCTTGGGCTTGGAAGCATGGAATTAGCTTACTACTACATGAACGGATGAAGAGAAAATAAGATTATACATTACAAAATACACACAAATAACCCGACTGCGACAGTAAAGTACCCTATGTCACTCCCACAATAAAGTCGAATCTAATGACACCTCATAATAAGTTAAAATCCGTCAAGCCATTTAGGCTACAGGCCGTGCCAAAGAAATATACATAGGTACCTACAAACATAGAATTACAAGACATCACACATCGACATCACCGGAGACCGAAGAGCTGGCAGCTACCTCGGACAAAGAATTAGTCTAGCCATTCAAAGGGGGAACGCTGCCAGTATCTTCGGTACCTTGCCTAAAGGGACTTCTTTTAATAATGTATTTTAGTTATTAGTTTAGATTTATTTGTTTTTATTTCTTTGTTACAGACAGATTATAATAAATTTGTATCATTACAAGACACCTACAAATGAATACATACACTCGAAAAACAAAACCCTTCTTATTTCGCACTCGGGTACCAAAGTTTAACTGTTTGAAAATTACCTGAGGGGGTAAAATGGGATCATCAATATCAGCCTTTCACGTTCCCACTGCTGGGACTCTGGAAAAAAATCAAAATCAAAAATATGTTTATTCAATAGGATACATTGTGATCACTTTAAAACGTCAACTTAAAATTAGCTACGCCTGTTCCAACCTCCTTACGCCGGCTAAAGAACAGGCAAGAGACGCCCGGCAGGTAATTTTTTTGGCGCGATCACATTGACAATTTTATTCTTATTACTAAGTGATTGAATTGGAGCAAGTTCACTAAAATTCCAAGCTTTTTTTTTGACTAAAAAGATTTCTCTTGTTTGGTTGTACACATTGGGATATGGGAACATGAATATTAACGAGTTGCGAGATCCATAAGTGGACTACTGGACTTAGGCCTCTTCGACCACGGAACCCGGTCTCCGGCTCTTCTCATCCAGCTACTGCCAGAAACTCGGCACATCCTATAACCTACGATTCCTACTCGATAGCATGTCTAGCTGATGAAACTCGTAGAGTTTTTGTAATCGGTAAGGGCCTCACAAAAAAGACTAGTGTGTTATGACAAAATATGCGCTTTATTTAGATTTTATAGATACTAAACAACATAATACTATTTAGTAAAGACCACCGCAGCCGCATCCTAGTCCACCAAGACCAGCGACTCCTCCAAGACCGTATCCTCCGATACCTCCGAGACCGTAACCGTCGATACCGGCGCCGTAGCCGATACCTCCGAGTCCGTATCCAGCGATACCAGAAGCAGCGAGACCAGCAGCAGGAGGGAAGACGCTGGGACCGACGATACCAGTAGCGATGGGGCCCTCGCTGACGATGCCGACAGCACCGTTGCCGCAGCCGTAGGAGACAGCACCAGCGCCAGCAGTGGGGAGCACGCCCTCGATACCGACGGTACCCAGGAAGGGAAGGTTGCCGCCAGCGGCCAGAACACCCTCGTAAACGTTCTCAGACAGCACGGAGACGCCGACGGGAGCAACGGGGGAGGCGCTGGCGGTAGGAAGACCACCACCGGTGGAGGCGACACCGCCGCAGCCACAGCCGGCACCATAAGCGCCAGCCAGACCAACACCACCCAGACCAACACCAGCTAGGCCGGGGCCAGCCAGGCCGTTCCAGCCAGCGGGGCCGGCTAAACCCCAGGGAGCTCCAAGGCCAGCAGCACACTGGCTGAAGGCGGTCTGAAAATGCAAATGTTCTTTTTAGTCAGTGTTTGTATGTTTTGCTTAGTTCCGTCTAACATTTAATAATACTGCGCGGCAAACCCTCGTTACCCTGAGACATCAAATGACATGTAATTTCAATGGAAACCAGACTCTCAATTCAGAACACAGAAATGTTTACACACGACTACTTGACTGGACACCACTCTCAAGAAAAAGATCTACCCCCATGTTACACCCAGTTCCCAGACCAGGTGTAGCGTTCCCACACATAATTGCGATGCAGTGCTCGAGGATTGGAAGTTCTTGTCGTGCATTCGTACAAGCTCGCAGATATTTGAGATGCGATGCGCAAATTCGTAGTTTTGTGTAGGAGCCCTTCGACCATTTCGTCGCCTAACATCAGGTGACTGGCGATCAAAGGTACAATAATTACTTTTTACAAGTCCCAGTAACGAATCAAATAGTTTTTCTTTTCAATATAGCAGCTACTTCACAACATGGTATAAAAAAGTTGTATGCTTAGATCTTTAAAAATACGCAACAGATTTTAATGCAGTTTTCAACAATAGATACAATGAATCAAGAGGTAGGTTTATATTATTATGTCTAATACATTTCATATTATAGTACAGAAAAGCCGAAAAATTCAAAGATTTGTAAAATACTGCCTCATATTAGTATCTACAAATCTACATTGCACCCTAGCGAACCCGGGACGGGTCGTTAGTTGATTTATATAAAATGGTATTATTTTAATTTTAAGTTATTTTACCTTCATCAAAAGAGCCTGAGCGCAGAAAAGGAGAACAGTTTTGGCCGACATTTTTAATGTTGTCTAAACGGAGGACGTCTCAACAGTAATGTTACAACTATTCATTACCCTTTTATACCTTACCCGATTACCTACTTTTATCAATTTTGTGTAACGCCAAAGTCAATATAAGATCGTTACAAAATTTGATTTCAAGACTGCCTTGATCTTTTCCTTTAATTTTTATCAACTGTTACTATGTCATGCTTAATGCTATATATGACACGTAATTAATTAATTTTGTAAAAGATACGTGACAGCTTGGTGTGAAGAAAAATAAACAAGTGTTTATAATCTATACGGATTACTATCATCACATTAGGTCAGACAGAATGGAAGCGACAGCACTTTTCTCGGATTACTTTGATTCCTCAGCAGATTATCTTTTAAAACACACTATCTATCAAATTCATCATTTCAATTTCAAATTTTAATAGTTCATCATCACCATAATCAGCCTATTACGTTCCCTCTGCTGGGACTCTGGCCTTCTCTCAGAGAGAGAGTATGGGCATTGGGCAATTATCTAGCACACCGGTCCAATAAAGGTTGTCGCATTGCGGTTCTTGGACATGTCAGTTTTCTCACAATGTTTCAGTTTCACCAACTTCAAAATGTGTAATATTTTTTTAGTAGAATACAATATAACATGATCCATTTAAAACGTTAAAATATGGCTTCCTTCACCAAAAGCTCGAGCTTATTGCACGATTTGTACCTACCGCAAAAAAACTAACTATGCCGGTTTCAACTCCCATAACCCGGTAGGTCACTTGTTGGGCGCGATCATATATACAGCATTTTTCATATTACTATTGAACCTATTGAATTGGAGCAAGTTCACTGATATTTCATCATAAGCTTTTCTAATAAGATTTCATTTTCGGACTTGAAATTTATCAATCGAGAGGTCTTGGTAATCTTTGAAGGAGTTGCTGACTTTATGGAGCATAATACATAGTGGGTAGGTAGGTACCTACAGCAATAGGGAGCCTCACTTGAGAGCCAGTTCCCAATACAGGTTTAGCGTGACGCCACCTTCGACCACATCGTCACTTAACAGCAGGTGACTTGTGGTCAAAGTAATAGTCAATAGTTATTTAGTAGTACTGAAAGTAGTAGTCAATAGTTATTTATTCAATAGGATACATTGTGATCACTTTAAAACGTCAAACTTAAAACTAGCTACGCCTATTCCAACCTCCTTACGCCGGTAAAAGAACAGGCAAGAAACGCACGGCAGGTTTTTTTTTTTGGCGCGATTTCATTGTCAATTTTATTCTTATTACTAATTGAATGAATTGGAGCAAAAAAAACCATTTTCCTAGAATACCCGTGACCAAAATGCTGGTCGTAGTAGGTAGTAGTTAGTGGTTTATTACATTAAGTAGTTTGTTTAGTTTGATAGGTAGTTTTATTTTACATTTTAAGGTTTAGCTAAGTGTTTTTATATTGATTACTGTTGAATATTTAATTTTCCTAGAATTAAAGTTGTGATTTCATTTATATTTAAGCTATATTACTTGCGAAGTGTATAAAATAAGAAATGAAATTTTAGTGAAAGTTTGTACTCCAGTTGAGTATATGAATTTAGAATTACTTGCTGTCCTTTGGTACCTACGGTTTTTAGGGACATTGTAAGGACGACGTAGGTACATCATGTACATAATAATATGTAGATTTGCTGGGAAAGATTATAATTTTTACTATACCAATGAGCGATGGCTGGCACATGCGTCAACTCGTGAACGGGTGCTGCTTGTGGGGTCTGCTCTGCTTTGGTCGTGATCCCGTAACCCATTAATATTCATGTTTCCATATCCCAATGTGCACAACCAACTAAGAGAAATTCTAGAAGTATAGCTTATTATAAAATATCGGATATTACTATACTATTTTATATTATGACAAAAAAGCTTGTGATTGTGGTGAACTTGCTCCAATTCAATCAATTAGTAATAAGAATAAAATTGTCAATTAGATCGCGCCAAGAAAAAAAAAACTGCCGGGCGGTTCTTGCCGGCGTAAGGAGGTTGGAACAGGCGTAGCTAGTTTTAAGTTTGACGTTTTAAAGTGATCACAATGTATCCTATTGAATAAAGTACAATTGAATTGAATTACCATTTAATTTTAGTCGACTTCTTCTTTTTTTATTCAAGAGTACAGCTTTTGTCGGTGGAGCATTTTCCATTTTGTTCTGTCCTTAGCCATCCTTTTAATCCTTTTTTTTTTTTTTTTTTTTTTTTAACCTCTTGGTACGATGGATGACTACAAGCCTTTCTTTAACTTGGTCTATGTACGTTCTTCTCGGTCGACCTCTCTCTCTCTTCCCTTCTCTTTTCCTCCTAAGATGATTTGAACATATTCGTCATCAAGTGGCTCAATATCTCTAACAATATAGGTACTAATACTTACACTACAAATACTTAAATTGCATATTCTTTTTGCAGCCATTTACATAATTGGAAAAATGGGTTGTTTTCACACTTTTAGCATAATATAAAGTTTTCTATTTCATTCTTTTCTATATAAATAAAAGGTGCCTATGAACACATAAAAATTAAAGGCTAAGATTAGGATTTATTATCATTTATTCATACACAAACATTTTTGAAACATCGTATGTGTCTCAGTAGATTCCGTAAGGACCGGCACCGCATCCGCAGGCGCAAGAACCGGTGATGGTGACACCACCAGCAGCGCAGACGGGGCCGGCGTACTCCACGGCACCGATGATGGGGACCTGTCCAGCGACGGCGGTAGCGCCGCCCACGGGGAGCTCGCCAGCGACGGCGACGTTACCGGCGCCAGCGCCGCCGTAAGCAGCGCCGCAGCCGGGGCCAGCCAGACCAGCGGGGCCAGCCAGACCGGCGCCCCAGCCGTAGGCACCGCCTAGTCCGAGACCGGGTCCAGCGAGACCGGGGCCGGCGAGGCCAGCGCCCCAACCGTAGGGACCGGCGAGACCGGCTCCAGCGATACCAGGGCCGTAAGCACCAAGGCACTGGCTGTAGACGTTCTGTGAAAAAATGAATTAACATTTAATACAAAATCTTTAATAAAATACGTATTATAAATTCAAAAGTAACCCTTAACTTTCTATCACCCTGTCTATTTATTACATTTTCAGGTCTAAACTGTAGAAAATGTCTTGATGAAATTTGGTATGGAGATAGCTTGAACCCTGAAGAAGGACCTAGAATACTTTTTATCGCGATAAACTGTAGTCCACGCGAGGCACAGCTAATATCAAGTAATGCCTACCCAATCTCATACATAGCTCTAACTCCTAACTAGGACAGGTACTTGAATCAATGATCCACATCCCAGAAACGGATCAAATACTTCTCGTTTTTTGTCGCTTTTGTCAATGTACAAATCGGAATCGGATCAGGACTCTTTTTAACGTCTTACAGGTTAGCGTTTGACCACCAGTCGCCTGATATTAAGTGACGATGTGATCCAAGGTGGAGTCACGCTATCTCAGTCGTCTGTTGACTTACTTGGATCAGGCAAGCCTGAGCGCAGAGCAGGAGGATGGCGAAGGTGTTCATGTCTGAAGTTTCTCCAAAAGCTGATCAAAGAATGTCATATGGTATCAACGCAGTGCGTTTTATAGTCACATAAACCTAGAGCCCTCGTAATTTGCGAAATATTTCTGTATAACGAAACGTAATTTCGATTAGGAGAAATTACAATTACTAAAGACCTAGACAATACTTGTTAACGTTGTGATAGTAAGTTGTTATGAAAGACGTTCATCAAAACGAGGTTAGGTACTTGTTTTTAGAATTATATTTACTTGAATCGTTGTTACGAAGCAAGTTCATGAGAACGAGGTCATGAATTATGTGTACTTGGATTGCACAATATGTAGTTAGTTCAGTATCCCACCAAAAACCCTACCGGAAATTTATGTGAAAATGTGAGCCAAGTTATTATGATGGTATGTATGGTTGTCACCTTCACCGACAAAACAATTGAGATTTGTTGAGTGTCAAGTTCTTTGGACAATCCTAAGAATATATTATTATGTAAATTAATTTAATTTAATATTATTCACCCAAAGTAAATACCATATGATCTACTACTGGCTGTTCCCCGCGGTTTAACCCGCGTGGGCTACAGTTTATCGCGATATAAAGTAGCCAGTCCTTTCTCAGGCCCTACACTATCTCTGTACCTACCAAATTTCATTTTAATCAGTTCATTAGTTTAGGCGTGAAAGCGAGGCAGATAGACAGATAGAGTTACTTTCGCATTTATAATATTAAAATACTCGTAGTAGGGATTAATTAAATTAATTAATAGTAGGGAAGTACGGATTAAATAGTGTATAGTAAGTAGATAGGTATAATACAATAAAGATTTATTAATTTAACAAAGTCATAGGATTGCGAGGTCTGCGAAGCATCAGTCTGTGGTATCGGAGGGCGCTCGAGCGCCACTGCAATTGTCAAAGTCAACTGTCAAAATGTCAATGTCAGTATGTTAGCTAGCCTGCCGAAAGGAATATACGCGCGTCCTCACGTTATTCCAAATTTTGTTCCTGACTTGCTTCGCATTTGTTCACCCCAACCCCATACAACAAGGCTACTGTTAGCTACTATAGGCTACTATTTGCCCCAGAAAATGTGGAATGACGGACGTTACTCTATTTAAATAGTCCACTGATTTAAAGTTGCTCAGCGAGCTATGGAACGGGCTATGCTTAGAGCTTCACTGAGGGATCGAATCAGAAATGAGGTGATCCATCAGAGAACTAAGGCCACCGACATAGCTTACAGAATTAGCAAGCTGAAGTGGCAGTGGCCGCAGAACCGATAACCGTTGGGGTAGACGTGTTGTTGAGTGGAGACTGCGACTTGGTAAACGTAGTGTAGGACGTCCTGCGAGAAGTTGGAGCGACGACTTGTGCCGAGTGGCTGTCAGGAGTTGGGAGAGAGGAGCTGAAGTAACTTGGGAGAAGCCTATATCCAGCAGTGGACCGATACAGGCTGATGATGATAATGATGATGATGACTCTAGTTATCAAATACCTGCTAAATTATACATACCGTACATACATCGAAGCTCTATACCTACCTAATATCCGTTATCACAATAACATAGTTATTAAAATAAATACATAGGTATTATATTATAATATTGGGTGACTCCTTAGTCGTGAACCCTAACTTTTTTTTGCTTTTTGTCGTTAGTAAAGCACTTGTACGTAACACTATGCAAAAATCTGTAAATGTAATATTTTGTAATAATTAATGGAAAAAATGATTAATTTACTGAGTCACATGGTATAATATATTTACTACGTTGGGCATTATTACATAGATTACTTGTTATCGGGATACATTGATCAAAAGTACTCTGATACACTTCCACGCGGGTTAAACCACTGGGCATAGCCAGTAATTAAATAATTATTCAAACCATTTACCTAGAAGTACTTACGTCCGAACCGATAACCGATGGGGAAGAAAGGTTCTGGAGTGGCGACCACGAACTGGAAGACGTTCTGTAGGTAGGCGTCCCACTAGGTGGACCGACGACATTGTAAGAGTCGCAGGGAGCCGATGGATGCAAATGGCTAATAGCCGTTCTTGGTGGCGTTCAAGGGGGAGGCCTATGTTCAGCAGTGGACTTCTTCCGGCTGTTGATGATGATCATGAAACCTACTTATAGTTGTTTTTTTAACAATCATCTATAAACCTTTGTAGGTATAGTTTGAATTACACAGGAATTAAGTAATATAATTAAGTAATATATGGCCTGTGTCCCAGCAGTGGGAAAATAATAGGCCTACGATGATGATGATGATGATAACATAAAAAATCTTGTTAATCCGTTTCTGCGCCAAAGAAAAAGCGAACAAACATACTTTCGTATACAATATGTAAATGTGAGGATAAGGGTTTCACGTTTTTCTTCCTTCATTTAAGAGCAGAGCTCTTTTTGTTGGAGCATTTTCTAACTTGTTCAGTCCTCGGCCATCTTTTTGACCTCTTGGTATGACATGATGTCAATCCTTTCTTTGACTTGGTTCACTCCATGACTTGGTGACTTGGTCTGTGTATATCTTTCTCAGTCCACCTCGCCTTTTTTTTCTTTCTACTCATACTTCTTGTCGAACGTGTTATTTAACAAGCCATTTATGAGCTGAGTTACAGAAGAATCATAAAATGCTTTTATTAAGCAGAACATTAAAAAAACAAAACTTAGGATTCATTATTTATTTCATGTTGACGGAAGCTTTAGTGTTTCAAAATCCATATTTGGTGTTTAGTAGATGCCGTAGCCGTAAGCACCGGGGGCGCCGCAGCCGCAAGCGCAGTTACCGGCGATGGTGACGGTACCAGCAGCGCAGACGGGGCCGGCGTACTCCACGGCACCGATGATGGGGACCTGTCCAGCGACGGCGGTAGCGCCGCCCACGGGGAGCTCGCCAGCGACGGCGACGTTACCGGCGCCAGCGCCGCCGTAAGCAGCGCCGCAACCAGCACCCAGACCAGCGCCCCAGCCGTAGGCACCGCCTAGTCCAAGACCGGGTCCGGCGAGGCCGGGGCCGGCGAGGCCAGCGCCCCAACCGTAGGGACCGGCGAGACCGGCTCCAGCGATACCGGCACCATAGCCGCCGATGCACTGGCTGTAGACGTTCTGTAAAAAAATACTAGTTAGTACCAAATTTTGGGATTAGGTTGATATTTCTTTATTTATTTTTTTACTTACTTGGATCAGGCAAGCCTGAGCGCAGAGGAGGAGGATGGCGAAGGTGTTCATGTTTGTTTCTTTGATCGGAACGTTAGAACCAGAATGCTGAATGACATAAAACAAAAGTCTTTTATACTAAAAATTGGTCTTAATTAGGCAATTTTTTGTTTGAAACTCAAACTGAAGTATTGAAAGGACGTGAGATAGTGACCTATTTTTATTACAGTGTAGCAATTAAAGGTCTTATCATAGGGTTTTATCGTACTTAAAACGCAATAAAGACGTGACCCATAAATATACTTTAAAAGGGCTACTAGAAAATTACAGAATAATACTAAATGCAGATGATAAGAGCCTAAACTAGAGCCGCTAAGACAAGGGGTATATTCAAATTTGATGTATTTTTTACAATATCAGAAGAATAATGTTACAGCTGTCAACAGTACCGATAAAGATTTCCAACAGTAGGTAGTTGAATTTCTGTGTTACACATCACTTCATAGTCGTAGGACCGATAGGTTCATGTGATAGGAAATTTAACGAGTAAAAATTTACAACCATATCAGGTAGTATCAGATTTTCATAAGTTAATTGAACCTATTAAGAGTTCGTTGAACCCCGCCTCCGTTAGTAACACGAATCAAGGTATAAAAGCTTAGCATTTCTTCATCCATCAAGCAGTCCAAGTATGTCCTTGCATCGGTAGCTATTAAGGTCACAGAATTACAACAATATTATGAAAGTATTGCATAATCCCTCAATGCGTAGACAAAAGTTTCCGCCGAACGTTAGGAGTTTTAAATATGAATTATGAATAGTCCTTGATAATGAAATGTATAAAAACAATTGCGTTCGAAGGAATTACCATTTCTGAGTTGATGCTCGGACAGGCTAATCGCTTAAAATGGCAGCAAAGGTTATCCTCGTAGTCTGTGCTCAAGCTGTACTAGCACAGGTAAGCTGAATCGCTAGGTTGACCTTCAACTAACACTAAACTCCTTAATGCGTTCACACGCGAGTGCCAATATATAGACTTGTTTGCTGACAATCTTAGCATAGTTTGTAAGTTTTTTATGATGTATATAAGCCATATTTAAAATAGTTAGCGTGTTGGTATTTTAACCGTAAGCTACTATTTGTTTTTATAAATAAATAAATAAACACTATCATCTCATTTTAATAACAGGCATATATCAAAAAAATTTGAAGTTGGACAATTTTTAATCAATTTAATGTATTGTTGCAGTATGCATACAGCCAATGTTGTGGCGCCATCGGCGCTGGCCTGGGCCCGGCTGGGCTCGCTTTAGGCGCTGGCTGCGCGCCGTTCACCCCATCCGCGTCCGTTGGTGGCTCGTTTGTCGTGACTAGCGCCTCCCCCATTGCTCCTACTGGCGTTTCTGTCGTATCAGAGAACCTATACGAAGGAGCTCTGGTCATTGGAGGAAACCTGCCTCTGCTAGGTTCCGTTGGTCTAGAAGGAGAGTTCCCGACGGCTGGTGCTGGTGCCGTGTCTTACGGCTGTGGTGACGGCGCTGTCGGCATTGTCGCCGAAGAGGGCCCCATCGTGACTGGTATCGTAGAGCCTGTGATCGGCGCTCCCGGCTACGCGTTAGCTGGCTTTGGCGCTGGTGGCTATGGCGCTGGTGGCCCCTTCGGCTACGGACTCGGCTATGGACTAGGCTACGGCCGCGGTTATGGCATCGGCTACGGTCCCGGTGCGTACGGATTCCGCTACGGTGGATACGGCTGCGGAGCTTTCTACTGAACCATTGACTGACTACATTTGGCCTTTTTTATGGAAAATATAGTTCCATTTTTACAAAAAAAAATATGTTGATTTTATTTGGTGCTTGTTTTGTAGGACACGTGTCGATTATAAGAGAGGCGATGAGAGGTTCCTTAAAGGAGGTAAGCACTGTGAAAGGATGTTTTTGAAATAAAAGGACATCAAACGGGATGATGAAGTTTGTATGGAATAATTACAACTTTCTTCAATATGCCAAATAATATAATGACTGTTCTAAAGGAACTAAGAGAAATTTCCTGATAGTGTATATTAAAGCTTATCATTTTAAGTAGATAAAGTTGTGATAAAATTAATAAGTATTGTAATAGGTATGAGCTTTATATAATATTACATTTTCAGACAATTATCAAATCCTACTTTTTTTATCTATCAAACAGATGTTAATGATTAAATGCTATTTCTCAATAACGATAAACAGATAGATATAAAATTTGCCACGAAACAATTAGGACTTAGAAATAGCGTATAATTCCCGTACAATCCAACGTTTCTATGGAAAAACCATGGGTGTAAAACCGCATAATTATCTCCTGCTTCATCATTTTAAAAAAAGCATAGAGTCATTCTAGTTTGTTCGATTTACGCTTACGATATCACAACAAGTTTGATCACGTACTTAGTTTCTGATTCTGATACCCTAGATACAGGAAATCCTATTCCTACTAGTGATTTCTGGTGTTATTGTTGTTTCTTCTATAGTTAAATACGTTACTTTCTCACAGAGCTTTGGTAGGTATTAGCAAATCATTATCAAATGCTAGGTCATTTCAAATTGAATTGTTTGAGAAACAAAAACAATGGCGCAATATTGCAACGGTGCTAATAACATCTGGGTTACTATTTAATTCTAAACCTACTTATTGGTAACTGAAAACTGGTCTGTAGGATAAGACCTGCCAATTTAGTCTCATTCAAAAATATGTTGGCAAGTAGTGACTTATTACTCAATTATTCCAACTGAATATTCTCTGCGGCCACACTCTTCTACTCATATAAAGTCAAATTCAAATACTAAAAAATATTTATTTAGAAGGATACAATATGTGATAATTTTAGAACATCAAACTTAAAGCTATGTCTGTACGCCGGCAAAATAACATACAACAAAGATTGTACATAACTCGTAGGTATCTAAATACTTACACTAGTAAGTATATTAATTTCAAAGACGCATCACTAACAAATTTGATGCAGTCTGCATACTTGCAGATAATTTTTAAAGCATAAAAGTGTTATAAAATGCAACTATTTGCTTACTAATTTAGTTCAAGGAATCAGTATTGCAATTATAAGGGACAATGCTATTCGAAATTAAAATATATTCTTACCTCATTTTTACTTTATACAATTAAACAGTAAGTAGGAAAATATAAGTAGGTACACATACATTGAAGTTAAATAAATTTATAAAAAAGTGGTGTGATCTATTTTTGACTTGGTTTATTTATATTGTTAACTCGTCAGTCATCATTTAAACTTTATTGTTAAAGTGTTTTTCCAATAAAAAATGTTAACCAATTTTAGTTTTTTTTTTACTTCAATCATGAGATAGGTAGTTCTTTTGCACTGGGTCGTTAAAATGTATAAATATCAATAAATAAAAAATGTGCATTGAAAAATAACATAAATACTCGCCACACATGCGCATTATAAAAGGCAGAATTTTATCTCCCATTTGATACAGTCCTTACGAACGAAGCCTCTGCCAACAGCTAGCTCAACTTACTTTTTCTAGACTATTCCCCTTTACCTAAAACAAATCACCTAAGAAAATAAAACTTAAGTACCTAACAACCAAAAAAACAACCAAATAAGTTAAAATTGCTGTACAAATGATTTTAATTTAAGCACTGTTACAAAAGGATTAAGTTATAAAATATCCATTTAGTAGATGCCGTAAGGTCCACCGCAGCCGCAAGCACAGCTTCCAGTAATGGTGACGGCACCAGCGGCGGGCACGCATCCACCGAAAGTCACGGCACCAATAATAGGCACCTGTCCGGCAATGGCGGTGGTACCGGCAACGGGTAGCTCGCCAGCGACAGCTACATTGCCGGCGCCAGCGCCGCCGTAAGCGGCACCGCAGCCGGCACCGTAGCCAGCCAGACCAGCGGGGCCACCCAGACCGGCGCCCCAGCCGTAGGCACCGCCTATGCCTCCATAGCCGAGACCAGGACCTGCTAGGCACTGGCTGTAGACATTCTGCAATTGAACAATGATGATTAGAAGAGTAATTTTGTATAGTACTCGAAATTTTATACAGAGCTTGTAGTGTTTGGACACCTTAGCCTAAATCTCGGAAATTTTGTTCCAATTCTCATGACGTGAACAAATATTCCTGTCTAGACAGTGAGTTAAAGTATTTTGTGGTGACATAATGTAGCGATACCAATAACATCAAGTTTTAAAGTGTCCGTTTTAGGATATTTTTCATGCCAGGATTTTGTATATGATAAGTTTTTAAAATGAAATAGTTTCTGTTCAATGTCTGTTTCCTTACCTGGACCAAGCAAGCTTGAACGCAGACCAGCAAGAAAGCAAAAGTAGGAGACATGTTTTGTAGATTCAACGGACGGCCGAACAATAATTGAATACAGTAATCCAAACCTTTTATATTTTCAACGAAAAGCTATGATGAAAGCTGGGATATGTCGCAATAAAGGAGATTAGGGTTTACGTGCTGTGGAGACGGTTCATAGTCGATAGAAGTTGTTATCGACCGCTGTTGCTTAACCTACTGACCTATTTTTAGAAATACAGCCGATAGGGCTGAAATACAGGGTATAAAAGCATAGGCTCACCTAAAGATGGTCACTTTCTTAGCAAACAAACAACATGTTGGCAAAATCTGTCCTCGTCGTCTGCGCTCAGGCCCTCCTGGTCCAGGTATGTAAATTTAAAACAATCAATTAGCTTCTCAAAGTCTGCAATTACAAGTAATACTTACAATATTAATTGATTACTAAAGCATTGTCCTGTATTAACTTTGTCATACTTTCCAGACTGCCTTCAGCCAGTGCCTTGGCGGTCTCGGAGCCGCTAACTGGGGTCTAGCCGGTACCGCTGGCTGGAACGGTCTGGGTCTGGGTGGCGCTTACGGTGCCGGTCTGGCTGGCGCTTACGGTGCCGGCTGCGGCTGCGGCGGTGTCGCCTCCACCGGTGGTGGCCTTCCTACCGCCAGCGCTTCCCCCATCGCTCCCGTCGGCGTCTCCGTGCTGTCTGAGAACGTTTACGAGGGAGTTCTGGCCGCTGGCGGCAACCTTCCTTTCCTGGGTACCGTCGGTATCGAGGGCGTGCTCCCCACTGCTGGCGCTGGTGCTGTCTCCTACGGCTGCGGCAACGGTGGTGTCGGCATCGTCAGCGAGGGCCCCATCGCTACTGGTATCGCCGGCCCCGGCGTCTACCCTCCCGCTGCTGGTCTCGCCGCTCCTGGCATCGCTGGTCTCGGTGGTATCGCTGGTTACGGACTCGGAGGCATCGGAGGATACGGTCTCGGAGGCGCCGCTGGATACGGTCTCGGAGGCATCGGAGGATATGGTCTTGGAGGTTGCGGCTGCGGCGGTCTCTATTAAGCGAAACCTTGCAACGCCAACTGTTGATATTCAAAAATACACATCCATTATGATTGCAATGTATTTAGTCGTTTTACTTCTGTTATGTTTATAGTGAAATGTTTATTGGTTGCCTACTTTTCACATATATACTAAGACGTGGTCCCTTCGGAATAAGCTTAGAATCAAAAACGACCCGTGGAGGGTCATGCTTGGAGTTTCTTTGCGTAACAAAATCTTAAACCAGGAAATTTGCTGAGCAAACAAAATCACTGACATAGCTCATTTTCAAGTTAAAGTGGCAGTGGGCAGGTCACATCGTTTGGCGAACTGGTAACCAATTGTGAAAAAAATGGTCGAGTGGTTACCACAAACCAGAAGACGTTCAGTAGTTAGGCCACTTGGTGAAAACCATTTGTTGTGGCGTTCAAAGGGAAGGTCTATGATCAGCAGTTGATATCTTCCAGCTGATGATGATGATGATGATGTCACTGATGACTTTTTATGTGCAAAGCTATAGTGAAGTATGGAGAATCCTTAAATATGTTTCAAAATTATCGAGATGTTATGCTTACCAACAGATTGCTGTTTCTAAGAAACCAAAAAATTTCCAAAATAGACTTGAATCCAACAGCTGATCTTTTGTACCTACTCTTTTTCCAAATATGTACAGCCATTATACCTGAGCCTAGAAATCTTATCACTATGTTGTCTAATACGAATATGATCAGTACCTACTGTCCATTGCCAAAACGCTATGTTGTTTGTGTCGATCGCCACAATTTGGGGATCTTCAAGGCAGATCCCGTGAATAGGTATCCTCTGGGCTCTGGGTGTGCGTGCTACACCGTTGACCGTATCATCGCTTGGCAACAGGCGGGATGGCGGTCAAACGCACACCTATTAGCAATAAAAAAATAATGTGCATTTGCTCTTTCGCAAACCTTCAGTTTGCCTTGAGGTCTTTAGGTATCAGGAAAAAATAAAACGGTTTAAACTAACTGTCAGTTAGTAGGCTGGTGCAGTAGGATTACAAGAACGTCTCTCGTCATAGGGTTCTTCATGAAGCTTTTGTTATTTACCTATTTTTAGGAAAGATCAACTTTTCTTTATTAAACTTTTGTAAGTAGGATCGTGGGTCCTCAACTCCTTGCTGTCTCCTGTCCTGACTGGTTATCAATAGATGAGATATTTAATTTGTGTCAATGAGTCGGTAAGTAGCATTACGTTCCACTCCCATTTATTAAAACACTTTTATTAGCTTGACTTGTAACTAACTAACTAACAATGTAATCAAATATTAGAAGTCAATTTTAACCTATCTCCAATTGTATCGACTTGAAACTTTGTATGTGTATGTAGTTTACCTTCATCCCGCCATTAACAATATGAAATAGTGAATAGTTAGCTTCTGGGCAAAGGTATCATTGCATTCGTCATGTCTTAATATCAGGTAAGACTGTGGTCAAATGCTTAACTATATAATATCATCATCATCATCATCAATCATCAGCCTGTATCAGTTCACTGCTGGACACAGGCCTCTCCCAAGATAAGCTACTGAGCCCGGTGCCCAGCTCTTCTCTCCCAACTCCTGGCAGCCACTCGGCACAAGTCGTCGCTCCACCTTGTCGCAGGGCGTCCTACACTACGTCTGCCAAGTCTCTGTCTCCACTCAAGAACACGTCTACCCCAACGGTTGTCGGTTGCTTAGTTATGACCAGCTCACTTTCGCTTCAGCTAACTGCTAATTAACATTAAGGTGACTGTTACTAAGGTTGCTTTACGAGTATATGCTCACACATTACGCGAAAACGTAATATAATTTGGTAGTCTTCAAGTCAAGAGTGATATCTACTAGGCAAGCATGCTCCGTCATTGGTCACGTCTTCTCTTACCATCAGGTGAGACTGTAGTCAAATGGTTGCATATTGTAAATTAATTAGCGATAGCGATGATGGCTCAGTGGTAGTGACGTCGGCTTGCGATCCTTAGGACGTGGGTTCGAATCCTACAATGAGCTTGAGCTTTCGGTGAAGGAAAACATCGTGATGAAACCATAGCTTGGTGGTAGGGTATTTTCTAGTACTCGCCTGGCTAGCTACCACCCTCTTGTTAAGAATCTGTCGCCAAGCACCTATCGGTGTGTTCCGGCAGCCTCACTTGAGAGCCAGTTCCCAGTCCAGGTGTAGCGTGGCGCCATCTTCGACCACATCGTCACTTAGCATCAGGTGACTTGTGGTCAAACGCTACCCTGTAACTAGTAAAAAAAAAAAAAAAATTATTTACATTTAAATGGTGTGTAGTAGGTAGTTATTCATTAATTTAGTACCGAATGATTTCCGAAGAAAGAAAAATATATTACAAGATTTCCGTGGTTTCACTTGCGTGGACACTTCATCGCGATGTAAAGTTTAGTATTATTATGTCCTTCCCAGGGTTCAGATCATCTTCATATTAAATTTCATCAAGAACAGTCCAGCTGTTAAGTCGTGAAAATGTAATAAATAAACAGACAGATAAGCAGCTATACAGAGCTACTTTTGCATTTCTAATCTATTTTCATTTCTTCGTTTAAATAAAAAAACTAACTAACTGAGATGGCGCAACGACCCAAAGTGAGTCTTGGCCTCCGATAACAAAAGACGCCACTTCGCTCTGTCCCGCGCCACCTCCTGCCAGTCCTCCACCTGGAGCTCGCGCAAATCCTTCGTGACTTCGTCTTTCCAGCGATATCGTTTAAATAAGCTATCTTGTAGATAATTGTGTGGAATTAAATGATTACCTTGCAATATTGATGCACAATAAGCATGTTAGGTTTTTCAATTATCTAAATACTTTATGCTTGTAGTATTGTATCGTGTCACCTTCCGTTTTGCTGAGAGAGCGGAAAACCTTATGAAATGTACGAGGAAGTAATACCTACCTCAACACTAAATAATTTTATAAACGGTTAGGTAAAGTTTGTTGAAAATATTATAATATGTTAATTCAATTTAAAAAGAACATAATATATACAATTGTATAAAAAATTTAACTAAATACCAAAGCTAAACTATCTATATAAAACTAAACATCTACAAATAAAAAACCTGATTTAGGTCGCTGCCTGCAGGTAGAGTGCCCAAGAGACTGGCGACATTACCTCTTTGAATGGCTAGGCTGATTCGTTGACCGAGGTAAGCGCCAGCCCTTTAGTCACCCGTGGCGTCAACGAGGCGCTTGGCGAGCTCTTAAAACGTATAAGAGCGGCAGGACCCCACGGACCAAGAGTTTCAACCCAAACGGAGCAAATATATAGCCAAATATATGTTAATTCGGACATGTTTATGCGAAGTTTATGAAGTTGTTGTATTATTGTAATAGTTTGATCTTGAAGAAGAACTAACTCCATATATTATATACTGTAACGAGGTGTACAGAGGTCGTTCGATCTCCCGCGCTATTGACTCATCGACGGCTGTTACATTTGACAGCTGCGGTCAAATGTCAGGCGCGAGTGTGTGGCAGGTGCGAGAACGTCAAAACAAATGTCAAGAGGGACTGCGTGGACTTTTTATGGCGGCAAACAGTGCGATTATTGTCGAAACTTTTATTTGTATTCCCTGTGCTTATAATTTGAGTAGAATAATAAATATATATATATTTTTTTACAACTAACTAGGCTAGCGTTTGACCACGATATCACCCGATGGAAAGCGACGATGTGATCGAAGGTGTAGCACGCTTGCCCAGTAAATACCTATTCACTCTTCACTTGAACACCCCCGGGTTGTAATTTTCAGGAAACACCGACCAAGGCAGAGCATTCCACTCTCTTGCTGTTCTAACTAAAAAAGTTGACGCAAACCTGCTCGTGCGTATCGGTGGTATTTCCACGATGAAAGGATGGTGCTTATCGGAACGCCTGGTCGTTCGGTAACGGAATGGTGCTGGGGGAATAAGGTCGTGCAGTTCTTGGGCACACTCTCCGTAGTGAAGTCTATAAAAAACCGATAAACTTGCCACTTCACGCCGATGAGCCAGACATATTACATAGAGATATATTCCTCACAATATGCATTTTTAAGATCTATTTCAATTAATACATTTCGATTCCCTTCTGAGTGCGATTTTGTATCACATTTACTGCTATAGACTTTTGTATTTATGTATTAATTTAAAAGCCATTATGTCCATCTATGTTGCCTGTTTTGTTGAGAAAAATAAATACATTTATTATATTATTATTATTATAGTTAGGAACAGCTAGTGAGAAATATTTCTTTTGATCAAATTGAAGAACAAAAACAGAATAAAAAGCGAATAATTATCATTAATTATATTTATTTATTGTGACATAAACGTTTCACACCAATTACATTTATCACACACATACTATTTTCACGCAATACAATTTCTTTGAAATACATCGCTAAGAAATAGTGACTAAAAAAACTTTATTTACTACTCAACAAATATAGATTTAACAACGTTACTTAGTATATAGCGCCGCAACCATATCCACCATACGCGGGCACGCCAATGAGGCCTGGGCCGTAGGCACCGGCAGGCCCCACGGGGCCATAGCCAGAGCCAGCCGGGCCATACGGCGCGGGGCCTACAATGCCCGTAGCAATAGGACCTTCGCTTACAATGCCCACCGGTCCATTGCCGCAGCCGTACGAGACCGCACCAGCGCCAGCAGTGGGGAGCACGCCTTCTAAAGCCACAGTGCTCAGGAAAGGCAAGCTGCCGCCAACGACCAGGGGGCCTTCAATGGCGTTCTCGGAGACAATGCTGATGCCAGTGGGAGCGATGGGGGAGATGCTGGTGACCGGGAAGCCCCCGCCGGATGACGCGATGCCCCCGCAGCCGCCAGCGCCGAAAGCGCCAGCGGGACCGCCCAACCCATTCCAGCCGGCCGGTCCAGCTATTCCCCAAGGTCCTGCGACTCCAGCAGCGCACTGGCTGAGAGCAGTCTGGAAAAAGAAAGAATGCGTTTAGTAAAAAGTTTGGTTGGTCAGTTTAAAAAGATGTGGCGTCAACGGGAATTTTGGCGGCAATTGAAATGTCAATGAGGGAAAAATTGTCTGCTAAATTCTTGATCGTCCATGAAACTGTCTCGGGTTCCGTCACAGATTAAGTAATAGTAAGTGCCAATTTCATCATAAATTCAGATACAAAAATTAGCAAACTTAAGCGTCCTTTCAATGGCATGGACTCAGCATGCATATAGACCGAACATAAAAGTGTGAATGGCTAACTTGGCTTCCAAGGGTAACGTGACACCACCTTCGACCACATCGTCACTTTACATTGCTTGGTAGTAAGGCATTTTCAGTGCTCGCCTGGATATACCTCAAGTTAAGAATCTGTCGCCTAGCACCTATCGGCTGCCCCACTTGAGAGCCAGTTCCCAGTCCCGGTGTAGCGTGGCGCCACCTTCGACCACATCGTCACTTAACATCAGGTGACTTGTGGTCAAATGCTACCGAAGTAAAAAGTATAAAAACAAAAGGGTATTTTAAGTTCTGATAGATATAGATACCTGGATGAGAAGAGCCTGAGCGCAGAAAGCCAGAACGATTTTGGCGGCCATTTTGTTTTTTTTCTTAAATGTTGATGCTAGTTCGAAAGACTGTTTGTGAATGAATTTCCGTTCCCAATATTTAGATTTTATACCAATTTCTAATGCAATTTCGTTTAATAACATGCATTCTGTAACGTCACACACTGGCGACATAATTTTGTAAAGAAGATAGGCGTTACATTTGTGTTACATAAAATTGCTGAATTGTGGTGTAGTGGAGTAGAACTTAATCAGTAGGTATTGTAACATTTATGTAAACAATAACTTGCACGATGATAACGGTATGGCTTCGTCAGCGATAACTTAATTACTGATAACGGTTTTAAACCAAATACCTTCATGAGTTTGTAACAAAAAAAATTATCTATTTTTTACAGCTTTCAGCGTAGCGTTTGACCACAAGTCACCTGGTGATAAGTGATGATGTGGTCGAAGTTGGCCACGCTACACCGGGACTGGGAACTGGCTCTCAAGTGGGGCAGCCGGAACACACCGATAGGTGCTAGGCGACTGGCTCTTAATTCAGGCTGCCGGAACACTTGGCGACAGTTTCTTAATGTGTGGGTGGTATGTAGCCAAGCACTAGAAAATACCCAACCACCAAGCTATGGTTTCATCACAATGTTTTACGTTCCTCGAAAGCTAAAGCTCATTGTAGGTTTCGAACTCAGAAACTACGGGTCGCAAGCCGACGTCACTAAATAGCACTGAGCCTAATGGAAAGTGATGGTGAGGTCGATGATGGAGCATGCTTACCTAGAAGATACCTATTCACTCTTGACTTGAAGGCTCCCAAATTATACGTATTATGTTCGCATTATTAATATGGAAGCGAAGCTTTTTTTCTCTTAACTAACTCCGATGGCTCAGCGACCCAAAGTGTGTCTTGGCCTCCGAAACGAGAGAGCGCCACTCTTCTCTATCTTGAGCGATTTCAGCCCAGTTGAGAGCCTGGAGCTCGCGCAGGTCCGCATCCACCGCGTCTTTCCAGCGGTATCTAGGGCGTCCGACCGGCCTACGGTCATTCGGTCGTCGGTTTTTTTCTCTTGCTATGTACCTATAGGTAATTTAAATTTTTAATTATATTTTGTTTTTTTGCACTCCGCGGTTTCACTCGCGTCTTCCCGTTATCCCGCAGGAATCTTTTTCCGGGATAAAAAGTCTATGTATTAATCCAGGGTATAAGCTATCTCCATTCCAAATTTCATTCAGATCCGTTCAGTAGTTTTTATGTGAAAGAGTAACTAACATCCATCCATCCATCCATACATCCATACTCACAAACTTTCACGTTTACAATATTAGTAGGATAAGTGAGGAGGCCTAAGTTCAGCAGTGGACTTTTTCCGTCTGATGATGATGATGAAGATAAGTGATGATGATAGAAGCTCATTGGCATTGGCATAGGTCAAGGACTTATGTTCTGCAATAAGCTTGAGCTTACAGTGAAGGATGAAACCACATAGGTTTGGTGGTAAGGCGTTTCTTAGTCCTCACCTGGCCAGCTAGCTACCACCTCTAATTTGTCGTGAAGCACCGCTATTGGTGTGTTCCGGAAGCCTCGCTTGAGAGCAAGTTCCCAATTTAGACGTATCGTTGTGCTATTATTAACCACATCATCACTTTACATCAGGTAACTTGTGGTGAAACGCTACCCACTGCTCAAAAATTCAAAATTCAATAATTTTTATTCAATAAGATACATTGTGATCGCTTTAAAACGTCAACTTAAAACTAGCTACGCCTGTTCCAACCTCCTTACGCCGGCAAAAGAACAGGCAAGAAACGCCCGGCAGGTAATTTTTTTGGCGCGATCACATTGACAATTTTATTCTTATTACTAATTGATTGAATTGGAGCAAGTTTACTAAAATCCCAAGCTTTTTTTGTCATCAAATAGTCCGATATTTTTTAATTAGCTTTACTAATAAGTTTATCTTGTTTGGTTGTACACATTGGGCTCATCTTGGTTTCACCCGCATGGACTACTATTTATCGCGATAAAAAGTATCCTATGTCCTTCCCCAGGATTCAAACTATCTCCATACCAAATTTCAATATAAAACGTCAAACTTAAAACTAGCTACGCCTGTTCCGACTTCCTTACGCCGGCAAAAGAACAAGCAAGAAACGCCTGGCAGGTTATTTTTTGGGCGCCATCACAGTTACTATATAATTTATGTTACTCACTAATTACATAAGAGCAAGTATACTTCAACCCCAAATTTTTTTTGTCACATAAATACTTAAATAGTCGGGTATTTTATAAGCTTTCGTAAAACGATTTCGATTTTTGTATGGACTTGAAATGTAGTGACAATTTAAGTCTTGGATTTCACTTGGGATTTTGTTGAATAAACGTTAGTACACATTGACCTTTGAAGGAGTCGCTGACCTCATGGCGCCTATGTGGTGCAAAATTAAGCTATGTGACATTAGGGTATGGCTGCTGATGACATTTCGAGAACATGGGCTTTACTATCATTGTTGACACAAGGTATGACAGACGTAATGAAGAGAAGTGAAGCAAAAGATGTGTCATAACAAGTCAGCATTGGAAACAGATGTTCGATAATATTTATTTGCAGAAATAACAGAAACGCATCCGGAAACTGCAATAAACAGTACAGTACTGCAGTACTTTAAAAAATAACAATGCTTCGTCTCTGTTCTGTTAAACTAATATTCTTAACCAGCTGCACCCGCATGGACTGCAGTTTATCGCAACAAAAAACCTTCTAAAAACAGCAATTTCCGTTTTTACAAATTTTAAACTTTTTTAATTTTTCTTTATCTATGAACCTTCCTTGGACTTCAACAAACACAACAAAAAAAGAATTAGCCAAATCGGTCCAGCCGTTCACGCGTGATGACCAAGGGAAATACACGGAGAAAAAAGAACTTCCGGAATACCGTTTTCCTTCTGAGTCAAAAGGGAAGGATTTGTTATTCAGAAGGAAATCTAAGGTAAAAAAGGGAAGGAATCGGTCTTGGAAGGTAAGACTCAGAAGGAAAGTCCGAATTTTATTCTCAGTGTAGTGACTCATTTTTATAAGTAGGTACTTATATCAGAAGATTTAACAAGCGTTATTATTTATTATCTTTTTCTCTCCTATATTTAATTAAAAACATCAAAATCTAAATAAAAAGTATTGTCCTTTTTGGGTTAGGCGTGAAAAGGTCAGAAACAGACAAAGGGACAGAGAAAGTCACTTTCCTGTTAATAATTTTACTAAGCAGTTCTAACGAGGATACCAACAAGAAAACATTACAAAACACGAGATTAAAGTATTCATAAAAACAATTTATTCAAAATACATAGTTAACAAAATAAACTTAAAATAAATAAATCTTAATAAATACCACAAGGCCCTCCGAAACCTCCGAGACTTAGGCCATTTGAACCAAGTCTGTTAATACCAGTACCGAAGCCCAGACCACCAGCCAGTCCGGAGGCGGGGCCTACAGGCCCAGGGCCCAAGATACCAGTAGCAATGGGGCCCTCAGACACGATACCAACGGCGTCATTGCCACAGCCGTAGGAAACGGCACCAGCTCCGGCAGTCGAGAATGCACCTTCCAACGCAACAGACCCTAGAAGTGGTAGGTTACCGCCCACTGCCAAAGCTCCTTCAATTGCGTTCTCAGAGACCACAGAGACACCGGTTGGGGCGATTGGAGAGCCGCTGGTGACTGCGAAGCCTCCACCTGTAGAGGCTACTGCGGCGCCGCAACCTGGGCCGTAAGCCGCAGCTGTCGGGACAGCAGTTGCTGGTCCTAAGCCAAAGGGAGCTCGGCCTGGTAACGCTGGCCCAAAGCATTGACTGAACGCCAACTGGATTAGAAACGTCTGGATGCAGACGATCAGAACAGCTTTGGACGCCATTGTTAAATTGCAGGACGGTTGTCGAAGAGCGCAGAGCCAAGAATGATTTCCAATGGATGTTTATTCAAGTTTTATACGGTGAAGTTTTGTCAATTAGGTTAGTAATGTCAGTTTTGTAATGGCTTTCAGCTTGCATATCGATGTAGTAAGTTGGTGTAATCATTAGCTTGAGTTTGATAAGGAATTGGTAATCTTAACCCAAAAGTTAGGTATGTAATGTTTTATGCAATCGGATGTTTGGGAAATGTTGAAAGAATGTAGTGATGCATGATGATAGTGGAAACATAGATTGCGGATTTATTTCTTGTACAAGCTGTTTCCCGCAGTTTCACCTGCGAGAACTACAGTTTATCGCGATGAAAAGTATCTTATGACCTTCCCAAATTGCTAAAATAAAAGTAGGCAAAGTTAATCCTTATAATATTAGCTATCTGCGAGTGAAAGTCCCTACGAAATCGGTCAAGCCGTTTCAGAGATTAGCCGGAACAAACAGACAGACAGACAAAAAGTTTGTTTAGTAAAACTGTTTTTTGTACCGTATATAGCCGTAGCTTGGTGGTAGGGTATTTTCTAGTACTCGCCTGGCTAGCTCCCTCACCATCTTGCTAAAAATCTATCGCCAAGCACCTATCGGTGTGCCGGCAGCCTCACTTGAGAGCCAGTTCCCAGTCCGGGTGTAGCGTGGCGCCATCTTCGACCACATTGTGACTTAACATCAGATGTCTTGTGGTCAAACGTTACCCTGTAAATAGCAAAATAATATATATATATATACTTTAAAATCATTTAGTGAATAGCTGTTAACAAACAGACATTTCAATTTTATTTATTTGTATGTATAGATTTGAGCAAATACACATAGCACGGCGAGTCGTTGCATCCTTAAAATATGGTAGATTTACCCATCGTTCCGCACCCAGCGTTTCGCTGAGTCTTTCATTTGGCGGACCAATAGGGACTGGAATTTGCTCCCTTGTTTCCTGAGAGGTACAATCTGGGTCTCTTTAAGTCAAGAGTGAATAGGCTCCTCGTGTGATCCACCCACCCTCGATTGCATCGTAGTGACGATGGTAAGTGTACCATCAGGTGAGATGTGGTCAAATTCAGGCCCATTTACACATAAAAATACATAGTGTTGATTGATAATAATCCTACTAATATTAACGCGAAAGTTTGTGAGTATGCATGTATGTTTGTTGCCCTTTCACGCAAAAACTACTGAGTGGATTTGAGTGAAATTTGGAGTGGAGATAGCTTATACCCTGGATTAACACATAGGCTACTTTTTATCCCGAAAAATGGTTCCTGCGGGATAACGGGAAGACGCGGGTGAAACCTCGAGGCGCAGCTAGATAACTCATATTGTAGAGAGTAAGTGCTTAGCGACGGATTTTTTACGTATGGATGTCTTGCAACAATACAAGTATTCCAAGTGATGTGAAAATACGTAAAGGTGTTATGAGAAGAGATTGATGAAGTGTCTCCATCATATCATATGTAACTACGGCTGTCACGTCACATGATAACGTCAGTTTTGTTGATGGTTCTTTTGTGTCTTTTATTTGTTATCTGTGTTTTTATATTTTGTTTACATAATTTTTGTGTTTTTATTATTATTTTTGTTTTCTCTTTTATTATCTATGTATTTCTTGTTAATAAAAATTGTACGTGATGTCACGAAGTGGGTTCCGGCTGAAAATCAGTAACTGAGGCTGGTATACAGCCCCGGTCCTAGAGCCGGGACCTATTTCTGACAACGCGCAATGTGTTACTGTTCGTCTTTGTTCTTGTATTGTGCGATGTCAGAAATAAATACATTTCGTATTTACATTGTCGTGAAGATCATTTTAATGTTAGTGTACCTATTGTAAATAAGAAGTAAGCACCAATCAGTGTGTTCCGGCAGCCTCACTTGAGAGCCTGTTCCCAGTCCAGGTGTAGCGTAACGCCACCTTCGACCACATTCACTTACGACGTTATGTTGTTATCTTATCCCACAGAAACCTTTTTCGGGGTAAGATTTAGCTTAGTTCTCTCACGTAAACTATATTTATGCAAAAGTCACGTCAATCCAATAAACACATTTTCACGTTTATAATAAAATAGAAGCGATGGCATACGCAGGTAACTACCGTTAATGACTAATGACGCATCCATGACCCAATGCTCTCGTGACGCCATTAATAGGCAAAAATGGCGTCACATTGCCATCAGAGGTGCCCACTGCCCAAGCCGAAGACAACACATCACAGCAACCACGACCACTCTGACAAGAGTGTACGACTTAGATATAATGACTAATGAGGTAGTGAGTAATGACTAACGCGGAAACTCATTTAAGCAACGCATGCACTAAAAAAGTGCTTACCTGTCATCAGTTGCGCATTTATGTAAACATTCGTTTATATTTCATGAGACAAGTTTAGCGATATCGAGTTAATGGTGATCTATTTCTTAAGCTTACCTACCTATTAAATTTTATACATAACTCATAAGTAACTAGTTATTCCGTGGTATCAACCACGTGAACTACAGTTAAGAAGTATTCCATATTCTTCCCCTGGGTTTAAACTATGTCCATAGGTACTATCAGTTCCGCGATTTAGGTGTGAACAAACACCAAACAGAGGGACAAAAGCCGGATTTACATTACGAAATTAGTTGCATGACATTAGTTTTATAACACTAATTTGACCAGTAATTTCACGTGCAAACGTTCAGTTTTACAATGCATGCATTACTTTTGTGACACTGGAGTAGTTTCGTGCTATGCGCATATTTTCTGTAAAACGAATGTCATGCAACTAATTTCATCATGTAAATGCGACGCGAAACTAGTGTCGCGACAGCACCTGCGCAGAGTGGACGTGTGGGCGTAAAATACAGGTTTGATTTTGACAGGGCCATTGTCTTTGCGATACTGATAATTTCACGACACTATAATTTAAACGAAAGTAGTTTCACATGTGCTAAAATTAGTTTCACGAAACTAGTTTTATCATGCATGACACTAGTTTCGTAATGTAAATCCGGCTTGAGAGTCACCCGCGTCTTCCGTTTATCCCGCAGGAACTTTTTTCGGGATAAAAGTAGCCTATGTGTTAATTAATCCAGGGAATAAGCTATCTCTATTCCAAATTTCATCAACATCGGTTTAGTAGTTACGGTGATACATGGTAACAGATATTCACACATACACACAAACTTTCGCATTTATAATATTAGTACGATATTACTAGCTGTACCCGCGGTTTCACCCGCATGAAAAACAGTATCGCAATAAAAAGTACATACACATTTCCTTTTCCAGAGTCAAAACTATCTCCATATCAAGATCGGTTCAGCTTTCAGTGATGTCGCATGCCCTTGAATGTTTTAGATCATAGTCATGCCGGTTTCCTCACGATTGTTTATTGAACCGAAATACTAGCCAGCTTTTAAATGTACCTAGGTATTTAATAGGTCAAATGCTTGATTCAGATTGAAGCAATATTAATTACTTAAATATTTACTCAATTTTACATACCTAATACATAATAACTGCCTAATATCCTAGAACAAAGACATCCTTCATGCGACTGAAGCCGATAGTTATAGATATAATGTGATCCTAATTAAATATGAGTAAGTATAAATTTAAAAATAAAATGAGAGAGAGCAAATCCTTAAAACAGAACAACTTTATTTACACATTAAAAAACAATTTATAAACCGCACCCACATCCGATGCCACCAAATCCGTTGTAGCCCAATCCAGGCCCGTACAGGGGACCAGGCCCAGCCAGACCGGGACCGTAGCCCAGACCAGGACCATAAGCGGGCCCAGGGCCGTAAGCAGGGCCTGCGATACCAGTAGCAATAGGACCATTCTCCGAAGTAATTCCAATGTTACCACTACCGCATCCGTAAGAAATGGCTCCAACACCAATCGTGGGTACTACGCCTTCCAATGCAACAGCTCCGAGGAACGGTACTTCGCCACCCACAGATAAAGCGCCTTCGATAGCGTTTTCTGAGACGATGGTTAGGCCAGTAGGGGCGATGGGGGAGAAGCTGGTCACGGGGAAGCCCCCGCCAGTGGATGCGGGGGAGCCGCAGCCGCAACCACCACCGTAGGGGCCGTCGTAAGCCAAGCCGTAGGAGCCACCGCCCCAGCCAAGGCACTGGCTTAGAGCACACTGGAAGAAAAGAATGTAAATTAGTATCTCAGAGAAGAGAGAAGAGTTTTTGCTAGGTCGCTGTGAAGAGTGGAATAAAGTGGCAAATAAAGAAATAGGTCCGCTTGAAGTTAAGCCGTCACCGTCGCCTGTAGACGATTGCAATACTAGGTACGTTTTCGCATTTGCTGTAAAGTGATTGCTTTTGACTCATGAATTGGAGTTGTATATGAAATTACTAAGGGCAGTTTGACTGCAATGGAAAGTGATGAGAGAGACCAAAGAAATGGTGGATAGATTTTGTGATGCTGAGATTGTTTTTGATTTTTGAACTTGAGTTGTTAATGGAAATACTAACCAAACCGCAATGGAAAGTGATAGTTATGAATGTTGATGGATGGAAGGGAAGAAAGATACCAAAGAAATGCTGGATAGATTTTGTAATGCTGAGATTGTTTTTGAACTTGAGAATGGAAATACTAATCAAACTGCAAAGGAAAGTGATGGTTATGAATGTTGATGGATGGAAGGGAAGAAGAAGACCAAAGAAAAGGCGGATGGATTGTGTAGGGGCAGATTTAAATGAAAAGGTACAGAATGAAACAATAACGGCTAACAGAGGGAATATAATTACTAGGTCAATATGGTAGATCTAGATAGTTCATGACAGAGGGTCGTAGTGCCAGCATGACGATGATGACATCAAAACAAATACAGAAACAATTTACCTGAATAAGAAGAGCTTGAGCGCAAATAGCGAAGAAAGTTTTGGATGCCATGTTTGTGTTTTTAGAAAGTTATTTTTATGTGGGTATACAAGATATTTTTATTCTTCGTTGTAGAAGAAACAAGTTTAGAATGAATTACTGGAAGGACAACTTACCTTTTATAGTTAACTATCGCGAGCAACAGTAACATATTGCCCCAGATACTTATTTGAAATCACGTTATCAATTTTGTGAAAGAAAGTTATCAATCCTTATCGTAACTTTTATTTCAGATATCTACATAATTCTGCTTAGCAAATAGCTAAGACTATGTGTGTGAGTGTTAGTGTGTGTATGTATGTGTTTTTGGCTTTGTAATTCAAAGCTTCTTTTAATAAATGACACCCGTTCACACACCAATATGAGAATCTTTAGAAACATGGGTCAGCAATTAAAAATGTATCTTAGGTAAATGATCCAAAAATTTCACGAAATTTTGCCGTTGCAGAGCTGATCTCTCATCATCAGATTATTCAGTTATTATAAACGAATGTTCGAAACGGTTCGTACGGAAACCAGAATGTCCAAGAATCGCAACATTCAAGGGCATGCGACATCTACCAACCCGCACTGGGCCCGCGTGGTAGATTACGGCCCGTGCTCTCTCTGAGAGAAGGCCAGAGTCCCAGCAGTGGGAGCTTAATAGGCTGATGATGATGATGAAGCGAATATTATCGTTTTTTTTTTAATATTTACAGGGTAGCGTTTGACCACAAGTCGCCTGATGTTAAGTGGCGATGTATGATTTATCTGTTTATAATCAGTGTAAATTAAGTGATTCAAATGATTCATGAGACAATTCAGCATATTAAAGTTAGACTAAGACAACGTTCGCTTACTCTTTCATTTCCATAATCTTAATGTAAACACAAACACAAACCTGCCTGTATACAGTACAAAATTGCTGACGGCCAAGCAAAAGACTAGGCAAGAAACGCCCAGCAGGTAATTTATTAGGCACGATCAAATTTACACCTTTTTTCTTATTACACTGGTGGAACAGGCACTTCATGGGCCGGAGTGATCCACTCTCGTTTGCATCGTCACATATCATCAGATGAAAAGTGGTCAAAAGCAGACCAATTCGTAAAAAAAAAAATTAACACTCGAGCGTGCGCCCGGCCTGGGAAAAAATATGCTGAAAAGGCCAAATTCTCTAAATGTCAAAATTAAATATCACTCTTCAGACATGTTTAAAAAAATATAAATATATGATGCATTTATATTCCTTACAAGGGTACAAAGTAAATGAAAATAATACGCTGATTCCATGGAAGATGGGTGCAACATGCGAAAAATATTTAGGGACTTGGCAAGGAATCTATTTGACGCGACGGGTGACCAAAATGCTGGTTCATATTTTGGTCAAAAATTAGCTTTGCCATTCAACGAGGCAATGCTGCCAGCATTTTGGGCACCTTACCGTCTTCTGGAGGCTTACCAAATTTTTAGTGTACTGTGTTTGATTTATTTTTAATTTTATTTAAATGTTTCTTTTATCATTTATATCTAATGAAAATTAAGTGACAACTATACAAATATTATTATGATAAGCACCTGTATTGTAAGGGCTGTTGCCTGCAGTAGGCATACTGCCTGTGTCATCAATTGATTGGCATTAGTTGGACGTGAGTCCCTGACGTCTCGTTCTTTCTTTAGCAAGCCTGTGACTTATATTCAAACGCTACCTTAAGGATATAAAAATATCGACTTTGAAGAATCATTCATCATCATTAGCTGGAAGAAGTCCACTGCTGAACATAGACCTTCCCCTTTGAACGTTACCATGAACGTCTATTAGCCATTTGCATCCATCGGCTCCCCGCGACTGTTACAATGTCGTCGCTCCACCTAGTGGGACGCCTACCTACAGAACGTGTTCCGGTTCGTGGTCGCCACTCGAGAATATTTCTTCTCCATTAGTTATCGGTTCGTCGAGCGATGTGGCCTGCCCATTGCCGCTTCAACTTGCAAATTCTAAGAGCTAGCTAAACGTAGTGTTTTTAGATTACAATTTATTGTTTTTTATGCAATGATTGCGCTTGCCGTTTGCTTGCTACAAAACGTAATAATTTATTACAGTTGTCAGTTGTGTGTGACACACATTTTGAACTTCAATATCTTCTTCTTATACATCTTCATTACCCTCCAATCCGGAACACAGTAGGAGTCCTACTGTAGTACGTATATAGTTTGCACACTATTGCTTAGCTGGTAGATTTCATTTGGTTATTGAAAACATATAAGTTTAGCATCCTACTTCCTACTAATATTATAAACGTGGAAGTTTGTATGCATGGACGTATGAATGTTTGTTACTCTTTGGAATCAATTTGGAACATAGATAGCTACACCCTGGATTAAAACATAGTCTACTTTTTATCCCCAAAAAGGTTCCTAAGGGATAACGGTAAGACGCGGATGAAATCGCGGGGCGCAGCTAGTGGAATAATACAATTTTCGGGATCCTATGTTATTATACACTTCTACATCCTTCTGACTTTTTTTTTAACCTATACTGTCCCACTGCTGGGCAAAGATCTGACTATCATATTTTATAAAATAAACAGGCTATCGTAGTCCTTACTTTTTTTGTTAATGTCTGTCGTTTTTGGTTGTGTGTACTTTTATTTACCCAGTAAAAGAAGCGCTTCACACTTTTTGAATTAACCATTATATCGTAACTAATACAAGTAAATTTAATTATTTTATATTTTTCAGTGCGTTTTTAAAGTGTTTTTTTTTAGTTTTTTTAAACTATATATTTTTAATATTAAAAATGTGAAAATAACTCTATCTGTCTGTTTGTCTCACTTTCACGCCTAAACTACTGAATCGATTGAAAAAGAAATTTCGTACGGAGATAGTTTGAACCCTGAGGAAGGACATAGGATGTTTTTTATCGCTAAAACTGTAGCCCACGCGGGTGAAACTGCGGGGAACAGCTAATAATAACATATTGCGGAGCGCAGCTCAAATAAAAACACAAAATAAATAATATAACAGCCTTTCATTAAATTAAAACAACATAACAACAATTAATAAGGGCATCCACAGCTGCAGAACCCAGAGATGGTGACAGCGCCAGCAGCTGCCAACGGCCCACTGTACTGTACGTTGCCAATGATGGGCACCCGCCCAGTCACAGCAGTGGTTCCAACCACTGGCAGCTCGCCCACCACTGCCACATCCCCAGCTCCAGAACCACCGTATCCGCCATAACCTGGGCCTGGAATCCCAGGAATGCCATAGCCTGGAGCAGCGTAGGGACTTAAACCAGGTACGTTGGGGCCTATAAAGCCTGGAGCGATGCTAGGCCCAATGATTCCAGGGCCATATCCGGCGATGCATTGGCTGGAGACAGTCTGAAAAAGATCACCGGTCGAGTCAAAAGGAGGGTTGGATGATTGATCGCTTTGGACAGTCTTACGAGGTTGTGACGTCACTGTTGCATGGGATTCTGGTTTCGTGTGAAATCTATGAGGATTTGATATGACTGGAAGGACTTTAAAATTCATCAGTGTAACAAACAACTTGTTGGCAAATATTAGTAAAAATATAATAAAAATGTAATTAACATTCTATCTATTTATTAATTTTGGTTATATTAAATATCTATTCTATAAGGAAAATGTAAGAAAGAGGTGTCGAAACTTATGGATTTGAAATATTAGAGTATTGAAAAATTTCACGAAAACAAAATCATTTCAATGTGAAAATGACTGTTTCTTTTTTGCCTTCTCACGTCTAAACTGCTGAACTGTTATTGATGAAATTTGGCATAGAGATAGTTCGAACCCTGGGGAAGGACCTAGAATACTCTTTACTGCCATAAAAGGTTGTCAACGGGAGTAAAACCGGGGAACAGCTAGTTAAAAAATAATAAACAAAGATTCCCTTACATAGACCAAGCAAGCTTGTATACAAACTAACAATATTCCAAATGAATTCATTATAGTGATAAAATTATTTCTATTACATGAAGAGTTAAATAAAGAATGTGGTATTAAAAGTATAAAACCTTCTTTTATTTACGTACAAGCGACATCATTACGTCACTAAAACAATATGGTAATCTTTTTTTTCATAATTGCAATGGCCTGATTATGATAAAGCAGTTATTAATAACGTTATGACATTATTAATGCATCGAAAACAATTTTGTAAGGAATTATTGAGTACTTAACTAACTTTTTTCTTTGTCTTCACTCGCGCAGTAAAACAAAATCTAGCTTTGAAATGACTTTTTTATTGTCAACTAGTTGCCCCCCGCGTCTTCCCGTTATCCCGCAGGAACCTATGTGTTATTCCAGGTATAAGCTGTCTCCATTCTAAATTTCATCAAAATCAGTTTAGTAGTTTCGGTGAGACGTGGTAACAAACATTCACACACACACAAACTTTCGCGTTTATAATATTAGTAGGATGGATATAGGCATTTGACGACAGTGTCACCTAATGGCAAGTGACGATGTGATCGAAAGTGGCGTCACGCTACACCTGGATTGGGAACTGTCTCTCAAGTGAGGCTGCCGGAACACACCGATAGGTGAAAGTTTGTAAGTGAGCGAGTTTGTGTTTGTTACTCTTTCACGCTCAAATGACTGAACGAATTTTGATGAAATTTGGAACAAAGATAGCTTATACCACGGATTAACACTTAAGCTATTTTTTACTGCAAACAATTTGGGATCACATGGATATGGTGGGTATAACCGTGGGGCGCAGCTCGTTTAAATATTCATGTATACATACGCAAAGATTTGAAAAGTTCTTTTTTTGGTTCACAATAAATTAAAGGTATTCAAAAAGAAGCTAAAGATCGGGCTCAGTGGCGTAGGTACTTTGGAAGAGGCCTTGATCCAACCGTGGACTGAAACGTGGTGATAATGATGAGCCGTTTTAGCTACTTCTTTAGAAACAGTTGAAATTAGCTCCACTGTACATACGCGAAGATTTGAAAAGTTATATTTTTGGTCCATAATAAATTTAAAGTTATTCAAAAAGAAGCTAAAGATCGGGCTCAGTGGTGTAGGTACTTTGGAAGAGGCCTTTGTCTAACCGTGGACTGAAACGTGATGATGATGATGGTGATGATAGTGATGATGATGATGTGTCGAAGAGGGAGTGAGGCATTTTAGGTGTTTCTTTTGCAACACTTGATATTAGTTCGACTAATGAAAAACAAATACAATTATTTTTCGTATTAATCTAATCACGAAATAGTACTTACAAATGATTGCATTGTATTATTTCACCAATATTTTAAATGAACAAACCAATGTATATAAAATGGGACAGCAAAGGTCAGGGAGGCAGTCTCAATAAAATTATCTTTGTCAACACTTGACGGAACTAAATCGGATTACAAAATGGAAGGAAAAACCTTATTCGTTTTCTGTGCTTCAGCTTTCTTAATTAAGGTAAATAATATTAAAAACTTAATCTAAAAAATGTAAAGCAATGATGACTTAGTGATACCGGCATGTGATCCGTAGGACGTTGGTTCGAATCCTACAACGAGCTTGAGCTTTCGGTGAAGGAAAACATCGTGACGAAACCATGCCTTGGTGGTAGGGTATTTTCTAGCACTCGCCTGGCTAGCTACCACCATCTTGTTAAAAATCTGTCGCCAAGCACCTATCGGTGTGTTCTGGCAGCCTCACTTGAGAGCCAGTTCCCAGTCCAGGTGTAGCGTGGCGCTATCTTCGACCACATCGTCACTTAACATCAGGTGACTTGTGGTCAAACGCTACCCTGTAAATAGTACGAAATAGTAAAAAATATATATAGCTTAAAAAACTACGTTAATACGTTTTTTAACGCTCTGAAACATATAAAATAATTAAATATACTTGTATTACGATATAATGGTTAATTCAAAAGGCGTGGAGCGCTTTTTGGTTGTATGTACTTATATTTACCCAGTTAAAGAAGCGCACCACACTTTTTGAATTAACCATTATTCTATCTTTAATAGGGCAAACCGTGGATAAGTCGGTTATTGGGAACGGCCGTTAGTTAGTTACAAGTAAAGCTAATAAAGTGTTTAAAAAAAGCCTTTAGCAAAGGCTTTGCACCGAAGGTCTCAATTTCTAATACCCAATTCCATTTTCCAGATGATCTCAGGTCAATGTATTGGCTTTCCATACGGCGCTGGCGCTTACAACGGGGGATGGGCTGGAGAACCTTACGGAGCCTACGGTGGCTGTGGACAGGCTTCAACAGGCGGAGGTTTTGCCGTAACCAGCATGTCACCTATCGCACCTACAGGCCTGTCTGTCCACTCTGAAAACACCATCGAAGGCGCTCTGGGCGTAGGAGGCCAACTGCCGTTCTTAGGCACCGTGGCATTAGATGGTGTGTTCCCAACATCAGGCGTTGGTGCAGTCTCATATGGCTGTGGAACAGGCTCTGTGGCGATGGTCAGCGAAGGGCCAATCTCCACTGGTATCCTCGGAGCTGGGCCTTTGGCTGGACCGGTCGCTGGTTACGGCCCTGGCTATAACCAGTTGGGGGGTTGTGGTTGCGGAGTTTACTAAGATTTAGTTTTGTTTCTGTTGGTTTTTAGTAAGGAGTTTTTATGCAAATATAAAGTTTTGATATGAAATTTATGTTTAAGTTTTATTTTTTAAACTCCCTATTTCAAATTAAGAGGTTGATGATGGATACTATTTTTAACATGCAAGAAGGTTGAAACGAGCAAGTCACTCGCTTAAAGGTACGCGTTCATCATCATCATCATAATCAGCCCGTTTCAGTCCACTGCTGGACATAGGCCTCTCCAGTAAAAAAGTACGCCATCGAGTCCGATCTTCGGCTTCTCTCATCGAACCGCTGCCAGCCATTTTGCGTATGTCGTCGCTCCACCTTGCCGGAGGGCGTCCTACACTACGTTTGCCGAGCCGCGGTCGCCACTCAAGAACACGTTTGCTCCAACGATTATAGGTTCTTCGGCTAATATGTCCAGCCCATTGCCACTTCAGCTTGCTGATCCTATAGACTATGTCGGTTACCTTCGTTCTCTGTCTCTGTGTGAGGTACGCGTTAAGCTTGTCCATTGCAGGTCAGTGCCATGGCGGATTTCGAACTTTAATCCTTACGCAGCAATGCACTGCACTCTACTGACATTCTACACTACAGTCTACACTCTAAAGTGCCCCAAGCCAAGAGAGTTTATACAATCATCACCATTATCATCAGCCTTTTACGTTCCCACTGCTGGGACTCTGGCCTTCTCTCAGGGAGCTTGGGCCGTAATCTAGCACGCGGGCCCAGTGCGGGTTGGTAGACGTCGCATGCCCTTGAATGTTGCGGTTCTTGGACATGCCGGTTTCCGGTTTTCATTCACCGTTTTTTGAGCGATGGTTTCTACAATTATAGAGATCAAAAAAAGTAAAGAGGAAGGCATATTTATGTCAACGATAAGTTACGTAGTCAGAACAATCGTTTGTCAATGACGATGGTTAAATCTCATACAATTTAGAAATGGTAGCCAAAATGACAAGGTCCAACGATACTATCGCATCTTGGCTAGAACAGCTGACCAGACATGCGTCCTGCTCGTCAGTCAGATAAATAAAAAAACACGTACGCTCACTCACTAACTTTCACATTTTATAATATTAGTATGATTAAGCTAAAAAAACATGCTGATCCAATAAATTATTCACTGCAGGTATGCTGAATTTAAATTGATAAGTCAGCATATTTTACAGTGTCATTTAGAGGTGGATCGGTACTCGGTATGCTAATTTGTAATACCGAAACTATATATTGGTTTCGACACCGATAACGGATTTTGAAACTATTTATCGGTGATAACTGTTACTGAACTTGGTTTCGATGTATGTTACGTTTGAATTCTATTACTAGTATTGGATAACTAGAATACCGTTCACATCCTTTGTTCGATACAGAATTGCGTCGATTGTGGATACGGATATCGCCTAAAGATGCGAACTATAGGAAATGTATGGACAATCGCTACTGTTTCTTAAATAAATCGCACATTCTATCGATATCGCTCGCAGATCTGCTCGATATCAAATTGCGTATAAACAAGTCATATACGGAAACGTATAGAAACGTACGATTCAACTCGTATAGTTGACATAGCTCTATAACGTACAACTTACATGCAATTCGAATCAACATCGAATAGACTAATATTATAAACGTGAAAGTTTGTGAGTATGGATGGATGGATGGATGAAAAGATGTTTGTTACTCTTTCACGCAAAAACTACTCAACGGATCTCAATGAAGTTTGAAATGGAGATAGCTTATACCCTGGATTAATACATAGGCTATTTTTTATCTCGGATAAAGGTACCTGCGGGATAACGGGAAGACACGGGTGAAAACGAGGTGCGCAGCTAGTTATAATATAATATGATGTTTAATTGCCACAATAACACACTTATGGTACAAAATAATAACAATATTACAGTAATCGTACGAGTACACAAAAAATGGCCCTAGCTCAGCATAATGCAATCAACTCGATATCGTCCGGGTTGCTTTCCATTATAGAACTATCAGCTGGGTACGGTATAACTCGGTACTCGAATACTCCGTTATTCGTTGTCACTATATCGGGTTGGTTAACGTTATAACGTTCCGCTCAATAACTAGTTATCATGAAACCGAATACCGTTTTTCAGGCATTACCTTTACTAATACTTGAATGAAGAAACTATTCAGGGTTTGTAATGCTCAACACTAGTGTTATTATTTAGTTCATTATGTGACTGTTATGAGCGATGTCTACAATAATAACGTAGGTACGCATAAAGCAACTGATGGTAGGGCAAGAATTTGCTTGGTGAACGTTAAATTCATTTATAATTGCAGAGTAAAAACTTTGTTTCGGAAGCAGATAGATTTTTGTTTTTATAGCAATTATATATTTTGCAGTTTTTGAAGTTAATCGGTGTGTACCGGCAGCCCTATATCCAGTTCCTAATCCAGGTGTAACGTCGCACCACTTTCGACCACATCGTCACAACATCATTTTTTTCACTTTTTATAACAATTACTGTCTGAAATACTTCTAGCATTTCTAAACAGGTTGACGGTTATGAAAGTACTATTGGAAGAAGCATGACGGTGGCAGCCAGGCGAGTACTACCATCAAGCTCTAGTTTCATCACGATGTTTTTTTTACTTGCAGGACTTGATTTCACTACCTACGCGTCGTAACACCATCTTACTACCACTGAGAAATCATCGTCTTTTCAAGAATAAAATCATTAATACCCATTTAAATCTCTTCTTTTATACGGCAAATAATACCAAATTAATACTGTAAAACATTTTATTACTTAATACATAATATCTAAAACCGATTGCAACATCACAACTATTTACAGAATGGCACCATATCCACACCCGCAACCAGCAGCACCATAGCCAAGACCACCAAGACCGTTGTAGCCTAGACCGTTGTAGCCAAGACCGTTAAGGCCAAGACCGTTGAGGCCAAGACCAGCGAGACCAGGGGCGGCGATACCAGCGCTAGGCACAATACCAGTCACAATCGGACCTTCTTCGACGGCGATGCCGACAGCACCGTTTCCGCAGCCGTAGGAGACAGCACCAGCGCCAGCAGTGGGGAGCACGCCATCAACAGCAACAGTACCCAAGAAGGGCAAGTTACCACCCGCAGCCAAAACTCCTTCGTAGACATTTTCAGATACAACAGAAACGCCGACGGGAGCAATTGGGGAGGCACTGGAGACGGGAAGGCCGCCGCCGGTGGAGGCGACACCGCCGCAGCCGCAGCCGGCACCGTAAGCGCCAGCCAGACCGACACCACCCAGACCAACACCAGCCAGGCCGGGGCCAGCCAGGCCGTTCCAGCCAGCGGGGCCGGCTAGACCCCAAGGAGCTCCAAGGCCAGCAGCACACTGGCTGAAAGCACCCTGAAATCAAACAGGAATATTATTTTTTATCGGTGTAACAACAGATTTGATTAGGTTATTGGCCCAACTATAACGAGTGCCCCTAACAAGGTACCGATACTGAGTTTGAACCTTATCTCAGCTCTGCACGTATGATTTATTAAGTTATGTACTGATTCACCATCGCACATAACAGTAAAGGAAAACATCGTTAGAAAATCGGCATGTCCAAGAACCATAACATTCAAGAGCATGCGACATCCACCAATCCGCACTGAGCCAGCATAGTAGATGTGGCTTATACTGTCTCTCAGATAAGGTCTGTGTCCCAGCAGTGGGAACATAATGGGCTGATGATGGTGACAGGTATTATAAGTAACCTATTTCAGGTCAGTGGCTACTAAAGTCAATGTGGCGGTATTATTAAACTCTTTTGTGGAATTCTGTGGGGTTCTGTAGTCTACATTTAGCAGTGGATATCATCTGGCTAATGATGATGATGATGATGATGATGGTAATTTTCTAAGTGCTCACCTGGACTAGGAGTGCGGAAGCGCAGAAAGCAAGAATCATCTTGGCGGCCATTTTAGTTTTGGTTAATTGTTCGTAAAGAAGCAAACGGTAATGTAGTGATGGTTGATCATTTGGTTTGTGTGATTTTTATATAGAGGTCTGACGACATTTAACTAAATTACGTTGTACAAAATTGCTGTGACAAAATGTTTAAAATAAACTTGGAACGTGACTTTCCTAAGATGACGTAGCACCATACCCTAGAAATATAATTTACTACTTTCTTTCTTATCAGAGCACATATTTATCGTGAAATCCGAATGGCAAAATAGGTTAGCAATTGCTCTATTATAAAAGTTCTAGATATGAAATTCTTACATCATTTTCTTGACAGCCATCACTTCAATTGCTATCAATATGAACACCTTCGTTTTTGTCCTGCTCTGCGCTCAGGCCTGCCTGATCCAAGTAATTATTAATTTAACTAATTACCTATCCTTGAATGGATCTTGTTAAATTTTGAACTTTCAAATTTATGTCGGGACCTTGCATTTAAAAAGAAACAATGGTCTTAACATTGATCCTTGTGTGAGTCCAGACGTGGTAACTATCAGCGTAGTCAGACCGACAACCACTCTGATGATTATGGCTTGACAGCAATTTTGTGTCTAAAAGTTATCCATTGAAGCAGATTTCTATGCATTCCTAGTTCTTGAAACTTTTGCAAAAGTATACAATTATGAAATGTGATCCACACCGTCAAAAGCTTTTTTAGAGTCCACAACATCAATTTGCCATACACCTTTCATGTTTTGGAGAATATAACTCTTAACTCTTTCTTTTCTTTTCTATTCAAAGTAAAATTAGTAGATTGACCTTTCATGAAACTATATTGCTCATTAGTTTTAAAATATGATACAGTCGAATATCTAAAAAAACAAAAAAAAAACTTGTCTAAAATCTGTTACTTAATATTGCCTTGCTGTCTACATCGACTAGTGTTGAGTAACCGTAGTCTATGAAGACGGGCACCTTTACTGACTGAACATCGGTCGTCTTTTCGTTCATGCAAGCTGTTGAATCATTAATTACACTAACCCGTTTGTTTTCAGAATGCCTTTGGACAGTGCCTAGGGGGTATTGGGCCCGGATATGCAGGCCCAGGCTTTGCTGCGCCAGCCGGCCCTTATGGCTGGGGCGCTGGCCCATCTGGGCCATACGGCTGGGGCGCTGGTCTGGCTGGCCCTGGCTGCGGCGCTGCTTACGGCGGTGCTGGCGCCGGTAACGTCGCCGTCGCTGGCGAGCTCCCCGTGGGCGGCGCTACCGCCGTCGCTGGACAGGTCCCCATCATCGGTGGCGTTGAGTTTAGTGGCGCGGTGCCCGCTGTTGGTACCGTCACAATATCAGGCTCTTGCGCTTGTGCATGCGGGCCTTATGGCTATTAATGTGTTTGTTATTTGATTTCTGGTTTAGTTTGAATAAATGTTGATTTTGAATAGTACTTCGTTATTTTATTTTGTATGGAAATCAAGATGTGCCTACTGCTTTTTATTTGATGGTTTTGACATTGACGTTTCGTAGACAAGAGATGTTAGGTTTTCGTTAACTTTTTTTTTATATTGTGTGCTTTCATACTTACTTACTTACCGACCTAGTTTTTCAACAGCATAATTAAATGCATAATTTTTATATTAATTATAGTGAACTGACACAAGCTTATGACAATGAAGTGGCTGAGGAGTTGAAATGTATGCTGTGAGTCGTGACACAAACAAATCATTATCTGCCTTTCACGTTCCCACTGCTGGGACTCTGTCCTTCTCTCAGAGAGAGAGAGTATGGGCCACGCTGGCCAAGTGCGGGTTGGACACAAACAAATACCTACTCATTAAAAAATTTTTTGGCCTTATTTGGATACTTCCTCTTGCCGCCTGAAAGTGATTCTGTACAATATGCTCTGGCCGTAGCATTTATAAACATTGAATTGTTTATTTATGTGCATTCTTTGTGATTGCCAGATTCGTCATAAAGTTTTGCGGGTTTTTTATACAACTTTGCATATTGAGTACTTCCAATAAGTTCGCATATCAAATGAAAAAAACACCATCTCCCAATTGCACCGAGTGCGGAGTACTTGAGGACGTACAACATATTTTGTTGGAGTGTGTGCGGAATGAAACCCAAAGAAGATTGTGGCTTGGCTCTAATCATGTTTTTGAAATCGGATTTTGTAATTGTGTTTTGTCAAGCCCTATGTCGGATCGGAACATAAGTTTATATAAATTAGCTAACCTGTGTTTAATTAAGTGACGTTGTGATTTTTTTGTTTTTCTTACTGGGTGATGTGGTCGCTCAGTGACAAAGCCCTTCAAAATAAATTAAAAAAAAAATAAAAAAATTGAGTACCTAATTAATGTTTTAAAATCAAATATTTCTAGTGACACTTTTTAGCTTAGCACGAAATAGCAACAAGGCCTCCCGCGAACGTTATAGCGTAGCTCTAAGTAGTCGCGTCGCACGTTCGGCACTGTATCTTATTGCTTCCTAGTTTGCACAGGATTAGATAGACCAATAATTTTTGTTTTTATTGAAAACAGATGGTATGAATATGAACTAGTTGCGCCCGTTATCCCGTAGGAACTTTTTTCCGGGATAAAAAGTAACCTATGTGTTAATCCAAAGTATAAGCTATCTCCTTCTCTCCTATTGATAGCGATGATGGCTCAGTGGTAGTGACGTCGGCTTGCGATCCGTAGGACGTGGGCTCGAATCCTACAATGAGCTTGAGCTTTCGGTGAAGGAAAACATCGTGATGAAACCATAGCTTGGTGGTAGGGTATTTTCTAGTACTCGCCTGGCTAGCTACCACCCTCTTGTTAAGAATCTGTCGCCAAGCATTTATCGGTGTGTTCCGGCAGCCACACTTGAGAGCCAGTTCCCAGTCCAGGTGTAGCGTGGCGCCATCTTCAACCACATCGTCACTTAACATCAGGTGACTTGTGGTCAAACGCTACCCTGTAAATAGTAAAAAAAAAAAAAAAAATCTCCATTCCAAATTTCGTTCAGATCCGTTCAGTAGTTTTTGCTTAAAAGAGTAACATCCATCCATCCATCCATCCATACAAAAACTTTCACGATTATAATATTACTAGGATTAAAAGTCATATTAACAAAAGTTGTTTGTAACGATGTACAAAAGTTGCCCTAAAGATGTTATTACCATATTTTCAAACACCTGTACAGGTTTTTTTCTGTAGTAACTTTATTTGAGGAAAATGTTGCCTGTTTACTGAACACGTCACTTTTTAAAACACTTTTATTAGCTTGACTTGTAACTAACTAACTAACTAACTAACCAACTAAAAATGTAATCAAATCTTAGAAGTCAATTTTCACCTACTTCTAATTGTCGTATCGACTTGAAACTTTGCATGTGTATGTAATCTCGGTGACAATGCAATAATTTGGTATTATCGACCTGATCTAATGATGCAGCCGGAAGGTGGGTAGGGGATCTCTGCAGTGGCTTCTAGTAAACCCCTCGTGTTTGGACTCATGAGAAACGTCTTGATGAGTACAATAGATTGGACTTGGTGAAGAGGGTCTGATGATGCAACCGGAAGGTGGGTAGGGGATCTCTGCAGTGGCCACTAGCAAACCTCTCGTGTTTGGGCTCATATGAATCGTCTATATTTTTTATTATCACGACGACCAACACAGTATAGTGCGGAACTTGAGTGGATTCGAACCGTGCTTCGGGATAAATGTGTGTGCGATGTTATAAAAAACGCAAGTATTCGTTCTTCGTCTGGGTTTTGTGCATTCCCGATCAGCAGAGTCTAATGGAGTAAAGAGTAAGTAGAGTCTAAGAAGTGAAGAATCACAGCATGTGATTTTGTGAGTTGTAGTCGTCAGAAATAAAAAATAAAATTAATTTTTCACACGTTATATTTTGTTTAGAAACCTACAAAAAACAGCTTCAATCACTGTTTATAACACTTAGTAGAAACCACCACATCCACAGCCACCAGCACTGTAGCCGATAGCTCCTAGACCAGCAGCGCCGTTGTAGCCTAAGCCAGCGACACCATTGTAGCCTAAACCGGCGACACCGTTGTAGCCTAGACCAGCGACACCGTTGTAGCCAAGGCCAGCAAGACCAGGCGCGGCAAGGCCGGCGGCGGGAGCGAAAGTGTTACCAGCCAAGATGCCGGTAGCAATGGGGCCTTCAGTGGCGATGCCAACAGCTCCATTACCACAGCCGTATGAAACAGCACCAGCGCCAGCAGTGGGGAGGACGCCTTCAATAGCAACGGTACCCAGGAAGGGAAGGTTGCCGCCCGCGGCCAAAGCACCTTCGTACACGTTCTCAGACAGCACGGAGACGCCGACGGGAGCGACGGGGGAGGCGCTGGAGGTAGGGAGGCCACCACCGGTGGAGGCGACACCGCCGCAGCCGCAGCCGTAGCCGGCGCCGTAAGCGCCACCCAGACCTACACCACCCAGGCCGGGGCCAGCCAGGCCGTTCCAGCCAGCGGGGCCGGCTAGACCCCAGGGAGCTCCAATGCCAGCAGCACACTGGCTAAAGGCACCCTGAAATTAACATAAATGTGATGTTATTTGTTGAACTCAAACTGCTGTGCAAAATGCCATGCTTCTAGATTCAGTGGTTTATACTATGCGACGTCTGTCAGTCAGGTTTTAATATCTAGCATGTTGTAAAAGTAGTTGAAGGACATTATTTCTAGGGAGATTACAGATCATGAAGGAATTTAACATCTAATGCCTCAGAGTGACGCGCGTAGTCTTTGCTGGGCAGGATTTATCACTGTTGAAGTTCTAAATTCTGGCTTACATTACTATAATGGGCAACCGTGACGCTATCGGGTATAAACAAGTAGGTGATTTATTAAACTTATTTGTTGATGTAGCCTTTGACCACAAGTCTCCTGATGTGGAGTGACAATTTGGTCAAAGGTCACGCGACACCTGGATTGGGAATTGGCTCTCAAGTGGGGCAGCCAAAACACACCGATAGGTGCTTGGCATCAGATTTTCAACTTGCTTTATTAGCTCATTTTTTCTTGTCATAGTTAAATTAATTAGTGATATTACCTGGACCAGCACCGCAACAGCGCAGACAGCAAATACAGCTTTGAAGGCCATTTTAGTAATTCAGTTTGTAGTTGAAGGATTGAATGATATAAACTTTTCTTTTACACTCTTTTATACAGTTAATATTATGACATTTTTAATCACGAGGGCATGGTAACATCAGATACAAAATCTGTTACACAGGTGACAAGATACGTGACTTTTCCTTATAACATAAACACAATCACGAACCGACCACCTGATTCTTCGAGTCCTACTGATATTGACATCTTTATCTCTATCTATATATAAATTGTGATAGAAACTGTCTGTGCGTTGAAGAAATACTGACATCCTACTAACTCCGATGGCTTAGCGACCCAAGGTGTGTCTTGACCTCCTAAACGAGAGAGCACCACTTCTCTATCCTGAGCAATTTCAGCCCATTTTAGAGTCTGGAGTTCACAAATGTCCACATAGGTTCAAAATTATAGTACCTATATTCATTTACATATTTCTGGGTAGCTCCTGACCAGAAATCACCTGATGCTAAGTGACGATGTTGTTGAAAATGGCACCACTATACGCTTGAATTGGGAACTGACTTTGAAATAATGCAGTCAGTACATCCTTGAGGGTTGTAATTTGGAAAACATGTTTGTTGGTTTGTTTTTTTTTTCGCTTCTTATAATATGCTAGCGTTTGACAATTATATCTCTGTGGTGTTACATTCCTAATTAAACAGTCCACGTGAGTAAAGCCGTTGGTAACAGCTAGTAGTTCTATTAATAAACGTAAGTAACTTGATAAGAAAATGGAGTAATTACTTAGTACGCTTTTTGTTACAGAAACACAAAACTCGTTACTTAACTTGACGCATATAAAATTAGTTTTGTTTCAGTATCGAATTATTCTCAATTCAGCTTCTCGTCAAACACAAACCAAAAAAAAAAACATGTCTACCTTCGCTTTCTTGGTTCTCTGCGTGCAGGCTTGCCTGATCCAAGTAAGTTAATAGACTTTAAAATTAACTGATCTAGTCTTTACATTAACCGATCTAGACTTTAAATTAACTGATCTAGACTTTAAATAAACTGTTCTAGACTGTAAATTAACTTTACATTGTTAACACTGTCTAACCGAGCACGCATACCCTGAAAATCATCCCCTAAGGGGCCAAATGGGGTGTTAAAGCTTATCCAGTAAAATCATTACTTATACGTCATAACTATGAGTTGCTAATATTTGACTACAATTCGGAAACAAAAGAATTAAATATAATTGGAACGAATTTTTATTTCTTCCGTATTAAATTTTATGCTTTCTTTCCTTCCAGAACGTGTACAGCCAGTGCCTTGGCGCCGGCCCTCTCGGATTCGGACCTGGCCTGGCTGGTCCAGCCCTAGGCGGTCCTGGTCTCGGCTGGGGCGCCCCTGGCCTGGCTGGCCCTGGTTGGGGCGCTCCCTACGGCGTAGCTGGCCCTGCCGGTCCTTATGGTATTGCTGGGCCCGCTGGTCCCTGCGGCGCTGCTTACGGCGGCGCTGGCGCCGGTAACGTCGCCGTCGCTGGCGAGCTCCCCGTGGGCGGCGCTACCGCCGTCGCTGGACAAGTCCCCATCATCGGTGGCGTTGAATTTGCCGGCGCGGTGCCCGCTGTTGGTACTGTTACCATTACTGGTACCTGCGCTTGTGGATGCGCTGGACCCTACGGTTACTAGATTGTTTAAGTGAATGTTGTTAAATATGAATAGTGTAATAAAAATGATTTTATACAATTTTGTTTTTTAGTTGTTTCGGTAGTTGGTAATGAATGACCGTTACCAAAAATTTAGTTATTAATTACAATAATAATATGTAGAGGTGACTCTTTCGTTTCGTTTCGTTAATCCTTAATAGGTATTAGGTATACCACAGTTTTAAATAATTATGAGTCGCATACTAACCAAAATATGTAGGCCCAGATAACTAACGCCGATAATAATAATCGATCCTGATCCGTTTTACGCGGTTTTGGATCAATATGTCAATCAATATGTCAAGCTTTACCCCTAAAGTGACATATTATGACATGACATATCAATCCAAAACTGCGAAAAACGGATCAAGATCGATTATTAATATTAAGCATAAGTTATTGCTTTACAAAATGCTTCAATGTATATTTTATATGATCAATAACATAAAGAGATTGCTTGCTTATTCAGCTTGTAGAATACTTAGTTTTTTTTCGTGCCTGATCATTTGCTGGTGTGGAAAATAGTTTAAAACGAGTTCAAGATTAACGTTTTAAAGTGATCACATGTTGTATCCCTACTTTTACGTTTATGAATACTAAAAATTGTTTTTATTCTTACGCTATTAGTTTCGCCCCGCGGTTTCACCCGTTTTTTCCCGCTATCCCGCAGGAACCTTTTTCCGGGATAAAAAATAGCCTATGTGTCCAGGGTATAAGCTATCTCCATTCCAATTTCATTCAAATCCGTTCAGTAGTTTTTGTGTGAAAGAGAACAAACATCCATCCATCCATATAGGATCCATCCATCCTACTGTTTTAAACTAGCATGGTCGAAAACATTAGAATTAGGTTTTATAACGGGATAATTACCATGTATTTGTTTTTGTTTGAGTTCTCGATATTTCGGCACTGTTGCAAGCGCCATGATCACGAGAATACTAAAAGTTTCTGCGGGTAGGATTGTTGATGTTATAACGGGCAGACGTATCTATGTACCCGCTCTTGTGTGAAAATGGTAATGTCATCGTAAGCAAAAAACGTGAGAGGAAGCGGGTAGATCCATCCATACTCACAAACTTACACGTTTTTTAATATTAGTAGGATAGGATTAGTAGGATTCTTATATTATATGATGTTTTCTATCATTTTAGGTAAACAACATAATTAATAATTATTTTAAGAGAAAAACATCAGTTGCTCAATATTAAAATCATTTATATTCCATTAAGAGCCTCCATAACGTCGTTGACCTTGCTTGATCAAGTGAAACTGCTCCGCGCACTCCGCGCATCCCCTCACCAAAATTACGCGATCTGCGGCCAACGCGCCCGAAGCGACGCTCTCGCCATGCGGCGCGGCGCGGTACCTCTACTAATCGAGCCCGCCGTATCTACATATATACACAGTAGCAACATCCTACTATAATATTATAAATGCGAAAGTTTGTGTGTGTGTGAATGTTTGTTACCACGTAACTACTGAACCGAATTTGACTGCTGAAATTTAGAATGTAGACAGTTTAGGTATTGGACTAACACATAAGCTAATCTAATTTTGAAAAGTCAACTCTGAAAGGGGTTAAATAAGGTAGATAAGTTTGTATGAAAAATGTCATTCCTTGGTTCGATTGACACAAAAATAGGTACAAATAAACCTTAAAGTAAATCATTGAAAACGCATTTTTCATTTTTTGAAATGTATTACTTCTACGGGGTGTGCCATAGAGTTTTAAAGTTTGTATGGCTTTTTTTTATTCCTTATGTGGATTTTCTTAAAAGTAGGTACAAATAAACTATAAAGTAAATAATTAAATACGTATTTTTTATATTTAAGAAAACCCCTAGAGGTTGTGCAATGGCGTTCTAAAGTTTGTACAACACATCAATTCCCACGCGGGCGAAGCCGCGGGGCACGGCTAGTAGTCACTGCCGCGCCATTTGAATGTGCGCGTGAGTGAGTAGCGAGCGCCGTGTACGCAGGGACCGGCCTGGGACTCAGTAGGGCTGTGCCACGCGTTTGATCGCGCGCATTTATGTACTACACTGCTCGCTCGCTCGGATTTGCTGCTCTCACTGACTATTTCATTCGTATAGTTTATAATAAATCGTATTTATTAATTTATAATTATTAAAATGTCTTTAATATGCAACCCATTTATGAATTGGTAAAACATTTTAATAAATTACATGATTAAACACCTTGCGCTGTTATAATACACAGATAATATAATCTATAAAAAAAGGCATGTTAGTTACAACACTTAGGTATAAGTCGATAACGGCTGGACCGATTTTTATTATCTTTGATTTTTTGCATTTGTCTTCGTCCGGAATAAGATAAAATATGATACTCATAAATAAAAAAATTAATCATTCATTTGTTGTAAATGGTATACCAAAATGCAACTGACATGGTGTAACAAAACACAACTGACAGCTAAACGTAATATTGTCTATGGTTGATATTGAAGTTGTGAATTGAAGTTGTTTTTGTTTTATGCGAGTTTATTTATTACTAACGTTAATTAATTTTAAAATCCTAAATCTGCTCATTTATTGCCTCTTATGCGGAAAGAAGTTCGCCGGGTCAGCTAGTATTTAACTAAAAATAAAAGTGACAACCCTATGCATCACCGCAAGAGTAGGCAATTAACTCGCCGCGGCACTATGTACCTACCACTCATAGCCTATAGGTAGTTCATCGTACGATTTTGAGCTACAAAAATATGCGGAGAAAAGTGGCACAGGTCCGTTCAGCACGGCGGCTCGTCCCGCACTGACTTTATGGGCGAATGAGGGGTGTACGTGCCGATTTGCGAGTATGAAATACGTAAAAAATTCGCAAAAAATAATTAAAGCAGTATTTTCAAAAAATGGCCTGAAGATGTCCTGGGTATTATATTTTTTTATAAGCTGATGGTATTAACAAGTCTTTGTAACATATATAGTTTAGGAGTAAAGTAGTATTAAACTTTTAGGAAATGGGGACTTTGCACATTTGTTTTCAATATATAAATACATTTTTTGCATTTTTCGGCCTGAAGGTGTCCTGCTATATATCAAGTAGATCAACATATATTTTTATTAGATTTTTTTAGACCAGAATTACACAGAAAGATAGCTTTAAATAACCCCATTTTTGGAAACCTGCGCCTTAAACAGTTCCCACAGTCATTGCAGAGGGTACCTAGAAAGTTGGATTCTTTAAAATCAATAACCCAAGAAGCCACCGTAAGCACCGTATCCACCATAGCCGTAGGGGCCGGCAAATCCAGCGCCATAACCGTAGCCCGCAAATCCGTTGCCCCAACCGTAGCCGGCGCCGGCGATACCGGGTCCAAAACCGAAGGGAGCTCCCAGGCAGGTACTGAGAGCGTTCTGAAAAGAGAAAGGTATAGTCTACGTTGGCTGTTCATATAATCAATGATACTATAGTCCAGTACCCCTAGTACAGGTTTTGATAGTTTACAAAAACTATAAAAGTTTTCGTTTCCATCCATACATATTTTTTTCAGCGAATCTTACCGAGACTGGGAGGAACTGAAATCGTTAATACGGGTTATTTTAAATCGTTATAATCATATTCCAACAATGTTATTGAGTTACTTTTTTAATTTAAGCAGATTGAGTTGCCACTTTGACAAGTCGGCGGTGGTAAACGTCGACGTTTACGAAAACTTTTATCGTTTTCAAAACTTGTACTAGGGGTACTGGAGACCTACTTCTTTCTCTTATATCAGGATTATTGTCTCATTGTAAATCTAGACCATGGAGTTATTAAACTTTACTATTATTATTTTTACTACTTACAGGCAGCGTTAGACCACAAGTTACCGGATGTTAAGTGACGATGTGGTCAAAGATGACGTCACGCTACACCTGGACTGGGAACTGGCTCTCAAGTGAGGCTGCCGGAACACACCGATAGGTGCTTGGCGACAGATTCTTAACTATTGAAGAGGCAGAGACGTTTTGGTGGCGTCAAGTTAAATGTGTGTCTCGTTCTGTTATAATAATATAGCAGTCATAGATTGTCAATCGTTATAATCAACAATGTTTCATTTAACTCGAAAAATGATGTCGAGAAACATTATTTTAGGGTTAAAATAATATGTTCCAGAGCCATGATTGTTTTGAAAAGTTAGCATATATTTTGTTTTGATTTGATGCAATAAGTTACGTGCGGATTTTCGATCGCACAAAATGGGAAAGAATTACAACATTCAAGGGCATGTGACATCTACCAACCCACACTGGGCCCGCGTGGTAGATTATGACCAAAAATCCGGCTTTAAAAAAAGGTTTGTGTCCCAGCGGATTTAGCTACTTACCAGGATCAGGCAAGCCTGAACCAACAGGACAAGACAAGCGAAGGTCGACATGTTCAATTAGGTAGATGTGTAGAAGACTGAACAAAGCAAAGTTCTGAATACTTAAAACCATCCATTCAGACCTATTTATACCTAACAAATTGGATAAAACCTTGAAAATACAAAGACCTAGTGTTCATTTGATAAAAATGCAGGCGTGTATTATGTTTTTTTTTTATAAATAATGTTGTAATAGTTATACCAAGAATCTGTACTTTTGCAAGCTGTTCAAATGAAAGGCATCACGTTTGCACAGATGTAGGTACTCAAGGAATGTTTGAAACTAAACATGACGTATAGATCGCGCTGAGGTTTATTTTAGCTTTTAGCTTGCACATCATGATTTTTAAGTTAATTAACAACATTAATCTAAACTAGCATATTATGATGATGCAACAAAGTATAAGAGCGATGATGGCCGAACGGTTAGGCGTGCGACTTACAAGGCGCCAACACCGAGTTCGAATCCTCTCGGCCCCGCACCTATGACTTAATAAGTTATGTGCGGATTTGCCATCGCTCGAAACGGTGAAGGAAAACATCTTGAGGTAACCGGCATTTCCAAGAACTGCAACATTCAAAGGCATGCGACATTTACCAACCCGCACTGGGCCAGCGTGGTAGATTACGGCCCATACTCTCTCTCTGAGAGAAGGCCAAAGTCCCAGGTGTGGTAACGTGAAAGGCTGATGATGATGATGCACAAAGTTTAAGCAAACATACTTATTATAAAGCAGCTTGAATGAAATATAAAATAGATTTAAATCTTGGACCAATACAGTCATAGACTAATTTTTATCCATAAAACAGGCTCTTGAAAACTGCGGGTGTACTTCACCGTGGCTACAAAAGACATACATAAGTACCTACTTCTTTACATTTTTTTAATCTTACCGGGAAGAAAGTAAAAGGAAAGAAATCCTAATTCATACTTATATTATAAACGCGAAAGTTTGTGAGTATGGATGGATGGATGGATTTTTGTTACTCTTGCACGCAAAAACTACTGAACGGATCTGAATTAAATTTGGAATGGAAATAGCTTATACCCTGGATTAACACGAAGGCTACTTTTTATCCCGGAAAAAGGTTCCTGCGGGATAAAGGGAAGACGCGGGTGAAACCGCGGGGTGCAACTAGTAATCAATACATATAATCATGTAGCGTTTGACCACACATCTGATGATAAATGACAATAATATTATAGCGATGATGGCTCAGTGGTAGTGACGTCGGCTTGCGATCCGTAGGACGTGGGTTCGAATCCTACAATGAGCTTGAGCTTTCGGTGAAGGAAAACATCGTGATGAAACCATAGCTTGGTGGTATTTTCTAGTACTCGCCTGGCTAGCTACCACCCTCTTGTTAAGAATCTGTCGCCGTGCACCTATCGGTGTGTTCCGGCAGCCTCACTTGAGAGCCAGTTCCCAGTCCAGGTGTAGCGTGGCGCCACCTTCGACCACATCGTCACTTAACATCAGGTGACTTGTGGTCAAACGCTACCCTGTAAATAGTAAAAAAAAAAAAAAAAAAAAATATGGTCGAAGGTATAAGCTATTGCCGTTTCAAATTTCACTCAAATCCATTATGCCGTTCAGCTTGAGAGAGTAACAAACATACAAATTCACTCACTCATGATAGCTCAGTGGTAGTGACGATGGCTTGCAATGCGTAGGTCGTGGGTTCAAATCCTACAATGAGCTTAAGTAAAGGAAAATATTGTGATGAAACCATAGTTTGGTGGTAGGACATTTTCTAGTGCTCGCCTAGCTACTACCCTCATTTTAAGAATCTGTCTCCAAGCACCTATCCGGTAGCCCCACTTGAAAGCCAGTTTTCAATCCAAGTTTAGCGTGGCGCCATCTTTGACCACATCGTCACTTAACATCAGGTGACTTGTAGTCAAACGCTACCCTGTAAATAGTAAATAAAAAAATTTACAAACTTTCGCATATAAGTATGATTTGAATATATATACTTATTATGTTATATAGTGCGGATTCATACCATAACACAATCAGTATCATAATATTTCAAAACGGGGTCAACAATTTGAGCTAAAAACTCCTTACAACATCCAATAGTGAAGCACGCTGGGCAATAATCAAAGTTAACATCTGATCTAAACCGTGTTTCGGACAAATAAATTATATTTCATTTCATAACATTTTTAGCCCTAGTAACCTAAAACTCACCTGATTGCTATTAATTAGAACAAGTTGCAAAACTATCACAACGATTGTCGCATAGCATTAAAGTTTTTTGCCAAAGTCACGTTTTGGTATAATTGGCACATAATATACCATTATCAGTTATACTAACTGGAATTAGATGTAAGTAATAGGGGTATAAAAAGGGGGGTTAGCATTGTAACTCTACATTCTAAGCAGAATTAACATCTTCAATTTAACAATGGCAGTAAAAGCATCTTTGGTCTTCTGTGCTGTTGCACTTTTGGTGCAGGTAAGAAGTTCTATTTCATTCAATCATCATCATCATCATCAGCTGGAAGACGTCCACTGCTGAACATAGACTTGCCCCTTTGAACGCCACCATGAACGGCTATTAGCCATTTCAATCCACCTCCTTACGAGTCTGACAATGTCGTTGTTCCATCTAGTGATGGGGCTTACCTACAGAACGTGTTCCGGTTCGTGGTCGCCACTCGAGAACCTTTCTTTCATTGGTTATCATCAGCCTATATCGTTCTCAATGCTAGGACAAAGGCCTTCTCTCAAAAAGAGAGTTTGAGCCACAATAGAATATAATGTGGGCACAGTGCGGTTTGGTGTATAGACCAGCCCTTAGCAGTCAGAATTCTTACCACCTGAAGGCATATGACATAGCCTAACTGCTGCTATCCTAAGACAACAACCAGGATCAACGCCTTCACGTGCCCTCTGAAGCACTGAAGCGCTCAATTGTAAAGACCACTCCAAGTCCCCTGCACTCTTTAAAGTCGTGACCGCCAGAAAACTTGGCTTAACCTAGTTGATCAGTTAAGAACAACTTAGGCAAGCTCCGCTACAAGCGCTTTACTTCATTTTTCTGGTAAACCTATATAATTAAAGTATGATCAGTATTTTCCATTCATCATTATAATCATCAGCAGCCTGTCTCAGTCTACTGCTGAACATAGGCCTGTCCCAAGGTACGCCACTCGGCGCAAGTCGTCGCTCCACCTGGTCACAGGACGTCTTACGTTTGCCAAGTCATGATCTCCACTCAAGAACATAGACGTGTTCTTGAGTGGAGATCATGACTTGGCCGCGACGTCCGCGACGGTTATCGGTTCCATTCTAAGTGCTTAATTGTTTTCAGTCCGCGTACAGCGCCTGCCTGGGTGGACTCGCAGGTCCTTACGGCTATGCTGGTACCGGCTACGGATACAACGGGTTTGCTGCTCCCGGTTTGGGCTACGAAGGCTTTGGCGGATACGGTTGTGGCTGCGGAGGAGTAGCCTCCACCGGCGGCGGTCTCCCTTGCGCCAGCGCCTCCCCCATCCCTCCCGTCGGCGTCTCGGTGCTGTCTGAGAACGTGTACGAAGGTACTCTGGCCGCTGGCGGCAACCTTCCCTTCCTGGGTACCGTCGGTATCGAGGGCGTGCTCCCCACTGCTGGCGCTGGTGCTGTCTCCTACGGCTGCGGCAGTCCCGTCGGTATTGCTGTGGAGGAAGGTGCCATTGCGACCGGTATTGCCCCTCATGGCCCCGGTTATGGTGCCTACGGTGCCTACGGTGCGGGCATGTACGGTGCCGGTGCCTACGGTGCAGGCTACAACGGATTTGGCTACGGCTACGGCGGTCTCGGCTGCGGCCGTGGTTGCGGCTGCGGAGCTGTGTACTGAATTGCCTGATTTGATTGTAAACTGATTCACTGGCGTCTAATAAATAAACTGATCAACTCATACAATGTATACTTTGCTATTTTGTATAATGTAAGTTGCTATATATTATTGAACCTTATTGATAGGTGATTAGAGTATGGTGTGGAATACATCGAAGGAAGTAAAATTGAAAATAAAATCACTCCGTTACCAGCTACGCTTTCGCTCATTATTTGTGAGTCTTTATCGAGAATTTAGAAGTAACTCAGTGTAGCAGTATTAGGAATAAAAAATCAAGCTATCTTCAAACTGACAACCTTGTTGAATTTCAACTTTTAACTACAACACACCAAGTTCAAACTTTTTCACAAGGTCCAGGAATAGTTAGAAGGCAATCAGAGTGTAAAGCACGAAACCAATGTCTCATCCCAGCTATACACAGATATATGTGGAAAACTTCAAAAACCGGATGTTTTCTGACAAAAAGTTTTTTCTAAGGTGTCTAATTTATATTTGAAGGAATGAAAAACAAAACTCCCAGTCTTGTGGTTTTCTTCGTAGCCTTTCACTTATTTTTGTGTCACTGAATGAATGATTCAAAGTTGACCACAGACTATTTCTAGGATTGCAATCAGTCATCCAGAATTATGTATGTTTGCATTATAAACATGACCAGTCCTGGTGTTGTGTATAGCCGAGATTAATTGATTAATGAGCCTTCGGAAGCACGATTACCGCCAGAAATTAATAATCGATCCTAATCCCTTATCCGCGGTTTTGGATCGATATGTCATTTCATAATAATAATATGTCATTTTAGGCTTGACATATTACTACTAAAATGACATATTATGACATGACATATCGATCCAAAACCGCGGATAACGGATCAGGATCGATTATTAATTTCTGGCGGTAATCGTGCTTCCGAAGGATTAATTAATTTCGCAAACCGATATGTGCTTGGCGACAGATTCTTAACATAGGCTGGTAGCTAGCCAGGCGAGTAGGTACTAGAAAATACCCTACCACCAAGCTATGTATGGTTTCATCACGATATTTTCCTTCACCGAAAGCTCAAGGTCATTGTAAGATTCGAACTTACATCCTACGGATCGCGAGCCGACGTCACTACCACTGAGCCTACATCGCTATAAACTAAAACAATTGTATTACAAAATAACTTAAAATATGCCGTTTAATATTTAAATACTTACTAGGGCGAGGCCCCAACTTTATACCCTAAGGTCTAAGGTCCCTAAGGTCTTTATACTATAAGGTCGGTCTTGAGTTCCTATTAGGTATAAAAATCGCACAGTTTTTCAAAATGTTCTAATATTCCGTTTTTGAGTTTTAGCAAGACTAATAAATAGCCATTAATTCATTCAATCTTAACAAATAGATTTAAGTTCTAACAAGAATCGTTTTGCAAAACGATTTTTTTCCATAGATTTTTATTAATATTGTTTTTTTTTACTTTTGAGGTTTCAAGTTTGACATTTAATACTAATCATTTGTACTAAATGATTTGTAATCTCCGTTTAAGATTCTCCATAAAGGACACCGATCAAATTCTCTAAAATGTTTATGACACTAACATGAAACGGACATTGGCAGAATTGTGACAAGAATAAGTCGCAGAAGTCCATAAATCAAGAATCTAATCTAATCTAAATAAATATGGTTATACTAGCTGTTCCCCGCAGTTTCATCCGCGTGGGCAAAACCATTTATTCTCATTTTTATCCCCTTAGTGGTTGAATTCCAAAAAAATCATTTCTTAGTTCACCCCGACCTACGTTTCTACGACCAGCGGTTTAGGCTGTGCGTTGTTGATATCAGTCAGGACTTTGATTCTTATATAATTATGTTAGATTTTGTTTTTGAGTGTAGATGCCTAAATAAAAGGTATATAGAAAAAAAGGTACAGTATTTGTCTTGCTCGTCAAAATCAATTTATTGGTTTCAAAAACAAAGGTCGTCTAATAAACGTACGGTCCGCCGTAAGCTCCCCCGTAAGGCGCACCATACGCTCCACCGCATCCGCAAGCGCAGTTACCGGCAATGCTGACGGTACCGGCAGCGCAGACGGGGCCGGCGTACTCCACGGCACCGATGATGGGGACCTGTCCAGCGACGGCGGTAGCGCCGCCCACGGGGAGCTCGCCAGCGACGGCGACATTACCGGCGCCAGCGCCGCCGTAAGCAGCGCCGCAGCCGTAAGGAGCCAATCCGTAGTCGCCGAAGCCCGCGTAGCCGAATGGCTCGGCCAATCCGTAGGCGCCAGCGAACGGGGCTCCTACGCCGTAGGGAGCCATTCCAGCGCCCCAGCCGTAGGCGCCGGCAGGACCGGCCCCGTAACAAGCGCTGAAGGCGTTCTGGAAAAACGTTCTTTGTTATTACTGAAGGACATTATAGATTAATTTAAAAAAAAAATACAAGACGTGCCTCGTGTTGTTACCTTCGTGGACTACAGTTCATCAAGATATTATACATATATTTTTTTTTACTATTTACAGGGTAGCGTTTGACCACAAATCACCTGATGTTAAATGACGATGTGGTCGAAGATGGCGCCACGCTACACCTGGACTGGGAACTGGCTCTCAAGTGAGGCTGCCGGAACACACCAATAGGTGCTTGGCGACAGATTCTTAACAAGAGGGTGGTAGCTAGCCAGGCGAGTACTAGAAAATTGTTAGAAATAATCATTATAACCACATCTACAACCCTTCTGTATTTTATCTATGGTTAATCCATATACAAGCCTCTGCACTCTATGGTGTCTATCGGGTTGATTTTCGGTGTAATGGCGATGCCTTGATTTTGTGTTTATTCTATCTAAATAAATATTAATTACGTCTTTACCACTGCGCATTTTTAACTCTGCAACCCATAACCTTAACAGGTTATGGGCCCAGACACGAAGAGCAGGAAGAAATAGGTGAAGACAGACGTGTCGTGATCGTGTTCTTGGAAACAAGAAGTAAGCGTGCAAAATGGCTGCTATGCCTAAAGAGAGCGGGTTGAAATTGAAAGATGAGTCGAACTACGCAATTTGGAAGTACCAAGTGAGCATAATTTTGCGATCAAAAAAATTGCTAAGTATTGTCGATTCGTCTCGCCAAAGGCCACCAGAGTCCGACGTAAACAAAATATCAACATATGAAGATGAGGATGTAAGGGCCCAAGAAATAATTATTACGAGAGTAGAAGACAGCGTATTAACGCATTTATTAGCGTGCAAAACTAGTGCAGAGATTTGGCATAAATTGAGTACCATATATGAACCCAAATCCAAGGTGAGTGTACACTTGGTGCAACAAAAATTTTTTAACCTTGCCTTTGAAGAGCCCATGTCAGCATTTATCTCTAAATTGGAAGACTTGCGGCATCAGCTTAAATGTTTAGGCGAAGACATAACTGAAAATATGATGATTACTAAATGTTTGATGACATTGCCTGCCAAGTACAAGCATTTTATATCTGCGTGGGAATCAGTCCCGGAAGAAACACAAACATTCAATGGATTGGTGTCACGGCTTCTAATAGAAGAAGAGAGAGGCGGCGGAGCTACCACTAGCCAGTCTTCAGCTCTAACGGTATCACACCAAGGTGGAAATTCGACGAGAAAATTTTACAACAACAATAATAATGTGAAACAGGGTTTTAAAAATAACCAAAATAGAAGTGATAGTGAAGTGAAATGTTTTGAATGTGGAAAGGTCGGCCACAAACGTAATGTATGTCGTCTTCGAAAGTGCCATTTTTGCCACAAGGCTGGACACATGATTAAAGACTGTAAGATATTGCTAAGTAAACAAAGTGAACCTAAAGTCGATAAAGTCAACAAAAATGCATTTGTAGTTAACCCCATAAAAACTGTAAGTAATTGTTTTATTCTTGATTCAGGAGCAAGCGAGCATATGGCAAACCGAAGAGATATGTTTACCTCATTTTATGAGCGATCAGATAAATATGTAACTGTAGGTGATGGTGAAAAGTTAGAAGTTAAAGGAGTAGGTACTATTGAGGTAATTGCTTATAACGGCTGTGAGTTTATACCTACAACCCTAAATGATGTATTGTTTGTGCCACAATTAAATGCCAATTTGTTCTCGCTGGCCTGTGCATTAGATAAAGGCTACACTATGATCTCAACTGTCTCCGGGTGTAAGTTTATTAAAGAAACAAAAGTAATGGCTGTAGCAGATCGGGTAGATAAAATGTACATAATGAATTTCAAAATGTGTAACAACAATCTGGCGTTGACAACCTTATCTGAGTGGCATGAGCGTATGGCTCATCAAAATTTTAAACATGTTAAACAATATCTCGATGTAAAAAATGTTAAATATGAAGGACAGACTGAACAGTGTATTTCATGCATTCAAGGGAAACAGCATAGGAATCCTTTCAGCGCTAGTGAGAGTCATGCTGATAGTCCAGGTGAATTAGTCCACATAGACTTGTGTGGTCAGATGACACCACCATCATTGGGAGGATCTTCATATTTTTTACTAATAAAAGACGATTATAGCAGTTTTAGATATGTTTATTTTTTGCAGCACAAATCTGAAACCAAAGACAAAATTATAGAATTTGTAGAGCAGTTTGAAAATGAGTTCAGCTGTAAAATCAAGAAGGTGCGATCAGATAATGGAACCGAATTTAAGAACAGAGATGTGGATGGATTTTTAAAGTCAAAAGGGATTTTACATGAAACTACAGTCAGCTATACACCAGAACAAAATGGAAGAATTGAACGTGAAATGAGGACTATAGTGGAGTCGGCAAGAACAATGATTATTCAAGCAGAACTAAGTGAAGAACTATGGGGAGAAGCAGTGAACACAGCGGTATATACCATAAACAGGACAGGTGTGAGTAAAGTAAAAGGGAAAACTCCATACGAGTTACTTTATAAGAAAAGTTTTGATTTGCATAATCTGAAAACCTTTGGTACTGAAGTTTATGTGCATGTACCCAAAGAGCGAAGAACTAAATGGGACCCAAAAAGTAAGAGAGGCATATTTGTTGGTTATGGACAGTTGACCAAAGGATACAGAGTGTGGTACCCAAATACAAAAAGAGTTGATATATATAGAGACGTTGTGTTCATAAATAATAAAAAGAAGAAATGTATAGAAGACACAGAGCAGCAAATAGACAAGAATAGTGTTGTAGAAAAATTAATAAATACACCAAAAGAAAACAGAAGTACTGCAATCTACCAAGACTTAAACAATTCTTTGGAATCAGAGACAGAAGTAGTAAATATAGAAGAACAAAACGAAAATACAAGTGAAATACCAGTGGAAGTAGAATTTCAGCCAGAAATACCAGAAACAGAGAGTGAGATTAGTAACATAGAAATGCTAGAGGAATATTTAGAAGATGATTTTGTTGATGCATTAGAAGCACCAGAAAATGAAGAACAAACAAGAAAATCACAAAGAATACGTAAGAAGCCCAAATGGTTAGAAGAATATGATACAGCCTTGATTACACAAATAGAAGAACAGCTATCATTTAAAGAAGCTACAAATGGAAAAGATGCAGATCACTGGCTAAAAGCAATTAATAAAGAGTTAGAAGCATTAAGCAAAAATAAAACTTGGACTGAGACAGATTTACCTATTGGAAAGAAAGCAATAGAAGCAAAGTGGGTGTTTAGAATTAAAAGGGAAAATTCTGGAGATGGCATATACAAAGCCCGATTAGTGGCCAGGGGATTCCAACAAAAGGAAAAATTTGATCACTCTGATATATATGCCCCAGTAGCTAAACTAACAACTTTTAGGATTTTGATGGCTATAGCAACTAAATATAATCTATGTATAAACCAAATGGACGTGAAAAGTGCTTTTCTCTATGGAGAAATAGACGAGGAAGTATATATATTAAAGCCTGAAGGCTTTAAACAAGATGGAAAAGTTCTAAAACTAAATAAGTCACTCTATGGATTGAAGAAAAGTCCTAGAAAATGGAATGAAAAGTTCAACAGCTTTTTATTAAGGGAGGGTTTTGTAAGATGTCACAGTGATTGGTGTTTATACTATAAAGAAGGAGTAAAGTTTTATATTTTAGTATATGTAGATGATATTTTATTAATAGCAGAAAATCAAGAAGATATAGACAGAATTAAGAAAGAACTACAAGAAGAATTTGAAATGAAAGATATGCATGGAATATCTAAATACTTGGGAATAAATGTTGCGAGAAAAGAAAATAGTATAGAGTTTGATCAGGAAGCATATTTGAAAGATGTGTTGAACCGCTACAACATGCAGGACTGCAAACATGTTTCTACACCTATTGAACCTGGATTACAAATCTCAGAAGAACCGTCAGAAGATAAAGACTTAGTTACAAGATGCCGAAGTTTAATTGGATGTCTCATGTATGCTATGTTGTGCTCCAGGCCAGATATATGCTTTGCACTGTGCTATCTAAGTCGCTTTCTCTCTACTGCTAATGAAGATTTATGGAAGGCACTAAAACGAGTCCTGCGATATGTAAAAGGAACTATAGATTTGAAGTTGATTTTCATTAAAGATGAAGATGTGCCGTTGCTGGGATACTGTGATGCAGATTGGGGTGGAAGTTTAAAGGATAGAAAGTCTACATCAGGCTACATTATGAAAATTTATGGCTGCACCGTATCCTGGTCTTCAAGCAAACAACAATGTGTATCACTTTCCTCTACGGAGGCTGAATATGTTGCATTGGCGAAGGGTGTATCAGAGGGAATTTGGATTAAAAATTTACTTGGGGAAATTGGAATAAGTTGTTGCAATATCCTTATATTTGAGGATAACCAGTCTGTACTTCATGTTGCTAAAAATCCTGAAAATCATAAAAGACTTAAACATATTGATTTGAAGTATCACTTTGTAAGACATCAGGTAGAATCTGGAATTGTAAAATTAAAATATGTACCTACAGATGATCAATTAGCTGATGTTTGTACAAAACCTTTGCATAAAACCAAATTTCAAAATTTTAGAAACAGTTTATTGTCAAATTGATGTGAGTGGTTGCTGATTATTACTTAGAGTAGATGTGTTTATACTGAGGGAGGGTGTTAGAAATAATCATTATAACCACATCTACAACCCTTCTGTATTTTATCTATGGTTAATCCATATACAAGCCTCTGCACTCTATGGTGTCTATCGGGTTGATTTTCGGTGTAATGGCGATGCCTTGATTTTGTGTTTATTCTATCTAAATAAATATTAATTACGTCTTTACCACTGCGCATTTTTAACTCTGCAACCCATAACCTTAACAAAAATACCCTACCACCAAGCTATGGTTTCATCACGATGTTTTCCTTCACCGAAAGCTCGAGTTTATTGTAGGATTCGAACCCACGTCCTACGGATCGCAAGCCGACGTCACTACCACTGAGCCATCATCGCTATAAATATTTTATATTATATTTTGTTATCATATTTATATGTCTTTTTTCAGGTTTCAATCTATCTCAATATTTCTTTTATCAAGATCGGCTCAGTGGGTTAGGCGTGAAAAAGTAACAAACAAACAAATAGAAAAACTATTTTATTTTTTAATAAGTACTAGTTGCGCCCCGCGGTTTCACCCGCGTCTTCCCGTTATCCGGCACGAACCTTTTTCGGGGACAAAAAGGAGCCTATGTGTCAATCTAGGGTGTAAGCTATCTCCATTCCAAATTTCACTTAAATCCGTTCAGTAGTTTTTGCGTGAAAGAGTAACAAACATCCATACTCAGAAACTTTCACGTTTATAATATTATAGTAGGATGGATATCATTGGTGGTGTGCATGGTACATCTGATAGCTGCCACTGGACCCTTATTACAAAACGTGGTCTAACTAAAATCCCAGGTTTAAACCTCTATTAAACCAGGGTTTAGACAAAAATGATATTACAAAACGTGGTTTTTCGAAAAACCATAGACCAAGTCATGGTCTAACGCTAAACCTCGACGGCCCCTAGTTTAAGCGATAAAACCATGGTCTAAGTCGCCTCTGTCAAAGTTCTGTCTTTTAGGTTATAGCATCTTTTTCATTGCGTTGTGTTGTTTATAACCGAAAATGGATATTAACATGATCGATTTAATTGGCATTGAAGCTATTGAAGCTGCTGAGTTGTTGCGAACGCCACGACACAACGTAAATCGTGATCTAATCAATCACTAGTTTCTCTAGATCTAGTTTTTTGTGATAAGACGGTGATGTTTGACAACCTTAACCGAACTTTACGACGGTTTGTCACAGTGCTGTAATGAGAACAATTCAACTTACTTGAATCAGGCAAGCCTGAACGCACAGCAGAAGGAACGTAAAAGCGGACATTATGAACGATTACTTCAAAGGGACGAAGAGTCGGTAATAATTCCCAGTACAGCTTTAACCCAGTTATATAGGTACAACTGCAATTTGTTTCAAGATAAAAAACTGCAATGCGCAACGCTAACAAGAATTGGATAACTCAAAAATTGCTGCAAATTTTGAGAATTTGTTCGGAGACGATTAGAAGGAAGTTGTTTTGACACTACAGCGCACATGCGGGGTCATATATACCCACCCCAGTGTTTCGTTTTGATTTAATAACATTATTAAAAACACCTAACTAGTTGCGACCCGTGGTTTCACCCGCGTCTTTTCGTTATCCCGCAAGAACCTTTTTGCGGGATAAAAAGTAGTCTATGTGGTAATCCAGGGTAAGCTATCTCCATTCCAAATTTCATCAAAATCGGTTGAGTAGTCACGGTGATACGTGGTAACAAACATTCACACACACAAACTTTCACATTTATAATATTAGTAGGATGATTAAAATTATAGTTCCATTTTTATCATGATAACTATTTTATTAATTGAATACAGTATGAATAATTATACTCATACTAGCTGTTTCCCGCAGTTTCACCCGCGTGGGCTACAGTATATCACGATAAAACTATGTCCTTTTTTAGGCTCTAGAGTAGACTATATCTCTGTATCAAATTTAATTTAAATCGTTATCAGACACACAGACAGAGATACTTTCGCATTTATAATCCCTACATAATATTATATCCCTACTTAATATTATAAATACGAAAGTCACCGTCAGTCTGTCTCGCTTTCACGCCTAAACTACTGAACCGATTTAAATTAAATTCGGTACGGTGATAGTTTGAACCCTCAGGAAGGACGTAGGATACTTTTTATTGCGACAAACTGTAGCCCATGGGGAACAGCTGGTATTATATAAGTAGGCATGATGGGGTCACATATTCCCCACGCGTGCTCCACGTAACAATTAGAGACACGTGCGGTTTAGTGTTAACGGACGTGCCTTATGTACTTCGAATGGGTCAAGGTTTTGAACCGTGTCAGTTACCTCTGTGTTTTTGCATACTCAATCAATTTTAATTATAATTCAGTACAATACATGTGCTTCAAATACTGATTGCGCACGTTTGCACCGCGCGTGGCGTTTTAATTCTAACTGGGTAGGCTTTGATCACAAGTCATCTGATGTTAAGTGACGATGTGGTCGAAGATGGCGCCACGCTACACCTGGACTGGGAACTCAAGTGAGGCTGCCGGAACAGACCGATGGGTGCTTGGTGACAGATTGGCGACAGCCATGTCAGCTAGCTAAGTCCCGTTTTTACAGTCAGTCAATAATATCACACTCCTACTAATTCGTGATGGCCTGGTACATTTAATTGAAACCAGCGCAAATTAGCTAGCTATGTCTCCTGTTTTGCAGCCACAGTCATTAATATCGAACTCCTCCTAATTTATGATCTCCTGGTACATTCAAATGAAAATATGATTTCATAAAACTATGCCAATTTTAAGATTATGTAAGTCTTATAGTAGTTCGTTCAAAAGATCACGAGTTGCGACTAATGAAATTGATGAATTTTAATGAGATCACGAGTTGCCACCATTGCTGTAGGACTAAAAAGTAAAAAAAAAAGACTTTAAAAACGCACTGAAAAATATAAAATAATTAAATTGACTTGTATTAGTAACGATATAACGGTTAATTCAAAAAGTGTGGAGCGCTTCTTTTACTGGGTAAATAAAAGTACACACAACCAAAAAGCGCTCCACACTTTTTGAATTAACCATTATATCGTAACTAATACAAGTCAATTTAATTATTTTATATTTTTCAGTGCGTTTTTAAAGTGGTTTTTTTTAGTTTTTTTAAACAATATATATTTTTATTGTATTGATTCTCAGTTCCGACTAATCGTGAATCATATAGGTAATTGAAGCCGCATTGAACGTGACTTTGGTAAATAAAAATTGTTTTTGTCGCGAGCAGTGCCGTATTTTAAGATTAAGCGCCCAGGGCCAGTAGAGGGTTTGCCGCCCCATAAATTAACGGAAAAAGAGCAAAACCTTTTATCATAAAATAAAATCCATTGAGGTATGTCTTTACAGTGGACGGCCGAGTGGCCGTGGCCCTATCGGCCGTCCCAGATACCACTAGGATTTGCGCTCCCTCCAGGTTGAGGACTGGCAGGAGGTGGCGCAGGACAGAGAGAAGTGGCGTCTTTTTTTAATTTGTTAGAAAGTTTTTAGGGTATGTCTTGTTCTTGAATTTTGTTAATTAGGTAGGCTTTTTAAAATTACTTCAGGCATAATGATCCTTCCTACTATCCTATTAATATTATAAATGCGCAAGTTTGTGTGTATGTGTGACTACTAAACCAATTTTGATAAAATTTGGAATAGAGATAGCTTATAGACCAACACAAAGGCTAATAAGACGTGGGGTGTAACTGGTGTTATTATAAAGTCAAAAAGAAAGCGCTCAAAGGTAAGCGTGCTGGCGCCGCCCCTCGTAGCCTGCCGCCCCGGGTCATGGCCCTTTTGGCCCTAGGCTCAATACGCCCCTGGTGCGGGTGGTGGTCAACAATGTTTTGTTACGAAATTGTGTTAATTGTTATCAAATTAAAGGTTAAATGGTTTTTGTTTCCACTATTACACAATCAAGAAAGATACAATATTTCTCGTGTTTATATTGCCTGTCCAGGACCATCCATTAGGATTTATCAGTAACATATTGTGTAATAGTTCAGTCTTTTAGTACCTATATAAGACCTGGTAATTGTTTGTAAAGTATCATACAGCATTCAGCTTTCTGTACACTACCCAACTCACCCTGAAAATGTCGACCTTTGCCTTCATCGTTCTCTTCGCTCAGGCTTGCCTGCTCCTTGTAAGTATTAATTGTTTAATTAATTTATTTTTAATGTTCCCATGTCCCAATGTGTACAACCAAACAAGAGAAATCTTATTAGTAAAGCTAATTAAAAAATATCGGACTATTAGATGACAAAAAAAGCTTGGGATTTTAGTGAACTTGCTCCAATTCAATAAATTAGTAATATGAGTAAAATTGTCAATGTGATCGCGCCAAAAAAATTACCTGCCGGGCGTTTCTTGCCTATTCTTTTGCCGGCGTATGGAGGTTGGAACAGGCGTAGCTAGTTTTAAGTTATTGCATAAAAATTATTGAATTTTGAATGCTTTTTGTATTATTATGTTAGTTAGAACTAACTTCCTGATAAGTTTTTGAATCTTGCATTCTTAAAGATGATTAGTTCATCATTACCTTATAGCGATGATGGCTCAGTGGTAGTGACGTCGGCTTACGATCCGTAGGACGTGGGTTCGAATCCTACAATGAGCTTGAGCTTTCGGTGAAGGAAAACATCGTGATGAAACCATAGCTTGGTGGTAGAGTATTTTCTAGTACTCGCCTGGCTAGCTACCACCCTCTTGTTAAGAATCTGTCGCCAAGCACCTGTCGGTGTGTTCCGGCAGCCTCACTTGAGAGCCAGTTCCCAGTCCAGGTGTAGCGTGGCGCCATCCTCGACCACATCGTCACTTAACATCAGGTGACTTGTGGTCAAACGCTACCCTGTAAATGGGGAAAAAATAAAATAAAATTACCTTATTTAAATTAATGTTTTGTGAAAACAAAAATATTTTGTTGCCCTCAAAATTCTCATTTTAATGCAAGTTTTTCTTCGAAAATCTGTTTTACACCCCTTACGCAAAAGGATGTGTTATAAATTTGACGTCGATGTCTGTCTGTGGCATCGTAGCTCTCAAACGGATGGACCAATTTCGATGCGGTTATATTCATTTGAAAGCCAGTTTCCTTGCGGTGATTCTTAGCTAAGTTTGGTTAATATCGGCCAAGCAGTGTAGGAGTATCAGCTCTTTTCCAAAATAATGCCAGGCAGTTTTGGCTATGTTCTATGAAAGTCAATCCCAGATATCGGGGGTTTTTTATATTTAAAATCTTCATATTAAAATCTATTACTTACTCTTACTCACTCTGTTTCTCCAGTATTAAAACTGCCTGCATGCATGTATAAAATATCTAGTAGCGCCCCGCGGTTTCACCCGCTTCTTCCCGTAATCCCGCAGGTATCTTTTTCTGAGATAAAAAGTAGCCTATGTGTTAATCCAGGGTATAAGCTATCTCCATTCCAAATTTAATTCAAATCCGTTTTGTAGTTTTTGCGTGAAAGAGTAACAAACATCCATCCATCCATACATACTCACAAACTTTCACGTTTATAACATTAGTAGGATGATCATGTTGCTAAATAAGCCAAGATGCATTCTGCAATCGTTGACGCTAATAGAAAACAAGAAAAAAGTATTGGTTTGACATATTTCTGACCACGTGACTTAGCGTTGAAATATGTCAAACCAATACTTTTTTCTTGTTTTCTACTAGCGTCAACGATTGCAGAATGCATCTTGGCTTATTTAGCAACATGATCATCCTACTAGAGGCGCTGATGTAATTGTATGTATTGTTTTTTGCTTCAAATAAAAATATTGTCTCTGTATAATATTTTTATATATAAATTATTATTTTTTTGTTCTAGAACGCTCTCAGTTCCTGCATGGGCCTACCCATTGGCTTGGGCTTCGCCGACGGTATCGCTAGCGGCTACGGCTGGAACGGCCTTGGCGGTGCCTACGGTTGGGGAAATGGGCTAGGCGGTGCCTACGGTTGGGGAAATGGGCTGGGCGGTGCCTACGGTTGGGGAAACGGCTACGGCGCCTACGGTGCCTATGGTGCCGGATTTTACTGATCATTTCTGAATACAACAAAAGATGTCTGCATACAATGAATTGGAAATTATATTTATAAAGATTTGATGATATAACTATGTACTTGTTTGAACTGCCTACTTTGAATTATTAATAAATTTGAACTGAACAATTTTATAATTGCATTATTTTTCTATCCTTTTGTCCAAATTAGATAAGTATTATTTATATAATACATTAAAAAAGGAACAAAAACCCGACTGCGCCAAAACAAAGTACTATATATACTGTTTTAAACTACCATGGTCAAAAACATTAGAATTAGGTTTTATAACGGGATAATTACCATGTATTTGTTAAAAAACAAAACAAATACATGGTAATTATCCCGTTATAAAACATAATTCTAAAGTACTATATGTCACTCCCACAATAAACACGAATCTAATGACATCTCATAGCCACTTAGGCTACAGGCCTCATTATCCTCTAGATCTAAATCGAGAAATTCATAAATTTTCCCAATTAGTACCGATAAAAGCTTTTCTAACACCAGAAAATGCGAGCAATTTTTCGCTAAAGTCACGTTGAAGTTTGCCCAATCTTTCGATTCAACACTTCGGGGAAAAGACTCTGTGTCACAAAAGAACCGGTATAAATGTGCCATTGGTTCAACTTCCCAATCATTACGGAACTTGCTTCGTTCAGAAACTCATCAAAAATGGCAGCTAAAGCTATCCTGGTCTTCTGCGCTTCTGCACTAGTTCAGGTAAATAACATTCCAAATATCTTCATCATCATCAGCCTGTGTCAGTTCACTGCTGGACACAGCCCTCTCCCGCGGCCCACCACTGCCATTTCAGCTTGCTAATTCTGTGGGCTATGTCTGTGAATTTAGTTCCATCGCGCTTTACCACCATGATTTCATCACAATGTTTTCCACTCTCCAAACGCACTCCATATAATTCAAAGTGACATAAAGAGTGAGAGTGAGTGTGTGAGTGTAAAGTGAGTGGCGTTTGGTGACATCATCCCAGGGCTAATCTCATACATCTTTTCAGTCAGCCTTCACCGCTTGCGTTGGAGGAATGACTGGTCCATACGGCTATGGTGCTGGCTTTGGATACAACGGCCTAGGTGCCTTCGATGGTTTCGCTGCCCCTGCTTTTGGGTATGAGCGGTTCGGATGCGGCTGCGCAGGCGTCGCCTCCACCGGTGGTGGCCTGCCTTGCGCCAGCGCCTCCCCCATCCCTCCCGTCGGTGTCTCCGTGCTGTCTGAGAACGCTTACGAAGGCGCTCTTGCTGTTGGTGGCAACCTGCCATTCCTGGGCACTATTGCTATTGAAGGCGTCCTTCCTACCGCTGGTGCCGGTGCTGTGTCCTACGGCTGTGGAAGCCCTGTTGGTATTGCTGTTGAAGAGGGCTATGTGGCGACTGGCATTGCCCCTCACGCTCCAGGCCCTTATGGAGGCTATGGTGCCTATGGAGGCTACGGTGCCTATGGAGGCTATGGTGCCTATGGCCCGGCTGCAGCCCCTTACAACGGCTACGATGGTTTCGGCTATGGCTATGGAGCGCCAGGCTGTGGATGTGGATGTGGAGCTTATTACTAAAACAATGTGTTTGTGGTCAAAATGAAATGAAATGATGATCCCTTATAAATAAAAAAATAGCTACTTAAATTTATTTTATTATTAGTATTGTGCAAATACTCGTTGAATGGAGACTACGAACCGGAAGACGTTCTGTAGGTAGGTCCCCCACTAGGTGGACCGACGACATTGTAAGAGTCGCGGGGGCCGATGGATGCAAATAGCCGTTCATGGTGGCGTTCAAGGGGAGAGGCCCATGTTCAGCAGTGGACTTCTTCCGGCTGATGATGATGATGATGACTCGTTGAATTTAAGAAAAAGTCACTGAACATGGCTTTTTCCTATTTTTCTACAACTGACTCGTTATCCACTTGGGAAACTGAGTATGTATACCTAATCAGGTACTTTTCTCGTTGACTAATCCTTAGGGTAGTTTGTTTCGAATTCTTTAGTTATTATAAACTACTAAATTACTTCAGTATTAGCCCATGCATCTGCTCGCGTAGTGGTCATACATATAATGCGCGAGCCTATTATTGGACGTCGTCGTCGTAAAAATACGACTAGGTAGTAATAATTTAATATAAGTACCTAGGTACATGTGTAGTAATACAAAATAAACTGACACATCAATTTTATTACATTACATTGATGCTTCTGTTTGCGCATTAGAAATGTTAATACCTCGTGCAAGTCGTGCATAACAAAACAACAATTAGAAGTAGTCTAAAATTGACTTCTAAGATTTTATTACATTGTTTGTTAGTTACAAGTGAAACTAATAAAAATGCACTAAAATTGTAATAAAAAAAGGTAAATAACAAAAAAGTAAAGTTAATAGTTCAAAGTAAATAGTTTCATAACCCGTTATCGGTATCAAAACCAATACATAGTTTCGGTATTACGGATTCACATACCGACCCACCTCTATGAAGCTCTGTGCACAGGACTGGCGTTTCACCGCTTTTCAGTTAGGACAATTCTAAATCATGCAATAAAAAAATCAAAATATATAAGGCGAAACGTTTATTATCCTTTAAAAGTCTTTGGTTTGTTTAAAATAGAAATTAGTAGGCATAGGGACCACCGCATCCGCAAGCGCAGTTACCGGTAATGGTGACACCACCAGCAGCGCAGACGGGGCCGGCGTACTCCACGGCACCGATGATGGGGACCTGTCCAGCGACGGCGGTAGCGCCACCCACGGGGAGCTCGCCAGCGACGGCGACGTTACCGGCGCCAGCGCCGCCGTAAGCAGCGCCGCAGCCGGGGCCAGCCAGACCGGCGGGGCCAGCCAGACCGGCGCCCCAGCCGTAGGTACCGCCTAGACCGAGACCGGGGCCAGCGAGACCGGGGCCGGCGAGGCCAGCGCCCCAACCGTAGGGACCGGCGAGACCGACTCCAGCGATACCGGGAGCGATTCCACCGAGGCACTGGCTGTACACATTCTGAAACAGACGATTGTTAATACATGATTGTCCGCAATCACCAAACAAAATTTTCAATTTCTTATATTTGAGACTGGATTCATGCTACTTGGTAGAGTTTCGAATACTTACTTGGATCAGGCAAGCCTGCACGCAGAGCAACAAGAAAGCGAAGGTAGACATGTTAGTTGAGTTGTATTCAAAAATTGAATCCAGAATGGTTACTAGGATTCTGGGCAACTCTTTTATATCAACAAAATTGGGAAAGATATACGTGACAGCATTAACTGTTTCTGAACACCACGAGAAGATAAGAGCTGTTTGTTTAAACTACTTGATCAACAAAATTATGTCAGCGGGTAAATGTTGTAATTAGGTAACGAAAAAGAAGAAGTCACGTACAGTTTTTGACACTAGCGTACAATTAACAAATCCTTGTTTCACAAAAATAGGGCAACTCTAACAGCCTGTCGTCATTGTTTACTGAGTACCTATATAAACAACGGCATGGAAACATACATCATCATAACAGTTTGATTCTAACCAAACAACATGGCCTTCAAAGCTCTTCTCGCTACCTGCGCTTCTGTGCTCCTGGTCCAGTCTGCCTTGGGCCAGTGCCTTGGATTAGGAGCGCCTGGTCTGGCCGGTGTTGGTCTGGGTGGAGTTGGTCTGGGTGGTGTTGGTCTGGGTGGAGTTGGTCTGGGTGGTATTGGCCTGGGTGGAGCTTACGGTGCCGGCTGCGGCTGTGGCGGTGTCGCCTCCACCGGTGGCGGACTCCCTACCTCCAGTGCCTCCCCCGTCGCTCCCGTCGGCGTCTCCGTGCTGTCTGAGAACGTTTACGAAGGCGTTCTGGCCGCTGGTGGCAACCTTCCCTTCCTGGGTACCGTCGGTATTGAGGGCGTGCTCCCCACTGCTGGCGCTGGTGCTGTCTCCTACGGCTGCGGCAATGGTGCTGTCGGCATCGTCAGCGAGGGCCCCATTGCCACCGGCATCCTCGCTCCCGAAGCCTTCGCCCCTGCTGCTGGTATCGCTGGATACGGTCTTGGAGGCATCAATGGATACGGTCTCGGAGGCATCAATGGATACGGACTTGGAGGCATCGCTGGATACGGACCCGCTGGTATCGGCGGCTACGGTATCGGCGGTCTGGGCTGCGGTTGTGGTGGTATCTACTAAGATTTTATGGATGAAACTTAATGTTTGTACATTATTATTATATTGAATAATTGAAAAGCATAATTGCATATTGCATTTCATTACCTTACCCTTTATATATTAGTTAAGTTCAATCAATCCATTCGTTGCATGACTTACGGTCAATAGTAACCTTCTAAGAACCAGAAAAAGATAGGTTCTATTCAAACTACTACTACATTTTCAAGGTATATTTTAAAATGTAGTAAAATATTCCTATTTCAGATGTCAGCCACGCTTGGCCGAAGGCTATTTTCTGTTTCCATAAGACAAGAAAACGAGTCACAACGAGTTGCAAAAAAAATCTATCGTCAGCAAGTTTTGTAGAAATGCAATTACTGAAATGATTGAGAAAAGTGACAATCGTGGTTGAGTGTTGCGCAGGACTTTATAAAAAAAGGTTCAGGATGGAGCTGCAATGCTTATGACGCTTACTATCATGCAAACGACGGCTCCTAATGTCACATGGCTATTTTGAAAGTATACTCTAATAGAAAACTAAAAAGTCAGAATAGTTTAGTCAAAAAATAAACTAGTTTTATAATTACTGGGCATGAAAATAATTATTCGCAGGTACTTTATTATTTTTGGTAGGTTTACTAATAACCCAGTACTAAGGGTATTCACGTGACATTGATATATCGATTCTTCTTCTGATCTTATTTTTATATTTTGAATTTATTCGATGTTTTCCATACGATATATCAGATTGATTCGATGTTTTGACAAATATTTATTGCATTCGATACATCGATACATTTATAAGTCTTTTATTTCTAATTGTGGAGGTTGGCAAATAAAATAAAATTGTGTTGCTGTGGCTATTTTTTTATTATTTGACGATGACTCACTAGTGTCAGTGACAATGTGACATTGACATAGAGTTATACTGTTTTACCGACTGTCTACTTTACCGACAGCGCGATGCGCGGGAAAGCTTAAATTAAAGAAATAGGTATGTTCAGCCGGTATTTCTTTACACATTTATTAATAGAAACACCATCTCAAACATCTCAACACTTAGTGGTACAATTCTATTTAAATAACATAGAAAATCATTAATAATACACTACTAGTTTAACTATGTTACTCTGGACTCTGATTCTACTTTCATACATACAAAATCAAGGACCACTAACATTGCGCGTTTCACTGGAAAAAGACAATAATTAAAATTTTGTGGAAAGTATTCGATAGTGAAAAAATATCAATGTTTCTTAGCGATATATCGATAAACATCGATGCTGGGATCCGATGTTTGACATTGAATATAAATATCTGTATACTTTTTAGTCTTATTTAACCCCTAAATAGTAATTTCCAGATAACGTAATGTAAAACCTAAAAATCGAAAAACATCACGAAAAAAACGACTGATAAATAATGAATAATCAACTCAAAATAATGTCGACGACAATCTGATAAGTAAAATTGCCCTACTCCTAAATAAATGAGCAATGTTATGAAAAAAGCGTTTAAAAAAAATCATATTATTTGACAGACACCTAAGAATCTATCTGCGGCTGTGTGAAGGTAATCTCCTATCGTTGTTCCAGCAACCCCACTTGAAAGCCAGTTCTCAATCCAGTACTCCTGGAACAGGTTTTGATAGTTTAAAATCCTATTAAACACTTTTTTTTCAGCGCGATGGTGGCCGAACGGTTAGGCGTGTGACTTACAAGACGCCGCTCCGAGTTCGAATCCTTTCGGCCCCGCACCTATGACTTAAGAAGTTATGTGCGGATTTGCCATCGCTCATAACGGGGAAAGAAAGCATCGTGAGGAAACCGACATGCCCAAAAACTGTAACGTTCAAGGGCAAACGACATCTACCAACCCGCACTGGGCCAGCGTGGTAGATTACAGCCCATACTCCCTCTCTGAGAGAAGGCCAGAGTCCCAGCAGTGGGAACGTCAAAGGCTTACATTGATAACTAAACACTTTTTTTCAGCGCGCCTTATCGAAACTTGGATTATGATGATATTATCATAAGTACATAGCATGACTGTTCATCCGTGCATTGGGTGGCCAGACTGCGGCACCTCATCATCATCATCAGCTAGAAGAAGTCCACTGCTGAACAATAGCCTCCCCCTTTGAACGCCACCATGAACAGCTATTAGCCAGCGTCCATCGGCTCCCTGCGGCACCTATTCAACTTCTTAAGATTCGAGAGGTTTAGGGGAGATCAACGCGCAGAGGAAACCATTGGAAACACTAGTTGGCTAATCACAGTATAGTGTATGTGTATGTGTAGTGTATAGTTAATTCCACAGTTATTTTATCGTTTGTTCGAGGAATAAAAGCTCTGTTTCTCTACTTTACTTTTACAGAGCAGCGTTTGACCATAAGCCACCTGATGTTAAGTGACGATGTGGTCAAAGGTGGCGCCACGCAGGCTCTCAAGTGGGGCTGCGGGAACATCGATAGGTAGGTATTTGGCGATAGATTCTTAATTTATAGGAAACGAATGAGCCCAGGTACTATTCACTCGACAATACTGCGCACTTTACTGTCACTTGCAGACATTTTCTAATAAATGTAAGTAAAACAGTAGGTATGTTGATGAAACAACCTTTGCTTTAATTTTGAGTGTGCCTGCGATAACTATACCTACACGACAACCATATTATAATGCTAACTACGAAAATATAGCTAAGTTTACTATTGCTAACAGGAATGTGTAATAAAATGTTGTATAAGTTTATACTTGAGTGATTTAATACCATATACAAGGAACAAACATTATTTTAGTAAAGCATAAGTATTGTGATTTGTTTTTCTTAAATCTTAGTAGATGCCACCACAACCGCAGCCCAGACCGCCGATACCGTAGCCGCCGATACCGGCGGGTCCGTATCCAGCGATGCCTCCAAGTCCGTATCCATTGATGCCTCCAAGTCCGTATCCGTTGATGCCTCCAAGGCCGTATCCAGCGATGCCAGGAGCAGCTAGACCAGCAGCAGGGGCAAAGGCTTCGGGAGCAAGGATGCCGGTGGCGATGGGGCCCTCGCTGACGATGCCAACAGCACCGTTGCCGCAGCCGTAGGAGACAGCACCAGCACCAGCAGTGGGGAGCACGCCCTCGATACCGACGGTACCCAGGAAGGGAAGGTTGCCGCCAGCGGCCAGAACACCCTCGTAAACGTTCTCAGACAGCACAGAGACGCCAACGGGAGCGACGGGGGAGGCGCTGGAGGTAGGGAGTCCGCCACCGGTGGAGGCGACACCGCCGCAGCCGCAGCCGGCACCGTAAGCTCCACCCAGGCCAATACCACCCAGACCAACTCCACCCAGACCAACACCGGCCAGACCAGGGCCGACTAGACCAGGCCCTCCCAATCCAAGGCACTGGCCCAAGGCAGACTGGACCAGGAGCACAGAAACGCAGGTAGCGAGAAGAGCTTTGAAGGCCATGTTGTTTGGTTAGAATCAAACTGTTATGATGATGTATGTTTCCATGCCGTTGTTTATATACTCAGTAAACAATGACGACAGGCTGTTAGAGTTGCCCTATTTTTGTGAAACAAGGATTAGTTAACTGTATGCTAGTGTCAAAAGCTGTACGTGACCTCTTCTTGTTCGTTACCTAATTACAACATTTACCTGCTGACATAATTCTGTTCGATGAAATAATTTAAACAAACAGCTCTTATCTTCTCGTGGTGTTCAGAAACAGTTAATGCTGTCACGTATATCTTTCCCAATTTTGTTGATATAAAAGAGTTGCCCAGAATCCTAGTAACCATTCTGGATTCAATTTTTGAATACAACTCAACTAACATGTCTACCTTCGCTTTCTTGTTGCTCTGCGTGCAGGCTTGCCTGATCCAAGTAAGTATTCGAAACTCTACCAAGTAGCATGAATCCAGTCTCAAATGTAAGAACTTGAAACATTTGTTTAGTGATTGCGGACAATCATGTATTAACATTCGTCTATTTCAGAATGTGTACAGCCAGTGCCTCGGTGGAATCGCTCCCGGTATCGCTGGAGCCGGTCTCGCCGGTCCCTACGGTTGGGGCGCTGGCCTCGCCGGCCCCGGTCTCGCTGGACCCGGTCTCGGACTAGGCGGTGCCTACGGCTGGGGCGCCGGTCTGGCTGGCCCCGCCGGTCTGGCTGGCCCCGGCTGCGGCGCTGCTTACGGCGGCGCTGGCGCCGGTAACGTCGCCGTCGCTGGCGAGCTCCCCGTGGGCGGCGCTACCGCCGTCGCTGGACAGGTCCCCATCATCGGTGCCGTGGAGTACGCCGGCCCCGTCTGCGCTGCTGGTGGTGTCACCATCACCGGTTCTTGCGCCTGCGGATGCGGTGCTGGTCCTTACGGAATCTACTAAATAATCGACGTTTAGTTAATGTTGATATATAAATAAATGATATCTTAATCTGAATTGTATTTGTCGTATTATTTTTACTACTGATTCAATACCAAATGGTGCATAGGGCGTTAGGACGAGGAATTGGCAATATTGGCTGCAGGGATCTCCTCTTTTCTCAGCAATTACAAAACATACAGAGCTAATATTTAAGTACATTAAAGATCATGTTTTTGACATCAAATGGTCAGAAGGATAACACGATTGGTTAACTTTCAAAGCAGAGAACTAATGATCGAAAACTGCCCTCTAAAAAAAAGATTTTCATTTTACAGGCATACAAAACCGATTTAAGAGTTGAATTTTTTTTGCATGGTTTATACACATTCTTCAAAGAACTACAGGTTTAGTTCTATAAAATTAACAATAGTTTTCATTTTAAATGAATAAAATCTTTTTTTGACGCATACGACCTTACGGCATTAGTCAGCTCGCTTGCGTTTTTGTATGGAGCTTATTTCAGATTCATTGTTTATCACGGCGTCCTCTTAACTATGCTAGCTAGTAGCTATTAGATTAGTTTGGTATATTTATGTACACGAATTTCACATTCATCATATTATAAAAAAGAATAAAAGAAACAGAAAGTTGTTCGTATGTAATAATTATGGTAGTTCGATTGACAATGAAACCGATTGATCCGATTCATGAAATAATTTACAGAATTAAACTTTTATTATTATACTTTTGCAAACCCTCTTTAATATCATCATGAATCATTCTATAATAATGAATAATATTATTATACTTAAAAATCAAAAGTCATTTTTTCTTTATTCAATAGGATACATTGTGATCACTTTAAAACGTCAAACAACTAGCTACGCCTGTTCAAACCTCCTTACGCCGGCAAAAGAACAGGCAAGTAACGCCCGGCAGGTAATTTTTTTGGCGCGATCACATTGACAATTTTATTCTTATTACTAATTGATTGAATTGGAGCAAGTTCACTAAAAGCCCAAGTTTTTTTTTGGTCATCTAATGGTCCGATATTTTTTAATTAGCTTTACTAATAAGATTTCTCTTGTTTGGTTGTACACATTGGGATATGGGAACATGAATATTAATGAGTTGCGGGATCACAACCAAAGCAGACCAGACTTAAATGCGATTGTTTATGAGTGAGGGAGTGTTTATTTCTGTTACATCTTTACGCTGAAACTCGCAACTGATTTGGGTGACATCTGGAATGGAAATAGCTTAAACTTACCATAGATTATTATGTGGGATCTTGGGAAAACCAAGGGAGCAGCTGGTATAATATAATATTCATAGCGCGGGCACAAAAAAACTGGCGACTGTTGGTGACTAACTATAGGTAAATGTCTGTCTACGAACTAACGAAACTAGGCTCTATGAAACGCATTGAGATATTCAGCAGAGTTGTTTGTAAAGAATTAGAATATTGTAAATTATGATTATTTCAGAATAGAATAACATTGATCCAAAGAGTGACCCCTGTGGAATTCTAATCTTATATAGGTCTATAGTTATAATTATATAGTGGATGGAAATATATACCTAGTCTAATATTTTGAATTGACTTAGCACGTATAATAATGAGATTATAGGTACAATGAAAATAATTTTGACCAAAACGCACCACATACATGAATATTTTCACAATTAATAAAGAACCTACAAAAGTCAAAAAAAGCGCGAGCGGAGCGAGTTCGACAATTTTGAATTATTTCTACTATGTAAGTTAGCAAAACGAAGGAAAAAACGAAGGTCTCTAGACCTTCATTTCACAATTAATATAAGAGCTATAAAAGGAACAAAGACGCGAGCGGAGCGAGCGCAAAAATTTATCTATTAAAATTGACGTCTCTTACAAGTACGCGCGTTTAATTATCTTATTTCAATCGGTCCGAATCGTAGGTAGGTATATAAGAAAAGGTTCAATTATTCACAAGATATTATTATCATTTATTGTGAAATTTTACCACCCACTAAAGGTGCTGCCTGGGGCGGCTTGCACCACCTTTCAGCCTGCCGCTCCGGACCATGGCCCTTTTGGCCCTAGGGTTAATAAGCCCCGCCTCCAAGCGAGCACTATAGGTATGTATCGGCAGCCTCACTTGAGAGCCGGATACCAATCCAGGCGTAGCGTAGTGCCACCTTTGACCACATAGTTTCCTAACATCAGGTGACTTGCGGCAGAAGTAAAAAGTTATGTGTCACGGTTTCATCAAAAAGCGATGATATACAATTATTTTATACTAGTTGCGCCCCGCGGTTTCACCCGCGTCTTCCCGTTATCCGGCAGGAACCTTTTTCCGGGATAAAAAGTAGCCTATGTTTTAATCCAGGGTATACGCTACCTCCATTCCAAATTTCAATATCATCTGTTCAGTTGTTTTTGCGTGAAAGAGTAACAAACATCTATCCATCCATCCATCCATCCATTCATACATACAAACTTTCACGTTAATAATATTAGTAGGATCGTTGAAGTCTTTCAAGATAGAAAATCCTTAACTCTTGACGAAGATCTCAGTACACCCATTATCGATGTGAAAGCTGAATTAGAAATAGGTACTGTAAGGCCCATAAAATATTTTATTTTTACTACTGTAATGTAGGGTGGCATTTGACTACAAGTCACCTGGTGTTAAGTAAAGATGTGGTGGAATGTGGTGTCACGCTGGAATGGGAACTGGCTCTCAAGGGAGGTTGCCGGAACACACCGATAAATGCTTGGCGACAGCATGGTAGCTAAAATTCAAAATTAAAATCTTTTTTATTCAATAGGATACATTGTGATCACTTTAAAACGTCAAACTTAAAGCTAGCTGACTGAAAACGCCTGTTCCAACCTCCTTACGCCGGCAAAAGAAAAGGCAAGAAACGCCTGGCAGGTAATTTTTTTGGCGCGATCACATTGACAATTTTATTCTTATTACTAATTGATTGAATTGGAGGAAGTTCACTAAAAACCCAAGCTTTTTTTTGTCATCTAATAGTCCGATATTTTTTAATTAGCTTTACTAATAAGATTTCTTTTTTTTTTAGCTAGCCAGGCGAGCCGAGCTCTCATTGTAGTATTCGAACCCACGTCCTGCGGATCGCAAGCCGAAGGCACGAAAAACTGAGCTGAAACTGAAACTGAGCTATCAACGCTTCAAAATAAATTCACTCCAAACGATAACACAATCATTGTAATTTCAAACAGTAACTAGGCCACATAAAATTATGTCAGCGGGACGTCGTAATTAAGCAAAAAAGTCACGTACGTTTACAAAACTACATGGTTTCAGCAGAATCCTTGCTTCAACATTGAACATTACGAAGTCTATCGTTAATATTTTACTATCCGACTATAAAAGAACAGAATGAAATGATCCATCATTATAACCGTTGTCTCCTTCACAAACAACAATGGCATTCAAAGCTCTTCTTGTATTCTGCGCTACTGCGCTCTTTGCCCAGGTAAAGTGTTAAGTAATAATGATAAACTTAGCTTCATCATCATCATCATCATCATCATCATTATCATCAGCAGCATCACTACTGAACGTAGGCCTCCCCCTTTGAACACCACCAAGAACGGTAGGCCCCCCACTAGGTGGACCGACGACATTGTAAGAGTCGCAGGGAGCCGATGGATGCAAATGGCTAATAGCCGTTCATGGTGGCGTTCAAGAGTGGAAGCCTATGTTCAGCAGTGGACTTCTTCCGGCTGATGATGATGATGAAGAACGGCTATTAGCCATAAACATCCATCAGCTCCCTTCGAATCTTACAATGTCCCCGCTCCCCCTAGTGGGACGCCTACCTACAGAACGTGTTCCGGTTCGTGGTCGCCACTCAAGAACCGTTCTTCCCCATGGGTTATCGGTTCGTCGAGCTATGTGGCCTGCGAATTGCTGATTCAATTTGCAAATTCTGATAGCTATGTCGGTGGTTTTGGTTTTATGGTTTCATACGATGTGTGTATATAGCCAGTGTCACGTAATGATGATAGGATGATGTGAAGCAGCTACAAGCCGGGCGAAACACAATAGTTCTTAAGTAAAGTAGTGGCACTTTACACGGACTTTTTTGGAGCACCTAGAAAAGTCACTGTTAACAACTTTATTCCAATTTCTTTTTATTTCAATAAATACTTATTTATTTATTTATTTGGGCATCAACACAATGTACATTAATCAAATTTAAGTAAAAAAAAAACACATTGATGTACTAAGCTAAATGCCATTGCAGTTATAGATGCCGACTGCATGCACAATATGGCGGCGAATAACATATAATAGAAAAAAAAAATAAGTGATAAAATTAAAATAAATTTATTAAAATAACATCCAGAATGTTAATAATAGACATAAAAAAAATCGCACAAAGTAGTAAAACATATCGAACAATTAAAATTATAAAAATGGTAGAATAATAATAACATCATACTAACAAACACAAGGTTAATAATCCAGCAATATCACACATTGGTATCGATTCCGTTTTGCGTTCTCTAAAACTAAACTAACTTTGACAGGTCTAATAGTATTGCTGTCTTTTTCTAACCACTGAAGTAAATAAGGACAGCATTACGTTTAGACCTGTCAAAGTTAGCTTAGTTTTAGAGAATGCAAAAACGAATCGACACCATTATCTCTCGAAAAACACAAGTTTTGGTACTGAAAATAAATTTAACAAAAATTCTATTGCCGCTAAAAAACCTCTTTAATTAGAGTATATACTTGGACTAGTTTTTTAATTTGTTTTACTATTACAGTCTGCCTTCAGCCAGTGTGCTGCTGGCCTTGGAGCTCCCTGGGGTCTAGCCGGCCCCGCTGGCTGGAACGGCCTGGCTGGCCCCGGCCTGGCTGGTGTTGGTCTGGGTGGTGTTGGTCTGGCTGGCGCTTACGGTGCCGGCTGCGGCTGCGGCGGCGTCGCCTCCACCGGTGGCGGACTTCCTACCGCCAGCGCATCCCCCGTCGCTCCCGTCGGCGTCTCCGTGCTGTCTGAGAACGTTTACGAGGGAGTTCTGGCCGCTGGTGGCAACCTTCCCTTCCTGGGTACCGTCGGTATCGAGGGCGTGCTCCCCACTGCTGGTGCAGGTGCTGTCTCCTACGGCTGTGGTAATGGAGCTGTCGGCATCGTCAGCGAGGGCCCCATCGCCACCGGCATCCTCGCTCCCGAAGCCTTCGCCCCTGCTGCTGGTCTCGCCGCTCCTGGCCTCGCCGGTATCGGTGGATACGGTCTCGGAGGCATCAATGGATACGGACTTGGAGGCGTCAATGGATACGGTCTTGGAGCCGGGTATGGCCTCGGAGGTCTTGGCTGCGGATGTGGTGCCATCTACTAAGTGTTTTTAGGAAATAATACTCTGTTTTTAATGAAATATACAAACGTAAAATACATATGAAATGTTTTGGTTTAATTTGATTGATACCATTCTACCTAACCACCCTTTAGTTAAGCATCTGTCGCTAAGTACCTATTGGTAGTAGTTTCGAGATCTAAAAGTAATTTCGTTCTTGATTTATGAAACTAAATTTAGTTTTAGAACAAGCGCAATAGAATATCGGGGGGGGGGGGGGGACCATTGTACACAAATTGACCTAGCCTCAAATTAAGCTCGAAACTTGTGTTATGGGTACTAGACAACGATATACATACTTATATAGAGAAATCGACCTCATTGATGTGTTTTGGTAGTCTCATTTGAGAACCAGGGGTAAATTATGGTTCCATCTCTTAAGATTCATTAAGTAGATCCATTATGGATTTAAGTATTGAGATATTTACTGGCCCTGCGAAACATGAGATCACGAATTCAATTCCCACTACGAGACAAGTACTTCTGCGGTTAAAATAAAGTCTACTTATATTTTAAAATGGAGTTATTAAGAAGACCTCTCATCGGTGAAAACTGCATTCAATTCCATGCAGTAGTTTTTACATGATGCATGTACAAAAACAGACAGACAGACTGAAAAAAATCTAAAAACGTGTTGTTTTGCTCTCATAAGGACCCCATATTATATTTATTATTGTTATTTTTTATTATTCTAATCTAATTTTATTTGTATTTTTCTTTTCAAATTTATTATTTCTTGTATGTATATTGGTATATTTGAAATTATATAGGTAATTTGGCTTTGGCGGTCTAATATAATGTAATAATAAATAAATAAATAATAATGAATATTCGTTTTTTTTACAATATCTATATTGTTCAGACAATTTTACTATCCTAACTACTTAGGTACATACATACTAAATATCTATAAAGTTAAAAGTTATTTGAAAAGGCCATAAAGCAAATAGATAACTTGCTAATATTATCACAGAAAAAAAAACCAGTTGATTTTGATCTAAATCATTGATTACATTTTTAATATTTAACTTAGGTGTCTATCTATCTACATTGTAAGCTCTATATGATTTTTTTCAATTATTGTTTTTTTTATTTTCTGTGGTTGTGGTGAAACAATATAGCGTTATTTCTCTATATTTCTATCGTAAATTCGTAATAAGGATATTGCCCCCCTTCTCACAAAATATTCTCCCCCCTCTTTAAATAACTAGGCAAACATATTAAAATAAATAAATAAATATCGGGGACAATTGCACACAAATTGAGCTAGCCCCAAATTAACCTCGAAACTTGTGTTATGGGTACTAGACAACGATATACATACTTAAATAGAGAAATAAATACCTATATAGATAGAAATATCCAAGACTCAGGTACAAATATTCGTGCTCATCACACATATATTTGCCCTTACCGGGATTCGAACCCGGAACCGCTAGCTTCGCAGGCAGAGGCACTACTAAATCGGCTACCGCGTCGTCGAAATATGATCTAAGTGACCACTCTCAAGTTATGAACCTGTCGCCAAGCTATCAGTGTGTTCCGACAACCTCACTTGAGAGCCAGTTTTCAACCAGGCGCAGCGTGACGTCACTTTCGACTACATCGTTATTTAACATCGGGTGACTTGTGTTTAAACGCTACCCTGTAAAATGATTGGGATTGTAGTGAACTTGCTCCAATTCAATCAATATTTTTAAGAATAAAATTGACAATGTCATCATCATCATCAGCCTGTATCAGTCCATTGCTGGACATAGGCCTCTCCCAAGGTACGCCACTGAGCCCGGTCTTCGGCTCTTCTCATCCAACCACTGCCAGCCACTCGGCGCAAGTCGTCGCTCCACCTTGTCGCAGGACGTCCTACACTACGTTTGCCAAGTCGCGGTCTCCACTCAAGAACACGTCTACCCCAACGGTTGTCGGTTCTGCGGCTTATATGACCAGCCCACTGCCACTTCAGCTTGCTAATTCTGTGAGCTATGTCGGTGACTCTAGTTCTCTGACGGATCACCTCATTTCTGATTCGATCCCATCGATCCGTTCCATTTCGATCCATTGACAATGTGATCGCGCCAAAAAAAATACTAGCCGCGCGATTCATGCTTGTTCTTTTGCCGGCTAAGGTGGTTGGAACAGGCGTAATTAAATTTGACGTTTTAAAGTGATCACAATGTGTCCTGCTAAGTAAAAATATTTGAACTTTGATGTGAGAAAACTTGATGAAAGTTTTAAAGTTCCAAAGATAACATCTTTTATCATTTCGACAAAAACTACATAAATTAGTTTCTTTAGAAAGTTTTCACTTTGAAATAACTTATCAACGTTATTTGAATTAGCATTATCGGAAAGTTTACGTAACTACTAATTAGAAATTTAACACGTTGATAAGAAATTACATAATTAATTATCTATTAAATTTCCATTGAATAAGAAGATCTGATAAGATAAATCATGAAAATAGTTGTGCAAAAGAACGATTCGAAACGGTATAAGATCTTCTTCGTTCAAGTGAAAAGTCAGTATTGACTGAAATTTTCTTGCAAGAAGTAAGAAATCACGTAAAAAACCAAAATGGTATTCAAAGTGGCACTAGTTTGCGCCCTTGCAATGTTACAGGTAATTCTAATATCTATTAATTAATATTGGAGATATTTTTTTCCCTTAACAATGTAGTTAATTTCTTTTAGAAAATAAATAGATGCTTTTGTAATGACATTGGAATTTAAATTCAAAACGTTAAAACAATAACAATAAATCTACAGTGAGATAAAATAGCTTTAGCTTTGAGTTAGCTTTTATTGATTACATGAAATTTATCGACTCCTAAAATTTTAATTAAGAAGCAACATCATCAGCTAACCAGCTTAAACCAATTTTTTTACTTACAGACCATTTCCGGCCAATGCATCGGAAGCCCATTCAACTCCGCTTTCGGTCTCGCCACCAATGGACTGGGGGCCAACGGCTTCGGCACCAACGGCTTCGCTGCCAACGGCTTCGCTGCCAACGCTCTAGCCGCTAACGGATTGGCTGGATTCAACGGCGCCTTCGGCTCTGGCTGTGCTGGCGTGGCCTCAACGGGCGGCAACCTTCCCGTCACCAGTGGCTCACCAGTAGCACCTACTGGCGTATCTGTAGTATCAGAAAACGCCTACGAAGGTGCCTTATCAGCCGGTGGCAACTTACCGTTGTTAGGAACTGTGGCTTTAGAGGGAACACTCCCTTCTGCTGGCGCTGGTGCTGTGTCTTACGGCTGTGGGGATGGAGCAGTCGGGATAGCTACAGAAGGTCCCATTGCTACTGGAATCGTTGGTCCTTCGACCTTCCCTCCGGCTGGTCCTGGAACCGCTGGGCTCACTGGTCTGGGATTTAATGGTCTTGGCGGCGTTGGCCTCAATGGTCTGGGCAGATTTGGGCTTGGTGCCGCTAACTGCGCTCTTTAGTTGCTAGTTTTGGTTGAAGAGTTGTTGCATTTGTTATAAGTGTTTAATAAATTTAATTTGTTGTGGAAATGTTTTTCTTTATTGAGATTTGTTTGAAGTCTTGGGGCTACAAGAGTTCTATGAAGCTGAATTATGGATGTATAATTTTCTTGGGTACTTACTTGCTATGAAAGGAGCAAATAAAGGAGGTGTGAAATTTTGTATGGATAATTTCTGCTGAAGCTGTGAAGGTTGCTAGTTATTTATTGACCTTAAAGGTCAGGTACTCCATGACTATTATAGATACTATAAATAGAAATTTTCTATGACTCAATGAAATCAATTAATTATAGGTATAAACAACAAAAACCTAAAGGTTTTTTTATGATACTCATCATCATCAATAGTCAATAGTACTTTATAGTACATCAACCTATGATGTTCCTTGTGGGCCTGTGTCCAAGCAGTAGGAACCTTCCACTGGGACATAGGCCTATCAGGGATCTGAGGTTATCATCATAATTACTTTGTCAAAGTAAAAATCAAATCTAGTCCATAAAAAGAGTAGATACTAATAATTTAGTCATTAAAGACCAGACCGCGCAAGTTTTAGTTATTTGTTATGCAAGGCTGCAAAGTTGTATTTTGGCGCGAGTACTTGTATTGAAACCTGAGCAAGCGAAGGATTCTAAGATACTCGCTCACACGCTTCGCTCATGGTTCAAATATAGAATTCTGAGCGTAGCGAGGGTTTCAAAGGTACGAGACGCAGAATAACTTTGCAGCCGAGTGAAACACGCAACTTTTCACCTCACTACAGCGAGGAAATTGCTAGATGCAAGAAAAATAGATAAAATAGGTTTGTTTGTTTTTTCATGCAATAGTCATGCTGGCCAGTGCGATTATTCCAAAAAGAGGTTGGCATTCTGACATGAAATAAGTATTGTTGCATTTTAAGTGGACTGGCGGTATGGAAAATTATTGAATAGAAAGTTTCGAAGTTTAAAAATACTTTCCACGCTAGCGCGCAAAATGCGCTTTTGCACTCAGATTTCGAATGACAAACAGACCCTTTCCGAGCGTGTGAGGTGAAAAGGATATTTTAAATTGATATAATAAACCAAAACCTACTCAATTTTACTCGAAAGTTCTTCAGAACCGGACTAGTAGTTCCCAAAATTACTGCTTACAAACATACAGACTACTTAACTTTTAAGTACAAAACACAACAGTGACTTGTTTATATATTGAATACTAGTTGCGCCCCGCGGTTTCACCCGCGTCTTCCCGTTATCCCGTAGGAACCTTTTTCCGGGATAAAGTAGCCTATGTGTTAATCCTGTAAATAAGCTATCTCTATTCCAAATTAGACTCAAATCCGTTCAGTAGTTTTTGCGTGAAATAGCAACAAACATACATACATACATGCAAACTTTCGCGTTTATAATATTAGTAGGAAGGACTAACAGCTGTTCCCTGTGATTTAACACGCGTAGAGATTCCAAAAGGATATGTTATCACAATAAAATACAGCCTATGTCACTTAATTCAGTGTCAGGCTGCAGGAATACACCGACAGATGCTTGGCGACAGATTCTAAACTTGTGGCTGATAGCTAGCCAGGCGAGTACTAGAAAATGCCCTACCACCAAGCTATGGTTTCATCACGATGTTTTCCTTCACCGAAAGCTCTAACTCGTTGTTCGTTGACCTACGGATTTCAAGCCAGCGTCGCTACCACTTAGCCATCATAGCTTAAAACATACCTAATCATCAAAAGCCTATTACGTTCCCACTGCTGGGACTCTAGCCTTCTCTCAGAGAGAGATTATGGGCCGTAATCTACCATGCGGGCCCAGTGCGGGTTGGTAGATGTCGCATGCCCTTGAATGTTGCGGTTCTTGGACATGACGGTTTCCTCACGAGGTTTTCCTTCACCGTTTTGAGTGATCAAATTCACACATAACTAATTAAGTCATACGTGCGGGACCGAGAGGATTTGAACTCGGTGACAGTGCCTTGTAAGGCGCTTGCATTACCGTTCGTCTACCATCGCTCTATTATATGTGATGTATTACGATAACAATGGATGTCAGCATAGCAACAAAGAAATCGCCGAGCAATCAGATTCTTGACGCAAATGCTGATGATATAATCACGTAAGTTAACATAATCAAAACTCAGCATGTTTTGATGTCAGTTTCAAATTGATGAGCTAAGTAATGCAATATTTATAATATAGGCCACAGAGGATCTCTAATTGACGTTGACGTTTGACATAAGTGTGGCCACGACATTTGACAACGGCATTCACATTGGCGTTTGACGTTAGCCGATAACTCAAGTGCATTCACGTTGACCGTTCAAGTGTAGCCACTCACATAATAGCGTTAATAATTAACGCTATATTTATCGCGAAGATAGGCATTGACATTTCCCTGGACGTTGACCTTAGTGTGGCCCCAGCATAAAGACTAAAAATGTTTAAAGGAACTTAAAGAATGTCAGTTATTTGGCGATATATATATGAAAATGTAATGTAAGTACATTCGTAAAAATGTTAGTAGATAGTTATCTATAAAAGTGGCTATCACAATTTGAATACTAGAAGAGAGATAAAATTGCTGTAAAAAAAATAATTTTAAGTGCATCTTTCTTCTCTAAGTATAATTATATGTATAATACAAGAATCAAAGTCCTGACTGGCTGATGTCAACGCAAAGCCTAAACCGCTGGTCGTAGATTCTTTTGAGGGTACGTTTGTCTTCATGCACGCGGGTGAAACCACGAGGAACAGCTAGTAATCTTGAAAGATAAATCTTATTAGTAAAGCTTATTATAAAATAACATGATGTATGCAACCAAATTGAAGATGTATACCATATCATCATGGAATGTGCTAGGGTCGACGGTCTACGTCGACAGCTGTTTGTCGACGACCACGTCTTTTGGCAGGTGGGTGGGTGGTTTTAACTGCATACAAAAGGTTTTAATTGCATACATAACCTCATTCGGAGGATGCAGTTAAAATATATGAGCTGTACCAATTAGTTTTAAGATTAAGATCGTAATCAAGTAAGTGCTTAGTGATTTTCTTTTCTGTTTTTTTTTTGTATTTCCTTTTATTTGTTCTTTTTTGTTTAGCTATTAGGGTGGTTTGTTAAACAAAACCCTGTATAAAAAATAAATGATTTCAAAATAGAAATTAAAATTCAAAATTCAAAACATTTTTATCTAATAGGATACATTGTGCTCACTCTAAAACGTCAAAATTAAAACTAGCTACGCCTGTTCCAACCTCCTTATGCCGGCAAAAGAACAGGCAAGAAACGCCCGGCAGGTAATTTTTTGGTGCGATCACACTGACAATTTTATTCTTATTACTAATTGATTGAATTGGAGCAAGTTCACTAAAATCCCAAGCTTTTTTGTCATCTACTAGTACGATATTTTTTTATTAGCTTTACTAATAAGATTTCTCTTGTTTGGTTGTACACATTGGGATATGAGAACATGAATATTAACGAGTTGCGGGATCACAACCAAAGCGGACCAGACCCCACAAGCAGCACCCGTTCACGAGTTGACGCATGTGCCAGCCATCGCTCTCCTCGACCATATTAGAGGGAATAGGGTAAATCATTTTATTTCAATAAAACTGTTGATCAACTTGTATTCATAATTAAACAAGTAACACATCATGTGTAAGGTAACGTTCGAGTGCAGTTCGTGACTTATTTTGAATCTAAAATCAATTTTTATCAGTCAAATTATTCACAATATTGATTAAACTGGTCAGTTACGACAATACTGTCGAAATGTAAATGTATATATTGAAACTGTGACAATGAACGCTTTCATTGTTGAAGTTTCTCAAGGTGCAGAAATGTCTCCGAGCCTGATATTTCTGATCGCTTTGGGTCTTGCCCAGGTATGTGCAAAATTTTAATACGAAAAAATCATTGGCGCAAAATTTGAAGGGTACAGATAATTAGGTTCTTACAAAACGGCACATTTGACTGCTTGGTGGTAGGGCATTTTGGACTGCTCGCCTGGCTAGCTTCCATCCTCTAGTTAAGAATCCGTCGCCAAGCACCTATCGAAGTGTTCCGGCAGCCTCACTTGAGAGCCAGTTCCCAGTCCAGGTGTAGCGTGGCGTCATCTTTGACCATATTATTATCGTCATTTATCATCAGGTGACTTGTGGTCAAACGCTTCCACTGTATTAGTAAAATAAATAAAATTTAAAAAATGCATAGAGTTTAAGACCTGTGGACATTAGTATGCATTTTTTTTTTACCTATAAAAAAGTTCCTATGTGAATGTGTTCGTAATTATTCAGGTTTAGGTTTAAAGAAATTTATTCTCAAAAAAGACAATCTTGCCACTTACATGAGAACATTGTTATTCTAAGTAAATATAATTTTGTTCATCGTCGTGATATATAATAAATAAATTCTAAGTAAAAACAATTATTCTCTTATAGGAATAAATTATTTTGACGACATTTGTTATGGAAATACGAATAGTTTTGAACCTTAGGGAAAGCACATAAGATACTTTTCATCGCAATACACTGAAACCACTGGAAGTATATTAAAAATTCCATACATTTTTAATTTTTGTCATTCACCCAAATGTCTCAAAACTACTTACCTACTTATTTTGCTACTCTAAAATCAAATTCTAACAACATTTTATTTCTTTCAGAACGCCTATAGCCAAGTCATTGGCTGCAACAACGGCTTCCTCCCCAACGGCTACATACCCAACGGCCTGGCAACCAATGGCTTAGGCCTCGGTTTGCCAGTGCCTGGCATCGCTCCCATTGGCTACGGCGACGTAGCGGTCGCTGGCGAGCTGCCAGTTGGCGGCAGCACTTCTGTCGCTGGCCAAGTGCCAGTGATCGGATACGTGACCTTTGAAGGACATATACCAGCTGGTGGCATCGTCTCAGTAGCTGATAACTGTGGCTGCAACAATGGCATTTATTAGTATTTTATTGTTATTTTTATTTTAGGCTGTAATAAATAAATATGGTTAGAGTTATTTTTGGACCTTTATTGAAAATTTTCCCCTTAGACCGAATATACAATAAGGAATGCTTGGTAGATAAATTATTTAGTATGTATAAAAAAACAAGTATCTCAATGGGGAGGAAAAACTGTTGTTTTTCACGCTCTGCTTAAATAACATCGATTGTACCTAGATTATTTCTGCGCTTTGATTTGATATAACATCATTATCTGTCCACTTACAAGTCTACGATTGATCAAAAACCACTCTTTGACAATGACAACCACAGAGCTATAACTTGACACAACGTCGTGAACATGGTGCAGTCGGTCAAAGCGCCATCTACAAAAGCGTTACGAAAATCATAAATTGGGATTTGGGAAATTGCTCCAATTTAATCAGGTCGATAAAGGATATTTTAATTAGATAATGATGAATATTATTGTAAATGTGATCGTGCCTAAAAAATTACCTGCTGGGTATTTTTAGCCGGTGTAAGGAGATTCGAACAGGCTTACGACTGATTTCAATAACCGATCTATCCACGGTTTGACTTAAATTTGACATTGATTCTATGGAGCTTATGTCAATTTTCCATCTCCAGTAAGGCGAATCGTGGATAGATCGAATATTAAAACCGGCCGTATTTAGGTATGACGTTTAAAGTGATGACATCATGTATCCTAAAATATGTTTATTTTATACATATGTGAAGCAAAATATAATTTTCTTTAATTTTAATTTTCCCGCGCCACAAACGTCATCGAGTCAGACAGTGACATGACAAACGTAATGTATGAAAAAGATAACCTAAAAAAAGTCTCGTAAACGTAGTTGAGAGCGAACACTCAATTTATAAAATAAATATACCATTGTTAATTAGTGTGATTTGGGAAGACATTGTGATTAATAACATGTCGTTTCTTTTCTTACAGGTATGTACTTAAGATTTTGTTGCTAAGTACTTTCATTTCATGTGAATCATAGTGTACATGTATAAACACAATAAATCTTTTCTTACAGAGAAACTCAACTTTGTTTGATTGACCGTGTCGTCCAAATCACAGAAACATTTGAAATTGTCATAATACATATTTATTAAGATTAGATAAAAGATCAAGCCAAGAAATGAATCCTCACAATCAAGTTACGCGGTTCTGTACGACGAATAACGTTCCTTTGTACATTATTTGTAAGTAATGTAACTTGGTACCTGATGTACGAAAAATAAGAGTTACTTAGGTAGGTACTAAAATTTTTTGCTTTAAAAGTAAAATATAAATAAACAGAGGATCTTCTTTTTAAAGAATCCTATGAAGTTTGAGTTTAATTCGAGTAGAAAGGGTTCTGTATACCATTTCGTTTTCCATTAAACAATAAGTGATTCTCTATAATTTTCTTTGTATTGTTTACTCCTAAAGAGCTATTTCAAATTTCACATTCTTTTTAAAAGTCAAAAAGAATAAATTAAAATATGTATACCTACATTACCTACTTGAAAAACATTTTTAGTCTAGTGGCACAATGGTGTCGATTCAGTTACGCATTTTATAAAACTAATCTAAATTTAACAAATCTAAAAGTATTGCTCTCCTTTTTTTACTTTCGGTGTCAGACAAGGACAGCCATACTTTTAGATCTGTCCAACTCAATTGAGTTTTAGAATATGAACAACAGAATCGACACCAAAAGCATGTGGCTTAAAAACAAAACAAAAAGAATAAAATTATTTTAGTTGCATATATTTGGATTTACAGTATAAACTATGTACAATAAATTACTAGGTCTACAATAAATAAAATTATCCTACCATTTCATTTTTTTGACTTTTGTTGCGAAGTGTTACCGTAATTGACACTTGCCTTGCCATCTGTCGGCAAATTGCCGTCAAGTGACACTGTGCCATAGATGGGCATCTTGCCAGTAATAGAAACCATGCCGCCAACTTCTAAAGCATCAGCTACAACGTGAAGACCTAACTGATTACCAGATGTTCCACCAAAAACTGTGAAGGGATTGCCTGAAATTTCAAAGTTGCTACCTTTTGCCAAGTTCGGATTGAACCCGTTTGCCAGGCTGGCAATGTTGCCAACACTGTTGTATCCAGCCAGGACAGTGGCTAAACTGCCAGGTGAACTGGCTACGTTCCCAGTAAGACCACCATTGCGATTCAGATTTGATAAACCACCAATACTGCCATAGTTTTGTGTTCTATAGTTAGGATTGGCATTTGGCATGATATAAGAACTGGCTATATTTCCTATAGCCGGTCCAGCTATTTTTGGTTGAACCACAGGGTTGGCAAAATTAGACAAACTGGGGGATTGACTCCCTACGTAAGACTGACCTAAATTTGCATTAATAAAGTTGGAATTGGCTAGACTAGAGAAATTTGGATCAGCATGGCCTAAATTAGCACAATTTATAGCTTCTAAGTTTGCCTGTACTTCATTTGCTTCAGCTAAGTTGCTTGCTAAGTTTTGGTCAGCAAAGATGGCATTAATTGAATTTGAATTTACTAAGTTGTTGAAATTTGAATTTGTAAGGTCGGCATTAGCCAGGATTGGGTTAATTAAATTTCCGTTTGCCAGATTGGTACTGGCCATATTAGCGTTGGCTAAGCTCAGAGCATTTGACAGACCATTGCCATTAGTTGCCACGTTTCTGGCAAACTGGTTGGCTGCTGGCAATCCGTTGACGGCACCTCTGGCAAGCTGTGTGCTGGGGGCAAATCCTCTGCTATTTATATTGGTGAATGGCAGTTGTCTCTGTCCAGCATTTATGGCATTAAATCCCATGTATTGTGATTGTCCCAAAGCGAGCTGAAAAAAATGATTGTAATTAAAACACAATGTTCAAAAGTTTTAGTTTATTTAACAAATAAGCATATTGAAAATCAAAGAACTGAAATATACATGAAGACAAACAATTAAATTATTAAGTAATTCTTACCTGTATGAATGTGATGCAAAATAAACAAATTGAAATGCCCATCTCTGAGGCTCAAGTCCGGTAATTAGTTACGGCAATTATTGCACTTCCTTTTTATATGGCGTTGTATCGAAAAATTATCAATAATTCACGAGTAAGCAAATCTACGTGATCGTATTGTGAAATTTAGATTGTTAGTGATAAGATAAATTAAGACATGTATAATTTATTCAAACTAATTTAAAATATCACTAATTTATTAGATAAATATTTTACTACTCTTTATACAATCTATGTAGATATAACTAAGCAAGTAGGTATGTACATTTTGTATAATAAACATGAACTTACAAAAGTAAATCAATATATTGTACAGATAATAAAGTTACTGCTTAGTATTACATATTTCAATTTCTCGTGCTTGTCGTTACAATCAGAATAAAAGGTAATGGTGTCGATTTGGTTTCGTATTCTCTAAAACTAAACTAAGTTTGACAAGTCTAATAGTATTGCTGTCTTTCTCTAAACTGAAGTAAAATAAGGACAGCATTACTTTTAGACCTGCCAAACTTAGTTTATTTTTAGAGAATGAAAAACCGATTCGACACCAATCAAAATAAAAATAACTCAAAGGTGACTGACTGACATAATAGTGATCTGCGGGGCTATTGCGTATCTCGGTGGATAACGTAAAGTGAAGAGCACTGGGTAAAGTGTCGAACTATGAACTGTCAAACAGCTAGTTTCGTATTGGCTAACCTTAGTGATCAACTGGGATGACGTCATGCGCACCGAGTCTTGGTGTTAATCACTATAACTCATTTTGACAGAAGTTTTCGTATCGATAGTTTCGATTTGCGATCATGTAAGCATAGTGGATATCAAAATTGATAGCCACCGACGTATTTTACATTTTGTGAAAGACACTGCTCAAGAGCAGTGTTTTATAGATTCTTAGTGATTAACACTAGGCCGCTCACGTAAGGAGCACTAGGATTTTGATGTAATTGTGAGTTTGACTCAGTGTACATTGCATTATTATTTGGATTGCTGTAGATTATGTGATGGAACGTCTACTATTATTGAGATTTGCTCAAGCACAGCGGAGACAAAATCTTTTGAAAATAAAGAGACGCCGCCTGCGCGACGTTAGTGATCCATTGCAGTTGCCAGAGAAAGAGTTTATTGCGAATTTTCGTCTAAGTAATAAGTGAAGAAGTGGATTCCAACAAGTTTTAGAAGAGTCGATGACTAGAAAGAAGTAAATCCATTTGCCTAGGAGACACTTTTCTTGGTGCAAGCATCTGAAAAGTACAATTACTTGTTACTGCTGTGTCCTTCGGTTTCACCCGCATATATAGGCAGTGGTAATGTAATGATCAATCCTTTGGGCGGCACCGGGGGCCTGGAATTTATTTTTAACGCGATTGTATAGGTTAAAATTAGGGTTTAGGTGCTTAGTTAATTATGCACTTTTTTATATATTTTTAATATCAAAAAATTTACTACAAAAAATTATTAATAAAAATATATTACACAATATGTACTGCATTTTACTTAATTTAATTATTTACTACTAGCTATTCCCCGCGGTTTCACCCGCGTGGGCTTCAGTTTATCGCGATAAAAAGTATTCTATGTCCTTCTCCAGGGTTCAAACTACCTATGTACCAAATTTCATTTCAATCAGTTCAGTAGTTTAGGCGTGAAAGCGTATATTCTGTACCTATGCTCTAAAATTACTCCCGCACTTCGGCCACTGCATGGCCATGGATCACGGGGCGGCGCGGTGATTTTATTTTCCATTAGATTGAAATTTTAATTTCGTAATATCTTTTGAATAGAATGTCCGCAAATCTATACAATAACTTGACAAATTATATCCTTAAACCTTCCCCGAGAACCACTCTATCTATTGGTGAAAACAGCATGAAAATCGGTGCAGTAGTTTTTGAGTTTATCGCGAACAGACAGACAGACAGACAGACGCGGCGCGGAGGACTTTATTTTATAATAAGTAGTGATCACCAAGCTTCCAAACTTTTATGAACTTGTAAACAGTAATATCACTATGGGTAATATTTTTTTCTCCAAAGAGAAGATACTGTTACGAATGAGTTTTCAAATTTGCCGCTCACCTCAAACGTCAGGTAATATAAACCACATAAAATTAAATGTCCATGTTTCACGCGTAACGTGCCTAAAAGGTATCACTTATCTTAGTCGCATAATAGTCGATAGAAAATAGTGTCGTGAAATGGCGTGCTGAAAGGCACCGTTAGGCACTGTAAACTGATATCCACTGAGGTTGATACGCAATACCAATAATATGACTATCATAGTTGACATCAAAGTTCGGTGTACAACCGAACCCGGTTGGTAACTGGAAATGTCAAAGTTAGCCAATAGGCCCGCTGTCTATCAACGCACAGCAAAAACCACTGGACGGATCGGGCTGAAATTTGGAATGCAGGTAGATGTTATGACGTTATGACTTAGAACGAATTTTGATATATTGATATAATTCTACCCCCAAGGGGATACTTGCATCGACTTTCCAAATAATGTTTTAGATCTTTGTTTGGGTTTTTGCTACTTACAAGGAAGCGTTTATAGACAATAGACATTGTTTTTATTTGTAGCAAAAAACAGCAGCGGAAAAAAATACATAAACCCATAGAATTATAACAAATTCTATGCATAAACCTATGATATACGTAAACAGAACATAAGTACAAAATATAAATAGACTAACTAATATAATCATATTTATAGTAACTGTTTTTTGCCACAAAACGCCCCAACTCAGCATGATGCTAGTTCTTATAACCAGCGCTGGTCTTCCGTTGGTACCGGCGTTAGAGCACAACACAACCCACTGATGCTAAGTGATGATGCGGTCAAAGGTTGGTTTTTTACAGCCAGTTTTAATAACGCTATCTAGCTTGTGTCAAATTTATATCTCCAGTAGGGCAAACCGTGGATAGATAGATTATTGAAACCGGCCGTTTGATGATAGAGGTGAAATCGGAAAACTTGTTATTCTTCAACAACTTTTGTCATTGATCGTATGTACAGTCAGCGAACCGGAAGACGTTCTGTAGGTAGGCCCCCCACTAGGTGGACCGACAACATTGTAAGAGTCGCAGGGAGCCGATGGATGCAAATGGGTAATAGCCGTTCATGGTGGAGTTCAAGGTGGAGGCCTATGTTCAGCAGTGGACTTCTTCCGGCTGATGATGATGATGATGATGACAGTCAGTTCTCGATTTTCCAAATGTGTTTCAAATCAGTAATTATTATTATTTTTTTTTACATTTTACATGGAATTATTTTGACCACAACACACCTGATTTTAGGTAATGATGAGGTCAAAAATTGGTGTCTGAGATGATGAGGATGATAGAAAAAAGTGTGATTGTTCAGCGACTTTTGTCGTTGACCGTACAATAAAATGCATGCATGTACTCGTAGAATATTTTATTAGTAATTGTAATCTTTTTTTCGCTGTGTAACTCAAAATCTTGCAGCAATCCTGACAGTGCCACTTGCTGGCACAAATCCACCGAATACTATGCCACCAGCAGACGATTCTAATTCTTCTGACCCTTTCATTTGTGAATCATCGACCACTGTCTCATTATCGACAACTCTTACTACATCATAGTCCGTAAAGTCTTCATCTAGGAAATCTCCTCGCTTTACCAAAATTCCATCAGGGGATAAATCAGGAGACGAATCGTCCAAATGACTGCCAGCTGGTAAAATTTCTTTTCCCTCCATCAAATGTTTTGCTTCAAGGAATATTTCTTTGCTGGCAGGTTTTATTTTCTCTGCGTCTTCGTTGAGTAAACTTCTCAGCGTTTTTTCTGGAAACAGTCCTAACCCTGGCAGAAAGAAAGATAGTAAAGGAATGTGAGAGTACGTAAAAGGCTTAGGTGAAGCAAAAATAGGCGGTGATGGGAAAAAGTGTTGAGAGAAGAAAGCTGGTGGAAACCAAGACGCACCGGAGTTCGAGACAGACGGATAGCTGGTAGGTTCTGCAACAAAAACATTATGTTAATTGTTCATCATCACATCAGCCTACTACGTTTCCACTGCTGGGACTCTGGCCTTCTCTCAGAGAGAGAGTAAGGGCCGTAATGTACCACGCTGGCCCAGTGCGGGTTGGTAGATGTCGCATGCCCTTGAATGTTGCGGTTGTTGGACATGCCGGTTTCCTCGCGATGTTTTCCTCCACCGTTTTGAGCGATGGCAAATCTGCACACGGGCCGAGAGGAATCGAACTCGGCGTCGGCGCCTTGTTAGGTGCACGCATTACCTTCGTCCACCATCGCTCTGTTCATTATTGATCTACGCGACTCTGAACTGGGCTGAAATCGTTCAGGATAGGGAGTGGTGCTTTCTAGTTTCGGAGCCCAAGACACACTTTGGGTTGGTGAGTAATCGGAGTTAGTTTAAGGATTTTATTTATTACTACTGTTCCCCTCGGTTTCACCCGATCCTATATTGCTATACCCTATTCGAGTCCATAATATGTTCACTAATTATAACCACTAAGATCTCATGTATATTAACATATGAATGCAATTAATGATTGATTTGATTTGATTTAAAAAGTATGTTATGTCCTTCCTCAGGGTTCCAACTATCTCCGTACTAAATTTCATTTAAATCGGTTCGGTAGTTTTGGCGTGAAAGCGAGACAAACAGACAGACATAGTTACTTTCGCATTTATAATATTAAAGTTGAGATAACAAACCTACTGCTATCATAAACACTTACTATCGTATCCAAAAGAGGCAGCTACGGAGACAGTTCCTTTAGCCTTCACTGGACCAGAAAAGCTGAGGCCACTGTCTGCAAACAATTTTTCCGTTGAGTCCGCATCAACTGCTAGTTCTTTAGAAATGAGGCCACTGTCCTCAAACAATTCTTCCGTTGGATGGGTATCACCAGCAAGCTCCTCAGAACTGTTGCGGTTCTTGTCATTTTCTGGGTTTTCAGGGAGCTCGAATATCTTTAAAGGAAAAGAAAGGACACGCAGTTTTTATGTTGTAACCTGGTCGACAATTATTCGGACGATGCATATCTCTTACTTATTATAAATGCGAAAGTAACTCTGTCTGTCTGTCTGTTACTCTTTCACGCCTAAACTACTGAACCCACCTCCTCCCATGGTCCTACCAACCTTGCGGTTATACGGACCGAAACAGCGGCTCACACCAGCCGAAGCTGCTGTGTCCTACAAATTATTTGTCCCTTTACTCCCTGCGCACTCTCCCCCTTCTGGGGCTGTCTGACGGCACGAACGACCTTCGCCGTCGGGCAGTTCCATCAGCTCGCGTTCCGAGCGTACAGCGTGCCACTGAGACTACTGAACCGATTTAAATTAAACTTGGTACGGAGATAGTTTGAAACCTGAGGAAGGACATAGGATACTTTTTATCGCGATAAACTGTAGCCCACACGGGTGAAACCGCGGGGAACAGCTAGTATTATATATTTTTACAAGTTGCGCCCTCGGTTTCACCCGCGTCTTCCCGTTATCCTGCGGGAACCTTTTGCCGGATAAAAAGTAGCCTATGTGTTAATCCAGAGTACAAGTTATCTCCATTCCAAATTTCATCAAAATCGTTTTAGTAGTTTCTGTGATACGACAAACATTCACACACACGCACAAACTTTCTCATTTATGATATTAAATAGGATAGGTACTCACTGGAGACAAATCGTCCAAAAACTCCTCCGAAGATGACAAAAGTTCATAAGGCACTTCCAAATCATGTTCCTCTATTCCGTAACCGTGCCTGCACTGCGTCAGAATACCGAGAATATAAAAAACCTTCCAAAACATTTTTGTTTAACAACTTGTCCACTAAACACAATAGCACCTGCGCAATGATTAGTAGGTAATACGTGACCTATTTTTATATAAAAATAATAACTGCATTATCTTAACGTGACCAAAGCACATTTTATAGAAAATCTCGGAGGTAACTCAGGAAACCATTCTTGTTTCAGTGCGTGCCATATGTCAAGTTATTGAAATGACTCATTGAGACTTGTTGAACAGTACAGTCAGCGACAAAAGTAGCTGATCGTTCTCGATTTTGCAAATGTGTTTCAAATCAGTAATTATTATTGTTTTTTTAACATTTTACATGGTATCATTTCGACCACAACATAACACACCTGATTTTAGGTGATGATGAGGTCAAAAATTGCTGTTTTATGATGATGAAGATAATAGAAAAAGTGTGATTGTTCAGCGAATTCTGTCGTTGACTGTACATACAACGATCGTGTGTAGTAAAATTTAATCAAAGTACTTAGATAGGAATTGAGCGTTGGTGGCACCGAGTTCAAATCCTCCCATCGCTCAAAACGGTGAAGGAAAACATCGTGAGGAAACCGGAACGTCCAAGAACTGCGACATTCAAGGGCATTCGACATCTACCAACCCGCACTGGACCAACTTGGTAGATTACGGCCCATACTCTCTCTCTGAGAGAAGGCCGAAGGATGTGAGAACGAAGTTGTTTTGTCACCTTAGATGACATATTTTGTCTTAAACTTTAGTAAAAATAAAACAACACAAATATATTTTAACTTCATTTAAATAACATTTTTATTTCAATAAATAATCTTGCTCTAATTTATAAATAGTTAACAAAATACATAATCGCTACAAATATAATGAAGGAGCTGTGTTTATCACTGTTACAGTTTCAGAGACACCTATTACTGGCAAACCGTTTAATATTGGCAGATTTGTTGGCATATTGAAGTTATTTCCTACTGGCAAGTTATATCCGATGTTATTTACTGGCAAGTTGATATCTGGCAAATTATTACCTATGAAGTTATTGCTTGATAAACTATTGCCTAGTATGTTATTGCCTAACAAGTTTTTATCTAGCACGATATTGCCTAGCAAGTTATTGTCTGGCAAGTTACCACTTGGCAAGTTATTACTTATCAAGTTATTGCCTAGGAAGTTATTGCTTAGCATGCCCAACAAGTAATTATCTGGTAAGTTATTAATTAGCATATTATTGCCTGATAAGTCATTCCCTGGCAAATTATTGCCTAGTAAGTTATTGCCTGGAAAGTCATTTCCTAGCAAATTATTATCTGGCAAGACGTAACTTTTCAAGTTATTGCCTAGTAAGTTATTGCTTGGAAAGTTGTTTCCTATCAAATTATTATCAGGCAAGTTATTGCCTATTAAGCTATTGCCAGACAAGTTGTTACTTGAAAGACCTAGCAAGTTATTGCCTGGTAAGTTATTGCTTGGAAAGTTATTGCCTAGTAAATTATTCGTCGGCAAGTTATTGCTTGGAAAGTTATTGGCTAATAAATGATTGCCTGGCAAGTTATTGCTTTGAAAATGATTACCTAGCAAGTTATTGCCATTAAGTTATTTCCTAATAAATTATTGCCTGGCAAGTTATTGCTTGGACAGTTATTGCCTAGTAAGTTATGGCCTAGCAAGCTATGGCCTAGCAAGCTATCTAGTGGAAGAAACAACTGCCCACTATTTAGAAGATTATTTTGACCATTCTGGATATTGTTAATATTTGGCACGTTATTAAATTGTAAACCATTGTTGAACGGTAATTGCAAGTTGTTTGAATTGGGTAAAGCACTTCCAGCCTGGAGATTGTTGAAATTATTAGCAATGAAAGTACTGAGCAGGCCGCTATTTGCTGGTACGTCGAGTACTGGCAAATGTTCATGAATTGAAGTAGGTGTAGGAACGTTCACTAAAAAGTTGTTACCCATTTGCGGATTTAATTGCAACCCATTGTTGTTATTAGATAACCCGTTAGGAATTTGCAAATTATTCGCCAGGGAATTGCCAAATGGCAGATCGTTGTTAACTGGCAAAGTTGGCAGTTTAGCATTAACAAGTGCATTATTTTCGATGAGATTATTAAAATGATTATTTGTCGCGAGTGGCAATCCGCTTTTGGCTAGAAGTCCGTTAGGCAGACCTCTCGTGAATTTAGGTAAATTATTGCCCACATTAATGTTTTGCAAGTTGGAAATACCATTAATGATTGGGACTCCGTTATTATAAATAGCGCCAGTTGTAAGAAACCCGTTATTGCCCAATCCATTATTTGCCAGATTATTGCCCAATTGCAAAGTGCTAATCGAAGGGTTCATTGGTGACAAATTACTGGCAACTGGCAAGTTGGTATTTAAGTTACTGGGAAAATTATTTTGTGCAGGAAAATTGCAGGTTGTAGGTAAATTGTTCGATGCAATGTTAGTCAGAGGCAAGTTGCTAACCGCTGGCAACTCGTTGCCTGTTTGCAGTAAGTTAGTCTGTGGTAACGCATTGTTATTTGACACATCGTTGACAAGGCCATTAATGAATGGCATGCCAGTGAATAACGACAATCCATTGGCTGGCAAGTTGCTCTCAAATGGCAAAGAGTTTAAAAATGGCAGCGTGTTCGTAGCTGGCATATAATTGCCAATTGGCAAGTTATTGACGTTTGGTATCTGTGGATTTGTTTGCACATTTTGAAAGCCGCAACTTCGTTGAGGGAGCGCAAGGACAGTCTGAAATAGAAAAAAAAAATACAAGATTAAAAACTCTGTGATTAAATAATGACTGTTAACTTCTTAATAAGGAAAAACCAGTCTTACTTCAGTTAGAAATAAATTTCCTACTATAACTAAGCTTAATAAATTCATATTATCGATTCTTTTAACATATCTTGACTTAAAGTTAAATGATTAGAATGCATAATGTATTTAAGACATCTATATTTATTGTCAGTTGCATAGTAGAAACGCATTTTATCTCGATCTTCCTTTCACACTCGGACATGATAATAAAGTTACGATTATCGATTTTAATGATACGTGATAATTGTATACCTAAGTATATTGGGTAAGATATTTGAGTCATAATAAGCTTGACTGTATTTTTTAACTTCAATATTAAAAAGATGCATGTACCTAAATCAGAGAGTGTACTTGCTCTCTCTGAGAGACGGCCAGAGTCCCAGCAATGGGAACGTTATACGCTGCTGATGATGATGAAAGCAAGTAGCGCTCGTTACGAAGCTTGATTAATTATTTCAGGTCGTTAAAACAATGCTGGATGTTTTAGCGAGCTAAAATAATTGATCAATCGTAAAGATTGACATAGCTCTCAGAATCTGCAAGTTAAAGTGGCAATGGGCAGGCCACATCGCTCGACGAACCGATAACCGATGGCGAAGAAAGGTTCTCGAGTGGCGACCACGAACCGGAACACGTTCTGTAGGTAGGCGTCCCACTAGGGGGAGCGGGGACATTGTAAGAGTCGCAGGGAGCCGATGGATGCGAATGGCTAATAGCCGTTCATGGTGGCGTTCAAGTTCAGCAGTGGACTTCTTCCGGCTGATGATGATGATGATGATGATGAAAGATTGACAATAACGATTTCATTTCTTTCAAACTAACAAGCCTATAGTTAATAAATTTATAATTAAAAAACCCCCGACATCTTGGACCGAGTTTCATCAAACATAGATAAAAACACTCGCCCGTAACTATTTACTTAGATAACGTTATAAAAACTAGGTACCTGTTTGAATAAAACGTCGGCGTCACAGAAGGTTATAAAAATAGCTCCCAGTAACAACTTTAAGACAGGGCGTATTTACCTTAGGGCCAAAAGGGCCATGGCCAGGGAGGGCAGGCTGCGAGGGGCGGCACAAACTTTGTACCTACGCCTTCTTTTTCACATTTTAGGAATCAAAAAAATTGTTGGTTATAATAAATAAATAAAAAATAAATAAATAAAAAGCCTTTATTGCTGATTAAACTAAATAACATATAAAACTTAATAATAATAATATGCCTTAATTCTATCCTATTCTATAATTTATTTCCAATGTGAAAGCATATCGGCAACGGTTAAACAGTTTTAGCTTGTCTCCCGACAAAGGCCTCCTCCAAAGATTTCCATGTGTTCCGATCTTTTGCTGTACGGGTCCATACTGGACCGGCTACACTCGCAATCTCATCCTCCCATCTCTTAGTCTGTCTACCTCTCTTGGTTATAAGTGAAGCTAATAAAATTGTTTTAAAAAAAACCTACCTAATTAACAACACTTATTTAGTTGTAAGTTTCATCAAGCACTATTGGATTTTTTTTGACTAGCTTTTCCCCGCGTTTTCACCCGCATGAATTACAAAAGTATCCTTTGGCCTTCCCCAGGGTTCAGCATTAGCTGCAAGTGAAAGTCCCGTCAAAATCGGTCCAGCGGTTTCAAAGATTAGCCGGTACAATCAGACAGACAGATAGACTGACAAAAAAAATAAAATTTTCATTTGATGTTAGTACTAAGTACCTTATACTCGTATTTATGTACTTTCATACACATTTAGTGAAAAGCTGCGAATTTATAGATGATTAGATTAAAAGTTTTGCTCTAGTTTCGTTAACTAATGGGGCGGCAAACCTTGCAGGCCCGGGGCACTGAATCCCTAAATACGCTACTGCTTTTAGAGCGAGGCTGTTGGCAATGCCTGTCCTTGAATAAAAGACGCTTTGAAGGTTGTCCTTGATCGAGGACACAGCTAAGGTTAAGGTCTCATGCCCTTGTACCAAGGTCGGCTATTTGCGGGTAGAAATTTGTTCGTAGTTCTGGGAATTTTTCGGCAATACCTACCTATTCTGTAGACAAGCGACTCCAATGTAACTTTTGACTTTAGGTAGGCTCAAATATACTATACAGATATATATTTCTTTTTTATAACAGTTACGCAAGCATTAGACTCCAGTCTCACCTGATGGTAGGTTCTGTTTTATGAATTTAAAATTCATAAAACACAAAAACAAAATAATAAAATCAAAACTACAAAACTACTAGTACCTACCTCCCCTCCGGCATTGGTACTGACACATGTCTCTCGCAGCAATGCCGGAGGTAGGCACAGTCCAGCCTGACTGCAATCGTTTTTAGGACAGTGTTGGAGCTGGCCCGAGTGATGATGGAGCATTTTTGCCTAGAAGATAGTCTTCTATTCACTCTTGACTTGAAGACCCTTATTGTTTTATCCCCGACGAGAACAGAGGGACATTGTTTCTGATACCCTAGATACAGGGAGTGTTAGTTAGGGCTCAAAACTATGTATTATTGATTTTAGTAATTGTTCATCTGTGGTGATCTACGTTTAAGTTATTACCGTGTGTGTATTTTACTAGAAAATGTTAAAAAAATACCTTATGTGTAGATACATGATGAATATGCTTATCGCACAAATTTTAATTTTTGTCTCTGTCAGTACTAACTCTGAGTTAAAGGAAACAGACCACGTCCAGTACTGCACAATGTTGCCTAATTTTACACCCTATCCTATATATCATAATGTCACTAAATCCATAGAAAATCTAGGCCAATTTTTAGTAAGGCCTCTACACTATGGTGTCAATTCGGTTTTACATTCTCTAAAACTAAACTAAGTTTGACAGGGGGACTTTTTTGGCGGCAATCGAATTGTCAACGTGAAAATTTTGTTTTTATTTCCAAAACTTGTGTTTCTTCGAGTGATAATGTGTAATATTGGTGGATTATTAACCATTATGTGTTCGTTAATGTGTATGAGTGTGGGAAATTGAAATAAAGTTGTGAAAGTGACTTTTCGAGTTGCTCCAAAAAAGTCCGTGTAAAGTTTAAGTAAAGCGCCACTACTTTACTTAAACACTATCCTCATCCCTTCATCTCATCATCATCATCATCATCATTTTAACTTGATTCAACTCTCTGAGTTTGAAATATTTAATACTTGACACTGGCAAATACACTAATCGTGTGACGCCATAACAAAAAAAAAAAAGTTTGACAGGTCTAATAGTATTGCTGTCATCTTTTTATAACCACTGAAAAAAAGGACAGCATTACGTTGAGACCTGTCAAACTTAGTTTAGTTTTAGAGAATGTAAAACCGAATCTACACCATGGCAGAATTGTGACAATAAGTCACAGAAGCCATAAACCAAGAAGTCAAGTCAAGTCAAGAATCTACACCTATACCTGCCTACGAATCACGTGCCAAGTCTTACCTAACCTACTTACCAACTACGTAGGCATATACCAGAAAACCACTAGCTAGGAACTTTATACCTTACTTGTACGGCTGTACCTACGTCATAGCTACGTAATCTCTCAGTGACGTAGAATTATTCCTTTGGGGTGGTCAGGTGAGGGTAGTTCCCCCCTTCTTCAGATGTTACGTAGCCGAATCTACCTACCTACGTTACTTTAAAGCCTCCGTGCACTAGGCAGCCTGACTGCATAGCCAGACTGCCTAGTCCACGGGGGGATGGAAAGAAATTCGTAATAATTTTCTAAATGTTTTTTAATAAATAAGTTTCATAAATTAATTATTAAAATATTTGTTTTAAATACTTCTTCTGTATCAAAAGAAATTCAAAAAGGTCAATCAGTAGTACTGAATTTTTACCGTTCTAGTCGGAGTATAATCTAATTCTATATTATTGACAAACTCTCTGGCCGAAACGTTGGCGCCTGGCAGTCCATTTTTTCGTGGCATTAGCAATCCGTATTCCGCTGGCATTGCCCCACTTGTCTTGTATGCGTTGGCGGCAACAGACAAGCTTTGCAATGCCGATTGTTTTAACAGTTCGGCGATGTAGATTCCTTTATTTTTCTTCGTTGGCGTCTGTTGTAATGCCGCTGTGATGATTTCTAAGCGCTCAGGTATTTGACTTTGGTATGGCGATGGGGATAGCAGAGTGCTTAGAAGCTGCTGTTTCGCATTTTCCGTGGGGATTGCGTTGATTTGAGACTGCGATAGTCTTATTGCTGGCGCTATGCTGTATTGAGCTAAAGCAATCTGGAAAGAGTTACATTATTACAATATCATCTGACGTTAAGTGACACTATGCCTATTCAAAAATGAAGTCACGCTACGCCTGGATTGGGAACTTATTAATAAGTGAAGCTGCTGAAATATACCAATAGAGTACTTGAAGGTAGTAGCTTGCCAGGTAAGAACTAGGAAATGAACTACCATCGCGCTTATTTCATGATTTACCTAAACTTCAACGTTTCTGTGCTTTCCTATCGTTCGTGGTATATTAAAGGCATTTGGGTGGCCATAAAACTCCAATACTAAAGTGAATCATTAACTACGTACTTTCGCTCTCTTTAACTTTTTTACCAAACACTGATTGTGCTAAGCATACGTTGCAATGCCCTTTTCTTAATCATTTGTTATATCTTTGTCAGGATCCTTCACGGCCATGCACCATAACAATCCACCAAAGTATCATCACGATGGTTATGGAACGCATGCGGGACAAACAAACATCAGTTATTTGAAATAAACATAAATAAACTTACATTTAACATAGTCAATTGCAGCAAAACAGCCAAGCATGATGTTTTCATTTTGTCTATTACTAAAGTTGATTGCCTAATGGACCAACAAAAATATTGCTGGCTTTTATGTTTAAATGTTATCTGAGATGTACGAAATCTTCTGTTATGCAATTGTTTATAGTTAAAACTTTTTGATGCAACATTGATAAGCTGATAGGCACTGTGCTCAGATAGGTCACGACCGTTTCCGATAAAACAAGTGCTGGGTTAATTGCCTTCTCGTTAGGTAATTTAAATCTTGACGTTTTTTAGTCAGGATGTGATGATTCTACTCACAGATGTTATATCATTCAGAGATAAATATGAGACTGTTGAGCAAAAATTTATTAGATTAGAAACAAGACAGAAATACGTAAATGCCTCTGCCTTCAAGTAATTTATTAGCTTACTTATACCTATACTTAAAGAACATCGGCCACTTTTCATACTGACTTGGACCTGCCCGCAATATATTTTGTATAAAAATTGCGAGCTTACTGAAGTTGCACGACAGACATATAAGTTTTTGGTGTGAGATTAACGTTAGCTTCAGAAAAATGAAAAAGAAGTACAAAAAAATTAGTAGAATATGTATATTCCCTTCAAAACATCCAAGCATCGTGTAAGTTAAAAATGTCATTAAAGAATACGAAATTAAAAAAATTAATATCATTTGTTTCTACAATTTCCGTAAATTGTCGTTTTTATAATCATTCATTCATTCATTCATTCATTCATTCATCATCAGCCTTTCACGTTCCCACTGCTGGGACTCCGGCCTTCTCTCAGAGAGAGAGAGAGTATGGGCTGTAATCTACCACGCTGGCCCAGTGCGGGTTGGTAGATGTCGCATGCCCATAATCATAATAGGCAAAAATTTACAATTTTTTTCAAGTATAGCTCGTTTTCATACAACCTCGGGTCCGTTTTGGCCATTGCTCTTTATTGACAATTTCACAATTTTGCATACCTATCTATTGACAACCTCATATATTTGCACCTGCATTAAGGTCTTCAGTTGTACAAAAAAAAGTTTATCTCATAATTTTCATAACAGTATTTTATTATTTAACAACAACAGAAAATAAAATTAAATACTAGGTGGTGGTATAGGAACCTTCCTTAGATACTGACACTTATTGTAGCAAGGTGACGCAGGTGGCAACGACGGTGAGATCATAGGCAGATAGGCAGAAACAGGAGATGCGGCTGGCAGATACGGGTTTGCCAGGGCATAAGGAGATACGTCTGACAGACACGGGTAAGGAAGTGCATCTGGCAAACACGGGTTCGTCAGTGAATAAGGAAGCGGTGCTGGCAGACATGGATTTGCCAGTGAATAGGGAAGAGCAGCTGGCAGACACGGGTTTGCTGGTAAACAAGGAGGTACGGCTGGCAGACACGGGTTTCCCAGTGAATAAGGTGCACCTGGCAGACATGGGTTTGCCGGTAAGCAAGGAGGTGCAAATGGCAGACACGGGCTGGTTGGCAAACAAGGAGGCCCAGCTGGCAGACATGGGTTTGCCAGTGCATACGGAAGTGCAGCTGGCAGATACGGGTTAGCAAATCCCGCTGGCAATTCAGCGACTGTTCCGTACGAGGTGATGGCAAGGTCCAAGCAGCCTATAGTTGGGTTTGTGATGATTGGCAGTAAAGGACAGCCACATGGTGAGACAGCCGTCGCTGTGGCAGCGGCAGCGCAAGGGGAAATGGCTGGCACGAAGCATTGACTGTTGACCTAAGAGAAAAAAGAGAAGAGGTGAAATATTATATTGAGTAATTTTTTATTATTTTATTTAGGGACTTAAGATAACTTACAAAATAAGTAGCTAATAAAATAAAGCCTCCTAAAAAGAGAAAATACAAAATGTGTACAAAGTCTATTAAATAATTTAGAGAAAAATATGAACAGGCTTTATTGGAACACATTTGTTTTAGTTTTCAGCTACTTATCTACATATAAGAACTAGATCTTTACTAGAATTTTATTTACATTTAAATTTTTTGTACTTACATAAATAAATAAGGAACAAAACATTAAAAGCGTCGACATTTTTGTACTAGTATTTATGAAATCGGGTAAGTCATATTTATGTTCTACAATTGATGCAATTTGGATGTTGCTTAGCCTTTTTACACAATTGGGTTAAAGATAAGAGTCAGTAGATATTGGTTATTAAGTTAACAATGATTATTTTCATATAAAACATCGTGACGACACTGTAGCTTAGCGTTATGGGGTTTTATTTATTTGTAGTGAAAAAACTATATTTATTTATTTATTTATTTATTTATTAGCTCACCAACACAGTGTACACTCATACATTCGCAGATTTATAACAATTCATATAAGCTTAAAACCAAATGTCACAGCATTGACAGGTGAGGACAGCATGCATTAAAATAATAATGAAAATTAATTTTTCATTTGAGCGAGTAACAAAGAATGTGGGTTGTTAAAATAGTTAATACAGCGGATATAAAAATACACAAAAACTATCAGCAAATTAAACATTAATTATCCCTACTTTAATATTATAAATGCGAAAGTAACTCTGTCTGTCCGTCTGTCTGTCTCGCTTTTACGCCTAAACTATTTAAACAGATTTATATGAAATTTGGTACGAAGATAGTTTGAACCATAAGGAAGGACAAAGGATATTTTTTATCGCGATAAACTGAAGCCCACGCGGGTGAAACCGCGGGGAACAGCTAGTTTGTTATATAAGTAGTCTTTACTCATAAGTAGGTACTTATTATATTGTACAGTGTAATTTATTATGCAGTGTAGGTCAGTTCAGGGTCAGGCGTGGTCATCACGTAAAAATGGCTGTGCGAGTCAGTTAGCTGCGTCAGCGTAAATTGCCTTAGTGTTCTGATTAAAATCTGCACTAAGTACATAATAATGATCAAGTATTCAAGATGTAGAGCAATGTACTATATTTGATGTAAGTCTAGGTATTATATGATAGACTGGCAAACAAGCAGACGGTCCGTCTGATGGAAAGCGGTCACCTGTGGGCATTTGTAACACCAGGGTATTGCCGATGCGTTGCTGACCCATTACAACTTTTTCACTTTTTCTTGCTTTCTTTTTATCTCTTTCTCTTTCACTCCAGTTGGTCGTTTGTTGTCAATCTTTTAGGTTCGAGAATCATAGTTTTTCGAGTAGTAGATATAGCCTGCTCTATCATATAAGTACCTAGTAGGTAAACTGATTTCGTAAAGCCTAATAATACCTATATTGTAGCCTTTTAGATTCTAATAAGGTAGCGTGGTTGCAAGTCACCAGAATAAATGTTGACGGCAATTTGGTTAAGGGTGTCCTCACGCTTAACCAGGACCAAGAACTGGCTCTCAAGTAGGTAGGGATGGTGGAACCCACCAATAAGTACACTATAATCACACCAATATTATAAATGCGAAAGTTTGTAAGTGAGTGTGTATGTTTGTTACTTCTTCACGCTGAAACAGCTAAACGGATTCGAGTGAAATTTGGTATGGAGACAGCTTATTCTTTGGATTTACACGTAGGCTTCTTTTTATCCCTGATTTTTTTTTCTGTGGATGTAACATTGGGTACAGTTAGTTATCTTTTACATTTTAAAGTGACCATAGTATTTATGTAATCCTAATACACACACACATACAAACAAACATAAACATATACAAAAACACACAAATAGACAATACACATAAATATAAACATGTTATAAACATTTCAGACTTTTATAACCTAACAAATGTTGATGAAATTTGGTATGGAAATAGTTTGAACCCTAGGGAAGGACTTATATCTTAAGCGTGAATTTGCTGGGAACAGCTCGTAAGAAATAAAACAATAATCACACATTTAATTAAATGTATTATTTTCTATTTAAAATTAAAATAAATTATAAATATTATTAATTAAATAAAGCACCTACTTAATAAGTTACAAAGATGGAGGCGGGATAGGAATCTTTCTCAGAAACTGTCCTTTAGATTGCGTCGGTGGAATAAGCACTGACGACATAGCTGACATAGGAGATGCGGCTGGCAAATATGGATTAGGAGCCCCGAATGGCGAGTAGGAGTTAGGAGTAGGAAGAACGGCTGGCAGGCACGGGTAAGCGGCAGGAGCCGGTAAATATTGTCTCTCAAGCGGTAACGACACAGTCTGATAAACCTCCTTTGGCAAAATCAGAGTATCAATCAAGTCAGCCGGAACTCCTTCCCTGACGATTTGCCTCACTGCTTTTGGCTGTGTCTGGTACACAATTTCAGGGTTGAAAGCCCTTTGATCGCTTGCTATTCTAGTCATGCCCTCGTTTGTGAAGACTGCTCGGGGCAATCCCATTTCGCTTGCGATCATTGCTCGAGGCAATCCCATTTCGCTTGCGATCATTGCTCGAGGCAATCCCATTTCGCTTCCGAAAACTGCTCGGGGCAATCCCATTTCGTTTCTGGCAACAACGGCTCTGGCTGGCCCGCCGCAGTCGTTGGTAGCGAATAATGCTCTGGATATGTCTGGGATTGCTATGTTTTTGTTAGCTCTTGTGGCTGCCATGTTGATTAATTGCATTGCCTTGTCGGTGTTTGTTTGCGACATTCTTTCTTGCAGCACTGAAGAGATTGTGTTTGGGGATACGACTCTAGCTGAAGATGATGACCAAAGTGATAGCCATACGGTTGCTAGGACTGTCTTCAGTTTAAATCCCATAGTTTGTTCTGAAAATTAAAGACGTTAATGACCTGTATTAAAAAAAAACTGAAATTTTTGGATCAATCCAAATCATCCAGAGATTTATGGTAGGGGTTTATCTTCTTATATTTTAAATCTTTGAGGTAGAGTTTGACCACATGTGATGTTAAGTGAGGAAGTTATCGAAGGTAGCGCCGCGCTACACCTGGATTGGGAACTAGCTCTCAAGTGAGGCTGCCGGAACACACCGATAGGTGCTTGGCGACAGAATCTTAACTTGAGGGTGATCGATAGCCGTGTGAGCAGTAGAAAATACCCTACCACCAAGCTATGGTATCAAATACTTGCGTTTTTTTTTACAATGTACAGATATTTGTTGTGTAACAATATTAATTTTCAAATCAGTATTAATTTTTTGCAGTTATTATTAATTTATTCATCATTATCAGCCTTTCACGTTCCCACTGCTGGGACTCTGGCCTTCTCTCAGAGAGAGAGTATGGGCTGTAATCTACCACGCTGGCCCAATGCGGGTTGGTAGATGTCGCATGCCCTTGAATGTTACAGTTCTTGGACATGCCGGTTTCCTCACGATGTTTTCCTTCATCGTTTTGAGCGATGGCAAATCCGCACGTAACTTATTGAGTCATAGGTGCGGGGCCGAGAGGATTTGAACTCGGTGTCGGCGTCTTGTAAGTAGCACGCCTAACCTTTCGGCCACCATCGCTCATCATTAATTCATATTAATTTATTATTAAACGAAATCTAATTAACGTTGATTGCGTATTCATTTCTATTGTTATAAATAAATTAGGTATAATTAATTACCTTTGTTGAATGCGTACAAACGTGTAGGTGTGCGGTGAATCAGAATTTCTCTGTTGCTTTTATAAAATATTATCAATATTTGTTTATCTTTTATCTATAAATTACATTACATAGATATTTCAATAAACGTGATGAAAATTCACCCATCATATCAATTCCTCGAAAACCCCAACAATATTTATTGTAACATAATTAAATTTAATAACTATGTTTGACTACACCTGATTGTCACATAACAGGTGCGGGGTTGAAATGGGCCATAACCTTTGTTGTAACGTTGTGTTGAAATTCCTTCATTTCGTTTTCTATCTGTGTACCAAACATCCTCGTAATTCGTTTAGCCATTTCTTCTACATTGAATAACAAATACTAAATTTAAAGTTTAAATTTTAAACGAATAAACAAACAAAGTTCAAAGATTTCGTTGGACTTGAAAACGTTTTTCATCGACAATATAATATGCTACTACAGCATGACTTCTTCAATGACGGTTTCTCAAAATGACTAGAATTGTCGGTTCCTGTAATTTTAATCTATAAGATCTCTTACTATTGTATATTTATGATTGCTACAAACAATTGGAATTAAGATGTTTATATCTTATAACCACGTGACACATGCTGTTATAATAACGACGAAAGAGAAAATAAAATACGATTTAAATTAAAGAAATAAATTTATTCATAAATAAGCTAAACTATACTTTAAAGGCATACATTTTACAAAAATGGCGGCTGAAGTGCGACTTGGCGCAAATACTGTCCCGAGCAACCACACACAGGTGGTAGCGACTGGCACCCATAGCCATAGACAGGCAACTCCACTGGCGACAGCTGGCAAGACTGCCAGGCACACGGCAAGTCCAACACAGGCAACTGAGCACCGTATTGTATCACATTCTGGCATCCACAGTTTATCGGATTCTGGCAACCACAATTTATCGGATTCTGACAACCACAATTTACCGAATTCTGACAACCACACGGCAATCCATACGACACCTTTAGCCCGTTATCACAGCAACAAGGCGTGTTAACAACATTCTGACATCTACAACTGTTGACATTTTGGCATCCACATTCTATTTTTGACGGACATCCGCAAGGTGGCGCTTGGATGTAGTACGGTTCCGCGTAGGGGACTTTTATGATAGGATTGGGTATGGGTACGTCAACTGGTGATATGTACTCGACGATCGGTGCCTGCATAGTTCTACAGCCGCATGGTGTATCGACACATTGGAAGGAGGGTATCGGAACCTGACATGGGGGGGCAAAGTCGGCAACTAAAGGCAATTCCTGACACAAGCAAGATGGCAACCCCTGACACTGACAAGACGGTAAATCGACAACAAAGTCAAATAAACCTGGCAAGCTTAACGCTGAAAGAGGAGCTCCCGCGTCAAATTTATTACTGGCAACACAGGGTAGTTTTATAGCGGGAACCCTGTCAAAATTGGTATCGTATCTGCAACCGCAGGCGTAGTTAGGGAGTTGGTCTAGGAAGATGTTTGGGCCATTGCAAGCTCCGAGGCCTCCGCAAGGTTCTAGGATAGACTTACAGGGGCAAGGGATTTCTATGACAGATTGGGGACAGGCGCATTTAGGAGGTGGCCTTTTGCAGATTTTCTTGTGTCTTCTTATTACTCTGGCGTTTATCTGTAAAAGAAACCTTATGTAAACTTTTTATCATCATCAGCCATCGCCTCTCCCGCTGCCACCGAGTCCGGCTCCGGCTCCTCTCCCCCATCTCCTGGCAGCCACTCAGTGCAAGTCGTCGCCAGTCGCAGGGCGTCCTACTTATTAGCCATGGGTAACTCCGGACACAACTATATCTGATATACTTATATCCGAACGCGGATATGTGACCTTCATTCCCTTTCATCTATCTCGGATACATTCTTGCAATATACAGCTCCTCCTTAATCCGGGACTGGAGTTAGTTAGCCCATGGCTACTACTTATTGCTAAGTGACAATGTGGTTGAAGCTGGCGCCACGCTACACCTGTACTGGCAACTGGCTCTCAAGTGAGGCTGCCGGAACACACCCATAGGTGCACGGCGACAGATTCTTAACTTGATGGTGGTAACTAGGCGGGCTAGCACTAGAAAATGCTCTACCACTAGCTAGCTTAGCTTCGGTTTAAAATGATAAGTACAAAATAAAGTTACGATCCTACTAATAATATCATAAACGCGAAAGTTTGTAAGTATGTATGTTAGTTGCTCTTTCTCGCAAAAACTACAGAACGGATTTGAGTGAAATTTGGAATGGAGATAGCTTATACCTTGGAATAACACTTCTGTCCATCCAAAAGTTGTCTGGTAGAAATCGCTCTAAGCTCTTAGCTCTAAGATCTTTCCTTTTATGTTGTTCTATTTTTATGTTGTTGTGGTGAAACAATAAAGCGTTATCTATCTATCTATCTATAACACAGGCTACTTTTTATCTCGGAAAAAGAACCCTGCGGGATAACTGGTGAAATCGCGCAGCGCAGCTAGTATAGTATAAATGAACCCGGGACGGTAAGCTTCGCAGGCAAGGGCAATAATAATTGATACTTACAATAATAACACAATAATAATTGATACTTACGGAAGCTTACAATAATAATAATAATAAATAAATAAATATCAGGGACAATTGCACACAAATTGAGCTAGCCCCAAATTAAGCTCGAAACTGGTGTTATGGGTAGGTACTAGACAACGATATACATACTTATATAGAGAAATAAATACCTACTCATATAGATAGAAATATCCAAGACTCAGGTACAAATATTCGTGCTCATCACACATAAATACTTAATAATTAATACTTACAATAATAATTGATACTTACGGAAGCGAAAAGTAGACCAATTGCTAATAAAAATAATAATTTGCAACAACGCATTGTGCTCTAGTTATAAAGGTTCTGCTGACTGTGGTAAACATTTTTCCAAGTCAGCTTTTTTTATACTACCGACCAAGTTAATAAAATTGCAATTGTTTACTCAATAAATAACACAATAATCTATATCTATTGAAAATCGTTTAAAAACAACGATAACAAAAAATGTTGGGCAAATTAAAAATTGATTTCATATTGATAACAAGTTACGAATTTATTTGCTGACTTTAAAATTAAACTGTCAGTTTAAATGTTGCACATACACACACACTATTGACATACAAATACACACACACAAAAAACATCAGAAAATCAGGCTCGGCGATACGTAAGTCGTGGGTTCGAATTCTACAATGAGCTTGAGCTTTCGGTGAAGGAAAACATCGTGATGAAACCATAGCTTGGTGGTAGGGTATTTTCTAGTGCTCGTCTGACTAGCTCAAGTTAAGAATCTGTCGCCGTGCACCTACCTGGTGTGTTCCGGCAGCCTTACTTGAGAGCCAGTTCCCAGTGCAGGTGCAGCGTGGCGCCATCTTCGACCACATCGTCACTTAACGCCAGGTGACTTGTAGTCAAACGCTACCCAGTAAGAGGTATTAATGAAAAAGTTCTGCAAATTGTTTACAAATTCTACCTACCTAGCACCAATCTTTTTCTGTGCTGCTCTCATAACACTATTTCCTTATAAAGTAAATCCCTTATTAGATAATAATATACATAACCTACTTCCTGTTAATATTATAAATGCGAAAGTTTGTGTGTGTGAACGTTTGTCACCACGTATTACCGTAATTACTAAACCGGTTTTGATGAAATTTGGAATGGTGGTAGCTTATACCCTGGATTCATAATAAGTATCCTATTAAATAAATTATTTTGAACTTTATAGATAGATGGATAACGCTTTATTGTTTTACCGCAACAACAGAAAAATAGACCAACATAAAAGGAAAGATCTTAGAGCTAGTGTTACAATGGGCGGTCTTATCGCTTAGAGCGATTTCTACCAGACAACCTTTGGATGGACAGAAGTTGTATGAAATAAAGAAGATTGCAGGTTGATTGATTGATTGATATCGTAAGAAAAATAAAAACAAACTAATATACAATTCAACAATTTATTTATTAATTATTATTCTATACAACAAACTAGAAGTAAATGTAGACAATATTATTTTGAGCTAACTATTTCCCTTAATCTTTTACATCTTAATTTTAAAGTATTTTTTAACATGTTACATAGCGTTTGACCACAAGTCACCTGCGTACATTGAGAACGCCGTGATAAACAATGAATCTGAAATCAGCTCCATACAAAAACGCAAGCGAGCTGACTAATGCCGTAAGGTCGTATGCGTCAAAAAAAGGTTTACTTCGTTTAAAATGAAAACTATCGTTAATTTTATAGAACTAAACCTGTAGTTCTTTGAAGAATGTGTGTATACCATACAAAAAACATTCAACTCTTAAATAGGTTTTGTATGCCTGTAAAATGAAAATCTTTTTTTTAGAGGGCATATTTAGATCATTGTTTCTCTGCTATGAAAGTTAACCAATCGTGTTATCCTTCCGACAATTTGATGTCAAAAACATGATCTTTAATGTACATAAATATAAGCATGCATGTTTTGTAATTGCTGAGAAAAAAGGAGATCCCTGCAGCCAATATTGCCAATTCCTCGTCTTAACTTATTAAGTCATAGGTGCGGGGCCGAGAGGATTCGAACTCAGTGTCAACGCCTTGTAAGTCGCACGCGTTACCGTTCGGCCACCATCGCTTGCGGATTTGCCATCGCTCAAAACGGTGAAGGAAAACATCGTGAGGAAACCGGCATGTCCAAGAACTGCAACATTCAAGGGCATGCGACATCTACCAACCCGCACTGAGGCCGCGTGTTAGATTACAGCCCATACTCTTTCTCTGAGAGAAGGCCAGAGTCCCAGCAGTGGGAACGTGAAAGGTTGATGATGATGAAGTACATTTACGCCCGAAATTAATAATCGATCCTGATCCGTTCTTCGCGGTTTCGAATCGATATGTCAATCCATTTTAGGGGTAAAACTTGCCAATAACCGATCCGCAGATTGAATTTGCAATTTCTACATTGAACATATCCTTGGGAGGACAAATCGATCCATACATGGATCGACAGATTGGCCCTCTGGTCCAAAACGATTGGTAGGAATCCAAGATCGATTTCGATCTGAGATAACAGATTGATTATTATTAATTTCGGACAGTACATAGTTGTTTGACAACTGTAAAGCCCGGATAATGTTTTTCGTTCAGTTGGCTTCGGTCCGAGGAGGTTAATCGTAGTTCCTTACTGACGGAGGAGGCTTCCCACTGGCCAGCACTTGCTTCATCGTCTTCAGCATGGAAGGAATCAGCCCCATGTGCTTGTCGACACACTTCACTGCGCACTTCTCGAACTCAATCGTTGCTTTGTCCATCTGGAAATTTTAAACAAAGAATTATTAATTTATTTATTCAGTGAAAAGTATCCTATGTCCTTCCCCAGGATTCAAACTATGTCCGTGCTAATTTCACCAAAATCGGTTCAATAATTTTTAAGCTTTCCCGGAAGGGGCCATCCATAAATTACGTCACACCAATTCGATGATTTTTTTACCCTCCCCTGTCCTTGTCACAGCTGGTCACATTTGTGAACAGACCCCCCTACTTAGTGTGATGTCATATATTTAGAAATTTTATACTTCTTGTTGTAATATTCAAAGTCAAAGTCAAAGTAAATTTTTCTTTTGTCAATAGGATACATTGTGATCACTTTAAAACGTCAAACTTAAAACTAGCTACGCCTGTTCCAACCTCCTTACGCTGGCAAAAGAACAGGCAAGAAACGCCCGGCAGGTAATTTTTTTGGCGCGATCACATTGACAATTTTATTCTTATTACTATTTGATATTATATTTTGAAAAAATGTGATGTCACATAAATTTAGACCCCTCCCCACCCCTTGTCACACAATGTCACACTTCGTCGACCCCCTCCCCCCCCCCCTTAACGTGTGACGTAATTTATGGATGGTCCCGAACAAACAAACAATCAAATGTTTTTTCTCTCTTTAATATATAAGTAATAGCTAGTAATAGCTGCGTCTCGCGGTTTCACCCGCGTCTTCCCGTTATCCCACAGGAACCTTTTTCCGGGATAAAAAGTAGCCCCTATGTGTTAACCCAGGGCATAAGCCATCTTCATTCCAAATTTCACTCAAATCCGTTCAGTAGTTTTTGCGTGAAAGAGTAACAAACATACATCCATCCATCCATACTCACAAACTTTCACATTTATGATATTAGTAGGATAGACTTACGGATTCTTGTGAAGGATTTGCTCCGAGTCTATCTCTCGCCGAATCGTTGCAATCCATTACGCATCGCTGCAATCTGTTTTGGAAGTTGTTGATCTCTCCCTGGAACAAAAAGGCATATCATACTCATGGCATGATACTGGTTTAATAGCTTATTGAAGTGATGCTGGCCCAGTGGAAGTGATGTCAGCTTGCCACATGTCATCGTGGGGTCAAGAGCTTGAGCAAGGAAATCTTACCGAGACTTGGAGGAACTGAAATCGTTAATATGGGTTATTTTAGATCGTTATAATCATATTCCAACAATGTTATTGAGTTACTTTTTGAATTTAAGCTGATCGAATTGGCCCTTTGACAAGTCGGTGGTGGTAAATGTCGAAGTTTCCGAAGACTTTTATCAAAACTTGTACTAGGGGTACAGAACACAGTAACATTTACATTTTTAATTGATACATACCTGTACGTAGTTATTGGCGTTGTTGAGTGGTACGGAACACTTCTCGATGCAGTAATGTACACGGTCTAATGACGAGTCGGTATCATCGCAGCAACTTGACGCGCATCTGTGCATGTCTCCCTGCAACGTGATTACTGAATATTAGTCACAAAATTAATATTCATGTTCCCATATCCCAATGTGTACAACCAAACAAGAGAAATCTTATTAGTAAAGCTAATTAAAAATATCGGACCATTAGATGACAAAAAAAAGCTTGGGATTTTAGTGAACTTGCTCCAATTCAATCAATTAGTAATAAGAATAAAATTGTCAATTTGATCGCGCCAAAAAAATTACCTGCCGGGCATTTCTTGCCTGTTCTTTTGCCGGCGTAAGGAGGTTGGAACAGGCGTAGCTAGTGTTAAGTTTGACGTTTTAAAGTGATCACAATGTATCCTATTGAATAAATAAAAATTGACTATTGACTATTGACATATGGAAGGAAAGCATGAAATCTTCCAGAAGAAACAATATCAAGGTGATACACGCACCATCTAAAACGAACACTGCGCACCTTTTCCTGGCTTTTAGAGTGGCATCTTCAGTGAATTCCTTTAAAACAGACTGGATAAGTGGCCGACACAACATCTTCTGGTAGTCTGTTCCAGTTGTGCACTACTCTAGAAGCCAGGAAGTGGTGCGCAGTGTTTGATTTAGATGGTACACAAATTATTTGCATCATGTTTCTTGTTATGCATGTCCTTGACAACAAACGAATCTAGGGGAGGCATTCCTTACTAACCAGCCCTTGTGTCCCAGATATTAAATATGGATTCAGCTTATGCACATAGTTTATAATAACCTAGATACTGGAAATCCTAGTGTGCGAAATATCTATGATTGTGTAGGCGTTATTACGTACGCCTGTACACCCTAAATACTCTATCAGCTTCTAAAGACACAGATCTACCTGTTTTCATTCACCTTTCTTACTGAGATAATGAGATTCAATAATGTCGTTATCATACCGAGATATTGCATAAGCCTGCGCTTATCAGAACCTAACCTCAACTAACCTGCATTTTCCGCAAATAACCTTTGTCCAGCTCATTCACCAGATCGGTTATTTGCTGCTCGATCCTCACTTTTTGCGCTTCGACCATTTTTGATGTTTTTCTAGTAGAAATGTAGTGAGAAAATAAAAAAGTTTTGCGTTGCCGCCGTGCCGTGAGTATTGGTGGAAATGAAAACTTGTTTGACGTTTTTGACAGTGACAGTTATTACACATTTGACATTGACAGCTGAAGGTGAAAGTACTTTTTTTATGGCTACACACGATTAGTGTCTTTAGCTAGTGTTAGGTATTATTGTATCAACTAAATTATTATTGTTGTTACTATAATTATTATGATGATGAGATGATGTGAGTTGTGTTTGTGACCCAGCAATAAGCTAAAGAATAGTCCTCTGTATTTCATTCATTCATTAATTTTCAATAGTTGACTTTTAGAGCAACTAGAAAAGTTTATTTCAATTTTCTACCTTCGTACCTACTCATTATCGAACACAAATAATGGTTAACAATATAGGTAATCCACCGTACATATTATCACGCGAAGAAAAATAAGTTTTGGAATTAGGAACGAAATGTTCATTTTGACACTTTACGCTTTGAAAAATGCACCTATTATACCCATTGAGATAAAAAAAACATGGAGATGCCGCGTTATTCTATACATACATTTACAAAGACAAATATGAGTGAAATACGATACAGAATGTGAAATATTGTTTTGTCTCATTCTTTCCAATATGATAATCGTATGTGTTAAAAGAGACAACAGTATTTAGTTGTATGCTCTTTCTGACAACATTTTTTGGTGACGTAGGGACAATTGTAGGTAAGTGCCATTTCAGCCATTTTATGCGACGAATTTCGTGGTAGTTTAGCTGTCAAATGATTGTTTACTTTTTGTGTTAATGCGATTTGCGAGAAAATTACGACGAGTTTACCTTTAAAACTACATGTGAATGTTGGAAAACTGAAATTCAACATGCCTATGTGTTGTATTGTGAAGTGTGCTGCAAGAAAGAACAAAAATCAACCTCAATTGTCTTTTCACAGGTTATTAGCCGGTTTTCATGCAATAGTTCAAATAATCATGCACGTTCGATGAAAAAATGGCTACGCGATCATGAATTTATGGCTAATGTATTGATATTTTGGTTCATTGCCGCATAACAGACCTTTATTATGAATTATTTCATTCGTTTTTGTTTACAATAATATGTACAGTGGAATAGTGTTGTACCGTAGCCGTATTGTTGTCCGGACTAGTTCCTTCACTGAAACGATATCGGTATAATTATCGGTGCTATGTTCACATAAATCATTTTATTCTATGTGTCCTTATCGATCCTAGTGACCTTCCTAGGTCTGGCCCGTAATTCAGAGCACCCAGAGACTGGCCCACAGGGTTTAATGTGTTCCTAAAATGAGACGTCAGCCAATTTGTTATTTTACTTGAGTATAAAAAAATAGCTAGCTGTGTCCCGCGGTTTCACCCAGGTTGAATATGATGATGAAAAGTGATGACAATGATGATGAAAACTATCTTATGTGTTATTCTAGATTACAATCTACCTATCTTCGAAATTTTAGGCAAATTGATTCGGTAGTTTCTGCGTGAAAGCGGAACAAACATCCATACATACAAACTTCCGCGTTTGTAATATTAGTAGGAGAGTAAGGGTGAGCAGCTTTAGTCAAAATGATTTTTGCATAAAAATACCTTTTTATAGGTTTCCTAAAAATGAAGGATTAAGGAAAATGTGGTTAAAGGGTATTGGTGAAGAAAATATTAATCGGCGACATAAAGATTGGTACGTCTGATCACTTCACTTTGAAGAAAGTTCCATAATTAAGACCTTCTTAGATATAATAAATGAATACCTGTAGGACAGGTTTTTCAAAACCTATTTCAGGCACCAGCTCCTCATACAGTTAGATATCATCTTGTCAATCTTGCTTGTACCTACTTGTTTAATTATCTAATTATGAGGAGTAATAAATAAATATATCATTATTATTAATAGGTAATATAATAACCGCTTTTGTACGCCTACTTTACCGATCAAACGTTATTATACTTTTATCATTATCACACAAATAAACAAAGTTAACAAAATAGTTTTTATTTAATTTTACTCCACCCTTCAAGTAATACGTAAGCAGATTTTCTTACTATTATTACCCTTCCGCCTCAAACCTGATTGACAAACTAATTTTGGATTTAGAGCCTAACCCGGGATTCGGACCTACGACTTTACGAATGGAGGGCATGCGTTTTCCCAACTGTATCTTTTGTTTCCTACCAAGAAAAACTCCTATCTAGTATCGATATTCGTTGTAGTATCACATATTATATTCCTTGATTGATACAGCCCTAGCATTGGCAGCCATTTTATGCGACTAAATGAGTTGTAGGTATACACCTTTTTTTTGTAGGTATTTCTAGTCCATTACATATAGGTCAATGATTATACCTACCTACCTACCAAAGTTTAGAACTGAGTATAATCTTTATTATTTTATTTCTACAAATTATAATACAATTATGTAAAGAACAATAACTTTTATTTAGGACTAAAAATGAATAAATAGTACATCAGCCGCTACTGAAAAATTCACAAACTACAAAGTGAATCCTAAACCTGTCAAAAACCCTTCTAACAAATCTTGATCAAAGCTCAAATTCTTCTGCAATTTATGTTTTTCATACTCCGAAAACAGCGGCGTTTTCTGCTTTAAAATCGAACTCGGATCTTCGACAGTTAAATCTATCGGAATAACAATGGTAGGAACTTCATTCAAAATTCCTGGCAACACTGGAGATCCCACGGGCGGTGGAGGCGGGACTTTCGGATTAAGCGGGACATCTGCGAAATTATTACATAATGGACAGGAATAGGTTGGTGGTGGTAAAATAACTTGTTCCTTGCGTTTTTCTCTAGGTAAGACAGTAGCTTTGACAGTCTGTGATGGCGAGGTTAAAAAGTAAGCGCTAGCTGCTTGCGATGCGCCATTTGGGCACGTTTGAGCTTTTCGAGACGCCATTTTTGGTTGAGGGCTAGGCAAAACATTTGTGAGTGTTGGGACAAATATTGGCGGCTGAGGCCGTGATGTTGAGATTGGGACTGGTGGTGGAAGTGTTGCCAGTGGTGCTGTAGGAGTAGGAGAATAGTAGTTGTAGCTGTATGAAGGGTAGCTAGGAGCTGGTATGCCGTAGTATTGTGAATGTGCTATCTGAAATATAAACAAAAGTATTATTGTTAAGAAATAAACTCAATCTCAAATATTCTCTTTAATAGGATACATGTGATCAGTTTAGAACGTCAAACTTAAAACTAGCTACGCCTGTTCCAACGTGTTACGCCGGCAAAAACAGGCATGAAACGCCCGGCTGTTCGTGCGATTTATAACATGGGCCCCAGAGAATCTTTAAGAATTAAGTTTAAAGAAACCAAAATAATGACAGTTATTTGTCAATATATTTATGAAAATGTAATGTACATACGGAAAAATTTAAATAGCTTCAAAAAGAGAAGTGATTATCACAATTTTAATACTAGAAACAAAGATAAAATTGCTGTACCCACCACTAGGCTCCATAAAGTTAGCAACTCGTTCAAAGGTCAATGTGTACGCTTTTTCAACAAAATCCCAAGTGAAATTCAAGACTTGTCTATAACAAAATTTCAAATTCGTATAAAGAGAAATCTCATTAGTAAAGCTTATTATAAAATATCGGACTATCTAGATGACAAACAAGCTTGGGATTGTAGTTAATCTATCTATCTTTCTTTCTATCTATCTATTCTCCCTATTTCCCCTATTCTAACCATTTTCGGTAAACAGCCAAAACAGTCATGCTCACGAAAGTGACTTTGCTTGCAGCGGCGTCATGTGTCGGGTCGCCCTCTTCCCTCTCATATGGTCGAGGAGAGCGATGGCTGGCACATGCGTCAACTCGTGAACGGGTGCTGCTTGTGGGGTCTGGTCTGCTTTGGTTGTGATCCCGCAACTCGTTAATATTCATGTTCCCATATCCCAATGTGTACAACCAAACAAGAGAAATCTTATTATTAGTAAAGCTAAATAAAAAATATCGGACTATTAGATGACAAAAAAAAAAAGCTTGGGATTTTAGTGAACTTGCTCCAATTCAATCAATTAGTAATAAGAATAAAATTGTCAATGTGATCGCGCCAAAAAAATTACCTGCCGGGCGTTTCTTGCCTGTTATTTTGCCGGCGTAAGGAGGTTGGAACAGGCGTAGCTAGTTTTAAGTTGACGTTTTAAAGTGATCACAATGTATCCTATTGAATAAACATATTTTTGATTTTGATTTTGATTTTGGCAGGTAGGTAATTTACTAATCGATTGAATTGGAGCAATGATTTAGAAGTTTTTTTTATGTGATGACAAAGTAGTTTTTGTAGTGGTAGAACTCTTTTGCAAAGTCCGCCTGGGGAAGTTACCACACCTTTGCCAGTGATTCAACCACTAAGCAGTAGCATAATATGTGAACATTTATGTGTTTCGGATTAAAGGGAAATGTTTCCAGTGAAATGACAGGGTATTAAGAGATTTAACATGTCAGGGTGACGAACGTAGTGCATTGCCGTCCAGATAAAGTTCAAAATTCTATCTCGCAACTGAAAATGTTATGGACAAGCGTGGCGCTTACCATTACACGAGTGAGTTGCTTGTCTCATAACTTAATTATAATATTCAAAATAATAAAGGGGGTACCTTAAAGTACACGAAGGAGATGATAAAAATCTTAAGTGTCATTTCTACGAGTTTCAATTGAAATAACACCTTAAAATGGTAGAAGACTTTATTTTATATAATTATTATCTATTTTTATCGATTGCAAATGTTTAAAGATAGCATTTAATCATCAGACCTAGGTAATGTTAGTATATTACAGGTAGGTATTAATAATAAAATAAAAATTAAAAATTCCTACTACGGTTTAAAATTTTCAGTATGGTAACATGACTCAAAAAATTAAATGGTGAATAATGCTTAGCTTTTAATCTGGATTAACACATACGAGTCAACTTTTTATCCCTACATAGAATGTCTGTGAAATTCTACCAATATTCATATACGGTATAAGTTTATCTCATCTTTCGTTGATAATTTTCGTTATTCATTGTTTTATAATGAAATTAAACATACCTCGAGTGTGATTTTATTATGATAAGTTTTACGTCATCGATTTCAAAGAAACAGATTGTTTATTAAGCACCACATTGTTTTACTTTAGGAGCACGTTCTTTTGACAATCTCTACCTTGCATCACATACCGGATATGTGTATGAAACATAGCACAAATAACTAGGTAATTATCAGATCTCTTAATTATCAGATCTCTACATGCACTTGCATAATAATAAATGTAAATTATCAATGCCCTATAGGCAGGTATAGTGACGTCACTTATTGATTCCTCAATAAAAAATAGAAAATAGGTAAACATCGTTAATCAAGGCAATGTAATTATAATATGAGAAGTTATCATAACATTAAACGATGTCGTAGGTGGTGGGCTGGTGGGGGGCCCACCTACAGAACGTTCGGGTTCGTGGTCGCCACTCGAGAATCTTTCATCTCCATTGGTATAATTACTAATAGTTTATCGGTATTTTATCGGATACATTTCGGCGAGTGTGCCCAGGAGTTGTACAACTTAATTCCTCCATCCCCATTCCATCATCGGACGTCACGCCAAACGGCGAGATGCCATCGGTATATGGTGGATATTCCACCTGTACGCACGAAGCGTTTCGCTTCTACATTCATAATGCGTACCGCTAAGGAGTGGAACTCCTTGCCGGAGTCAGTGTTTCCCGATCGCTACGATTTGGAGATCTTCAAGGCAAGAGTGAACAAGTACCTTCTAGGTATGCGTGTTACACCGTCGACCGCATCTACGCATGGCAACAGGCGGGATTGCTGTCAAATGCATACCTATTTGCAGTAAAAAAATAATAATAATAATAATTACTATTATTTCGATATATTTTAGTATTTTTGAATAGGTAGGTACATATTTACTAATAATAATGAATCAAGAATAATCTGTACTAATCTTTTATTTAACAATATTGAACACCTAAAAAAATAACTGGTACCTAACACACACAATGAGAAGTTTTCTGACAGGGTATTAAAAAGAGCAGTTCATAAAATCATGGTAAATGGCGTTGCCGATACATGAATCTGAAGGTTTTGTAAGTTCAAAAAAATTCAAAATTCAATAATGTTTATTCAATAGGATACATTGTGATCACTTTAAAACGTCAACTTAAAACTAGCTACGCCTGTTCCAACCTCCTTACGCCGGCAAAAGAACAGGCAAGAAACGCCCGGCAGGTAATTTTTTTGGCGCGATCACATTGACAATTTTATTCTTATTACTAATTGATTGAATTGGAGCAAGTTCACTAAAATCCCAAGCTTCTTTTTTTGTCATCTAATAGTCCGATATTTTTTATTTAGCTTTACTAATAAGAAGATTTCTCTTGTTTGGTTGTACACATTGGGATATGGGAACATGAATATTAACGAGTTGCGGGATCACAACCAAAGCAGACCAGACCCCACAAGCAGCACCCGTTCACGAGTTGACGCATGTGGCAACAGGCGGGAGAGACTCGAAGTTGGTTGGTGGCAAATAATGTAGCTGACACACAATTTCTTTTTTACTAGCCTTGTGTTTGTTTCGCTGTGTTGCAAAAAAGAACTGTGTTTTACCTATATGTAAGGACAGGTGTGCAAATATCCAGAGGCAACGGTGACCGCTTTCCACTAGGCGGGCCGTCTGCTTGTTTGCCAATCTTGCATAAAAAAAATCTACAATCCTTTTGCTGTCTCATTGAACAAACGCGAAATTCTATTGAAGGTTTTAAGGTTTTTTTTTTGAACTACGATTCTTCAGCTGTCAAAAAACTTTCCACTACACGATGCGATGCTAATAGTAAAATAACATTACAGTATAATTGGCCTAACTAACGGTGCCCAATCGGGGCTGATTGGCGCAGCGATGGTCACGCAAGAACACGGTGACGTCACGGGAATGCTGGCCTCACAGCATGCTCCAACCACTTCGACTGCTGGCTCGAAGCAAGAGGCCACCTGGGGAAGACATAAAAATAAAATGATTAACGTAGCCAGTACAATTTTGAACAAAAAAAAACGACTTCTGGTTCCGCTTGATTTCTCTGGGATGCCATCATCAGATTCTGGTGTCCTTATCATGGTACCACCCTTAGGATATCTCCTCTCTAACAGAAAAGAATCATCAAAATCGGTTCATTAACGACGATGTTATAAGCGAACACACATAAAAAACCTCGTTATTTTTTGAAGTCGGTTAAAGAGGTTTTCGTCATCATCATCATCGTCAGCTTGTGTCAGTCTACTGCTAGACAAAAGCCTGACGACGATGAAATGGCATTTAGGAAACCTAACAGTAAGTATCCTAATTTAATAGAAAAAATAACTTACAAAGGGCACGGCAGATGGAAGATACCCGAGCCCTTGAAGCAACTCGGTTCTCATTGGGGGCAATATTAGTTCCTCACAGCATTTTCGCGCGCATTTCTTTAAGCAACACGGCTCCAGTGCTGCCTCGCTCGGTAAAACTACCAATTTGGTAGATTGTAGCGTAGACGGGGGTGGACGACAACATTTTCTGCGTGCTGATGCTGATGCCTGAAAAAACATTAAACTGTTTTAAAAATATAATATTGGTTCCTTAAACATTTATGTATTTATGGCACTGACACCTGACATATTTTTGTTCTACTGAAAATAATTATAGAAATGAAATTGGCGGGTCTTAGGCATAAAATTATCCACGATACATTTGTTTTTGATAATTAATAAATATTATATAAGATAAGTTCTCTACATACTTGAAAAAGCAAATAATTTTTTCGGTCACATCGATACAAACCTCTTTGGTGTAATTCCTGAAAAATTACGTGTAGGTCGAAATTTGAAGTTTGCTCAAAGTACCTACGCATATAATTATAATTATGATGGAAAACATTGTAATAATGAGATAGTTAACATTATTAAATCATAATATTGTCAACAATTTTTCCTTTAAATTATGAAACAATGGGCACCATTCATAATTCAACGAAAGAGTTTTCACTCTAAGGTTGGCTGGGCCAAACTTTTTGCAAAGCGTCTAAGTAGGTCTTACATAATTTTCCTCTTTGGTAAAAAAAAAATCTGCCAGTAAATATTATATTGATTAAAAATTACAAGCGATTAGTTACTAGATGATATCATTATAACGCTAATTCCTAATTTAACCGACTTACCTCAATTAATATGACTGCAAATAAGGTCACTACTTTCAACTTCATAATTAGTTCTGCTAATGTGTAATCTATCAGTAATTCCACCAATAAATACTTGACTACTTACCTACTGTTCTTTCGAAAATAAAATATTGCATTATTGGTTACATTTTTATAACAAAGATATAATTATTTACTTAAAATGATGTAGATTTCAAAGTTAAGAAACATTGTTTTTTTTTTTTTTTTTGTTTTGTTATGGCGTCACACGATTAGTGTATTTGCCAGTGTCAAGTATAAAAGATTTCAAACTCAGAGAGTTGAATCAAGTTTAAATGATGATGGTGATGATGATGATGAGATGATGGGATGAGGATAGTGTTTAAGTAAAGTAGTGGTGCTTTACTTAAACTTTACACGGACTTTTTTGGAGCAACTTGAAAAGTCACTTTCACAACTTTATTTCAATTTCCCACACTCGTACACATTAACGAACACATAATGGTTAATAATCCACCAATATTACACATTATCACTCGAAGAAACACAAGTTTTGGAAATAAAAACAAAATTTTCACGTTGACAACTCAATTGCCGCCAAAAAAGTCCAGAAACATTGTTATTTCATATTTTGCAGTTGTTAAATATTTTATGAACTAGAAACCTCCGGCTTGGCAGATTGGCATAATTATTTAAGTAGGTCTTGAATTTTTTTTAAAACCTTAAAGAAAGAAAAAGAAACACTCAGTTTTGCCCGAACTTTTAAATCTTCCTCTGTGGATTTTCCAAAAAAACTTTCATGCTAAGTTTGTCTTGACAATAAATTACAAGCACATTATAATCAAAATCAAAATAAGTCAAGCTGTTTTTCACTTTTAGAGACAAACAAACAGTATTTGATTTACTCGTATTTAAGAAGAATACAAGATACCTAGATTCAATCAATTAGTAATAATTAGTGGTAGTAAGTAAATAAGCGAAATTTAGAATAGATTATTTTTATATAAAACCAACCCTCTGCCTCCGTTTTTTTTTCTTTTATTTTCTTTTTTTGTTTTTTTCTTGTTTTGTTTTTTACTTTTTACAGTGTAGCGTTTGACCACAAGTCACCTGATGTTAAGTGACGATGTGGTCGAAGATGGCGCCACGCTACACCTTTTCTTTTTATTTTTGTGTGTGATGTTCATTTTAGACAAGTTCGATAGCTTTTTTGATAGATACATAATTAAATTACTTACCTATCTTAACTACTATCTAAATTAAGAAGATTGTTGAATAATTCATTAATTTTATTTATCACCTGCACTTGCAAGAAATTGACGAAACTATTCTCTTACATTATTTATCTGATTTCACCAAAATCTGATAACTCACGAATTGCAGATAAAGCCACAGTTATAATGTTAATGAGAATTGAATATTATTTTAATATTGTGGACGATTCAAGTATAGTGCTTGTCTAAAATAGGTTTTAACATATTATTTATCAGAAAATGGCTAGATTTTTGCTGTTAATATCTTGTGCGTTGAACTTCTATTGTCAGGTTGGTTTTATTTTAACAACTAGCAATCTGTCCTCAGCTTCTTTTTCACTAGCTTACTATGCACCATATTGGTGTATCACTTGAGAGCCAGTTCCCAGTCCAGCGTGGCGCCACCTTCGACCACATCATCACTAAACATCGAGTGACTTGTGATCAAAAACTAACCTGCAAGAAGTAAAACTAACAGTATTTACAACTTTTTAGGTTCCGTACCCAAGCGGTAAAACGGACCCTATTACTCAGACTCCGCTGTCCGTCCGTCCGTCTGTCCGTTTGTCACCAGGCTGTATCTCATGAACCGTGATAGTTATATAGTTGAAATTTTGAAAGATGACCGACTCGCATTTGGCCGGGTTTTTTAATTTTTCACACCTAAACCGCTGAAACAATCTTAATGATCTTTGGTATAAAGATAGCTTGAACTATAAGGAAAGACTGAAGATACTTTTTACCGTTAATGAATAATTCAATTAAAAAATTTCAGGTCAATTCCCAAATCATCAGATCTCCACTGAGCCTGCTCAACCGCCCATTCACGGACGCAATCCTCGACTCGCCTAGAAACTACATAGAAGCTTCTAGAGCCTACGCTGATACACCTAGAAACTTCATCGAAACCCCTCTAACCTACTCCGATGCTTCTAGAAACTTCATCGAACTCGAAGGTTCTAGAAATTTCGTCAACGTTCCAAGGGTTATCGATGGGAGGAACTACCTCCAGCCTCAACCTGCCATCAAAGCAGAGTTACCTTGCAATGGGATTGGTCCTATTGCTAACATTCCCAATTCCCCTCCTTCTACAACTATCATAACTGATTGTACTCCTTCTGTATGCAAGAACTTGGCAGACACCATTAATCTCATGATCGTATGTAACTTACTGCAGAACAGTAAAGGTGGCGAACAGGCAGCTTTGCAGTTGGCTGGACCATTGCTCAAAGAAATAACGTCAAATCCTGGCTTCATTAACGGTTATCCAAATTCTGTATCTAATTTAATTGCCTCTAACGGATTGGTTTCTAATTTTGCAGCTCCAAATGTTGTTGCACCTAATTTTCTTCCGCAAAATTTAGCTGTTTCAAATTTCTATCCTCCAAATTCTGTTGCTTCTAGGTTAGTTTCTCCTAGTTCTATTACTGGGAATACAGTTTCACCGAATGCACCTATTGATAATAGCGCTTTGTTGTCCAGTTTGTTAAAGTTATTGGGAGGTGCAGCGTAAATCATTGTTTAAGTTATTTATTTATTTATGTGTAATAAATTATTGATTTCATTTGAATCCTTTTTTATTTCTAACTAATCAACTTTATTAACCTTCTTTCTTTCTTTAGTCATTTAGGTACTTGATTCGTACTTGAATAAAAATGAAACAACGATATCATTTTGATATTTTTATTTATTATTATTCTTATATTACCTACTAACAAACTTAAAACTAGTTAAAAATTCTCGAACTAAAGAAACATAATTAATAAATTAAGTTATTACCAAAGTTGCCGAAGAAGTTGCAACCGTCAAAAGGTAAAGGTTCTACATTGACACTCACACAAGGAACGTTTGTTGGCATATATCCAAAATTGCAAGTCAATTGAGCTGGAATTGAGGTAGGGAAAGGTACTTCAACAGCAATAGGTGCGACTGTTGGAATTGTTGAGTCTAAACAACCAAACGATGGTATAACTGGAGCTCCGAATTGGTTCGAGCAAGCATCAATCCCAAATACTGGATTAGCACTGCAGTAGTCAAATCCTATACCATTCCCAAAAGAAGTGCACGGTGAAATATCAAAGCAAGGGGATTGATAAACAGATTCTTGGAAGCAGGGAATTTCACTAATGCAAGGATTGTAGGTATCTATTACTGGTATATCACAAGATATAACTTCAAAATTGTTAACACAAGGAGTGTCTAAGACACCTAAGGACTGAGCTAAAGTGTTGCCACATCCAAGACTAGAGCTTAAAGTGTTTTCAATTAAATTACTAACGATAAGCAGCTGGATAGCATTCGCGAGGGAGTTTGCTAACGTATTGTCTACAATCGTAGTTGCAACGACTGGAGTAGTGACAGTTGCACATTGTGGTACAGAATTTGTGATAACAGAGGGCGCTAGTTGTGGTACATTGAATACAGGTGAAGAGCATGGTGCTGCAGGATTTATAACAGGCGGGTTGAGGAAGTTATTGCAAGGTGGTATCTGATTTTGGACAAAAGATGGCGCTGCTAAATTGTTTAAGACAGGTTGGGCTCCAATTGGGAGGAGCGATGGCGCACCACAGATTGGTGGTGACATTGGAACTATGTTTGGTAGAGCAGTGGGTATGTTTCCGAAGGGATCGACGCCGTAAGGTCCATAAGGTCCGTAATTTTCAGCAGCACAAGGTCCGCAAGGACCTGCATCTAAGCCCCGAGGTCCAGAGAAGAGGGTTGGGCCGTATATTTGGGATTGTGCCTGAAAAATAAGGTTTGATTTTGTCAAATTTGAAAGCATTTCTAGTTTTGAATTTGGTTTAGAATCAGGTTTACCGTGCATTTGTTTTGGTGAGTAGTTAGTTACTCTCGTGATCATGGCGCTTGCACATGCATTGTAAATATCCCTTTTTCAATACCAAATTCTAATGGCAATTACCAAGGCAGTTTATAACAGAATAAGATAGCAGTCGTTAGACTATGTCGGAGACCTTCGGGCGATCTGAAAACTCCGCCACTAGTTCTGGTCACTAGGGTCTCCGTCAAACCGCACTGGGCCCGCGTTGTTGATTATGGCTTTACATGCACTCTCTCTCTCACTAAGAGAAAGCCAGTCCCAGCAGTGGGAACGTTATCCTTCCTACCAATAACATAAATGCGAAAATTTGCATGTGTGTGTGAATATTTGTTACCACGTATCACCGTAACTACAAAACCGATTTTGATGAAATTTGGAATGGAGACAGCTTGTATCCTGGATTAACACATTGGCTACTTTTTATCTCGGTAAAAGGTTCCTGCGGGATAACGGGAAGACGCGGGTGAAACGTAGTACGCGGAGAAAAAAGACCTTCCGAAATACCGTTTTCCTTCTGAGTCAAAAGGGAAGGATTTGTTGTTCAGAAGGAAATCTAAGGTAAAAAAGGGAAGGAATCGGTCTTGGAAGGTAAGACTCAGAAGGAAAGTCTGAATTTTTTTCTCAGTGTAGGTATTGTGATAGAATACTGTGGAAGGCAGTGGTTAATTAAGACCACAGGGAGCCTAGTGGTTAAAAAATCAAATAATGACATGCATGACTCTTAATATGATCAGATTATTGCAACATTTGGTACCTAATACTTATGTAAGCATTATATTGTGTAAGAGATAAGGTTGTTTTGACTATATTTATTAGAATAATAGTTATTTTAAGGACTAATCTATTACCTATCATTTATCGTGAAAGAAATTGTTGTTACAAGTATTTATATCTATTTGACACTATTCTCGTAATATGTGGCGACTGGCGACGTGGTCGAACGGTAACGCGTGCGCCTTTCAAGACGCCAACATCGAGTTCGAATCCTCTCGGCCCCGCACCTATGGCAATAAGATAGGTGTGGATATACCATCGCTCTAAACGGTGAAGGAAAACATCGTGAGGGAATCGGCATGTCCAGAACCGCAACATTCAAGGGCATGCGACATCTAGAAGGCCAGAGTCCCTGTAGTGGGAACGTAATGGGCTGATAGGTGGTAGGTGAGGTATCGGAATTCTTAGCCCGCTTGAAGGCCTCTGACGGCTTGGTCCTGCTATACGCCGTTGATCTTGCTTGATCGTCTCGCACAGACTTTATGGGCGACTGAGGGGTATACACTGTACGTGCCGATTTGCGAGTATGAAATACGTAAAAAATTCGCAAAAAATAATTAAAGCAGTATTTTCAAAAAGTAGCCTGAAGGTGCTCTGGGTATTATATTCCTAATAAGCTGATGGTATTAACAAGTCTTTTTTACATAATTATATAGTTTTGGTTTATCTTCGGAACCTTGCCTAAAGGGACTTCTTTTAATAATATATTGTAGTTATTAGTTTAGGTTTTTTTTTTATTTACTTTTTTAGTTCATTGTTATAGTAGGTATATATTTTTGTTTTAATCATGGATTATAAAATACCAGTATACTAATAAAATTAAAAAAATATATTTTTGACGTTTAAGAGTAAAGTAGTACTAAACTTGTAGAAAATGGGGCACATTGCACATTTTTTTTCACTATATAAATATATTTTTGCATTTTTCGGCCTGAAGGTACTATGCTATATATCAAGTAGATTAACATACATTTTTATTAGATTTTTTTAGTATACATTACACAGAGAGATAGTTTTAATTAGCCTCGTTTTTCAGCTTAGCTTGGGAACCAGCGCCTTAACGTGATACACGAAGCACGGAAGCGCTCAGTTGTAAACACCAGTAGTGGTCACCCATCCAAGTAGTGACCACAGAGAAGGTTGCTTAACTTAGCTGATCAGTTAAGAACGACTAGGCAAGCGCCGCTACGAGCATTCTTGTGTGTCTTAATGTTATGTGCAAAAAAAATTGCAAATTATGCATATGCACATCCTACTAATATCATAAACGTGAAAGTTTGTGAGTATGGATGGATGGATGTTTGTTACTCTTTCACGCAAAAACTACTGAACGGATCTGAATAAAATTTGGAACAGAGATAAATTATACACTTGATTAACACATAAGCTACTTTTTATCCCGGAAAAGGGTTCCTGCGGGATAACGGGAAGACGCGGGTGCAACCCCGGGGCGCTACTAGTATCATATAAAATACACAACATAAAAATTTGCAATATTGAATTGCGAATTTTCGCAACATTGCAAATTTGCAGATTGCGGAGCTGATTTGATTATTGCAGTCGTGCTGTTTTGCTAAATAACAGACGTTGGTATTGATTTAAATTTGCAATGAAAGCATTGTTTGGTGATAGGGCATTAGTGCCACCACGGTACACCTGGACTGGGAACTGGCTCTCAAGTGAGGCTGCCGGAACACACCGATAGGTGCACGGCGACAGATTCTTAACATGAGTTTGACGTTTATTAACCCCCGACACAAAAAGAGGAGTATTATAAGTTTGACGTGTCTGTCTGTCTGTCTGTTTGTCTGTCTGTCTGTGGCACAGTAGCTCGCGAACGGATGAAGCGATTTCAATTTAGTTTTCTTTGTATGAAAGGTGAGTTACGGGCGAGTGTTTTTAGCTATGTTTGATGAAAATAGGTCCAAGATGTTGGGGGTTATTTAAATGTATATTAGATTATCATTTTAAGCCCCCAACGCCAAAAAGGGGTGTCTGTCTGTAGTATCGTAGCTCTCAAACGGATGGACCGATTTTGATACTGTTTTTTTTAATTGTAAGCCAGTTTCCTAGCGGTGGTTCTTAACTAAGTATGTTTGATTAATATCGGTACAGCAATTTTAGAGTATCAGCTCTTTTTCAAAATGATGTAAGGCATTTTAAGCTATGTTATTTGAAAATTGGTGAAAATTGTCCTGGGGTTTTATAAATATTAAATTTTTGTTATATTTGATATGTGAATCAGGGAACCTAGGTGCAGAAACCTCTAGCTAAGGGATAGATCAGTTTAAAAATTTTGAAAATTGTATGTCTTTGTACTCTCTCTCGCTGAGATAAGACCAGAGTCCCAACAGTGGGAACGTAAAATGCTGATGATGGTGATGTATTGTATTAAAGAGTGTTTACCTTACAAATCAGGAATGCAAACGTCAAAAGCACTACCGCCGCCATTTTGAAAACTGTATTATTAAAAAAAGTTATTGACTGACCTCCTTTTATATACTTACAAGACCACGTAACCTATATATAGTGTAATAATGACACAATTATAGTACTTATGTGTTAAAAGTGTCGTAAAGTAAAGATAAAAATGTAGGTTGTAATGCTGATGTTATAAAAATCTAGATTTAGTTTATTATCTGTGGAAGAGCTAACCGAGTGTTAGTGCTTGACAGGTCTAGGTCTGTGAAAGTCGTATCTGACAGTTACAGTCGCCTTCAATAAATACCAATTTCTCCGCCAATTGTAGACCGATTTTGCAAATTTTTGTAGCGATGGTGGCTCATTGGTATTGACGTTAGCTTGCGATCAAAAGGTCGTAGGTTCAAGTCCTACAATGAGCATCAGCTCTAAGTAAAGGAAAACATCGTAATGAAACCATAGATAAAAGTCTAGTGGTCGATGGTGGCGTCACGCTACACCTGGATAGGGAACTGGCTCTCAAAAGAGTTCGCCGGAACACAGCGATAAGAGCTTAGTGACAGATTCTTAACTTGAGACTGGTAGCTATCCAGGCGAGCACAAGAAAACGCCCTACCACCAAGCTATGGTTTCATTACGATGTTTTCCTTTACAGAAAGCTCAAGCTCATTGTATGTTTGGAACCCACAACCTTGCAAGTCGACGTCACTAATTCATTGACCTATCATCGCTTTAAAAACAGAAAAAAAAATGTATGCATGTATATACAACTGACTTCAGGTTCACCTCGATTTCTCTGGGATGCCATCATCAGATCCTGGTTTCCTTATCACGGTACAGCCAGCGACAAAAGTAGCTGATCGTTCTCGATTTTTCAAATGTGTTTCAAATCAGTAATTATTATTGTTTTTTTTTTCCATTTTACATGGTATCATTTTGACCACAACATAACACACCTGATTTTAGATGATGATGAGGTCAAAAATTTGTGTCTAAGATGATGAGGATGATAGAAAAAAGAGTGATTGTTAAGCGACTTTTGTCGTTGATTGTATCACCATTGGGATATCTGCTCCTTTCAAAAAAAAAAGAATTATCAAAATCGATTCATAAACGATGAAGTTATACGCGAACACATAATTATTTTAAAAAATTATAAACAATTGAATTGAGAAACCTTCTTTTTTGAAGCCGGTTGTAAACAGATCAGTGTGATTCTTTTTTTTGTTTTGTTTTGTTATGGCGTCACACGATTAGTGTATTTGCCAGTGTCAAGTATAAAAGATTTCAAACTCAGAGAGTTGAATCAAGTTTAAATGATGATGATGATGAGATGATGGGATGAGGATAGTGTTTAAGTAAAGTAGTGGCGCTTTACTTAAACTTCACACGGACTTTTTTGGAGCAATTAGAAAAGTCACTTTCACAACTTTATTTCAATTTCCCACACCCGTACACATGAACGAACACATAATGGTTAATAATCCACCAATATTACACATTATCACTCGAAGAAACACAAGTTTTGGAAATAAAAATAAAATTTTCACGTTGACAACTCAATTGCCGCCAAAAAAGTCAGTGTGATTCTTGATCAGCCCTCAGATGATGATGATGATGATGAGCCCACAGATATCATTAACCAACAAACTTAAGCTTGAACAATAAATTGACGAAACGTGCCAAATTTCATCAATGTTATCATGTAATGTGATAAGAAACATTATAATATGTAAGATATTAAGCAATTGCAATGAAATTAAACTATATCTTTTAGATAAAATAGTTTATATTCGTAAGAGAGATCGTTTATTGCAAACATTTGGTCATTCTAGTCATGGGGAAGACAACTTTAACATATTTGTTAATACAATTTCTTATTTCAAAGGTAATCATTTTTTGTACATTTTTTACTACTTACCTACAGTAAAACGTTTGACCACAAGTCACCTGATGTTAAGTGACGATGTCTAAGATGGCGCCACGCTACACCTGGACTGGGAACTGGCTCTCAAGTGAGGCTGCCGGAACACACCGATAGGTGCTCGGCGACAGATTCTTGACTAAAAATATTTTTTTTTAATTCAGATTAAACTATGCAATATATTTTTTACTGTGTGGTAGGTATTTGTTATCAAAAAAATTATTATAAACTCCCGAAAATCATCAAGAACACGCCGGATCAAATAAAAAACCAAATCAAAATCAGATCATCAGTTTGGAAGCTACGATGCCACAGATACATAATATGTTAAACATAGAACCTCTGTGTTAGCATTGAGGGTTAATAAATCTAACAAAAGACTAAATTTTAACGAACTTTAATTATTTTAAATCAGTTGCTGTAGCGAACGATAAACTAAACTAACGAACACAAGACCATTAACTAAATAAAACTTTGCTGTTTTGAAATAAAATGAAAAAACTCACAAATTTGAAATAAAAACTTTTTTTTTACCGAAAAAAATTAAATAATCCAACGACTCCAATTAACTTAACAAAGAAAAGAAATAACAACAAACTCAAGTAATTAGCAAACTTGGAGACGGCGCTTCTGAACTAAATTTTGGTTTGTTCATTTGCAGAAGTAAAAAAAAAACTTTCAAACTTTCTTCGTTAATTTTCACAACAATCTCAAACACGAACCAATAGCGTAGGTATTTAAATACTTTCAATAAGTCCCTTATAATAATTAATTTAATTTTTTTAATGATTAAAACGAAAATGTAAGAATTATGTTAACAAACGGTAGGTATTTAACAATTATTACTCTCCGCGGTTTCACTCGCGTCTTCCCGTTATTCTGCAGGAATCTTTTCCGGGATAAACAGTAGCCAGAGAGTAAGCTATCTCTATTCCAAATTTCATCAAAATCGGTTTAGTAGTTACGGTGATACGTGGCGACAAACATTCACATACACACACAACACACAAACTTTCGCATTTATAATATTATAGTAGGACTAGCTGTGCCCCGCGTGGACTGCAGTTTATCGCGATAAAAATGTCCTTCCTGAGGGTTCAAACTATCTCCGTACGAAATTTCGTTAAAATCGGCTCAGTAGTGCGTGAAAGCGAGACAACCAGACAGACAGTGTTACTTTCGTATTTATAATTTTAAAAAATACGTTACACGTTTTCCTTGCAAAAAAAAATAAATAAAACAATTTTAGTAATGATGACCAAAAGACGTCAAACGCATTCAAAATTTACATCGTTCATACTTATATTTTAATCATGAATTCATTTCGCATCAGCTTTAACAGTACTTGGACGATCAAAGTTAAAATGCTTGTAATAAATGCTAAGTTTTTACTATTTCAGATTGCAACATCACACGCGCAGCCAACTTTAGCACAGTACTTACAGCTAGCTGGTCTTGGGTCCCATGTATTGGCACCTGTACCCTCTACACCAACTCACCATGGACCAAGCAACCCAAACACAGTCTTCGGGCCACCATCAAACTACCAAGCCTCAACCTTCCACAACCCTTCAAGTCAAAGCCCTCCAAGATCAAGTCCATCGCTACCAAACCCTTCAAATTCCATCCCTCTATCTGCAATAGCAAATTTAGCAGCTTCTATGCCAGCGCCAAGTCCTCCGCCGCCACAAAAGCCGCCATCTGTTCCTAAGGCATCGGAGAGTTTGCCTTCAGCTGGTTTGGACTCAAATGTGTTGAATAATCTAGCTATTGCTTTGCAGTTATTGATTGTAAGCAATATACTTAACATGCCTCCTGTTGAAAATACACCAGAACCTTTAGCTAAGTTAGAATTAGCTAAATTTGAATCGATTCCGAAGTACGAATCTGTACCTATTTCATCTTTAGCCTTATCGTACCCTGTACAATCAGCTATGTCTTTATCTTCTTCTAGTCCTTATTTAGAACCACCTTTACCTCAAAATCTGTATACATATTCTTCCCCCACTTCTTCATATGAAAGTCTTAGCTTACCCAATTCTAATTTCTTAGGATCGTCAGGTTTTAACGAACCTAATATTTTTGGGTCACCAGTGGCTTCTGCTAGACCAAATCCCAGGTCAAGTATGACGTTAATGTCTCCATACGAAGCAATAGGACCAAGTTCACCGTTTTCTGACCCTATATTGTCATCGGTATATTCTCCAAGTTATTCTAAAAAGGATTTTCAAAGTCCTTATGCGTCGATTTTAGCGGCAGATGGGCATAAAGATTTGTTTTCGTTTAGTGATTTATTTTAGATTAATAATTTAAGAAATAAACTATTGTTATTTATTGCATTTTAATGTCTTTTATTGACCTACTAGCTTTGTCCTGTGGCTGCACCTTCAGTTTTTCCTTTTGTACAAGATGGTACTGCTTTTTCCAAGCAAAATTTACTTTTATTTTAATAATGCACACCAACATAATAAACACTATTTAGCATACTCGTAACATTACCTACATAGCTCACGCTATCGTCAGCTCATTTTCTAATGTTATTACAATTACCTATAGGAGTAGACTATATGCAAAAAATAGCATTAGTATTAAAATTTAAAACTGATGTAAATAGGTTTCTCAAGTGTGTTTGCTGAGATATTTATGATAACGCATACGAAGCTTCAAAGGAAATGCTATGACAACAATTTTGCAAAGATGAGGAATTTCATATTTCAAATTGAAAAACCATGCTTGGAGTTTGTTTGCAAGATAAAATCAGACACGAGGAAAATCACCGACATAGCTCTCAGAAGTTGAAGTGGCAATGGGCACGCCACATCGCTCGACGAAACGATAACCGATGGGGAAGAAAGGTTCTCGAGTGGCGACCACGAACCAGAACACGTTCTGTAGGTAGGCGTCCCACTAAGAGGAGCGGGGATATTGTTAGAGTCACTGGGAGCCGATGGATGTAATAGGCTAATAGCCGTTCATGGTGGCGTTCAAAGGGGGGAGGCCTATGTTCAGCAGTGGACTTCTTCCGGCTGATGATGAAATTGAAAAGCCCTGGCAATCATAATCAAAATAGGTTCATCCGTTTTCTGTTAACAACTCAGTCTGCGTCAAGGGTTAAAAATACGGTGGGAAATATGTAAGGTAGATAGATCTGTTTGAGATAATGGTACACGTACATAACTTTGCAAAGTACGGTAAATTGTACGGCAAGTTGAAACATTGACACATAATTTCCAAGTTTTCGCCATATCACAAATTCTAACTGGCGTAGAACTTTTCCTTTACGTGTGGCCACTAAACAAGCTTGGAAACCATCTGTATCCTACTAATATTATAAACGTGGAAGTTAGTGAGTATGGATGGATGTTTGTTACTCATTCACGCAAAAACTACTGAATGGATATGAATGGTTGTAATGTAGATGTAGATAGTTTTATAGCAATAATGGCTCAGTGGTAGTGACGTCGGCTTGCGATCCATAGGACGTGGGTTCGAATCCTACAATGATGATCTTGAGCTTTCGGTGAAGGAAAACATCGTGATGAAACCATAGCTTGGTGGTAGGGTATTTTCTAGTACTCGCCTGGCTAGCTACCAACCTCATGTTAAGAATCTGTCGCCAAGCACCTATCGGTGTGTTCCGGCAGCCTCACTTGTGAGCCAGTTCCCAGTCCAGGTGTAGCGTGGCGACATCTTCGACCACATCGTCACTTAACATCAGGTGACTTGTGATCAAACGCTACCCTGTAAATAGTATAAAAAAAAAGTTTATATACTGGATTATCACATAGGCTACTTTTTATCCCGGAAAAAGATTCCTGTGGGACTGGAAATTGGCTGACATCTAGTTTTGAAACAATATGTGGATGCTATGAAATAGTCGCTTAACTCCTGGCCCTACTTACGCATTCGCTCCCGCTAAGCTGATTTATCTCTACTTAATACTTACATTAATCAAACTTTGTTCCCGTATGAGATCAGAATATAAGCATTATGTATTCTGTGACAGAACACAGGGGATTAAGGGAGGAGATTACAAAAGCAAGATTAAATTGGAGGCTTGTAACAAACTGGCTGCACTTTGAAATTAGCTGCACTATGAAATTAGCTGCACTATATATGAAATTAGCTGAACTATGAAATTAGCTGCACTATGAAATTAGCTCCACCTTGAAATTAGCTGCACTATGAAATTTCATCCACGTGCTATCTCGGAGTTAGGGTCATATCGACCTCAATAAATTAGTCCGAGTGGTCGAGTTGTATCATTATTTTTAGCACTCAACCTTATGTTATACTAGCTGTTCCCCGCGGTTTCACCCGCGAGGGCTACAGTTTATCGCGAAATCCTTTCTTAGCGGATGCCTACGCCATAACATCTACCTGCATGCCAAATTTCGGCCCGATCCGTCCAGTGGTTTGGGCTGTGCGTTGATAGATTACTATGTCAGTCAGTCATCAGTCAATCGCCTTTGAGTTATATACATCTATGTAAATATAAAGATGACACCACGCTGCACCTGGACTCGCAAGTAGCTCCCATGTGAATCTCCCGGGACACATCGATAAAAACAAATAAAAAATAAAGGATCAACGAATTGCCTATTCTATAAAATTCTATTAAACGCGTGAACTTGAGAACCGCTTCCTTTTTGCGTAAACAATTTTAAAATTAAACGCGGTGGGTGACTCGACCACGTGGGCGAATTAATTGCGGTCGAGTTAACCACTAACTCTTATCTCGCACAACTGTGGTGGAAATACGCCCTTAAGTTTCAACTCAGCTACCTTTTATGATAATGACATGCAGAGGTTTCTGCTTGTTTTAATCTTACGTGAGAAAGTTTTACTAACGCAGAAAGGTATGTTTTTAAAAGAAACATAAGCGTTTTAACCGACTTCAATAAAGAAAAAGGTTTTTAATTAATATTCTCAATCAACTCATTAATATTCATGTTCCCATATCCCAATATGTAAAACCAAACAAGAGAAATTTTATTAGTAAAGCTAATTAAAAAATATCGGACCATTAGATGACAAAAAAAAACCTTGGAATTTTAGTGAACTTGCTCCAATTCAATCAATTAGTAATAAGAATAAAATTGTCAATGTGATCGCTCCAAAAAAATTACCTGCCGGGCGTTTCTTGCCTGTTCTTTTGCCGGCGTAAGGAAGTTGGAACAGGCGTAGCTAGTTTTAAGTTTGACGTTTTAAAGTGATCACAATGTATCCTATTGAATAAAGAAAAATTGACTTTTGACTTGAATTTGACTGTTTTCTTTTTCTTCTCTATGTTTGTTACCTCATAACTTTCGACTGGGTTAACCGATTTTGATGATTCTTAAAAAAGTGAAAAGACTTTTCATGTTGTATCTTAAAATGCCTATCTGTCTGTCTCGCATATTTACCAATAAGTAAATAGGCCACTTTGCATTTTCACCATCGGCTTATAGCGATGATGGCTCAGTGGTAGTGACGTCGGCTTGCGATCCGTAGGACGTGGGTTCGAATCCTACAATGAGCTTGAGCTTTCGGTGAAGGAAAACATCGTGATGAAACCATAGCTTGGTTGTAGGGTATTTTCTAGTACTCGCCTGGCTAGCTACCACCCTCTTGTTAAGAATCTGTCGCCAAGCACCTATCGGTGTGTTCCGGCAGCCTCACTTGAGAGCCAGTTCCCAGTCCAGGTGTAGCGTGGCGCCATCCTCGACCACATCGTCACTTAACATCAGGTGACTTGTGTTCAAACGCTACCCTGTAAAAGTGTAAATAGTAAAAAAAAAAAACAAAAAAAAGACTGCCTAAACAAAAATAAATTCTTAGAACTTATAATTATTTCAAGTCATCATATCTACGGCATAAATTACAACTTACGAAACCTTTATTATGTAACTGTTTAACAAATCAAAGCTGGCCCAAGAAATCTGATAACTGACAATTTCCTAAGAGATAACAAAAATAATTTCCAATATATAAAGTAAATTGGTACGTAACCATTTTTAGTATTAATGTTATTCTTTTAGAAATCACAATAATTTATTGGGAAAAGTAGACCTTTTTATTTTTTAGCTGTCTATTTTATACAAAGAGAAAAATGAATTCGAGAATTGTTTTCCTTGCTTCAGTACAGTTGGCAATATTTAATGTAAGTTACTAACTTAGTGAGTAATTTACTTATTCTCACTTTACATAATATTTTTTAAGTTATCCAGGTCTGTGTTTGACGGAAATCACCTGATACTAAGTGACGATGTGGTCAAAGGTAACCACGCTACACCTGGACTGGGAACTGGCTCTCAAGTGAGGCTGCCGGAATGCCGATAGGTGCTTGGTGTAAGATTCCTAACTTGAAATATTAAGTTACTAATCATATAATTAATTAGAATCTACATTATTTCAGTTTCAATTCACGTGTAGCTTGGAGCCACCTTCGACAGCATCACCACTTATCATCAACAGTCTTATCGTCACACGCTACTGAAATGTAAAAAAAAAACCAGTGACAGGCCGAAAGTTCAGTTTTGTTTTCGGGTTCGGCCAGTTTCGGCCGAAAAATCTAGTTTCAGCCAAAAAAATGGCCGAAACTTTCAGCAGTGCTGAAACTAGAGTGTTCGTGAATTATCGTGGTCGTTCGGCCAACTTCGCGGCTTAAAAAAACACACTAATTTATATTCTATTTGTTACAGCTAGCACAATCTCAATGCCTCAACCGCTTACTACCCGGATGCGGACCAAACATACTACCCATCACAGAATCTCTACTCCCCAACCAATTGCTGTACCCACCAAACTTCCTAGGTCCAAACGTCATCGACTACCCTTACGATATACCTGGGCAGTTATTACCCAACGTATTGCCAGGTCCTATGCTACCCAACGTCCTGCCTAGCCAGATACTACCGAACTACCCCTGTGCTGGACTACCCAATTTGCTGCAGGGCCCGGTAGTTCCTGCTACCACGACTATAATTCAGGATAGCACTGTAGCTAATAACTTAGCTAATGCATTGCAATTGTTGGTTGTCAGCAATCTATTGGCTAACACCCTGCCTCAGAACGAGGTAGTTGTTCCTAGCTACCCCCCTGTAGAACTGCTGTCACCTTACACCTCAGTTGGACCCTGTGGCTTCAGTGGCTATAATTATATCTATTAATAACTTATTAAATTTAAGTTAATTAAGTTTTAGTTTGTCAAAGTATTAATTGATGAAATGAAATTTTATGTATCTGTTTTGTAAATTATTGTGTGACGATATTGAATATTAAAAAATATTAAATTAAATTAGAGCTTTTATTTCTTTGTCCTAAAAATTTATTCAGGTTCTCATGTGTCTCCATTTCAGTCAGTAATTTATTTCCTGTTTTAATTATATACTTAACAAGATGTTCCCGCAGTAACCCTTTTCCGGGATAAAAATGTAATAATCCAGTGTATAAGCTATCCCCATTCCAAATTACATCAAAGTCGGTTGAGTATTTTCTCAAATATTCACATACACACACACACACACAGAAACTTTAGCATTTATAATATTAAATATTAGGAATATTGCGCTCGCGGTTTACCCGCGTCTTCGCGCTATCCCGCTGTAACCTTTTTCCGGGATAAAAAGTAGCCTATGTGTTAATCCAGAGTATAAGCTATCTCCATTCCAAATTTCACTCAAATCCGTTCTGTAGTTTTTGCGTGAAAGAGTAACAACCATCCATACATCCATCCATCCATACATCGATCCATCCATACATCCATACTTACAAACTTTCAGGCTTATAATATTAGTAGGATTTGTCATGACATTATGCTGGGGCCACACTAAGGTCAACGTCAAGGGAAATGTCATCATACATTCCCCTTGACGTGTGTGTGCCTATCATCGCGATAAATATTGCGTAAATTATTAACGCTATTACGTGAGTGGCTACACTTGGACGGTCAACGTGAATGCACATGAGTTATCGGCTAACGTCAAATGCCAATGTGAATGCCGTTGTCAAATGTCGTGGCCACACTTATGTCAAACGTCAATCATCGCGCTATTGAACGGCATTTCCCGTTAGAGTGGCCCCAGCATTACGAAGCCTTGTGCCATAAGATGACAAGGGCGATACATGACTAATGACGTCATGTCGAGTACGTCCCAGCACCGGCGTGTCCCAGATATTGTATAAATGGATTTCTTTGCAAATAGACAGGTATGTAATGAAGGGAGATTTGTAAAAATGGTTTTTTGCTACTATTGGTGGTTCTACTTGTCCAAACTAGGCTTGGGTAAAACATATCAATGTTTTTTTTTTTTTTTTTTTTTTTTATATTTACAGGGTAGCGTTTGACCACAAGTCCCTGATGTTAAGTGACGATGTGGTCGAAGATGGCGCCACGCTACACCTGGACTGGGCACTGGCTCTCAAGTGAGACTGCCGGAACACACCGATAGGTGCTTGGCGACAGATTCTTAACAAGAGGGTGGTAGCTAGCCAGGCGAGTACTAGAAAATACCCTACCACCAAGCTATGGTTTCATCACGATGTTTTCCTTCACCGAAAGCTCAAGCTCATTGTAGGATTCGAACCCACGTCCTACGGATCGCAAGCCGACGTCACTACCACTGAGCCATCATCGCTATAATATATGTATCAATAGTTTAAGATTTTTAGGGTTCCGTACTCAAAGTGTGAAACGGTACCCTTTATACTAAGACTCCACTGTCCGTCCAAATACAAATACAAATTATTTATTAGTAACACCAATGTTACAAGTCAGTCATACAACAAATTAGTAAAGCCAAAGCCAGGTTGTTGTTATAATCTGTATCAAATTAATAAAGTGAACGAAGTAACATTAAGATTGTCTATGGAATAAATAGTCTATGAACTGCCATTGCTGTGTTTCAATAGGTTATGGGCCGCTCTCTAAAGTTAAATTATTATTTTCGGAAAAATTACGTGCAAAAGGGAAAAATGACGTCGGGCTATTTAGTAAACGTGCCTAGGCCCAAAGGTCGTGAAAACTATGATGATTGGTCGTTCGCGACAAGCAATTTTTTTTTTTTTTTTTTTTTATATGAGATAGGTAAGCATTTGACCCCAGTCTCACCCGATGGTAAGTGATGACGAGGCCGAAGATGGAGCATGCTTGCCTAGAAGATACCTATTCACTCTTGACTTGAAGGCTCCCAAGTTATACTTATCGGGAAACAAAGACGCTGGCAAGGTGTTCCACTCCTTCGCCGTTCGCATTATAAATGTGGAAGCGAAACGTTTTGTGCGGATTGGGGGAATTTCAACCATGTACGGATGCCGTGTTTCCGTGCGTCTTGTTGTTCGATAGTGGAATGGGGATGGTGGAATGAGGTTGTGTAGTCATGCTACTATTTCATGCTACTCGAGGGCATCGACGTAGAAAACGTGCCAGGAAGCATCACAGAAGCTGAAAACAAGAAAGCCAAAGCCAAGACAAGTCTCATGAACCGTGATAGTTAGATAGTTGAAATTTTCACAGATGATGTATTTCTGTTGCCGCTATAACAACAAATACCTAAAAACAGAATAAAATAAATATTAATGAACTTGACTTTGTTTTTCGATTTACAGATAATGGTACGGAACCCTTTGTGCGTGAATCCGACTCGCACTTGGTCGCTTTTTATTACAATCATTTTTTTTTTTTTTTTTATTCTAAATTTAATTTAGAGGCTTGTACCACATGGTATGCCAGCCCCATCATACCCTAACCTAAGATTCTACTACATAACTATATAATAGATTATTTAAACATTTCGTACAGTAATTTAGCAGCCTCATTACAATCATTGATTTAGTACAATCGAGGAATCTTAAACATCCAGATAACACTAATTTTATACAATTATTAGTATAGTGAGTATATTTTTATATATAAAAGCCACAACAAACAAACTAGACTAAATAAATAATATCGAGAGGTTGACCACAAGTCACCTGATGTTCAGTGACGATGTGGTCGAAGATGGCGCCACGCTACACTTGGACTGGGAACTGGCTCTCAAGTGAGGCTGCCGGAACACACCGATAGGTGCACGGCGACAGCTAGCCAGGCGAGTACTAGAAAATGCCCTACCAACAAGATATGGCGACATCACGATAAAAAAAACAATTTATTGCTACTTTAACACAGAGACTTATCCTAGATTCTATTTACTTATTTAATTAATTATAGGGCAATAGGGCAGCTTCAGCATGTGATGTTTTGTTTTGTTTTGTGTTTGTTTTCGATGTTTTCCCACGTCCTTCGGACGACGCTACCACTGAATCATCATCGCTTCAAAAAATTGCCTCGTACCTTAGTAATGTCGTAATACCTACTTATAAGTTTATCGCAGGTTTGTATCGCTAAATTGTAATTATAATTATCAACATACGTGACGTTTTAAAGACGAAGGAAATGTTTGTAATCAATGTATTCATTAACGTTGCTCAATTTCTACCACGTTTTCATTAATTCGCTTTCTTGTTATTATTTGTTTTTATGTTTGGTAGAAATTTTGCAATTGATTTTAAACAGACTTAAATTTTTAGATACCACAATAACACTTACATTTCTTCGTCTCGTGTCTTTATGAAAAACTGCTTTTATATAATTTTACATTTTACATAATATGATGATCCGTAGAATCGTGGTCCGTCGGAAAGAGCCCTGTCTGCGTGCGTTGCCGTCCGTGGTCGTCGGCTGTGCGTGATGATCCGTAGAATCGCGCACCGTGGGAAGCTACTATAAGACAGATTCCTTCCTTATTTTACCTTCTAAATCACAATTCCTTCCCTTTTGACTCAGAAGGTAAACGGTATTTCGGAAGGTCATTTTTCTCCGTGTCTTTATAAAAATCGACACCGCTTACCATCAAGCAAGCCATCTACTTCTTACTATCCCTACTAATATTATAAATGCGAAAGTAACTCTGTCTGTCTGTCTGTCTGTCTGTCACGCTTTCTCGCCTAAAGTACTGAACCGATTTTTTTTAACTGTACAGATGTAGTCTGGAGCCTACAAAAGGACGCACTGGGCCCGCGTGGTATATCATCCCTCTCTGAGAGAAGGCCTATGTCCCAGCAGTGGGAACGGAATAGGCTGATAATGATGATGTAACTATTTGTTTTGAAGTGTACAATAAACGTAATGCATTCTAGGTAATTAATTATACTTACTAAAACATTGCTTAAAGGTAAAATTATTATAAAGTGTGTAATACACGACCGATAAGAAACGTAAAATTTATAAATAGGCATAATTTATTCTTGTTAACATTTCACGTTAACATGGCGGCGTTATCAACGCGCTTCGTTTTAATAATAACGTTATTGCAGGTATAATAATAGTAATAGTAATAAATAATAATGATAATAATACTGAATAATAATAATAATAAATGTCAAGTTAAAGTGAAATGGCCGGTTAAAACGATGATTGGAGAGAATTGGTAATTTCTGATTATTATAGCTTTTTTAATAAACTAATTGCGCCGCGCGGTTTCACCCGCGTCCTCCCGTTATCCCGCAGGAACCTCTTTCTGGGATAACAATAGTCTATGTGTATAAGCTATCCCCATTCCAAATTTCAACAAAATCGGTTTGGTAGTTACGGTGTTACGTGGTAATAAACATTCATACACACACAAACTCCACATATTAAGATAGGACTTTCGCTCTAGTAACAATTAGCATTCCCTAGTCGTAGCATTGCCCCACGCGACTTTTTACAGGGTAGTGTTTGACCACAAGTCACTTGATGTTAAGTGATGATTTGATTTTATGCGGTGGAAGAACATATTATCAGCACTTTAATGTCATAGCGCGATGAAATGATATACCTAAGCTTATTAACCGAAGAACAGGAGGAGGATCTTAACTCACAGAGATCTAAACTAGGCTATGAAGCATGAAGGAAAGCATCGTGATGAAACCATAGCTTAGTGTTAAGGCATTTTCTAGTGCTCGCCTGACTAACTACCAAACTCACTCTAGTTAGGAATCTGTCGCCGAGCACCTATCGGTGTGTTTCAGCAGCCTCACTTGAGAGCCAGTTCCCAGTCCAGGTGTAGCGTGGTTTTTTTTATAACAAAGAGACCATAGAATATTCTTAGTACCATCCTTATTAATATATCGTTGACAAATGAACTTTTTTTCAGATCAATATCATCTCGAATGTTCAAGGACTAACTCTACCTCTTCAAACCTCTTCAAAATGCGAAATGTTCACGAAGAAAGATCAAAAAACAAATCAAGAAATAGAAAGACTGGAATCTGATAACTTCATTCAAACGCCGACTGATTTTTTCTATGCACCATTGGCGCCGGCAAATGTCTTTGTAACCGTACCATCAGTCATTGTACCATTGTCACCACCACCAAATGAGACTCGAAAATCTCAAATGAATACTGAATATAAAATAAACTTGGCACCAATACCAAACGCAGAAACGTCAACTTCAGTTTCAGAGCCGCAATCCATTATTGGATCAACAAATGTTTGTGACAACTATTTAGAATCATCTTTTTCTTCAGGATTAAGGTTACCTATAACGGTATCTAGTTCGATAACATCATCGACGCCACCAAAATTAAATATAATATCAACTGTTCACTTAGATACTAATAAAATTGATAAACCGACAGATAGTATTCAAATGCCGATAGCAAGTTCAGTCCAATCCAGTCCTTTAAATTTGTTGGAAACAACTCCTTCCCTTGACAATGCTGTCTTGAACAATCCAGTAAATCCCATTCATTCAAACCCAATTATATCTGGATTGAAATTGCCTCTATCGGTTTCATGTTCACTTTCAACATTTGCGCCTCTTAGTTTAATTACTAAAACATCTATAGATAAACCTCCCATTCCATCTTCTTCTAATATAACTTCAATACCATCGTTGCTATTTGATACAATTACTATCACACCACCATCTCAAATAATCCCAGGTTTAACATCAAGTTCAGGATCTCCACAAACTATTGTACCTTGCGATAGTCTGCCTTATAAAACTGATATAATAATACCTCTTTCAGCTACTTCTTCTGTTAATTCACTTGAGTCACCTGTAAATTTCCAATTGCCATTACATTCTAATTTGGAAGCGTTGAATATTCTAGATTTTCCAAGTAATGTTATATCAAATAGTGAGTTTATATTACCAAAACTGTCGTATCCACCAGCAATTGCCAGTTCCGTTAAAAACTTGGAAGCTCCTGTAATTAAAACACTTTCTTTAGATAATCTTGACAAACCACCTATATACCAAACGTGTTCAGTATTAGAATCACCCTTATGCATTTCAAGTTTAGTTAGCTGTTCAAATACTCAAAAACCATACCATAATTCACCCCTTCGTGAGTTCTTAAATAGAATTATGCCACAAACAAGAACCATAAACACTGGATACCCAAAATTAACTCATTCATTAACAGGAAAGCCGTCTACTTTATCAAATTCGAATCAGGATCTAGATAAACTATCATGTGTAAATTTTGATTCAGTACCATCATCTTCGTCAGTTTCATTAAGTAATGTCTCATTTTCACCTGCTATTTTACCGGCATCTGATTTAACACAACTGTTATCACTTTCAAGCTCTGTACCTTCTTCAAAGCTTTCTGACGATGATGCATCTTCATTTGGTAATGTAATGGACTCTTCGGATATAACAGCTTACATATTGCTTCCTGAGGTACAAGACTCTGAAGTGACTGGTTCACACAATAGTTTTCAGAATCCTTCTCAATCCAATAGCTTTAATGTTCCACTTTGTAATTATCAACAAACTCCAATGGTAACATCATCAGAATCACTTCTTCTACCTCCTTTACCAACAAATCTAATTAGTCCTATAGACAAATATTTTGAAGACGTGAGATCTGTAACTGCGAAACTCGATGATTTTATTTCTTCTTTTAATAGTGTTACAGTCTCTATGAATACTGCAACATCACCGACTTTTTCGAATACTGTAATATCATCAGAAACTTCAATTCAACCCAATTTGGAGCCTCAAATGGATCTATCTGATGTATCAACTAGCACACCTAAACAAACTTGTGATGATAATAATGCTGCTACATTACCGCAAGTTATTATAGCACCTAGAGTTCCTAAAAGTACATTGACTACTAATAACTGCCCGATATGTGTCAATCCAGTACAGTACAATAGTTTAAAAGACAGCATAATTTCACTTTCGTACAGTAATTTCTTAACAAATGCCTTTAATAGTTCATTATTTACAAGACCATTAAATCAAAATTTGGGTACACTAAATGATAATTTACCTTCATCATCTTCACTATTATCACAACCTACATTAGGTTTAATCCTTGAATCCTCATATTCAAATACAAAGTCTCCTTTATCAACAACTTCCTTTTCCATAAGACCAACTTTAAGCTCTTCTTTATCTCCAAATCCAATAATAACAAGTGATAAAGAATTCAGAAGCATGTTTATTCCAGATGTATTATCTAACCAAAGTGCGTCTTTCCCAAAGAAGCCATATATTTCATCCGTATCTATAAACACGGCATCTACGTTTGAAGAATTGAATCCTAGCATAAAAACACCGACGTCAAAAGTGCATACTTTAAATCCATTGTCATCAACTATCATAAAACCTATACAATCACCGGTCATTCTAGATGAAAGTTTGATGAGTTTATGTTTAAGGGATGTAGAAAGAATGTTAGCTCTTTTAGAGTTGTCAATGATTATGAACGGTGACTCGAGCTGTGATTTTAATTCCTTGACTCGTATTTTATCATCTCTGTGAAATGTTTGATTTTGATTGACAATAAAATGGTTTGAACTCTCTCTCTGTCTCAAAGTGCTTTACCATTTTTACTTAACAAATTAAGAGCTTCGACAGGTTCAGGTTTACCTTGCTTGCTTGTAACACAATCCTTTACTTTAACTTTATTTGAGCTAGAAATGTCATTGTTCTATTATGACGTTAGTGACTTCGATTTCAAGATGAATTTGAGAATCTCTTTAAAATTCATAAGAGACAAAATTGGCCAAATAAGTGAAAAGTAGATGCGATGGGGAAGAAAGGTTCTCGAGTGGTGACCACGAACCGGAAGACGTTCTGTAGGTAAGTCGACGACGTATTAAGAGTCGCAGGGAGCTGATAGATGCAAAGGGCTAATAGTCGTTCATGGTGGCGTTCAGAGGGGAGGCCTATGTTCAGCAGTGGACTTCTTCCAGCTGATGATGATGATGATGATGATGAAAAAGCTGCGAGCTCTTCAGAATCTTGATATTAAATTATTTACGGAACAAACATTTAGTAGTAAGTTCTCTATCAATATTAAGGTTTACTTTGTCTCGACTTTCTTGCAAAATTAAGCAATTCCGTCTGGGAACTGTGGAACTAGTTTGCTCCGAGTGTTTGTTTAGGGCCTGAGCAAATAGCAAGTGCTATTTGAAGGGAAAATAAGATTTTATTGGAATAAGTCAACATTTGTTACGTAGTACATACAATGGATCGTTTAGAATTAATGAATCTTATTATCAAGCACAATGTGTTAGTCAAATTTAATAAAATTTCTTGAATGGAGACTGTGACTTAGCAAACGTTGGTATTCTAGAATGAAGATCAAGCTTGAGTAGCGATTCAGTGACATATTTGTATGAAATGTCGGACTCAAATCTGTGCTTAAGTAAGGATTATCACTTGAGAGTATTTCTAGGATACTAGCCGTAGTGTAGGACGTCTTCCGGCTAGGTGGAGCAACGACATACGCAAAATGGCTGGCAGTGGTTGGATGAGAGGAGCTGATGATCGGGCTCAGTGGCGTACTTTGGGAGAGGCCTATGTCCAGCAGTGGACTGAAACAGGTTGATTATGATGATGATGGTGATTAGTAGATATACAGTTGATGCGTATCCTATGTGTGTGCATTATATTCAAGAGCATCAAAAAATCTGTCATTTTTAACCAATTTTAGTAATGGTTTAATTAATATTAATTATAGTAAATGTATCTATAAGCCAAGGTCTACTTGAAGAAGACGGAATCATCATTTTCATCTTGTCAAAATCGTCATACGATGCCAACTTTGAGTTAATCTTAATAATATTTAACCAGCCAATGTTTGAGGGTTACTAACTAACTTCGTTTCAGAAATGTGTTGTCCCATATACGTTAAGAGGCCTTAAATGAGTTAATTTTGAATGCCACAAAAAACATTATTTGGGTTAGATAAATAAAATTCTCAACGTTTATTAATTTAAGCCTGGATCCTTTGGAGCCTGGAGACTAACCAAAATAAACTTTTATAATTATGTGGTTATGTAGAATTACAATAACTTGACAGGTCTTAGATATTATTGAAACGAAATTCATTAAATAATTAGATACTAATTTATTTATAACGCTTACTTATTACAAAATAATTAAAATAACAAGACCCGTAAATTTCTAAATTTGCATCGCTCGAAGAACCTTAAACCGATGGGGAAGAAAGGTTCTCGAGTGGCGACCACGAACCGGAAGACGCTCCGTAGGCGTCCCACTAGGTGGACCGACGACATTGTAAGAGTCGCGAGGAGCCGATGGATGCAAATGGCTAACAGTGACGTTCAAAGAGGGAAGCCTAAGTTCAGCAGTGGACTTCTTGCGGCTGATAATGAATGCTACCAAAAATAATCATCTACATTTCCTAACGACTTTGCAATTACAAAAGTGGTGTGGCCAATGTGGCCATCACTGTAAAATTTTTCCTCGCCACCATCTTCGTATACTGGACTCGAGATTGAGGTATTTTCTTCCGATTCGCCTTTTGCTACGCCATATTTGACAACTCTGGTCTTAGCAAATACTGTTTCGATGCGGTCATTTATTGTTCTACTGTTAACCGATGGACCTTTCTCTTTTGTATCCGAATCAGGTGACTGTATTCCAAAATAGGTTTTGGATTCTTCAGGATTAAGTTTTACATAACCTGTATAAATTGGGTGTTTATATTCTTCGCTGTCTTTAACAGGCAACTCCATTTCAATTTTCTTCGTTTTAAAGTCTGGATTTTCTAGCAAGGGAGGCGTTTTAAACTGAATTTCGTTATTTTCAGGTTTTTCGTGTATATCTTCCTGTTCGACTATTCTCTCGTGAGTGTAAGGTCTTCGAATATAATTTTCTTCATTGTCATCAAAATCTTTTATTCTATCCTTTTCTCTATATTTGAAACCACGTCTAAAATTGATGCGATCTTTGATATCATAGTTAGGTGCTCGATATTCATAATTTCTATCATATTTTCTTCTGTCTCTATTTAATATCTCTTCGTGACTTTGGTCAGTTTTATAGAAATGTCTATCGTCTTCTAAATCTCTCAGGTAATAGTTCTCATCGTTGGCATAGTAAGAATCATCGTAGAAAATGGGATAGTAATCGTTGATTATACCGTTGTTCTGTATTGTAGGTACAATGTCTTCCCTTCCAAGGTCCGGTGTTATATATTCATGTAAATCTTCTATTACGGTTGGAGGCATTTCCAAGTTTGCTTTACTTGCTATAGATTCTATTTTTGGGGTCGTAGGCTTCAATTCAATTTGCAACTGTTCTTTGCTTGCTTGTTTAGAAACCTCTTCGTAAGGTACTGCCTTAGGAAGGTCTGTAACTGACTCGCTAGTTTGATTTAATATTTCTGAGCTTGTATCATCAACTACGACTTCTTCTATACTTTCTAAAATGACAGGTGCTGTTGTAGTTGTAGTTGTAGTCACTTCTTGCTTTTTAGGTTTCAGTTTAACTTCAACTACATTAGGTAGAGATTCCTTATTGTTTTGCCCATTTTGAGTCTTTCTGTTTTTACGTTTTTTGCTTCTATTACTAATCCTACCAATATATGGTTGGTAAAATTGTTCAAAGTTAAAGGGATAGTTGCCATGTGGGTAAAAATTGTTACCCATGTTCATATACGGGAAGAAATAGCTCAATGCATCATCGGGAGTTGGTGCAGATTTATGCGCAGATTCTTTTCTTACTATATCTGTCTTTGAATTTCTGGTTTGTCTTTTTTCTTTCTGATCTTTTGTTTCAAGCTCGTCAACAGGTGATTCTATATTTTTTAACTGTGATGATTTATTTTCGCTTTTTTTTCGATTTCTTCCAATTGGCAAAGGTTTTTTAGTTATGGGTGATTTTTGGTTCTTTGAAGAAATATCATCATCAACTTCTGTTGGGTCTGAAACAACAAGAGTTTCATGGGATGCTTCTTCATGACTGATATTTTTCGTTTGTTTTTGTCTCATTTTTCTTTTACTTTTAGCTGCAATTTTTCCACCATCATTTTCAAAATCATCTCCTAGTGTTGGTGATATCGTTGATTCTATGTTTTTATTTGCCGAGCCCTGCTTGCTTTTTCTTTTGGCTTTTACTTCTGGTTTAAGATTATTATCGTTTAGTTCGATATTCATTGCAACATTTTCTTCTATAACTTTGGCAGATTTGTTATTTTGATTTCTCTTCCTTCCTCTTTTGATATGGCTTTTATTTCTTTGTTTTTGATTTGGTACAGAGCCGTTACGGTCATTTATGACACTTGACTTTGTCTTAGCTTTATTCTGGTTGGTTTCTTTATTAGAATTTACTCTTTTTCTTTTGACAACGTTTTTTGATTTGTTTCCTGATTTAGTATCGTTTAGATTGAAAAATTCCGGAGGCACAATAAAATAGTTATTAATAATATTAGGTGCTGTGCCTGTATTAGGATTTCTCTGTATTTCTTGCCCATTTTGATTGTAAAGCTTTGTATTTGGATTTAAAATCTTCTGTAACGATGGGTTTCCTAGTATTTTGCTCATGAGAAGTTGGTTTATAGTTTCATTTAAGCCTGAGCGATTTGGGGTTGGATTTTGGGCTCTCAGTGGTTGAGAGCATGGATTAGTTTGGCTTACAACTGGTTGGTAGCCCACATTTTTGTATGGACTTTGTTGACATATAGGACATTGTTGTGTAGGGACCAGTTGAGGCACAGGATTTGCAGCCACCTGGAAAATTGAAATGAACTTTGTAGATTACAAAATTATGATTAATTAAGTTTATCAATATTTGTATTTGTTACCATGTGCTATTCAAAGACAAACGGAACTGGTTTAACGTGCTCGCTGAAGCACGGAAGCGCTCAGTTGTAAATACCACTAATGGTCACCCATCCATGTAGTGACCACAGAACATGTTAACCTAATTGATCAGTTAAGAAGGACTAGGCAAAATCCGCTACGAGCGCTTTTTTTAAATAGGAAGGTGATAATCAGAGGTCAGTACATTGAAACTTGTGGTCAAAAGCTAACCTGTAAGATAATAATAATAATAATATCCGCACAATCACATACATAGGCTCTGACTCCTAACTAGGTTTCCCTGTATCTAGGGTATCAGACAGAAACTACGAGGACCGGGGATCCACAACACCCAGACGCAGAACAAATACTTGCGCTTTTTTTTTCAATGCACAAATATTTGACCTGTAGATATTATATAAAAGTACTAGCTGTTCCCCGCGGTTTGACCCGCGTGGGCAACAGTATAATGCAATGAAAAGTATCCTATGTCCTTCCTCAGGGCTCAAACCATCTCCGTACCAAATTTCATTCAAATTGGTTCCGTTGTTTAAACGTGAAAGCGAGACAGACTGACAAAGTTACTTTGGTATTTATAATATTAGTAGGGATTTAATACATACCGATATGAAAATTAGAAACAAGCAAGAGGCAAACACAGGTGGCTTCATAATACAAGTTGTTCATTATTCATAACAATAAAATATAATTTATAACTAAAAACTAAATCAAATTTGTTAGTGAGCACATTCACTAACAAAGCATTTTGACTAACTACGCGATCGTGTTAAAATGGTCTTTATAATGATATGTTTGTATCGAGATAACGATTGTTACATCGGACTTTATATCGATATGGTGCATATCGATTTTAGATCTCGATTGCGCACGCGCTGCTTGTGAGTACGTAAAGTGAAATACTGTACAAGGTGGAGATTTCAAGATCATGCCGGAGATTCAGGTTAATTTAATTATAACCAACTCCCCCCTAGCAGTTAAATAAAAAAAAAAAAAAAAAATAGATAATAGACAATAATTTTATTTGTAGCAAAAAAACAAGTGATAAAAAAAATGATACATAAACTTACAACAAACAGAACAGTCATTAAAAATATAAATACACGAACTTATATATATTATACTAACAATAACTGTTTTTTGATAACACAGAGACTTTTCCCAGGTTCCAGTTACTTACTTGTCAAATTAATTTCACCCGCGTCCTCCCGTTATCCCGCAGAAACCTTTTTCCGGGATAAAAGTAGCCTATGTGTTAATCCAGATTATAAGCTATCTCCATTCCAAATTTCAGTCAAATCCGTTCAGTAGTTACTGCGTGATAGAGCAACAAACTTTCATAGGTACATCCATACTCACGAACTTTCGCGTTTATAATATTAGTAGGATTTCTCATGCCCGGGCCACACTAAGGTCAACGTCAAGTGAAATGTCAATGCCTATCTTCGCGATAAATATTGCGTTAATTATTAACGCAATTATGAGAGTGGCTACAATGAACGGTCAACGTGTATGCACTTGAAATGAATTATCGGCTAACGTCAAACGCCAATGTGAATGCCGTTGTCAAATGTCGTGGCCACACTTATGTCAAACGTCAATCATCGCGCTATTGAACGGCATTTCCCGTTAGTGTGGCCCCAGTATCAGTGACCATGGTGGCCGTACGGTAACGCATGCATGCGCTGTACAAGGCGCCAAAAAGAGTTCGAATCCTGTCGGCCTCATAGGTAATGGCTTAATAAGTTATGTGTGGATAACTGGATAGCCCATCGCTCAAAACGGTGAAGGAAAATATCGTGAGGAAACCGTCATGTCCAAAAACTGCAACATTCAAGGGCATGCGACATCTACCAACCCGCACTGGGCCATTATAAGCTAACTGCACAACAAATAACTTTCTTCTTCTTCTGGCCCTGGTCATCTATTTGTGGTCGGTGCAGCATGTACTCTTCTTTCACTCTCCCCTATCAGCCGTCATCGCTTCATTCACTCCCCTTTCATTCGTATCAACCCTTACACAATCCACATTTTCTTTGGTCATCATCATCATCATCAGCCGGAAGAAGTCCACTGCTAAACATAGGCTTCCCCTTTGAACGCCACCATGAATGGCTATTAGCCACTTGCATCCTTCGGCTCCCCGCGACTATTACACTGTCATCGGCCTACTTAGGGCTCGTTTTCTTTTTGCTAAATTAATTCTTAAATACACTAAATCAGCTGTATATTTATTAAGTACTAAACAATTTAAAAAGAAATAACACAAGTATGAAAGGGTGTTTACTTTAAAAATGAAAAGATATTTAATGCAACAACAAGATTTATTATTTTGAATTACCGGCATGCCATTATTATCAACAATTAATAAAGGAACTCTTAATGTAAGGCCTTAACAATAATATATGAATTCGTAACAAACCTTAGCACAAAAACACCGCAGCACAACACTTTAAATTCACACCAACCGTATTTTTACAGCCATAGACTACGACCACAGTGACGTTGATTGACTTCGTTTCCTCGAGGCAACCGTAATGGCGGCTATTCAGCCAACTAGTCAGTACCGTCGTGAAACAACTTTAACAATTTTGAACAATATTAATAACATTTAAAACTTAATAATAAATTGTAATAATTACTAAAATAAAACATTGCTAATTATCCGTTAATCAGTAAAATCCCTAACAAGTAAAAACACTTATCTAAACCTTAAAATGTAAAATAAAACTACTACACTAAATTATATAAAAGTGGTACTTACATTATAACTTAAGAACGGCTGAACCGATTTGGCTGAAAATAGGTGGGGAGGTAGAATAGAACCAGTAGACAGACATGAAATACTTCTATCTTGGAAAAGGTTCCTACGGGATAACGGGAAGACGCGGGTAAAACCACGGGACTCAGCTAGTCTAAATATGTATAAAATAAAGTCGTGTTAGTTACACTATTTATAACTCAAGAACAGCTGAACCGATTTGGCTGAAAATTTGTTGGGAACTAGCTTAAAACTAGGAGACGGACATAGGATACTTTGTATCCCGGAAAAAGGTTCCTGCGGGATAACGCGAAGACGCGGGTAAAACCACGGGACTCAGCTAGTTTACATATTATAAGAGCCTGATTTAAATCGCTGCCTACAGGTAGAGTGCCCGAGAGACTGGCGACATTACCTCTTTGAATGGCTAGGCTGATTCGATGGTACCTGAATCTTGGATATTTCTATCTACATAAGTATTTATTTCTCTATATAAGTATATATTACATCATTGTCTAGTACCCATAAAACAAGTTTCGAGCTTAATTTGGGGCTAGGTCACTTTGTGTGAAATTGTCCCTTAGATTGGGTTACTAGAACTACTAAACAACGACATAATATACAAACAAACATTAGTGCTCATCACACATACATTTGCCCTTACCAGGGTTCGAACCCGGGAATATAATCAATCCCGCTCAGGATCGATTATTGATTTCAGGCGTTAGTCGGAAGGAACTCACTATTAGAGACTGCAAGCGAAGCTACGGTATGGGACATTGTTAGTTAATAGAAATAAAAAACAAAAATAACAAACAACAACAATATAATATTCCATAATTTACAACAACAATTTCTCCACCTCGACTACAACACTAGTAATCAACTTAATAAGTCCACTCAGTAGACCCGTGCCATCTGTCAAACCACTCAGCAATGTCAGTACTAAATTTAGCACTTGAGCCACTAAACCTAGCAACAAACCTGGCGCCGCTAGCACATTAGACCTGAATAGAGAAATCAGTACACTTATATACAAGAATAGCACCGACGCCAGGTCTGTCAAAGTCGCGTACAGAAGCGGCAGTGTGCAGCCAAAATACGGCAGAAGTGCAGGTGTCAAGTTCTGGACGATGTTTGACAAGTTGTTCAAGTTGTTAATGAGGTTAATTAGGAAAGGTATCAGGAGGCAGGCTAGCTGGTTCGCGATTGGTAGGACAGTTGAGATCTCGTCGAAGGCCAGGCGAAGTGCTGACACGGAGTATGCGGGAATCATTGCAGCACTTGATTTTATCTGTAAGGAAGTTATGTCATGATAAGAAAAATAATCTAAATATATATTATATAACTCAAAGGACTGACTGACTGACATAGTGATATATCAACGCACAGCCGAAACCACTGGAGTTGGACGGATCGGGCTGAAATTTGGCATGCAGGTAGATGTTATGATGTAGGCATCCGCTAAGAAAGGATTTTTATTAGTTCTACCCCCAAGGGGATAAAATAGGGGAAGAAACTTTGTATGAAACTTTGTCAATTTTATACCGATCGGGCTGAGACTTTGCATGCATAAAGCTGTAGCCCACGCGGGTGAAACCGCGGGGAACAGCTAGTATATAATTATATATATAGACCTCGAGTATTATTAAGTCACCAAAATAACAATTATTAATGAAACCTTTCCTCACTACTCGGAAGTCCGCCAGAAAAATAACCGGTCTAGTGCGAGTTACACTCGCGCACCGAGGGTTCCGAATAAAGAACCACCGAAAATTGTTTTCTGCTTTAAAGTACAAACTTAACTTTACCATTCGATTCGTAGACACAGTTATTGCACCAAACGCAAATTAGAAGTTTGTAATAGTAAATTCGTCTTTCTTGTTATTAAACTGCCTAAATAGGTATTTACAGTTTTGAGACTTTTTCCTTTACATGTGCTTCATGCCAAATCTTATGATTCTAGGTCAACGATTAATTAATACTCTGAAAGATTTGATTTCCTTGTGAAATCGCAATTTATGCAAAAACTAGTTGCACCCCGCGGTTTCACCCGCGTCTTCCCGTTATCCCGCAGGAACCTTTTCCGGGATAAAAAGTAGCCTATGTGTTAATCCAGAGTATAAGCTATCTCTATTCCAAATTTCATTCAGATCCGTTCAGTAGTTTTTGCGTGAAAGAGTAACAAACATCCATCCATCCATCCATCCATCCATACTCACAAACTTTCACGTTTATAATATTAGTAGGATAGAATTTCCAATCTTTTGATTGCGTTGACTTAAATGTTTGATTTTTTTCACAGCCGAAAGAGTTTATAGACTCGAGTGTTTGATATAAATTTCTACTTCAAAACGTAACGTGTTCTTGGGAAAAAGGGTCTCGAATCATCAGTCTAGACTGAGAGATAAACAACAAAGTAATCTTATAAGGGTTCCGTTTTTCCTTTTGAGGTAAGGATCCCTAAAAAACATTTTTCCATTTAAATGACGTCACTTAAGGCGCGGTTCCATTACCCCGATTTGGGTTACGACGAACATTCGTTTGATGGATGCTCCTTAATGAAGGTAATATTTTTGATGAATCCTCTTTGGAGGCAATGAACTTTTTAAATAAGCAAGGACGTTACTGGAAGCTATTTTTGCTGGTCATTTTTTTTATTTTATACTAACTGTTACACCTGGACTGGGAACTGGCTCTCAAGTGAGGCTACCGGATCACGCCGATAGGTGCTTGGTGACAGATTCTCAACATGATCAAATCCTATTGAATGAAGAATTTTGAATCTGAACTTTATGATTTAAGTTTAATCATATCATCTACATGACGTATATTTTAATAAAAAAAAATGTATACTAACCAATAAGGTAACTGCAAATCCAAACAGAATATATCTACACATTTTTTCCACAAACTTACTAAACTAAAGGACAAATACATTTGTGAATATTTAACATTTAACATCTATATATAAAGACTACTTTATCATTTATGTAACAGTGTCATTACAAAATTAATTATGTCATATTTTTATTAGTAAATATATCAAATCAAATTGCATTGATTATAATCTTTTTATAACGTAATGTATGTTATCTTTGATAAAGATCAAATGGATACTATATTTGCTTACATAAAATTAATTGTTTAATATCCTAAAGGGTAGCAATACTATTTACAATCGATAGTAGGTATTGCTGCTCGCGAAGTTTAAACTATCGATAGTATCGATACTAATTATCAGTGCTGGATTCACACTAGGGGCACTCGGGGCTACTGCCCAGGGCGGCAAATTTTCAGGGGCGGATAAATTCATCATCATTATCATCGGCCGGAAGAAGTCCACTGATGAACATAGGCCCCTTTATTGCATCTATCGGCTCCTTACAATGTCGTCGGTCCACCTAGTAGAGGGCCAACCTCACAGAGCGTCTTGCAGTTCTTGGTCGGTTATCGGTTCGTCGAGCGATGTGGCCTGCACATTGCTACTTCAACTTGAAAACTCTAAGAGCTATGTCGATGACCTTGGTTCTTCGATGAATTTTGGCAAAATTCGGAAGGAGAGAATAGATAAAATTCTCTCATAAAATTCAAACATTGCAGATTAGTCAACAAAACTTTATCTATTTCATGCAAAATTTCGGTATAAGAGGGCGGCATTTTTAGAGTGCCCAGGGGCGGCGATAAGTTTAAATCCGGCTCTGCTAATTATAGGCTTCGATAGTATGGCTTCTTCAGGGGTCCAAAATCGGTAATAGATACTTCGGGTTATTTTAAATCGTTTCATTCGCATTCCAACAAAGTTTTTGAGTCACTTTTTGAATTTAGGCAGCACGAGTTGGCACTTTGACAAGATGGTGGTAGTAAACTTTGACGTTTACGAAAACTTGTACTAGGGTACTGGCAAAAGCAAAACAAAAAATACCAAGGCAAAAAATCTCTTTATTTCTTCTTCTTCTTCTTCTTGCCCTGGTCCCATCTATTTGTGGTCGGCGCAGCATGTACTCTTCTTCCACTCTCCCCTATCAGCCGTCATCACTTCATTCACTCCCCTTTCATTCATATCAACCCTCACACAATCCATCCATCTTTTCTTTGGTCTTCCTCTTCCCTTCCATCCATCGACATTAATATTCATTACTTTTTTGGTAAGATGGCTTTCATCCCTCCTCATAACATGTCCATACCAGGCCAAACGATATCCTTTCAACTTTTCTGTCACTTTTACTTTCATACTTCTTCTAATATACGCATTCCATATTTTATCCATTCTCGTCACTCCACACATCCATCTCAACATTCTCATCTCTGCTACATGGAGTTTCCTTTCATCCGTCTTCTTCACAGCCCAAAATCCCGATCCATACGTGGTGACGGTCATAGCAAGGACTAGCTGTTCACCCGCGTGGGCTACAGCTTTATGCATGCAAAGTCTCAGCCCGATCGGTTTAAAATTGGCAAAGTTTCATACAAACTTTCAGTCCCTATTTAATCCCCTTGGGGGTAGAATTAATCAAAATCCTTTCTTAGCGGATGCCTACGTCATATCACCTACCTGCATGCCAAATTTCAGCCCGATCTGTCCAGTAGTTTGGGCTGTGCGTTGATAGATCACTGTGTCAGTCAGTCACCTTTGAGTTATATATATTTAGATTGTTTATTTATGCCTTCTAAATTCATTGGAAACATTGTCCTTGACAATGACCTACATTACAAAACTGCAGTTGCTAAATTATTCAACTGATATGGTTATGTTACTAAGCACGAATTATGTAAACACCAATATAATAAAACTAAACATATTTTGTGAGATTCAGCATAGTTGAACGAAGGTCGAGCTGTAAGGAGTGAATACCGGTTTGTCGCGTGATATTTTCGGTATTTCAATACCGGTATTCAGATAACCTTATCTCGGTATTTATAAATACGTGAAATTTGTCTATACTAAATTTAAAACGAGAAAGGGTTAATTTTTTTTTTCTTTTTTATAGGCTCCGAAATATTGGACGATCTTAATAACTCTTTCACATAAGCTAGATTATATTTAAAAAACACTATATATGAGCGTAGAAAGCGGGGGCGGGCCGCTAGTTCGTTTATAAGTTTATTTCTTTGTTTGTTTGGATGTAGGGGATAATATTCTAAACTACTGGTCTGATTCCAAAAAATATTTCGTTAATTAATAGAAATGAAGAAACAAAGGCTCCCTGCGACTCTTACAATGCCGCCGCTCCACCTATAGTGAGACGCTTACCTACAGAACGTGTTCCGGTTCGTGGTCGCCACTCGAGAACCTATCTTCCATCGGTTATCGGTTTGACGAGCGATGTGGCCTGCCCATTGCCACGTCAACATGCAAATTCTGAAAGTTATGTCGGTGACTTTAGTTTTTCGGCGAATTTCCTCATTTCGGATTTTATCACGCAAAGAAACTCCAAGCATGGCTCTCTCCATGGCTCGTTGTGTGACTCTGAGCTTGTTCAAAAGGCCCACGGTTAAAAATCACGTTTCGGTACCATAAGTCATCACTGGCAACACACACTGCTGAATAGTTTTGTCTCTGAGGCTCTGGGGAATGTTGGACGAGATTTCGCGCGTTTCCCCTATTCTAACCATTTTCGGTAAACAGCCAAAACAGTCATACTCACGAAAGTGACTTTGCTTGCGGCGGCGTCGTGTGTCGGGTCGCCCTCTTCCCTCTCATATGGTCGAGGAGAGCGATGGCTGGCACATGCGTCAACTCGTGAACGGGTGCTGCTTGTGGGGTCTGGTCTGCTTTGGTTGTGATCCCGCAACTTCGTAATATTCATGTTCCCACATCCCAATGTGCACAACCAAACAAGAGAAATCTTATTAGTAAAGCTAATTAAAAAATATCGGACCATTAGATGACAAAAAAAGCTTGGGATTTTAGTGAACTTGCTCCAATTCAATCAATTAGTAATTAGAATAAAATTGTCAATGTGATCGCGCCAAAAAAATTACCTGCCGGGCTTTTCTTGCCTGTTCTTTTGCCGGCGTAAGGAGGTTGGAACAGGCGTAGCTAGTTTTAAGTTTGACGTTTTAAAGTGATCACAATGTATCCTATTGAATAAATAAAAGTGACTATTGACTATTGTTTGTTTCTTTGAACACCTGTTATTCGTTGTAAATCTAGATAGCAATTTTTATCGTAAAAATAACTGTGTTACAAAATAATTAGGTAACTGCTAAGCAATGCATTTTCTCTTATCAATAGTTTTGTTTATCGTTTAATTAAAATTGTATCACATAATTACAACATTTAAAGTGTATAAAATGTTCTTTAATTATAATATATTTTTACACAAAATTATAGAGTTAAACAAGAAGGTTTTAAGCTAGGTTTTTTATGATTTTAAAATAAAAATAATGTCGAAATTGACGGCGGTTGTAATCTGCTTTGTTGCTGTTTTTTCATTAACGGTAAGTGTTAATTGCAATCTTTGGCCACATCAATTATATTTAGGTACTAGTACTTAACTTAATTTGATTAAAAATGGCAATGTAGAGAGTTTTTGCCGTAACAATTAGGGAAATTTGATAAAAATAAAACTAATTATCTCGGTTGGCAATAAAATTGTCTAAATGGAGGTTTTTATTGCAACTCTAACAATGTACTTTTTATTTAAAGCAAAAAATTTACTTCGAAATCCATTAGTGATTAATTCAAGTTAATAAGAACTGAAATAGATAATCGAAAATTGCTGTAGGTAGGTAACTATTTTTTTTGTCTGTCCGTCTGTCATAGATTTATCCCCCCTCTCTCCTTATCTCTCTCATTCTCATCGAAAAGGATAGAGAGGAGTGGCGCTCTCTCGTTTCGGAGGCCAAGACACATTTTGGGTCGCTGAGCCATCGGAGTTAGTTAGTTATTACAACATAGTACGATAGTACTGTTTAATATTGCAAATTGACAGACTATCGATAGTCTTAAATAATCGATACTATCGATAGTTTTTTATTTACTAGCAACAATACTATCGCCTATCGATAGTGTTGCGATTGGTTGGCTATCGATTAACTATCGATCGCTACAACATGACTCATCATTATCAGCCTTTCACGTTCCCACTGCTAGGACTCTGCCCTTCTCTCAGAGAGAGAGTATGGGCTGTAATCTACCACGCGGCCCAGTGCGGGTTGGTAGATGTCGCATGCCCTTGAATGTGGCAGTTCTTGGACATGCCGGTTTCCTCACGATGTTTTCCTTCACCGTTTTGAGTGATGGCAAATCCGCACATAACTTAAGTCACAGGTGCGGGGCTGAGAGGATTCGAACTCGGTGTCGCCGTCTTGTAAGTCGCACGCCTAAGCGTTCGGCCACCATCGCTCTGATACAAAATGACTATGATCGCTTTAAAACGTCAAGCTTAGAACCACGTCTGTTCCGCCCCCCAAAATAACGCCCTGCATTTCTTCTAAACCAACCTTTTTATTTCCAGCCGCCAGTATCAGCGACGGGCGGAGTCCAGCTCCCAGCAGTGTATCCTCTAGTCAACATCCTGCTACCTCTTTTGAACAACGTATACAACCTCCTTCTATCCCTTCTTTCAATCTTCGACACTCTTCCTCCTTCTGTCAGCTGTCTAATACCTGTAGACCTGGGAGCGCTGGAAACCTCCTTGCTAAAACTTTATTCTCAAGCGCTAGCTATTGTCAACTTTTTAAGGAGCCTCCCTGAATATGCTTTTGGGGCAATCCCTAACACGCCTCCAGCAGGAGTTTTGAACCTTCAGGGGTTATTGACAACGCTTATTACGTCGATAGCGGAATTGGCCGATGATGTGCTGATTAGTATTGGGGGTGGTCTGCTGCCAGGGTTGCTGAAGCTGGTTGTGATGGTGGTACAGTGTCTGCTGACGCTTCTGTTATAGTTTAGTTTTAAGGTTATTTAATAAAGGTAGTTTTAGTTGGTAGATTGTTTTGTTTCATTTGGAGACCTGTGTCGCGTAGTAAACAACGTATTCAACCTCCTTCAAACTCAAACTCGAAAAATATTTATTTAGTAGCATACAATCTGTGACCACGACTTTTTTGGCGGCAATAGAACTGTCAGTGTCAACGGACTTTTTTGACGGCAATCGAATTGTTAACGTGAAAATTTTATTTTTATTTCCAAAACTTGTGGTTCTTCGAGTGATAATGTGTAATATTGGTGGATTATTAACCATTATGTGTTCGTTAATGTGTACGAGTGCGGGAAATTGAAATAAAGTTGTGAAAGTGACTTTTCTAGTTGCTACAAAAAAGTCCGCGTAAAGTTTAAGTAAAGCGCCACTACTTTACTTAAACACTATCCTCATCCCATCATCTTATCATCATCATCATCATTTAAACTTGATTCAAATCTCTGAGTTTGAAATATTTTATACTTGACACTGGCAAATACACTAATCGTGTGACGCCATAACAAAACGAAAAATAAATGTGATCACTTTAAACTAAGCATATTCCAACCTCCTTACGCCGGCAAAAAAACAGGCAAGAAAAGCCCAAAAATCCTTTTTTTGTGTGCGATCACGCTTAAAACTTAATAAAAGTAGTTTAATTTGGTTTGTGTTATTTGAAGACCTGGATCCTGTGAGGTTGCGACTTTGATTGACGTAATTAGTAAACTGTTACCATTATAGATTATGTCAAATCAAATCAAAATACGTTTTTCTTATGTTACATTTTAAAGGGTAGCGTTTGACCACAAGTCTCCAGGTGTTAAGTGACGATGTGGTCGAAGGCGGTGCCACGGTACACCTGGACAGGGAACTGGCTCTCAAGTCACCAAGTTCCCGCGACGGGACAAATATTTGTGCATTGAAGGCAAAGAGAAAAGAAAAGTTCTTAATAAAAACAAAACATGTAAATAGACAACTGGTTGCGATGGCGGCGATTTGTTTCTTTCTTGGCAACTGGTTGCGTAACATGAATAAATATTCTTCTATCACAACTGGATGCAATGAAAGACTAAAAAATCCTCATACACGGAGAAAAAAGACCTTCTGAAATACCGTTTTCCTTTTGAGTCAAAAGGGAAGGACTTGTGATTCAGAAGGAAAACTAAGGAAAAATAAGGTAGGAATCGGTCTTGGAAGGTAAGACTCAGAAGGAAAGTCAGAATTTTTTTATCACTGGTTGCGAAACACAGTTGCGATGCCGGAAGGGTAAAAAATATATAAATGCACACACAAATAATAATGCATAGTAATGCACACTGTGCATAGTTAATATAAAATTCCGAATCCGTTGAAATTCTGTACGTCAATAATATAGGCAACACAGACTAACGAAGTCTACTTTTTATTCCGTAAAAAAACAGAATTTTCGCAAGAAACGAATAGGTATTATAAACAGACCTTTTTCCTTTTAAATTACAAAACCTCAAAAAGGTAGCTAAATGTTAAAACGAATTAAGGAGTAAAGTACTTTCAACAATTAAGGGCAAACTCCATCAAGGTTGTTAAAAAAGAATTAGCATCCCTTTACAAGCGACGACAAGAAAGCATTGTACATTGTTGTGAACGTAGAACAAAATTAACTACGCGCTAGGGGATGATTTCACAACCCCCTGTTAAACACTCAAATTACGACCGAAATCCCTACTAATATTAAAAACTAGCTGACTGAACTTCGTTTTGCCAAGAAAAGTCACCTTTTAAACCTTCGCTGAACTTCCAAAAACATTTCAAGATCAAAATTAGCCAAATCGGTCCAGCCATTCTTGAGTTTTTTTAGCGAGACTAACGAACAGCAATTGATTTTTATATAATATATACCTATAAGAGAAGATCCTCTCGGTCCCGCAACCTGTGCGGATTTGCCATCGCTCAAAACGGTGAAAGAAAACATCGTGAGGAAACCGGCATGCCCAAGAACTGCAACATTTTCAAGGGCATGCGACATCTACCAACCTGCACTGGGCCAGCGTGGTAGATTATAGCCCATACTCTCTCTCTCTGAGAGAAGGCCAGAGTCCCAGCAGTGGGAACATGGAAGGCTGATAATGATGATGATGATGAAGAGAAGATTGTTTCCCGCGGTTTCACCCGCGTGGGCTACAGTTTTACCCCCTTTGAGGTTGAATTTCAAAATATCCTTTCTTAGGACACCCCTGTGCATCAAGACATACATAGTACCCTAAACTAAAACTAAACCTAAACTAAACTAAAACTAAACTAAACCTAAACTTCAAGTGTCTACGACCAGCGGTTTAGGCTATGCGTTGATATCAGTCAGTCAGGACTTTGATTCTTATATAGATGCGAAATGTCTGTCTGTCTCCCTCGCTTTCACGCCTAAACCGTTGAACCGATTTAAATAAAATTTGGTACAGAGACTCTACGAGTCTGAGGAAGGACATAGGCTACTTTTTTATCGCGATAAACTGTAGCAAACAGCTAGTTATATTATAATTTTTTTTTATTCGAATCGATTCAAAAATCGATTTTTTTTTAGTAAGAATTGTCAGGTAGGTTGCCTATTATCTACTGATTAGTTTATCAAACAGTGGTAAGACTGGGCTGGGTGGCATTAAAGGTTTTATTCTCGCCGTGTTCCCGCCCGACTACCGGCAAATGACGCGCTATACACAGGGCGCGTTCTATGAAAAGCAGGAATTGTTGCGACAAAAATCGCAAGCCAAAGCATGGGTAGGCAAAACTTATCACTTCTTACCCGTGGTATGGTCGCGATGACCACCAATTTTTTTCTTCAAACCCGTTAAAAACTCGCTTCCACGCCTAAACTACTGAACCGACTTAAACGAAATTTGGTACGGAAATAGTTTGAACCCTTAGCAAGGAAATAGGCTACTTTTTGTCGCGATAAACTGTAGCCCACGCGGGTGAAACCGCGGGGAACAGCTGTTATAGATAAAATAATTAATTGGCCATTTTTTAAAAAAAATTACAGGCAAGTCAGATAAGAATACAATTTGAATTACTAATTTTAAATGAATAGTTTTATAATAAAAAACATAAAAATACAAAGATGTCACTTAATGTTTAAGAGTTATTTTGTAGCACTTGACCTACGAACATAGATTCCACAAGCTGCACCGACATAATTATATTCTTTTAATGTGTAAAATGAATAGTTTTCAAAAAAATATTCAAGTTTTTGTTTGAATAAACTATATTTTATATGGTGGTGGTTAAGCTTTTTGGTAATTATACAACAGTACTTATAAATAACGACAAACATCGCTGGTGATGTCATTAATATATTCTAGTTATTCGTTATTGTTAATAACAACACAAAATGCGCAGTTCACTGGGTTAAACGTACTATCAGTTGACTTGATAAGAGGTCATTCTCGCCTCGGTTTTGACAGCGGCCTTGAACGCCTAATGCATCGCCTACCCTGTATAAGCTCCACAATAGCGATGGGTAACAGGGAAGATATAAGGGAAGCGAACAAGAGGCAGGAGTCCTTTGCGTTGGAGTGATCAGATCCGCAACACCACCAATAATCCACGAGTCCACGAGGCTATTCACATTGCCGAAGACCGAAACAAACGGAAAGCGATCGTCCAGAAAATAATTCGGGGAGGTCACGACCCTCAGCAATGAGGAAAACGAAACAAGGAGCGATGGGTATCGGTATATTAACTGAATAACGGTATTAGGTATTAGATAACTAGTTATTGAGAGAAGCTATAAAACGCTGAAAAATGCGATCCATGCACGATACCTCGAGAATCGAGAAAAATAACAATATCGAAACCCATCTCATTGACAGATAAATTACAAATATGCAGTTATTTAAATAAATAGTCTTTAAAACCCGTTATTGGTATCTAAACTAATATTTTTTTATCAAACCAATGCGAAAAAAGCTAGCCAGGCGAGCACTAGAAAATGTTCTACCACCAAGCTATGGTTTTATCACGATAATTTCCTTCACTGAAAGCTTAAGATAAATAAAGTAAATAAATATCGGGGGACCATTGCACACAAATTGATCTAGCCCCAAATTTAAGCTCGAAACTTGTGTTATGGGTACTAGACAACGATATGCATACTTATATAGAGAAATGAATACTTATATCGATAGAAATATCAAAGACTCAGTAACAAATATTCGTGCTCATCACACGGATCATTTTGAGTTCACGACAAAAGAAAGTCGTAGGCCAAATTGTCGCACGGCTCCAGTCTCTAGTGTGGCCACTGCCTAAGCCCGTCCATGCGCATTGGGCTCTCCTGTATGGATCGCCAGTTGTGCTCCAACCGTCGAGAAGAAGACACTATGTCCCGGTAAGTGACTCTCCATTCATACCTTTTATTTTTAGACTATGTCACTGGCCGCTAGGGATCGTGATGGCGAGGAAATTGCCGGAAACGGAAGGACCAATTTTATTTTTATTTTTGGTGCTTTAGCTAGAAGGTTTTATTTGCGTAGAAGCGGTTTCTTTTTGTGGGAAAATTGAATTTTCGTGTTTTATTCTTAACTAGCTACGCCGCACGGTTGCACCCGCGTTTTTCTGTTATTCTGCAGGAACCTTTCCTCGAGATTAAAAGTAGCTGTTAAAATGTTTTAATCCAAGGTGTAAGGTATCTGTATTCCACATTTCATCCAGATCCATTTAGTAGTTTTTGCGTGAATGAGTAACAAACATCCGTCCATACTCACAAACTTTCACGTTTATAATATTGGTAGGATTTGTCATTGATCATTGTTGCTGAAATGAAAATGTTTTTTTCCTAGGCGGAAGGAAAGCTAAAAAGTTTTTCGTAATTTTTATCGAAGACGTTTTTTTCGGCATTCTTTTGTTTTTCCGTAAAGCCTTTGTTTGGATAAGTTGTTTGAGAAAGGGCTTTGCCGTGCGCAGTTTATTTTAGACGGAATAGCCGCTAGGGAAAATCCAACTTGATTTTCCGCGTTTTTTGTTCGCTGATTTTTTTTACATTCTTTTCTTTAGCAGAAATGGTTTTAGGTAGATAAAATGTTTGTGAGAGTATTTCGCGATTGATGATAAGTTAGACGAGTAGCTAGGGACTTTGTTATAATATTTTGATAGACCTAAAAGGAAGGTCGAAAAAAAAAAAGATTATTTTTATAGGATGAAACTTTTTCAATTCGATCGTATATGTCTTTTATTTGTGTTCGCGCGTATAACTTCGTCGTTTACAAACCAATTTTGATGATTCCTTTTTTGTTGGAAAGGAGATATCTCAAGGGTGGTACCATGATAAGAAAACCACGATCTGATGATGGCATCTGAGAAATCGAGAGGAACGTGAAGTTGTTTTTTTTGTTAAAAATTATTGAAAAGTGAGTGGTAATTTATGTTAATAGATTTTTTTTTATATATTTATTCATCATATTCTTTGAACACTGTAGCTGATGTGACGATGTGGTCGAAGATGGCGGTGGGCTACACCTGGATTGAGAACTGGCTCTCAAGTGAGGCTGCCGGAACAAAGCCGTAAATTAAAGATAAAGGTTACTTACTAGGCGGAAGTTCCCTTTTTTCTCGGAAGTTTTCTTTTACTGCGGTAAATTGAGGTTCTATTCAATATTAGCTGTTCCCTGCGGTTTCACCCGCGTGGGCTACAGTTTATCGCGATAAAAAGAAGGCTATGTCCTTTCTCAGGCTCTAGACTATTTCTTTACCAAATTTCATTTAAATCGGTTCAGTAGTTTAGGGGTGAAAGCTATTTTATTTCTAGGGGTGAAAGTTATTTTCGCATTTATAATATAAAGTAAGGACTAGTTGTGCCTTGCAGTTTCACCCGCGTCTTTCTGTTATCCCGCAGGAACCTTTTTCCGGAATAAAAAGGAGCCTATGTCATAACCAGGGTATAAGCTATCTCTATTCCAAGTATCATAGAAATCGGTTTAGTAGTTACGGTGATACGTGGTAACAAATATTCACACACACACAAAGTCTCGCGTTTATAAGATTAGTATGACTAGCTGTGCCCCGCAGTTTCACCCGCGTGGGCAACAGTATTATCGCGATAAAAATAATAGTTTATAGAAAAATCCAAGACTTGACTTGACTTTGACTTTCATAATGAAGACTCCTTGTAAATAATTCATAATATTACAATCCAAGCTAAAAATTGAATCTAAAAACCTTTTTATAAATTACACTGAATTACAATGAGCTTGAGCTTTCGGTGAAGGAAAACATCGTGATGAAACCTTAGCTTGGTGGTCGGGTATTTTCTAGTATTCGCCTGGCTACCACCCTCTTGTTAAAAATCTGTCGCCAAGCACCTATCGGTGTGTTCCGGCAGCCCCACTTGAGAGCCAGTTCCCAGTCCAGTTGTAGCGCCACCTTCGACCACATCGTCACTTAACATCAGGTGACTTGTGGTCAAACGCTACCCTGTAAATATTTAAAAAAAACCCGTTTCTCACACTTTTGCTCATAAATTAAATTAAATATTAGTGAACTCAAATTAATATTTTAAACGTGAACACTGAAAGAGTGCTTGACGTTGAACAGCACTTACCTCGTTAACTTTTAAGTGGTAACCCTGACTTGAAGCTGAGAGCTGTTGAGTTTCAAAAGGTAGGAACGACTTTTTACATAAATGATGAGAGATTTTTAAAATGAGGGTACTATGTATAATCACGTCACGGATCGATATCGAGTCGATTTTCTGCGATATCCGAGCGATATCGACAATTGAAGCAATGATGGCTCAGTGGTAGTGATGTCGAAGGAAAACATCGTGATGAAACCGTAGCTTGGTCGTAGGGCATTTTCTAGTACTCGCCTATAGCTAGCTACCAGCCTCAAGTTAAGAATCTGTCGTCAAGCACCTATCGGTGTGTTCCGGCAGCCTCACTTGAGAGCCAGTTCCCAGTCCAGGTGCGACGTTGCGCCTTCTTCGACCACATCGTCACTTAACAACAGTACCCCTATAAAAGTTTAGAAAACGATAAAAGTTTTCGTAAACGTCAAAGTTTACTACGGCCAACTTGTCAAAGTAGCAAATCGTACAATTCAAAAAGTAACTTGAAAACTTTGAGTACAATGATAAATAATATTACCGATTTTTTTCTTCCAAGAGTCGGTACTGCGTCATGAGTAAATACAATGTATAAATAAGCATATTCAAATTGTCTATCTAAATATAGCCTGCCGAAATGGATTGCGTGAATTGAGCCTCTGATATAAATAGTTCGTTTTAGTGTATACTCGATTCGCCGTAATCTATTTTCGTCCAAGTTATTTACAGACGAGACGGGCGATAATACTAAGGGCGGCGATTTACTCCTTTCAAATGGCAACCTCTTTTATCTTGGCACTGACGTAAATACGAAAGTGCGTTTGTTGGTTGTCAAAGCCAAAGGGGAAAAGAACAATGGCCAAAACGGACCTGAGGTTGTAAAAGTTTTTTTTTTACTATTTATGTTTTGTTTTTTTCTTTCATTGTTGAATATTTGGTACTGTTGGTGCCTCTTCGCGACGTCGCGTCACCAAACGGTTCCAACGGAAGACCAGCGCTGGTTGTCTAACCAGCATTTTGCTGAGTTGGGGCCGATTTGCCACACTGACATTCTTGTGTACCAATTACTGTAATATTTTTTTTTTTCTATTTTTATGTTTTTTTTTCATGTACCTTGAGTGTTATTGTTGCAAATAAACGAAATTCTATTCTATTCTATTCTATTCTAAAAAAACAAGTAATATATTTAAAAAAAATGAAATTTTTTGCTTATTAAGATTATACAAACGATATTTTAAGAATGATAAGAAAAAAAGATATTGAATTTTTAGTTACGTAGTGTCTTATGACATTTGCTTGCTTTTGCTACGCTTCAACACGTCATATTCTACCAACTTTGTTGTACTTATTTTTCTTTTTCTGAATTTATCGTTAATTTCTCAAACCAATAACTGTTGTAGGCCGGTCGAATAACTTCAATAAGCTATTCGTAATTTTTATACAAAATAAATTGCTGTCAGGTCCAAGGCAGTATGAAAAAAGTGGCCAATGTTCTTTGATTTTATATAGTAGGAAACAACATTTGTTATCACTTTAAAACGTCAAACTTAAGACTAGCTACGCCTTTTCCAACCTCCATACATCAGCAAAAGAATAGGCAAGTAACACCCGACAGGTATTCTTTTTGGGCGTGCTCACTTTTATATATTATTTGGTAAACTCATTAAATTGAACCCAGTTTTCACTACAACCCCAAGTTCTTGGAAATACCTAGTCTGTAATATTATTAATATACCTAGGTACCTATTTTGTTTTATACAGCGACGATGTGATCGAAGGTAGCGCCACGCTACACCTGAACTGGGAACTGGCTCTCAAGTGAGGCTGCCGGAACACACCGATGGGTGCTTGGCGACAGATTAGTGGTAGCTAGTTAGGCGAGTACTAGAAAATGCCCAACCACCAAGCTACGGTTTCATCACGATGTTTTCCCTCACCGAAAGCTCAAGCTCATTGTAGGATTTGAACCCACGTCCTACGGATCACAAGGCGACGTCACTACCACTGAGCCATCACCGATTCAAGTGCTTATTTCAGAATACTTATCATATTTCTCTTGTCCACAGCATCACCATGTCTCTCACCACCCTCGTGATCCTCGGCTTCATTGCCAGCGGGCACGCTTGGGGCGGCCTCTTCAATCGGTTCAGCTCGGACATGCTGGCCAACTTGGGATACGGCCGCTCGCCTTACAGACACTACCCTTATGGACAGGTAAAATTGACCTTTTGCAACCTTATGACTAGGTCAAAATTTACCTTTGACAACCTTATGACTAGGTCAAAATTTACCTTTGACAACCTTATGACTAGGTCAAAATTTACCTTTGACAACCGTATGGCTAGGTCAAAATTTACCTTTGACAATCTTATGACTAGGTTTACTTTTCATCCAGCTCGGTGAAGGTCGTTCTTTAAGGGATCCCGTACCAATACTTTTTATCGCGATAAATTATAGTTGACGCGAGTGAATCGCGGGAAGCTTCTTCTCCTTATTAATGCAGTGATTTCAAATTCTCTTTGTAGTCTATCCGATTACAAACACAGCAAATTGGTTTCCAAATAAATCGATATACAATTTCCATGATAGTGGAATCGAGTTTGTAGGTTTATTTGACAATATCAACCCTGCGCGCCGCTGCTGCGTACGAGAGAGAATTTCTAAAGGTCATCCGAGTAGCGTGGGAGTGAATGCCGCACTAAAAAGACACGACACCCACTCGGCTAAAACAAAGCTTTGAAAACTCTCACATTGTACATGAGGTGATCCGTCAGAGAACTAAGGTCACCGAGATAAAATTCAAAATTCAAATGTTGTTTATTTAACTAACTAACTGAGATGGCGCAACGACCCAAAGTGAGTCTTGGCCTCCGATAACAAAAGACGCCACTTCGCTCTGTCCCGCGCCACCTCCCGCCAGTCCTCCACCTGGAGCTCGCGCAAATCCTTCGTGACTTCGTCTTTCCAGCGATATCTGGGACGGCCGACAGGGCGACGGCCACTCGGCCTTCCACTGTGGGCTCGTTTGACCGCACGATCCTCCCCCATTCTTTCAAGGTGGCCGAGCCAGTGAAGTTATTGAATCGTTTTTGTTTGTTGTTTATTTAATAGGATACATTATGGTCACTTTAAAACGTCAAACTTAAAACTAGCTACGCCTGTTCCAACCTCCTTACGCCGGCAAAAGAACAGGCAAGAAACGCCCAGCAGGTAATTTTTTTGGCGCGATCACATTGACAATTTAATTTTTATTGCTAATTGATTGAATTGGAGCAAGTTCACTAAATCCCAAGCTTTTTTGTCATCTAATAGTCCGAGCTTTACTAATAAGATTTCTCTTGGTTGGTTGTGCAAATCAGCTCACAGAATTAGCAAGCTGAAGTGCATTGCAGAGCAATGGTGGCCGAACGGTAATGTGTGCGCTTTACAAAGCGCCGACATCAAATCCTCTCGGCCTATGACTTAATAAGTTATGTGCGGATTTGCCATCGCTCAAACACGGTGAAGGAAAACATCGCGATGAAACCGACATGTCCAAGAACCGCAACATTCAAGGGCTTGCGACATCTACCAACCTTTTGCTTGGTGGTAGGGTATTTTCTAGTACTCGCCTGGCTAGCTACTACCCCTCTTGTTAAGAATCTGTCCCCAAGCACCAATCGGTATGTTCCGGTAGCCTCACTTGAGAGCCAGTTCCCAGTCCAGGTGTAGCGTGGCGCCACCTTCGACCACATGGTCACTTAACATCAGGTGACTTGTGGTCAAACGCTACCCTGTTCCTACATAGTAGGAATATCGCTCAAATTGCATCGCGCTATGAGAAAAGTACCTTGTCAATGCCAACATTAATTAGATCAATCTATATCGGTCGTCTAACCCTTCTACAAGTACTGTCTATAGATAAGTTATCTGACGCGTATGACAAAGGTCACAGAGCTTTCAGGTCGGGACGAGGACCAAAGGGCAAACTTCGATGTATTGTTAAATTTAACACCTTTTTATATTTTTATCGCGATTTTATTATTAACTCGCCCTCTTTTCTGTTCTTTACATAATTTACAATCGGTTTTAATTTAACTTCCCTATTATGTTAAACACAGGAATTGGATGTCAATCAATGCTTCTATACTACACTGAGAAAACAATTTTGACTTTCCTTCTGAGTCTACCTTCCAAGACCGTTTCCTTCCTAATTCTGTATTAGTTTTCCCTCTGAATCACAAGTCCTTCCCTTTTGACTCAGAAGGAAAACGAAATGTCGGAAGATCTTTTTTCTCAATTATTGACCCGAATAGGCTATGAGTCAGTTTCAAATGTGACATTACTTCTATAGATCTCTTGGAGCTTGTGTCTAGTTTATATCTCCAGTTAGGCCAACCGTGGATAGATCGGTTATTGAAACCGGCAGTATAGCAATGTAGGAGCGGATCGATCCATTGTAGTCAGTTTTCATTAGGAAGTCATTTCTAATAGTAACATTTGTCGATTAAAAACGATCGAAACGATCGATGATCTTTTTTAAAACACTTTTTCTTCTAATTTCAATTCATCGAGTAGTATGTTATTTATTTTTCTGACATCCTTTTTGATCCGGAACACTATATTTTTATTTCTTACGAAGGTGATTCTAATCTATGCTTATAAATACCTAGTTGTGTTTAGAACTGTGAAATTAGAGACAAACAAAGATAACGTTCTGAAAAACATAGACTTGATAGACATAGACAAAGTTAACTTCCATCTTTGCTCCCAGGTGGAACCCGACGAGGTGTACGCTGAGGCACTGGAGGGGAACCGCATCGATGACGTCATCGACAACCCCGTTCATTGCTACAACTCCCCCTGTGGCGACAATGGCGAATGCTGCCCCGGATTTATGTGTATGCAGACAGGTAAGACAGTTTCAGCTGTTTAGAAACCGGTCCATGCGATTGGAATGTATCCAAATCGGCTCATGCGTTTTGAAATGGCCCCATGCGTTTGAAAATGGACTCACGCATTTAAAAATGGGCCCATGCGTTTAAAAATGGACTCATGCGTTTGAAAACAAGTAGCTATTAAATTATTTGGAAAGAGGCTTTATACATTTGAAATACGTCTTAGCTTATGCTTTTGAAAGTAAGTAGCTATTAAAAAGTTTGGATTAATGCTTATGGGTTTGGAAACGAACTAATCCGTATGTATATACAATAATTCATAGTAGGTTTGAGCTGAATTGGCGGCGTGTTGTAAATTAACGCAAGACATAGCTCAATACATTTTGCCGTAAGAACTTGAAAGGAACTACACATAAATCTTTATATCTTTTGTCTTTAATCTTTATTTAATTGAACACATTTCAATCTCAATTCCCAAAACGTAGGTACATGAAAGAAAGAGGAAGTATATAATATATATTACATTTTGCTGAAGCTTTATAATATTCTGGGATGTAATGTACATGTGTGTGTGTATGCTGTGTGTGTGGGATGTATGTCTATCTTTTAACTCAAAGGTGACTGAACTGACATAGCGATCTATCAACGTACAGCCCAAACCACTGGACGGATCGGGCTGAAATTTGGCATGCAGGTAGATGTTGTGACGTAGGCATCCGCTAAGAAAGGATTTTGATTATTTCTAACCCCAAGGGGATAAAATAGGGGATACAAGTTTGTATGAAACTTTGTCAATTTTAAACCGATCGGGCTGAGACTTTGCATGCATAAAGCTGTAGCCCACGCGGGTGAAACCGCGGGGAACAGCTAGTTGTCATATAATATTATTGCTGGCGTCTGAGTCGCCCTTAAGATGTAAAAAACAAGGAAATTTATATACAAATTATTTCTAAGCACATTTCCATTTCTACAAGAAATACTCGGAGTGTACAAAATTTCAATTGCAAATGAATGAAATTAGTTTTAACATTATTAAAAGCGTCACGCGAACAAATTCAGTGGAAACTTATAATTATCAGGATTTTCTCGGAATTCGTGAAATGTGAAGGAAAGTCAAGGTTGTTTATTTCAACTTTATGCAGAGGTAAGTAGGTATATTTTTTACAGAGAATTACGTACCTAATGGTTTTATAATGAACTAAGCTACTTTGCACAGATTATTTTTGACTCGAAACTCGTTTTGCTTTTATTTTTTAACCGTCTATTGTCCAAAAATGGCTGTCTGGCAGCAATTAGATGAGAGAAGCCGAAGATCGGGTTCAGTGGCGTGCTTTAGGAGAAGCCTATGTCCAGCAGTGGACTAAAGTGGGCTGATTATGATGAAATCCACGTCATAGGTGCGAAGCTGAAAGGATTCGAACCCGGTGTCGGCGCCTTGTATGGCGCAAAATTAAGTTACGATATACGTAATCGTAAAGAGCTGTCTATGGAGAGACTTGTCGTGCAGGGTCCAGTTGAAGGGAAGAGAGCCCGAGGCCGTTCTCCAACTCGCTGGACTGATCTCATCAAAAAGGCCACTGACGCATCCATGACCCAATGCTCTCGTGACGCCATTAATAGGCAGAAATGGCGTCACATTGCCATCAGAGGTGTCCAAGCCGAAGACAACGCATCACAGCAACAACGACCACTCTGACAAGAGTGTACGACTTAGATATACACGTAATTGTTCATTTTCTTCAAAGCTACAATGACCTTTCGTAGTTTTCACATAGTTTTACTAAAGTTACAATCAACGGACACCCCAAATGGTACCAATTACTGCGGGGTCGTGTTACCACAGTTGTTTCATGGGGAGTGGCTCGGGAAAATAAGGGTGGGTTGAGGTAAATATAATTTATTAGGGCATCCTATGACGTACGCAGGGGAGAATTAAATGGATAGTAAATGCGTGGACTCTGATTATTTTTATTTGGTAGGTACGAGTTGCGGCTTCACCCGCGTCTTTCCGTTATCCCGCAGGAACCTTTTTCCTTTTTATATTATAACGAGCTGTTCCCCGCGGTTTCACCCGCGTGGGCTACAGCTTTATGCATGCAAAGTCTCAGCCCGATCGGTTTAAAATCGACAAAGTTTCATACAAACTTTCATGCCCTATTTTGTCCCCTTGGGGGTAGAATTAATCAATAAAAAAATTAACTGGAAAAAAACACAAGTTTTGGAAATGAAAACAAAATTTTCATGTTGACAGTTCAATTGCCGCCAAAAAAGTCCGTTAAGAATCTTAGTAAAATTAGAGATGAACCTTTTTGATTAACCTAATACCGCAGTCTCGGTCACCGAGAGCAGTCCAAAACTGACCTTTGTGGTTAATCCCCAGTGAATTAACCTGCGCTCGTTCATCCAAATTAAATCAGTACATATCCCGCGGGATTGCTTGAGTCGTGAGCTGAATTCATGAGGGATAAATCATACACGGAGCTAACAGAATTACGTTCTAGAAATGTATTCTAGGATGGTTTATTGTTCTAGCTCAATTGGGTAGGTAAGTACCATCATAGGTAAATAGAATATCTACCTAGCTACATACATTGATTTATTTAAAAGCGACTAAAATGAAACCTGTATTTACCAGTGTCAAGTATTAAATATTTCTAACTTCGAGAGTAGAATCAAGTATGTAAGATAATGATGAGATGATGGGATTTTGGAGCAACTAGAAAAATCACTTTCACAACTTTATTTCAATTTCCCACACTCTTATACATTAACGAACACATAATAGTTGATAATCCACCAATATCAAACATTATCACTCGAAGAAACACAAGTTTTCGTATTAAAAACATAATTTTCATGTTGACAGTTCAATTGCCGCCAAAAAGTCCCATAGACTTCCAAGCGCCCTAAAAAATTCCCGCCCATTTGCGTGACAAATCTAGTAAGTAGGCCCCTTTCTTTTTTTAAGGCATCAGCTCAGCGCTCCTAAGACTATGGTTACATTTCATATTATGTTTTTTATTTTTTGCCATCACATAATATTACTAATGGCTTATGTACAATGTTACAGTTTATGTGCGTTTCTTTATTTTTTGTTTCGTTATTGTGTGCAGTTTTTTCCCAAATAAAGTCCTCTCTCGCCCTCTAACTCTCTCATATAACACCGTGACACGATTGTTAACGAGCAATAATTCTTATATCAGAATATAACTATAAAAAACATGTAACAATTAGAATTCATAGTAACTTCATTCTCTTACTTAAATATTGCCATTATACTCATTAATCCATTTAATTATAATAATTATATCTGTGGCAGAATGTCTACGATTGCACACATTTTATGTGAATGGCAACTTTATATTCTTTCTATCAATTTGGATGGGGTAGATTTTGGCGGGAAATAGTAGTGACAGTCGATTGTATTGGGAGCTATGGTAGGAAAATATTTGGGTGGCTGTTTAGAGTGATTCATCGAGATCTGTGTGTGGTGATATTTATTCTCCTCCTGGCTTGAATTACACGATGATGGTTAAGGGCTTAGGGATGCTTATGACCAGAATGAAAAGGTTTTTTCTACATTCGTTGCCTAATGCCTAAAAGTTTAGTTGAATACGTTTTCCTTTCTTATTTTGAGCGATGGTAAATCCGCACATAATTTTCGGTCGCGGTTTTGGATCGTTACTAGGGCTTGATATATTACTACTAAAATTTTTAACTACTATTTTTATTAATTACAGGGTAGCGTTTGACCACAAGTCACCTGATGTTAAGTGACGATGTGGTCGAAGATGGCGCCACGCTACACCTGGACTAGGAACTGGCTTTCAAGTGAGGCTGCCGGAACACACCGATAGGTGCTTGGCGACAGATTCTTAACAAGAGGGTGGTAGCTAGCCAGACGAGTACTAGAAAATACCCTACCACCAAGCTATGGTTTCATCACGATGTTTTCCTTCACCGAAAGCTCAAGCTCATTGTAGGATTCGAACCCACGTCCTACGGATCGCAAGCCGACGTCACTACCACTGAGCCATCATCGCTATATATTTTATGACATAAAGTATCGATCCAAAAACCGCGGATAACGGATCAGGATTTCAGGGGTATGTCATAGGCCGAGAGGATTCGAACTCGGTGTCGGTGCCTTGTAAGGAGCACGCGTTACCGTTCACTCTTACTTAGGTACCTATTAGGTACTATACCTACATAATTAATTCGAATTAATTAAGCTGTGATTAATAAAGCACTCCCTAGAGTAATATTTTAAGTACCAACCCACTGAATTAATTGCGAAGTAAGCTTTGAATCTACAGAACGAGAATATTAATTAGTAGGAAAAGAAAGTAGAGGATATATAAAATTAATTTTGTAGATTTAGATTTCTTTATTGCAAACTAGGCTTGGTCAAAAATTTCTAAATATCGATATTGGTGTCGATTCGGTTTTGCATTCTCTAAAACTAAACTAAGTTTGACAAGTCTAATCGTATTGCTGTCTTTTTCTAACCACTGTAGTAAAAAAAGGACATCATTACCTTAAGACCTGTCAAACTTAGTTTAGTTTCAGAAAATGCAAAACCGAATAGACACGATTTTCTCATAAAATTATCGATTTAGATATAAATCATCGTTCAATCAAATCCTACTAATATTATAACAGCGAAAGTTTGTTACCATGTTTGTTACCACGTATCACCGTAACTACTTAACCGATTTTGATGAAATTTGGAAGGGAGATAGCTTATAACCTGGATTAACACATAGGCTACTTTTTATATAAGAGATTCGTACGGGATAACGGGAAGACGCGGGTGAAACTGCGTGGCGCAACTAGTATGTATATAAATCTGATTTACCACAACACAGAGTCATAGTTCTTAGATATAAAAAAATCTCGTGCATGTCACAGTGTTTGTTATCTAACGCCCGAAATTAATAATCGATCCTGATTTGTTATCCGCGGTTTTGGATCGATATGTCATGTCATAATATGTCATTTAAGTAGTAATCTGTCAAACCCTAGTCCTAAAATGACATATTGTGATATGACATATCGATCCAAAACCACCGATAACGGATCGGATCCATTATTAATTTCGGGCATAAACGAAACGGTTTGACCGATTTCTATTTTAAAAAATGCGTAGGTGTATTCGGTCGGGTCTGAGAATAAATCGTAGGCTATTTTTTATAGCCCTCCAGCTTTTTTTTCGCGATAAAGTGTGGTAAAGAACAATGGCCAAAACGGACCCGAGGTCGTATGAAAACGATCTATGTACGATAAAAAATTGTATTTTTTTATGTATTAAACTATATATAAACGATATTTTATAGAAAGTGTAGAAAAAAAAGATATTGATTTTTTAACTTCGTAGTTTCTTAGGACATTTTTTAACTTACATGATACTTGGATGTTTTGGACGCACTCCGCAATTTATTTGCTATTCCTTCTCACGCTGTGGAAGTCGACCCTACTTAAATAAAGTCATTAAAACCAACATTATTTACCAAACATGAACAAAAACTAATCTTTTTAATCTATGTACTAGCAAATTGACTGACACTGTCAAGTGACATTGACAGAAACGAAAATTTTATACAAAATATATTGCGGTCAGGTCCAAAGAGAATGTAAGGTTTCGCCTACTCTTTCGCCCAATATTATATTCCTTATTTTTTTCAATGATAAATCAATAATGTTGCTATCGATATATCGATATTACAGTTGCAGTACATCACTAGCACACAATTTAAATGAGAAAATAGGTTAACTTTATTTGTTTTTAGCCTGCTACTTACATATGGCTGGAAAGTATCATATTTATGTGCTTACCGGGCTTCATCTAAAGGAAACATCCTTTTTTTACGATTCGAATGACTTGCTCGAGTTTCACAAATTTCACAAGAAATAAGCCATCTTTTCGGTGGCATTTTGACTCAAAGTACACCTCTGATCACCCGTCACTAATTTTGAGGAGAAACTACCCTTCAAACAATTAAAATCCACAATCAAACAAGCATTTACATTCCTAACACACGGTACGAAATGTAGTTTTGTTGATAAACAACATGGCTGACACTTGACAGAAGTATTGCATGAAAGAGAAACCGCACTGAGGGAGTGTGATAGCAATATCCGCAATTATTTGCGACGTAAACTCCATACAAAAAATTTTTGTTCCGAGTTGCGCCTGCCTGGTCAGGTCCAGGGCAGTATGAAAAGTGGCCAATGTTCTTTGCGTGTTATATAACACACACTCAGCTATATATGTTCAGGTAGGAGTATATATGTTTATATAAAGCTTGGTTACAAAGGTAAATTGGCTTCATAAAGTATTCAAGCCCGTGTGTGTACCTGACAACGAGATTAAACTAAATTTATGATCAAACGGATGCGGCACAAAGGATTATTCGCTCGCCCCAAGGACGGCGGCCATTTTGCGGACGGCGGCCATTTTGCGGACGGACATCATGTTAATTGATTCATAGGAAATTCGGGGCAACATGGTTAGCCAATTTGGGCAAAACATTTCTGTGTTCAATTTGTTTGTTGATTGGGTTCATCTTTGTCGAAGTTATTTGTTTGGCCTTTTAGAGAATATACCAGCTGTTCCCCGCGGTTTCACCCGCGTGGGCTATAGTTTATCGCGACAAAAAGTAGCATATGTCCTTTTTCAGGCTCTAGACTATCTCTGTACTTAAATCATATAAAATAAAATAAAAAAAAATGATTATTCAAGAAATAGGTAACAAAAAGAGTAGACATATAATAAATAACAACGTATATAAATAACATAAATTGCAAATTGTAAAAGGCACAGGAACGCGCGCCCTCTTACGGCCGCGCTACCAGACAAACCCCGTCCCCGAACTAAGATTGAAATCGGCTCAGTAGTTTAGGCGTGAAAGCGTGACAGACAGGCAGACAGACAGACTAGAGTTACTTTCGCATATATACATAACTAGCTGCGCCCTGCGGTTTCACCCGCTCCTCCTGTTATCCCGCAGGAACCTTTTTCCGAGATAATAAGTAGCTTATGTGTTAATCCAGGGTATAAGCTATCTCCATGCCAAATTTCATTGAGATCCGTTCAGTAGTTTTAACATACATCCATCCATACTCACAAACTTTCACGTTTTTAATATTAGTAGGATGACCACAGCCTTTAAAAGACTTTAATCATTCACGTTCCCACTGCTGGGACTCCGGCCTTCTCTCAGAGAGAGAGTATGGGCTGTAATCTACCACGCTGGCCCAGTGCGGGTCGGTAGATGTCGCATGCCCTTGAATGTTGCAGTTCTTGGACATGCCGGTTTCCTCGCGATGTTTTCCTTCACCGTTTTTGAACGATGGCAAATCCGCACATAACTTATTAAGTCATAGGTGCGGGGCCGAGAGGATTCGAACTCGGTGTCGGCGTCTTGTAAGTCGCACGCCTAACCGTTCGGCCACCATCGCTCTCAAAGACTTTAATACGTAAACAATATCGACATGACTTTTTTGGCGGCAATCGAATTGTCAACGTGAAAATTTTGTTTTTGTTTCCAAAACTTGTGTTTCTTCGAGTGATAATGTGTAATATTATCACTCGAAGAAACACAAGTTAATATTGGTGGATTATTAATGGTTAAACGAACTTACCTAAAGTGATGTTCGACCATAATTATACTAGACGTTGCATTCGAAGATATTTATTCACTTTGTAGTATCCTATTTATTGCACAGGGCGTTGCACATAATTTTTAGAGCTGTAAAAATAAAAATCAAATCACAAAAATATAAAGTTCACTGTTTCTGAACGATACCTTCCATGTCATAGGCAGTGCTGTCATCTCCGTCATACTTCATTCTTTCAGAGACACTTATCTCGTTTGTTAGTTGTATGGGCTTTAGTAGCTGGGTTCGGGTGGGACTATAAATATCTTCGAATGCAACGTCTAGTATAATTATGGTCGAACATCACTTTAGGTAAGTTCGTTTAACCATTAATTACACTTCGACGTTGCATTCTCGATATTTATTCACTTTGTAGATGTTTAGCGCTTTCACACAAACGAGATAGGCAGGCAGGATTCTAGATAGAAAAATAAAAAGATACATTAACACATATAAACGAAAAAAGTGGAGTGATTATCCACATTATTATGAACCTTACGTTCAACCTAAAACCAATAAGTCAATTGATAATGTAAGCCCAATTACCGTTATTAGCATTCTTGCTTGAAGATATTATGAATTACCTTTGTGAATGCAACACTTATAAGCTTCCTGACCATCCTGTTGTTCATTTTATAACATGGACAGAACTCCTTATAACTAGCCGAGGTAGAAGTGTAACGGCTACTATGTGCCGCAAATACCAGTATTTGCACCAAACTATAAATGTAAGTATGTCTAATGTATATGTGACTTGTGGTAGGAGCAATGGATTATCTCTTAGATGTATGAATTAATTTCTTTGATGGAGGTAGCTCTTAGGTGCCATGGCATCTATCTAAAATGATAATACTCTCTCTGGATATATGTTTTCTCTGTGAGGTAAAAAAGTATTACTAGATTAGGCACCAAAGTATTTGTAGGCGAAATCAGTAATTAGTCTATTTCTAGTAAGTGCTTCTAGCCAAATATTGATTTCCATTCGTGCGACTTACTTTAATTTCGCACTCGTTGTATAGTTGACAACGCGAGGAAAGGCACAAACTTTTTGGATATGGAATCAAAAGCTTAACTCTCGTTTGGATAAAATTACTACAAGTGATTGCGTACTAGGATCTCATGTAGATACGTATTTTGAATAGCAAAGTTTAATTCCGTAAACTTCTTTTGTGAATCTTATAATTTGGTCATCTAAATAACACATTTACCTGATATTAAAACAGAAGCCGAACGGCGAGTCTGTACCTGAATGATATTCAGAGACGAGAATTTGAATCCTATTTGAGAAAACAGGAAAAAATATGGTAATACTTTGAATTATTATTATTATCCCATGTGGCTTTATTCTCGGGTCTTTGCCCGGACCTTTATTAGGCATTGGCGGAGCCGTAGCCAAAGCTAAGAGGCCACGCTAAGGGTGAAGTGTACTATTACAACAATGCTAAAAAGTTATCTGAGTTCTTATTGAAATTATTGATATCCAATTATTATTTTTTCTGAAATTATTATTATTATTTTTTTTTTATTCTAAGTTTAAATTATAATTAATTTTGATACCCCTTGGAAATATAACTATGTTTGGTTGATAATACCTTCGAAACCAGGATATAATGCTACCAGAGAGGGTGAAATGGATCAATCTTCTTTGGAAAAATAAAAATAATAAGAGTAACTAAAGGCCTTCTTAGGCCTATTAGCTGACCATGACTCCCGTGCAGTGGCTTGATCAAAATAATATTTCTTAAAAATACAGATAAACTAGAATAGAAGGAAGACGTAAAATAAATGAGTTTCCCAATCCAATGAATGCATTGCCCATAGGGTCCATAAGGTCAGGCTATGCCAAAGGATCTCTTATCCGTAATAATATGTATAATATACCATCTAAAACATAAATGTGAAAAAAGTGAGACAAGTTCAATATTGTGATGGTATGTTTGGTTGTCAACTTCACATACAAAACAATTGTGGTCTAAATGGGTGCCCAGTTCTGTGAATGAATCTGAAATTTAATGAATTATAAGAAAGTGTATAACATGCATAAGTAAATATCATTTGCTTAGTTTTTTAATGATGTAAGTTTTTTTTTTTTTTAATATTATATGCTTCGCACAAATATTCTTGTACATAAACATCAATTTAGGGACTCCAAAAAACAGTTCGTGATTATGATCATGATAGATCACAGGCACCTGGAGCCAGGTCCCATTCAATGTTTTGGTCCTTTATTAATTAATATATATTATTTTGTACGTATATTAAGCTATCTTTGCTTAAGCTAGTGCAAGATATCTCTGAGAGTATATTAGACATCTTCATTAATGCAGACAACAGCGGTACTCTGCCCATATTTATTCTGTTAATCCTTAGCAAAGCATTGAAGGCCAATGTAAGCTGATTTCAATTCTAATAATAAAGTATGCTAGTTGTGATTGTGTGGTCCCAAAACAAAAAACTCACGTTACAAAAAAACACCCCGCCCAATAAGGGAGGCACCTATGAAGATTTCTAGAAGGTACTTACCACTGAGTTAAAACATTATTTTTCCCAAGACGACTCTGACTTCGAGTTTGATACATTTCTCATATAAATCATTCGTAATGTTATGCAGTTTGTAATTTTTCTTTCTATACAAAGAAAACTGCAGGGTAGGCTAAGAAAAGTAACCTAAGGTACAAAGGTTAAAAAGGTAAAAAGGCCCTGATTGTCAATCTGCTTAATCTGGAAAAATATTTTGTTTCGTCAGGTATTTTTAAGTTTCTTTTTTGTAAACTTTAAACACATATAATGACTTTTCTGTAAATATGTAGTATTTCAATGCCGAAATGTGTGTGTTTTTTGTTCCAAATCAAAATACATTTTTGCTTGTTTTAACACAAATCTTAACCTTTTGAGAAAGTTTAATGAACCCTCTAAGCAAATTTTAAATTATGGTCATTAATGTGTAGTAAGACATCAAAATAACACACAAGTAACAACAGATCTCGGTTTCTAAGATAATTACCAACTGGTACAGAAGCCAATGACAAACCAAAGGAAGTCATTGAAATACATAGGTTATCTTGAAGTTTTAAATTATGGATAGGAACTTAAAATTACGGTTCCTTGATGTGGACATAATGTATATAAAAAACCTTACTTGGTAAATATTAGCTGTGTGAATATCTTCATTTTAAAGTCTTCAGTTGTTATTGTCCTTCATATTCAAAATGAACCTGATGTCTAGAGATGTAGGTAGAACGCCAGCCTTGCTAAACTTTGAATGAAGGCCAGAGCCTTCTCAAATGTTTTCTTTGTAAGAAGTTTAGTTTTTAGCATTTATTTCAATTTTCTATCCAACTGTATATATTTCGTTGTTTTGTTGTTATATAATAAAAGACAAGTGTTTTGTGTTCTTGTTTTTTGTTTATGATTTATGTCCCACAGATATAAGTCTAGAAAATGACTGGCTTGTTTTAGCCTTTATAAGGAGTTTATCCCGACTCTTTAAGTTCGTGTATAAGACTGCAGAAAATTCTAAGTTGAACCTTGGTGCCCTCCGTAAGCTAGGTCTTCAGGTATTAGGGTTTCCTTTATCGTGGTTTCTTCTGCCTTTACCATTTACACTAGGATTCTACCCCAACGTTTAGATACCTTATCATAAATCGCCCACCAAATAATTCATCTTTCCGTACTGGATCTATGAATGCATTTTGGCTATAAAAACTCTGGTGCGGCAGACATTGGCTTTTCGCTTGAGCTGGGACATGCTAGCTGCATCTGCAGTATCTGTAACTAGACCTGTCGGAATGAATGTACGGGATCTAACCCGGTTATCATCATCAGAAGACCATTGTCGCGGGTCTGGTGTCGGTGACCTTGGATGATTATGGTCGAGCTTTGTCTGGTCAAGAAGATCCAGCGCCATATCAGGTTTTGTACGTATTCACGCTTCACCTATAGACTATTTGATTCAACCAGCTGCATGTGCAGTATTGAAGGTTTTAAAGTCATTGTCCATACTCACGTTACGCCTCTTGGCTGTATGATTCAACAAGCTGCGTGTGCAGTATTGAAGGTTTTTAAAGTTATTGTACGCACTCGCGTTACTCCTTTAGACTGTATGATTCAATAAACTGCGTGTGCAGTATTGAAGGTTTTTAAAGTCATTGTACGCACTCGCGTTACTCCTCTAGACTGTATGATTCCATAAACTGCATGTGCAGTATTGAAGGTTTTTAAAGTCATTGTACACACTCGCGTTACTCCTCTAGACTGTATGATTCCATAAACTGCATGTGCAGTATTGAAGGTTTTTAAAGTCATGGTACGCACTCACGTTACGCCTCCAGACTGTATGATTTAAAGTCATGGTACGCACTCACGTTGCGTCTCTAGACTGTATGATTTAAAGTCATTGTACGCACTCACGTTACGCCTCTAGACTGTATGTCATGGTATGCACTCATGGTACGTACTCACGTTACGTCCTATGACTGTATGATTTAAAGTCATGATACGCACTCATGGTACGCACTCACGTTACATCCTATGACTGTATGATTTAAAGTCATGGTACGCACTCATGGTACGACTCTAGACTATATGATTCAGCAAGCAGCGTGTGCAGTGTTGAAGGTTACAATACGCCGCCGGAGTAACTCATTATCAGCCGAGCATCATGCAAGAAAAAAGAATGGAAAAAATCATGAATTATGTGGGTAGTTACAAAAGAAAAACTACGCAAAAATCATGAGGAAAAAATATCAGTTATTTTCCAAAGTATGCGCCTTTTCCCTAAAAAGGAAGGGACAAAGGCAAATTTACAGATAAAACTAACACGCAGTTAATGACCACGAACTAACCTTGATCGTCCGAACTAGTTGGCGAGTTTCGTATCTTGCGTTCCCAACATGTTATTTTTCGTCATTATTTGGACTTATGACGATCTTTTCTCCATAACACTGCTTTCAACTAACTTTTTCACAAAATTTCCAATAAAATAACGGATTTAATCGATAAGTCGAAGCTGCGACGCCCGCACATAAAAAAGGAATGAAGTATGACGGAGATGACAGCACTGCCTATGACATGGAAGGTATCGTTCAGAAACAGTGAACTTTATATTTTTGTGATTTGATTTTTATTTTTACAGCTCTAAAAATTATGTGCAACGCCCTGTGCAATAAATAGGATACTACAAAGTGAATAAATATCGAGAATGCAACGTCGAAGTGTAATTAACCATTATGTGTTCGTTAATGTGTACGAGTGTGGGAAATTGAAATAAAGTTGTGAAAGTGACTTTTCGAGTTGCTCCAAAAAAGTCCGTGTAAAGTTTAAGTAAAGGGCCACTACTTTACTTAAACACTATCCTCATCCCATCATCTCATTGTCATCATCATCATCATTTAAACTTGATTCAACTCTCTGAGTTAGAAATATTTTATACTTGACACTGGCAAATACACTAATCGTGTGGCGCCATAACAAACCAAAAAAAATAAAAAAATATCGACATTTCTTTCCAAATTAAATGTCAAACACAAAGGAAATATATTCCAGGAAAAAATATAAATAAGTAGATTAGATAAACATTTAAAGGGAAAATTCGATTACGTAGAAATTGGGAAGTTATTTGTGAAAAAATTAAGGCATAATACATTGTTTTCTTTTATCTTTCGAAAGGGTTTATTATTCTTTTCTTTTTCTTTTGTTATCTTTTTCTTTCTATACATTTTATAGAGCTTTGAAACGTAGAAATTATATGACCTACTACAAGGAACTATCTTCACACCAAGATTCATCAAAATCCTTTAAGTAGTTTTTCCATGAAAAAATAACAAACATCCATCCATACACACAAACTTTCACATAAAATAATATTAAGTGAGATATAAACAATACATATTTTATTGATAGTGATGACGGCTCAGTGGTAGTGACGTCGGTTTGCCATGCTTGTCGGTGGTAGGTTCGAATCTTAAAATTCGCTTTCGGTGAAGGAAAACATCGTGATGAAACCATAGCTTGGTGGTAGGGTATTTTCCTGTACTCGTCTGGCCACCCGCATGTTTAGAATCTGTCGCCTAGCACCTATCGATGTGTTCCGACAGCCCCGCTTGAGAGCCAGTTCCCAGTCCAGGTGCAGCGTGGCGACATCTTCGACCACATCTTCACTTAACATCAGGTGACTTGTGGTCAAACGCTACCCTGTAAGTCCCATCTATTTGTGGTCGGCGCAGCAAATACTCTTCTTCCACTCTCCCGCTCTCTTCTTCCACTCTCCCACTCTCTTCTTTCACTCTCCACTCTCTCTATTAGCCGTCATCGCTTCATTATATGTATAAGGTTGCAAAACCGTACTATGTGTTTATGAAAAATGTTCCATGAAACACGTAAAATAAAGCACTCTGAATCTGGAATGTCCAATCTCCTCTCGTCGTTAATATCCTGTGCCGTTATTGCTCTTCCGGAACCCATTTCCGTTTTCCCTTTCAGCTGAACGTTCTGAAGAATAAACTTGGAGTCTAGAATTGGTTTTAGCAAGTATTTTAGATGAAGCATATATACAGTTATTTGGACGCTACGTTTTAGTTAACTGATACTACATTAAGATTTATACCAAGACTAACAGCTGTTCCCCGCGGTTTCACCCGCGTGGGCTACACCTTTATGCATGCAAAGTCAGCCCGATCGGTTTAAATGTGACAAAGTTTCATACAAACTCTCATCCCCGATTTTATCCCCTTGGGGTAGAATTAATTAAAATCCTTTCTTAGCGGATGCCTACGTCATAACATCTACATGCATGCCAAATTTCAGCCCGATCCGTCCAGCCCAAACCGGCTGTGCGTTGATTGATTTATGTCAGTTCAGTCACCTTTGAGTTGTATTTATTTAGAAGACTAGCTGCGTCTTCTCGCTATCCCGCAGAAACCTTTTTCCGGGATAAAAAAGTAGCCTATGTGTTAAATCAGGGTATAAAAGCTATCTCCATTCCAAATTCCATTCAGATTTGTTCAGTAGTTTTTGCGTGAAAGAGTAACAAACATACATACATCCATTCTTACAAACTTTCACGTTTATAATATTACTAGGAAGTAATGTATGCCTGTAGTGCGATTCTAGTTCACTCGGAAAGTTTCCGTGTCGGATCCGACATCACTTTCGCTTCGCGGAAACGTTTTAGAGCAAATAGGTGCCGGAAACTTTTCCGTGATTGAACAGCTGGTTTGTCAAATTAAATGTCAGTTTTCGAATACAGATTTGTTATTCCTTTTTCCCGCTAAAGAATATTCTTGTGATTTCTGGGTATCCTGCCTCGGCCTCGGTGTTTTCTGCTTTATCGCTCGGAGCGAAATTGGTTCTGAACAGAGGACGAAGGGGGATCGAAAGTTCAATTTAGTTGGAACATTCATTTTAATTATTTCGCTTGTTCTCATTTCGTTGCCTCTACATTTTCTGCCTTTGAGATTTACGTTCAGTTTCAATTTCCCAATGGACATCGACGTTTTTCTAAATTAAACATTTTGACAGACCGAAGTGGCAAAAGTCAAACTCAAAACTCAAAAATATGTTTATTGTTAAACGTCAACATAAAACTAGCTACGCCTGTTCCAACCTCCTTACGCCGGCAAAAGAACAGGCAAGAAACGCCCGGCAGGTAATTTTTTTGGCGCGATCACATTGACTATTTTATTCATATTACTAATTGATTGAATTGGAGCATGTTCACTAAAATCCCAAGCTTTTTTTTGTCATCTAATAGTACGATATTTTTTAATTAGCTTTACTAATAAAATTTCTCTTGTTTGGTTGTACACATTGGGATATGGGAACATGAACATTAACGAGTTGCGGGATCACAACCAAAGCAGAGTAGACCCCACAAGCAGCACCCATCTTTTGTCATCGGAAGCCAGGACTCACTTTTGGTCGTTGCGCCATCTCAGTTCGTTAGTTATTGATAATAGGTGGTTAATCGGTTTTTTTTGTCCACAGAAGATGGAGGGCATTGCCTCCCAGGCTTCTCGGGGAGGAAGCTGGGAGAGATCTGCAACCGCGAGAACCAATGTGATGCTGGACTGATCTGCGAGGAGGTCGTACCTGGTGAGTTACATCACAATCATCATCATTTTATAGATTTTTTTACTACTTACAGGGTAGCGTTTGACCACAAATTACCTGATGTTAAGTGATGATGTGGTCGAAGGTGGCAGCACGCTACACCTGGATTGGGAACTGGCTCTCAAGTGGGGCTGCCGGAACACACCGCCGACGTCACTTCCACAGAGCCATCATCGCTATAAGCACGTCATCCATACAAGGGCGATATTCTCCCAATCCGAACAAAACGCTTCTTTTATAAAGCGAACGGCGAAGGAGTGGAACACCTTGCCAGCATCCTCAGGTATCTTCTAGGCAAGCATGCTCCATCGTTAATCTCGTCATAACATACCATCAAGTGAGACCTAGGTCAAATGCTCATCATCACCAACCTTTTTTAAGTTCCCACTGCTGAGACTCTGGCCTTCTCTCAGAGAGAGTATGGGCCGTAATAAACCGCGAGGGCCCAATGCGGGTTGGTAGATGTCTCGTGAAACCATCTCGTGCATAAATACTTAGGTAACTTTCAGCTTTACAATCTACTATTCCCTGCGCTAGGTGAAATGCACGTCTGCCGCCCTCCGACATCCGGCCACAAGCAATACAACGAAGACTGCGCCACCTCCAGCGAATGTGACATCACCCGCTCCCTCTGCTGCATCATGCAACGTCGCCACCGCCAGAAGCCAAGGAAGGTGAGCTGTTACAGTGTGTGACAAAGTGTTTCCGAGTATTACAAATGTCCTACCGAGTGTGACATAGTGTTACCGAGTGTGACAATGTGTTACCTCATTTGAGAAGGTGTTACCGAGTATGACATGGCAATATGAGTACAATGAAGACTTCTACGTATAGAAATCGTAATATCACCCACTCTCTTTCTCTATCTCTTCTCTCTCTTTGCATCATAGAACAATGCCGCTAGAAGCCTAGGAAGGTGAGCTGTTACCGAGTGTGACAATGTTGTCGATTCGGTTTTTCATTATCTAAAACTAAACTAAGTTTGACTGGCCTAAAAGTAATGCTGTCCTTGTTTACTTCAGTGGTTACAGCAATACTATTAGACCTGTCAAACTTAGTTTAGTTTTAGAGAATGCAAAAACGAATCGACACCATTATGTTACCAGTGACATGATGTTACCGAGTGTGACAATGTGTTACAGAGTACAACTTTTGACACCTAACTAGGATTCCCTACGTTCGTTTCTTTTTTAGTGCACAAACGTTTGTCCTGTAGCGGGAACAATTTAAATGATTTAAATGAATATCTATAGGGTATTTCTTTACCTAATTTGGCATAATACAAATTTCCCGTTGACATAGAATCTTGAAATTTAGCAAAGGTCTTACAGCACCAGTGAAGCAAAAATATCGGAAAAACATTAATGTGTAATTATAAAACGGTTTCTACAGAACCTTCAGTTCGTAAGTCAGTCTCACGCATGTTTGGTTTTCGTATTAACATTCTCTCAAACTCTTGTACAAACAGTTAAGCAGTAAATATTTCACGAGCGAAACGTTTGAAACGCAAAAAGGTTTTTGCTAAAACGCTTTCATTGAATAAATTCTTTTGATGTAAACCTCGTTCCCTTTTGACCTCTACGTTATTTAATTTTCATGAGTAAATGGACAGAAAGGTTTTTTGGAACCTTTAATTTTGTAATGAGTTTGGTGTGCAAAGAAATGTGTAGCGATTTATTTTGCTTTAATCAAAGTTTTAATCAAAGTAGCAATATCTTACTTCCCTTTTCCCTACTTAATAATTATATAAATGCGAAAGTAACTCTGTCTGTGTCTGTCTGTCTGTTACGCTTTCACGCCTAAACTACTGAACCGATTTCAATTAAATTTGGTACAGGGATAGTTCAAGCCCTGGAGAAGGACATAGAATACTTTTTATCGCGATAAAGAGTTGTCCACGCGGGTGAAACCGCGGGGCGCAGCTAGTAGTATTATAAACGTCAAAGTTTGTGAGTATGGATGGATGGATGTTTGTTACTCTTTCAAGCAAAAACTACTGAAAGGATCTGAATGAAATTTGGAATGGAGATAGCTTATACCCAGTATTAACACATAAGCTACTTTTTATTCCGGAAAAGGTTCCTGCGGGATAACGGGAAGACGCAGGTGAAACCACGGGGTGCAACTATATAGTACTTAATATTTACATAATCAACAAATTCATTATTCACAGAGCTGCGGCTACTTCAAGGAGCCTCTGATCTGCATTGGACCCGTGGCCACCGACCAGGTCCGCGAATTCGTGCAGCACACCGCCGGAGAAAAACGCATTGGGGTCTACGGACTCCATTAAACGTCCACCCTCGAGTTTTTTTTTTGATGAGCAACAACTGTCAATGTCTTTTGATTTTATAAGTTGCCAATGACAATGATGATGGTATGAAGAATTATTTTTTTTTGGAAAATTTTTCTTAATTTTAGTTTTTTTATGCAGGAAACTTTTTTTTTGGTCAAATTGTTGCTAAAATATGTATTTGTAAAATGCAATATAAACATAATTATATTTTTGTTTAATGTACCATAAGTACATAATATAATTTATTAATGCAACTTTGAGTTACTTACGTACAAATTTAATTTGAAACCCTGTTAGGGTTTTTTTAAGGTTTTATTAAATAAAGTAAGGGAGAAAACCTATTTGGTTTGAAACTGACTTATTGTGTTGCCAGTTTTATTTAAATATCTTGAAAGCCTGTTTTAAATTCAAAGTACATTCAGTTGTTGCTCATTTCACACAATTCCCTTTTGTATATTTTGTTTTCTTTTTACCCACTAAAAGTTGTTATTTTATTTTTAATCAGATTTTTCTTTTGTGTTGTTTTGTTTTTGCAAGTTAAGCCTAATATATTTAAGCATTAGTATTATTTTTTTTTTAGTAAAGCAGTAAATAAAATTGTAAGTATTTTTTATTTGCAGGAAATCATTTTTATTGCAAGTTTCTTAAATAATTCCATCCTAAAACGAGCCCAGAACCTACTAACAAATATTTAGTTTAAGAAACTTGCAACACTTGTGACTTAACTTAGTTTTTTTTAAATACTCACACACGGAGAAAAAAGACCTTCCGAAATACCGTTTTCCTTCTGAGTCAAAAGGGAAGGAATTGTGATCCGGAAGGAAAACTAATACAAAATAAGTTAGGAAACGGTCTTGGAAGGTAAAGACTCAGAAGGAAAGTCAGAATTTTTTTCTCAGTGCATATAGTTTCTAAATGTTATGTCACAACGAAGTTATTAATTTAATTTGATTAGTTTTATTTATCAAACTATTTCTTTTTTTAATATTCTTGTCTATAAAAACGTTATTTTAAAAGAAGTAACCTTAGAAACGACTTGACCGCTTCGAATAACGGAATATCGACTTACCACATTTAATTTCGTATAAAGCTTATGAAAAACACAAAAAGAGAGTAAATAGACAAAGTGTATTGATTTCGTTAAATTTCTAATATTAATTATTGTGGTAGTGTTAGATTAGAAAGTAAATTAACGTTTTATTATAATACTTATGGATGTCATAATATATAATTATTTAAGTGACATTCGAGTCGCATCTTGCTAAATCTAAATGTGTAATCTTTAAATTAATATTTAAATAGATTTAATATTAATTAAGTCTTTAATTGAAACAAATACATATCCTACTGGCTGAGGCATTTATTTATAATATATTAGTTTTAAAATATTGATGTTAACTTTAAAACAATATAAACATATCATATTTAGAATAACTTCTAGAGTAAGTCAAGCAACGCTTTTTCCCTTAAACTTTTAGAAGTCAAAAACTATTATAGGTGTCTAGATAAAAATTAAACATATCATTAATGTTAAATCCCTTTTAACTAGATGTAAAATCACATTTTTATGACGTATATAAAACATTTAATAACACGTTTTTAGGTCCGTTGAAATGTTTTATAGTAGCAACTTAAAACTTAGCCTAAGGTACTTATGTGATGTCGTCTACCTATTTTCCGATAAATATAAAATTAAAAAAGATATATTTTTTTGCTTAAAAGATACTTTTCTGTACTGTTAAAGATATTAAATATCTTCTTTGAAATTTGTCTATTCTATTTGCAACTTTTTTTTTTGCTGTTATAAAGCGATGTTTAATGAAGGCCTATTATGGAGACGATGGATGTTGGCTTACTTATTAAAACTGCGAGTTTAAAAAAATATAGATGTTGTTAGATGTCTTGTGAGACACTGTGTTGTACGTATGATGTATCTTGTATTAAAATATTATGTGTTAAATTATATAAATTACATCGGCAATGTGTTTTTCATTTAAAACTAACTAACTCCGATGGCTCAGCGACCCAAAGTGTGTCTTGGCCTCCGAAACGAGAGAGCGCCACTCTTCTCTATCTTGAGCGATTTCAGCCCAGTTGAGAGTGTGGAGCTCGCGCAGGTCTGCATCCACCGCGTCCTTCCAGCGGTATCTAGGGCGTCCGACCGGCCTACGGCCATTCGGTCGTCGTTTTTCATTAACAACCAATTGATTAATTAATTTGAGAGCCTTCAAGTCGAGAGTGTATAGGTATCTTCTAGGTAAGCATGCTCCATCATCGACCTCGTCGTCACTTACCATCAGATGAGACTGGGGTCAAATGCGAAACGAGCTAAAAAATTAAATAAATTCAAAAAAAAACATATTTTTTTTAGTATCTTATTTATGTATTTTAAAAAATATATTTTAAGTACACATTACATAACATTATTACATAAACAATTATTTAGAATGTAAATAAAAACAAAGTTTCTTTGCCTACTTTTATCAGACATAGGTAAATGTAATTAATAATTTATACATCATCATCATCATCATCATCATCAGCCGGAAGAAGTCCACTGCTGAACATAGGCCTTCCCCCTTGAACGGCACCATGAACGCCATGCCATTTGCATCCATCGGCTCCCTGCGACTCTTACAATGTCGTCGGTCCACCTAGTGGGCGGCCTACCTACAGAACGTCTTCCGGTTCGTGGTCGCCACTCGCCAATTTATACATATTTTTGCTTAAACATGCGTATTAATCGACGACCGATGTGGCGCAATGGGCGGATAGCCGACTGTGAAGCGTGAGGTCGCGGGTTCGATTCCCGCTACAGGAAAAATATTTGTGCATTGAAAAAAAAAAGCGCAAGTATTTGTTCTGTGTCTGGGTGTTGTGGATCCCCGATCCTCGTAGTTTCTGATACCCTAGATACAGGGAAACCTAGTTAGGGGTCAGAGCCTATGTATGTGATTGTGCGGGCAAAAAAAAAAAAATGAAAATCTAAAATCTATGGATTTATTTATGTAATAAACTATTCACACCAATTACATATATCATAACACACACATTTAAACTAAACAAATTTTCATGCAACAAATTATATACAAAATTATAAAATCAAAATGATGGAGCAGTTAATTTTTTGTAAAATTCCTCTGCTTTTGGGTCGTCTGGAAGAGATCGCTATGAGCGATAAGACCACCCATTGTGACGCTTACCAATAAATTTTACTCTTGTTCTAGATTTTAAATTCCTCTATCATCTAGTGTACCAATAAAGAATTTATCTATTTATCTATATCTATACAAATCAATACAATTGAACCACATTCATGCGACATCTACCAACCCGCACTGGGCCCGCGTGGTAGATTACGGCCCGTACTCTCTCTCCGAGAGAAGGCCACAGTCCCAGCAGTGGGAACGTGGGGCTGATGATGATGAAATAAAATTGAAGCGACTGTTTGTATTGACAAAATAACAGGTCTGTACTAACTCTGGATCGATATGTCATGTAATAATATGTCATTTTAGTACTAGGGCTTGACATATTACTACTAAAATGACATATTATGACATGACATATCGATCCAAAACCGCAGATAACGGATCAGTATCGATTATTAATTTCGGGCGTAAATGCATAATATAAAAAAGGGTATTTTGGGTACAACAAATAAAATAAGGAGGTAATACAATTAATCTATCTATCGATCTTTCAATCAATAAAATGGAACCCGTTTTTCATTTACCCAAAGAATGGTGGAGGAGGAGGGAAAGGATATGGCCTGTAGAAGCCTCTCCCAAACCCATACCCGTAACCACCGCCGAACCCGCCGTAACCACCGTAACCACCAAAACCACCAAAACCTGGTCCGCCAAAACCTGGTCCGCCACCCCAACCACCGATCCAGTGGCCATTGATGTGCTGGAAGAGAATATGTTTATGTACAAGCTCCTTTTTTTCTTCTTTTCTTTTGCTTCTTCTAGAAGCGATGATGGATCTGTGGTAGTGCGTTGACTTGCGAACGGCAGGTCGTGGGTTTGAATCCTACAATGAGCTTGAGCTTTCGGTGAAGGAAAACATCGTGATGAAACCATATCATTATCTTGGTGGTAGGGCATTCTCTAGTGCTCGCCTGGCTAGCTACCAGGCTCAAGTTGAGAATCTGTCACCAAGTACCTATCGGTGTGTTCCGGCAGTTCTACTTGAGAGCCAGTTGCCATTTCAGGCGCATGTCTTTGAACACATCGTAGGTAAACATCATCGCAAGCCAGTGTCGCTATTACTGAGCCATCATCGCTTCAAAACCTTAATTTTAACCATCATCATCTTCTCATCAACATCAGCTGGAAGACGTCTACTGCTGTCAAAGTCAAAGTCAAAAAAATTTAGGCATCTAAACACCACGCTTCCAAGTTCCATCCCACCATAGTCCCCTTCCCCCCTCCCCCCACTTTGAACATCACACTTCAATACATACCTCAATTAACGCGAAAACTGTCACTAGAAGCACAAAAAATCTCGATACAGCCAACATTTTTAAGATATCAAGTTTTTCTTCGCAACTGACATGTCTTGTACCAATTTCTTGACTAGACTGAATGTTTTGGAAAACTACTTAATTTATATACTAGATCCTTACGGAGATAAATGTTCACATGGTGCTAGGACCCCTGAACCTTATTGCTTCGTGATAAGCCAGGTTTTTGTAATCAAAACGCATTTTACGAATGGGTTTTTCTTGTTTTCTGTAGTATTGTTTGATTTGTCAAATATATGTGAAATAATGAGCTGGCGTTGATTCTATAGAATTCGATGGGTATTGATTGGTGCTCTTAGGAGTCTTTGTCATTTCTTTCCTCATTATCATCATCAGCCTGTATCAGTCCACTGTTGGACACAGCCCTTTCCCTTGTCCCACCACTGAGCCCAGCTGCGACTCCTCTCCTCCAACTCTTGGCAGCCACTCGGCGCAAGACATCACTCCACCTAGTCGCAGCGCGTCCTACACTACGTCTTCAAGTCATCGCTCCACCTAGTTGCAGCGCGTCCTACACTACGTCTGCAAGTCGTCGCTCCACCTAGTCGCAGGGCGTCCTACACTACGTCTGCAAGTCGTTGCTTCACCTAGAGCGTCCAACTGGCCTACGGCCATTCGGTCGTCCCAAATAAGAACGCTTTGCCGCCCGATCATACATGCGTACTACGTGACCAAGCCAACGCAGTCGGTGCGATTTAATTTCACCGACCACGTTGGGCTCGCCCACTAGGTCTTCGAACTCTTGGTTTTTCCGGATCCTCCACGTGCCATGTTGCCGGTGAGTTGGTCCCAATATCCTTCTAAGAATCTTCCTCTCCTTTATTAAAAGCTTGTTCTCCTCCTTGAGTGTAAGTGTCCAAGTCTCGCATCCGTACATCAAGATCGGCCTGATGACAATTTCATAGATTGTCTTCTACGTATTGATTTACTATATTTCTAATTCTAACACGAAGTAGGTATATGTGATTCCCAAGAATACGTGAAGCTATTTAGCGGTTTCATGCTAAATGCTTGTGTCTCATTCAGCGGAAAATATCCAATATTGTTCGAACGAAGACAAACACGGTTTGTTATTTAGTATTTCGCTGACTCATTGATTTCATAACTGGACTGGGTATTGTGTAAGTTTATTAAACTCACTGCGTTTTATTTTGAGTACAAGCATAGTAAAGAGTAGTTCAGCTTCATACAAATCGGCCGCCGCCGCGCCGGTTTGAATGTGTGCGAGAGTAGCAGCACCGTGTACGCACGCAATTTTCACGCACACAATCACAAACGAACGGGGCCGCGGCCATGCACTCAGTACGGAACGCGCCGCCTATGTATCACCGCAAGAATAGGCAATTAACTCGTCGAGCGGCCTTAGCTAACCTACTGTTCTTACTTTACTGTGGTACAAGGTAGCGTTTGATCTCTAATCACCTTGCCTAAGTGATGATGTGGTCAAAGGTGGCGCCAACTGGCTTATACTTGGGTGGAAGGAGCCGGAGACCGGGCCTAGTGGCGTACCTTGGGATAGGGTGATGTCCAGCAGTGGGCTGATACAGGCTGCTGATGATGTGAATGATGTGGTCCAAGATGCCACCACGCTATGCTTGGACTGGAAACTGGCTTATACTTGGTTGGGAGGAGCCAGAGACCGGGCTCAGTTGTGTACTCTGGGACAGCAGGCCTGTGTCCAGCAGTGGGCTGATATAGGCTGATGATGACGATAACGATGAATATTTTAATTCTTTACTGAATTATACCCATCGTCTCGTGTTGTTCGGGTAACGGGTTCTGCTTGTGGGGTCTGGTCTGCTTTGGTTGTGATCCCGCAACTCATTAATATTCATGTTCCCATATCCCAATGTGTACAACCAAACAAGAGAAATCTTATCAACAAAGCTAATTAAAAAATATCGGACCATTAGATAACAAAAAAAAGCTTGGGATTTTAGTGAACTTGCTCCAATCCAATCAATTAGTATAAATAAGAATAAAATTGTCAATGTGATCGCGCTAAAAAAATTACCTGCCGGGCGTTTCTTGCCAGTTCTTTTGCCGGCGTAAGGAGGTTGGAACAGGCGTAGCTAGTTTTAAGTTTGACGTTTTAAAGTGATCACAATGTATCCTATTGAATAAAGTACTATTGACTATTGTTCTGAACCAGTTTCAATTTCAAGTGAATCGTGGCGCCACCTTCGACCGCATCGTCACTTAACATCAGGTGACTTGTGGTCAAACGCTTAACTGTAAGTTGTAAAATAAAAAATAAAAATTCAATCTCTAGTAGGACAACGCGTGGATAGATAGGTTATTGAAACTGGCCGTAGATCATTATTCACTTTTTATGTTTCAGTGTAGTTTTTATTTAGCAATCTGCTCCCAAGCTCGCTCTATAGTTTTAACACGCTTTATATTGTGCTCCAGTTTTAGCTTATAAAAACTTTTTCCAATCTTCCGCTGTATTCTCCAAAGCTTCCTGCAAGATGAAAAACAAAACAAAGCTAGAAGAAAATCCTCTAGGTACGTAATAAAATAGGCGCTTGAATTAACCTCCTTTCATACTAACCCTTGCCAAGGTAAAATAAGCTTTATTCCAAGGGCAGGGAGATGTTTTTGGGGTGGGTTTGGGTAACATTTGCAGAAGAGATACAGTGGGGTCAAGTACGACGATGACGTAGGTAAGCAGGATGAAGTAGAGATGTGTTGCTGTCGATAGTTTGTTAGAATTTACTAGAAAACCTTCCCCAGCTTCAAAGTTCACACGGGTCATTACCGGGTTACTTTAATTGGTATTTCTTTGATACTTTGGGTAACATTATGATTTAAATCCATTTTCGTAGGAACCTTTAATTTCTTTGAAAATTAATGAAGTCTTGTAACTTGCTGATAATGTAGCTTCTTATAGCTGAAAGAATCATCAAAATTGGATAATAAGTGTTTTAGTTTATTCACGGCAAACAAACATACTAAAAATCTAATCTTTTCCCTTTATCTAAATAATAATATAATTATATAACTCAAAGGTGACTGACTGACTGACATAGTGATCTATCAACGCACAGCCCCAACTACTGGACAGATCGGGCTGAAATTTGGCATGCAGGTAGGTGTTATGACGTAGGCATCCGCTAAGAAAGGATTTTGATTAATTCTACCCCCAAGAAGATAAAATAGGGGATGAAAGTTTGTATGAAACTTTGTCAATTTTAAACTGATCGGGCTGAGACTTTGCATGCATAAAGCTGTAGCCCACGCGGGTGAAACCGCGGGAAACAGCTAGTTAAATATATTACTTTAGATCAGACTAGAAAATTATACCCAGACGAGGAATAAATTGAATACTTTCGTTTTTTATCCAATGCACAGATAACAAAAAAAATAGGATTCTATCTAATTATAAATAGTTTCTTGAATGCGGCAACTAAAATTGTGTAGTGTGCGACAGAAAATAAAAAATACGCTACGACTATTTGCCACAAATTACGCATTAAACATGCAGCTTATGTCACAGATTGATTGCTAGATGACTCAACCGTATAATATTATACATTAAACTTTTCTAATAAAATTTTGTTTACCAAAAGATACAAAATTAAAAAAAATATATATTTGAATGTTATGTATTTATCGATATTGTTGGTTTCAAGGTGACTGAATAATCTGATATTTAATAATTAGCTTTTCTAATAAAATGACGTTTCGTAGGATCATAAAATTTCTAATTTGAAATTTTTTGAAATTGTTTGGGCGTTTTTATCGATATTTTCCCATCACTACGTTTAGTTACTACGCAGTCTGTGCAGTGCGCAGGTTGCAATCGATGCAGCCAGCTCTTCCGTTGCGTAACTTTGTGTAGGTGTGTCTAGGAGGGCTTAAATGTCAAATGTTAGCACGGGCGTCACCAAAAGGGGCAGCTTCCCCTCCCTAGATGCGATTGTCTTTAGTCAAACGTCAAAGAAACAAATTTTACTTCTTTTTTTTCTTTTTTTTTTCATCCTATCCTATCCTCCTAATAATATTATAAATGCGAAAGTTTGTGTGTGTGAATGTTTGTTACCACGTATCACCGTAACTTAACCGATTTTGATGAAATTTGGAATGAAGATAGCTTAAGCCCTGGATTAACACATAGACTACTTTTTATCTCGGAAATAGTTCCTGTGGGATAACAGGAAGATGCGGGTGAAACCGCGGGGCGCAACTAGCTCTAATAGATTTTTGTTTTTTTTCTTAAAGTACCTCGGTCAGTGACAAAATTTGCCGATCATACCGAAGTGACTTTTGTCCCTGACTGTGCCTAACTCGATTATGTCATTTTTAACTTCCTTCCTTCTTTTATTTATATCATAACTAGCTGACTCGGCCACGCGTTGCTGTGGCTAAAGTTTTTGTTGACAAATAATTAGCAATAAATTAAAATTGCGACTATAATTTGAGATTTAAACTATCCTATCTCTCAAGTTGGATCGAACTGCACATGGTGTGCGAATTTTATTATAATCGGTTAAGTGGTTTAGGAGTCCATATTGAGGACAAACATTGTGACACGAGATTTATATAAAAGTATTAAGATTCCGAAAATTAGTGTGTGTTGTGATATAATAATAGTGACGTTGGTTTATTATCCGTAGGTTTTGGGTTCACATCTGAGCGAGGGCTGTCGGTTCACCGACAGCCTATTTTCCTTCAGGAAAATATCATGATAAACGCTTGGAAGACGGGCATTTTCTAGTGCTCACTTGGCCAGCTAGACCGTGTGTTAAGAATCTGTCGCCAGGCACCTATCGGTATGTTCCGGCAATCCTCCAACGTGACTTGTGATCAAACATTGCCCTTGTAAAATGTATCAAAAACGAAAAACCACTTCTACCGAAATCCTAGAAAATATAAAGCCACTTACTTATACAGTCTAAGGTATTCGCTTAAAGCGCCTACCAAAAATAGAAAAGCAATAAGCGTACGTGCATTAAAAATCATTGCTAAAATATAATTCTTAAGGCACTATTCAGCCTGGAAAATTGCAGAGTTAGTGCGCGAAGACCCTACTGTTAATATAATAAACGTGAAAGTTTGTGAGTATGAATGGGTGGATGTTTGTTATTCTTTCACGCAAAAACTACCGAACGGATCTGAATGAAATTTGGAATGGAGATAGCTTATACCCTGGATTAACACATAGGCTACTTTATATCCCGGAAAAGGGTTCCTGCATGTTTGAGAAAAAGTACTTTTTAATCACACCAATTTGCAATCCCTGTTTGGCACGTTAGTATCGAATGTACAGTTTGCATTATCTAATTATATGTTATTTTAATTAAATAACTTTTTTAGGTCTCCGGGGCTAATTAAGTACATAAACTTGAAACTACTTACTTGGGGCAGAAATGAGCAGTCTCCTTTGATTTTCTTATATACAATTCTACTTGCGTTACTAACAATATTTGCTACGCCCTTATCGGGTATAATGTACATACTCTGCCATTTGACGTTATTAAGACCATGTCCTTTGTTGAACATACTTTATGCAAATGAATGAAAATGAAACATGCGATTTCGTAGTTTTTTTGCGGGAGCCGTATGAGTGAGCAGGTAGCGAGGTACCTTCTAGGCATGCGTGCTACATCATCGATTACCATCAAGCGAGATTGCGGTCAAACGCGTCCTATTTGCAGTAAAAACTGATTGCATCCCGGATAATTATACCCTACTAGTTGCGCCCCGAGGTTTCACCAACGTCTTCCCGTTATCCCGCAGGAACCATTTTCCGAGTTAAAAAGAAACGTGTGTTAATCCACGGTACAAGCTATCTCCATTCCAAATTTTATTCAGTACCCCTAGTACAAGTTTTGAAAACGATAAAAGTTTTCGTAAACGTCGACGTTTACCACCGCCGACTTGTCAAAGTGGCAACTCGATCTGCTTAAATTCAAAAAGTAACTCAATAACATTTTTAGAATATGATTTAAAATAAGTATTAACGATTTCAGTTCCTCCAAGTCTCGGTAAGATTCGCTGAAAAAAATATGTATGGATGGAAACGAAAACTTTTTGTAAACTATCGAAACCTGTACTAGGGGTACAGGGATCCGTTCAGTAGTTTTTACGTGAAAGAGTAACAAACATACATATCCACAAACTTTTGCGTTTATAATATTAATAGGACGTCGGTTGGTATCCTTTAGTTCTCGCCTGGCCCACAAGTTAAAAATCTATCGTTAAGCACCTATCGGTGTATTCCGGCAGCCTCACTTGAGAGCCAGTTCCCAGTCCAGGTGTAGCGAGGCGCCATCTGCGACCACATCGTCATCTAACAACATCTGACTTGTGATCAAAGATTACCATGTAAAAATCTAAAAAATTAAAGTAAGTAGTACTTTTTACTACTCCCAGGATGTTAATGCCAGTTTTTTTTTCAGTCTGCGCCAACGGTGAACACTCCACTAACTAGTTAACATTAATTGATTAAAAATGGTGCGTGTAGTGGTACTGCCGAACTATCGATATTCAAGATTTGTCGATAGCAAAATTTCAAGTCCGTATAAAGAGAAATCTTATTAGTAAAGCTTATTATAGAATATCGGACTATTTAGATGACAAAAAAGGTTGGGATTGTAGTGAACTTGCTCCAATGCAATCATTTAGTAAGAATAAAATTGTCATTGTGATCGCGCCTTGAATTACCTACTGGGCGTTTCTTGCCTGTTCTTTTGCTGGAGTAAGAAGATTGGAACAGGCGTAGCTAGTTTTAAGATTCATCGACATCACTACCACTGAGTCATCATCGCTATAAAAAATTCCAGGGACTATCGATAATCGGCTATTCACTGACAACACTAGCGTACAGGTAGTGTTGTTAGTAATCGACTTTGGCGGTTCGTTGACCGAGACAGGTTTCGAGGGTGATCGGACAGACCGACAGGCCTGTTTGTCCAGTACGGATCCAGGATTCAATTCTGGGGGCAAAAGGGGCAGACAAACAGAAAAAAGACAATTGAAAAAAGAGACAGCGCTAAAGTCTACTAAGTACCTGGTATTTCACCTCCGCCGAGTGGCTGGCAGTAGTTGGATGAGAAGAGCCGAAGACCGAGCTCAGTCCTGTAATACCTTGGGAGAGGCCTATGTCCAGACTGATACAGGCTGATGGTGATATCTGAATTGGGTTTGTGAGGATGGATGAATGTTTGTTACTCTTTCACGTAAAAACTACTAAAAGGATTTTGATAAAATTTAGCCTGGAGATAGTTCAAACCTTGGAATAGGACATAGGATACTTTATATCGCGATAAAGTGTAGTCCACGCGAGTGAAACAACAAGGCGCAGCTAGTAAAATATACATGTATACAAGAAATCCATGCTATCAAAGTCGTTTAATAGGTGTTAATCTCTTTGTCTCAGCTCTTATCATGTCTGGGGGGAAAAGGGGGACGTGCCCCTGCCTCCTTCCTCCCTGGGTCCCGCCCTTGCTGTTTGTTATGTAATTTAGTTAATGCATTTCATTAATTACTAACTGCACTGAGTGATTAAACCTGCGGTTTTCCCCGTTGGAACCTTTTTGTCATAATAAAGTATTGATACCTAGGTATAGTAAAGCTTCTAACTAAAGCTTGGATTGTAGTGAACTTGCTCTTATTCCATCAATAATAAATAATTAGTATTTAAACAATATATGGCTGTTCTCTTGTTAGTAGGTTTAATTGGAACAGGCGAAGCTAGTTTTAAGTTTGACGTTTTTAAAGTGATCACATGTTGTATGAGTACATAAATTATTTTGGTTTTTGATTTTAAAAGACCGAACGAGATTAATCTGTTACTTGGAGCTACAACCATTTTTCTCAAAATAATGTATGTTGAATAATACACAATCTACATGATGTAATAGAAGGATTCATAAAGAAGAAAAATGCAAAAATGTATTTAATTTTTGTAAAAAAAAAATGTGCAAAACACCGTCTTTTTTAAGGTTACGAAATTCTCCATATCTATCAATAACAAACAAATACTTCTTAGGACCGTGCGACATCTACGAACCCGCCCTGGGCCAGCGTGGTAGATAATGGCCCACACTCTCTGAGAGAAGGCCAGAGCCCCAGCAGTGGGAACGTAAAAGCTGATGATGATGATGACTTCTTAGTACCATCAACAAATTTAAAAAATGCAAGACCCTCTGTCGCTTGCGGGGCAGGCTGTGGATAGCAGGGCCTCAGCTGTAATGTACCTACTAAGCTAAATAAACGCTCACACATTCATCTTCACCCTACTTTTACCTTTTTGTACAGTTTCCACATCATCACGGCTTGTAATCAAGGAGCTCGCAGAAAAACTTAATCCTCGTAATGGGAGGTTCACACGAGGCGATTGTTGCTGAGCAACTTATGTTGGCATGGGTAGCTACAGCAACAAACTTAAAAAAAAAGAAAATAAATAAATAACGGAAGACCATTGTACACAAATTGACGTAGCCCCAAATTAAGCTTGAAACTTGAGTTATGGGTACTAGACAACGATAACATACTTAAATATGTATATCTCTTCTCTCGCGAGCGATGGTGGCCGAACGGCTAGGCGTGCAACTTACAAGACGCCGACACCGAGTTCGAATCCTCTCGGCCCCGCACCTATGACTCAATAAGTTATGTGCGGATTTGCCATCGCTCAAAACGGTGAAGGAAAACATCTCGAGGAAACCGGCATACCCAAGAACTGCAACATTCAAGGGCATGCGACATCTACCAACCCGCACTGGGCCAGCGTGGTAGATTACAGCCCATACTCTCTCTCTCTGAGAGAAGGCCAGAGTCCCAGCAGTGGGAACGTGAAAGGCTGATAATGATGATAATGATGATCTCTTCTCTTATATATAAAAATCAATTGCTGTTCGTTAGTCTCGCTAAAAAACGAGATTGGCTGGACCGATTTGGCTAATTATGATCTTGAAATATCTGTGGAAGTTCACAGCTAGTATTATATAGTTTACAAACGAAGCTAATAAAAGTGTTTTAATACAAATAATCGTGTCGTGTGCACAAAACTTAAAAGAAGCATGCATAATCACAATTGAGTGCAATCAAAATTTTCGTCCTACGCTCTTAGGAAAATCATTCTTACCTCTATAGCTTTAAAATCACAAATTCCTTACCCCAGAATTTCTACTTACGACAATTTGCAAGACACAGACCAGATTTCGTTTTACAGCACTCAATTATGAACTTTATAGTTGTCAGACAAAGGCGTGGTTTTTGGCGTGAGATTCGTGGGTGGTTATGACGTTTGGTTGGAACTGGTAGCAGCCTTCAAGGTAAGGCTCGGTAGGCTCTCACTTACGTAGTAACAGTTAACTAATCTGTGGTCTCACTTCACAGTATTACCTGATTTTGTAAAGGCGAGAGCAAGTTGGTGAAGATAATATTGGAAATTTTCTTTATCTATCCCAGAATAGTTATAAAGGGGCGTCCATTAATTATGTGAGGTGTTCTAGGGGGGAGGGGATCAAGTTAAATATTTCCAAATCTCACTAAGGGGAGAGCCCCCCCTCCTCCCCCCCCATCCTCCCCCCCCATCCTCCCCCTCCTCTCCTCCCCCCTTCCCCTCCTCCCCTCCCCTCTTGACAAATATCACGTAAGTAATTATTTTTTTCTTAATTTTTTTCTTTTTTGTTGCTGTCCTATAAGTACATAATTATATTGCTAAAATTAGTCGGGGAGCTATAGGTCAATTTTAATGTTTGTCAATTCAATAATTGTTACGGAATTCGGTCACGGTAATTATGTTTTCATTTAATTTTATTTTATACTTACATGAAAATTACATTATATTGAATACATGTGACTAACCCCGGCTTTGCACGCGCGCAATACGCTTCTAATTTAATTAAATAAACCTTCCAGACGAAATCACCCAAACGATAGTAAAACTCTATAAAATTCGATGCATAGTTTAAACAAACGTAAAAACAGACAGACGTGGATAACGACCACCATCATCATCATCATCATCATCAGCCGGAAGAAGTCCACTGATGAACATACCACTGCATAACATGAACATTCTAAACCTAAAACGTGCCGTGCTCTCACTATATTGTCGAATTGTTAAGCCTACGTCATAATTTTACCATCGAGAAAAACCAGTAGAGCTTTTCTAAACACCTGCGTGTACGCAGCCTTTCCCCATCAAATATACGAGGCACGATTCTCGAGTCAGTGCCGCCGTAGCCTTCACACGCGACGGACGTTCCGTGCGTAACTGACCCGTCGGCCATCTTGTTTGGTCAGCTGTCACATTTTGAGGTTATAATCTTTTAACCCAGTGTTGTGTTTTTGTGTTATGTTTAGGAGTTTTGTTGTAGGTGAGTTTTTTTTCGTTTCTAATAGGATTTTTTTGGTTACTTGATTATGTCTGGTTGAACTTAAGTTGAGGTTAAGTGATTTGTGTTGGATGGTGATGCCTTCAATTATTTTAATGTTATCGAAGTTAAGATTATCTTAGGTAATGATTTAATCGTTAACGGTTTAATTTAAGAGAGATTAGCTAAGTAAAATAATATTTTTTTGTACTAACAGTTCGAAAACATTCATATTCCCATACGATTTAAGCACACGTCCCAACTTAAACTACTAAGTTGCGGTATTAAGTAGAGTCTTTCAACAACTTATTTTGCTTTCAATATATGACATTAATTATTGTCAATGAAAGATTATGCAATGGTTGTTTAACGATCCTCAATGTAAGTACGTGTTGTTATATTCTTTTAATGTATTATTTTTAATAAAGTAATACATTTTTTTTAATGTATATAAAAGCACTGGACGAATCAGGCTGAATTTGGCATGCAGGTAGATGTTATGACGTAGGCATCCGCTAAGAAAGGATTTTGATTAATTTGTATGAAACTTTGTCAATTTTAAACCGATCGGGCTGGGATTCTGCATGCATAAACCTGTAGCCCACGCAGGTGAAACCGCGGGGAACAGCTAGTAATCTATAATTTTACTAATGTCGGCATTAGTTGTAAAATATTATCTTGTTATTGTATATTTTATATTTATATTTCTGTGATATGCAAGTTAAATCATGAATTAAATGCAATAATGCGTTGAGTAAGTATTACCTAATATTTGCGTGGGATTCAATGTCAGGTATGACACATTATGCGATTACCATTCTAGTAACTTCCTTGTCAGCGTAGTGTAGGGATTAAGAAGGTTGACTGAGAAACCCGAGTAGTGGGTTCAATACTTGCATTTGGAAAAATGTAATGAGATGATTTTAGATGGCAAAAAGTGCTAAGTAAGTCAATAAATAAGTTTTATTTGAAATATAGTTGTGCCCCGCGGTTTCACCCGCATCTTCCTGTTAACCCGCAGGAACCTTTCTCCGGGATAAACAGTAGCCTATGTGTTATTCCAGGGTGTAAAGCTATCTACATTCCAACTTACATCAAAATCGGTCAAGTAGTTACGGTGATACGTGATACGTAGTAACAAACATTCACACACACACAAACTTTCGCATTTATAATATTAAGTAGGATATTTGGATTTAATTCAAAGTCAAAAACTCCATCAATATAATCACGTTAAAACGTTAAACTTAAGTCTAGTTTTGTCTGTTCCAACCTCCTTACGCAGGCAAAAGAACAGGCAAGAAACGCCCAGCAGAGAGGAGATAGTCTAGAGCCTGAGGAAGGATATAGGGTTCTTTTTATCGCGATAAACTGTAGCCCACGCGGGTGAAACAGCTAGTAAACAAATTAAATCTAAGTTAAAAACGTCAATTGAATTATCATTAGAATCTCCGATATTACAAAATTACTACAAACAAACCTTCAATGTCGCCTAGGATTTATTTAACCTCAATAAATGTCGTTGTGACTCATACATACCTATAGCTCTTAGACTATCATGACGTAATATACTTACTTTTTGTTTTTTTTTTTGTTTTTTTTTTTGGCGTCACACGATTAGTGTATTTGCCAGTGTCAAGTATAAAATATTACAAACTCAAAGAGTTGAATCAAGTTTAAACGATGATGATGATGATGATGATGATGGGGTGTGAGGATAGTGTTTATGTAAAGTAGTGGCGCTTTACTTAAACTTTACACGGACATTTTTGGATCAACTAGAAGTCACTCTCACAACTTTAATTCAATTTCCCACACTCGTACACATCAAGGAACACATAATGGTTAATAATCCACCAATATTACACATTTATCACTCGAAGAAACACAAGTTTTGGGAATAAAAACAAAATTTTCACGTTGACAATTCGATTGCCGCCAAAGAAACGTAATAAACTTAGATTAGAGTAGAGATTTTTACTATCTATTGCTTTCGGATGCACCCGCGTTGTAATTCTCATAGTATTTTTATATCAAAAAATAGTAACCTATGGCACTTAGTGATAGTGTAGCTTGCCAACACGGAAAGAATTATCAAAGTCGGACTAGTAGTTCTGGAGACACGGAAAGCTTTCATATAAAAAAAGAACCATCAAAATCGGTTCACCCAGTCGAAAATTTAAATACAGTTTTTTTTTTTTACTACTTGCAGGATAGCGTTTGACCACAAGTCACCTGATGTTGTGACGATGTGGTCGAAGGTGGTGCCACGCTACACCTGGACTGGGAACTGGCACTCAAGTGAGGCTGCCGGAACACACCGATAGGTGCACGGCGACAGATTCTTAACTTGAGGGTGGTAGGCAAGTACAACTTTGGTACATGGACTGAGGCTGGAAGCCGGACGGCCCGCGACCGGTTGCGTGACGTCAGAGCGCCGAAATATCGACCTTGCTTAGTTGCAGTGCCAGTTTTAAGGCTTCGGTATATACATATATATGTACCTACTTATATGTGACGTAATGGACTGTGATCCTTTCGAATAAAGTTGCCAGACAATCGATAGTTTTCATCTGAAAGAGTTACGCCCGAAATGACTAATCGATGTGATAATATGTAATTTTAGTACTAGGGCTTGACATATTACTACTAACACATAATTTGTATTTCTTAATTGTGATAAGAACGACATGCCATTTACACTCATTGCACAATTAGTCAATAATCTTCTACTATATAAAAATAAGTCGGGTTTTCCTTCCTGACGCTATAACTCCAGAACGCACGAACCTATTTCCACGGTTTTGCATTAGTTGGAAAGGTCCCGGGCTCCGTGAGGTTTATAGCAAAGAAAATTCAGGAAAAAATTGAACAGAAAAGCGGGAAAATCTTTTTTTACATACAGCGCCATCTCTGACACATAGCATGTACTACACCGTATTCTTCAACAAATGATTGTTTGCAATTATCATTTGCATGGTTCAAAAAAACAAAGCAAAAAAAAATTTTTCGTCTTCTTTTGATCACCAAAGGAAATGTTACATAAAACGAAGCCATGTGGTGGCGAAACGGAGTTCGCCGGGTTTGCTAGTCTATACTATAATATTATAAAGCTGCAGAGTTTGTTTGTTTGTTTGTTTGTTTGTTTGTTTGTTTGTTTGTTTGTTTGTTTGAACGCGCTAATCTCAGGAACTACTGGTCCGATTTGAAAAATTCTTTCAGTGTTGGATAGTCCATTTATCGAGGAAGGCTATAGGCTATATTTTATTTCCAAAAAAATTAGGGATCCGTAAGAAAATTGCTATTTTGCAACCCAAGGTGTGAAATCGAAAACCTATTTTTGCGTGCGCTGCAAAAACTATTGACACTAGAACAAAATAATGTATTACGGGTTTGTAGGTCTCATTTAGATCTACAAAAAAGTCCGCGAGAGCATATGTCTAACTAATATAGTTATGCAACAATAAGTGATCTTTTATTTAAAAAAAATAATTTTTAATGCCGCCGCTAGAAAAGGCTCTTTATTTGTATCTTGGTATTAATCCTTATCAAAATAAATTACTTCTTATTCAAAACTGCTTCAATGCCTTTATATAACTTTTTGAATCATTCAATTCGGACATTCCATTCGAAAGATATCACGAGTTTAAAAATGTAAGTAGTAGTAGAAAAATAAAACCGCCGCACCGCAGCGCAGCGGGAAACGCGATGAGGTGAGGGCACCGGGAGAATCTATGAAATAGGTAAAGTACGGTCGCGGACCAGGAAGACCTTTAACTGCGCGGTTCAAACGTGCGGTCCAAGAAAAATTATCTTAGTATTAAAATAGAATAATGGCTACGTACAGCAGGTAACGCGTTGAGGGGGCACCGAAGTGCGGGAATAATTTTGGAGTATACGGAATATATACGCTATCGCGCCTAAACTACTGAACCGATTTAAATGAAATTTGGTACAGAGATATTTTGAGCCCCGGGGAAGGGACATAGGATACTTTTTATCGCGATAAACTGTAGCCCACGCGGGTGAAACCGCGAGGAACAGCTAGTATAATATAAAACATTAGTCATCACACAAAAAAATCAAAGACATAAAAAGTACAATAAAAAATGAAAGCTCAAGCTCATTGTAGGATGCCAACCTACGTAAATAAGCATCGCAAGTCGACGTCACTACCACTAAGCCATCTTCGCTTGAAAATCTGCCAACGTCAGACGTCAGGCCTTAAGGTTCAAAAACAATTAAGCTTTTATGACTGTCTGTTACGAGAAGTTTATAGCCTTAAGATCCTTTGTAATTTAATTTAATTTAACTGTACTTTATTTTATTGGATTGGATTTTAAATACTTGAGGCGTTATTTAAGGATGGAAATTGGGGTTAATTTGTACCATTACTCTTTGTACATAATTGTATTTGAAATATTAGGTATATATATTTATTCACTAGTTGCGCCCCGTGGTTTTACCCGCTAGGACTACAGTTTATCGTGATAAAAAGTAATCTATTTAATTCCCCAAATTTTAAACTAACTCCATACCAAATTTCATCAATGGTTGCAATTTTTTTAAGTGGAACCCCAATTAATTTGATTTATAATTAACTAACTAAAACTTAAACTAAAAAATGAGATGGCGCAACGACCCAAAGTGAGTCTTGGCCTCCGATAACAAAAGACGCCACTTCGGTCTGTCCTGCGCCACCTCCTGCCAGTCCTGCACCTGGAGTGAGTGCGAATCCTTCGTGACTTCGTCTTTCCAGCGATATCTGGGACGGCCGACAGGGCGACGACCACTCGGTCGTTTTTAATTGACAATGTTGGCTTAATTTTTAGAAATTCAGCTATCTGCCAGTGAATGTTCCGACAAATTCGGTACTATTGGAGTTGAGCCAGAACTACAGACAGACAAACAAAAATTATTTTTTATGTAACATTTTTAAAAACATTCAATGCACTAATTTCACAACCATTTGGTCAAAAGCTGTTATTTTAAGATTAAAAGCAAAATTTACTTTTCTTACTTTGACTTCATCGTTTTGTTGTTTTTTTAACATGTTTGGTACAGGGTAGCGTTTGACCACAAGTTACCTGATGTTAAGTGACGATGTGATCAAAACTGGCACCACGCTACACCTTGATTGGTGAGTGTGGCTGCCGGAACACACCGATAGGTGCTTGGCGACAGATTCTTAGCTTGAGGTAGCTAGCCAGGCGAGCACTAGACAATACCCTACTACCAAGCTATGCTTTCATCTCGATATTATGGGTATAAAGGCACGTTTCTTATAGTCAAGCCACAATAAATGCTTCGTGCACACCAGGAGTCAATAAAATACAACTGTTTTATAGTTAGTGTCGTTTTATGACTATTTACAGTCCGTGAAGGTATTTAATAACTGACTACTCAGTAGCTTCGCGCCGCAGTCGACAGTGAGGGTTCCTTGTGTCGATCTGGGAGATCTGGGACCAAAACGTTAAAAACGATTGCTCCAACAAGCACAAAAAAACGACTTCAAAGGTTCAGCATAATTAATTAAGTCATATATTTTTTTATAACTTTAAAACGTCAAACTTAAAACAAGCTACGCCTGTTCTAACCTCCTTACGCCGGCAAAAGAGCAGGCAAGAAACGCCCGGCAGGTAATTTTTTTGGCGCGATCACATTGGCAATTGTATTCTTACTAATTGATTAAATTGGAGCAAGTTCACTACAATCCCAAGCTTTTTTGTCATTTAAGCAGTGCCGTCATACTGTGCCTGCAATATGACAGACGTCAAAAACTGCCAATCAAATCCAATTTTTTAAAAGCGTGTCAGATGCATGATGTTTCGTGTTCAAGATTATGAGGAAAATTTGAAAATTGGTATTGTTCAGAAACTTTTTTCGCTGACCATACTACCATCATCATCATCAGCTAATTACGTTCGCACTGCTGGGACCCTGGTCTTCTCTCAGAGAGAGTTTGACCCGTATACTCTACCTCGCGGGCCCAGTGCGGGTTGGTAGATATCGCATGCCCTTGAATGTTGCAGTTCTTGAACATGCCGGTTTCCTCACGATGTTTGCCTTCACAGTTTTAAGCGATGGTGGTAACCGTACTACCGCCGTCATGCAAATGGCTTGAGGTTGCGGTGTCAAACAATGCTCTTTACGTAACCACGACCGTCTTGTTTGTACAGACGTTTTAGTGACGTAATTTGACACTTGAGAGCGGCAGTGACGTAATACCAAACGGTAACGCGTGTGCCTTACAATACGCCGATCATTATCATCAGCCTTTCACGTTCCCAGTGCTAGGACTCGGGCCTTCTCTCAGAGAGAGTATGGGCCGTAATCTACCACGCGGGCCCAGTGCGGGTTGGTAGATGTCGCATGCACTTGACTGTTGCGGTTCTTAGACACGCAGGTTTCATCACGATGTTTCCCTTCACCGAAAGCACAAACTCATTGTAGGATTCGAAACCACGACCTATGAATCGCAAGTCGACGTCGCTACCACTGTGCTATCTTCGCTTCGCTTTTTTTTTGCAAAAAAGAACAATTTGGTGTCAAACAATTTGATCTACATTGGGCCAACGTCGTAGATCACGGCCAGTATCAACTCTGATAAAATCTGAGCTTTCGGTGAAAGAAAACATCGTGATGAAACCATAGCTTGGTGGTAGGGCATTTTCTAGTGCTCGCCTGGATAGCTACTCTCGAGTTAACAATCTGTCGCCAAACTCCTATTCGCGTGTTCCGGCAGCCTCACTTGAGAGCCAGTTCCCGGTCCAGGTGTAGCGTGGCGCCATCTTCGACCACATCATCACTCAACATCAAGTGACTTGTGGTCAAACCCAGTTTATAGAAATAAAAAAAAAATCACAACGGGTAAGATCAGTTCCGGGTATAATGTACATGTATGCTCTTACAAACCATAATGTAGAATTATTTTTTTAATTACAAATAGCCCCGCTGGGAATCAAACCCGCACGGTCCGTTGGGCAGTCGACGATGCGTCGTAAATCGGCAACGTGTTACGGTACTTACTTACTGTTGTTTTGTAAACAGTAGGTGGTCGTTTTTTTTAATTCTAAATGTAGGAGGAAACTTTTGGACCACCAGAATCTGTCGCCGTGCACCTATTGGTGTGTTCCGGCAGCCTCACTTGAGAGCCAGTTCCTAGTCCCGGTGTAGCGTGGCGCCACCTTCGACCATATCGTCACTTAACATCAGGTGATGACTTGTGGTCAAACGCTACCCTGTACCTACCTATGTAGTAAAAATAACCTAACCATTAGACTCAAACTAAAAAACTGTTTTATTATGTAAAATACGACATGATTGCGATCACTTTCGTCGTCAATCGTCAAACTGAACACTAGCTACAGCTGTTCCAACCTCCTAACGCCGGCAAAATAACAGGCAAGAAACGCCGACACACACGAAAGTTAAAAAAGTAAAAAAAAACATTGATGTATTAAGCTAAATGCCATTGCAGTTATAGATGCAGACTGCTTGTACAATATGGCGGCGAATAACATAATTATAACGAAATCAAAAGATGTAAGTTTATGATATTGTAAAAAATAAATAAATGGTAAAATTAAATTAAAAAAACTGTGATAATCATTTGTCTTTTTCAAGATGATGATGAGATGATATTATTTGTGACTGAGCTACAAGACGGGCCAAAGAGGATAGTCCCCTTTGTATTTAAGTAAAGTAGTGGTAGATACTTTACTTATAAACTTTACACGGACTTTTTTAAAACAAGTAAAAAAGTCACTCCCACAACCTTATTTCGATTTCCACCAATATCACACATTATCACACGAAGAAAGACATAGGACTTTTTTGGCGGCAATCGAATTGTCAACGTGAAAATTTTGTTTTTATTTCCAAAACTTGTGTTTCTTCGAGTGATAATGTGTAATATTGGTGGATTATTAACCATTATGTGTTCGTTAATGTGTACGAGTGTAGGAAATTGAAATAAAGTTGTGCAAGTGACTTTTCTAGTTGCTCCAAAAAAGTCCGTGTAAAGTTTAAGTAAAGCACAACTACTTTACTTAAACACTATCCTCATCTCATCATCTCATCATCATCATCATCATCATCATTTAAACTTGATTCAACTCTCTGTGAGTTTGAAATATTTTATACATGACACTGGCAAATACACTAATCGTGTGACGCCATAACAAAAAAAAAAAAAAAAGATAGACATAGTTTTGGAATTAAAAACAAAACAGTTGACACTTCAATTGCCGCCAAAAAACCTGTCATTTCCTTATTTTCTTTTTTCTTGTTTCAGATAGTTGCCAGTGTTAGTGTAAAATAGAAACCAAATCAAGATGGCTGCGCTCAGATTGCTGCTGTGTTTATGTGTCATACACACAACCTTGGCCAAAGGTGAGTTTTCAACTTATTTCCTACACTACATGACTTGCATGCAGACAAATCTTCTTATTATTATAGAAAAAGTCGGGTTTGTTATAACACTTATAACTTGAGAACGGCTGGACCTATTTTCATGATCTTTGACTTGTTGGATATCTCTCCGTCCGAATAGCAGAATATGTATTAAAACATTGGAATAATTCACGAAAAAAATAATTATGAATAAAAATTTTTTTAGTCATACCATTTTGTATGGAACGCATTACTTAGCATTTTGACAGGACATTCACTGACAGATAGCTAAATAGCTAATGTTTTAGGAAGTGACTTACACCCCACATTAATAATCGATCCTCATCAGTTTTCGCGGTTTTGCATCGATATTTAAATCTATTTTAGCTAGCTTTTACCCCTAAAATGACATATCAATCCAAAACCACGAAAAACGGATCAGAATATTCAGAATCGATTATTAATTTTCGGGTGTTAGGCTAATTTTATTTTAGTTAAAGAAAATAATAGGATTCCTCGCAAAAAAAATATAATGATTTAGATTAGATTAATGGTAGGTACTTACATAGATTACTTTTTATCGGGATAAATTACTGTATGTAGTCGTCAACACGGGTGAAACCGCAGGTCGTAGCTAATCTAAAACATCGGCGAAATTATTATTACCACAGAAAAAAAAGCAGATTCAATGAACAACCACCTTTTTTAAGTCGGCATAACCGTTGTAGGTACAAGAAATTCTGGTCACGTATACTTTACAAAGCGAATATTTTCTTACACCAAGCTTTGCCTGACAAACGTATAATTTGAAATACTTTAAACATTTTTCGCAACTGGCAACTTGGCAATAGTGTTGTACAAAAAACTAGAGTTTTAAAACTCGAATCAGTTTTGCTGGACTCGGTGGCCTAAAACATTAGCGAGTCCAGCGCAGAGTCGAGCGCGAAAGTACAGTCGTAAGCCTAACTCAAGTTTTGAACAAAACTCGTGCACTAATATCGAACTCGAGTCTATCCGGAACTCAATAAGCTCGTAATACATCAAGTTTTAGTAGTAAAATCTCAAACACAAACTCAAAAACATTTATTTCTTTTGTACTATTAGCTGCACCCCGCGGTTTCACCCGCGTCTTCCCGTTAAAAGAACCATTTTTCGGGATAAAAAAGTAGCCTATGTGTTAATCCAGGGTATAAGCTATCTCCATTCCTAATTTCATTTAAATCCGTTCAGTAGTTTTTGCGTAAAAGAGCAACAAAGACACATACATAGATACTCACAAACTTTCGCGTTTTTAATATTAGAAGGATTGTGATCACTTTAAAACATCAAACAACTAGCAACGCCTATTCCAACCTCCTTATTCCAGGGACAGGCAAGAAACGCCGGCTCATTTTTGGATGCGATCACATTGGTATTGTTATTTTTATTCTTAGATTGAATTGGAGCAAGAACACATCAATACCAACTGTTTTGACATCTACATAGTCTGATATTTTACAACTCATTAACCAACTCACATTGCCTTGAAATTTACAGCAACAGACTTACCTGCTGAGGTAACTGAAAGATACTTTCGCTGTAAGAAGAAGTATATTCAACAAAATCTGAGAAGTCTTTGGCTCGAGTTCTTCGCATCTCTACTTCGTAACCTTTTAACAAGAGACAGCTCCCAACTTGCGCAGAGAATTTGAATTACAATCGTATAGAGGATGCTAATTTCCTAGAAAAAGAACAATGTTTGCTATAGAACTTTAAACTAGACCGTCTCAAATGAAATTCGAAGAGAACATTTTGTCATTTTGAGAATTACAGTTAGATACGAGAAGTGACAAAACTGTGTTATGTTTTTTAAGGTAGAGGCGATGATCAAAATCGTTTAAATAACATATTCACGGTGTAATCTGACTACGATTTGTTGATACAACCTGTTGTGAGACAGTAAATTGCAACGTCAGTTGTGCCGCAGTGGATAGCTTTTGCAAATTGCAACGTAAGTTGTTCCGCCGTGCCTAGTTTTAGTAAATTGCAACGTAAGTTCTCCCACCGTGGCTAGCTTTTGTAAATTGCAATGTAAGTTGACCCGCGGCCGCGGTGGCTTGTTTTAACAAATTGCAACGTAAGCTGTGCCACCGTGGCTTACTTTTGCAAATTACAACGTAAGTTGTGCCACCGTGGCTTACTTTTGCAAATTGCAACGTAAGTTGGCCTTACCATGACCGAGGCCTTCAGGTGGCCTGACAACTTCTTCAATAGAATTTAGAAAAGGGGGAACGCTGCCAGTATCTTCGGTACCATGCCTAAAGGGACTTCTTTTCATAATGTATTTTAGTTATTAGTTTAGGTTTATTTGTTTTTATTTTATTGTTATAATAGTATATAATTAAATAAATAAAACAAATACATGGTTAATTTAGAAACGAATTTAAACGTTATCTATTGAGCCCGATCTTTTAATTTCTTGTCTATGGCCTAAAATAACAAAATTTAGTAATACAAGCGATTTGTCACGCCCACAGTAATGTCAATAAAGGAAGAGAGACTCCTTTTCATTGCTGATACATTTTGTTAACGGTAACTGAGGTCATTGACAGTAGGTATTTACCTTCTGTATGTATATGATAGCTTTTTATCACACATCATCATCCTATTATGTTCCCACTGCTGGGACACAGGCTTACTCCGATGCTGACACTAATGGGATAGCGAGCGCGATGATTGACGTTTGACATAAGTGTGGCCACGACATTTGACACCGCATTCACATTGACGTTTGACGTTAGCCGATAACTCAAGTGCATTCACGTTGACCGTTCAAGTGTAGCCACTCGCATAATTGCGTTAATAATTAACGCAATATTTATCGCGATGATAGACATTCCCCTGGACGTTGACCTTAGTATGGCCCCGGTGCGGGTTGGTAGATGTCGCATGCCCTTGAATGTTGCGGTTCTTGGACATGCCGGTTTCCTCACGATGTTTTCCTTCACTCTTTTGAGCTATGGCAAACATACTAAGTAAGTACTAGTGTAGTGTGTAGTGTGTCCCTCCTTCGCACGGGTAGCAAGCACTAGTTTGTTCTTATTACTTATGACACAAATATGCCAAAAAAAAAAACTATATTTTTGTTTTGTTTATCCAACGTTTGATAATTATCAAACGTCACAGTATAACCCGCTGGACTAATCTGAAGATTGGCTGAAAATTTCAACAAAATTGATTAGCTTGGAGTCCATATAGGGAACATACAAATTAATTTTTACAAAACAAAAAACAACAAAAACACAAGACAAAATCTAACTACAAGAAATATTTACTAGATATATAGACTTACGTAGGTTGCAGTAGGCATATAGGTTTTTTGTTGATTGATGGCAGTCCTCCTCTCCTCTAGTTTTTAAGTAATGTTGTTGTTGTGCCCAACAGGGTCCATAATTGATCTTAACTAAATTATGACTAACTATTGTACAATATGGAATGCAATAAATTCTTTGAATCTTTGAATCTTTTTAATATAAATCTATATTATAAGGACTAGAGACCGCTCCACAGCTTCGCATTGTTGGCAATTTGACATTGTTGCAAAAAAACTTTAACATCCTAAAATCCTAATACGCAACATTCACCAATACGCCAAAAATGCAATATGCAAAACGTGCAGTAGGTAGGTACGCCACACAGATTTGGAGTACGCCATTTCACAAAACGTTCAACACTTCGCTCGTCGTAATTTCTATCAATAAAACAAACGATCAAAGTAATAACACAAAAAAACCTCACCAAATTGAGCGCAATGTTTTAGATTTGAAATGGATTTGAGCTCAAAATTTAATGATAGCAGACTAGGCCAGTGGGGCCAATTCTCGCGTGCCGTGGCGGACGATAGCTGGTAACCCAGCGTGACTGTCCGTAAAGATGCATTCCTACGGCTTGCCTTTTCACGGACCAGACCACACGGCCAACGTGGAATACACCTGCCTGTGGTTATTTGACGTACACGTAGTGCGTTTGATCGTTCTTAAGGTTCATCATTACCAACATCACAAGCCGGAAGAAGTCCACTGCTGAACATAGGCCTCCCCCTTTGAACGCCACCATGAACAGCTATCAGCCATTTGCATCCATCGGCTCCCTGCAACTCTTACAATGTCGTCGGTACACAATGGGCCTACCTACAGAACGTCTTCAGGTTCGTGGTCGCCACTCAAGAACCTTTCTTCTCCATCGGTTTTCAGTTCGTCGAGCGATGTGGCCTGCCCATTTTAGGTATTTTAGGTTTCCATTTTTTTTTTATATATTAATTTGTTAGGTGTAAATAAATAAATACAACAAATTAATATATATTAAAATATATGTTCCCTACACCCATTGCCACTTCAACATGCAAATTCTGAGAGCTATGTCAGAGACTTAAGGTTTATTTTCCAATATATCAAGCCGCTCCAGACCAGACGACCTACTGTGGGACCGGTGTCTAAGAAGAGTCACGCTGGGTTACCACTTTACCACGAATAAAAAGCGTTAAGATTAGCTTTCGATTTAGATTTTAAATGTAAAAACTGCAATCGGAAACCTGACCGACTACAACTGACCTAAAAATTTAATATTTTAGGCAGACATAAAAAAGAGATGACGTATTTTTAATTCTAGTCTAGTCTATAAATATAAGTATTTAGAAAAAAAAATAAGAAGAAATGTTTGATTTTAGTCTCTCAAGTGAGGCTGCCGGAACACACCGATAGGTGCTTGGCGACAGATTCTTAACATGAGGCTGGTAGATAGCCAGACGAGCAATAGAAAATACCATCAAGCTATGGTTTCATCACAACGTTTTCCTTCACCGAAAGCTCAAGCTCATTGTAGGATTCGAACCCACGTTCTACGGATTGCAAGTCATCATCGCTATACGCTATACTGCATTAATTAAGCGATATTTTTTTTATGTTTTCCTTAATCCCAGATCGGCATCCCCCTCTGATACACGGAGAAAAAAGTCCTTCCGAAATACCGGCGTAGCTAGCGTAGGCGTAGCTAGTTATAAGTTTTAAGTTTGACGTTTTAAAGTGATCACAATGTATCCTATTGAATAAATAAAAATTTACCTTTGACTTTTGACTTTTGACCATTTTCCTTCTGAGTCAAAAGGGAAGGAATTACGATTTAGAAGGAAAACTAAGGTAAAATAAGGAAGGAATCGGTCTTGGAAGGTAAGACTCAGAAGGAAAGTCAGATTATTTTTCTCAGTGTACCTGCTAGGAGAGCCTGTAGATTTTGGGCCTTAATGGACGCCCCCTAAACACGCGTGACGCGCCCGTTCGTTTATTGTTATGTTTATCTTTATTTCCCGGTCAGTTATGTTACATTATGTTTTGGTCGTTACTTCCACGGTTGAGGTGCTTAGAATGTAGAGCGGACATAGGGTTGCCACCACACGGCGAAAAAAGACCTTCCGAAATACCTACAGAAGGAAGGAATGAATTTTTGATTCAAAGAAACAAAAAACCAGACTGCGTCATAATGAAGTACCCTATGTCACTCCCACAATAAAGATGAATCTAATGACACCTCCTATGTTGAAATCCGTCAAGCCCTTTAGGCTACAGGCCGTGCTAAAGATATATATTATACATACATACAGTCATACATACACTCGAAAAACACCCTCCTTCTTTCGCAGTCGGTAATTTGGTACAGAGATAGTCTACAGGGAGAAAAAAGACCTTCCGAAATACCATTTTCCTTCCGAGTCAAAAGGGAAGGACTTGTGATTCAGAAGGAAAACTAAGGTAAAATAAGGAAGGAATCGGTCTTGGAAGGTAAAGACTCAGAAGGAAAGTCAGAATTTTTTTCTCAGTGAGAGCCTGTGAAAGGACATAGGCTAATTTTTATTGCGATAAACTGTAGCCCACGCGGGTGAAACCGCGAGGAACAGCTAGTCGATCATAATTTGTGATAACTTGTGGTTGGCAACCCTAAGCGTAGCGTGCCCTTGATTTGGGTGCTTTGAAGTTGTAATTTTAGTTCATTTCTTTTTTCTTCTTACATGTCGTGGTACAGTCAACGACAAGAGTAGCTCAACATTAACACAATTTCCGATTATCGGCATCATCTTATGTTGTGGTCAGAGCGCTACCTTGTGAAATGTGAAAAAGCCCACGCCATACTGATCTAAAACACATTTAGGAAATCTAGTACGATCAGCTACTTTTGTTGCTGACTGTACTTACATCGTTTTATATCATTATGGTCTCAGCACTGATATCACAGCGCGATGAGAATTAAATCCGTGTTTATGTTGAAGCCTAACTTCGGAAGCCACATGAAAATTTATTCGGTTGTAAGGCATTTTCTAAACCAGCATACATGGGACGGCCGAGTGGCCGTCGCCCGGTCGGCTGTCCCAGGTATCGCTGAAAGGATGAAGTCACTATATACTTGTGCTCACTCCAGGCGGAGGACTGGAGGGAGGTGGCGCAGGACAAAGCGAAGTGGCGTCTTTTGTTATCGGAGGCCAGCACTCACTTTAGGTCGTTGCGCCATCTCAGTTTTTCTAGTGCTCGCCTCGCTAGCTAGCTACCAGCCTCGAGTTAAGACTCTGTCGCCAAGCATCTATCGGTGTGTTCCGGCAGCCTCAGTTGTAGCGTGGTGCCACCTTCATCCACATCGTCACTTAACATCACGAGATTTGTGGTTACGGCCGAGACCATATAAATGTAAAAATAAAAGGAATCTTTAAAAAAGGCCATTTCGTTTGACGACTTTGACATAAAATCCAAAGGTTGATGATTTCGTTGAAAGTCTAGCAAACGACATGGTAAGGGTAGGCAGATCGTAAAGTGACAACGAAGCAACATTTTAACTGCCCTAAACCATTGATGTAATCAAAAGAAAGGAGGTAGAATACTTGCTGTTCGACCGTGGCCCGCTTAAATTAGGTGCAAGTCTTTAGTCACAAACCGATTGGCGTTCGTGTTTCACGTGCTTGAAAAGCTCACTCATCATCAGAAAAGTTTTTTTTTATAACAGATAGGCAAGCATTTGAGTCCAGTCACACCCGATGGTAATTGATGACGAGGTCGATGATGGAGCATGCTTGCCTTGAAGATACCCCTATATTAGATTTTCTTCATTATTTATAATGTACATACATTGGCCTGTAACATTTTTATTATATAGATTAGAATATGTGTAATTCAAGCCAGGAGGAGAATAAATATCACCACACACAGATCTCGATGAATCACTCTAAACAGCCACCCAAATATTTTCCTACCATAGCTCCCAATACAATCGACTGTCACTACTATTTCCCGCCAAAATCTACCCCATCCAAATTGATAGAAAGAATATAAAGTTGCCATTCACATAAAATATGTGCAATCGTAGATATTCTGCCACAGATATAATTATTATAATTAAATGGATTAATGAGTATAATGGCAATATTTAAGTAAGAGAATGAAGTTACTATGAATTCTAATTGTTACATGTTTTTTATAGTTATATTCTGACATAAGAATTATTGCTCGTTAACATTATGGTGGCTGTGTAAATGTCCACCTTGAACCAAAATCTGTGTAGGACGATTGCCAATACATAACAATAAAGTGCACCATTCAGCCTACACCCAATGAGACAGCGCTTTATTAATAAATAATTAGAATTACAAAGCAACCTTTATGGTCACACTGCCAATGAACGCAAGTGCCGTTAATGAATCATACTTAAACATTTACTAGCGATCCACCCTGGATTCACACGTCTAGGCATCCTATAGGTCTACCAGGATCTGATGGCAAAAAGGGAAAAAAGAAATTGACGCTAGCAATACTGGGGGAAATTGGAGTAAAACGTTTTGATACTTTTTTTCCCTATAGTGGCTGATTTTGTGTGTAATACATGCAAATATAAAAATGTATCCAATGATCAAGAATAATTTTTTAGATCTTACTGTGGCGAATGTGGGGTTCGAAATTTAGATGAAAACTCCAATTACGTCCATGAGTTTATTTAACTTTTTTTTGCCATCAGATTCTGGTAGACCTATACTTCCTATCCTACTTTTTTTTTTTTTACTATTTACAGGGTTGCGTTTGACCACAAGTCACCTGATGTTAAGTGACGATGTGGTCGAGGATGGCGCCACGCTACACCTGGACTGGGAACTGGCTCTCAAGTGAGGCTGCCGGAACGCACCGATAGGTGCTTGGCGACAGATTCTTAACAAGAGGGTGGTAGCTAGCCAGGCGAGTACTAGAAAATACCCTACCACCAAGCTATGGTATATATGGTATGGCTATGGTTTCATCACGATGTTTTCCTTCACCGAAAGCTCAAGCTCATTGTAGGATTCGAACCCACGTCCTACGGATCGCAAGCCGACGTCACTACCACTGAGCCATCATCGCTATAAAGCCATCATACTAATACTTATTATAAACGTGAAAGTTTGTATGTATGTATGGATGGATAGATGTTTGTTACTCTTTCACGCAAAAACTACAGAACGGATCTGAATGAAATTTGGAATGGAGATAGCTTATACCCTGGATTAACACATAGGCTACTTTTCATTTCCTGCGGGATAACGGGAAGTGTGAAACCGCGGGGCGCAACTAGTTTTGAAATAAAAAAAGGAAACAGTCCTAACGTTGCGTTGGTTCAGTAAAGTTCATCCTGTAGTTAAAAAAACAGTGCTGTAGGCAGACGCCACAATCGCTCACGAGTCATTGAAAATTAGCCGCCATTGATGCACCCATGAACGTATTCTAGGGATGGGACAGCTATGAGTTTTTATTTTATCGATAATGTTGGAAAATGGTTGTTTGTAGCAGAAACAGACTTGCTTCACTGTATTACTTACACAATATGCAATTTGAAATCAAATTGTATGTGGGACCCATTTTATTTATCTTGGGAGCTGTTGCACCGTACAGCACCGTACAGCTTTTGGGAAAAACGATGATGAAGTCACCGTCGGCTTGTTATGAGTTCGAAACGTACAGTGAACTTGAGCTTTACGTGAAGGACAACATCGAGATGAAACCCATAGATTTGTGGTAGGGCATTTTCTAGTGCTTAAGGAGCTGTCCTTTAATCACGTGAGATTCGAAAGGGAGGGGTTCGGCAAAAATCACGAAATATCACAAGGGGGGAGGGGGTACAGCAAGATATCATTTGTATTTATTTTTTCGCAACCTTTCTGTGTAAACATTTTTATCATGGTCCTTAATTTTCTAGAATTCTAGGTCATAATTATTATACCTACCTGTATATAAAAGTAATATTATAAAAATTGAAGATTCTTTGTAGGAACTAAAAAATACACGTGATTTTTGGTGGGGGGGTGGGGGGTAGTCTTAAACCTCACCACGTATCACCAAGGGGGAGGAAGGGGTTACAAATGTTAAAAAATCATCACGCGATTACTGGACAGCCCTAAAGAATTTATCGCCAAGTATCTTTGTTTCTTCACTCAGTTGCGTACATCGATAGTAATGTTAAATCATTATTTTCTCATCACTAGTGATGTCAGGGCTTCAAAGCGTGACTAGCCTATTCACTCGTTCATTTCGGTCAAGTGTGTTTATTATTAGTGTAACATGAATGACGTTTATTAATGTATTCTTTGTTACATACATGCTCCCTGCGGCTATACACCTGTTTTTCCAGTCATGCCGCAGGCACTCTGCTTTTTTCCAGCGCAAAAATTGTAACAAACCTCAATTAACCAACTTCAAAAAAAAATGAAGAGGATTCTCAATTCGACCATATTTTTTTTGTTTGTGTTTTCCCGGATTCGTTGTTTATGAACCGACTAGCTGTTCTCCGTGGTTTCACCCGCATGGGCTTCAGTTTAACGCGATAAAAATTAGCCTATGTCCTGTCTCAGACTATCTCTGTACCAAATTTCAATTAAATCGGTTCAGTAGTTTAGGCGTGAGAGCGTAATAGACAGGCAGACAGAGTTACTTTCGCATTTATAGCATTTTATACGTAGGCAATATGTTCATCATCATTATCAGCCTTTCACGTTCCCACTGCTGGGACTCTGGCCTGCTCTCAGAGAGAGAGTATGGGCTGTAATCTACCACGCGGGCCCAGTGCGGGTTGGTAGATGTCGCATGCCCTTGAATGTTGCAGATCTTGGACACGCCGGTTTCCTCACGATGTTTTTCTTCACCGTTTTGAGCGATGGCAAATCCGCACATAACTTATGCATTATGTTACGCCTTCATAAACAAAACAAAGCGAATGGTTTGACGGGAGCAAGTCGAATTTCCATTAAAAAAAACTATGGCTTACCAACGGTTAAATTTCATGGAATGCCCATGAAATTTCTCGTCCAACATTGGCCATTATGCACGCGCGTGCCAACACTGAAGCGTACCAGCATCAGCCCAACAGGCGAGCAAATTGATCAGCACACTGGGCTGGTGATGTCAACGATCTGGACATAATCTATGCATGTTTTTTTTTTTAGAAAAACTATTATTGAAACCTTTGGATGTCAGATTTGATACGTATTCTACATAATCTTACTAATACTATAAACGCGAAAGTTTGTGTGTTTGTGTGAATGTTTGTTACCACGTATCATCATATCTACTTAACTGGTGTTGATGAAATTTGGAATGAAGATAGCTTATACCCTGGAATAACACATAGACTACCTTTTATCCCGGAAAAGGTACCTGCGGGATAACAAAAAAACGCGGGTGAAGCGTTTAGATAATTGACTTGACTTCTTGATTTGTGGCCTCTGAAAACACTAGGCTAGCGGATGTCAAAAATAATGCATATCTTTATTTAGAAAAACTAAGAGTTAAAAATGTTTATTAAAATTTAGTAGAATAAATAATATGATTCACATAATTTAATTGCAACCTATACAAAAACACTTAGAACAAAACAAAATTTAAGATGTAATAACTACAAAAGATGTATTTTTGAAAACCGGCCTCAACTCAGCGTTGTGCTGCTCGTTTGACCAGCGCTGGTCTTCCGTTGAAGCCGTTTTTGATGACGGCACTAGCATGAAGGTAATGTTAAATAACAGAAAATCAAAGCACATTTTTGTCCAAAAACTATCAATTAATAATAAATTAATTAATATTTAATTTAAATTACATTGTATTTGCAAGTAGCTCTTTGGTTTTTACGACGCAAGTCCGAAAGTCGCCGCGCGCCGTGCTAAATCGTCCGCACTGTGGGCTGAAAGTCAATGATCTGTGGACAAAAACTGATATGTGACCGATGAATGAATTCATCGATGAGATGACTAAGCACTGTTCGGTTCGTGTAGAAGTGCAATAACCTAACAACAGAAAAAAAAACAGTTACGTTATCTGTTGCTAATTTTTTTTTGTCGTTTCGTCTACTTTGCCTTTGCCACAGACTTATTTAGTCTGGCGGCTCTGTCATTGAATTTTGTGCTTGGACTATTCAATGATGTCGATTTACGCTCGAAATTAATAATCGATCCAATCCATAATACGCGGTTTTGGATCGATATGTCATGTCATTATATGTCATTTTAGTGGTAATATGTCAAGCCCTAGTACTAAAATGACATGTCATATCGATCCAAAACGGATCAGGATCGATTATTAATTGCGGGCGTTAAGGCCGTTTTCAATAAACGATCTATCCACTGTGTGCCCTACTAGGGATAGAAATTTGACATTACTACTATGGATGTTATGTTAAATTTATTTTTTTTTCCAGTAAATAACATAATATCGAGCAAAAACGAGCAAAAAAAATCACGATTGTCAAAAAAGTCAAAGTCAATAAAATATTCATTTCACAAGGATACATTGTGATCACTTTAAAACGTCAACTTAAAACTAGCTACGCCTGTTCTAACCTCCTTACGCCGGCAAAAGACAAGACATTTTTTTTGTTGGAAAGGAGATATCTCAAGAGTGGTACCATGATAAGGAAACCAGGATCTGATGATGGTATCCCAGAGAAATCGAGGGGAACGAGAAGACGGTAATTTTTTGTTAAAAATTGTTTCTGTGGAATTTTGTATGACTGTGAACTCAACTATTATGTTTCACAGCTTCATTCTTTGCGATTTCAAAGTTTACATGGACTTTTTTGGCGGCAATCGAATTGTCAACGTGAAAATTTTGTTTTTATTTCCAAAACTTGTGTTTCTTCGAGTGATAATGTGTAATATTGGTGGATTATTAACCATTATGTGTTCGTTAATGTGTACGAGTGTGGGAAATTGAAATAAAGTTGTGAAAGTGACTTTTCCAGTTGCTCCAAAAAAGTCCGTGTAAAGTTTAAGTAAAGCGCCACTACTTTACTTAAACACTATCCTCATCTCTTCATCTTATCATCATCATCATCATCATCATTTAAACTTGATTCAACTCTCTGAGTTTGAAATATTTTATACTTGACACTGGCAAATACACTAATCGTGTGACGCCATAACAAAACAAAACATAAAAAAAAAAGTTTACATAGTGTAGTAGCGTTCCTACGCGTTAGCCTTGCACTATGTAAACTTTGAAATCGCGTCGAATGAAGCTGTTCACATAATTGTGATCGAACTTCACGTACAGGGTAAGTTCGTTTGATCATTAATTTTATATGCCTACCCGTACAGAGCCGGGGCAGGTCACTAGTATAAACCTAAAAATTCTACAAAAACCTGTACAGACTTTTTTTTTTTTTTTTACTATTTACAGGGTAGCGTTTGACTACAAGTCACCTGATGTTAAGTGACGATGTGGTCGAAGATGGCGCCACGCTACACCTGGACTGGGAACTGGCTCTCAAGTGAGGCTGCCGGAACACACCGATAGGTGCTTGGCGACAGATTCTTAACAAGAGGGTGGTAGCTAGCCAGGCGAGTACTAGAAAATACCCTACCACCAAGCAAACAATTATTAGTATTTTTTTTTATTTTTAGACAATGGGCAGTTTGTCTTTATTCGCTACCTGCGCTTGAGCACTGACCGTAGAAGTAAATGGCGCATGAGCATAGCTGTGCTATTCTAGTTAAGACGAGGAATCGGCAATATTGGCTGCAGGGATCTCCTTTTTTCTCAGCAATTACAAAACATACAGAGCTAATATTTATGTACATTAAAGATCATGTTTTTGACATCAAATTGTCGGAAGGATAACACAATTGGTTAACTTTCATAGCACAGAAACAATGATCGAAAACTGCCCTCTAAAAAAAAGATTTTCATTTTACAGGCATACAAAACCGATTTAAGTGTTTTTTTTTTGTATGGTATATCACATTCTTCAAAGAACTACAGGTTTAGTTCTATAAAATTAACGAAAGTTTCAATTTTAAACGAAAAAAACCTTTTTTTGACGCATACGACCTTACGGCATTAGTCAGCTCGCTTACGCAAGCGTTTTTAAATTGCTTGTTCTTGAAAATTGGATTTCTTTTTTTTTTTTTTTTCTTTTTTTTACTAAAGCGTTTTAGTGACACACTGAGGGGTGTGAATTCGGCGATTCCATACAAAAACGAATGAGAATGTGTATAAAGCATACAAAAAAAATTCACCTCTTAAATCGGTTATATATGCCTGTAAAATGAAAATCTTTTTTTAGAGGGCAGTTTTCGTTTATTGTTTCTCTTTGTAAGATTTTAAAAAATATCTAAATTTAGTATTTTCTTGGAAAGTCAACTCCCCGCATTCATCTGAAATTCAATAAAAAGTTTCTTAAATTAATTAATTTCCCAACCACCAAAAACCAGACATGAGTCACATCGTAATTTGAGTCGGTCTCGTGGTTTTCGAAGATGGCGTACAAAAGAAATCCAATTTTCAAGAACAAGTAATTTAAAAACACGTCGTTTTTCAGTGGGCGGCAAGCATTGACTTGGCTTTAAGCGTGGGCTGAAACCAAGTTAGAAATACCGTTAGCAACTTAAAACGTACTCCAATTTGTACCTTAATTCTTTGTTAATAAAGTCTTGATATAATTTTAGTAATTTAAGTTAAGTTTTTATGATTTAAGTAACCTTTTTGGTAAGCAAAGGACGCTAGTGGGTGGGTTGTGCGGATTAGTATGACTGTACTGCGAAAGATGTGTGTCAATAAGATGACTCAATTCTATTACCCTACCTTTGGCCCCCGGTTTTACCGTTCTAAATCCCACAGGAAAGTTTTTGGAGATCAAAAATGGAAAAGTTACCCGGAAAAATTAAAAACTGGATATACCACAGATTTGGAGTAGGCGTGGGATATACCAAAAGTGGTTTTCTATTATGTGGGATTTTCGTACAAACTTATAGCCTCCTATATATCAATCTACCCGTATGAATCCGGGGCGGATTGCTAGTAGTTTTTTAATTACCCTAAAAACTTTCTCAAAATCTAAATTCTATTTTTTATTTATCATTTATATCTAAGTAGGTATAACATGTAAATATAAGTATAAATCTTCGTTTTTCATCAAACTTCATCATCATCATCATCAGCCTTGTAACGTTCCCACTGCTGGGACTCTGGCCTACTCTTAGAGTCATCATCATCATCATCATCATCAGCCAGAAGAAGTCCACTGCTGAACATAGGCCTCCCCCCTTGAACGCCACCATGAACGGCTATTAGCCATTTGCATCCATCGGCTCCCTGCGACTCTTACAATGTCGTCGGTCCACCTAGTGGGGGGCCTACCTACAGAACGTCTTCCGGTTCGTGGTCGCCACTCGAGAACCTTTCTTCCCCATCGGTTATCGGTTCGTCGAGCGATGTGGCCTGCCCATTGCCACTTCAACTTGCAAATTCTGAGAGCTATGTCGGTGACTCTTAGAGTACTAAACTCAAAACTTATGATGGTGTTTTTTTTTAGTTTTAGTTGAGTTAAAACTAAAGCTAAAAAAAATCGCCAACTAAAAAACAAAACAAAATAAAAGCTAAACTTTCAAGTTAAACAACAGCGGACTATAAAAATGTACACGGTGAGCGTTTTAAAACCCTTTTTGCACATAATAACGCTCGCTCAAGTAAATAATTAGTGGACACAAATTGTGCAAAATGACCACTGTGCAGCACTGGGGTGAAAATAAAAAAGTAGGTGGGCATGCATGGTGCAGAAAAATAGGGATCCGTACAGATACGGCAACGAAAATCCTCTTTGCATTGTTCATTTAACGACCGAGTTGGTAGTGACCCTGCCTACGAAGCTAGCGGTCCCGGGCTCGAATCCCGGTAAGGGAAAATATATGTGTGATGAGCACGAATATCTGTTCCTGAGTCTTGGATATTTCTATCTATGTAAGTATATAATATTTCTCTATATAAGTATGTATATCGTTGTCTAGTACCCATGCCACAAGTTTCGAGCTTAATTTGGGGCTAGGTCAATTTGTGTGCCATGACCCCCCGATATTTATTTATTTATTTTACCTACAAATATCGCCTTGCAACCCGTAAGGCGTTGGTTTGAATACTACAATGAGGTCGAGCTTTCGGGGAAAGGAAACATCGACTTAACACACAGGGCACAAGAATCTGTCGCGAAACACCTATCGGTGTGTTCCGGCAGCCTCACTTGAGAGCCAGTTCCCAGTCCAGGTGTAACGTGACGCAACCTTCGACCACATCATCACTTAATATCAAATAACTTGTGATCAAACGCTACACGGTAAAAAGTAAGAAAAAATTTAATACCCAACCTCTTTTTTTGTCAAAATTATACATTTTAAAACAATGCTTCGAGCGCTTTAAATCAATATGTAAATGTTAAATATATAAAAACCTTTCCTATCAAAAATCTTTTCCAAGACGGAACCCACGCGCTTTCTACCAGCCCACGCTTGGCAATTTTTTTTACCTTTTTGCGAATGTTTGCCTGTAGAGATAGCAAAATATTTTCAATTAATTAAAAACACCGCAAGGAGGTACCGGGGCTGTAAATTTACGCGTTTATTTATAAAAATAAGCAACTTACAAACACTTATTATAAAATCTCAGACTATTTAGCTGACAAACAGGCTTGGGATTAACTTGCTCCAATTCAAACCATTTATAGTAGGTACGAATAAAATTGTAACATTGATCGCGCCTAAAAAATTACCTGCCGGACGTTTCTTGGCTGTTCTTTCGCTGGCGTAAGGAGGTTGAAACAGGCGTAGCTTGATTGATGCTTGACGTTTTAAAGTGATAACATGACTGTATGCTACAAAAAAAATATTGTATAGTTTTTTTAATTAATCATGCTATCAAAATAAATCGATTATGTATCTTGTACTGTTTCTAAGAATATATATATTTTTTTAAATTTAATCTTTCCTTTTTTCAGGTAAGGAACTTTCAAATTCAGCGGATGGAAAAAGCTACTGGGCGGTATGTTAAGTTTAAAAAAATGACTTAAAATAATCTATCATTAAAATTAATCTCATAGATATAAAAATCAATTGCTGTTCGTTAGTCTCGCTAAAACTCGAGAATGGCTGGACCGATTTGGATAATTTTGATCTTGAAATATTTGTGGAAGTTCAGGGAAGGTTTAAAAGGTGCCTTTATTGGCGATACGAAGTTCGCCGGGTCAGCTAGTTTAAACATAAATATAGGTATAGGGAGTGGCTTCATCACGATATTATATTGAGTTCCATAAACCAGATAGGTAGGAACCTATTTATTATTGACGAAGGAGACTCGTCATGACGTCACGAGTCACGACCAACGGCGTAGTGATTCAATTCAAGCAAATGTGTTTACTGAATAGAATAATTTACATTGAAAGGAGCTAGCTATTGGAAGAATCTAACATCTACTTCTTTTGTATTGGCGTCACACGTGTATTTGCCAGTGTCAAGTGTAAAATATTTCAAACTCAGAGAGTTGAATCAAGTTTAAATGATGATGATGATGAGATGATGGGATGAGGATAGCGTTTAAGTAAAGTAGTGGCACTTTACACGGACTTTTTTGGAACAACTAGAAAAGTCACTTTCACAACTTTATTTCAAATTCCCACACTCGTACACGTTTACGAACACATAATGGTTAATAATCCACCAATATTACACATTATCTATCACTCGAAGAAACACAAGTTTTGGAAATAAAAACAAAATTTTCATGTTGACAGTTCAATTGCCGCCAAAAAAGTCGACAATACTTTTGACATAATATAGGGATGTTCCACAGACAATATCGCAGTTTTGAGATTCGAGAACAAAAGGTAGCTCCAAACATGGCCGCCAACATGCGCGCAAGTGCAGCGAGCTCAATTCTGGGAATCTCATTGTTTTAACATAATTAATGTTAACGCATGTTAAGCTCAACAAAGTGCGCTTAACTGCACCGTCTCACCTTTGTTACGAGAGAGCTTAACAGCTTTTATTCATAAAACGAAATCTTATTAGTAAAGCTTATTCTAAAATATCAGACTATTTAGATGATAAAAAAAGTTCCCAATCCAGGTGTAGTGTGGCGCCATCTTCGATCGTGGTGACTTGTGGTCAAAGGCTGTAGGTATCTAAGTAGGAAATAAAAAAAGTGTGTTTTAGTAAACTTGCTCCAATTTAATCAATTAGTAATAAGAATAAAATGGTCAAAGTGATCGCGCCAAAAAAATGACCTGCCGGGTGTTTCTTGCCTGTTCTTTTGCCGGCGTAAGGAGGTTGGAACAGGCGTAGCTAGTTTTAAGTGTTATAAAGTGATCACAATTTGTATCATTACAAAAATAATTTTTGACTTTGACTTTGAAAAAAACTTGGGATTGTAGTGAACTTGCTCCAATTCAATCAGTTAGAAATATAAAAGAACATTTTGTGGCATTTATTTCATGTTCTTTTGCCGGTTTAAGGAAGTTGGAACAGACGTATTGTATCCCACTAAATAAACATATCGTTAATTCATAAATTTTTACTTTTCATAATATGTTTCGTATAATATTTATGATAGCAATAGTGACACAATTCTAAAGATAAGATTTCTACGCACATTTTAAATCTTATAAAACATGAAACCTTACCTCAAACCATGAAAAAAAGAAAAAGAACTAAAAAAAGAAACAAGAACTGTCATCTCGTTTGAAATGCAACGTGAGAAATCGACAACCAGTTATTACTCGATAACCTATCATCACATCACTAAGAGATGCAATCGATATCGAAAAAAGAAAAAGAATCGATTCCGGATAATCGACAAAATCGAATCGTGTTACAGTGTAACTACGACTTAAAGTGCCTTTTAGACGATCAAACGGGATGATTAAATGCTCATGATTCTTTATTGAATACAAATTCAGAGAATTATCTTAATTATATAATGTATTTTATATATTATATTGTATAAAACAAAGTTAGTTTTACACCATTTATAACTCGAAAACGGCTGGACCGATTTTTATTATCTTTGATTTGTTAGATTTGTCTCTGCCCCAAATAGTAGAACAAAAAATACTGTTGTGCAAAAAAACGCATATGAAACAGCTGAAAAATGCTAAATATACGTAAAAGTATTTTTAATGGGATTGTATGGAAAATAGTGAAGAAGATAAAAGTAAAAATAATTAATGAATGTCATTAGCTTTACCTAGAAGCCTAGAACTGCATTCCAGAAAACTTTTTTATTAATTTTTTTTAAGGCGCTGACTACAAAATGAAGGTCCAAATTGGGGTCAGTTAAAACCATTTTTCTCTGTTACTGTGATTGCCATCATCATCATCATAAGTCTGTCAGCCCACTGCTGGACATAGCCCTCTCCTGCGGGCCACCACAGAGCCCGGCTCCGGCTCCTCTCCCCCAACTCCTGGCACCACTCGGCGCAAGTTAGAGGAAAAATCGGTTAAATCTCTATTTTTCTGACTTTGACGTTTATGCATTTTTGTCCTAAACGCTCATCAATCACCATAGACTAAAAAGCTACTTTTTGGCGGCAATTTCATTGTCAACATGAAATAAATTTTCATGTATTTTTTTTTTTTCGATTGATAATGTGCTGGTATTGGTGGATTATTAACAATTAATATTCGTTACGAGTGTACGAGTGTAGGAAATTGAAATGAAGTTGTTTTATAAGTGACTTTTCTAGTTTCTCCAAAGAGTCCGTGTAAAGTTTAAGTAAAGTGCCACTACTTTACTTATACACAGATGGGACTATCCTCTTTTACCCAGCTTGTAGCTGGGTCCTATCATCTCATCATCATAATTAATAGTTGATACTCTCTGGGTTTGTTAATTATTTAATACTTGACACTGGCAAAAACGCTAATCGCGTGATGCCATATTAAGAAAAAAAAACTAACGTTTTCTTTTTCGCTTAAGCTTAGGCGTTAACAATTGTAGAAAAAGAAACGTTTTAGTACATCTTGGCTAGGCCCCCGGGGCCTTAAATTGTAGCTGTGAACAACGTTAAGCATGTCCGTAGACCGCTAAAGGCAAGTTGGCGGTAAAAACACAGGTTTAAAAATAGAACGCGGTCCCGCCACGCGATTTCTTTTCCTTTTTCAAAAGGCGACATTAATATTTTCCCTCGGCTACCAGTTGCATTTTTAACTTTTTTTTAAGAGCTATAGAATTAATGCGTGTTGGACGTAAGGTATTTTTTTACTTGTTTTGGAATCCATGTAGGTAAGTATAATTATTATGATTATGCAAAATGGCTTGTTACATATTTACGTAATTTGCTGTTGTAAGATTTTTTTGTTATTTTCGGATTTTTTTCCAACAATTTTTTTTTAAAAAGGTTTAATTGTGGTAGCTTTGATTTTCATAATGATTCAAACGCTAGTCTGTAGACGTACTACTAAAACCAACATCCCTTATAATACGTCTTCATCTTTTTTTTATTTAAATCGTTGGAATCCCGTCCTTACTAAACTATGTTTTCTTTGACATTTCTTGTTTTTTTTTTTTTGTATTGGCGTCACACGATTAGTGTATTTGCCAGTGTCAAGTATTGAATATTATTTCAAACTCAGAAAGTCGAAACAAGTATTAATGATGATGATGATGAATATAAGATGAAGGGATGAGGATAGTGTGTAAAGTAGTGGCACTTTTCTTTACACGGACTTTTTTGGAGCAACTAGTAAAGTCACTTTCGCAACTTTATTTCAATTATTTTCCACACTCTTACACATTAACGAACACATAAAGGTAATTATCTACCAATATTATACATTATCACCCGAAGAAACGCAAGTTTTGAAAATATAAAATGAAGAAAATTATGTTGACAGTTCAATTGCCACCAAAAAAAGTCCACTTTTCTCGTTACACTTTCCACTGTCAATGTCAAAAAGTCAGTCACAGATCCCATTATCTGAGTTTTAAGTTTGACGTTTTAAAATGATCACATGTAAAATCTTATCTTTTCTCTTATATATAAAAATCAATTGCTGTTCGTTAGTCTCGCTAAAACTCGAGAACGGCTGGACCGATTTGGATAATTTTGATCTTGAAATATTTGTGGAAGTTCGGGGAAGGTTTAAAAGGTGACTTTTATTGGCGATACGAAGTTCGCCGAGTCGGCTAGTACTAAATAAATATATTTGAAGTTTCAAGTATAAAACCAGGGGAGTTGCGGTCAAAAGCTACTCTGTAAAACAAACAAAAAAACAATAGCACCATCGATCTTCCCATAGATTAATAATGTAACGTATTTATAGTTATTCAAATTACATGCATCTAAAAGTCCATGTCGTGGGAATTTATGATAATAATTTACGCAGTTCACACACTAAACTTACATACTAATAGGGTGTATACATTATATTATATAACATATCATAAAAAAAAGATTTTTATCATTTAGATGACAAAAAAATGCTTGGCATTGTATGTAGTGAACTTGCTCCAATCGAATAAATAAATATCGGGGGACCATTACACACAAATTGACCTAGCCCCAAATTAAACTCGAAACTTGTGCTATGGGGACTAGACAACGATATACATACTTTTATAGAGAAATAAATACTTATATATAGATAGAAATATCCAAGACTCGGGAACAAATAACACATCATCATCATCATCAGCCTTCTACGTTCCCACTGCTGGGACACTGGCCTTCTCTCAGAGAGAGAGTACGGGCCGTAATCTAGCACGCGGGCCCAGTGCGGGTTGGTAGATGTCGCATGCCCTTGAATGTTGCAGTTCTTGGACATGCCGGTTTCCTCACGATATTTTCTTCACCGTTTTGAGAGATGGCAATGTCGAGTTCGAATCCTCTCGGCCCCGCACCTATGACTTGATAAGTTATGTGCGAATAACACATTATTACAATCAATTAGTATTAAGATTAAAATTGTAAATGTGATCGCGTCCAAAAAATTACCTGCCGGGCGTTTCTTGCCTGTTCTTTTGCCGGCGTAAGGAGGTTGGAACAGGCGTAGCTAGTTTTAAGTTTCACGTTTTAAAGTGATCACAATGTATCCTATTAAATAAAAAACATTTGACTTTGACTTATATGGCAACAAATTTAAAGACGAACAGAGACGATCAATTAGTGATGTACAAGAAACTCAGCCTAGATCTCTCTCAGAAGCCAAGACAACAGTAAAAATCAACAAACTATTATATAAAAATGCTTTCCCATAATTTGAAGACGAGACACTATTTACCATTGTCAGAGAAAAGTTGTTATCTGCCACCGAGGTAGACTTCAATACTGTAATTTTATATTTCCCATAGTTTTATCTAACTTTAATCGTGTTACGTAATGTGATGATTGCAATGGGTGGTAGGATTCTTATCTGGTAGGGCTACCATTAGGAGGACGCCGTGATAAACAATGAATCTGAAATCAGCTCCATACCAAAACGCAAGCGAGCTTACTAATGCCGTAAGGTCGTATGCGTCAAAAAAAGCTTTTTTCGTTTAAAATAAAAACTATCGTTAATGTTATAGAACTAAGCCTGTATTTCTTTAAAGATTGTGTGTATACCATACAAAAAAAAAACAACTCTTAAATCGGTTTTGTATGCCTGTAAAATGAAAATCTTTTTTTAGAGGGCATATTTAGATCATTGTTTCTCTGCTATGAAAGTTAACCAATCGTGTTATCCTTCTGACAATTCGATATCAAAAACATGATCTTTAATGTACATAAATATTAGCTCTGTATGTTTTGTAATTGTTGAGAAAAAAGGAGATCTCTGCAGCCAATATTACCAATTCTTCATCTTTAAGGTCGGTAGTCTAGAATGACGGTCAAGCAGCAATGTGAATGGGCTTAGGTAATTTCTCATACAAACTCACGGAGGGCAATATAGATTTGACGACGCGGTAGCCGAGTCGGTACTGTCCCTGCCTGCGAAGCTAGCGGTCCTGGGTTGGAATCCCGGTAAGGGCAAATATGTGTGTGTTGAACACGAATATTTGTACCTGAGTCTTGGAGCTCGACTTTGCCATCGCTCAAAACGGTGAAGAAAATATCGTGATGAAACCGGCATGTCCAAGAACTGCAACATTCAAGGGCATGCGACATCTACCAACCCGCACTGGGCCCGCGTGCTAGATTACGGGCCGTACTCTCTGAGAGAAGGCCAGAGTCCCAGCAGTGGGAACGTGAAAGGCTGATGATGATGATGTGTTATTTGTTCCCGAGTCTTGGTTATTTCTATCTATATATAAGTATTTATTTCTCTATATAAGTATGTATATCGTTGTCTAGTACCCATAACACAAGTTTCGAGCTTAATTTGGGGCTAGGTCAGTTTGTGTTTGTGTCCCCGACATATTTATATGTATTTATTTATTTAAATAACGCAAATTATTCTAATAAAGTTTGATATATTTCTCTAATTGTTTAATTAATTACCCGTCCGCGAACTATCAGTTTCTCATACGAAATCTAATGTTACGTCTAAAAGTTTACAACTTAGCGTGTTTAGCTCTCAGACCATCCACCTAGCTATACTAGCCTCAAGAATCTGTCGCCGTGCACCTATCGGTGTGTTCCGGCAGCCTCACTTGAGAGCCAGTTCCCAGTCCAGGTGTAGCGTGGCACCTTCGATCACATCGTCACTTAACATCAGATGACTTGTGGTCAGGAACAAAAGAGACAGCCAGACCCAGCAATGGTGAATCATCTGACAAATAAATGATGACAAATGATGATGAACTGTATTTTAAATGACTATACAATTAAACTAGACTATTATATGTGTTAGATAATATCTTTCACACGCTCCACCTGACCCCATTGCATGCCGCCTGATGATACCGTATTGGAGTTATTGTTTCATTTTTTGCTTTAATCTATGTTTTTAGGGTTCCGTACCTCAGAAAAAAGGGAACCCCTAAAGAATCACTTTGTTGTCCGTCTGTCTGCGTCTCTTGATTTTTTTCTCAACGCGTTGGCGTATCAAGGGTTTATGTCAAACTAGTTGCACCCCGCGGTTTCACTCGCTACTTTTTATCCCGGAGGAAAGTTTCTGCCATATAAACCATATAAATAATATTTTCGTATGAATTTGCAACTTTAAACAATTGATTTTGTTATAAGAGCACTTGCATTGTTCAACACACGTAAAAAAATAATTCGAACCATAAGCGAACGGGGGTTCGGTAGGTACTTACGTTTCGCGCTTGGCTATCACCCGTTGTGCCACCTAGGTCGTCATTAGATGACATCAAGATGCAAATGACCTGCCCTTCTCAATGCCTAGAGAGACCTAGATCTAGATCTACACCAGATCGCAGTCAGCGTCTATAATTTAGGCCAGCCATCACAGCACATGTCCGAGTCTGGACCATAAGTTGGACAATTACTGCAATTTCCAAATAGGGATGGAAAAACCGGGACTGGAAACGAGACTGTTTTTCTCAATATGTACTCAAAACTGAAAAAAAATTACTTAGTATACCTACAACATGTTGTGATCACTTTACGCCCGAAATTAATAATCGATCCTGATCCATTATCCGCGGTTTTGGATCGATATGTAAGACGTTAAATTTAATACTAGCTACGTCTGTTCCAAACTCCTTACGCATAAGAAAACTCAATAAGTCAATTAATATAATTTAACATAATAGGTAGGTATGTTTTTTTTTCAATCATAGATAATGAGAAAGAATATTTTAATCTATCTCAACTTTCAACTAGAACTCGAAACACCTTACCTACGTCACACCTTATGTCCATTTCCCAGTCTTGTTTTTCTCCAAGACTGCAAAAACATTCTCTACTCTAGCACAGCCTCCGGGCGCGTATTTACAAACCTGTCCGGTTCATAGGTCATCGCGTAACTTGTACTGTTTGGAATACGCACGACTAGGGCGCGTATATACTTACTTATACGAGTCACGACAGTATGGGGTTTCTACTCTGCCAGCATCTCACGGCCGCCGCGCCGCGCCGGTGCCGGTGGTGTCAAACGGGATTTAGCCACATTCAACATCGACAGTTTTTTAACTTCTTGTTTAAGATATTTCTCCTATGTCTCAAAAAGAACATAGTTCACTAATAAAAGAAAAATATCCCTACAACCATCAATGTTTTAAATGTCTGTGTGTGTCTGTCTGTCTGTAATTCTGTATGTCTAGCGTTCACGCCTAAACTATTAAACCGATTTAAATGAAACTTGGTACAGAGATAGTCTGAGTAGAGTCTGAGAAAGGACATCTAGGTTTCTTTTTATCGCGATAAACTGTAGCCCATGCGGGTGAAACCGCGGGAAACAGCTCGTAATATATAAATACATATTTTTAGAACTTTGTTTCGATTTTTTTGGAGGCAATCGAATTGTCAACTTGAAAATTTTGTTTTTATTTCCAAAACTTGTGTTTCTTTGAGTGATAATGTGTAATATTGGTGGATTATTAACCGTTATGTCTTCGATAATGTGTACGAGTGAGGGAAGTTGAAATAAAGTAGTGAAAGTGACTTTTCTAGTTGCTCCAAAAAAGTCCGTGTAAAGTTTAAGTAAAGCGCCACTACTTTACTTAAACACTATCCTTATCCCTTCATCTCATCATCATCATTTTTACTTGATTTAACTCTCTGAGTTTGAAATATTGTATACTTGACACTGGCAAATACACTAATCGTGTGACATCATAACAAAAAAAAAAAAAAAAAACTTTGATCCTTCAACTGTCAAAAGTATTCCAATTCGTTTTTACCCGACTGCGACAGAAGGAGAGTTATGTTTTTCGAGTGTATGTATGTATGTATGTATGTATATTTCTTTGGCACGGCCTGTAACTAAATGGCTTGTCGGATTTTAACATATGAGGTGTCATTAGATTTGTCTTTATTGTGGGAGTGACATAGGGTACTTTATTTTAGCTCAGTCGGGTTTTTTTTTGTTCCTTTTGTAATGTATAATCTTGTTAGTAGATTTACAAAAAAGATAATCTACCCATACTGTGTTCCCCTGTACGGTAACTAAGGCTCTATTGAAGGCCTAATAGCCCTGAGGTTGTGTTTACACGATATTCTTGTAAGTTTACTGTGATTGAGTTAGAAAGGGTTGGTTAATGAAGAAAGGGTTCAAAATAGGGGTTTAATGGAAGGGTTGAGTTACTAAAGCTTGCTTGCTAAGAATGCGGGGCTAAATTTATAAGCACAAAGTTTAATAATAGTTGGAATGTTAATTTTCTTAATCAAAGAATGTCATAATCAAAAAAAACAAAAAAAAAAAAAAAAAAAAAATTATCGCGTTAAGGTTTAATTATCTCTGAGAGTGTAGTTTACGCGAGTGAAACCGCGGGTTGCAGCTAGTTTGTAATAAATTTCATCAAAATCGGTTTTGCCATTGTAGTCTGATTTTTACATGATTTTCTTTTTAATTAGATATCGTCTGTCATTTATTTTGTAATAGCCGTACCACGCGGTTTCACCCGTGTCTTCCCGTTATCCCGCAGGAACCATTTTCCGGGATAAAAAGTAGCCTATGTATGTTGTGTGTTCTATGTATGTTCTATGTTGTGTATCTCACACTATCAAGTCTCATACTAAGAAACCTGAAAGTTTGTGAGTATGGATGGATGGATGTTTGTGACTCTTTCACGCAAAAACTACTGAATGGAGTTGAGTGAAGCTTGGAATGGAGATAACTTATACCCACTTTTTTACGTGGGGAAATCCTAATGGATACCATTCGGCCGATGGGGACAGCCGAATGGTTATGTGGGACTTGCACCCCAAACTAAAACCACCACGATGAGCAATCCAGGCCGCTAACAAAATTAATCTGAGGATCTGATCTGAGGTGCTGGACCGCAGATCTAGGAGGGGCTTCCTGGCTCATAGGAGGAAACCCCTCAGATAGCTTACACCCTGGATTAATACATAGGCTAGTCTTTATCCCGGAAAAGGTTCCTGCGGGATAATGGGAAGACGCGGGTGAAACACTCCCAATTTCGAATGGCATTAAACGCCACATGGAAGAAATACTGACTTTCCTTCTGAGTCTTTACCTTCCAAGACCGATTCCTTCCTTATTTTATATTAGTTTTCCTTCTGAATCACAAGTCCTTCCCTTTTGACTCAGAAGGGAAACGGTATTTCGGAGGGTCTTTTTTCTCCGTGATATACACACACTTAGCAACGCATGTTCCAATCTCCTTGCGCCGGCAAAAGAATAGGCAAGAAATGCAAAGTAAGTAGTAAAAAAATCAACAAATCAAAATCAAAATCAATCATTTATTGCATTCATATGTTAGTATACATGAGATCTTAGTGGTTATAATTAGTGAACATATGAACCCGAATAGGGTATAGCAATGTAGGAGCGCACCGATCCATTCTAAATAGTAACAATTACAGACAACTTATAAACATATTAAATTATTGTCAAAAAAAAAAGCAGAAGGAAGTCATTATATTAGTGTAGTCAAGTAATAATTATATTCATTTCATTGCATTCAATCCGATATTGACAACCAAAATAAATGTTAGAAATATTTTTAATTACATGCTCATTTTAATTGCAGAAACTCTTTCAAAGAATAAAATGAATGATCTATTAAGTATAAGAAAAGTTTTTGTTTAAATTCGTTATAGCTATTGGATTCTGTAATATATTTGGGAATTTTATTGTATATTTTTGGCGCCATAGCAAAGACACTGTTCGCGTATAAAGCAGTTTTATAATTATATACGTTAATGGGATACAAATGTGTTCGATTAAAACATCATTAAAAACGCAGACTAACAAACATACTGACCTAGCCTACTTAGTGCCATCAACATATCGGGCCCTGTAAGAAATCCACTTAGCCCTCGCGACCACAGGTCAACCAGGCTCCGGTCCGATCTGTGTTAGTGTTAACTAGGCCAACTACTACTCGTACAAAGTAGTACTACTAGGTGCAGACATACAGACGGATGTGTGACATTTTGTAAACATACCTTAATATGGTATAAGACAAGGTATATAATATATAACAACTAGTTTCATCCGTGTCTTCCCGTTATCCCGCAGGAACCTTTTTCCGGGATGAAAAATAGCCTATGTGTTAATCCACAGTATAGGCTATGTTTATTCCAAATTTCACTTAAATCTGTTCAGTAGTTTTTGCGTGAAAGAGTAACAAACATCCATACTCACGAACTTTCAAAATTCAAAATTTCTTTATTTAATATGATCACTTTAAAGTAATATTAACAATTTTAACAATTTGAAGAAATGAAAATATTTTTTTTATACAATCACTTTTAACTTAATAAATTTATATTTACTCGTATCTAAGAAATAAAAACACTAAAATAAAACAACCTAATATAATAAACCGCTACCCGTTGGCAAAGTTCCCAAAATGCTGACCGCATTGCCGCGTTGAATGGCAATGCTTAGCCTTTGTGCAAAATAAAGGCAAGCATAAAAATAAAAACCATGTAGTTTAAAAAAAAAAAACAAAAAAAAAACTTTTAATAAGCACTAAAAACAATACATTAATGGTTAATTCAAAAAAGGTTGAAAAGCGTTAAAAAAACAGGTTTTAGTTATTTTAAACTAGGTACATAATGCACATTTCATTTTTACTTATTAGTCTTAATTATGATACAGTAGTTACTGAAGAGTTCCACTATCAACCTCCTGGCTTCATCGTCAGATCAGGTCAATGAAAGAGGATACAAAAAAATGCATACCAAGTTTCATTTCGATACGATAGAAGTAGGTTAAAATTGACTTCTAATATTTTACTACATTGTTTGTTAGTTACAAGTGAAGCTAATAAAAGCATGTAATAATTAAAACAATAATTTAAAATGGAAACAAAAACACATGCAATAATTGTACCGCCTTCCAAGCTTGTTCTTTAACGATAAATATACGATTAATGAATAAATAAAAAAAAGATCACAAAAACGCCTGAATTAATAATGAAATATTCCCATTAACATTGTAGGTTCCATATTAGCAACGCCCGCGGGATATCTTAAAAATAATCTTCGATTCCATTGCGAAAATAGACTGTATAAAGATAGACTGGGAGCCAGTGTCGACTCTGTGGCCCTAGTGTGAGATTTTGCGAGACGTTAACGCGTTCTACCGCGAGTGCGTAAATTCGTTTTTTTGTTTGAAGAAAGGTACAGCGCCAGGATCATTTTAACATAGTCCTATCTAAGATATTTACTTATAATTAACTATTGTTGTTGACGGTGGCGTTGGAAACTGGATGTTCTAACACAATGCCTGTCTAAGCTATAAGGCAGCCCATTGTAACACTAGCTATAAGATGCCCTTTATGTTGCTCTATAAACAATAAATCGTTATCTATATATCTATATTGTAAACAACAAACCGAAATCGTTAACTGTATACCAAACTGAAACAAGTATAAAAATCCAATATGTCCATTGTCCATTATCTCACGATATACCTACAGGTAGTGTATTTTCAAACGTCACTGGCTCCTAGTCTACTAGGCTGTTCACGTATTCCAGTGCTAAATATAGGGTGTAACAGTTCGTTACTTTGTGAAAGCTAGCTTGTACTTTAAAGGATTAATAGGGATGGGATCGAGAATCGATTCGGTAATTAGTATCGATGAATTTTATGTGGCTAGACTTTCACTTTCTGCTGATCTGCTTTGTCGTTCCTTTGTTCAACATATCACTGTCTAGTCATTTGCATTCTGCTTTAAACTTAAACGTGCCAACTGCACGCTCTGATGGTAAGCGGTCACTGTCGCCTATGGACATTTGCAACACCAGGGGAGTTGCCGATGCGTTGCCGACGCTTAAGAACTCTTTTCACATCCATCTTGAAGGACTGCATTCTGTAGCACAGCGGAAAGACTTGTGGGGGGAGCTCGTTCCACATTTTGCAAGTATGCGGGAGAAAGGAGCGCATGACAAAAAAGGTTGGGATCTGGAATTGTAGAGAACTCGCTCTAATTCAATCAATTAGAAGTAAGAATAAAATTGCAAATGTGATCGCACCCAAAAAATACCTGCCGGTGTTTCTTGTCTGTTCTTTTGCCGGCGAAAGGAGGCTGGAACAGGCGTAGCTAGTATCCTATTAAATAAATAATTTTAAACTTGAACTTGAACTTGAGTATAAATCGTGTGGTGTGGGATTTCCACAGCTCGATTGTGTGTGGATGAGCTTCAATCCGATGACGAGGTACAGTAAGAAGAATATATGAACAATTTATCGATATATCGACATCGTATGTCCCATCACTATTGTAACAGTTACCTCCTGCGCCACACTTTTATCCCGTCCCATAAAAACGTACGATCCCATACAAACATACATAATGTCCTATATAATATATACATATAAGAAAAATGTAACTGGCCGATGTCTGTACATTATACATATTCAAAAAAAAACGAATACGGGGTCTTTTAAAGCATCAAAAAAGCCAAAACAACAGTTTGTCGATTTTTGTCTATCTGTCTGTATGTTTGTACAGTCAGCGACAAAAGTAGCTGATCGTTCTCGATTTTTCAAATGTGTTTCAAATCAGTAATTATTATTGTTTTTTTTTACATTTTACATGGTATCATTTTGACCACAACATAATACACCTGATTTAAAGCGATGATGAGGTCAAAAATTGGTGTATAAGATGATGAGGATAATAGAAAAAGTGTGATTGTTCAGCGACTTTTGTCGTTGACAGTACCTTCATGCATTTTGAGAAAGTTATTGCCGCGTTTATATAATATAGGTAAGTTAGTCGTTCTGTGTTGTACTTTTATTTAATTCAACATCTACACGGACGAGGTCGCCGGAAAAAGCTAACTATATAGGTATATGTTTGACCGTATGTAGGTATGTTCATTCATTACAAGCCCACCTGATCCGATAGGTTTGCAGGACGTACGGCTGTGGATTTTTAGGGTTCCTTAGGAAATCGTTAGAGCCAGGGTTTTAGTAGTTAGTAGCCAAATGTTTATTTACAGACCAAAAAAAGTTTTTTGACTCACATACAGTGAAGTATTTTAAGTTAGTAGCTGTTCCCAGCGGTTTCACCCCCTTAGGGGTCGAATTTCAAAAAATTTCAAAAAAAGAGCATATCACCGAGCATAATGCGCGCACGCGCAAAATGTACAATAGAAGATATTATTATAATGAACCACTGATCATTTTATAGTTAACATAACCCTAGAAATAAAATGGCGCACCATTTAACGCGGTCCACGCCCTGTAATAAAAACGAAAGGGCGATGGAATAAAAATGTTATCTACACTCTACACCAGCGGTCGTCAACCTTGCAGCAGACAAGGGCCGCAAAATAAAACTAAAGCGGGCCGCAGATTTTTTTTTGGCTTGACACGATTTGTGTTTTGATAAGTCAGTGTCAAGTATAATATATGTATCAAACATTAATAATGATGATGATGATGATGAGATGATGAGACCCAGCTAAAAGCCGGTTCAAAGAGAATCCCCTTTGTGTTTAAGTAAAGTAGTGGCACTTTACTTAAACTTTACACGGACTTTTTGGGGCAACTAGAAAAGTCACTTTTGCAACTTTATTTCAATCGATATATATTTACAAACATTTTTCTTTTCACTATCCTGAAAATTTAAAAAACACACAACCAACCATAAGACTACGGTTCTCAATAACCGGCCTGTTTTTGAGAACCGGAATTTTCGGTTCTCTTCATCAACAGAACCGGGATTCCCGGTTCTTTCGGCAATCCCTAGTTCTTGCTTACTCGCAGCGGTGCGGTACAGCAGACCAAATTTTATAATAATGCTTTCGAATCCCGAAAGAATCGGGTACCCTGATTTCCAGTGCTTAGATAAAATTACTGGGAATTCCCGGTGCTTTCGAGACCGAGATTTCCCGGTCCTATACCCTAGTTAGGGCTCTAGAGCTAGACTAGGGTCCTCCGAGTTACATCTTAGTGGAAACAAGCTCTCACGGACTGACTGCCCCACTTTTATACTAAGTGCTGGTGTAATCGACAGTGGACCACCGACAGTCTTATCCTTAATTAGAGTGTGGTTGGACTGGTTCGTGGACATATGACACACATCGTTCGCTTGTACGGGAGCCTGTTTGTAGGGTAGGAGCGTAGTTTTATATATATATGACGAATCCGGTCTATTTCCTTCCTTGCTATTGCATGAAAAAACAAACCTAATTTATCTGTTTTTCTTGCATCTTGCATTTTCCTCGCTGTAGTGAGGTGAAAAGTTGCATGTTTTGCTCGGCTGCAAAGTTATTCTGCGTCTCGTACCTTTGAAACCCTCGCTACGCTCAGGATTCAATACAAATACTCGCGCCAAAATACAACTTTGCAGGGGGCGATCAACCCCAAAAGGTGTATTTTTAAACACATAGTTTAATGGTAAAGAATGTAAATGTTCAAATTAAAAAATACTATAGGTAGGGGTAGAATCCGTAAAAGTCGAGTGTGCGAATAGAATTTTGAAAAAAAATCTGGTGTCTTTAAAAAAAAATACAAAACTTGTACGAAAAATAAACTGTTTTAGTTCAAATGTTCTAAATTATCAACGACAACCATACATTATTTTTTACGAATTACATAGCCAAATTAATGTTCTACTCGAGTAATCGATTAGTTTTTTTATTTCATGCTTATATTTTGAATAATTAAATAAAATTATAGCTTGGAGCTCGAATCATTATCGTCAACTGTACGCGGTCACGCAATTTTCAACTCTAAACAAAGTAACGTAGATAAAATATTCAACACAGGGGCCGTCTGTTTTTTTTTTCCAGCATTAGGCGCTTACAGTGGATTTTTTAGAAACGTTTTCTTTCATACAAACCTTGTGCTTACTCTACTGAATAATATAGATAACCAAGCAAAGCTAGCTTAGAGGGTCGCTAGTCTATATAATCCCTACTAATATTATAATGCGAAAGTAACTCTGTCCATCTGTCTGTTTGTCACGCCTAAACTACTGCACTGAGAAAAATTTCTGACTTTCCTTCTGAGTCTTTACCTTCCAAGACCGATTCCTTCCTTTTTTTACCTTAGTTTTCCTTCTGTATCACAAGTCCTTCCCCTTTGACTCAGAAGGAAAACGGAATTTCGGAAGGTCTTTTTTCTCCGTGTGTACCGATTAAAATAAAATTTGCTACGGAGATAGTCTGAAGCCTGAGAAAGGATATGGGATACTTTGTATCGCGATAAACTGTAGCCCACGCGGGTGAAACCGCAGGGAACAGCTCGTATAAAATAAACATTCGTCTATAAACAAATATTTTTCACAAAGTTAATAGGGTCCCGTAGCACTTACCCTATATTTTGTTACACAATATCCTCTTTCAATTACGTAATTAATAAGGGTTCCTCGTAATTTTTTTAATTGTGTTTCTTTTTATATAATAGACCCTTCCTGTAAATATCTCGATTCCCAGGGTGTAAATTTAAACGGTAGGTCTTTTTGCTTAATAACATTGTGCCATGACTAGCCTTGCCCAGTGGTTTCACCTCTTTTTTTTACTATTTACAGGGTAGCGTTTGACCACAAGTCACCTGATGTTAAGTGACGATGTGGTCGAAGATGGCGCCACGCTACACCTGGACTGGGAACTGGCTCTCATGTGAGGCTGCCGGAACACACCTGAGTTTTCCTTCTGAATTACAAGTCCTTCCCTTTTTGACTCAGAAGGAAGACGGTATTTCGAAAGGTCGTTTTTCTCCGTGTAGGCATTTTTATCCCGGAAAAAGGTTTTTGCGGGAGAACGGGAAGACGCGGGTGAATCCGCGGGGTGCAACTAGTAGTATGTATATAAATATATATGGTAAAGAAGAATATCGCCCCCCCCCTCGCCCTCTTCCTTCTCATATGGTCAAGGAGAGCGATGGCTGGCACATGCGTCAACTCGTGAACGGGTGCTGCTTGTGGGGTCTGGTCTGCTTTGGTTGTGATCCCGCAACTCATTAATATTCATGTTCCCATATCCCAATGTGTAAAACCAAACAAGAGAAATCTTATTAGTAAAGCTAATTAAAAATATCGGACCATTAGATGACAAAAATAAAATTGTCAACGTGATCGCGCCAAAAAAATTACCTGCCGGGCGTTTCTTGCCTGTTCTTTTGCCGGCGTAAGGAGGTTGGAACAGGCGTAGCTAGTTTTAAGTTTGACGTTTTAAAGTGATCACAATGTATCCTATTGAATAAAAAAAAATTGACTTTTGACTAAGCAAGGTCCTTGCTCTCAAGAAAAGCCCCCAGCTTCATATAAATAGGTCGAAAACCAATAAAAGGCCGGCAGTCCGCGCCACATCCGGTCTGCAAAACTTTACGTGACCAAGCATACTCATTGCGTTTCCTTATTAAAGAAATACAGCTCTTATCACAAAGGCATACGGTCTATAAAACCATGGGAAGGAGGACTTTGTGACAAACAGGCGGACACCTTTGATTTTAACCGATGAATGTTTAAATAGTCTAGTTGGGCGAACGGTTGATAATGTGTGTTTGGGTTGTCTGGGAGAGATTGCTTTGAGTGGTATTAAGACCGCCCTCTATGACGCTTACCATTAAGTTTTACTGGCTGCGCCCCTTGGTTTCACTCGCATCTTCCCGTTGGAACCTTTTTCCAGGATAAAAAGTAGCCAATGTATGTTAATCCAGGGTGTATGCTATCTCCATTCCAAATTTCATCAAAGTCCATTCTCTTTCATAGGAAGGACATAGGATTATTTTTATCGCGATAAACTATATCACACGCGGGTGAAACCGCGGGGAACAGCTAGTTAAATAAATAAATGATACATTTATTTTCCTCACAAAGATACAAAGTAAAAGAAATTAAATAAGAATATTTTTTTTTTTTACTATTTACAGGGTAGCGTTTGACCACAAGTCGCCTGATGTTAAGTGACGATGCGGTCGAAGATGGCGTCACGCTACACCGGGACTGGAAACTGGCTCTCAAGTGAGGCTGCCGGAACACACTAATAGGTGTTTGGCGACAGATTCTTAACGAGAGGGTGGTAGCTAGCCAGGCGAGTACTAGAAAATACCCTACCACCAAGCTATGGTTTCATCACGATGTTTTCCTTCACCGAAAGCTCAAGCTCATTGCAGGATTGGAACCCACGTCCTACGGATCGCAAGCCGACGTCACTACCACTGAGCCATCATCGCTATGAATAAATAATAAATAATAAAAATATTATTATGTTGAACACCTGTTTTGTAAGGAACTGGTGCCTGCAGTTAGGCATACATTGCCTGTGTCACAAGTCACCAAGCCCCACTCCACGGATCTGACATAAACACAAAAAACTCTTATTCTAGCATGCAAAATTAATCCTATTAATCTTAATAATAGAATAGAAAATTATTAAAAATAGCTACAGCAGAAATCTTCCCTACAAATTTACCTTCCATCAGAATTCCCTCCAATCCTAACAAATAAAAATCTCTATCGGAAATCGCAGAAATAAACGCGAGAGACATTACACACTAGTGTGGTATCAGCGCGGTCTGCTGGCACAGTTACTGACAATGTGCTGGAGCGGAGACAGGATTTATCTATGTGACTAACAATGCCCATTCTCGTTAGCACCTCGTCCCGCATGGGCGCGAGGCGAAGCTATGCAGTGCGGAAATTATACCACATTTCAACACACTTGCTCATAATTCAGCTTATTACGCGCTAGTGCTTTTCACTTTACATTACCGCACTTGTGTTTTAAACTTTACTTTTTATAAATCCTAATTTAAGATTGAATGGATTGCATTCCATAATATTTACAATAGTTAGGCATTTACTGTAAATCAAGATCATTATGGACCCAGTTGGGCACAACAACAATATTAATTAATCATAAATTACAGGAGAGGAGGACTGCCATCAATTAATGGATATCTATATCTATATATTATAAAAATACCATAATATAAATTATTATTTCCAGTTAGTCAACATTTCTTACATTACTTTGTTTTTCATTTTCTAAATGTAAAGTTCGACAGCAACTGCACTCTATATTTTAGAAAATATTTTCCGAATGATGCTCGTTAGTTATCACACAACAAGCTATGTCAGATATTATATATAGTTCTTCAGCGAATTCTCTCACTAGCCACTACGGTCGTAGACGCTTTCGCGTGGAACGACGCGCAGCATCGCCTAGCTTCATCCCGGGGCACGGCACCAAGCCCTCAGATCGACACAATATCCTCGTCCAACGTCCATTCCTAATAAATCGCGAGAGCTGAGGCGCTGCCGTATGCGGCGACTGAAATTAATTGACCATCGATATTCGCAGAGATACCGCCTTTAACGTGGATGGAACAACTTGAAGCGGGATTTATATTTTGAACGGTTTTATCGTTTTTGGAGTTGTAGATATCCGTTTTACAAGTTTAGTCTATGTAAAAAACAAATAAACAAAATTGGAGTGTCGGCTTGTAATGTCATAAAACATCGCTCTAAATTAATTCGTAGTAAATATGATCGCGCCCAAAAATTACCTGCCGGGCGTTTCTTGCCTGGTCTTTTGCTAGCGTAAGAAGGTTGGAACAGGCGTAGCTAGTTTTAAGTTTGACGTTTTAAAGTGATCACATGTATCCTACTCATCATCATCATCATCATCAGCCTCCCACTGCTGGGACTCTGGCCTTCTCTCAGAAAAGAGTAGGTACGGGCTGTTATCTACCGCGCGTGCCCAGTTCGTGTTGGTAGATGTCGCATGCCCTTGAATGTTGCGGTTCTTGGACATGTCCGTTTCCTCACGATGTTTTCCTTCACCGTTTTGAGCGATGGTAAATCTACACAACGTATTAAGTCTTAGGTAAAATAAGGAAGGACAAGGTAACTTTTTGGAAGGTAAGCAGGAAAGTCAAGAACTTTTTCTCAGTGTAGAAATAGATTTTTCAAAAATACTACGACCGTTTCAAACAACAGACGTCAGTTAAGTGATAATTCTCAAGAATATAAACAGCGAACGCGTTTCACATGCACATAAAATACATTTACAAACAGACATCGAACATTAAAATCTGGGATGACGTCGCAATTGAAAACCGACGCGGCGAGTTAGGGAACTAACATCAAAACATTCTAAAGCGAGTAGGATAAAAGTGGGACTCTATTAAAAAACCTTTCCTGATCATCTTAAAACTTCAAACTTATGACTAGCTACGCCTGTTCCAACCTCCTTACGCCGGCAAAATAACAGGCAAGAAACGCCCGGCAAGTGATCGACCGTATTGTCATCAACTGATTGGACTCAAATTGACATAATTAAGTGACAAAATGTGCTATTGAAAATGTGTTTCCATTTTATTTAAATAATAACACAAATTGTGTTTTTTTTTTCAAAATATGTGAAATAGCGCCTTCCGCGTCGTTTCAAATCTGCGCTGTCCAATCAGTAAAACCTCTTGTACCGTGAACATGAAGTTTAAGACAATGATGCCCGGAAGAGTTTTTGTTAATAGATACATTACTTACTAGCTTTTCCCAGCGGTTTCACTCGCATGAACTACAATTTATCGCGATAAATAGTATCCTGTGTCCTTCATCAGTATTTAAACTGTCTCCATATAAATAAATATTAAAAAAAAAAAAAAATATCTCCCAATTAATATGAAAAAAAAAGAAAAAAAAGCCCTTCCATTCCCTCCTACCCTAACATACTCTTCTTCCCTCAGAACTCCAAATTCATCAAGAATTTGGAGTAGGTAGTAACAATAGAGCAAATTGGTGACAAGGTGTGTCAGCTGAGAAAAGTCCCCGGACATTACTGTCCGAGGAAAAACCAGAATGAAGTACATTAAAAAAAAAAAACTGTCTCCATACCAAATTACATCAAAATCGGCCCAGAGGCTTAGGCGTAAGAGGGTTACTTCAAGGGGGACAGAGTGAGTTAATTTTTCATCTAAATAATAATATATTTAAAATAGTTTAGTTAGGTTAAGAGCGATGGTGGCCGAACGGTTAGGTGTGCGACTTACAAAACGCCGACACCGAGTTCGAATCCTCTCGGCCCCGCACCTATGACTTAATAAGCTATGTGCGGATTTGCCATCGCTCAAAACGGTGAAGGAAAAACATCGTGAGGAAACCGACATGCCCGAGAACTGCAACATTCAAGGGCATGCGACATCTACCAACCCGCACTGGGCCCGCGTGGTAGATTACAGCCCAAACTCTCTGTCTGAGAGAAGGCCAGAGTCCCAGCTGTGGGAACGTGAAAGGCTGATGATGATGATGATGATGATGATGAGTCTGGTTAGTTACACCATTTATGGCTTAAGAACGGCTGGACCGATTGTTATCATATTTAATTGGTTGGATTTGCTGGAAGTGATGAATATGAATGTTGATAGATGGAAGGGAAGAGGAAGACCAAAGAAAAGATGGATGGATTGTGTGAGGGTTGATATGTATGAAAGGGGAGTGAATGAAGCGATGACGGCTGATAGGGGAGAGTGGAAGAAGAACACGCTGCGCTGACCACAAATAGATGGGAGCAGGGCAAGAAGAAGAATTGGTTGGATTTGCCTCCACCCCGGATATGATAAAAAAAACATTGGAATCAATGTCTGTTTCTTTATTACCTTTTCACGCCTAAACCACTAAACTTATCTTGATGAAATTTGGCATAGAGATAGCCTGAACTCTAGAGAAGGACATAAGATACTCCTTATTGCCATAAAATGTAGTCAACGCGAGTAAAACCATGGGGCGCAGCTAGTCTAAATATATATAACTCAAAGGTGACTGACTGATCAACGCACAGCCCAAACCACTGGACGGATCGGGCTGAAATTTGGCACGCAGGTAGATGTTATGACGTCTAAAGGATTTTGATTAATTCTACCCCCAAGGGAATAAAATAGGGGATGAAAGTTTGTATGAAACTTTGTCAATTTTAAACCGATTGGGCTGAGCCTTTGACGCATAAAGCTGTAGCTTGTTAAATATTAAATCGTCAAGTTGAGTTGTTGACTCAAAATCTTTCTTAGCTAGCAATTCTAGCTTCCATTAGCATAGATCTAAATGAATTCACCGCTCTCGTACTAGATGTAATTACTGAGATATACAGAGTAAATACTAATCAGATGACGGAAACAAGACGTAATGCTTTAAACATTCGTCCTTACTACATTCTAGGGATGTAGGGTACCTATGAGTTAGGGGAATTAGTAAATCATTAACATCATCGGCCTATAACGTTCCCACTGCTGGGACTCTGTTCTCTCTCGTGAACGGGTGCTGCTTGTGGGGACAGGTCTGCTTTGGTTGTGATCCCGTAACTCGTTAATAGGTATTCATGTTTCCATATCAGTGGACTTCTTCCGGGTAATGATGATGATGATGATGATCCTATCCCTTTCTCTATCCCTATCCCTATTTTTTTTAAATAATGGTCACCGTCATTGAGCTTAGACGATGTACAGATTGTCCGGTTCACCGTTCGTTCCGGTCGACGAACATCGCGTGTGAACGAGCCTTATAAGTACGCAATTATAAGCAGAAACTGGGTTTTTAGTAAGTTTTTAGGGTAACTCTAGATCAGTCTGACCAGGTTTGACCACAAGTCGCAAGTCTCCGCTGTGCTACAGTTTGCAATCCTTCAAGATGGGTGTGAAAAGAGTTCTTAAAGGTCGGCAACGCATCGGCAACTCCCCTGGTGTTGCAGATGTCCATAGGCGACAGTGACCGCTTTTCATCAGGCGGGCCGTATTCTTGTTTGCTAACGTAATACATAAAAAAGGTCCCCTGCTGTTAAGTGACGATGTGGTCGAAGGCGGCGCCACGCTACGCCTGACTGCACTTAAAAAAATCCTGATTTTCCCTCTGAGTTTACCTTCCAAGACCGATTACTTCATTGTTTTTACCTTAATTTTCCATCTGAATCAAAAGTTCTTCACTTTTTACTCAGAAGGAAAATGTATTTCGGAAGGTCATTTGTCTCCGTGTAACTCTCAAGTGAGGCTGCCGGAACACACTGATAAGTGCTTGTCGACGGATTCTTAATTCGAGGCTGTTTAGCCAGGCGAGCATTAGAATGCCCTACCACCAAGCAATGGTTCCATCACGATGTTTTCCTTCACTGAAAGCTCAAGCTCATTGCAAGATAATCCATGATCTACGATGTAGGTTTTGGAAACCAATGTGAAAATCTAAAAACGAATGTAAAATCTCAGTTCACAATCACATCTTGCTCATAACCTTGAATACATACCAAACAATGCTCTTATGTAAGTAAAATAATCCGGCAGAGGTCACACATACACAACACATACACACACACATGCACACTACCACCTACATACACAGAACAGAATGCACACAGACGTTTCATGCTTTTTTCACATGTTAAGAGCGATGGTGGCCGAACGGTAACGCTTGCACATTACAAGACGCCGACACCGAGTTCAAATCCTCTCGGCCCCGCACCTATGACTTAATAAGTTATGTGCGGATTTGCCATCGCTCAAAACGGTGAAGGAAAACATCGTGAGGAAACCGGCATCTCCAAGAACCGCAACATTCAAGGGCATGCGACATCTACCAACCCGCACTGGGCCAGCGTGGTAAATTACGGCCCATACTCTCTTTCTGAGAGAAGGCTATATAGCCCCATCAGTGGGAACTGAGAACGTAAACGGTGATCTTGGTTCTTCACCGAATTTTCTCGTTTCGGATTTTATCACGCAATGAAAAGTTATTTGTAAAGCCAGTTGTAAAAAACGCTGGTGTGATGTGATGTAACAAATAGCGATGCGTCAGAGCAGAGGTCACGACTCGTATGGACACCCAGACTTGTTCAGCTGGTTTTATATTAGTGTTTTAGGGACCGGTTACATTTTATTTCGGTTGCGATGGGACAGTACTTCTCGTGTTATCAAGAATGCAGTATTTATTTATACCATCTATATTTAAGTACATAGTGATAATATTTATATAAAAATAAAAATACAAATATACGTGTGACTAGCTGACCCGGCGAACTTCGTATCGCCAATAAAAGTCACCTTTTAAAACTTCCCTGAACTTCCACAAATATTTCAAGATCGAAATTAGCTAAATCGGTCCAGCCATTCTCGAGTTTTAGCGAGACTAACAAACAGCACGAATATTTGTACCTGAGTCTTGGATATATGTACAATATGCACATTGTCTTGTACCAATAACACAAGTTTCGAGCTTAATTTGAAGCTAGATCAATTTGTGTGCAATGGCCCCCAATATTTATATCTATATTTATTTAAAAATTGATGTGTGTACTGTGTTAGTTCCCTATGGACTCCAAAATGGGTTTTAAGGTTTATTTTTATTACTAACTAGCTGTTCCCCGCGGTTTCACCCACGTGGGCTTCAGTTTATCCCGATAAAAAGTATCCTATGTCCTTCCTGAGGGTTCGAACTATCTCCGTACCAAATTTCATTTAAATCTGTTCAGTAGTTTAGGCGTGAAAGCGAGACAGATAGACAGACAGAGTTACTTTCGAATTTATAATATTAAGTAGGGAAGTAGGGATTGATTGAATTGGAGCAAGTTTACTGCAATCCCAAGAATTTTTGTTGTCTAAATATGTTGTTTGATATAAGAATTAGAATGAGCTTTTTTTTACATTTTATAGGGTTTAGGGTAATGTTTGACCACAAGTCACCTGATGCTAAGTGACGATGTGGTCGAATATGGCATCATGCTACACATGGACTGGGAACTGGCTCTCAAGTGAGTCTGCCGGAACACACCGATAGGTGCTTGGTGCTACGATTGATCAAGTTCTTAAATGTTTTTTCTATGTTTGCAGGCTCAAATCCGAAGATAGAATGTACTCCAGAGATAATGAAGGTGTCGATACCAATGGACGGAGACAGGAAGGTCGCATATCTCGCCCAACTCAAAGGTAATTTGATTCAAAGATACAATGAATATATTGCATTCCATAATGTAAAGTCAACGCCAAAAGTCACTGGACAATGACAAATTTTCCTATTGTCTTTGTCACCTTAAACTTTAACCTTCGACCAAATCATCACTTAACATTTGATGTGTTGTGTTGTGGTCAAACGCTTTCATATAATTTGTAATTAAGTTCCCACTGTTGGGACTCTGGCCTTCTCTCAGAGAGAGTGCGGGCCGTAATCTAGCACGCGGGCCCACGGCGGGTTGGTAGATGTCGCATGCCCTTAAATGGTGCGGTTCTTGGACATGCCGGTTTCCTCACGATGTTTTCCTTCACCGTTTTGAGCGATGGCAAATCCGCACATATAATAAGTATTAAGTCATAGGTGCGGGGCCGAGAGGATTCGAACTCGATGTCGGCCTTTGTAAGTTGCACCAGTTGCCATCGCTCCGTCTGCTTTAGTGCTTTATGAAGTACACAATAAAAACATTACAATCGTCGTTTCACACGTAAAACCCCAAACCACAGAATGTAAACTAGAACTAAGTACATCCCAAACTCTTTGTTGTGAAGTGAAAGTGAAGAGAAAATTCACAAGACCATTATCTTTGAGGACAAAGTGATGTAACCTGCTATATTCAGCTAGTATTATAAACAGTTATATACATGCAATTTAAATCGACAATTGACTCGATATCGTCTGAGTCGCATCGCATCGCTTGAAGACGTATTTATCCTATCTTAGCTACTTCCTACGCTAACCTCTTTACTTTTCCATTTTACTAGATTCCTACCATTATTTTACCTATCCTACTTGCTATCCCATCCTATTTCCTACCTTATACTCCTTCCTACTCTATACTCCTTGTTAACCTATTCTCCTTCCTATTCTATCTCACTGAATTTACATTCACGCACGTCTTAGCTACATCGCACACTTCTGCTAGAACCGTGCAGAGGCACGGCGGGAGTCTTTTTTGTAATGACACAAAAGGCTCTTTTTAAACCGAAAAAATGGACAACAAAACGTGGGGCAGAACGGGTATTTAGATTAATCTAGCTCACTAAATTGTCTTTTGACTTTTTTGACTTTTTTTCCTTCCTAATTCCAGATTACCAGCCGTGCCTCCCGGATGCGGCCGATAAGAATACCCTCAAGTTTGTCCTTGACTTACAAGACCCTCTCAAGTGTGGCGGGCTCCGAGTCTTGAATAAAAAAACTGTAAGTGTCAACGTCACAAAACACAATTCTGATAAAAATAACCCTTGGTCTATGGCTATTCTACACTGAGAAAAATTTCATGACTTTCCTACTTAGGTTTGCCTTCCAAAACCGATTCATATGAAATGTAACATTTTCCTTCTTTAATTAGGAAAATTTAAAAGTAAATTTCCTTCCGATCACGGCCTTGTAAGAAAGGGGTTTTTTTTTACTATTTGCAGGGTAGCGTTTGACCACAAATCACCTGATGTTAAGTGACGGTGTGGCCGATGGTGGCGCCCGCTACACCTGGACTGGGAACTGGCTCTCAAGTGAGGCTGCCGGAACACACCTTCAGTTGCTTGGCGACATTATACCGTGTATAACAACTTCTTTAATTTATACTTTCAGTTAAAAAAGACGTACTATCACAATATAGTGATAGAGTCCGAGTCAGGCGAGCAGGAGGCCATCAGGGTGCGGTGTCAGACGACCGGCAAGCTACGAGCGGCCAGGGACGTGGGACCCTTCCCGCTGGACAACTTCGACGAGCCTGAGTGAGTATAAAACGTAGGATCACAATATAGTGATAGAGTCCGAGTCAGACGAGCGGGAGGCCATCAGCGTGCGGTGTCAGACGACTGGCAAGCTACGAACAGCCAGGGACGTGAGACCCTTCCCGCTAGACAACTTCGACGAGCCTGAGTGAGTATAAAACGTAGGATCACAATATAGTGATAGAGTCCGAGTCAGACGAGCGGGAGGCCATCAGCGTGCGGTGTCAGACGACTGGCAAGCTACGAACAGTCAGGGACGTGAGACCCTTCCCGCTAGACAACTTCGACGAGCCTGAGTGAGTATAAAACGTAGGATCACAATATAGTGATAGAGTCCGAGTCAGACGAGCGGGAGGCCATCAGCGTGCGGTGTCAGACGACTGGCAAGCTACGAACAGTCAGGGACGTGAGACCCTTCCCGCTAGACAACTTCGACGAGCCTGAGTGAGTATAAAACGTAGGATCACAATATAGTGATAGAGTCCGAGTCAGACGAGCGGGAGGCCATCAGCGTGCGGTGTCAGACGACTGGCAAGCTACGAACAGTCAGGGACGTGAGACCCTTCCCGCTAGACAACTTCGACGAGCCTGAGTGAGTATAAAACGTAGGATCACAATATAGTGATAGAGTCCGAGTCAGACGAGCGGGAGGCCATCAGCGTGCGGTGTCAGACGACTGGCAAGCTACGAACAGCCAGGGACGTGAGACCCTTCCCGCTAGACAACTTCGACGAGCCTGAGTGAGTGTTGGGATTGGGTAATATCTAACTAAACTTACTAACTGAGATGGCGCAACGACCCAAAATTACTATTGACTATAATAAAATAAAATGTAATATAAAAAAACTCGATATCTTAGACTGATTTTTATGAAACCACCGCAAAGAAACATCGAAATGAAAAAACTGCATCGAAATCGGTCCATCCGTTTGACAGCTACGATGGCACAGATAGACACACATACTGACAGATATCGACCGATGGAGGAAGGTTTGGAGTTGATGTTTGATGAAAATCGGTCCATGATTCGGGATCTTCAAACTTTAATTTTTTTTAATTTTGATTTATTGTATTCTAGCAAATGAATAATTTGATTGATTGATTGACTGATTGAACATTCCTTTTGTTCCAGCGTACTGAATATCACTCGATACGAGGAAGGTAAAGCTCCAGAACCGATCCTGGGAGCCGTCGTCAAACAGAATGGAAAACAGTATGTGTTTATTTACATTTCACAATAATAAGACGGCAGTTCTTTGTACAATTGGACACATTCGCAGATAAACTCTCTAACTTTTTCCGCCATTTTGCACGCGCGCCTAAATTTCTCGCCAAGACGAGCTGAAAAATATTGGGCAATACTGACCCTATACGACGCAATGAAAACATATGGTGCAATAAAAATTAAACTCGCTCAAACTTTCGATCAATTACTGCGCAATCTGCAATAGTAGCCCCAAACGGTCAATAAAACAAGAGAAATCTTATTAGTAAAGCTAATTAAAAAATATCGGACTATTAGATGACAAAAAAAAGCTTGGGATTTTAGTGAACTTGCTCTAATTCAATCAATTAGTAATAAGAATAAAATTGTCAATGTGATCGCGCCAAAAAAATTACCTGCCCGGCGTTTCTTGCCTGTTCTTTTGCTGGCGTAAGGAGGTTGGAACAGGCGTAGCTAGTTTTAAGTTGACGTTTTAAAGTGATCACAATGTATCCTATTAAATAAAATGTTTTGAATTTTGAATTTAATATTGCATAATTCGCAATATTGCACAATATAATTGATCGTTCAGAGGCGGCCTAAAGCAAGTTTATATCCTAACCTCCTTCCGTTTCAGGGTATCCGGCGAGATCTCCGTGACTCCCGGAACTCCACTGTCAATGGAGATATTCCTGAACGAGAAGTCAGCACCGGTTTATGGTCTCCTGGTGAACTACATGCATGTCACTGATACTGGGAAGCAACAGGAAACCATTATATTGAATGGGTAAGATGGACGAACTGCACTGAGAAAAAAAATTCTGACTTTCCTTCTGAGTCTTACCTTCAAAGACCGATTCCTTCCTTATTTTACCTTAGTTTTCCTTCTGAATCACAAGTCCTTCCCTTTTGACTCAGAAGGAAAACGGTATTTCGGTAGGTCTTTTTTCACCGTGTGTAACTTGTTTGGCTTACAAGGCACAAATACCGGGTTCAAATGTACTACCAATATTATAAATGCGAAAGCGTGTGTGAATGTTTGTTACCACGTATCACGGTAACTCCTGAACCGATTTTGGAATGAAATTTGGAATGTAGATAGTTTATACCCTGGATTAACACATAGGCTACTTTTATTCCGGAAAAAGGTTCCTGCGGGATTATGGGAAGAAGGTGAACAACCAGACCGTGTTGAGTCAGATGGCACTACAGGTGCCGAGACGAGTCGTACCGCGCTGTGCGCCCAGGCTCTTCGCAAGGCCATTCGCGCGTACCTGTCGTGCACGCAACGCGCCCACTGCGCGTGCGCGCATTATACTCGGTGATATGCTCGTTCAGCACCAGAATGTTGCCATATTTTATGATAAGTTACCTATTTTTTTTAGGTATGCATATATCTACCTATGTAAATTTGACATATTAATGTGATAATTATTGAATAGAATTTGTTATTATTATTATTAATTTATCTGTCTGTGTGACATTGTGACAAGAAATGAAGATTTTATTTTATATTATTATTAATTACTATTCTGTTTGTCGTTATTATTTTGATTGAATTTTTATTGTTTATATATTTTTGTTTGACTTATTGTGTTTTGGCGTAAGCTGTTAACAATAATGCATTTATTGAATAAAATTGAAAATTTAAATTGAATTGAAATTGAAGACGAGGTATAAAAAGTAGTCCATGTGTTGATCCAGGGTATAAGCTATCTCCATTACAAATATCACTCAAATCCGTCTAGTAGTTTTTGCGTGAAAAAGCAACAAAGATACATACTCTGACCTGCACAGTAACTTGTGCAGGTTGTTCGTCCCATACAGCCTCTGGCGGCATAGACCTAGCCGACGACGCATACTATTTGACGTTCCCGGATGTCGTACTGTGGCCCGAGCTGAGTCCCCTCTTTGTCGATCCTTGCACCTCAATGCACTCCTGGACACCAACACTGATATTGATTTACTTGTTGATAGTTGGAAAACTTTTAGCGATGATGGCTCGGTGGTAGTGACGTCGGCTTGCGATCCTCAGGACGTGGGTTCGAATCCTACAACGAGCTTGAGCTTTCGGTGAAGGAAAACATCGTGATGAAACCATAGCTTGGTGGTAGGGTATTTTCTAGTACTCGTCTGGCTAGCTACCACCCTCTTGTTAAGAATCTGTCGCCAAGCACCTATCGGTGTGTTCCGGCAGCCTCACTTGAGAGCCAGTTCCCAATCCAGGTGTAGCGTGGCGCCATCTTCGACCACATCGTCATTTAACATCAGGTGACTTGTGGTCAAACGCTAACCTGTAAATAGTAAAAAAAAAAAAAAAAAAAAAAAAAAATACAGCAAACAACAATTTAGCGATATATTTAGGCTACTGTGAGCGTCTGTAATTTTTCCCTTATATTGTACCTACCTTTTTTATGACTAATATTTATTTATGTGAATATTTTTTGACTCGTTATGTAAATTAGTAATTTTTGTGTAATGATTGTAAATGGCATGCCGTTCTTTTCACAATTTATTTATTTATTTATTAAGAAACTCAACAGCGTAATACAATTATATTGCTTATAGAATACTTAACATTGTAAGGCCAATTAAAGAATTTCACATTAATAAAAGAAATACAATAAAGAAATACAAATACAAACTACAAACTTTCGCGTATGTAATGATTTTATTGGAATAAATTAGTTTTTTTTATATTCTTATTTAAGCTTCCTTATATCTGCTTAAAGTTATTAGCTTTACTAACAAGATAGAAGCTAATTCCCGTTTCTTCCAGGTGCTCCGTGGACCCCTACCTGTTCGACAACTTCGTCACCACCGACGGGGACGTGCTCTCCGCCAAGTTCAGAGCCTTCAAGTTCCCGGACAGCACCTACGTTCAGTTCAAGGGCACCGTGACGGTGTGTCTGGACAAATGTCAGGGGGTAAGTACTAAGAAGTTTTTAGTACCTAAGTTAAAAATATTTACATTCTTATTTTTTTGGCAAAATCCATAGGGTTTTTTTGGCGGCAATTGAACTGTCAACATGAAGATTTTTTTATTTCCAAAACTTGTGTTTCTTCGAGTGATAATGTGTAATATTGGTGGACTATTAACCATTATGTGTTCGTTAATGTGTACGAGTGTGGGAAATTGAAATTGAAAGTGACTTATTTAGTTGCTCCAAAAAAGTCCGTGTAAAGTTTAAGTAAAGCGCCACTACTTTACTTAAACACTATCCTCATCCCATCATCTCATCATCATCATCATTATCATTTAAACTTGATTCAACTCTCTGAGTTTGAAATATTTTACACTTGACACTGGCAAATACACTAATCGTGTAACGCCATAAAAACAAAAAAAAACCATAGATATTAAAAGATTTAGGTTCGTATTCTAGAATGCACCGGAAGACGCTCTGTAGGTAGGCCCCCCACACTAGATGGACCGACGACATTGTTCTTTTGCCGGCGTAAGGAGGTTGGAACAGGCGTAGCTAGTTTTAAGTTTGACGCTTTAAAGTGATCACAATGTATCCTATTAAGCTCAAAGCTATGGTTTCATCACGATGTTTTCCTTCACCGAAAGCTCAAACTCATTGTAAGATTCGAACACACGACCTGCGGGTCGCAAGCCGACGTCACTGCCACTGAGCCATCATCGCTTCATCTCAGTATATGCCGTCTTAACACCTCTATTATTTTCTTTCAGGTGCAATGCAGTAACGGCGTGGTCGGTTACGGCAGGCGGCGCCGCGAGATCGCGTCTACCTCGGAGTCCAACAAGCTGTACGAAGTGTCTCTCACCACCTTCATCAAGGTCGACTACAAGAACGGAGACAAGGAAGCTGGTACGTACAGACAGACATTTCAATTTCAATTTCAATCATTTATTGCATTCATAATATATGTTAGTATACATGAGATCTTAGAGGTTAAGGTTAGCGAACATATGGACCCGAATAGGGTATAGCAATCTAGGAGCGGACCGATCCATTTTAGTCATTTCGAGAAGTCGTCATTGAGGAAGTCATCTAAACTGTAGTAGCATTTGTCAATTAAAAAGGTTTTCAAGTTGTATTCTTCAGTTTTCAGTTTGTCGGGTAGTTTATTGTATATTCTACATACAAAACAAAAAAAATTTAATCTTAATAATATTATAAACAAGTTGCGCCCCGCGGTTTCACCCGCAGGAACCTTTTGACGGGATAAAAAGTAGCCTATGTGTTAATCCAGGGTATTTTAAGCTATCTCCATTCCCAATTTCATTCAGATTCGGTCAGTAGTTTTTGCGTGAATGAGTAACAAACATCCATCCATCCATACTCACAAACATTCGCGTTTATAATATTAGTAGGATTATTTAATAATACTAATTAGTAAAATACGATACAATTTCTCATTACAGAAGACGTTCTGGCTCTTCTCAAGAACCTGAAATACGCCAATCAGCGTCTAGGCGACCGCAACGGCACCGCAGCGACAGTCGCCGAGCAAACCCCGGACAACAAGCTAGTGTTGTTGCATAGCGATGAATTAGTCGCGGTAGCGAAGGCGAGCTCGGTCGCTTGCAGTGTCATGGCGGTTACATTAAGCTTGGCTGTTATACTTTTTAAGTAGGATTTAAATCGAATTGCTCTGTGGATGACTTTTTGAAATGTTAAAAGTGATTTCAAAATAGCAGACTCTGTTTTAAAATATTGAAAGCAATCAGGGTCGAATATTATAGTTTTGTTAAAAAAAATTACTGTAAACGACTAATTTTTTATGCACTTTCAATTTAAGTCGCATCGATTTGAAATTTTTATTATATTTCTTACCATTTTTCTATAATCTTAATGCTATTCTTTTGACAGCAAAATTTTAACAGTGACGTTAGTAGTTTTAAATTAATTTTTATATACCAAACTGAAATTTTCAAAAAATATTTACTTAAATTTACAAAAATTTGAAAATTATTTTCAAAAATTTGGAAAAAATGTTGAATTTGGATTTTATACTTTTACATTGATAGGACTGCTTTACAAATGTTCGTAACATCTGTGATATCCAAATAGGTATTTCGAAAGTATCAAACACTGTGGAATGGTCCAATAAACATTTACTTAAGTAATTTTGTATCATTAACGTACCACAAGATGGACGTCGGGTCCGTCGCTCAAAAGCATCCAAACTAAAAGAGGGTTAATCACACGCCAGTCTCGGCTTGGTCACGTGTGTGTGACGCGTCAGTCGAAGCTGCACATGTTGATTAAATTGTTGCAAGCAAAAATATGCTCTATCCAGGACATATTGAGACGTAAATGAATATGTTTCAGTTTGTTTAAAATGTTATACATAAAAACTCAGTACTGACTCTGCCACTTATCTCGTCACGTTTGCATTAGACCCGACCTCCATTTCATTGTATGTTAATGTTTTATATGAAATAAGGTATTTTTTGTACTAAATCCAACCATTTTAAGGTGCTAGAGTTAAGGTAAGGTAGGTATTAAAATCTTAAATGCCTAGGTAAGAACAAAAACTTTTGTATAACTTTAGTTCATTTTTTATTTGATAACGCTTTAAAATCGAACCTATTGTAATAAACAGACAAGAAAAAATTACATTGTAAAGGATTTACAAAGGTTTTAGGTGATTTTGACTTGAATTCGATAAACATCTTACATTTTTAGTTCGACCAAAAAACTGTGTAAAGAAAAACTGTGTTAAACTACAAATAACTTATATTTTTGAAAGCGTCATAGTGTTACTAAAAAGTATTTTTGTAACACTATGACAACACTATGCATTTTATAGACTAAACTCAATTTGACAGGTCTAAAGGTAAATGTGGTCCTTGCTTTGCTTCCATGGTCAGCAAAGGACAGTAACACTTTTAAACATGTCAAACTTGGTTTAGTTTTAGAAAAATGTAATCATAATAAATTTAATAATCGTCGAATTCATGAAAGGGGGCATCCATTAGTTACGTGAGGTGTTCTGTTGTGTGAGGTGTTGGGGGGAGGGTATCAAGTTAAATATTTCCAAATCTTACTTAGGGGGGACGGGGGGGCAAATATCATATTTTTTATTTTTCTCGCAAAAAACTGTGTAAAATTGCGGGAAAAATTTTTTTGTTTTGTTTTTTTGTCTTATAAATCCAACACGTTTAGACGAATAGAAGTTTTGAAGTATCCCGCGTGAGTTTAGGGGAGGGGGGGAGGGAGTTGAGGAAAATCTTACGATATCTCACCAAGAGGGGTCGAAAAATTCTCAAAAATGCCTCACGTAATAATGGACGCCCCAAAGTATCAACTAGCCATGAATTGTTCATACGAAAATAATCAGAGGAGTTTGAAGATGCGTTTAAAATATATTTACTTGTTTCTTTACAATTAACTTCAACTGCCATTTTAATTCTCTTTAAATCTTATTAAGGTAAAATACTTCATCTAGTAGATAGTCAACCAATTAAAAAATGTAGTTATTAAGGTTGTAGTGTTTTTTTTTTATAATGTAGAATTAATAGTGCTTAAATAATAATCGAGTACAGAATAAAAATAATGCTATGTTAACGCACTTAAGTCCGCTAGTCTTATGATAAAATTGTTTTAAAATAATAGACAATTTTGTAAACGTTGTGAATAATAAAACATTGAGACAGTGCCGGATTTACCATAAAAGCTGAAGCTTATAGGACAGCAAAATTAGAAAGCGGCAAAATTGCACCAAAAAAAAATTAGGAACAGAAAAAACGTAAAGCTTTGCTTTTCTTAGCTCAAAATTTACCCAAAAAGTTGTAAATATAATCTAGAAACCAGATTACTCCCTAAAAAAAGAGAATTAACTTTGTTGCGATCAGTGTATCTAATTTTAGAAGTCAGTAGAAGCGGCAAAAATGTTATAGCTTTGGAGCGGCAAATGAGTAAATCCAGCACTGGATTTAGATTTCGCTTTAAATCTAACCATAGACATAATTTTAGACCATCAACAATTTTATTATGGACCATAATTTGTTAAAATTGTAGGTTTTTCTTTTGTAGTTGGGTAAACTCATTTCTGTTCTCAAATATGTATCTTATGTTCCAGTGAAATTATTGTTAACCTCTACCCTCATACTTTTAAATGTAATTAAATAAAAAATACTAATAAGTAATTAAAAAATTTCATTAAACAATGTTAAGTTTTATTTAATTTTCCATGTTCCCATATTTTCCAGACGATGATACATTTTTAAATAAAATTATTTATGGTTACGATACGTGTGACTTAAGTAGTCCAATATTGCACGGAGTCACTTAAGTGCCTCCATGCATTAATGGACTAAATTGAATTAGGTCACAGTGCTTTAAAAAGGACTGAAAGAAATAGTCAAAAGTCAATAGTTATTTATTCAGTAGGATACATTGTGATCACTTTAAATTCAACGTCAAACTTAAAACTAGCTACGCCTGTTCCAACCTCCTTACGCCGGCAAAAGAACAGGCAAGAACGCCCGGCAGGTAATTTTTTTTTTGGCGCGATCACATTGACAATTTTATTCTTATTAATAATTGATTGAATTGGAGCAAAATGAAAGAAATGAAACAAAGAAATATGGTTTCAGTCTTTTATTAGAACCATCATAACTGAACTAACGACAAAGGTACAATGTAAGAAGAAATTAACTGCGTATAATTACATTTTAAAACGTATCCTAGCCGAGGCGAAAGAATTCAATAAGATTTAATGAAAAGGGGACAAAAAACAGCAGTTTTTGCTTTCATTCCTTTGGAGGTTAGACATTGGTTTTCACTTCTTACAGGGTAGCGTTTGAGCACAAGTCACTTGATGTTAAGTGACGATGAGGTCGATGATGGCGCCATGCTACACCTGGACTGGGAACTGGCTCTCATGTGAGGCTGCCGGAACACACCGATAGGTGATTACCGACTGTTATTGGATTTTTTTTGTGTAAACGAGTCGTCATTTCGGGGACCCCGTGAGTCCGGAGGTTGCAGACATGTTCCCCACGTGTGTGTAATGGTTAAACTTTTTCCTACTGAATTCTTTCGCTTAGACTTACAAAAGATAAAATCACAACATACAATTATACTACTAAGCTAAAATTAGTTATTTAAAAACGCTTAAATACCTACAGTAATAATTTCGTTTACAGCACTGTGTGACTTAAGGCCGCACTTAAGTCTCGCTTCTCTGTGACTTAAGTAGTCCATTATTACACGGAGAAAACGCACTTAAGTGCGGGTTTATATCACACTAGGTACAAAATAGTATACGATACTCGTGACTTAAATAGATTCGTTATTGCACGGCGTTTACACTTAAGTGGTTCATTATTGCACTTCATGCAGTGCAATAAAATTAACTAATTAAATCACTTGTATCGTAATGTACTATTAAGTGTACAGAAAAGTACTATACAAAATGAATGTAAAAATACACAAATAACAAAGTGTGTTATTAAGAAGGCATAAACACAACAAGTTTTGGGCAAGAAAATTATTATCATGTTAATCATGTTAAAATAATGGAATACTTACTTAATTACACGAAAACTCACTTAGCTTGGGCAAAAATGCAGTGCTTACTTTGAATTGCAATGCGCTGAGACGTGAGTTGTCAACGAATTTAATTAATTCCAAACACAATCTAACTGGTAGACTGTAGTACTTTTGGAAAGAAGTTTTATTGAAAAAACAATACATTATTGGTTGTTTTTTTATGGGAAAAGTGGACATTTCGAGAGAGCAGATCAACAGTCTCAAGGGCTTTTTAATTCAGTTAAATTTACGAGTAAATTGAGTAGTCAAATTTTTTATGGGCAATTGTTAAAAAAGGTGGTTGTCTCATAAATCAGATTCTGCGTATTAATTTCCTTAACAACTGAATAAAAGTGTGAACACATTATTTTCCTGATGTTAAGCGCACATAACACTTGTCTATAACAATTGCAGTGTTACCTTTTTTGAACCGTCTCTCAAGTGAGTCTGCCGGAACACACCGATAGGTGCTTGGCGACAGATTCTTAACTTGATAATAGCTAGCCAGGGGTCTCACATGAGCCAAACACCCCTCCCTAGGTGCTGAAATTCTGGCCGGGCCTTTGCGCCGGGACGGAATGGTGAATTCCACCGCGACCCCATTGCGCCCCTCAATGGCAACGGACTGCTCATCATGGGGATTTTAGTCAGTAGGAGTCTGACAACCACCCGGCTCCCCGGTCCGCGGTGGTATCCTATGTAGGATATTCCCCATGTAAAAAAAAATGGTAGCTGGCCAGGCGAGCACTAGAACATGATTGTGAGAGGTGAAATTAAGTAAGTAACTATTAACACAGTAGAAAATAAGTGCTTAAAAGCTATTTTAATACCATTTAATTTACAATAACAAGAAATATAAATGGGCTAAATCTACAACGGTTAAAATCACTAGCTTATTTAGTTATTTATTATAAAGATGCATTTAATAATATTACAAAACGCGCTAAATTACAATGTAGACATTTAATTCACAATGACAAAATAAATGAATAATTTATTTTATTTTGTGACATACACTTTGACAAGGGGCTAAATCTCAAAAATAGTAAGTTGAAAAATATATTGATATTTTGATCAAAATGCAAGTAAAGGAATTCCTTAAAATCTAGCAAAAATATAGCAAATATTTACATATACTAACATATTATTTAAAATTTGTTGAAATGTTTGTTTGTTTACCTATATTAAAAATTCCAATGGCCAACTCGAAAAAAAAAAACAATAGGAAAAAATCAATAAAAATTTAGGCAAGACAAATAAAAATGCAAAATTGCACCAAAAAAAATAAAATCGTTCATTGAATATTAAACCACATGTAGTTAAAAAAAAAACAAAGAAATACCCGAAAAAGTAAATGATCAAATGAATTTATAAATAAATAGATATACAAATATGGACGGAGATAAATAATTAACGAAAAGGAAGAAAACGTGCACCGCCACGCGTTAAAAATAAAACTCCTTAGGTTACATATTAAATAAGGAAAAAGAAAAACTATCCCTAGCGCTTAAAAACGACCAAAAGCCGTTTGTGCCTTAAACACGACCAAAACCTTACACGGCAAATTGAACCCAATCGACTACAGAATAAGGTTGACTTTTAACTGTAAGATGTTATTAGTGTAATGAGTTCCGAGTAGTTCCGATGACAGACGAAGGGGTTCGTAATTTTTGGCCAAGATTTGGGCTTAGTTCTACGAAATTTTTCTTTGTCATTTTCGAGATAAAGCTCATGCGCGTAAAGTTACGTATGATACCTCGACAGAAAGAGTAGGAATGAGTCTCTCACTCCTCCTTAGCTTACTACCTTAAGAGTGGGGGAAAGGCCTCCCGGAGTAACACTTTTTTCGGCCAGGTCGAACGGATTTACAGCCCTACTGCTACTAAAAAGTGTCACACCAAGAATTTAATAGTTATTTAATAGGCAACAAAAAACGTTAGTTTGGTCGAAAATCTTAATCTAATACTTGTATTATTCTAAGAATCTAGGTAAGTGACAGTTGGCACAGATAATAAAACACAACGCTTTCTCATATTACTAAAAAGATCCACACATTCGTGCGAAGCGAATAACGAACATGAAGCTACGCACACCATTTGCTACCTAATCACGCCAATCGCCTCACAAATTAAAAAAACACTGGCTGGTAGAATGCCATAGACAAAGAAACATAAAAAGGCGGGAAAGCGGCCATTTTATGTGTTACAATCTACTATTTAATACACATTTTTTCACTTTATTTTCTCTAATTTATACCCGTGCAATGCCGGGGTGGGGCGCTAGTATACATATTTATAATAATGGCAGTTATAAAATAGTAGGTACAATAAAACAATCAGTAATCATAATTATATAATAGGTACATGACAAACTACTTACTTCTGAGTATTATAGATCCCCGATCTATTTTAAGCTACTAATTTTAAAATCTAATTTAGGTACTTATTTATCTAAACATTTAGATTTATAAGGCTTATTTTATTACCAAGAGAGCGATACGTGGAATCTACATTTATTATTTTATACATAATTAATTAATTATTATTTACTAATGTTTAAATATTTAGGTATTACTAATTACAAGATTGTAAATTCGAATACTCACAAACACTTCCGATTAAAATGGAGGAACGTCAAAACTATAATATAGTTAGTTTGGTAAATAATTAAAAAATACTTTCATACACAAAACCCCAGTGAAAGAAAAAGACACCGAATTATCCCTAATGCTTGAAAGTGACCAAAAGCAATTTTTGCCTCAAAAACGACCAACATCTTACAAGGCAAATTAAACCCAACTGACTAAAGAATAAGGTCGAGTTTTAACTGTGAGACGTTATTAGTTTAATCAGTTACAGAGTTCCGATGACAGGCGAGTGTATTTGTCATTTTGGGTCAAGATTCGGCTTTGAAGAAATTCTTGTCTTTTTCTTTCACTGGTCCAAGAAAATTAACCGTCAAATAAATTTAGTCAGAGTTCAATATTATTTTCTAGAGGAATCCTTTTTGAATTATTTAAGTAGATATTAATAAAGTGACTTATTAGTCGTAGTTAGTCAAATCTGATTGAGATGTGAATTAAAATTGAATAGAAAAAGATTTAGTCAGGTAATACGGAACTGTAGTACTTATATAAATGTATTAAAATTCAATATTAAATTATTTTACTTTCTGGAAACAGATCAATTTGTTTATCCAATTGTCCAAAATTATACATTTTGTCAGTGAGCTATTTTTACAATTGTCCAAGTGATACATTGGAGTCGATTCAGTCGTGCATTTTCTAAAACTAAGCAAAATTTGACAGGTCTAAAATGTATTGCTGCCTTTTTCTGACTACGGAAGTAAAAAACGGATAGCATTAGTTAAAGAAATGTAACACTTCGTTTAGTTTTAGTTGATGCACAACGGAATCGACACCATTATTAGTTTTATTAGTCAACAACCTGTTTGCCAAAATTAAACATTTTGGTCAATGACCCCATTTGTTCCAAATGTCCAATATTATACATTTATTTGTCAAGGACCTGTTTGTCCTTTTGCCCAAAATTATACATTTTGGTCAGTGACCCGATTGGCAGTGACATAATTTTTCCAATTGTCAAAAATGATACATTTAAGATCGTGACCTGTTTGTCCATTACATTTAATCAGTGACCTGTTTTTCTGACCCGCTCTGCCACCCAGAATCCATAGTGTTAGTATCGCTGTAACAGTGATGATGATTCGTCTTCAAAATCTCATCTTTCTCATCCCTTACTGGTTCGTATTGAGAGTCTGGCCCTAAGCACTTTGAGGTCTCCGGGTCATTGGAGTAAACTTGGTCCTGAGGCCTGTCATCGTCAGACAATAATGACTCTTCGGTGTTAGGAGATAGAGGCGAGAGTACCGGTGGGGGCGGTACGAAGAAATCTGGCTTGGACGAGTCGGAGTTTGGTGGCCGTGGGAGCTCTTTGGGCAAGATTTTGGGGCTAGTTCTGGGCATGCGTAGAGGGCTAATGTGAGACCTCATTTTTGGACTACCCTCGATTACGATGCTAGAATTCAACTCGGACATTCGTTCGATCCGGTCACTGACCCGAGACTCGTTCATTCGGTCGCTGACCCGAGACTCGTTCATTCGGTCGCTGACCCGAGACTCGTTCATTCGGTCGCTGACCCGAGACTCGTTCATTCGGTCACTGTGTCGCGAATCGTTCAATCGATCGGAATCACCCATGCGATTGATACGAGACTCGTTTAATCGCTCACTGATACGAGTTTCGTTTAACCTGTCACTTATACGCGAATCGTTCAATCGTTCAACTCTCGACTCATTGACGCGATCTAGCCGAGAGTCGGCTAACCTCTCGCTGATTCTCGCATCATTCATTCGCTCAAATCTCGTCTCGTTCATTCTCTCGCTCAAGCGTTCACTCAATCTGGTCTCGTTCAATCTATCACTGATCCTGGAATCGTTCATTCTGTCTAACTCATTCCTCGAACCGTTCAACCTGTCTCTCGAATCGGTAACCCGTTCATTCAAGCGATCTCGTGAGTCATTCATTCTCTCGCTCATTCTCATTTCGTTCCGATCGATTCGTTCGTTCATTCTCATGTTCAGTTGTTCTATTTGATGCTCTGTCAGGCGTAGGGAGCTGTTGACGTTTTGGCGTAGCTTTTCTTGCGTTTTGTGTTTGTCTGTCTGTCTGGGACGACGCTTGGAGCCCACTTGGGGTTGTGGGCGTTGCTGGCGCGTCAGGGTGAATGAGCCCGTGTCGGACTCGGAGGTTGACTCCGGGTGGTTTTCTATTGTGCCCACTAGAGCTGAGACGTTCGCGTTCATGCAGCATTCAGCCTGGAAACAAGTCACATTTCTAATTATAATAATACAACTACTACTACTTTACTTTTTCAACTACTTTTTACATCTTAGGGGCCCTCGAATAATCACTTGAGACTCGAAGGGGGAGGGGAGGGGGGGAGTTCTCTATTTATTTATTAAGAAACTCAACAGCGTAATACAATTATATTGCTTATAGAATATTTTACATTGTAAGGCCAATTAAAGAAATTAATATTATTAGAACATGGCACAAAATGAAAAAAAAAAAAGAAAAACAGATTAATTAATGAATGAATGATAATTACAATGGTTGCAAGTTTGGAGAGTAGTTTTGTGGTAGTGTGTGTGGGGGGTGGGTGTGTGTGTGTAAAAAGGGGGGGGGGGAGTAGGGTGAGGAAATACTGATGAAGATACCTGAGTAGAACTTCCAGGTTTTGAATTATCTTAGTTCTGTCTAGACATTTCTATCATGTTTCTTAATTTTCTAGAGTAAAATTAGATTATACATTATACCTGTATTTAAAACGTATAATCCGAAATAATTACATATCCGTAACCGTATCCGAAACCGATATAATTTTATTCCCATATCCATATCTGTATCGAGATCCGAAATATCATATTCATAACATCCCTAAAGAAGTAGTAAAAACTATACTAGTGCTTCACCTGGACGGACACGTTGCAGCAGCTGGATACGTCTGCAAAGTACACCTCAGACTCTGCATTTTGGTTCACAGCGCGACAGTCTTGCAGCGAAGGCCTGCAAAACAAAGCGTTTCTTTTTTACATCATCAGCCTATTAAAACGTCAAACTTTAAACTAGTAACGCCTGTTTCAACCTCCTTACGCCGGCAAAAGAACAGGCAAGAAACGCCTGGCTGGTCAGTTTTTGGGCGCGATCAAATTTTTGATTTTATTCTTATTACTAACTGGGTGCGACCCGCGGGTGAAACCGCGGGGAAGAGCTAGTATTGTATATAAAGCTGTTTAATTAATGACAGTTTCTTAACCATCCCACGGGAACTATTTAATTTACCGGGATCAAAAGTATCCTATACGTTGACCAGGGATATAAGCTACCACCATACACAATTTTATTTAAATCGGTCCAGTCGTTTCCGAGATTAGCCCTTACAAACAGACAAACGGAGAAACAAAAATTTGAAAAAAAAAAAACTACTAAATTAAAAATTTTTTTTATTTCTTTATTATTAGTGAAATAATAAAGAAATAAAAAAATTCTTAATTCTATTTCACTTCTTACATCCCCCTGACTCGGTTTTTTTTTCATTTTTTTTTCATTGTACATAAATTCGACCTTTACAGTTTAATTATATATATAGAAAGATGTACTAACCGTATGGGCGAGTGTTTATCGTTCTGGAACCCCAAGTTCTCCTTCCCTTGCTTCTGGCAAGCTTCGGCACTTTGATCTGGAACTGAACATACAAGAAATACATTGTAAAGTCTACAAATAACCGATGGGGAAGAAAGGTTCTCGAGTGGCGACCACGAACCGGAACACGTTCTGTAGGTAGGCGAGAAATCTTCTTATTAGTAAAGCTAATTAAAAAATATCGGACTATTAGATTTTTTTTTTTTTTTTTTTTTTTAAAGAGAAGTTTCTACTTATAAGCGGATACTTCTATACTATTACAATCTAGCCAATAATGGCTAATAAGTAATTTAAATATAACGTAAGTTGCTAGGTAGAGTATAACTAAGAATGTGTCCATTAGCACTTTTCTTATTGTCTCTATTAAGGGGAAGGCACTTTGTTTTTGTGTTCTTTATAGGTAGCACTCACTGAACTACGTATTGTTTGCACTCATTAACACTAACTCAAAAGGTTTTGTCCTTTTCAGTCTTCTCACAATGTCCGTGTTGTCGAGGAGCTGAATAGCCTCGACGTTCACATGATGGTGAAGCCTTTGTTCGTGAGCTTCAGCATACTTTTTAACAATATCTGTGACCAAGTCCACCTTGAGGTCACGATGGAGGTCGTCATTTCTAACGTACCAGGGTGCGTTCACGATACCTCTGAGTACTTTATTTTGGAATCTTTGTATCATCAGTGTATTGCTTTTTTTGGTACAGCCCCATAGCTGAATACCGTACGTCCATACTGGCATGAGGACTTGTTTGTAAAGGAGCAGCTTGTTGTGCACTGATAACGAAGAATATTTTCCAAGTAACCAGTACATCTTCCTGTAGCGAAGCTCTAACTCATCGCGTTTCTTTTTGACATGAGCTTTCCAGCGGAGCTTTGCGTCCAGTGTCATGCCTAGATATTTGGCTGTATTTTCGTACGGTATCACATGGTTATTTATGTACACCGGATGATAATTTGGTCTTTTGTTAGTGAAGTCAATGTGAGCAGATTTGGACTCATTTAATTTGATTCGCCACTTTTTTGTCCAATCAAATATGATGTTGATGGCGATTTGAACCTTCTCTGCTGCTTCCGTTTGTGTGACCCCAGTTGCCATGATGGCAGTGTCATCTGCGAATGTAGCAATAGTGTGGTTTTCTAGCTCTGGGATATCACAGGTGTAAAGTAAATACAGGACCGGACCTAAGACACTGCCCTGTGGTACACCAGCTTTAATTTCCTTCAGTTCTGAATATGCGTCGTCTTGCCTCACCCGGAACATTCTCTGTGATAGATAAGACTCCAGAATGTCTGTAAACTGCTTTGGGAGCATATTTCTTAGCTTGTGTATAAGACCTGTGTGCCAAACCTTATCAAATGCCTGCGCAACGTCTAAGAAAACTATTGAGCAGACTTTTTTCTCTTCTAAAGCTTCTTCTATTTTGCTAGCTATTCGGTGTACTTGATCGATAGTAGAGTGTTTTTCCCTAAAGCCAAGTTGATAGTCCGGGATTAAGTTTCTCTCTTCTATGATGGGCTTTAACCGCCTCAGAAGAAGCTTTTCAAAAAGTTTTGACACTATGGGCAACAGAGAAATTGGTCTATAAGATGCAGTTTCATTGGGAGGTTTTCCAGGTTTAGGCAGCATTATGACTTCAGCAACTTTCCAGACATCTGGTACGTATTTAAGTCTAAATGTCGCATTGATGAGGGTGGTAAGCTTTACTATGGCTTTACGTGGAAGATTTTGCAGAATCTCCCCAGTAATTAGGTCATATCCAGGAGATTTCTTTCGGTTAAGACGTTTGATCTCGTTGTAGACCTCTTTTGGTGTAACGAGCCTTATTTCTAGGTTATCGTGCGATGTTTCTACCAAGGTAATAATATCCTCTCCGGTTTCTTCATTGGGTTGGAAAATAGTTTCCAGATGTTCTGCAAATCTAGCTGCTTTCTGTTCGCTACTTACAGCCCAGGTCCCGTTTACTTGTCTAATGGGAGGGATCTGCATGATTGGTTTCTTTAAGGTTTTTGTAGATTTCCATAGAGAGTAATCAGTGGAGCGATCACTTGTTAGCTGACTAAGGTAGGAATTCATAGTTTCGTCATGAAAGTTCTGGATTTCCCTTGTTAGCCTTTTTGTAAGGTTGTTTAGCCTTTTTTTGTCTGGTGGAAATCTGGTTTGTTGCCATTTCTGTCTCTGCTTCCTTTTTTCAGCTATAAGTTTTCTTATCTCTGTTGGATAGCAGTTTCCTTTAATTCTTCTTTTAAAGGCTGGTGTATTTTTCCATGCACATTGTTGTACATGTGTGATGAATTTTCTTACATCTAGATCTAGCTGTTGTGGATTCTTTAACGGGACATTAAGCTCGATAACGGAGTCCAAATCTAGCTTAAAGCTCTCCCAATCGGTGTTTTTATTTACCAGGGCGGGATTCTCCTCTTTCTGGTCTATAGTTCCACTTAAGGTTAATATGATTGGCGAGTGGTCTGAACTCATATCATAACCTTCCTCAATGTGAAGAAAGCTGTGTGATATATTTTTGTATATAAAAAAATCAATTAGGTCTGGAATTTTATTGGAATCAGTAGGCCAATAGGTAGGCTTTCCTGTTGATATAACATGACAGTTCATCTCTCTAGTGGCACTAAGGAGTTCCTTTCCTTTAGTCGTTGTTAGCCTAGATCCCCAGTGGGTGTTTTTAGCATTAAAATCACCTCCAAGAATAAAACTGTTGCCTAGATTATTCAGGAAGCCTTTATACTGGTCTGCTTTAATTGAGTACCTTGGTGGACAGTATATAGCTGATAAAGTAACAGGCTGTCTTTTAGTTTTAACACGAACAGCTACCGCTTGTATGTCCTGTTCTTCATGCTTGTATTCTTCATGGTGGTAGATATTTTCTTTGATGATCACGGCACTGCCCCCTCTTGCAGTGTTATCGGGATGTAATGCGTGAAAAGCTTTATAGCCTTTGATTTGTATATAGGATTCTTTAGTGAAATGTGACTCTGATATAAGACACACATCAATGTTTGTTGTATGTAGGACTGCTTGTAATTCATTTTGATGTTTCAGTAGTCCATTAGCATTCCATGCCATAATCCTTAGCGAAGTCATTGTGATTTTTGTTTCTGAGTAGCCGTATTAGTGCTACTTTCTAGTTTTTTTAATCGACTGTCGAATGAGGTTAAAAGGTCAAGAATCCTATTAATCTTTTCGTCGGTATTTGAGATTACCGGCTTGGGTTGTGACTGTGGAGCTGGTTTAATTCCTTTTGCCATTTGTGCAAAGGTAATGTTCTTCTTCACACGATTATCAGAGGAACTACGCGTTTTATCTTTGTTTATACTTGGACCCGGAGTAGAATAAGTTGGCGTGACATGTTTTTTCAGGGTTCTATTTTTTAAACTCTGCAGTTCTTTGGCTACAACACAGCCTCTGTAGCTAGCTGGGTGAGGTTCACCGCAGTGGACACATTTTGGTTTTGCTTCTGCTGGTTTCTTGCAGTCTCTGGTGAGGTGTTTACCTGTACACTTCACACACCTGGGTTCTTTGGAACAATACTTCTGTGTGTGACCGTAAGCTTGACACCTTTTGCATTGTGGAATTAGTTTAGAGGCCTTTAACGGTTGTATATCCACTTTACAGCCTAAAATGGATTTTATGTTGTATATTTTACTAACATCTTGATCTTTTTCGAATGAAAGCATAAACATATTAAGAGGTTCCTTACTTTTCCAGCTCAGCTTGTTAACCGCGTCCTGGATTTTGTATCCCTTGGATTTCAGGTCCTCCACTATTCTTTCCGGCAAGCATGAAGAATGCAGGTTTTTTGCCATCACCCTTATCGGTCGGTCTTGTTTATTTTCGTATGAGTGCCATAGACAACCGTTTTGTAGCAAAAGCTTGGTTATGGCCCTATACGAGTCTTCGTTATTTGCGTTGATCTTAACGCTTTCCCCGTTCATCATTTTTACGATAAAGGAGTCTTTATCTAGATCAGTCGAAAGAAGATCGTAGAACTGTTGGTAGTTCTTGATGTTTTCGACGACTATAGGTGGAGGTGGCTGCACTTTCTTCTCTTTCTGTTGTTCCTTGATGTTCTGACTTGGATTAGATTCCAGTTGAGGTGGTGGGGACGGTGATGAGTTGAGTTTCCTCTTCTTCCTGTTTTTTTGGCGTACCCACTCGGTTTCCTTAGCAAGCACCTCTTCGTCTGTCTCATATTCGACTGTTTCTGAGGGCTTCTGGTTTTCGGGATCTTGACTGTCTGGAGCAATTCTATGCTCCTGGATGTTCTTCAGCTGTTGTTGAAGATTGTCTATTTGACTTTTTAAATCTTTGACAAGGCTTTGAAGATTTTCACGTGCTGCCTTTTCTTCACTGTAGTATTGGTATAACAGAGTTTCTGTCTCCGTTTTAATTTTTATGGTACTGGTTGCAGCCATTATTAGGACTAAAAATAGCTGCGCCTTAATAGTTGTTTACATTACACAATGTGTACGTGATTCACTTGACTGTAACTGTAACTGGGTCATCGCGGTGACCGTGGCCGGCTAGACGCGGCGGAGCGATCTGCAGCGTCAGCTTTATGCGAGCACGAATTAGCGCGAGTGCGTTAGCAAACGACTGTTCTCATCGGAAGACGATTACTCACTGACTGAACTGGACTATTAGATGACAAAAAAAAGCTTGGGATTTTAGTGAACTTGCTCCAATTCAGTCAATTAGTAATAAGAATAAAATTGTCAATTTGATCGCGCCAAAAAAATTACCTGCCGGGTTTTTCTTGCCTGTTCTTTTACCGGCGTAAGGAGGTTGGAACAGGCGTAGCTAGTTTTAAGTTTGACGTTTTAAAGTGATCACAATGTATCCTATTGAATAAATATATTTTGAATTGAATTGAATTGCCTTTCAGTGTGGCGTTCAAAGGGAGAGGCAGTGGAAGTCTTTCGGCTGATGATGATGATGATGATGATGATGAAGTATGTAAGGAGTTTAGAATATTATAGTACAAAGCATGGTTTATACATAATTTATAATGGTTTCTAACTAGCTCCACGCCAAATTTCACCAAAATCTGTTCAGCGGTTAAGTGTGAAAGAGTAACAGACACCCATCCATCCTCATAAACTTTCACATTTACAATATTAGTAGGATTTGTAGTGCCCTAGTGCGGGTTGGTAGATGTCGCATGCCCTTCAATGTGAGCGTGGTAGATTTAGGCCCACGCTCTCTCTCTCCCTCTCTCTCCGTGAGAAGGCCAGAGTCCCAGCAGTGGGAACGTGAAAGACTGATGATGAAGCTGATAGATTAGCGTAGAGAAAAAACTAACCGTTTCCAGCCATCTCCATATGTACACAATCTTTGGCCACACTTTTTGGATATTCCCTTCCACAGTTCTTGTGTATGTTAACGCGACGTGAATGGCATTGGACGCGTCCGGGATAAGGTCCCACGGGACCCCTCATATGGTCCCAGTTCGCTTCCTGTATGTACTCAGTCATATCTTCTTCCTCATTAGGGTATTCCATCATGTGACACAGTTCCGGGTCCAAGCGACTCAGTTCCGGTTTCAAACGGCCCATTTCCGGGTTCAAACGGCCCATTTCCGGGTTCAAACGGGCCATTTCCGGGTTCAAACGGCCCATTTCCGAGTTTGAACGAGCAATTTCCGGCGCCATTCGGGCTAGCTCGGGATTCGCTCGGATGATTTCCTGATTCCGTGCCATGTCGGAGCTCGCGCGGATGATTTCCTGAGTCCGTGCTAAATCCGGGTTGGCGCGGAGGAGCTCCTGGTTGCGCATTTCAGTGTTAGCACGGATCATGTCGTTGTTAGCGCGGATCATGTCGTTGTTAGCACGGATCACGTCGTTGTTAGCACGGTCGGTGGGCACGTTGTGGAGGTAGCTGCGGGTGCAGGTGTGAGGTTGTGAGGTGTGGTCGTGAGGCATGGTGCGGTGGACGTCGATGTGGTGGTGGTGCAGCAGGGTGGCCGCCGCGGGGTCCTGGTGGTGCATGTGGTGTCTGGAATAAGAAGGGTTCTTTACATATATTTTTTCAACCACTGCTTCAAATGACTAGAACGGATCGGTCCGCTCCTACATTGCTACACCCTATTCGAGTCATAATTTTAACCACTAAAAATCTCATGTATACTAACATATGAATGCAACAAATGATTTGAAATTGAAATTGGATTGTAGTGATTTTTCTCATAGACAATCAATTAGTTTTTTTTTACAGGGTAGCGTTTGACTACAAGTCACCTGATGTTAAGTGACGATGTGGTCGAAGGTGGCGTCACGTTACACCTGGGCTGGGAACTGGCTCTCAAGTAGTAAAAAGATAAAAATGGGCGTTTCTTGTCTGTTCTTTTGCCGGCCGGCGTAGGTAGTTTCAAGATTGACGTTTTAAAGTGATCATCATCATCGTCAGCCGGAAGAAGTCCACTGCTGAACATAGGCCTCCCCCCTTGAACGCCACCATGAACGGCTATTAGCCATTTGCATCCATCGGCTCCCTGCGACTCTTACAATGTCGTCGGTCCACCTAGTGGGGGGCCTAAATACAGAACGTCTTCCGGTGATCACATGTATCCTATTAATTAAATATCTTTCGATTTTGATGACTGACCTGTTCCCTCCCCTCCCCTGGGGACTATAGGGAGGGGGTGGTCCCCACACGCCGGTCTGCGCGTCGAAGCTCCCACTTGACTCCGCGAACCCTTCCTGGTAGCCCGGGGCGAAGTTGCCCTGACTCTGGGTAAGGTTTGCCTGCGGTGTGAAGTTCTGGGGCGGGAAATTGCCTTGGGTTGGAGTGAAGTTTGCCTGGAAATTGGGAAATAGTAGGTAGATACTATCAATATATAATATTACTATAGATAATAGAATAGAATAGAATAATCATTTATCGAAGAATGTGGTATATCAACATGGTAAAAAAACAGTAATAAAAGCGCTTAACACATTCTACCACTACAGTGGTGTGCAATAATATAATTCAATTCAATTCAATTCAATTCAAAGTTATTTATTACGGACAGCAATAATATAAGCATAAATAGAAGCATAAATAGATCATTAAATAATTTCATTACCATTTTTTTTTTTAATTACATTCTATTTATTACAGGTTTATTAATTAATTGCATGCATAATTATTAAATTATTTAATGTCAAATATAGATTAAAAAAATAATAACAATAATATAGAAAAAAAACAAAAATAAATTCAAAATTAAGTCAAATAATAAATTTCGGATATATTAAAAAAAAATGAAGTCCGAAAGTCATGGAAGCAAAATAAAGGACATTAATACAAATGATTACAATTTAATTCTTAATTATTAATCCTTATAGCACATAATATATTCGGTAATGATATTATAATACAGTGCAACCTTAATATAACGTACCTCAATATAACGACTTCCTCGATTTAACAAATTCTTCGTAATCCCCTTGAATTGTCCATAAGAGTCAATATAAAATATACCTTTACATTGCGAACATTCTTTGCGTACAACCTCTTTATAACGAATTTTCAACTATCAAGAAAAAGTATTCATACCTCTAATTAACGAATTTTGCCAACCCAAAACCTTTATATAAAGTTTCCACCAATAATATAACTCTTAATCTTATAATGTGATTCATGTCTCGACATGTTTCGACACGCTTTTGTTTGTACAGTAATCATTGTTGTTTTGATGGAAAGTATTGAGGTGAATAAAACTATTCTTTTACCTCTTTATAACGAATTTTAGACCAATCTAACCTCAACATAACAAACCTCAGTTCAACGAATTACTTGATATTACGAATATTTTATTGTTCCCCTCCGATTTGTTATATCGAGGTTGCACTGTATCACTATTACGTAATATTTTGTGAGTCGACATTTAATATTAGGAGAAATCTAGTGACGAATGCCGTATTGTTTTCTTAATTCAATTTCATTCTTCACACCTCAATCAACAAATTGAACCCCCCTCTATCAACCCAGAGGGGGTCAAAAATCACTACAATGATCCATGCGTAATCAATTAAAGCCCCCCCCCCTTTCACTAACCTGGTTCTGGAAGTTCCCCTGGCCGGCTCCGAAGCTCCCCTGGCCCTGGGGGAACTGGCCCCCCTGCCGGAACTGAGTCTGGTTGAAACTGGCCGGGTACCCCCTCTCGTCGTAAGCCTGGGGGGTCTGGGAAGGGGTAGCGTCGGTATCGCAGAACCCGTAGGCGCTGTCACCTGATTGGGGGACTCCCCCCATTCGGCAGCGGGAGCTGAGGAAGGAGGTTTGATTACAATAACGCAACAATAAATAATAACAATCTATCTCTACACTAACACTCAAGGAGGAGAACAAACTTTTAATAGCGGAAAGGAAAATTCTCCGAAAGCTATTAGGACCAACTCGCCGGCAAGATGGCACGTGGAGGATCCGGAAAAACCAAGAGATTGAAGATCTAGTGGGCGAGCCTAACGTGGTCGGTGACATTAAATCGCACCGACTACGTTGGCTCGGCCACGTAGTCCGCATGGGGGAGGATCGGGCGGCAAAGCGTTCTTATTTGGGACGACCGAATGGCCGTAGGCCGGTCGGACGCGCTAGATACCGCTGGAAGGACGCGGTGGATGCAGACCTGCGCGAGCTCCAGACTCTCAACTGGGCTGAAATCGCTCAAGATAGAGAAGAGTGGCGCTCTCTCGTTTCGGAGGCCAAGACACACTTTGGGTCGCTGAGCCATCGGAGTTAGTTAGTTAGTTATCTCTACACTAAATTTCATCAAAATTGGTTCAATAGTTTTCAAGTTTATTTGAAATAAACAAATAATCAAATCATTTCTTTTTATAATTATGTCTATAATATATTATATCATCAGGTGTGGTTACCAAGTTAAAAAGGGAAAAAAGGTATACATGCGTGCGCCGTACAAGGCGCCTATATCGAGTTCGAATCCTCTCGGCCCCGCACCAATAAGTTATGTGCGGATTTACCATCGCTCAAAACGGTGAAAGAAAACATCGTGAGGAAACCAGCATGTCCAAGAACTGCAACATTCAAGGATGCACACTACTTTTAACCCCCGACGCAAAAAGAGGGGTGTTATAATTTTGACGTGTCTATCTGTCTGTGTAACTCGCAAACGGATGAAGCGATTTCAATTTAGTTTTTTTTTTGTATGAAAGGTGAGTTACGGGCGAGTGTTTTTAGCTATGTTTGATGAAAATCATTCCAAGACGTCGGGGGATTCTTAAATTTTAAGTTTATTTTTTTATATATCTTCCAGCGTGCCGTCCAATCACCTGATGCTAAGTGATGATGTGGTCGAAGCCACGCTACACCTGGACTGGGAACTGGCTCTCAAGTGAGGCTGCCGGAACACACCGACAGGTGCTTGGTCTATCGTAGCAAATGATAGGACTTACTTCTGGCTGTTACTCCTGGGCCATGGAAACCAGCTCCAGGCAGACGTCTTCCTCCCAGTTCCAGGGTTGGGGGAGTACAGGTTGCCTATACGACCTTGAAATAAAACATAAACATGATCAGTATTTAATTATTGGAACTTCTTAAATCTACAGGATGATAAAATAAGGGATGAAAGTTAGTATGAAACTTTGTCAATTTTAAACCGATCGGGCTGAGACTTTGCATGCATAAAGCTGTAGTCCACGCGGGTGAAACCACGGGGAACAGCTAGTATTAGGATAAAGAAGTAGAAGAAGATAAATACCTGGTGCCCAGAACCGGTGCTGCAAGCTGATGTCCCAGGCCGGCTGGGTGGGGTGGCACTGAGTGCAGCAGCTGCAGGCGGCCTGCGCCGGCCGCCCAGCAGTGGGCGCCGCTTGCCCAGACGGTGGGCGGTACAGCGACCGGCAGCGGAGCTCGAGCTGTTCCCAGTACATCTTCTTACGTTCATGACTGGAAGAAAAAGAAGTCTATGATTTTTTTATACTTTACAGGGTGGCTTTTGACCACAAGTCACCTGTTAAGTGATGATGTGGTCGAAGGTGGCATCACGCTACTCTTGGATAGGAAACTGGCTCTCAAATGTGCTTGGCGACAGATTTTTATCTTGAGGGTGGTAGCTAGCCAGAAGAGCACTAGAAATGAATCACCAAGCTATGGTTTCATTTTTCTATATAAAAATAATTCAAATAGTGACGTTTTTAGGGTTACGTAAATGTGATGCACTAACGGAACCCTTACAGGAAGGACTACTGTCAACGCTGTAGTGTAGGGAAGGAAGGGTCAGATGTACGAATGTACCAATGCTAAGTTATCCGAGTTATTATTGTGACGTTATTGTTAGCTGAAAACTGGTCTATGGGATGAGACTCCGGCACAAATCCAGTCTTATTCGAAAATATTTAGGGAGGTGGTGACTCACAAAACGCCAGCATTAGCGACATAAGGGTCAAGGTTGGTGTGAATAGCTGAAGGTGGGGTGCGGTTTTACTAAAGTCTTCTTTCAAAGAAACTCAATGTTGGAAAACAATAATTGACATCCCTAGATCACCATAACAACCTAACTCAACTATGACAACCAAACAACAAGCCAAAATCACGCCAAACTCAACCTTAACTCGACTGCATAAAACTATCCAACTGTCAAACAATCTACCACCATAAAAATCATTATTTAACACAGAAACGTCTATTTGCTAACATTTACCGTTAATTTACTAGAATAATTACAAAATGTCGCGCTCTCACAGCGGTCACGCTTACAAAAGTTCTACGAGTCGACTATTTAATGACTCAGAAGAACTGACAGACGCCGAACTAATAAAGCAAGTCAACCATCTCAAACACGAAATCAAAGTTCTCACACTTGAAAACGAGATCATTGAAAAGACTATCCTAAGGTTAGAACCAGGGTTGTTGCACGGGCTGCAGCAAGCCTTCGAATACGCTGCCAAGTTACAAAGCTCATCGTCGATAAATGTAGGCAGTTTCGTCAAGTCTAAAACCTCCACGTTCGGCCTCATAGATTCCATGACAAGCCCGTCGAGAATGCTAACTAGCCCATCCAGAGTATCAACCAGAAGAGCCGAATCCTCAGCTAGAATCGGAGGCACGATCGTCTTCGGAACTGGTCCGAAGATTAACGTCCTCGAACGCTCCGAAATAGTCTCGATAGAAATGGAAATTCTCGTCAACGTGTTGGAAAAGGCGAAGGAGAAGGCTGCTAAGCAGCACGCCCTGCTCAAAGCTCAGTTAGAAGAGATAGGAATACGAGAAGCAGACTTCGAAAAAGCAAGCACGGCGTTCAATGAGCAAGTCATAATACAGGGCTGGGACAAAATAGCACAGAGAATCCCAGCCGAAATTTGGATCAGATTCATGACTGAATGGGTTAAGATATGCGACAGTCAAATAGGGAAGCTGAGGCTCCGAACTAGTACCCTAAACACGCAGTACATCAAATTAAACGGACAGATCAGAGTGAAGAGAGAGTTGAGTGAACTATTACGTCCAGTAGATTTCGAAAAACTAAAGATCGAAAACGATCAAGCTCAAGTTATTATAGATCAGAAGCTCGCTCACTTAAGTGAGCTGAAGAAGATGACAGGCGATGCTAACCTGAATCTGACAATACATAAGAAAGCTATGTGGGAACAGAATTCCTACTTGAGTAACATTATGAAAGAAATAAAGAGTAAGGAAAGGCAGAGGGTAGAGTTACTGCAGGAAGCTGACTTGATAAAGGAGCAGGCTGATAGTTTGGATCAGAAGTTGGATGAAGTTAGAAAGGTAAAGAGTTAGAATGTTAAAGTAATTTACCTAAGCAAATGTAAGGTACGGTGGGTAAAATAAGTACGATAAGTGAGCAATTGATTTTAAGGATTCCGTATATATTAGGATATCGAGTATCTATTCTCACTCGTGATTGATTCATTAAGTATTAATACATTTATACTACCAATGAAAGTGTTAGACAGGGGTCCAGAAAACAAGTTGTACGGAGCCATTGCTGCATTAGTCCAACTCGCATTTGGCCGGATTTTAATCCCTACTAATATTATAATTGCGAAAGGAACTCTGTCTATCTATCTATCTCGCTTTCACGTCTAAACTAAAGAACCGATTGAAATGAAATTTGGCACGGAGATAGTTTGAACCCTGAGGAAGGACATAGGATACTTTTTATCGCGATAAACTGTAGCCCACGCGGGTGAAACCGCGGGGAACAGCTAGTAATAGTTTACGAGAAGCAAGTATGAACAATAGAAATCTTTTTCAGGTAAGGCTGGCATATGAGGTCCCAGACATAATGGATTATGTCATGGTCAAAGCTGAATGTACGGACTTGAAGCATAGCATCAAAATTTTGGAGAACAGGGTACATATACAGGAAATAGCACTGGCCTCTTTGAACAAGAAACTTCAATCGATGTCAAGGCACAATTAATAGTTGGTGTGATTGTATGTTTTGATAAGAGATAAATTACCGTATATTGATTGTAATAAAGATTATATTTTAGTCAGCATTTCTTTTTTATGACACACTATTTGATTGGACAATACTATCAAATGTTCATAGGGTATGATACTTCTTAGATTACAAGATACTTAGTAGAACCTGGCACAGGCATACTCTTTTGTATTTCCAGCAGACTTCGTACTGCCTCAATCGAAATAACAAAAAATCAATCAACTTTATTAAATAGCTATAAAGTTCAAATTAAATATACAGCACCAACCGCATTTTATTTCATACAACTTCTGTCCATCCAAAGGTTGTCTGGTAGAAATCGCTCTAAGCTTATGCGATAAGACCGCTTGTTGTAACACTAGCTCTAAGATCTTTCGTTTTATGTTGTTCTATTTTTCTGTTGTTGTGGTGAAACAATAAAGCGTTATCTATGTATACTCCACACATGTATACTCCACACAGGTATACGCCACATAGGTATACTCCACACAGGTATACTCCACACACGTATACTCCACCCAGGCAGTCTCCTTGGTCCACTCACCTGAGCAGCTGATAAGCTAGCATGCAGCTGAAGATGCAGACGAGCACAGCACTGACGGACAGGGCGAACACGCCCCGCAGACACCAGTACAGGGCGCCGTGGACCACCCCACATTCCGAGACACCTTCGAACACGCAGCGGACACCTGGGGGGAGCGGGGGCGTTACAATAATTATATAGTAGGGGGCAGACTCCGAGATTGAGATGAAAATTGGGGCGCGCCCAAAATATAACCTGCTAGGAGTTTCTTGGGTATACTTTGCCGGCGTAAGGAAGTTGTGTCCTCTTCCTTATCAGTCAATTTATACCAGCTTGACCAGACTGGTTCACTCCGAAGCGACAGACCCCTCTGGCGTAAGGAGGTTGGAGGTTGTAGCTGGTTTTATGTTTTACTACACTATCAAGTTTTTGACACGGTTCAAAAAAATCGTAGATCCGGGGCTGCCTAGTACACATCCCTCGCACACATCCTGCCCTTGTTTTGTATGTACAAAAGCCTCGCTTCGCTTAGCCGTTTCCACTACAGCTACAATGAGCGAGGCTAGGTAAATGATGTGATTCTATTGGTGCTCAACAAACACATCCTCAGAGATCTCTGATGAACGCAAGCCTAAGTCTCTCTCCGTCTCTTTCTCTTCCTCACTCCCTCGCTACGTTGTCAAGTACTCACCCTCATCCTCACTGCCGTGCTGGGAGTCAGGTGGCACGGAGAAGCAGGTGCAAGTCCTGGTGAGTTTCGTGTACTCACAGAATTTGAGAGTCTGCAGCCTGTCACGGGAGATAATAATAGATTAATATTATTAATATTCATGATCCCATATCCCAATGTGTACAACCGAACAAGAGAAATCTTATTACCAAAGCTAATTAAAAAATATCGGACTATTAGATGACAAAAAATGAGCTTGGGATTTTAGTTAACTTGCTCTAATTCAATCAATTAGTAATAAGAATAAAATTGTCAATGTGATCGCGCCAAAAAAATTACCTGCCGGGCGTTTCTTGCCTGTTCTTTTGCCGGCGTAAGGAGGTTGGAACAGGCTTAGCTAGTTTTAAGTTTGACGTTTTAAAGTGATCACAATGTATCCTATTGAATAAATAAAAATTGACTTTGACTTTGATTAATGATGGTGGTTGAACGGTAACGCGTGCTTAGGGGGTGCCAACTTTGGCGAATTCTCTACCCCTTTGGAGAGATTTCCTGAAATTTGTCTCAACCCTAAACTCATGTAGGTACGTGAAATTTTACTAAATGCGGGTTTTTAATGTGACTGCGTCAAACTATGCCTTTTTTTTACTACTTACAGGGTAGCGTTTGACCACAAATCACCTGATGTTAAGTGACGATGTGGTCGAAGATGGCGCCACGCTACACCTGGACTGGGAACTGGCTCTCAAGTGAGGCTGCCGGAACACACCGATAGGTGCACGGCGACAGATTCTTAACTCGAGAGTGGTAGATAAATTAACTATAATAATTACCGGAGAATATTGCGAACAGCCGTAGAGTTTGCTACGGCCACAGGGTTGCGGCCGTATTTTGTGATTTTTTAGCTTGAATGACGTAGAACACGGTAATTGTCGTAGCATTGGCAACACTGAGAGGTAGGACTTTTTCAGAGGTCATTTCAGTTAAGCTTACTTGTTCATATGGATGACGGTGGTCGTGATTGTGACCAGGACGCAGGTCAGGGCGCACATCAAACAGCAAGCGCCCACCACTTTGATCTGAAAACAGATAAACGGTAAAAACCACATCAAAATCCGTTCAGCAGTTCGCATAGACAAGAAACAAAAATATGATTCAAAATTTTAACGGGGTACAGCTAGTATTATAAATTATGTGAAAGATTGTAAATGTGTATACATGTTCTTCTTAATACAACTGCAGTTTTAGATAAGTTGGGACTTTTTTGGCGGCAATTGAACTGTCAGCATGAACATTTTGTTTTTATTTCCAAAACTTGTGTTTCTTCGAGTGTTAATGTGTGAAATTGGTGGATTATTTACTAACCATTATGTGTTCGTTAATGTGTACGAGTGTGGGAAATTGAAATAAAGTTGCGAAAGTGACTTTTCTAGTTGCTCCAAAAAAGTCCGTGTAAAGTTTAAGTAAAGCGCCACTACTTTACTTAAACACTCTCATCATCCCATCATCTCATCATCATCATTAATACTTGATTCAACTCTGAGTTTGAAATATTTTATACTTGACACTGGCAAATACACTAATCGTGTGACGCCATAACAAAAAAAAAAAGTATGTAAGACTGTCACGGCCTTTATTGAGATTATAGTCGTATTTTTAAACGAAGTCAACTGACGTTTACAGTGTTGTCAGTTTTTGATGAAATAAAAATAGTGTTGTGACAAAGTGAATGATTGAAAAAACTCCTGAATGAACGTATAATATTATTTTATAGTTCGAAATTATTAACTATTCACACTCATTGTTCATTCATCTGATTGAGAACTGAACGCATCACTATTAAATTTGGCAACATTATTTTACAAAGTGACATTAGCTACTGTCAGTTGGCTTTATTAAAAATATGACTACTGAAATGGTCATGCAAAGTAGAATAATGATATATAAAGGGCCACATACTTTTCTTACCATATAGCTGTACCGGTTGCGCCTGCGCGCGAGGCTCATGATGCAGACTCCAGTCAGGACCAGCTGGAAGAGACCAGGAGTTTAAGGTGAGCGATAGTATTAATAGTAGGTATATCTTACTTCCTACTTGTATTATAAATGTGAGGGTTTGTTAGCAGTTTGTGGATGTGTGTTTGTGTGGATGTGTGGATGTGTGGATGTGTGGATGTGTGGATGTATGGATGTATGGAATATGGATGTATGGATGTTTATTACTCTTTCACGCAAAAACTACTAAACTTACCTATCTGGATGTAGAGTAGTATTTAAGTTTTACGTCTTAAAGTGATCACATGTATCCACAACATAACAACAATACAACGCAACAACACAATATGTTACAACATAACATAAAAAAAATATTTCCTAGTTTCTCACCATAGCAGCGGGCACGGCTGCTGGGACCGTCTCCAGATGATGTGGGGACGCTGTATAGGCGCGGACCAGGATGTGTTGTGCCGCGAGCAGGCCTCCCAGCGCGGCGGCGAGCGCCCCGCACCCGACGCACCACCACGCGTACTTGCGACGGCGGCAGGTGGCATCTTGCCCGTTACAGCCCACGTTTGCTGGAAAGGAAATATGGCTTAATTGAAGTAAAATCTTACTTACTTCGGGGGCGTCCATTAATTACGTGAATAGTTCTAGGGGGGGGGGGGGTCAGGTTAAATAATTCCAAATCTTAGGGGGGAGGGGGGTCTTAGTAAATATCACGTAATTATTTTTCTCGCAGAAAACGGTGTAAAATTAAGGGAATTTTTTTTTTGTTTTTTTTTCTTATTAATCTAACACGTTTAGAAGAATAGAAGTCTTGAAGAATCTCGCGTGAGCATAGATCGTATATTTCATTCGTGACTGTCACCCGAAATTAATAATCGATCCTGATCCGTTATCCGCGATTTTGGATCGATATGTCATGTCATAATATGTCATTTTAGTAATATGTCAAGCCCTAGTACTAAAATGACATATTATGACATGACATATCGATCCAAAACCGCGAATGACGGATCAGGATCAAATATTAATTTCGGACGTAAGGTGTCCCTATCTAGATTTCAGTTGTTTTTCTTGTCAAGTAAACCGCGGGGCTCGTAATATTATCATTGTTAAAGTTTCTGAGGATGGATGTTTGTTACCCTTTCACGCAAAACTTCAGAACGGAATTTTGATGGAACTGGTGTGGAGATGGTACAAACCCTAAAGATGGACATAGGATATTTTTTATTCCTATTAAATGTAATCTAGATCACACATTTTCACATAATATAAGTGACAGAAATTACCAAAATACGGCGGTGGGGGCACATAGTGCTGCGACACGTCCGCTGCGATTGTCGATTGTGGCATCGATACTTGGTATTGAAGCACTTGCATCACTGGCATGTCCCACCACTAGCCCATTGTTAAGCCTAGGAACTCTTTAGCACTCAACAAAAAGTTTTCACTTTTTAAGGTCCTTTACTTTGTAACTTTTTTATATAAATGAGTACCTACTTTGGCCAAAAAGATTTTTTTTTACGTTTTTAGTAACATTTGTCTGTAATAATGCTAAAGTATCAAACATCAGATGGCTTGTAAACAAACGCGAAGCCGGAAGTAAAAAGTACAAAAAAAAATTAACGAAATCACAATTAAGAAATTTCAATTAAATTAAATGCCTTTATTTTTTTCCCAAAAGAAAAATAAGCTAAGAAACTTTAATTTTCGTTGCATACATGTAATTTATAGTATTGATTAATATTATTTGACATCGTAATCAGGTATTGAAGGTCTTGGTATTATATGTACATTTTATTTTTCTTATGACTTCTCACACTATACAATAGAATACATCATTGTATTAAATTTTAAAATGTTAATGAACGATAAAATTCCTCAATAACAGTGTTTTTACACAAATTAAATCAAGAATGTAGACAAAAAACTGAAATGTATACGCTCAAGATGTTTGAATCGCGCGCCATTCCACCAAAATCGATATTTACAACCGACGCTAAAGAACAATGACCTTTCGTGTAAACACTAATTCACAAAGCACTGGCTTCACACATTTCACTTTTGCCTCTAATATTGTAACAATAAAAACAAAATCAATTTCTTTTTAAAACACAATCGCTGCCATTGGCTGATTTTTCCCCCGTTCGCTTTTTAGATTAAAAACGAAAAATAAAAACACACTGATTATTCTAACACATAAAATCACTGTTGTTTTAACGTTTAAGTTTCGTTATTCGTTTTAAAATAGAGTTTGACACTGTTATTTTAATTTTAAAACAATCGGTGTGCATTACTCATTGAATTTTGTGGTTATTTTGACAATGGATTGCGCGATCTCACAGACTGGTATCGCGCAGAAGTTTTGCGCAGGTTGGGGGGACGAAATGTTCAGGTAGATATGTTCCTAATTAATTTATGAATAAGCTTACATTTTACTGAGATTTGAGAGAGAGGTGTACCTATTAAATTAATGAAGGAGAGATTATGGAACGTTAATTAAACGGCTAGGTACTTCATATTGATGTATGACTTTTGCTAGCATTTTCGAATAGAATCAATTTCGTTTATGTTTGCTGTGCCTCGCGGTTTCTCCCGGGTAGACTACAGGTTTATCGCGATAAATAGTTTAAACTCAATACCTACCAAATTTCATTTATATCAATTTAATTTAGTGGTTTAATGGAAAAGGTAACAAAGATACAGACGTTGCTTTCACATTCGACTGATTTTTTTCGCGTATTTTTCCGATGTTTCAATACTTATTCTGCTATTCGGGACTAGTGTTGCCGAACTATCGACGTAAAACTATCGATAGTATCGATAGTTTTTTACCTCGTAAATAAAATACTATCGATAGTTTATGCTTCTGCGGGCAGCAATACTATCGATAGTATTGCTCCGTTTTAAGTCATCGATGGTATCGATATGTCTATTGATAGTGTTTCGATTGGTTGGCTATCGATGGACTATCGATTAGCTATAGTTGACCATCGATTATATTTATTAGATTTTTTAGTATTGCACTTATTCGATAGTATTGTCTCGTTTTAAGCTAGGCCTATCGTAGTATCAATACTATCGATGGCTTTTTTAGATGAAAACCATTGATAGTCTTGATATCGAATAGTTCGGCAATACTAAACAGAACCCCGTTTTTCTTTTTGAGGTGCGGAAAAGTACTAAAATGTGTTACTTATACGATTTCTGTCACACATCACTCTACGCTTTGTCTACTTTTGTATATATATTTTGCGCTGACATTACACAAGCCCTCTCACAATGAATACAGCAATTTCGTTTGTGTCCGGGGCCAGGTAGTTTCGCTTAAGACATGTCATTGTAGTTTAATTTCAAAAGATACCTTGCAATTTCTGATGCGTGGGAAGATGCCGCAGCATCTATTGTGTTTTTTTTATTAGCTACACTTGGGAACCTGTGTGTATTTAGAAATTTCTTCTAAAGCTTTTTTTAGTATGTAGTTTTTTTTGTTGTACGGAAAGCATAAATCTGCGACATTTAGAAACCTGTGGCTAAATTTCTTTAAAGTTCTTTTTTATAGGTACGGAAAGAATAAATCTGAAAAATAATTGGGTATTGCAATATATTGAATATATTGGATGGGTGTGTAGTGAAAAGTTTTTTTTTTATTTACCTGTCGGTTTGTATTTAAACTGTTTTTTTGCCTACTCTTTTGCCGTAAGGAGGTTGGAATAGGCGCAGCAATTTTTTTTGACATACTAACATTATTTTGAAAGTATGTGAGTGTGTATGATTGTTACGTCTTCACGCTGAAAAAACAAACCTAAAAACAATATACACGTTGAGCATTTCCTTCTTTTTTTTTCGTCGGTTAAAATCGAACATTACCTCCCATCAACTCACCATTGTTCCTCCTATTGCTAGACGCTAGCACACTAGTGGGGGGTCTAGGGGGGAGCGCCGGGGGGGTGTCAGTCTTGGCCGGTGGAGGGGGCCCGGGGTCATCAGCGCAGGCATACTGCGCCGAACTGGGCAGGCATGTGCATGCCACTTGGTACTGAAACAGAGGGGGATGGATAAACTACGAGTGGTGCCAAACGCCCGAAATTAATAATCAATCCAAAACCGCGGATAATGGATGAGGGTCGATTATTAATTTCAGGCGTAAGTTTGCTAATCAATATGCCCATAATAGCATATTAATTAGCAGACTTGAACTTAGGATATTGAAACAATCTCGACTTGTGAAGCGATGATGGCTCAGTGGTAGCGTCGTCGGCATGCGATCCGCATGTCGTGGGTTCCAATCCTACAATAAGCTTGATCTTTCGGTGCAAGAAAACGTCGTGATGATACCATAGCTTGGTGGTAGGGCATTTTTTAGTGCTTGCCTGGCTAGCTACCACCCTCAAGTTAAGAATGTCTTCAAGCACCTATCGGTGTGTTCCGGCAGCCTCACTTGAGAGCCAGTTCCCAGACCAGGTGTAGCGTGGCGCCACCTTCGACCACATCGTCACTTAACGCCAGGTGACTTAAGTAGTCAAACGTTGCCCTGTAACTTGAATCCACATCCTACGGATAGCAAGCCGACGTCATTACCACTGAGCCATCATCGCTTCCTTAGTTATTTTTGAACTTACCTTGTGGAGGTCGGAAGTGACGGAGGCGGTAGTGTCGCACTCAGGACAGGGTGGGGTGGGCGAGCTACGCGCTGACGTCACGTCCGCCAGCGACATGGCTGCGTCGCCTTCTGGAGAAAGATAGAAGTGTATTAGTTTATTAAGGCCCTATTCAGTGCGACGCGGATGACCTACGCGGACGTCCGCGATGGACGGTGAAATGTATGAAACCTTACAGCGCGTTCAGGGCGACGCGGAGCTGTCCGTGTCGCGGAGAGCTAGCTATCCGCGCGCGGTCGAAATCGCTCCGTGCCGCTCCTCCGGGCCGCGGATGTCCGCGGGCAGACGGTGCTTGGTTCTAATGTATTTGTTCAGTGCTCGGCGGACAGTCGCGCGGAGCGGATGTAAAGTACTATCGTTGTCATGGCGGCTGCGTCAAATGTGCAAACCGAGAGGGTTATACAAGAAGTACGACTCGATCACGATCCGCATCGCACTGAACGACAAATTCATCCGCGGCGGACGCAAAACCTAGTCCGCGTGCGGATGGTCCGCGTCGCACTGAATAGGGCCTTAGTGTTAAAATTGATATTTGATGTTTAGACGAATGAGCGTTTTATTAATAACTTTACGTTTTATTACGTACTAGCTGTTCCCGGCGGTTTCACCCGCGTGGGCTACAATTAATCGCGATAAAAAGTAGCTTGTGTCCTTTCTCAGGCTCTAGACTATCTTTGCACCAAATTTCATTTAAATCTGTTCAGTAGTTTTGGCGTGAAAGCGTAACAGACTGACAGTTACTTGCGCATTAGGGTTTTTAGTTGATAGTTTTGATGATAATAATGAGCGTAAAATTTTACGTTTTATTATGTATGTACAGTCAACGACAAAAGTCGCTGAACAATCATTTTTTTTTCTATTATCCTCATCATCTTAGACACCAATTTTTTACCTCATCTTCACTTAGGTGGTGGTGGTGGTAATCAGGTGTGTTACGCTGTAGTCAAAATGATACCATGGAAAATGTATAAAAAAACAATAATTATTACTGATTTGAAACACATTTGGAAAATCGAGAACGATCAGCTACTTCTGTCGCTGACTGTACTAGCGCCGAACAACTAAATGTTTGCAGTAATTTTGACAGAGATATCGATATATTTTCTAATCAATACAATCACATCACTAAATAAAAAGGTATACTTTTAAAATGTTAACGAAAAAAATGGCCTACGCGGTGTGCTATGCAGCCAGTACTGCCAGTATCAAGTTATACCCTTTTACGCCTAAACCGCTAAACAGATTTTGACGAAATTTGGTATGGAGATAGTTTGAATCCTTTGGAAGGACATAGAATACTTTTTATCTCGATAAACTATAATCTAAGCGGAACCGTGGCGCAGAGCGAGTAGTTCATAATAAATTCCTTTCACGGGTACAGTAAGTAATGCTTGCAAAAAGTTATTTCATTATTCTCTTATTGGATTCCTTGGATGGTAAGACAAAGCTGCTAGGTCCAGCTGGGTACCATAAATAGGGTACATCCGGTGCTGACAGCTGTCTAACGTACTGGATGAACGGATATGACATCAAGCCAATATATTTATGAAAATCCTACAATCACGTGAAAGTTTGTGAGTATGGATAGATGGAAGGATGGATGGATGTTTGTTACTCTTTCACATAAAAAACTACTGAACGGATCTGAATAAAATTTCGATTGGAAATAGCTTATACCCTGGATTAACACATAGGCTACTTTTTATCCCGGAAAAGGTTCCTATGGGACAGCGGAAAGACGCAGGTGAAACCGCGGGGTGCAACTAGTTTAATATATTATATGTATTATATTTTTGTTCGAGAGCGATGATGGCCGAACGGTTTGGCGTGCGACTTACAAGACGCCGACACCGAGTTCGAATCCTCTCGGCCTCGTACCTATGACTTAATAACTTATGTGCGGATTTGCCATCGCTCAAAACGGTGAAGGAAAACATCGTGAGGAAACCGGCATGCCCAAGAACTGCAACCTTTTCAAGGGCATGTGACATCTACCAACCCGCACTGGGCCAGCGTGGTAGATTATAGCCCTTACTCTCTCTCTGAGAGAAGGCAAGAGTCCCAGCAGTGGGAACGTGGAAGGCTGATAATGATGATATTTTTGTTACTAGGAACAAAGATAAAATTGCTGTACCCACTACTAGGCTCCATAAAGTCAGTAACTGCTTCAATGTGTACGCTTTTCAACAAAATTCAAGTGAAATCAAGGCTTGTTTATATCAAACCAAATCATCGCAGACTTTCGGCCGCGCTGATGCTTTTTAAACGTAGTTAAAGAAAATGCACAATCGACTTCAATGTCCGCCAAAACTTAAAATCGAACAGTAGAAGTTGTATCCTAATCTTCGACCTTCAAGAAAAAGCGCTGCTGAGTTCCGTTCTCTTCCCTGAATGAACCATTGAATGATTACCGCGGGTCGTTCACCCGACCTCACCGCACGGATTTACTACTTTTTTGTCGTGGGAAGCAAAAGTTATGTTGTTTTTCTTTTACAACTTACAGGACAGCGTTTGACCACAAGTCAATTGGTGTTAAGTGACGATGCGGTCAAAGGTGGCGCCACGCTACACCTGGAATGGGACTGGCTCTTATGTAGGGCTGCCGGAACACACCGATAGGTGCTTGGCTATAGGCTGGTAGCTAGCCAGGCGAGCACTAGAATATACCTAACCACCAAGCTATGGTTTCATCAACACAATCACTGAACTATCATTGCTAAACCTATTATTAACTGTTCTTCACATATTTTTTTCTTGGAAATTTGAGCATTAGACAACCATCTTCGAGATAAATCAAAATTGCTGTACTGGCCAAATATGTACATGCGAGCAGTGGCCTGCAAAAGATGTATGAAAATCCATATCTGTCGTGTTTAGCGGCCAAATAAATTACATAGTAAACTCATATCTGTCGTGTCTCAAGGGGCGATCTTATCTCTCAAAGCGATCTCTTCCAGACAACCCAAAAGCAGAGTAATAGTACATAACTATATGAAGGGTGAAAAAACAAATCAATATTAATAAACCAGATAAACAACAACTAAATAACAAAATCCTAAGTAAAATCCAATACTTGTCAAAAGCTGCGGGTGTCAACGTTTAAAAAATCTATCTCAGCAGTAAATCGAAACGGACACGATAGCTAGAGTTTTCGTGCGTTACCGATGCGCCGGCTCACAAAAGAAATTGTTAAGTTTGTGACGTTTTTCGTAATACTGACAAAAGAAACGACTGAATTCGTGATCTGGAGGCGATACGTGATTTGGGGGCCTAGCTAAGATGCCAACGTTTCTTTTACTACAATCGTTAACGCCCAATGGGGAAGAAAACTAATTCATTTTCACGCTGGATGGCGCGGATCGACTGCATGTTGAAGGAATGTGCGACTCAAAATCGAGAAAATCACAAGAAAGATTGGGATGTTTTGTTTTCTGGTAGTAAACCATTAAAACATTGATTCTTGTATTTACTTTACTTACAATTCGTATTCTCTATCTATAGTCGTGTCTCTTCTAGCCCATCGGCCAGACGCCCTTGGTACATGAATAGTATCACGTTTCTCAAAACCTATACCAAACACAATAATATCATCTAGATAATATGATGAGTCCAAAACTCAAAACGAGAGATGCTTAAGAGATCTTTATCTTCTAAACGTCTCGGGTCTCAGACAATGCAGGGTTTCTTAATGTTACTTATATTAACTTTCTACAATTAAATAGCATGTTTTATAAGCTACTGTTTGCCTACAATCTTACCTGATGATAAGTGGTGGTGAGGTCAACAATTGTATCAATTTAACTTGTAAGCTAAAAGGAGCCTGTCTCGCAAGGACTGCTGCCGGAATTCACTTATTGCTGAATGGACGACTAATTATAAACTTTATATTAATGACACATTCTTAAAACGCGCTGGACGCGATGCCTGCTCGCCTTGTAGTAACTTTTATTCACTTTTACACCTTAATTTTCCTGTTTCAAATTTCAAAATATTTATGTTTAGGATACAATACATGCGATTACTTTAAAATGACAAATTTAAAACTAGCTACGCCTGTTCCAACCTGCTTACTTCGGCAAGAAACTACCATTTTAGAGCGCGATCGCAGTTTCATTTTTTTTTACTTGATTGAATTAGAACAATGTATTATATAGTATTTCTTGATGCGCTATGAAAACTTATAATTCACGTAATGTTTTCTTCAACAAAATCCCAGTCATAAAATATGTAGCAAGATTCTCAATCCCACCTATGCCTATTGCTTACCTACGCCTCTACTACCTGCTTAGCAGACCACAAAAGCCCTTCCAAAACATAATAGGGCTTGTTACCTTGTCGGTGAACCTTTTGCCAAACTACGGGTGTTGGGCAGGTAGATGGACTCACGTACCCCGGAATCCTTGTTTTTAATGATAAATGAGCTGATGGGACCAATTGTAATTCTTATGGAATGTTGGTGAAAGAAATCGGGCTAAATCTTTGCAAGAGTGATTTTTATTACTTTCATCCGCACGTCACTCACTAGGGTCCGTTTAATAAAAAGTAAATCACAATTTGAGGAAAATTTTAAAGTTTATTTTAACAGAACTGAAATTCTTTCATGACTTTACATTAGATAAGAAATTTAAAATATACTCTAAAAAACATAACGCAAAAGTATTCGTCTACCCTTGTCACTCACGCAAAATAGTTCGTCTACCACTTAGTTGTATCGCCTTTGCTCTCAATGACAGCTTTAATGCGAAGAGGCATGGTTGCAACCATCGCTGCACACTCCTCAGGCGTAATTGACTCCCAGACAGCCAAGAGTTTAGCCTCTAAGTCGCTCTTCGATCTTGATGGATTTTTACGGAGAATTTTTTTCATTTTCCACCACAGGGTTTCGATCGCCGACAAGTCCGGGCTGTTAGATGCCCATTTTATTGTAGGGATGCTTACTAATGAAAAAAACTGAAATTTTCAGAATGTATACTGTCTCACTTAACAAATGACACAGAATTATTTTTACAAATTGAAAATATGCAACATATTTGTACAAAAAACGAATAATCTTATTTAACTCACCGATAGACGAACACTTTTGCATCGATTAACAATTAGACGAACTATTTTGCTTATAACTTCTTCGAATTTAAAACAGGATATACATATATGTATAAATTGAAAAAGCTAAAATAGTTTATTAGTTCATAATTAAAAAATGGCATAAGTAACGCGACATGTGATAGTAGAAAAGCTTAATATTTTACATAGATATACAAAAATAATGAAGTTAGAAAAAATCTCACAGAGAAAATTTCACACTAGACGAACTATTTTGCATCGGGGCTCGTATTACCACGTGAGAGCACGGGCGGGGCCGCGTGGAGCAGTTAACTTGTTATACAGTTAAACTTTTACGCCGTAACTTTTTTTGTTATCCTTTCTGTCAATCTAGCATAGTGAAACAGTTAAAACATGGCCGACAATAACTTTCACCGATCTGTAGCTTTGTTAAATTGGACAATTTAGAGGTCTGGGAGAAAACTGACAAATTGGTTATTGTACATTTACGAAGGACGCACGCATTGGAGACGTGAATGTTGAAATGGATGAAACGTCAGATTTCGAACTTGGGAAGATCAGTTCAGCAGGTAATGTGAGTAGTCATGACACTACCAACTGTGGATAAGATTGCCAATCGATAGCCGATTAATCATCGATAGTCTATCGATAGCCAACCAATCTCAACGCTATCGATAGGCCTATCGATGATTAAACGACTATCGATAGTTTATACTTCACGAGCAATATATTAATATAGTATTGTTAACAATACTATCGCTTTTATCGATAGTATTGCACGTATTCGATGGTATTGCCTCATTTAAGCGAGCGATAGTATCGAAACTATCGATGGTATCGATAGGTCTGTCGATAGTATGACTTTTTCAGATGAAAACTATCGATAGTTCTGGTTCTGGATCCAGGTAGATAATTATTTTATTCCATTATTTTATTATTTTGAGTCTGTATCTGTAGTGTTAATAATAATAATAATAATAGCTTTTATTTTTTCCTTACACAAATTTGAAACAGAGTTTTTTATTGGGTTAGTATTATAAGTTATCTTAAGTTAGTATTATGTTAGTAGTACTTAGAATTATGTTAGTATTATGAATCCTCAGTGTAAGGACCGCCCCTAGCGGTAAAAGCCTCCTCCAATAGCTTCCATTTTTGTCTATTTCTAGCAGTTCTAGACCAAAGCTTTCCAGCAACCTGTGCGATGTCATCATGCCACCTTTGATGTGGTCTCCCTGGCTTGCGTCTGCTGTCTCTAGGGACCCAATTTGTCACGATTTGTGCCCATCTATTTGATTCTAATCTTTGTGTATGACCAGTCCACCTCCACTTAAGCTTTAATGCTTCTTTTACAACGTCTTTAGCTTTCGTTTTTTTCCTAATAAATGTGTTCTTTACTCGGTCTTTTAGCTTTAAGTTCATGTAGCTTCTCTCCATTCCTCTCTGACATATTCTTAGCTTTTCCATCTGCTTTTTGGTCAAAGGCCATGTCTGACAAGCGTAGGTAAGGCATGGTGTCAGGCAGATGTTCATTGCTTTTGTTTTTAATTTTATTGGTAGAGGTCCCTTAAAAATGTCTTTCATTGCCCAATATTTATTCCAAGTATTATTTATTCTTCTGTTTATTTCTTTTTCTGTGCATGTTTTGAATGATATTAAGTGACCAAGGTAAATATAGTCCTCCACATACTCTAGCGGTAGAGAATTTACTTCTATAGGCTTTTTGGTTCTGTTTGTCATAATTTTTGTTTTATCTTGATTTACCTCTAATCCTATGTTTTTGCTTTGCAGGCTGAGAGACTCTATCATTATTTGTAGTTCTTCGGGGTCTTCCGTTAGTAAAACAAGATCATCGGCGAATCTTAGGTGGTTGAGATATGCACCCTCGATCTTTATTCCCATATTATTCCATTCTAATTGTCTGAAGATATGTTCTAGTACGGCAATAAACATTTTTGGCGATAGGGGGTCCCCCTGTTTTACTCCTCGTTTTATCTGGAATAAAGGTCCCGCTGTCTCCAGTCTCACCCTAGCTGTACTGTTCTTGTATATTTCTTTTATAATTTCTATATAGTCATTATTTACTCCTTGCTCCATCAGTGACTTCCATATAGAGTTATGTGATATGGTGTCAAATGCTTTTGAGTAGTCAATGAATGCAATATATAGAGGTTTATTATATTCTGTGTATTTTTCCATAATTTGTTTTAGTGTATGTATGTGGTCAATAGTTGAGTAGTTCTTTCTGAATCCCGCTTGCTCTACGGATTGATTTTCTTCTATTATTCTTGTTATTCTTTGAAGTAAGGTTGATGTAAAGACTTTGTAGAAACAAGACATTAGGCTGATCGGTCTATAATTTGTGATGAGTTTTGGATCTCCTTTCTTATAGAGAAGAGTGATTTCTGAGCATAGCCATTGTTTTGGTATATTTTTCTGTTGTAGAATGAGGTTAAATAGATTAGTAAGTGGAGTTATTAGCTTCTCTTTACCGGCTATAATCATATCATTTGTAATGCCATCTGGCCCCGGACTTTTTTCAGCTTTTAACTTTTTTATACAAAACTCTACTTCACTTTCCAGGAATGGTAGAGCAGGATCTTCATTTCGTGCAGAGCTAATATTATACATTTCTTTTTCATGTCTAGGTATGCTGTATAGGTCCTTGTAAAAGTTCGTAGCTATTTTTAATAGATCAGATCTGTTGGTGACAGCAGATCCGGATGTGTTACATAAGTGAGTCATTAATTGTTTTGTGTTGTTAAGTTTTCTATATGCTTTTTTAACTCCTCCAGTTTTTTCTATAAATGTATGAAGTGTTTTTAATCTGTAATTCTTCAGATTTTTTTCTATTTTCTTATTTATTAGTCTGTACAAGCTACTAAGTTGAAGTTTCTCTTGTTTCGTTCTATTATCTTTGTATTTTAGTTTGTGTCTTTGTTTTTTAAGTTCTATTATATCTTCTGTTATTATTGACTGTGTTGTATTTTTTCTCTTTTTGGTATCTAGAGTTGTGGAACAATTGATTAAAATACTCTCTAGATTGTTGTAGAAGGTTTCCACTGTTTCCTCTACAGGTTGTATGTAATTGGAGAAGTCTCTGTCAAATTTATCAAAGTCGATTATAGTGTTCTGTAGATTTTGTCTGTATTGTGCACGAGACTGTTTCTTTTTTGTAGTTAAGGTCATTCTTACCATCCTGTGGTCGCTAAAATGAATTAAATTACTCAGTATTTCTAAATTCTCTACCTTTACCGGTATGTTTGTAGCGATAAAATCAATTTCATTTTTGTCTCGTCCATTGGGTGATAGCCATGTCCATCTTAGATTTGTAGGTTTTCTAAATATAGTATTTGTAATTTTCAATTTCTGCTTGTGACAGAAGTCGATAAACATTTGTCCTCTTCTAGTTCTTTTCCCAAAGCCAAACTCTCTCATTACCAAATGTTCACCCTGTTGCGGTTGTCCTATTTGGGCATTCATGTCTCCCATAAATATGGTGTTCTTTGTAGATTCAATTTGTTCCATAGCATTCTCTACATCATTATAGAAAGTTTGTATTTCAGTTTCATTTGAACGTTCAGTAGGCGCATAAACTTGGACTAGTGAGTATATTTCTGTTTCAATTTCTATATTTAATACAGCTACTCGTTCTGATATGGCTACAAAGTCACGAATTGTAATATTTTTTGCTTTTTGACTAGGAAACCAACTCCTTTCTCTCCTTTTGTTTTTCCATAATAGTGTAATATGTAACTACCTCGATCTTCTATTTTAAAACTGTAGTGTTAGTTACTTATAATTGTGTTATTTTAATTTTTATGTGGACTAAATTTAATGTGAATTGTATGGATAATGAAAATCTGAAATAAATGAATTGAATTGAATTTTACTACCGATAGTTTGGCAACACTATGACAGCCACGGTGTCATCAATTCATCATACGCTAACGGCCTCAGCTCAAACTTCCAAGATGTCACTTGAACTGTCGTGAGGGTTAATTAACGCTATGGGCTTAAATTGGCAAAATTATGTCACGAGCTTGGTGCACGCAGACTCTGTTTATATGCTAGTTGTGCCCCGCGGTTTCACCCGCGTCTTCCCGTTATCCCACAGGAACCTTTTTACGGGATATAGCCTATGTGTTTATAGCGATGATTGCTCAGTGGTAGTGACGTCGGCTTGCGATCCGTAGGACGTGGGTTCGAATCCTACAATGAGCTTGAGCTTTCGGTGAAGGAAAACATCGTGATGAAACCATAGCTTGGTGGTAGGATATTTTCTAGTACTCGTCTGGCTAGCTACCCTCTTGTTAAGAATCTGCACCTATCGGTGTGTTCCGGCAGCCTCACTTGAGAGACAGTTCCCAGTCCAGGCGCCATCTTCGACCACAGCGTCACTTAACATCAGGTGACTTGTGGTCAAACGATACCACAGTAAAGATACCCTGTAAATAAAAAAAAACTCTATAGAATATATATTATGTCATATTTCTATCTCCAGTAGAGAAAACCGTGGATAGATCGGTTATTGGGAACGGCCGTTAAAATTGTTTTACCTTAAAGTACTTCACACGTAAGTTCACGTAACCAAAACCGGCAGTAATAGTGATGGGCAAGCACTCGATAATTTTGTCGATAATCACAACGGCACTAATACGCACGCGTTAAAAGGTTTATAGGCGCTAATAAGTGAAGCAAGTACGCATCGTGTTACTTGCTTTGCCGAGTCATAAACTTGTAATTTGATGATTGTGGGAGAAATTCCTTAGAGCATGTTTTATGGCTTCACACGATTAGTGTATTTGCCAGTGTTATGTATTAAATGTATGAAATATTAATGATGATAATGAGATGTGACCCAGCTAGCTACACGCCGGGTCGAAGAGGACAGTCCCCTTTTTGTTTCAGTAAAGTAGTAGCACTTATACTTTACACGGAATTTTTGGAGCAACTAAAAAATTCACTTTTAACTACTCTATTTCAAATAATAAACACTCGTACACATAATGATTAATAGTGCACCAATAACACACATTATCACTCGAACAAACACAAATTATGAAAATAAAAAGAAAATTTTCATGTTGACAGTTCAATTGCCGCCAAAAAAAAAACAGACTGGACAAGTGGTTGCGAACGAACAATGCTTCCTTGCTACAGAATTGACTTTTCTCTGCACTTTTGGAGATTGCTATCATTCAACACAGCATGATATAGGCACATCAGCCTCTGGGCTGCTCGCCTATTACCAAAATAAATAAATAAATGAAAAGTCTTACGGCCGGTTTCAATAACCGATCTATCCACGGTTTGACAGAAATTTGACATTACTTCTATAGAAATTGTGTCAAAATTCTATCTCCGGTGGGGCAAACCGTAGATATTGAAACCGGCCGCTAGGCTGGTATTCTAGAATGATGCTCAAGCAGTAATCTCTACTTATGCATATAGATTTGTGTCTGTCATTCCATACAAATATGTCACTCAATCGCTATTCAAGTAATCATCTACACTTGAGCGTCGCCTTAGAGCATGCTTAGGGTTGTAAGTTTTATGTGAGTGACGATGACGATGCGTCCTTGCCTTGCGAACCTTTTTTTTTGTTTTTTTATGGCGTCACACGATTAGTGTATTTGCCAGTGTCAAGTATAAAATACTTCAAACTCAGTTGAAACAAGTTTAAATGATGATGATGATGGGATGAGGATAGTGTTTAAGTAAAGTAGTGGAGCTTTACTTAAACTTTACACGGACTTTTTTGTAGCAACTAGAAAAGTCACTTGCACAACTTTATTTCAATTTCCCACACTCGTACACGTTAACGAACACATAATGGTTAATAATCCACTAATATTACACATTATCACTCGAAGAAACACAAGTTTTGGAAATAAAAACAAAATTTTCACGTTGACAATTCGATTGCCGCCTTGCCGCCAAAAAAGTCCTTGCGAACCTTAGATCGAACTAGACGACAGACGTTAGAAGGGATGTACCTCATGAATTTGTAAATGTTGCAACAATTTTATTCACTTTATTTTATTCCCACGAAGTAAAAAACGCATTTGATGCACGAAACAAAATTAGTTTCGATTCACAAATAAACCTTCCATCAATTTGTTTTACTATAGCATAAAAGTTTACCGTTAATCGTTATTGAAATAAATAATTGTTTACAATAAAGGTAAGGTACTTTAGAATCGAATAACCGTTTAGCTGTTATTGGTAGAGTTACAACGAGGTTTTTTTTGTTATGAACTTTACTTTCACTGTAACAAAAAAACGCATCAGTATGTGTAGACATTTTACATCTATTTTCTTTATTTATTTATCCCACAACTCTTACATTTTCCTTATATTTACTACCTTTAACATAATTAGTAAATAGATAAATAAGCGTTATGTGAAATAATTATATGTCTTACAAAATTACGCAAGAGAAAGAATTGAACAGTGTAATTTTTCTCAAGACATAGATAATACATGAAATAATAAACATATGTGCGTGTGTGGGGGGGGGGGGGGGGGAGGGGCGAGTGGTGGAAGTGTATCTGTATGCACCTTATGTTGTGGCTTTTGTTTTACTTTTATTTTATTTATTTTATTATTTTATTTCTTAAACTAAGTTTAATGGTTAGGTGACGCTAACTCGCTAAGCTAAGAGATGGTGTGAATCAAAACCCCAATATAAAGTGAATTGTGAATTGTAACGAATACAAATTGGTTATTACTTTGAGCTACAAATCTATATTAGTTCTGGTACGTAGCGAATGCATGAATTGAAATATGATTGCGTAAGTAGTTCAATTGTCTTTTTAACAGACGGTTTTTGCTGTTTGTTAATTGTTGAAGACAGGAAGGCTTTTTATATATAGTGCATCGTGAGTAGCCAAATCAAGGGATTAACTAGTAGCCAGTTAGAATCTGAAGAGTTCCACTATCCATCTCCTGACTCCATCAACAGATCAGGTCGATGGTGCCAAATTATTGTATTGTCATCAGGATTACATAGGTACAAAGTTTCATTTCGATGCGACAGATAGAAATAGGTTCAAATTGACTTCTAAGATTTTATTACATTGTTTGTTAGTTAATTATTTTTTACAAGTAAAACTAATAAAAGCATGTTAAAAACACTTTTATACTACAAGATCTGAATGAAAAATCATTTATTACTCATTGCTCCAACTGTACTCTGCACTTTAATAACAGCTTGTTGTTCGAGTTTATAGCCTCGAGTTGTCATTCTTCTTTTATTGTTTTTAAACACGTGACGCTTATCACGTGATCTATGTAGGCTACACGACAATGTAGAATAATCTACCTACCTAACTTGTTACAATTTGATGAATGTACGTAGCTAGAAGTATTTATTAAGGTGGTTCGATTTAAGTATTTATTAATGGAAATTTCCTCCACCATATCCACTAATATTATAAACGTGAAAGTTTGTGAGTATGGAATATGGAAGTATGGATCTTTGTTTCTCTTTCACGCAAAAACTACTGAACGGATCTAAACGATATTTGGAATGGAGATAGCTTATATCCTGGATTAATACATAGGCTACTTTTTACTTTTTATAACGGGAATACGCAGGTGCAACCGCGGGGTGAAGCTAGTAATTTTTTCTTTATTATCTACTAGCTGCACCCTGTGGATACACTCGCGGTCTTCCCGTTAGCCCGCAGGAATCTTTCTGTGATAAAAGTAGCTTATATATTAATCCAGAGTATACGCTACCTCTCTTCCAAATTTCACTGAAATTCGTATAGCTGTTGCAACGTAAAAGGATAACAGACATATAAACTTTCGCATTTATAATATCACAAGTGTGATTCGAAAAGTTTTACATATATGTATTACTTTTAAGAAATACTTTGTTAGGATTTACTGCATTAGAAACTTCTTTAAAAAATACCATGTTGTACAAGAAATGCATTGGCAAGTGTACAAATTGCAGTCAAGAAGTCTCATGAAATGTTCTATCGTTAGTTGAAGCCCTTTTTATTGCCCCTTCCTCTCATCTCTTAATATAATCCGTCCTAATTAGACGTAGGTAGATAACTTTATGACAAGGTTTGTTAGTAAGTCTTAATTACGACATCCTTGTTAGGAGACAGAATTATGTTTAGTGAACATGATTAGGTTTTTTAAATGCTAATTTATGTCGCATAAAATTACTCGTTTATGTAGACGCTTAGAAATGAACCTTAAACTATCACAGGATATAAAAAGTTGATGTAATTAAACTTATATATTATATTTATCATGTTATTTCATTTTCCTTGTGTAACACAGGTGTACATATAGTACATATTTTCATGTTTTGAATGATAAATAAAATAATATAATAATTCGCATTCAGCATTCGCCGTCCGGCCACCGTAGAGACCACACGCTTGTTTGCCTGTCAGGATCAGAGTTTCTCAAACTTTTTCAAGATGTTTTCGTGTGCCAGCTGTGAAACAAAACATACAGAAGGGACAGTGTGCAGCGTCTGCAAACAGCATTTTGACTTCCAGTGCTCTGGAGTTACTGAAGCAGGTTACCGTAAACTTGGTGACAGAAAAAACTCTTGGAGGTGCCCTAAATGTAAGTCCAGCTTATCTCTCTCTCCGGCCACCTCACCGCTACCCAGTCAACTAGATAAAATACAGGAACAGCTCAACAAGGTCATGTCCCAGCTGACCCCACTAGCGTTATTGGTGGAGGATGTTAAAACCATTAAGAGTGAGATTAAAAGCCTGAAAGAATCGCAAGAAATGGCGCATCAGCTCATCGCGGATTTTTCGGGAACTATACAAGCCTTGGATTCTCGAGTAATTAGTGTCGAGAAAGCGGTGCAGGAAATTCCTGCTCTGCAAGCGGATATCACCAGGCTTAAACAGGAGTTGCAAGACAGAGACCAATGGGCCAGAGCGAACAATGTCGAGATAAGAGGAATCCCTCAGAGCAAAAACGAAAACCTGTATGAGATCGCACAGAAAATTGGTCAGGTATGTGATTTCCCGATTAGAAAGGAGGAAATCAATTACATTGCCCGCATTCCAACCCGAGTGTCCAACAATGAGAAGCCAATTGTTATATCGTTCAACAGTCGCTACACGAAAGAAGAGCTAGTAGCATCATCCCGTAGGAGTAAGCAGCTCAACTTATCCAACTTGGGCTTTAAGGCTTCAGGGGTCTTCTATGTCAATGATCACCTAACGCAACGCAATAAAGCTCTTCTGAGTAAAGCGAGAACATTAGCAAAAGAAAAAAATTTCCAGTACATCTGGGTCAAGCACTGTAAAATTATGGCAAGAAAATCGGATAGTTCACCTATATTTTTTATAAAATGCGAGAACGATCTCATGAAGATAGTATAATCTTCATAGTCAAAATATTACGTAAATTTAAAATGTCCTTTCTCGATAGTTTGGGAAACACAGCCGAGACCAGATTCCATTGTCTTCGTTATCACTACCTGAGCCTCGGTGGGGCCGTTGCACAGTTGTCGCACGTAAGTTTGCAACAGCTCATACAATTTACACACGCGTGCGCGTGCGCTCGTGATGCTATAGTGCATATAATAGCCTGCACCGCGCTCAAACTTCTAAGCTTACATTTACTTGCGGAACATTGTATACAAAACGTTGTTTTGACAATACATGTATTCGTTTTTTATTTTCAATCTACCGTGTTATTCATCTTAAAAATTAATCTTAATCTCAACTCAACAATTACGAATGATTTTTTATCGCTAAAAAATTATTGTATTGTTATACAATTAACTATTGTTGTTGATTGCACTTGTATTATCGTGCGTTCAAATTTAAATATTTACCTACAATTTAATGGTTCTCAATTATCAATTATGTTTCATTATGTTTATTATAAACGTCTATTACACTTTAAATTATTAACTTTGAATCGCTTAAGATACATTTTATTTACTGTTAACAATGGCTTCCAATAACTTTAATATTTACTATCAAAATACTCGAGGGCTACGCACAAAAACACATATATTTAAAAGAAACTTACTTCTTTGTAGGTACGATGTTATCTCACTAACTGAAACCTGGTTGCTTAACGGTATTAACGATAGCGAATTATTTGACGATAGGTATATTGTTTGGCGTAGGGATAGAAATTACGCGGCCACTAATGAGAGGTACGGTGGCGGTGTACTTTTAGCAGTGCGCCGCGAGTTGAAAGTGGTGGATCGGCCGGAATGGTGTTCGTCTGCTGAGGATATATGGGTTACCGTCACTCTTAAAAATAAAAATAGCTGTTCTCAAAATATACACTTTTGCACTATTTATCTGTGTAGTGAAAAACTAGGTAACTCATTTAATTTACAGCTTAGTAATTTTCTAGAAAAATTGTCAATCATAGTTAACTCATGTCCGAATGATTCATTTATTATTATGGGCGATTTTAACTTAAGTAACATTCATTGGACGCTTGACTGTAATGGCCTTACGCAGTACACGGGTATCTCAGGTGAAACGCAGGTATGTTTTTTTGATACTTTATCAGAATGTAACTTAACACAGTATAACTTTTGTCGAAACATTAATAATAGAATTTTGGACCTAGTGTTGAGTAATTTTATTGACATAAAGGTATCTGCCTGTGATGACCCCTTAGTAGGTGAAGATGTTCATCATAAATCTTTGCTAATTACTTTAACCTTTACCAATTCCGACCTGTTAAGAGTAAATCCTAGAGAAAAATATTTTTATGAATCAGGTGATTATGAAAACATCAAATTATCATTGGATGAGATAAGCTGGGATGACTGTTTACGTGAGACTCCATTAGATGAAGCTATCAACTATTTTTATAAAATCTTGCGTGACGTAATAGAAAAATATATACCCCACAAATTGATTACTCGTAAATCCTTTCCACCATGGTATAACTCCTCTTTAAAGAAGGTTTTAAAAGAAAAGTTTAAGTTCTTTCAGAAATATAGTAAGTATGGGAATAAAGCCGATTACGATACCTTTTCTTTATTACGTAAAAGAGCCAAGCTTTTGGAAGCTGATTGCTATAGGTTGTACTTATTAAAGTGTGAAGAGGCTATAGTGAAGAACCCAAAACTGTTTTGGTCATTTATTAAGTCTAATAAAAATAGCTCTAACGCTATTCCCTCCTCTCTCATATATGAAAGGCAGTCAGCAGATTCAGGAGAAGATATTTGTCACCTTTTTGCAACCTATTTTCAGTCAACTTTTCTTTCTCCCTCTACTAGCCGCGGTCCTGAATTTGAAATACCTCCTTCACGGTTTAACGACGGTGTCGTCGTAGGTGATGTTGAAGTTGTCCCCGAAACGGTGAATAGATTGCTAAAAACACTCGATCTGACCAAAGGGGCTGGACCTGATCACATCACGGCTTTTTTTATTACGAAATGTGCTGATAGCTTGACGATTCCATTAACAATATTGTTCAAACGTTCTTTACGCGAAGGTGTTGTACCCAAAATTTGGAAGTCTGCTTTTATAACTCCAATTCACAAAAGTGGCGCTAGAAATGATATTAAAAATTATAGACCCATTTCAAAATTATGTATTTTCGCTAAAATATTTGAACGTTTAGTGTATAATCAAGTCTACAACAGTTTATCGGCTACCTTTATCCCCGAGCAACATGGCTTTCTCAAAAATCGTTCGACAACTTCTAATTTGCTATTATTTACCGACTTCACAACTTACAACATGGATGCTGGTGGACAGGTGGACGCCATCTTTACTGATTACAGTAAAGCATTTGATCGTATTGACCACGTTATACTTTTAAAAAAGCTTCTCTATGCCGGCATTCATGGCAATCTGTACAGATGGTTTACATCGTACATTAAAAACAGATCCCAAGCTGTTGTGCTCAATGGTTATTCTTCTTCATGGAATCATGTACCCTCTGGGGTACCTCAAGGTTCTTTATTAGGGCCCCTGCTCTTTAACATTTTTGTTAATGACATAGCGACTTGTTTCAAACACTCAAAATTTCTCCTCTATGCTGATGACATGAAGGTTTTTAAACAAATTATTAGTATTAACGACAGTCAGCTTCTTCAACAAGATCTAACCAGATTTGAAAAATACTGCAGTCTCAATAAACTAGATCTTAATGTTGCTAAATGTCACTCCATAACTTTTACACGTAAATCTAAAACTACGAATTTTATATACACTCTTAAAGGGCAAGAACTGGAAGCCGTAGAAGAAGTAAGGGACTTAGGTATAATTCACGATTCTAAACTAACATATGATAAACATGTTGATTACATTGCCAAAAAAGCCAACAAGTCCATGGGATTTATAATAAGATCCAGTTCTCAATTTTCTAGTATAAAAATATTGAAAACCCTCTTCTGTTCATACGTGCGTAGTACCCTCGAGTATTGCTCGCAAATTTGGAACCCTCAATATGATATTTATATTAATAGACTAGAATCTATTCAACGTAGATTTATGAGGCATCTGCAATATAGGTGCAATAGATATGACAATGATTACGAATCAAGGTGTAGGAGACAGCATATGCTGCCTCTCTATGAAAGACGCAGATTAGCAGACATTATATTGTTGACTAAAATAGCACAATGTAAAGTGGATTCTCCTCAACTACTTTCTAAAATAGGTCTGAGAGTACCTACAAGGTCTGTTAGACTTCCTATATGTCTACATGTTCCGCATAGCTATACTAATTATAGACAAAACTCTTTTTTCGTCAGATCAGCGAAACAAATAAATGAGTTGAATAATATTCCTGATTTTGACATATTCAATTCATCCCCAAGCGCATTGAAGTACAATCTAGCTAAGAATTGGTTTGGTGTGGGTCCTGGACTGTCTGGATAAGGTTCCACTGAATTTATTATCCAAGTGGCACATTTAATTTAATTTTGTTACAAATAACAATTTTTTTTTTTTTTCCATTCTAAATTGTTCAAGTTTACTATATTTTATATATTTATTTAGGTACATAACATATTTACATTTATTTCTTTAGGCAAACAAGTTTATATAGAATCAATATGCGAAAACGTTTTAAATGGTGTGCATGTTTTTATATATAGTTATTTAATTAGTCATAACACTGTATGTTTTCTATAAAAAATAAAATAAAAATAAAAATAATTAGCATTACGTTTATGTTTATCGATATAATTAAGTCTTACATGGCACATCACTAAGTACTAACTTCGAGCGAACTTTTTTGCCAACAGAATGGGCAACGGTCTCAAAAGCCATACATCCTGATGTTAAGTAACGAACGAAATATTAACCCGCCTACTTTCCAAACTAGTTTATCTTGATCGGCCTTTGTTCTGCCGACCTCACCCGACGAAATATTAACGTAGTACATTCAACTTACACCGGCAGATGTATAGCTTACCATAAAATCAGAAACACAAAATGCATGTTCCGTTAACGCCAACAGATCCTTTTCGCATGCACAAAACTTAATTCCGAAATCAGATTTCGTAATAAACAGTATAAACACAGAAACAACGCCGCGCTAGCGTTCACTGTAAGCGTTCACTCCACTTTACATCTCACGGGTGAACTTTCAATCAATTTTAATTCAAAAAGTTAGTTGAAACTCCTTGGTAACAGCAAAGAGGTTTTAACACGTTCAGAGCGCGTCGCGTCGCATTTTTACTGGCCGACCAGAGATATTTTTACCTGTGTATGGCAAAAAAAGTTTGTTTCACAGTTGAGCTTGTTCATTGCCTTCAAAGGAATTCCTACTTTGCCTTAATTACAAAGAGCTTAGATTCACTTGGCAATTCTAAATTGCATTAGTGTGATAATAGTGAACTAACACTTTAATTGAAATAGAATGTTAATGCGTTACAATAGGGTCGATAATCATATTTTTGCGAGAGGAAAGCTTTGTGCTGTGTGCTTCGGCTGTTTATGTAGTGGTGGGCAGTTGGTCAGAGTCAAAGGTTCTTAAACTTTACTAGTACTACGCAGCTTTTCGACTCGTTTTGTGTTGAATAATTATTTAATATAAAAATCAATTTATTGCCATGAAAAAAACACATACATTTTATAGGAAAATAAAAACACAATTAAGACACAATTATGCAATTAAGTACATAATGTAGCTACATAGTTAGTTAGATAACATCAAAACTCCTTGTAAGATTTGGACAAAGTAAACTGTGTTTTTATTTCACTATGAAATCATCGAGTTCATCGAATTTATACACATTTACATAATTTTTAACAAAAAAGAACCGACTTTAGATCCCCCTCGATTTCTCTGGGATGCCATCATCAGAAGATCCTGATTTCCTTATCATCCTTGGGATATTTTTTTAACATGATTATACCACCCCAGAAGTTGGGACATTATGGAATGATTGATTCTTCACCTACTGAAGTTAATACATAACCGCGATTCTACCATACATTTGTCAAATTACTTCTCTTAAATTTCAATGGAAGGAAGCATCTAATAGAAAAGTGCGTAACTCTGGCTCTGCGGGAGTTCTGCCCTATATACATTGACACTGATTGATGCATCCAAACTATTCCCGTCTCTTTGTACACGAGCTTCGGGGAATACTAACGGTTGACTATTTATAGACAAAATGGACTCTCATAAAACGTTTTTCTTTTTAACGACGTTAAAACTAGCGGAGATTTTGAAGTCAATGGGTATTTTGCTTTTTATTGTGTTTCCAAATATTATTACACACTTATCTAACCAAACCAAACAAACAACGCAAGCAGTAGGTAAACTTCAACTTCAACTTTTTGTAAATGGTTTCTGGGGGGTAAGCAGTAGGTCACAAACGTTTTGAGTGGTGAGACACCATCTAGTAGCCGATGTGTGACGTTTCCCATGGTTTTTCCCGCGTTAACGACAGTTTATCGCGATAAATTAGTCAATCAATCAATCAATGGCATTTATTGACACAGTAGTATTTACAAAGTAATTATGAAGCCTCTGGTTCCCGAACTAGTGGGAACTGTGTTTCAGGAACCAGAGTATCCTATCCTATGACCCTCCCCAGAGTTCACTAAAATAAAAGTAGTGTAAGTTACTCCTTATAACATAAGCATTATCTGTGAGTGAAAGTCCCGTCAAAATCGGTCCAGCTATTTCAGAGATTACATTACAACACAACAACAGGCAGACAGACAGAGACGCAGATAAAAATTTGAATAAGTAATTGTTTTTTTGATGTAAGTACCTATAAACTTTTAATGAAAAGCTAAGCTAACAATAAAGCGTTATCTAACTATCTAAGCTAGCTTAATTTTAAATTACAAACAGACACTTCAATTTTATTTAATTGCAGTTTTTTTTTTTATATGTGCGGGCATTATTTTTATTTATTTTATCAATTCAATCTGCATAGATTATCGTAATATGTCTACCGTCAGCGACGGGGTTTAGGGTTGATCACGGGGTCACAATATATTTAATAAAGACAATCTAAAGTTTCTTTAGACCCCATGACCCTAAGGCGTTAAAGTTTGACAGCCACTGGCCAGCTCCCAGGGCACGGAACTGGTTTAAGCGTAGATGATATACCCAGACTGTGTATTACGAATTAATTCATAGAATTTAACAATAATATTATCTCGCGGTACAAATACAATAAATAGCCTTATTATTGTTATTTTTTACTACTTACAGGGTAGCGTTTGACCACAAGTCATCTGATGTTAAGTGACGATGTGGTCGAAGGTGGCGCCACGCTGCACCTGGATTGGGAACTGGCTCTCAAGTGAGGCTGCCGGAACACACCGATAGGTGCTTGGTGACAGATTCAATCAGGCATGCACTAGAAAATGCCCTAACGCCCTAAAGCCAAGCTTTGGTTTCATTATGATGTTTTCCTTTACCAACCTAAAACTCATTGTAAGTACGATTCGAACCCACGACCTAAGGATCGCAAGCCGAAGTCACTACTATCACTGGGCCATCATTCACTTTTCTATCAGAGACCCGCCCGAGCGATGGTGGCCGTGTGCGCCTTACAAAGCGCCGATACCAAGTTCGAATCCTCTCGGCCCCGCACCTATTAAGTTATGTGTGGTTTTACCATCGCTCAAAACTGTAAAGGAAAACATCGTGAGGAAACCGGCATGTCCAAGAACTGCAACATTCAAGGGCATGCGACATCTACCAACCCGCACTGGGCCCGCGTGGTGGATCACGGCCCGTACTCTCTCTCTGAGAGAAGGCCAGAGTCCCCGCAGTGGGAACGTAATAGGCCGATGATGAAGATATTTTCCTACGTTAAAATGAAGCCTCTATTTTAAGTTGGACCTCTAGCAATACATCAGTGAAACTGCATTCAATTCCATGCAGTAGTTTTTGCGTGATGCATATAGGTACAAACCTACAGACACACCGAAGAAAATTCTAAAAACTGTTTATTTGTATCTGTTGCTGTAGTAAAGATTAGTTTTTCTTTAATATATGTAACTAGGTGTGCCCTGCGGTTTCACCCGCGTCTTCCCGTTATCCCGCAGGAACCAATTTCCGGGATAAAAAGTAGCCTGTGTTAGTCCAGGGTATAAGCTATCTCCATTCCATATTTCACTCAAATCCGTTCTGTAGTTTTTGCGTGAAAGAGTAACAAACATCCAAACATCCATACTCACAGACTTTCACGTTAATATTAGTAGGATAAGAAAGAAGAAGACAGTACCCCTAGTACAAGTTTTGAAAACGATAAAAGTTTTCGTAAACATCGACGTTTACCACCGCCGACTTGTCAAAGTGGCAACTCGATCAATTACTCAATAACATTGTTGGAATATGATTATAACGATTTAAAATAACCCGTATTAACGATTTCAGTTCCTCCAAGTCTCGGTAAGATTCGCTGAAAAATATATATATGGATGGAAACGAAAACTTTTAAAGTTTTTGTAAACTATCAAAACCTGTACTAGGGGTACAGTAGGTAAGTAAATTAAATACAAAATCAATGTTTTTTAAATAGATTTATTCATTTCTACTTAAAACTAACAATGTACAAATAATAGACACCTGAATTTAGAAAATGAAACTAGAAAAACATTATATTGCGCTTACAATAAATTAACAGAGTTTTAGTTATGTCATCATCAGCCGGAAGAAGGACATAGGCCTCCCCCCTTGGACGCCACCATAAACGGCTATTAGCCATTTGCATCCATCAGCTCCCTGCGACTCTTACAACATCCCCGCTCCCCCTAGTGGGACGCCTACCTACAGAACGTGTTCCGGTTCGTGGTCGCCACTCGAGAACCATTCTGTTATGGATTCGTCGAGCGATTTAGTTGTTTATCCTAGTTCATTTAATTTCATAATTTGTTTTTGTTCAGCAGTGGTCTTCCGGCTGATGATGAATTACCGTAATCATTTTTGGTAGCTCAAAAACAGGCAAGTTGGAAATTTCATATTTAAACGGTGCTCTTCTTCGGTGGGATCCAAGGGTCTATCTTGGGCCTGGTGGTTGTATACGGGGTGTACTGCCCCGATGTACCGGACAGGTTCTCCGTGAAATCCATCATCCACTTGTAGTTAGGACGGCCCGGGTCCTGGAACATAAACAGTAAGGTCATCTACAGCACACACCAGCCCCGGATCTAGAGGAGGGCAACCGGGGATCCCACACCGGGCGTTAGTTTCAGGGGGCGCACAAAATCCTACTAATGTTATAAACGTGAAAGTTTGTGAGTCTGGATGGATGGATGGATGGATGTTTGTTACTCTTTCACGCAAAAACTACTGAACGGATTTGCGTGATATTAGGAATGAATTCAAAGTCAAAATTTCTTTTATTCATTGTGATCACTTTACGCCTGCGCCAACCTCCTTACGACGGCAAAAGAACAGGCAAGAAACGCCCGGCAGGTAATTTTTTTGGTGCGATCACATTGTCTATTTTATTCTTATTACTAAGTAATTGATTGAATTGGAGCAAGTTCACTAAAATCCCAAGCTTTTTTTTTGTCATCTAATGGTCCGATATTTTTTAATTAGCTTTACTAATAAGATTTCTCTTGTTTGGTTGTACACATTGGGATATGGGAACATGAATATTAATGAGTTGCGGGATCACAACCAAAGCAGACCAGACCCAGGGGCGTAGCTACCGCCGTATCTGCCGTATCAATTATACGGGGCCCCCAAGCCACGGGGGCCCCCGACGTGTGTAAGCAAAAATTAACAAAAACTTCCCAAATTTTTGTTAATTTCAGAAATGACAAAAGTCAAAAAAGCAATTTCTTTTTTTCCCGCGTAAAGCGTGCGTTTAAGAGTTGGCAACACTCTACATCGGTTATAGCGGGCTGTGGGATTTCGCCGTTTGTAATTTACTTCAACGGGGGAGAATCCCAAAATAATCGATGTACATACCATGATAAACCATAGAGAGCAGTGTTTATTGACGCGTTTTATTTAATAGGGATGTTAAGCATTTTTCGGAATTGCTTTTATTTTAAAGATTGACTCTTGTTTACGATAAAACAAATATTTTATTTAAAATTATTAGTGTTTTCGATGAGAAAATATACAAAATTAGAGTAATTATGAATTTTTCCGCCAAAACACTAACAACTGTCACGTGACTGACATGACGTCACTGACCGAAAAACACGATGGTCGCGATTCGTAACCATACCACCGCGCCGACCCCCGACACCGACGCGCGGGCAACCATCGAAGCACAAATAGCCTGAGTGGTTAGTGACGTAAGAAGCTCTTTTTGGTGTTTGCAGTCACGTGACAAAAGATTATAAATATAGCATTTAAAATCATTTTTATTTAAATTATTAAGTTATATTTAAATACAAAAATATGTTTTTCGATATCCTAATAATACAAACTAACATAAAAGTAAGATTAAACATTATTTTGTAATTAGTGTTAACATCCCTATTGTACATTACATTGTAATACAATCTGGTTTAGTAGTAGGTATTAGGCTCCAAACAAATTTTTATACGGGGCCCCATCAAGGCACGCTACGCCCCTGACCAGACCCCACAAGCAGCACCCGTTCACGAGTTGACGCATGTGCCAGCCATCGCTCTCCTCGACCATATGAGAGGGAAGAGGGCGACCCGACACACGACGCCGCCGCAAGCAAAGTCACTTTCGTGAGCATGACTGTTTTGGCTGTTTACCGAAAATGGTTAGAATAGGGGAAATAGGGAGAATAGATAGAAAGAAAGATAGATAGACAATCCCTACAACCCTATTAATATACCGAAAGTAACTCTGTATCTGTATCTGTCTGTCACGCTTACGCGCCTAAACTACTGAAACGATGTGCAAGAAATTTCATACATAGATAGTTTGAACCCTGGAAAAGGACATAGACTACTTTTATCGCGATAAACTGTAGCTCACGCGGGTGAAACCGCGGGAAACAGCTAGTCTATATATATATATAAAAGAAAGTAGTGTTAGTTACACCATTAATAACTCAAGAACGGCAGTTATGTTTAGAGATTTCGGGATCATACCTGTTTGGGAGGCAGATCAGTTTTGTAGTGCATCCAGCCAAACCATTCAGCAGGGATCTAAAACAGAAAACATGTTTGTCCACACTTTGTTTTGAAGGCTGCAGTCTTTTTACCAACATCAAAAAAAGGAGGAAGTTTCTCATTTCGACTGTATATAATTATATTTTTTTTTTACAATATACCTACATACTTATATACTATTATAACAATAAAATAAAAACAAATAAACCTAAACTAATAACTAAAATATATATTATATTATATTATATTTGTGTGTTCATTGTGTTGAACTATAGCAATATCCAAAAGTGCAGTGAAAAGTCAATTATGTAGAGGAAGCATTGTTCGTTCACAACCACTTGTCCAGTCTGTTTTTAAAGGAATTCACTGAAGGTGCCGACACAACGTCTTCCAGTAGTCTGTTCCAGTTGTGCACCACTCTAGAAGCCAGGAAGTGGTGCGCAGTGTTGGATTTAGATGGTGCGCGTATTATCTGCATATTGTTTCTTCTGGAGGATTTAATGCTCTCTTTTCATATGTACAGGTTGTGGATGTCTGGTAGGTTATAGAAGCTCGCTGACTGAATTTATTTTCCTACCTGGCTACCATCGTAGTTCATGTGATATTTATCAGCGTACTCCACCCATCGGTTCCTGCCGTAGAAGTAGCGCTGGTTCTCGTAGTACTTGTTGCCGTACTTGTCTTCGCCAATTAGTGTACCATTCTTCAGTTCATCTTGTCTGGAATTTATGACTTTTTTTATTAATTTATTAACTTCTTGCGGATTACCTGTGGTTTATATTTTTCCGGGACAAAAAGTAGCCTATGAGTTAATCCAGGGTATAAGCTATCTCCGTTCCAAGTTTGACTCAAATCCATTCAGTAGTTTTTGCGTGAACGAGTAACAAATATCCATACTCACAAACTTTCACATTTATAATATTACCTAGTAGGATTGCACACCCCATTTATACCTGTGGTTTCCCTGTGATTCTATATTTTCCTGGGATAAAAAGCAGCCTATGTGCTAATTCAGGGTGTAAGCTATCTATATTCCAAATTTCATCAAAATTTGTTAAGCATTATGAGTGTGATGGAGTAACAAACATGTCTGTATATATACTTACAAACTTTCGCATTTATAATATTTATTATGCGATAGTGTGCTATGCGAGCAGTTTGAGGCTGATGTGCCTATATCAAGCTGTGTTGAACTGTAGCAAAGTCCTAAATTTCACTAAAATACGTCTTCATAGGATTTTTTCAGGTCAATTTGGTCTCTTAGTTTCAGTAAAATTTAATTATTTCAGCATTAAATTCTGATTAAACATTGCTTAGCGTGTATAAGTGGGTATATCCCCATATTCAACTAAGCTCTGTTTCGTCAAAAAAATTTACTACAAAAAAAACTAAATTACTAAATTTACTTTCTACTATTAGGTCCAAGTTCGTATCAAAACATAACCTTACCAAATTACATAATACACTTTATCAATTTATTTCCCGTACCTGTACAGTTTCCACAGTGCACCCCTGATGCCACCATTCTGGCGCAGAATGGAGAACAAATTGGCTAATTTATCTAGCGCCAAGTACTTCCCCAGCGACATTTTTCACGATTTTCTTTTCAATATTTTGGATTTTGTTGGGAAATTCGACGTAACATTTGATGACATTGACAAGACTAACTATAATTTGTCAAAATATCCATCCGGTAAGTCAGATTCAGATGACAAGTCTGATTACTGAGTTGCTCTAGCTAAATATAAAATCCTACCAATATATTTTAGCAGGTTGCAATTTTTTCCATTATATGATTTTTGGCATGGCAGTGTAATACTTTTCTTCATGCATTCTTAGACTTATCCTCTTGATAGAGATATATTACTTTAGCCAATTTATCTGATTACAAATCAATTACTATTCTATAAGGGTGCTGTGCAGAAGGATGACAGAAGTCGTTTTCTGTCACATAATAAAAAAACATTGGTTTGTTAAAAATATAAATATAGTTCATGATATAATCTTTTTACACTTTGTACAATATAAATAAAACTATTTTACTTAATTTTCCTGTATATTACGTTTTTTCTTCTTTTTATTACTAACCTTTGCATCTTCATTTACAGTTTCGCTAACAATTATTTCTTTTATGTCCGTTACTGTTTCGTCTAATTTACGTTTCTTATTTTTCTTAGACTTTTTAAGACTAATAACATTATCTGTATTTAATTCATCAACAAAAGCCTTTGTTTTCAATTTCTTTGATTTTCTACCAGTATCGTTTTCTTTTAACACAATGGTATCACAGGTAACTTTGGTTTTAAAATTTTCTTCAACACTTTCTGGCAGAGGCAATTCAGACTCTGCCTGTCCACAGATAACATTGGTATCAGCATTTTCATTGCTTAAACAGCGTTTTCTCTTCTTTTTCTTTTTATTCTTAGGCTTATCCTCTTGATCATCTGCTAGAGATATATCTTCAATAATATCTTCTTTCTTGTGCTTGTTTTTCTTCGCATGAGAATATCCTTCATATTTCGATTCGGTGAGCAACAACTCTTCCTGCTGAGCTATTCTTGCAAGCTTGCCCAGAGCTTTGAGACCATGACGAGCTCCCCTGTAAAAAAAAGAAGCACTTATAAACCTGCTTGCTTGCTAGCTTGCATAAATGTAATAAAACTAGATTCTTTAAGCAGGACATTCCCAGGACATTCATATGACATTACTAGTTGCGCCCCGTGGTTTCACCCGCGTCTTCCCGTTATCCCACAGGAACCTTTTTCCAGGATAAAAATTAGCCTATGTGTTAATCCAGGGTATAATCTATCTCCATTTCAACATTCAGATCCGTTCAGTATCGTTCTTCAAGGCAAGAGTGAACAGGTACCTTCCGGGTGTGCGTGCTACACCGTCGACCGCATCGTCGCTTGGCAACAGGCGGGATGGCGGTCAAACGCACACCTATTAGCAATAAAAAAAAAAAAAGTAGTTTTTGCGTGAAAGAGTAACAAACATCCATCTATCCATCCATACTCACAAACTTTCACGTTTATAATATTAGTAGGATCTATAGTTAACCATATACGGACTACGGATCAAATAACCAACATAAAGAAAGAGGGAACTGGTCCTTCAGTGGTGACAGCTTCAGAACAACTTACTTATGTGCCGTCCTGCCTTCGCAAGCAGCGAACAACTCTTGGTCTGTCATTTTAAACACATCCTTTTGTTTTTCATCATTTTCACTGTCGCTATCGCTGACATTCTCAACTCTAGTACCATCGTTCGTCAAAACTGCTTTCCTGACGAAGTAGTCCGAGTATTCATTGTCTTCGGAGTTGTTTTTACGTTTCTTATTTATTCTCCACGTGCTGTTGGTTATGGTGAACTCTTCAACGTCTACAGTTTTTATTTTATTTGTTTTGCCATTCTTCTCTTCTATCTGTGAACAGTTTTTCAATATTTAATTATTTTGTTGGCATACATCCGTTCGCAACTTAATGCGATGCTAGCTAACTTAGCAAGTGACTACAACTTGCGACACGTAGGTTGTAAATATATAACTTAAAGGTGACTTGACTGACATAGTGATCTATCAACGCACAGCCCAAACCACTGGACGGATCAGGCTGAAATCTGGCATGCAGGTAGACGTTATGAGGTAGGCATCCGCTAAGAAAGGATTTGGATTAATTATAGCCCCAAGGGGATGAAAGTTTGTATGCATAAAGCTGTAGCCCACGCGGGTGAAACTGCGGGGAACTAAAGCTAGCCTTACAATAAGCTTGAGATATCGGTGAGAAAAATCATCATAATCAAATTACAGCTTGGTAGTAGGGCAGTCTCTAGTCCTCGTCTAGCTAGAAATACGTATATAATTGTTAAGAAATGAAGTCAACTATGTAAATATGCTTCTTACTTTCACATTCTTAGCCGCCTTATCGTACAGAGCGCTCCACCAGTGCTCGTTGAATTCTGCTGCTGCATCATGTCCGATTCCAGTGACGCTGCGCTTTAGCTTCGGTTTTAGGGCTACTGATATGCCATTCTCATGCTTACCGAGACCTTTGCCTGCGAAAATTAAAAAAGACAGGACTTGAATTTGTCTTCTATAGGAAAAGTTTTCTTTAAAATATCACACTGTATTAAAATATCACACTGCTGAAAAGGAAAGACTTATAGCGTTTTCAACTTTCTTTAAACTATCAGTACAGGTACGTTTATTTATCAAAACTGATAAAACTTATAGAGGTAGGTTAGAAATGTTGTTTTAACCTTTAAACTACGTTGTTTAACTTTTTGGGAGTTTTAATTCATTGAAAATTGAACTTACCATCGCTCCAGCCGTACTTTTCCAATTGCCGGCGAGCGAAATCCATTATTGGTAAGCAAATAAACGAACTAATCTTGATTTCATTGGTGATTTAATTTATTTGCTCCAGCCAAAAGCTGGATGGCCTGGATGAAATTATAAAAATAACCTCAAAATCAGAGTACCAAACCAAAGTATTATTATTATTATTATTTTTTGTATATGGCTTCTGCGGGGTTGCCACAATTTCGCCAATGTCGCGTAGGATGGTAGAAAATAAACGATGGAGATTGATCGGTGGACAAAAATATGATCGGTAGCGGAGAAGACCATCTAAAAATTTTGCATCTGAGGGATTACTCACATCTGAAACAAAACATAGGACATACACATGACGAAACACAAATATATACATAGAGTACAACAAGTATTATTAATTGTAACAACGACACAAATATAATAGCATAAATAGATATGAAAATGTATATATGTACTAAATTACAGTTTAATTTTATTAATTTCTATAAAATTACAGAGGATATATATGAAAGGAGTATATACAAGGGTCAGAAGGTTATCAATATTGGTAGGACGAGGTATTTCAGGTGGGAGCATGTCATACAAAGAGTAGCGAATCTTTGAGCAATTAAAAAAAATATGATCTGCTGTGCCCTCATCGAGACCACATTCACATAGAGAATGATCGCGGATTCTGATTTTAGCTAGGAATACAGGAGTACAAGAGTGACCCAGTCGCAGGCGACATATAATAGAGGTAGTCGACTTTTTAAACTTTTTAAATTTAAAAAACCATGGTTTTGGAGGAATAGTTGGTTGGAGTTGGCCATAAAATTTCCCTTTAATAACTTTGGATCTCTGCCAAAAGGAATTCCAGGAGTCCCGCATTTGAAGATGACAGGATGAGGAGAGGTCGTGAGAGAAGATGTTGTAATGTTCTTCGTTACCTAGCTGAGAAGCCTGCTTAGCACAAGAATCTGCCGTTTCATTACCCGGTATGCCAACATGCCCGGGAATCCATGCTAGAACAACTTTTAAACCAAGTTGGTGGCAGTTAAATAAAGCTTCTTTAATTTTTAGAATAATGGGATATCTAGATTTGGACCTAAATTGATTGGATAAAACAGACTGGAGGCAACTTTTTGAGTCAGTAAAAATTATTGACTTATTTATCCTGTGGGAGCTAATATATAAAATCGCTTCTAAAATGGCTACAGATTCACCGGTAAATACCGAGGCCATAGCAGGGCATTTATAACTAAGGATTATCCTAAACTTAGGAATCCAAACCGCACTACCTACGTCACTGTCTTTTGTCAGTTTAGATGCGTCTGTGAACAATGTAAGCCAGTCTTTCCATTTATCATCGATTTTCTCAAGGAATTTTCTGCTAGGCTCCATAGAATTTTTGTCAATACCGAAATCCAGGATAATTGAGGGTTGAAAAATCAAAGATTCGTAGTTAACTGAGAATAGAGGATTAAACGGATATTGTACAATAGGGCATGAAATCTGTGAATATTTTATATAGCTGCGGATAATACAAGGGAGGACTTTCTCTTCTCTGTAACCTTGCGATCTAATAAGATTGTATAATTTTTCGATTTTGGGTAATAGGGGATGATTAGAATTTTGAATTAATTTGGAAAAAAATCTATCTGATAAAAATTGACGACGAATATGAAGAGGAGGCTCGACGCATTCTACTTGCATGGCGTTGATCGGGGATGATTTCATGGCACCGAGAATAATGCGAAGGCATTTAGACTGGATTTTATCTAATTTGACAAGAGCAGCTTTATTTCCTGGGTCCAGCAAAAACGAACCATAATCTAAGTGACTACGAACTACAGCATTGTATAATAGCTTTTGGGAAAATGGGTGGGAACCCCACCAAACACCAGATAGGGCGCGGAGAATGTTGATGTTTTTCTCACACTTCTTAACAACATTATTAAAATGTGGGACGCCAGTTAATCTGGTATCCAGAATGACTCCTAAGAACTTAACAGAGTTTTCTTGAGGGATGGACTCATTTTCATAACGTATTTGCAGATCAGGGATGGCCCTTTTCTTGGTAAAAACTATAGCGGTGCTCTTTGTTGCGGATATAGACAAACCATGATCATTCAACCAAGTACCAAGATATTCAAGTGCAGAATTCAATCTTGATTCAGCTACTGGAATAGACTTGACTGAAAGGTACAATGCAATATCATCGGCATATTGGAGAACCTGGCAAAATGAGTTAACTGAAAGCTCTAAATCATGTGTATAAATGCTATAAAGAAGAGGGCTTAGAACTGATCCTTGGGGAAGGCCCTTCCAGACTGTTCTGGGAGACATGTAAGAGTGTTGAGATCTAATTGAAATAGATCTCTGCATCAGGAAACAACAAATGAATCGGATTATCCTCGCAGGAATACTCAGCTGCAACATTTTGTTTCTGAGCATTGGGAGAAGCACGTTATCATATGCAGATGCGATGTCAAGGAAAGCTCCAACTAGAAATTCTTTATTCTTAAAAGAGTGGTGGATATCAGTAGTCAGGATGCTAAGGCTGTCAAGGGTGCTCATGCCTTTCCTAAAGCCAAACTGCGACTTAGCCAGAATACCTTTACTTTCGACTAACCATTCTAATCTGTTTTTAATTAGGTGTTCAGTTATTTTGGCTATTACACATGCAAGAGCAATCGGGCGGCGAGAGTTCGGGTCAGACGGGTCCTTGCCAGGCTTTAGAATTGGAATAATAGCCTGGGAATTCCAACACTCAGGGATTCTACCATGTTGGAAAAACACATTAATTAAGTTCAGTAGGTACCGTTTCGTAATTTCGTTAGATCTAGTAATAAATGAGTATGGTATACCATCCAAACCAGGAGAGGAATCAACCAAGCCATTCAGGGCAAGGAGCAGTTCATCATAGGAGAACAGGGAATCAATCTTTCCAGATGATGAGATTGGAGGAATAGAAAATTCAAAAGAATGAGGAAAAGGGACGAAAGGAGGCGCCAACTTATTAGCGAATGCTTCTAGCCACGTAGAATGATCATTGGACGTTATGTTGATATAATTGTGATAGCCACGGTAACGCCGAATTTGCCTCCATACTACAGATGGAGGGGTAGAAGGGGACAACATTTCACAGAAATTGATCCATCCTAGTTTTTTCTTAGAGGAGAGCTTTCTTCTTGACTTTGCAGCAGTTCTCTGGTAATCTAGGAAATTGTCCATAGTCATTGAGGAGTTGTAATTAAGCTCAGCGTCATTACGATCCTGTACCACTTTAGAGCATTCCTGATCCCACCATGGAGGGGAAGATCTGTTTCTTCGAGGCTTTTTTAAAGGAATATGCTCATCAGCCGTAGACACAAGGGCTTCAACAAATTTTGTGTAGCAGGTGAAGGAATTAGTAATATCAGGGTTAGAAAGGGAGTCTATTTTAAAGCCAAGAGAGGAAGAATATGAATCCCAATTAGCTCCTGAGAGTCTGTATTTAAGAAGAGGGTTTGGAGAAGTCTGAGCAGGGCATCGTTGAGGGAATTTTATTAAGATAGGGTAGTGGTCACTGCCATATGAAAGGGGGAGAACTTCCCAAGAGAGAGTAGGAGACAGGGATGGAGAACAGGCAGTGAGATCAACAGCGCTTCTAGGGTTTTGTGATGGAAGAACCCTGCGTGTAGGGGAACCATCATTTATCACACATAGGTTTGCCTCATCAAACACATCTAATAATGAGTACCCAAAAAGATCGCAGTTAGCAGAACCCCAAGAAGTATGATGGGCGTTGAAGTCACCCATTAGTATAACAGGAGGAGGAACAGAAGATATTAGTAGAAGGATATCAGGGATTAAGGAGGAGTTAGGGTGTGGGATATACATAGATATAAATGTGATATTAAAAGCTCGAACAGCAACAACATTTATTTCTGCGCTGTGAGCAGGTAAAGCAACCTGGGAGAAGGACAAACAGCGCTTCACGAGAAGCGCACATCCGGCATACCCGTCCTGGCGGTCATCCCTAAGACAGCTGTATCCCGACACTCGGAAATGAGAGCCGGGAACAAACCAAGTCTCTGAAATGGCCACCAGGACGGGTGAATATTTTCTGGTTAAGAAATATAGCTCATGAGTCTTCGGTCGAAGACTTTTGCAGTTCCACTGCAGGATTGGGGACTGATCCATTATGGTTAATGAAAGACGAGAGTTGGGAAATCATTTGGGCAACGTTGGGCGGTAAACTAATTGTATTTTGGGAAATAATACTAATAATAATGGTCAATAGCTGAACTAGCAGCTGATCTTGGGAGTCTTCCCGAGGAAGACCAACGGAGGGTTGTGACATTTGAAGGGCATACCCGTTGGGGAGGGAAGAGGGAACATTTGCGATTATTGCCTGATGGGCGGACTTATCGTAGGACCTACCGAGGGGAGCCCTAGGACGAGGGTTACGTGTCTCTGTCTTTCTATATGACTGCGCATGGGTAGACTGACTTGGTTGGCTTGAAAGGGGAATAGATTGATTAAATTGGGATGTAGGTATAGAACTTGTGTCTTTCACAGCATCTGAAAATGAGCGTCCTATTTTTGGAAATTGAGCAGAAGCATCAAAGTATGAAATGCCATCTCGGGACATAGCATCCTTGATAGCTTTTTGCCGATTCTGTTCTGGGCACGACTTGTTGGTGGAGAAGTGGTTGGCAGAGCAGTATAAGCAGGAGGACTCGGTTTCAAGAACATTACAACTGTCTCCAATATGAGGCTGGGCACAACGGTAACATCTGGGTTGGGAGCGACATTGAGTTTTAATATGCCCGAACCGACAGCAGTTCATACATTGGATGGTTGGGAACTGGTAGGTTTCTACAGTGAGGGACGAGTAGTATGAAAATATTCTTGCTGGCAACTCTTGACCCCTGAATGTGAGAACAACTGTTTGTGTTGGTGTCCATGTCACTTTCCCGTCCACCATATTTTTTCTATTGAGCCGTCTAGCCTTTAGGATACGAGTGCAGTATCCGGGAATTTGAACTGATTCGATAAATTCGTCCATTGACCAGTCAACTGGAACGCCACGAACTATCCCCATCCTGGTAACATTATAAGTCGGAATAAAGGCCTCATATTTGTGGTGCTTTAGCATCGGGTTGTCCAGGAATTTGTTAGCAGATAAGGCTGATTTGAACTGAATCGAGATTTTATTCCTGCCAACTTTCTTAACTCCATCCTGGCAGATGTTGTCTACCTTAAGCGAGTACAAAAATTGTCCAAACTTAATTGGTCGCAGGGTAGTACCTGCGGCCGGGTCAGGCTCTACACGCGAAACGTGTACAATGTAGGGTCCAGAGTCAGTGGTCTCATATGACCTTATCCCTAGAACTGTCAGACTCGGGTCTGTATATATTGTCTGGATTGACGCAGATGCTAACTCTTTGTCTACAATAGTTTTTTTAATGGGACCTGTTAATACCTCTTCTACTTCCATTCTATGGCGTTTGTTGGCAGCATGCGGTACCATAACGGAGGGAGTCGCCCGCGGATCCGGAGGATCCGGCGGCGGATCAGGGGAAATGGGCTCCATTTCCCCCGATGTCAACAGATATACAAGTAATACACTTACCACCACCTAATTATAAGTTATGTAACACTCAGGGACAAAAAACAAGTCAAATTATGAGGATTTTCACTTAAAACTTTGATCAATCTCACTAACACGTGTATCTCCTATCGCTATCACACCGAGGTTAGCGACCCAAACCAAAGTACGTACAAAAATTACAAAATACAACGTGACGTGACGTTGACTTGATGATCAATGATGACATTGATGACTGATGAGCCCATTCAGATAAAAAAAACATAGGTCAATGGATGAGCCATATTGATTGATACTCTTTGACAATGACAACGTCAAAATCATTATCATAGGTTTATGACAGAACGTCATTCGTCTGTTTTGTTTTGTGCAAATGCAAAACAAAACTTTTTTTTGTTTGAATTTGTTCTGGTGAAGTTGAAATACCTATATTTTACAATTTATCTTATCGCACAATGTGTTTGCAGTAGTTATCACATCTATGATTAGGAGTCTATTTAATATATTACCTTTTACTAATGTTCTCACAACACAGTTTAGAAATGTAAGTAGCAATCATTTATGTTCATACTTCATTTATTTGTAAAAGAAATACTTCCTAGTAGAGTGCTACCTAATCTAACGTATCTTGGCACGAAGTAAAAGCTAGCCTTGTACAAAAGAGCACTTTTTTAAGTTCCTGGCCTCTAGAGTGGTGCACAACTGGAACAGACTACCAGAAGACGTTGTGTCGGCACTCGGCACCTTCAGTGAATTCCCAAAAACAGACTGGACAAGTGGTTGCGAACGAACAATGCTTCTTTGCTACAGAATTGTCTTTTCTCTGCACTTTTGGACATTGCTATAATTGAACACAGCATGATATAGGCACATCAGCCTCAGGCTGCTCGCCTGTTACCTAATAAATAATATTAACTTTCTACTTTAGAACAATTTTATCACATCATTATGTATCAATAACAACTCCAACCGTCTTCACCCCTAGATGACTCACAAAGTCTTCGTCTACGGCACATTGAAGCGTAACGAGCCCAACCACAACTGGCTCACGAACCCTCAGCATGGAATCGGCAAGTTCGTAGCAGTGGGAACGACAAAGACAAAGTATCCGTTAATCATTGCTACAAAGTATAACATTCCATTTCTACTTTTTAGTCCTGGAAATGGAAATAATGTTAACGGTACGTGATTTTAGCAAACATTTACAGAACATAATCATCATCAGCCTCAGGCTCCTCGCCTATTACCAAATAAATAATATAAATAAATAATTACTTTAAAATCCCTACCTCTCTACTATTATTGAAAGTAACTGTCTGTCATGCTTTCACGCCTAAACTGGGGTTCGAATCCTACAATGAGCTTGAGCTTTCGGTGAAGGAAAACATCGTGATGAAACCATCGCTTGGTGGTAGGGTATTTTCTAGTACTCGCCTGGCTAGCTACCACCCTCTTGTTAAGAATCTGTCGCCAAGCACCTATCGGTGTGTTCCGGCAGCCTCACTTGAGAGCCAGTTCCCAGTCCAGGTGTAGCGTGGCGCCATCTTCGGCCACATCGTCACTTAACATCAGGTGACTTGTGGTCAAACGCTACCCTGTAAGTAGTAAAAAAAAGAGTTGTCTACAAATACAAATAGTTGTAAACAAATATCGATGTGGAATATTTTATATTAAGCATTTGCTTCAGATATATCATGAGTTTCAGGTGAAGTATATGAAGTGGACGATATGATGCTGGGAAATTTGGACATATTGGAGGATCACCCTAATTATTACATTAGAGAACTTGACGACATACTTGTAAAAGACACGTAAGGTTATTTAGCACTTGTAAAATCTAAAACAATAATCTTCTACTATATAAAAATAAGTCTGGTTTTCCTTCCTGACGCTATAACTCCAGAACGCACGAACCGGTTTTGCATTCGTTGGAAAGGTCTTGGGCTCTGTGAGGTTTATAGCAAAGAAAATTCAGGAAAAATTTCAACAGAAAAGCGGGAAAATCTTTTTTCACATACAGCGCCATCTCTGATACATGTACTACACCGTATTCTTCAACAAATGATTATTTGCAATTACAGATACAAGGACAAATTTATCATGTGCATAATTAAAAAAAAAATTTCTTCTTCTTTTAATCACCAAACGAAATGTTACATAAAACGAAGCCATCTGGTGGCGAAACGGAGTTCGCCGGGTTTGCTAGTAGTAAATATATATCGGGACAATTGCACACAAATTGACCTAGCCCCAAATTAAGCTCGAAAATTGTGTTATGGGTACTAGACAATGATATACATACTGAAATAGAGAAATAAATACTTATAATTTTATAGATAGAAATATCAGACTCAGGAACAATCGTTCATCACACATATATTTGCCCTTACCGGGATTCCAACCTAGGACCGCTAGCTACAATATGCACCATCTAGATCAAACACTGCACACCACTTCCTTGCTTCTAGAGTGGTGCACAACTGGAATAGACTACCAGAAGACGTTGTGTCGGCACCTTCAGTGAATTCCTTTAAAAACAGACTGCACAAGTGGTTGTGAACGAACAATGCTTCCTTGCTACAGAATTGACTTTTCTCTGCACTTTTGGACATTGCTATAATTCAACACGGCATGATATAGGCACATCAGCCTCTGGGCTGCTCGCCTATTGCTAAATAAATAATTATTTATTTTAGGTTTTTTTTAATAACATTCGACTGGGTGAACCGATTTTGATGATTCTTCTTTTATTTGAAAGCTGGTGCTTCTCTTGTGGTATCATTTGTTCCAGTTCTGACAATGGAACCTATGAAATCGGTCTTTTTTGGTTTAAAAATATTTTTCAAAATTAATGTAATGCACGTTCTCATTTTCAGTACATCAAACAATGTAGCGACAGTACAGTGCTGGGTGTACTTCCTGAAATCATTCAAAGCGGAGCTGTTGAAGAGACCTTCCATGGCGGTCTACTCGTCTACTGGCCCTCACGGACTGCCGTACTTGGAAAGGTCGAAACGAGATCCTAATGAAAACTATAAGGCTGATCTTTATTAGGAATAGCATCGGTATTTAGACGTTCTTTAGCAAACATAGTCTTTTATAATATTAGTAGGAAGTATGATTAAAAGCAGGTTTTAAAGCAGAAATGATTTTTTTTCCCTGGTAATTTGAACGATTGGGAATACCTACTCATAGAAGGAGGTACTCTCTCATCAATCATTCCCGCTGTCCACCCCCAGCGTGTCCACCAGTGGGGGACAGTGACACATTTAAAATTGTGTCGTTGGCCGCTCTCTCATAGTACAAAAGGTAGTATTTACAATATTGCTTTTTTTCTTTACAGCAATAACGAATCTTCAATAGACGATCTGGACGACGTTTTATCGAAATAAATGTTATAAAAAGGTTTAGTTTGCTTTAAATATATCATACCTACATATATATAATTAATAATATACAAAAGTTATGAAGTTAATATGCAGTTTCATTTTAAAATATCTGAGATATGGGCGTGGCCCCTCTATTCTAGAATTACCACCGTCAAAATTAAAATTACACAGTTCCGGACCAAACATAATGTCAATAAAAATATTTAATAAACTACCCGACGAATTAAAATCCGAAGAAAAAAATCACGTATTTTTAAATAACTTAAAAACGTTTTTAATCGACAAATGCTACTACAGCCTAGATGAATTCCTCAACGACGACTTCTCGAAATGATTAGAATGGATAGGTCCACTCCTACATTGCTATACCCTATTCGGGTCCATATGTTCGCTAATCTTAACCACTAAGATCTCTTGTATACTAACATATGAATGCAATAAATGATTGAATTGATTGATTGATTCTAAAAGCAGTTTGTGACATAGAGTCTATCATCATCATCAGCCGGAAGAAGTCAACTGCTGAACATAGGTCTCCCCATTTGAATGACACCTTGAACGGCTGTTAGCCATTTGCATCCATCGGCTCCCTGCGACTCTTACAACGTCCCCGCTCCCCCTAGTGGGACACCTACCTACAGAACGTGTTCCGGTTCGTGGTCGCCACTCGAGAACCTTTCCTCCCCATCGGTTATTGGTTCATCGAGCGATGTGGCCTGCAAATTGCCACTTCGACTTGCAAATTCTGAGAGCTATGTCGGTGATTTTGGTTCTTCAGCGAGTTTCCTCGCTTTAGATTTTATCACGCAAAGAAAATCCAAGCGTAGCTTTCTCTTTTTCTCTACAGCTTGTATAACAGTTTTTTTAAATGAACTATCCACTAATATTATAAACGCGAAAGTTTGTAAGTATGTATGTTGCTCTTTCACGCAAAAACTACTGAAAGGATTTTGAAAAAATTTTGAATGGAGATAACTTATACCCTGGCCTGGATTAACACATAGGCTACTTTTAGTGTAAATTAAATTAAAACAACCAATCCTTCCTTCAAGATTTATTTGTAAAAATTAAATAGTCATTTACAATTTGTCTTACAATCGCTACTCACTTTACAAAGTTACAACATCGATTTTGGAATAAAACTTACATAATAACGAAGAGAAAAATGCAAAATGAGTAAATATCTCTTGATTTCCGCAGGTACAGAATAATATTAGGCGAAAATATTACATTTAAGTACATTAGAATTTGGTTTGGTAAATATCTCGTCTCCAAACCAAATTCTAATGTCGATGATACATTAAAAAAGTATATTATAATAATGTTATTATACGAAAAATAAAAAAAACACACACACACTCGAGGGCGGATCTAGAGAGGGGCACAGGGGCACGCCCCCCTCCCCCCATTCGAAAGGTTCATATAAAACTAGGAGCTGATAACATCTACTGCATATCTTTGATATAACATTTGATTCCTTCATACAAGCATCTTTATAAATGTAGTTATTTTATGTCATTGATAAATAACTTATCCCAAAGACATGTCTGCCCTTCTGCCCCTGTCTGAAATCCTAGGTCCGCCCTTGCATACACACACACATATGAAGTTACAAACACACGTACACTTTTATTGTGTTACATTAATTGGAAACACGGATTTTAATATCCATGATTTCATAGTGACATTGAATCTTAAATAAAAGTACTTAAATATAATAATTATTAATAAACCAGAGCCTCGCTTTACACTTCGTAGTAACATATTTTATTGTATAAACGAACTTACAAAGTATCTGAAAAAAATTTGATTACCGAACAAAATGGATAAAAAAAAAAGTTTTTTGTTGGTGTGATCATCATTATCAGCCTTTCACGTTCCCACTGCTGGGACTCTGGCCTTCTCTCAGAAAGAGAGTATGGGCTGTAATCTACCACGCGGGCCCAGTGCGGGTTGGTAGATGTCGCATGCTCTTGAATGTTGCAGTTCTTGGGCATGCCGGTTTCCTCACGATGTTTTCCTTCACCGTTTTCAGCGATGGCGATGATGATGTTTTGGTTTTGGTGTGATAATGTACATAAAAAGCTAAAATAAAAAAGGTTTAATGAAAAATTAAAAAAGTACACAGTTCTTCCTAAAATTCTAATGACCTGATTTTTTTTTTACTAAGTTTTTTTTAAAACACAGATTGTATCTGAACAAGTTTTATAAATGTTGTTTTATTTATTACATAAACACTCAGAAGCTTACATATTATACAATATTGTACTTCTAACGCTGGAACAGCGATTACTACTACATATTTACTTGTCCACAAGCTAATTATTCTAAAGAAACACGAAAATCGCCGACGCGTTTATCTTTAATCGTAACTTGTACACATTTTTTATTAGAGATCGTACTTTTGCATACACACGTCGAGTTTTGGTATTTTATTCGTATTAAAGGTCGCTGCATACGTGACGGGTTTTTATACGGACGGGACGGGACGGGAAGTTTTGAAAATATCGTTTCATAGAAAATTGTCATGATGTGCATATGTCACGGAGACACGGACGGGACGGGACGTGACACTCCCGGGGCGGGAAAAACATCGTCGGCGACGATGTTTAGCACGTCCCGCCCCGCGCGTGTCCCGTCCCGTGTTCACAACACTAGCATGTTAGATCCGAGTCACTGTCACGGTGCGTATGCATTGCATTTACACCACGATCCCGTTTTGAACGAGGCAGTCACGTCCCTGGCCCGTAGCCAAGATGCATTCTACAATCGTTGACGCTAGTAGAAAACAAGAAAAAAGTATTGGTTTGACATATTTCTGACCACGTGACTTAGCGTTGAAATATGTCAAACCAATACATTTTTCTTGTTTTCTATTAGCGTCAACGATTGCAGAATGCATCTTGGCTAGGGGCGCCTGTCTCGTTCACTTCCCGTCCGAGGCATTAGCTCGTTACGTATGCAGCGACCTTTAGTAGTATTAAAAATGACATAAATTGTTTTATTTTTTTTCTTGTATTTGTACGTTTGATATACGAATAGATATAAAAAAAAATTACAAAAAAGGTTTTTTTTTACACTTATGTACCTATAAAAAAATATATCGAGAAACTTATAGGAATAAAACATGCACAGTTATACTTTCTAATTACTATACTATTCCTAAATATATTGATATCATTCATTTTATTTATCTCTTACACAATTTAGAGTAATTTAAATATTTTTTCCGGTCCGCGATTCCAAGATTTTCTTTAAACTATAATTAAACATTCCAACCTTTTTAGTGGAACAGAAGAAAAAAATTGTTGTCTGTAAAGTCGGTTTACTGACGATAGTTGAACGTGACAACGTCGATTGGCCGATTGTGCTTCTTTGTCGCTCGTTCCGCGCTCTCGCTTGCACTTCAAGCCTTACATGGAACGCCTCAGAGCGAGGTAACGCCGCATGAGTCATGTTTTTTCGTGCGTGCAGCCGGCTCTATCGAATTATAAGACGTTGTCACGTCAAAAAGTTTTTTGTAACTGACAGCGCGGGAAAATGATTTCAACACTCAACACATTAGCAGCGTCTTTGTTTCCCGCTATGTATAACTTGGGAGCCTTCAAGTCGAGAGTGAGAGTGAATATCTTCTAGGCAAGCATGCTCCATCATCGCCCTCGTCATCACTTACCATCAGGTGAGACTGGGGTCAAATGCGTACAGACTCAAATAATGTGTTTGTTACAGATCAATGTTTGTTTTTTTTTACTACATACAAGGTAGCGTCTGTCCAAAACACAACACGCCTGATGTAAAGTGATGATGCGGTCAAAGGTTGGTGTTTAAGATGATGAAGGAAATTTGTTAATGTTTAGCGACTTTTGTCTTATCGATAATAATAATAAAAAAAAAAACTATTTTAAATTAATATAATATATTATTCTTCAAGAAAATCTTGAAATGAACTTCACGCTCGTGTCAGTCGAAAGTTGAGCCCAATATTTTCGTATTCAATCCTAAACCAAGTATCACAACAAAATAATAAAATAGTACATCTACCCTAGTGTTGGCGAAATATCGATAGTCTGACTATCGACAGTTTTCATCTGAAACAGCCATACTATCGATACCATTGATAGCTTAAAGACCGGTTTCGACTTGACTTCTTGATTTATGGCTTCTGTGACTTATTGTCACAATTCTGCCAAGACCGGTTTCAATAACCGACTTATCCGCGGTTTGACAGATATTGACATTACTTCTATGGAGCTTATGTCAAATTTCTATCCTCAGTAGGGCAAACCGTGGATAGATCGGTTATAGGAACCGGCCGTAAAACAAGGCAACACTATCGATAATATTGTTGCTCGTAAATAGAAATCTATCGATAGTACTAGTACTTTAATTTTTTTGCTAAACATATGTCACAAGTTTTTCAATGAGTTTCTTTCAATGCCAGCCTCTACAAAATTATCACAGATGGCGTTGTATAATATAACGAACATTGCAAATTACAGTTTCAGTGCCAGTACTCGTATCATAAAAAAAGTACAAGCAGCTGTGCGATTCTAGTTCACACGGAAACTCTTCCGACCACGGGTTCGGAAAAATTCCCTTGAGATTTTTTTAGACACGTTCACAATTTGGAAACTGAAATGAAATATTCGACAAACCAGCTGCTCAATCACGGAAAAGTTTCCGCCACCTATTTGCTCTCGGTAAACGTTTCCGTGAAGCGAAAACCAACTGACAGTTGAACGAACTGTCATATCTTCTGTCAAAGTCATTTTACTTTGCTCTGTGTCCCGCTGAACTTCAATGCATTTTTTTGTGAAATCTTACGTTTTTCGAAAGATTTTGGTAAGTATATATTTACTACCAACTTCACTACGTCATTTGGACACCTACAATATCGGCTGGAGATATTATGAATATTCTATATCCAACGCCATCTATGAAAATATTGCGGAAGCTGCCTCTAAAGATAGCTCATTGACAATGTCACTTGTCAAAATCAAATTCGACATACTGTAATTTGTAGGCCGCACACATCTTGTACTTTCAACATTTCTATACATAAATCTAACTAAAACAATCTACTGCTTCAGAAATTAATTACTGCATCTAAAAATAATAGCATCGTAATGTACCGAGCTGCATTTTTCAAAACAGAACTGTTTTGACTTAAGACCTACCTAATCGCAAGTCGGCCACGTTACAAGAAGACGCGGGAAAAACTGAGTGACAGCTTTAGTACATCGATTTGACAGCTAATTTTTTATATTTTATTTTTCACTTGCGTCCGACATTACGAGTCGAAAAATCGTGTAGGAATAGTCTATTCGAGTAGGAACTCGAGTCAAAGTGACTCTGTTCTTGTAACACACAGCGACAATTCGTTATTCTGCATTCCAATTTCAATCGTCTCGCCCTTGCGCATTACAGAACGAGTTAGTTTCACTCGAGTCAAATCGTTATCGCAAATCGAGTCAAACTCGATTAAATTAACTCGACTCGTAGCATCGCTAGGCCAACCTGCTCCGATCCCGTCTACAGGCTGTGAGACAGCGGCGGCGATAGCACTGACATCAATTTGACACCTACTTTTTTATTTTTTTCACTTGCGTCCGACATTACGAGTTGAAAAATCCCTCAACTCGAGTAGGAATGGTCTATTCGAGTAGAAACTCGAGTCAAAGTGACTCTGTTCTTGTAACACACAGCGACAATTCGTTATTCTGCATTCCAATCTCAATCGTCACGCTTTTGCGCATTACAGAACGAGTTAGTTTCACTCGAGTCAAATCGTTATCGCAACTCGAGTCAAACTCGACTCGTAACATCGCTAGGCCAACCTGCTCCGATCCAATCCCGCCTACAGGCTGTGAGACAGCGGCGGCGACAAAGGCGACAACTTCTCTCGATTCTTGCACTGACTGGACCCGGTGTTGAGCGAAGCCGACCAATCGCCGAGCTGAGCGACGTTCCGGTAAAACTTCGTCGACGTGCGGTTGAACACGGGCAGTAGTTCGTTCGCTTCGTTCGTTAATGCCTGCAAAGAAGTACAGAGAAGAGGAAAAATAAAAAAAGACAAAAAAAGATGAATAAATCGTTCTCTATACATATAAAGGTTTGCTTGGTCATACATAAAGAAATATACATACACGTCGACTTGACAACCTCCTTTTTTATCGACCGTTAAAAAAATGTTATGAAGGTCAAAAATAATTTGTCGCCAAGCACCTATAGGTGTGTTCCGGTAGCCTCACTTGAGAGACAGTTCTCAATCCAGGTGTAGCGTGCAAAATTTAAGCAAACGAAGCTAATAAAAGTGTTTCAAAAATAGTCTCCTTTCTAGACTTTAGTTGCCTGCGCAGTAAATTGTAGGTTATGGTCCCAAATATGTTGTAACTTGTAACAAATCTCATCTTAAGAACTGTTCAAAGCAAAATAAACCCTAAAAACCTTACCTTAAGGTGTATAACGGCATACCATATCCCTCCCACGACATAAGCGTCTAATCGCCGTGAACGTATCACGCGAACCAACGCGGTATCAGTTGACCGTTTTTAGGTTATGGTCTCATCATTTTTTTTAACAAATCTCGTCTTAAGGACTGTTCAAAGCAAAATAAACCCTAATGACCTTACCTTAAGGTATATAACGGCATCAGTGCCGTATCCTTCGCAAGACATGAGCGTCAGGTCGCCGTGGAAGTACCGAGCGTACAGACGCGAAATCGGCAGACCGTAACCGTAACCTGCAATGTAAAACTCGTTTTACTGCCCGTTTGTCTGTTCGTGACAGGTCTTGATACAGTGTGATATATTGTGATAATTGTATTACAATGGAATTTAATAGAGAAATATTTTTTTCACAGCCCTAAAATCAGCTGACTATTTTGACCATTGAGGAACAATATTAATAGGTATGGATAGTCAAAATTAATAGTCAGTGTTCTGTGAAATAACAGTTTTTTCTCAAACATGCTTGGAAATATGAGCATTATTTTGACAACCTTCTTCGAGATAAATCGAACTTGCTGCACTGCCCAAATATATGCGAGCAGCGGCCGGCAAAAGTTGTATGAAAACTCATATCTGTCGCGTGTAGCGGCCAAGTAAATTACATAGTAAACTCATATCTCTCGTGTTATTTAAAAATGGTACGATTTTTACTCCGAAACATGGCAACCAAGGAGGTAACTTATCAAAGGTTTTATTTAAATTCCGAACCGGCTTGCACATAGAAACCTGTTTGTTGAAAAAAAAACAAATAATCACTTTAACGCGGGAAAATTTGTGGTTGTTCGTTGTTCGTCATTGATTTTGAAAAGTAATTGTATATGATAAATAAGTTCAAGTGCAGAAAATGAGTGAAGTGTGATGAACTTACTTTAACGCCACCTGAAATTCAAGAGGCGGCAAGAGCCGTAATAGAAAACTTGTTACTGCCAAAGTCGAAAGAAAAAAGTTCTGCCCAGGTACTACTTAGTTTTAATTTCCGCGCATTATTTGAGAAAAGTAGGTACTATACAAGCCTTGGCCACAACTAGGCAGTGATGGACTCAGGTATGTGTGCCTCGGCCCACATTTACACCTTCCCTCAATGCCTACTTTGGTGGCCGCTGCAGTAATGTACTATTTTTTCGGTGCATTTTACGAAATGCGTTACAAGGGGAGTGTGTTACCGGCTAGCGGCACAGTGTGCGAGTCACTCTTGGAGGGCTGCGGCGCCGTGCTGTACATGTACTTGAACAGGAGGTCCGACACGCTGCGGGGGATGCCGCCGCCGCGGTCAGACATCTGCAAACAACGGGGAAAGTTGTTACATAATAAGTCGGGGACTGACATGGGCATTCACTCGATATATAAAGCGATGGTGGCCGAACGGTTAGGCGTGCGACTTACAAGACGCCGACACCGAGTTCGAATCCTCTCGGCCTCGCACCTATGACTCAGTAAGTTATGTGCGGATTTGCCATCACTCAAAACGGTGAAGGAAAACATCGTGAGGAAACCGGCATGTCCAAGAACTGCAACATTCAAGGGCATGCGACATCTACCAACCCGCACTGGGCCAGCGTGGTAGATTACAGGCCATACTCTCCTTCTGAGAGAAGGCCAGAGTCCCAGCAGTGGAACGTAAAAGGCTGATAGGTAATGAATATAGCGATGATGGCTCATTGGTGGTGACGTCGACGTGTGATCCGTAGGACGTGGGTTCGAATCCTATAACGAGCTTGAGCTTTCGGTGAAAGAAAACATCGTGATGAAACCATAGCCTGGTGGTAGAGCATTTTCTAGTGCTCGCCTGGCTAGCTACCAGCCTCATGTTAAGAATCTGTCACCAAGCACCTATCGGTGTGTTCCGGCAGCCTCACTTGAGAGCCAGTTCCCAGTCCAGGTGTCCACTTAACATCAGCTAACTTGTGGCCAAAAGCTACCCTGTAAGTATTAAAAATGTAAGATTTTAAATAAATTAAAATACTTTGTACATCACTATTTGGTTTGCACGTTTTTTTTAGCATACTGGTCACTGGTCAGGTACTATTCAATTTCTTCTTTATTTTCACAATCGGAAACCTTCTTGGCTTTTCTTGACTTCGTCGTAATGGGCAGGCCACATCGCTCGACGAACCGATAACCGATGGGGAAGGAAGGTTCTCGAGTGGCGACCACGAACCGGAACACGTTCTGTATGTAAGCGTCCCACTAGGTGGAGCGGGGGCATTGTAAGAGTCGCGGGGAGCCGATGGATGCAATAAGCTAATAGCCGCTCATGGTGATGTTCAAAGGGGGGGATACCTATGTTCAGCAGTGGACTTCTTCCGGCTGATGATGATGATGAAACTTCCCATATGACCTGCTAGTTTCCCCACCGACCTTGACTGAGACGTCTTCCTTGCCAGCCACCAGGTTGACGGCGATGGGTGGCGGGGAGCTCTCGTGCGTCTCCATTGTGGCGCGCATCGCGTTCTTGAACAGCTCGAACAGCATATGGTACAGGTGCGACGGCACGTACACCACCGGCATGGGACGTTCGCTCGCCACTGCGGAACGGACAACTGACGTTAGAAATGGGTGTTTCCACTATTTAAAACACTTTTATCAGATTCACTTGTAACTAACAAAGTAATAAAATCTTAGAAGTCAATTATAATATACTAGTTGCGCCACGCGGTTTCGCCCGCGTCCTCCCGTTATCCCTCAGGAACCCTTTTCCGGGATAAAAAGTAGCCTATGTGTTAATCCAGGGTATAAGCTATCTCATGGGCGGTAGCAGGAGGCGTCTTTTCCGTCTCCTCCCGCCCGCACCAGGATGTCGTATCGGGGAGTGTCAAGCTGGACAGCTCCCCCTCGTAGGTGCCTAGGTACCTGGTGTGTGAGGCCCGGAATGAGAGAGTTCCGGGCCGGTCCGTCGGGGCGGGTGGGTAGACTGTCACAGTAACCCCCTCCCGCCCCATCAAAAGGCGGCGGACGGCAACAGATAAAAAAAAGGGTATAAGCTATCGCCATTCCAAATTTCATTCAGAACCGTTCAGTATTTTTTGCGTGAAAGAGTAACAAATATCCATCCATCCATCCATCCATCAATCCATCCATCCATCCATCCATCCATACCCACAAACTTTCACGTTTATACTACATATTAGTAGGATAACCTACTTCTAATATTGTTGTACCGAAATGAAACTTTGTATGTAGGTATATGATGACAATCTATCGACCTGATCTGATGATAGAGCCAGGAGGTGGACAGTGGAACTCTTCAGTGGCTACTAGTATGGGCCGTAATCTACTACGCGGGCCCAGTGCGGGTTGGTACCTATTTGTCTTGGATTACTCCTAGAGACTCTCTTAGGAATACTCATCCTGATAAGAAGCGATAGTTCATCTTACCCTTACCTCCGTTCTGTTAAAGCTGCAGATCAAGCGAGATGAGGAAGTACCTTTCTGATCATCAGCCTACTGGTTCCCACTGCTGGGACCCTGGTCTTCTCTCAGAGAGAGAGAGAGAGAGAGAGAGTATGGGCCGTAATCTAACACGCACCAATGCGGGTTGGTACCAATCTGTCGTGGATTATTCCTTTAGGAATACTCTAGGCAACATCCCAATAAGAAGCGATAGTTCATCTTACCCTTACCTCCGTTCTGTAAGAGCTGCAGATCAGGCGAGGCGAGGTAGTATCTGTCGCAGAGGAACCGCGCGTTCTCGTAAGCGTCTCTGACGACCGCGGCGACGTCGCACGCCGGGTCGATGGAGCCGATGTGACGACCACCAGACCCCATGCCGTTCACTGACGCCTGCCCACCGCCCATCTGTTCGCCGAATAGAATCGCTGGAAGGAGATGATAGGATTTCATCAGTTTGTTCGTTTCGGGGATAAGGGATCGTTCGTTAATCACTTGAGGCGAGATAAAAGCGCAATAACTTCGCTGGCTCGACCACCTTGAAAGAATGGGAGAGATTTGTGCGGTCAAACGAGTGTGCATTGCCGAGTGGCCGTCGCCTGGTCGGCCGTCCCAGGTGTTGCTGGAAAGACGAAGTCATGAAGGATTTGCGCGAGCTCCAGGTGGAGGACAGGCAGGAGGTGGCGCAGGACAGATCGAAGTGGTGTCCTTTATTATTGGAGGCCAAGACTCGTTTGGGTCGTTGTCAGTTAGTTAGTTTTTTAAATCGCGACTCAAGTGTTGCAATTTTCTGGCTGACACTCACTGTGCTGATTGATCAGCATCCTGATGGATATCCGGCTCATGTAGAACCTGTCCAGGAAGTATTGGATGGAGCTCTCGATACTGGTGTCCACCTCGTGAGACTCCTTCAGCTCCAGCACCCCCTGGGCCATCGTCTGCACCACGTCCGCGTGACGGTTGCGGATGTGGATGAGGCGTTCGCAGAATCTGCAATGTTTGTTTGTGGAGTTCAGCGAGGGTCATGGGATTTGTTTTATTTCAAACTTGCCCATCCTCAAGTGGCTTTCAAGGGGGTCTGCTGAAACACGCCGATATGTGGTTGGCGACAGATTCTTAACCCCCCCCGTACACGGCGTCGTCGTAGCGTAAGCTTACACGCGGGTAGTACGAGAGCAGTACCAGTAGTGAGGGGTATTTCAAACTCGTCTGGCTAGAATCTGTCACCATGCACCAATCGGTCTGTTCCGGCAGCCCCACTTGAGAGCCAGTTCCCAACTCAGGGCCCTTATACGTTATGACCATCTGAACAGATAATGCGGGCGTGTTCCGTTATCTGCGTGGTGTGACCGCTACAGCACGTAATAATGTCGCAGTGGGCCGGACTGATGTGATCTGATGATGGAGTCTAGAAGAAACACTCACTGGCTCATTACTTTTGCCGCGGGGTCCTTCGATAGAGCACTCGTACCACTGGTTCACCAGCCCCACTGATGTCATACCAGTCTGTAGACAGGCCAACGTCCAGCAGTGGACTGAACTGATGTGATCTGATGATGGGGTCTAGAAGTTATACTCACTGACTCAGCACTTTAGGCGCGGGGTCCTCCTGCTCAAACTGTATGATCTCCTCGAAGGAGCGCTCGTACCACTGGTTCACCAGCCCCACTGATGGCATCTGGAGCAGGTTCTCCGGTAACAGCGCTATCTCTTTCATTATGTTGGCTAGCCTGGAACGACAGAGAAAGAAATATATATTAGAAAGGGTAAAAGAGGTTTGTCTTCGCTTTGTGTTCTTTTTTCGTATGAGCCAGTCGGCTTGTGGTCCGTAGGACGTAGGTTCGAATTCTTTCTATGAGCTTGAGCTTTCGGTGAAGGAAAACATCGCGATGAAACCATAGCTTGGTGGTAGGGTATTTTCTAGTGCTCGCCTGGCTCCAAGTTAAGAATCTGTAGCCAAGCACCTATCGGTGTTCCGGCAGCCTCACTTGAGAGCCAGTTCCCAATTCAGGTGTAGCGTGGCGCCTTCTTCGACCACATCGTCTCTTAACATCAGGTGACTTGTGGTCAAACGCTACCGAGTAAGTAGTGTAAAAAATAATAATATATAGTTTAAAACAACTAAAAAAAAACACTTTGTTTTTTCAGCGTTTTTTGGTTGTGTGTACTTTTATTTACCCAGTAAAAGAAGCGCTCCACACTTTTTGAATTAACCATTATATCGTAACTAATACAAGTCAATTTAATTATTTTATATTTTTCTGTGCGTTTACAAAGTGTTTTTTTTTTTAAACTCTATATTATTATTTTTTACTTTTTAGTCGTTTGTAACCAAGTCCAATCTATTGTACTCATCAAGACGATTCATATGAGTCCAAACACGAGGGGTTTACTAGAAGCCACTGCAGAGATCCCCTACCCACCTTCCGGCTGCATCATCAGATCGGGTCGATGATACCAAATTATTGCATTGTCACCGAGATTACATACACATACAAAGTTTCAAGTCGATACGACAATTAGAAGTAGGTGAAAATTGACTTCTAAGATTTGATTACATTGTTAGTTAGTGAGTTAGTTACAAGTCTAGCTAATAAAAGTGTTTTAAAAACCTCTTTTTCTTCGGCCTTTATACGTCGGTATTGAATATTGACGTCACAAAGTCTGTTATGATGCACATTATACTTTATTCCGTAAACAATTTGATCCTGTTATTCGATGTTATTCTATAAATAGTTGCTACTACGTCACGTCCACATTGCAACGACAAACGCAGGATGTTTTTAATTGCACACAATTGTTAACTACAATATTAGTTCAACGATTTCGTATACAACAAAGCTTTAATAATCCGAAATTCCAAACTATCAACAAACTATAGGTTCTCGGACTCAGAGCGTTTGGATTATAATGATTGTTGTTTTTACTAGGTACTTTCAGGATAGCGTTTGACCACAAGTCACCTGATGTTAAGTGACGATGTGGTCGATGTTGGCGCCACGCTACACCTGCTCTATACCAAATTTCATCAAGATCGATTAAGCCATTTATGAAGAGAATCATTACACATAGACACTATATACTAGATTTTATTTCTAAACAAGATAGAAAGACACTAACATTGTAAAATCGTAATCAAACATACGTCATACTATAATACCACTTAACCACCGCGTCATTGCGTCCTTGATCGCATCGTAAACAATGTGTTTTTCGAGAGAAGACGTTTCTAGGTATCGGTCGTTTAGATTAGAGTTGGGTCGATACGTGAATACCGAAACCAAGTATCGGTTTGGATACCGATAACGACTTTTGAAACTAGTTATTTTAACTAGTGTTCGACCAGTGGTCGAATTTGTTTAAATATTGAGCAAGTTGTAAAGCCCCAAACTCAAACTCAAACTCAAAAATATGTTTATTCAATAGGATACATTGTGATCACTTTAAAACGTCAACTTAAAACTAGCTACGCCTGTTCCAACCTCCTTACGCCGGCAAAAGAACAGGCAAGAAACGCCCGGCAGGTAATTTTTTTGGCGCGATCACATTGACAATTTTATTCTTATTACTAATTGATTGAATTGGAGCAAGTTCACTAAAATCCCAAGCTTTTTTTTTTGTCATCTAATAGTCCGATATTTTTTATTTAGCTTTACTAATAAGAATATTTCTCTTGTTTGGTTGTACACATTGGGATATGGGAACATGAATATTAACGAGTTGCGGGATCACAACCAAAGCAGACCAGACCCCACAAGCAGCACCCGTTCACGAGTTGACGCATGTGCCAGCCATCGCTCTCCTCGACCATATGAGAGGGAAGAGGGCGACCCGACACATGACGCCGCTGCAAGCAAAGTCACTTTCGTGAGCATGACTGTTTTGGCTGTTTACCGAAAATGGTTAGAATAGGGGAAATAGGGAGAATAGATAGATAGAAAGAAAGATAGATAGATTAACTACAATCCCAAGCTTGTTTGTCATCTAGATAGTCCGATATTTTATAATAAGCTTTACTAATGAGATTTCTCTTTATACGAATTTGAAATTTTGTTATAGACAAGTCTTGAATTTCACTTGGGATTTTGTTGAAAAAGCGTACACATTGACCTTTGAACGAGTTGCTAACTTTATGGAGCCTAGTGGTGGGTACAGCAATTTTATCTTTGTTTCTAGTATTAAAATTGTGATAATCACTTCTCTTTTTGAAGCTATTTAAATTTTTCCGTATGTACATTACATTTTCATAAATATATTGACAAATAACTGTCATTATTTTGGTTTCTTTAAACTTAATTCTTAAAGATTCTCTGGGGCCCATGTTATAAATCGCACGAACAGCTCTCTTCTGCAATACAAATATGGTGTTAATATCAGCAGCGTTTCCCCACAGCAATATTCCATAGGACATAATGCTGTGAAAATAGCTGAAATAGACTAGTCTGGCTGTATCAACGTCAGTAAGGTGACGGATCTTCTTTACAGCATATGCTGCAGAGCTAAGTCTGCTCGATAGACTGACAATATGTGGACCCCATTGCAATTTGTGATCTAAAGTTATGCCTAAGAATACTGTAGTCTTGACAAGGTCCAATTCTTCGTCCTTAATTTTTACATTTGTTGGTACTTCTTTAACATTGGGCAGCACAAATCTCAAGCATTTTGTCTTTTTTCCATTTAACATCAAATTGTTCGCATCAAACCAGTCTGTAACTTTGGAGAGAGCATTGTTCACGTCGTCAGAAATGTTATGTTGTCGCTTTAACTTAAATAAAAGCGACGTATCATCAGCAAACAATACTATTTCGTGATTGTCACTAACAAGGCTGGGCAAATCATTGATGTAAACTAAAAACAGAAAAGGTCCGAGTATTGAACCCTGCGGAACTCCCATTGTGACTACTGACCCCGAGGATCGCTTCCCGTTCACGTCAACTCTCTGAATCCTATCACTAAGGTATGAGGTTACAAGGTCCAGAGGAACACCTCGAATACCATAGTGCCGGAGCTTCCTGATCAGTGTCTCGTGGTGAACACAATCAAATGCCTTGGACAAGTCACAGAACACGCCTAGAGCGTCCCGTGACTCCTCCCAGGCATCATAGATGTGAGTTAATAACTCGACACCAGCATCAGTAGTAGAGCGACCACGCGTAAAGCCAAACTGTTTTTGATTAAGTAATTTGTTTGCTGAGAAATGTCTTTGCAATTGATTTAGAATAAGTTTTTCGAATATTTTACTAAATGTTGGTAATACTGATATTGGTCTAAAGTTAGTAGGGTCAGTCGTTGTACCCGATTTAAACAAGGGTGTTATCTTACTATGTTTCATCAGATCAGGAAACACGCCGTCGTCAATACATTTGTTAAATATTAGGGCTAATTCGGGTGCAATCATTTCAATTAATGGCTTAACAACGGTCACGGATATACCCCAGAGGTCAGTAGTTTTGTAAAAAATATCTATTTGATCAATAATAATTATATATGTTTTACAGACTATGACTATGTCATGTTTTACGTTCAGAAAGATTACTTCTTCTTCTTGCCCTGCTCTAGACTAATAACATTAATATTTGACAGCAGACCGTAACCATAAACATTGAATATAACGTGGTGTGTATAATGTTTTTCTTATTGATTTAATGTATTTCTAAATCCTTATTTTTTTTTTATAGTAACTATCTAAGACATATTTATTACTTCAAACTAAAAATAATTATATCATAACAATGAAAATAAAATAAAAAAAAATATATATATGTAATAATAAACTAAAACCTAAACTAATACCTAAAATAAATCCTTATTATATAAATATATATCACCTTTTTGCGCTCTTTCTCCATATAAACTTTACCTGTGCCAAATTGCATACTTCTCTGTCCGCGTATGTTTTTGTGAAATAAGGTACGAGTACAAAACAAAGTATGTATTTGCTTCACGTATAGTATATTTATATACGAGATAACAATGTATTTGTGTTAACTGATATTGAGCTTGGTTTCAATGTAGCTCATTGGCCTTGTATCGGATTACTAGAAGTACCATCTCGTTGTTCGACTAGGTCGGGATCGGGTTCATTCGCGTATTCCAGCGATATAACTAGGTATCGTGAAACCCAATGCCGTATACAAATCAATCATTATCAGCCTTTCACGTTCCCACTGCTGGGACTCTGGCCTTATCTCAGAGAGAGAGTATGGGCTGTAATCTACCACGCTGGCCCAGTGCGGGTTGGTAGATGTCGCATGCCCTTGAATGTTGCAGTTCTTGGGCGTGCCGGTTTCCTCACGATGTTTTCCTTCACCGTTTTAAGCGATGGCAAATCCGCACATAGCTTATTAAGTCATAGGTGCGGGGCCGAGAGGATTCGAACTCGGTGTCGGCGTCTTGTAAGTCGCACGCCTAACCGTTCGGCCACCATCGCTTTCGTATACATATATCAGGTATCAAAACCAATTATTTTTTATTGAAACTATTAACGGTTTGTAACGTCACTAGTTTAGATTGGGTGTAATTTATTATTGCGTCATTTGGGTCGGTCGCAAAAAAACATCGCAACAGAACTGTTATTGTTGAATTGTTGTTGATAACATTGTCATTAACACAAAAAATATTTAATAGGTCACAACATGTGTTCACTTTAAACCGTCAAACTAAGACTAGCTACGCCTGTTCCACAACCTCCTCACGCCGGCAAAAGAACAGACAAGAAACGCCCGGCAGATAATTATTTGGGCGCGATCAAATACAATTTTATAATTATTATTCAAGTTCTTTTTTTTTCATAAACAATGGCAGTTACTATACGATGTAATAGTACAGGATCCTCCCTTAAAGAGCGACCTTCACCGAGCTGGTTAATGGATGTAAAGTATTTTATATCAAACTAGCTGTTCCCCGCGGTTTCACCCGCGTGGGCTACAGCTTTATGCATGCAAAGTCTCAGCCCGATCGGTTTAAAATTGACAAAGTTTCATATAAACTTTCATCCCCTATTTTATCCCCTTGGGGGTAGAATTGATCAAAATCCTTTCTTAGCGGATGCCTACGTCATAACATCTACCTGCAAGCCAAATTTCAACCCGATCCGTCCAGTGGTTTGGGCTGTGCGTTGATAGATCACTATGTCAGTCAGTCAGTCACCTTTGAGTTATATATAATTATTTAGATTAAATAAGTCAATAAAAATATTGCAAATGGGTTAATACATAGTTAAAAATATACAGTCCATTTATAAACAGGTAGGTAACAGGTAGGTGTTTATACCTGCCCACCCAACAGTTGCGACGGGTAAAAAATTGTCATTTGCTCATTCTATATGCTTCATACTTTCGATTGGTATGGAATTTGTCTATTAACAAAACCAGGGAAATAATTGAAAAAACAAAAATGTAAACTGAAGAAATTTTCTAGACAACCCATTTGCAATATATATTTATTGACTTATTTAATTTGATATAAAATACTTTTCGTCCATTAACCAGCTCGGTGAAGGTCGTTCGTTCTCTAAGGGATCTTAGACCATAAATATATAGTCACAGAATTTAATATGTAGGTACATAAGTAGTACCGCAAGTGACATTCAGACACAGAATAGTCAACAGTACCACAGTCCAATGGACAATGAACCGAACGCAGTCACCTGGGGCCACACCAGTCGGAGTTATGTAAACAAAAATATTTACTAAACCACTTATCTTGGCTTATATTTTTAACGCGGCTGCATATTTATTTGTGTTTTCACAGCGCGACCGAAACGACTTATTTTGAGCATCAAAGATTTTAGAAAATTAGATCGGCGTAAAATTGTAATGTGAACGCGCCCAAAAAATCACCTGCCCGGCGTTTCTTGCCTGTTCTTTTGCGGCGCAAGGAGGTTGGAAATGATTCTTATTCTTATTCTTACATCGCTCGACGAACCGACAACTGACAATCATAACTGCGCAAATACAGCATGCGTTACAAATTCACACAGTAAATTGCTAATATTAGTCTAATTTACGTACCTGACAGGCAGTTCCTTTCTCAAGAACAGGTACGACTTCCTCTCGCAAGCGTTGAGACCTGAAACAAAGGAAATTTGCTGTTAGAAACTTGAAATGGCAATAAGATTCAAGGTTTTTTTTAAGAATAAGAATCATTTATTTGCAACGAATTATACAAAATACAAAACAAAACAAAATGCAATAAGAAATAACTACAAAAGATGCATTGTTGCAAACCGGCCCCAACTCAGCGTTGTGCTGCTCGTTTGACCAGCGCTGTTTTTGGGTTCCGTACCTAAAGAGTAAAACGGGATCCTATTACTAAGACTCCGCTGTCCGTCCGTCTATCACCAGGCTGTGTCTCATGAACCGTGATAGTAACACAGTTGAAATTTGTTGGTGAAACCGCGGGGAACAGCTAGTTTTATAATAAGCTTTGCTAGTAAGGTATGTTTCAAGAAAAACAGTAGTACACTGAGAAAAAAATTCGGACTTTCCTTCTGAGTCTTGCCGTCCAAAACCGATTCCTCCCATTTTTAAAACACTTTTATTAGCTTGACTTGTAACTAACTAACTAACTAACTAACTAACTAACTAACTAACTAACTAACTAACTAACAATGTAATCAAATCTTAGAAGTCAATTTTCACCTACTTCAAATTGTCGTATCGACTTGAAACTTTGTATGTGTATGTAATCTCGGTGACAATGCAATAATTTGGTATCATCGACCTGATCTGATGATGCAGCCGGAAGGTGGGTAGGGCATCTCTGCAGTGGCTTGTAGTAAACCCCTCGTGTTTGGGCTCATATGAATCGTCTTGATGAGTACAATAGATTGGACTTGGTGACAAGGGTCTGATGATGCAACCGGAAGGTTGGTAGGGGATCTCTGCAGTGGCTACTAGCAAACCCCTCGTGTTTGGGCTCATATGATTCGTTTTGATGAGTCAAATAGATTGGACTTGGTAACAAACGACTAAAAAGTAAAAAAATAATAATATATAGTTTTAAAAACTAAAAAAAACACTTTAAAACGCACTGAAAAATATAAAATAATTTAATTGACTTGTATTAGTTACGATATAATGGTTAATTCAAAAAGTGTGGAGCGCTTCTTTTACTGGGTCAATAAAAGTACACAAACAAAAAGCGCTCCACACTTTTTGAATTAACCATTATATCGTAACTAATACAAGTCAATTAAATTATTTTATATTTTTCAGTGCGTTTTAAAGTGTTTTTTTTAGTTTTTAATTTACCTTAGATTTCCATCTGAATAACAACTCCTCCCCTTTTGACTAAGGAAGGAAAACGGTATTTCGCATGGTCTTTATTCACCGTGTAGGAGATCTTGTGAAAGTGCTCGTCATAAAAGCTTAGCATTTTTTGTTTTCGCATCTGGATATTGCGTTATGGTTGAGTACGCCCATAATGGCACATCTGGCAATGAAATGGATCACTGGGTTGAACTTAAGTGTAATTCTAGACACTTTTCCATGTCGACGGCTCAGAAAATCGTTCCTATTATTAAAACCTAAAGGGGCAGATGCGCTTTACCTTATTACGAGAATAATTTATATAGATAGTTAAAGTCGATAAACTCAATAATAATGACACAAAATTGATAAAAAAAATCTGTTGATCGGATTGCGACAAGATTCACGAAATCACCCCGCTGAAGATTGCCTGAGAACTTCATTAAAATCGGTCCAGCCGTTCACAGAGAACTTGGAAACAAATTTAGATTTTTACATAATGTAGATAGATTACAAAACATTGTATCATATTACGTTAAATTCTTAGTTCTTGCGCCATAAATTCGTAGAAAAAGAATGCATTAGTACCTACACAATTATTATATCGTTTTCTAATCGATAAAAGGATCGAATCGGATAACTAATTATCATTATACTGCGTCTTGCGGTTACACCACAAATTTTTTCTCACCTACACTGAGAAAAAATTCCTGACTTTCCTTCCGAGTCTTATCTTCTAACGCCCGATATTAATAATCGATCCTGATCCGTTATCCGCGGTTTTGGATCGATATGTCATGTCATCTCATTATCAGACTTTCACGTTCCCACTTCTGGGACTCTGGCCTTCTCTCAGAGAGAGGAGAGTATGGGCTGTAATCTACCACGCTGGCCCAGTGCGGGTTGGTAGATGTCGCGTGCCCTTGAATGTTGCAGTTCTGTCATGTCATAATATGCCATTTTAGTAGTAATATGTCAAGTCCTAGTACTAAAATGACATATCGATCCAAAAGCGCGGATAACGGATCGGATCGAATATTTATTTCGGGCATAAGTCTATTATCGATGAAGGGATCGAATCGAATAACCAATTATCGATATATATATATATATTGTTTACAAAACTTCGGCCAGGTTCGATTCCCGGTTATGTATGAGAGATTAAAAAAAGTTTGAATGCCATTATTAATAAATCTAAAATCGAAGTCTTGGTTCTTAAGAACGGATTTCGCTATCTCTCATAGTTTCTGACTTCTCCCTACTGACCGCTTTGGATTGATCACCCTGTGTCATCTGATGTTCTGACTCAATGCGTCGGAGATATTACTATTTCCATTACCCTCAGTCCATTCACATCGACCTTTGTACTATTCCGTTTAGATACAAATTCGACCTTGACTTTAAGCGTGCTGCAGACACAGGGTTATCAACCCTCCAGGAATCAGCAACCAAATTTTCTAGTCACCCGTGGCCCGTGGCCCGTGTTTTATGTTTTTTCTACACGTGAATGCGCTTTCAAAAAGCGTGTAAAGCCTTTTTTTGTATGAAGCAAAATTGTACATTTCTACATACTAAAAAATAATTTACTTATGACAAACATTATCGCTTTATAATACTAGTGAGCATAATGAAAATGGCGTACACACACACACACATACACACACACACGCGCACACACTCACAAACATACACATGCAGCCTGTGCACACTTGACACATACAGCATACACGTAACCAAATTGATTTATTATTATGTATATGTGACTAGGCGAATTTCGTATGGCCAATAATTATTTTCTCAGCAATTAAACCTTCCTTGGGCTTCCACAAATATTTCGGAAAACCAAAATCAGCCAAATAGGTCCAGCCGTTCTCGGATTTTTGTGAGACAAACAGACGACAATCATTAAAAACCATTTTTTTGTGAAAAATTGAGGAACACCTACTGTTAAACTCTGTATACTGTATAGTGACATTAATAAATTTTTTATAACATTATATCGCTACTTCCTGAATTTGCTTGTAGAGATGTCTGAGTTGACAACCCTATCCACGACGATTATGACTGTAGAAATAGACGGCCAAAGTCCCGATGTATTTTTGTCGACGACAACAACTTTTATTGGCTTTCGTTTTGGAGTTTGTTACGCGGAGAGTATTTTCAGAAATACTCAGGTAAAGGAATATATAGTGTAGTGGGAATATAGGCTGATTATGTTATGTATTTATTTCTCTATATAAGTATGTATATCGTTGTCTAGTACCCATAACACAAGTTTCGAGCTTAATTTGGGGCTAGGTCAATTTGTTTTGTGTGCAATTGTCCCCGATATTATGATGATGTCAGCGGAAATGAGTTGAAATGAGCGGAATGACCTCTATAAGTTCTATACCATCCCAATATGCAAGATAAATCTTATTATAAAATATCGGATTATTGAGATGACAAAAAAGCTTGCGATTTTAGTGAACTTGCTCCAATTCAATCAATTAATTGGTAATAAGAATAAAATTGACAATGTGATCGCGCCAAAAAAATTACCTGCTTGGCGTTTCTTGCCTGTTCTTTTGCCGGCGTAAGGAGGTTGGAACAGGCGTAGCTAGTTTTAAGTTTGACGTTTTAAAGTGATCACGAATAAGCTCTTGTCGGTGGAGTACTTTTCATCCCGTTCTGTACTCGGCCATCCTTTTGTCCTCTTGGTACACACGACGTCAACACGACATGACGTCAATCCTTTCTTTAACATGGTCTATATAATATTACTAGCTGTTCCCTGCGGTTTCACCCGCGTGGGCTACAGTTTATCGCGATAAAAAGTATCCTATGTCCTTCCCCGGGGCTCAAATTATCTCTATACCAAATTTCATTCAAATCGGTTCAGTAGTTTAGGCGCGAAAGCGTATTCCGTATACTCCAAAATTATTCCCGCACTTCGGTGCCCCCTAACCGCGTTATCTGCTGTAGGTACCCATTGTAGGGTTTGCTGGTACCCCGTCTACAATACCTTACACTGGCTCGGCAATGCCCACGTATTCGCCATCCGCTCCACCGTGCACTCTCGCCCGCGGCTCTCGTGACAGTGACGTTTTAGCTAACCAATACAGTGACACACGAGACAGCGTATGTATGCTATAGCGCATACACTACATCCCTCCCTTATTTATAAATTCGGAAAGAACAAACCCCAGTTCTTTGAAGCTCATCATAACTATTATTTATAGGTCTGTAATCGACCCCTCCAAGTATCATCATTCATATTTATTTTAGCTATCAATTGTACGTATTACTAATACATATGTTATTGAGAAATCACATTGTGCAGTAAATTTTAGACTAAATATAATTTAATTATCCTACAAATCCGTTCCTAGAATCCTAGTGCATCGTCCCTACTCTCTTCAGATGAACATTCCACTTGTGCCGTTCGATGCGTTTCTATTGTACAGTGTGGGGTATTGGATCATAGTTGGAGCAGAGCTAATTTACTTTATTTGTGTTAACTATAAACTGCATAAACTATAAACTGTATCCCCTTCGGTCAAGTTCGATTCAGTAGCTTCTCTTCTTCTGACACCATACTCTCTCCCCTTTCCTCTTGAATTTTGTCCCGATCTCCTGCGTAAACTCTTACATCGATCAATTTCTGTACTTTCTATTCCAGCCTATATACAGTTGTGGTTTAATCTTCATTGCGACTATAACATGAGTGCCCATCCCTCTATGTGCACCTTGATTTCTGCCCTTAAACTCAAGAGACAGTTGTGTTCTCCGGTGTGTTTATTTATTTATTGCATTATGTAAATAGTCACATATATTTGTAGCCCCACCTGTTCTTACGATATTAAAATGTCCTGAATATATTTTTGTTGAATAATTGTATAGTATTTGTATTGTATTGTATTGTGTAATTTCATTTCTCATTTTTGTATACATAATTATAATAGCTTCCATTTTGATATTATTATTTTATGTTTTAGTTGTATTTATATCTATCTCTAATTGTTCGTTGACAACTTCCAAAGTGTTGGCCTAAAACACATTTTTTCCAGGGTCACGCTGTCTCCAATTATCTTTGTTAATTTTTTGTAATTCGTTGTTATGCGTGAAGCTTTCTGTTTTATTGTAACTTTTCAGACATGTATAAACTGTTAGTTAATAAATAACTTCTTAATGGAGATTATAACTTGTACCAATTTAATGGAGGCATTCCTTTGAACTGCCCGACAATTTTCCCAATTGAATGGAGGTGTTGTCAACCTATTCCAATTTAATGGAGGCGTTCCTTTGAACTGCCCGACAATTTTCCCAATTTAATGGGGAGGTTTTGTCAACCCATTCCAATTTAATGGAAGCGTTCCTTTGAACTGCCCGACAATTTTCCCAATTTAATGGGGAGGTTTTGTCAACCCATTCCAATTTAATGGAGGCGTTCCTTTGAACTGCCCGACAATTTTCCCAATTTAATGGGGAGGTTTTGTCAACCCATTCCAATTTAATGGAAGCGTTCCTTTGAACTGCCCGACAATTTTCCCAATTTAATGGGGAGGTTTTGTCAACCCATTCCAATTTAATGGAAGCGTTCCTTTGAACTGCCCGACAATTTTCCCAATTTAATGGGGAGGTTTTATCAACCCATTCCAATTTAATGGAGGCGTTCCTTTGAACTGCCCGACAATTTTCCCAATTTAATGGGGAGGTTTTGTCAACCCATTCCAATTTAATGGAGGCGTTCCTTTGAACTGCCCGACAATTTTCCCAATTGAATGGGGGTTTTCAAACAAGTTTAATTTAATACAGTTAGTTAGTCAGTTAGTTTTTATTCATTTGAGTTACCAGACAATAGTAAGGTACTTTTAACCCTTCCAAAAACACCGTTCAGTGCATAGACTTTGATAGAATATGAATAACGTTTTATTTAGCACTTATCAGAACGGAAATCAAAAATCAAAATCATTTATTGCATCAATATAGGTTCATAAGGCGATGTTACATAAAAGATATTGTTCTCTACCCTGATTGGGTGTGCAAAATCAAAATTTGTTAGATTAAATATTTGTGTCACTATGTATGTACTATAGTTATTAAATAAATTCATACATGATTTGGAACAACGAATAATATATTTACATTGAAATAATCAATTCAAAACATAGTTTTATCATTTACGAACTCATTAATGGAATAGTAAGCCCTATCTAGCTGAAAATCCTTTAATCTTCTTTTAAATATAAAGATAGAATTAGAGTTCCCAATTGTCATATGTAATTTGTTGTAGATTTTTATTCCCATTCCAATAGTTCTCGTGTGTTGCGCTCATCGCAGACCGCATGGCTTCCTGTACGGTTTATAAGCGCAAGCTGTTTAAAGACTAACAAACCCAAATAAAATTGTATCCAACATAAATGTCGTATTGTTTACGTTCCAATCTACAAGATTCCAATCAGACACATGAGTCTATGATCTAGACTAGCGTTATGTCAGTGTCCCGAAACATCTGTCAACTTCACCTTTCAATTTGACATCAGTCATATCACGGAACTCTAAACTCAAACTATCATTGCTATTTTATTTTGATAAAACTATTTCTGTGTAAAAACAATTAAAAAGCGCGTAATTGTTGCTAAAGCTGCCGATAAACCCAGGTTGTAATCATGAGGAATGATGTACATGTATGATGTTGCCGAATTTGTATGTTTTTTAAAAACCAAAATTAAGGTAAGTAACTTAGTACGTTACAGTATGAATTAATTAGATTAAAACATTACATAATCGTTAGCATAGGTCAAACCGGCAGATATAAACCCCAATGTTCAATATTAAAAGTTTTGATTTTGCCTTTCATTTATGGTCATTGTTCAGAAAATATCCGCATTGGCCATAAAGCGAGAAGACTTACCCAGAAATATAAACTACTCAATACGGTACAGAAATCAGCTAATATTACCTACCTTCAGTTCAGACCCAAGCTATATTCCTTTAGACTTCATCCTATATATAGGAATACCTAAACAACATAATTATAAAGATGTTGATTACTGGCCGTCCCCCTCTCCTTTATTTAATAATTTTCTTTAGAAGGATTAAAATATGAATCATTACAAGGTTCAACCGGCGCGACGACAACAGTTGCCGCTATGCTTAGACAGCAGTAGAGAGGTACAGTTCAAACTATGTCACATTCTTTATTATACGTTAGATATCTACACATACTACATAGCCTTCTGGAATAGGAAATACGGTTGAAGATATTTCAACACAGGTGTATGCAACCACCACCGATAGAGAGCTTAAGTGTCGTATATAGGTCTGTGCACCATCGCTCATAAAAATTGAACATAAACAACAATGCTATTCCAGTCGCACAAAGGTTCGTACGAGTAGGTAAGTATTTGGCTACATTAACTAATGAGTGGATTATCTTGGTACTAGATAAAATAAGTCTCACCCAACTTTCTACGATGTAGTACTTAGTTGCAGGTAAGTAGGTAGGTACCCAGCTTAAGGGCGTACCTCAAGCCAAATTATATTTACACATTGATCTCTAACTCTCGTCGTGGCGCTCGCTCCATGAAACAAGTAGCAATGCATGAACGCCGTCTACCGCCGAATAGGCGCAAGTACTTTATTTTTATTTGTAAATCATTAGAAGAACACAAAAAATCAGAATTACCGTTATAATATCTTATTTGTAAATCGACATCAAAAGTTGTTCGAATTACACTCTGTGGTGGTTAAAATCACTTATATGTACCTAAGCAACGGATACAGCTGTATAGCAATAATGCATACTGTATGGCTATCCGTATTTATAATAAATTACCAGATGACTACAAAGAATTATGTTACAATAGACTCAAAACTAAATTATTTAAATTGTTAATTGACAAATGTTATATTATTACTCAGTGCAAGAGTTTATGAATGATGGGTTAATTTAACTATTTTAAATTTCTATGATTATCGCTTCTGATTTTGACACTATACATGACTTAAATACCTATTAGTCTCAAGATGACCCTTTCTTCATACAACTCCTGACATTGACCCTTTCTATTATTTTTATTTTGTCATTAATTTCCTTTGACATTGCATACTATTCTTTTTCTAAATCTATGAAATATAATATTTGTACACCGGAAACGGTAGAATATTTGAAACACTAATCACTACCATCATAAGCACAATATTCTGACAAATAAATAATTTTAATTTAATAAATAAAATGATCCTTTTTCCGTATGTATGTTTGATGCGTCTAAGATGAACAAACAGTTCTCATGATCCTTTTTTTTTTGATAAATAAAATGATCCCCCTTTCCGTACATTATGTTTAATATGTATAAGATGAACAGTTCTCTCATTATTATTATTTTTTTTTTTATCAATATGTTTTCCTCTATATTCATCTTATACACAATGGTTTCTTGCATTTTAAACGTGCATATCCCCATTAATAATAGTAAAGTGATGTAATATTCTCGCCATTCATCTACGCGGTCCAAGCATCTCGCTTTGTTTACATTGATGTTGAGTGCGGTACCACTTTGTTTACAACCCTAACTTACGCTTCTTTGCATCGAGAAGTCCAATTGTTAAATATAGCATATTTTACTTAAGTCATCGTTACAAACCATCACTTGTACTATTAATATATTTAATGGTGTTGCGTTTTGTCAATTACCTATTGATGAACACTGACGTTCGGCAGAATTAGAACAATATTTGTACGACAGGTTTATAACCTCAAAATTTACCGACATCGGATGTTTCCCTCCCGTAAGAATTTAATAGAATGAGTTACCTTGTTTTCCTTCGTCGCCACTTGTAGGGTTTGCTGGTACCCCGTCTACAATACCTTACACTGGCTCGGCAATGCCCACGTATTCGCCATCCGCTCCACCGTGCACTCTCGCCCGCGGCTCTCGTGACAGTGACGTTTTAGCTAACCAATACAGTGACACACGAGACAGCGTATGTATGCTATAGCGCATACACTACACCCATTATCTAAGTTAATTTTTCTTGGACCGCACGTTTGAACCGCGCAGGTAAAGGTCTTCCTGATCCGCGACCGCACTTTACCTATTTCATAGATTCTCCCGGTGCCCCTCACCACACCGCGTTTCCCGCTGCGCTGCGGTGCGACGGTTTTATTTTTCTACTACTACTTACATTTTTAAACTCGTGATATCTTTCGAATGGAATGTCCGAATTGAATGATTCAAAAAGTTATATAAAGGCATTGAATCAGTTTTGAATAAGAAGTAATTTATTTTGATAAGGATTAATACCAAGATACAAATAAGGAGCCTTTTCTAGCGGTGGCATTAAAAATTAAAATTTTAAAACAAAAGATCACTTATTGTGGCATAACTATAATAGTTAGACATATGCTCTCGCGGACTTTTTTGTAGATCTTAATGGGACCTACAAACCCGTAGTATATTGTTTTGGTCTAGTGTCAATAGTTTTTGCAGCGCACGCAAAAATAGATTTTCGATTTCACACCTTGGGTTGCAAAATAGCAATTTTCTTACGGATCCCTAATTTTTTTGGAAATAAAATATAGCCTATAGCCTTCCTCGATAAATGGGCTATCCAACACTGAAAGAATTTTTCAAATCGGACCAGTAGTTACTGAGATTAGCGCGTTCAAACAAACAAACAAACAAACAAACAAACAAACAAACAAACAAACTCTGCAGCTTTATTATATTAGTATAGATGTTCTCTTCGGTCTACGTCCTCTCTGATCAAACAATAGTCGCGATTCGGTTTTGCATTTTCTAAAACTAAACTTAGTTTTGACAGGTCTAAAAGTAATGCTGGCCTATTTTTACTTCAGTGGTTAGAAAACGACAGCAATACTATTAGACATGTCCAACTTAGTTTAGTTTTAGAGAATTCAAAGCCTAATCGACACCATTCATCATTATCAGCCTTTCACGTTCCCACTGCTGGGACTCCGGCCTTCTCTCAGAGAGAGAGTATAGGCTGTAATCTACCACGCCGGCCCAGTGCGGGTTGGTAGATGTCGCATGCCCTTGAATGTTGCAGTTCTTGGACATGCCGGTTTCCTCACGATGTTTTCCTTCACCGGTTTGAGCGATGGCAAATCCGCACATAACTTATTGAGTCATAGGTGCGGGGCCGAGAGGATTCGAACTCGGTGTCGGCGTCTTGTAAGTCGCACGCCTAAACCGTTCGGCCACCATCGCTCATCACACACATCGACACCATTATCTGACAAAAACTAGCTTAGATAAATCTAATTGAGATCGCCGAAAAAACGCTTCTGCGCAGTTCACCGGTGAAAAATTTAATTTCCTTTCCGCAACATTGTATCCGACACTGCAATTGTAATGGCCGGAAGTGGGCAATTGTCTACGAGGGTCTAGTTAAATTCCTGGTTGAATGAAACACGTTTACAGCAGATTCCACCTGGGGAAGTGGCAGTTATTTAACCGTCAAGCAGTGGTGTGCAAACATGACTGTGTTCCTGATTGAAGGGCAATCGTTTGCACTGTTTCCAGTGACATTATACGGCGTAGAGATTTACGCCCGAAGCTAATAATGGATCCTGATCCGTCAAACGCGGTTTTGGATCGATATGTCATAATATGTCATTTTAGTAGTAATATGTGAAGCCCTAGTACTACTAAAATGACATATTATGACATGACATATCGATCCGAAACCGGATACCGGATCAGGATCGATTATTATTGATTTCGGGCATTACTATCTAACATGTCAGGGTGACGAGAGCAGTGCATTGCCGAGCTGGATTTCAAAAGCAGTTCAAAGTTCTGGGTGTTTTGGTTCGTTTAGAGCTCAGTACCCCTAGTACAAGTATTGAAAACGATAAAAGTTTTGGTAAACGTCGACGTTTACCACCGCCGACTTGTCAAAGTGGCAACTCGATGTGCTTGAATTCAAAAAGTAACTCACTAACATTGTTGGAATATGATTGTAACGATTTAAAATAACCCGTATTAACGATTTCAGTTCCTCCAAGTCTCGGTAAGATTCGCTGAAAAAAATATGTATGGATGGAAATGAAAACTTTTATAGTTTTTGTAAACTATCAAAACCTGTACTAGGGGTACTGAACGGATTCGACAGACCTCGAGGTAGATTTTGGAGTCTGCTATTGGAACTCCTGGACGGGTACAGCTAGATACGCCAAGTTTGGCTTGTTTTGCTAGTTGTGATGAAATCTTATGGAGACTTCACTAGTGAAACTTCAAGACCGGTAGTGCTTGATACGTACGACCTTGGAGACTGCTTTTGGAACTCCTAGACGGGTAGAGCTAGCTATGGCGAGTTTGGGTTTGTTTTGCTAGTTATGATGGGATCTCACACGTGAACTGACTTACAGACCTGACACCTTGTATTTTCTTGACTTACACGCTTCAGTTAAACAAGGTCAGCCTAGAACCTGCATCTTGGAACTGGTTTGTCCAGAAATTGAATACCTTTATGAAGGCCGGTGAGATACTTAGTACTTATACTAGCCACGCCTTGTAGTAACACTAGAAGTTTTCCGTTGTCCCGCTGGAATCTTTTACGCGATAAAAAGAGTAGGTACCTACCTAGTAGGTAACCAGGTATAACACTCGCCATAAAGATATTTCCATAACGTGGGCTGTCTGCCAGTAACGGTACGTAAGGTATTTATACAATTTTGTAAATATTTTCATAAACAACATTTGACGCACATTGGGTTATTAATTCCATCTTTTTATGCCCGGCCTAAAGAGATACTAAGCTTATTATAAATAGGTATATGAGAAATTATCAACCGAAATCTTGTGTTTATCTTGACAAGTGGATAATGTATCCCGCACACTTCACGATTTATGCGCTCCTTTCTCCCGCATACTTGCAAAATGTGGAACGAGCTCCCCCCACTAGTCTTTCCGCTGTGCTACAGATTGCAATCCTTCAAGATGAGTGTGAAAAGAGTTCTTAAGGGTCGGCAACTCCCTCGGTGTTGCAAATGTCCATAGGCGACGGTGACCGCTTTCCATTAAAAAATACCACTAGTGGTCACCCATCCAAGTAGTGACCGCCGCTGCAAGTGGTACCTAATCCTATTATCAAATCATTAAAGATATTAAGAACAATATCATAATAATCGATTTATGATGCAAGAATACGTTATCATCGAATTATTACCCATTGTAGTGCAACGATCGACTTTCATCACGTGCGAGTGACAAAATGGAAATGTCACTTTCGTCACTAATTTACATTTGTGACGCAATTACTTCGCACTTTGTGGTCGCATTAGAATCTCAAATGTACGTTTGGTTGTCTAATTCTATACTAATATTATAAAGAGGTATTTTTTTTCTACTACTTACAGGGTAGCGTTAATTTGACAAGTCGCCAGATGTGGTCGAACGTGGCGCCACGCTACACCTGGACTGGAACTGGCTCTCAAGTGAGGCTGCCGGAACACACCGATAGGTGCACGGCGACAGATTCTTAACTTAGTGGTAGCTAGCCAGGCGAGCACTAAAAAATTCCCTACGACCAAGCTTGTTTTATCACGATGTTTTCATTCACCAAATTCTGAGAGCTATATCGGTGTTTTTATTCTTTGGCGAATTTCCTCGTTTCGGATGTCATCACGCAAAGAAACTCCAAGCATAGCACTCCCATGGCGACAGGGTGATATCGGGTAAGTTTATCAAAAACAGTAAACAGTTTTCAATAACAAAGACTGCGCGATATATCTAATCGCGTAACAATAATCTAATCTAAAACCTTCAAATTGCAAATACATATATTTAATATCTCTCTATCTTTACCTTCAAACGTGAAGATTAACGATATCTTTAGCATAATTGCAAAGTTCAAGTGTTTTGCTTACGATGATACTAGCATTGTTTACGATTTCACTTGCTCTAGACCAGGGGTGGCCAACTTGATTAAACTCAAGATCGACTGTTTCCTGATGAAAAAAGCTTGGGATTTTAGTGAACTTGCTACAATTCAATCAATTAGTAATAAGAATAAAATTGTCAATGTGATCGCGCCAAAAAAACTACCTGCCGGGCGTTTCTTGCCTGTTATTTTGCCGGCGTAAGGAGGTTGGAACAGGCGTAGCTAGTTTTAAGTTTGACGTTTTAAAGTGATCACAATGTATCCTATTGAATATATAAAAATTGATTGATTGATTGATGAAACCCTACGATCTAACAAGTACCTACATACATACTTCTTAAAATTTGAAATGAAACCGTAGTTCAGTAGCTTCGAGAAATCGTCTGACATCTTCCGCCAGACTAGCAAAGACAAGTTTATCTGCCTGTTCTACGTATACTCTAAGTTATTTGTTTCGTCACGATCGACTGGACTAATATGCTCGATCGACCGGCCACCCCTGCTCTAGACAAAGACTTGGCTAGGACGGCTAGGAAAACATCGTGATGAAACCATAGCTCGGTAGGGCAACTTCTAGTACTCACCTGGCTAGCTACCACCAAGTTAAGAATCTGTCGCCGTGCACGCAAAATCTAATGAACGGATTTGAATGAAATTTGGAATGGAGATAGCTTGGGTTAACACATATTATTATCCCGCTATCCGTTATCCCCTGAAAAGGTTCCTGCGGGAAGACTACTAATTCATTATTGAGTTTACAAACTCAGATATACGTTTTGGCTAATGTTTTTTACGACTATATCGATGATAATAATAACATTATGATAGCGTGATATCGCTTATCAGTCTGTTATTACGCGACACACAGGGGTCTCGGATACGACGAGTTATCTCAAATGCTTTGTGTGTATAGTTTGTTATCTAAATACTTGCTTTTGGATAGGATTTTTTATGGAGCGTAATATTTTCCTACTACTGTGATCAGCTGATCAGTCGTCTGTAACGTCTAACGGTGAAGGAAAACATCGTGATGGAACCCTAGCTTGGTGGTAGGGATTTTTTTGGTGATAACAGGTTAGCTAGCCAAGCACCTCTAGCGATGTGTTCCGGCAGTCTCGCTTGAGAGCCAGTGCCGGGAGTATCGTGGCGTCATCACTCATCACCGATGACGTCATCACTTCGGGTGTCTTGTGAATGAAGTGAACAAATCCTACTAATATTATAAACGTGAAAGTTCGTGTATGTGGATGGATGGATGCATGTTTGTTACTCTTTCACGCAAAAACTACTGAACGGATCTGAATGAAATTTGGAATGGAGATAGCTTATACCCTGGACTAACACGTAGGCTACTTTTTATCCCGGAAATTTTCCTGCGGAAAAACGGAAAGACGCGGCTGAAACCGCGGGGCGCAACTAGTAGAAAATAAATTAACACCGCGATGACCAAAAACATACAAGAACCGACCACAATAACAAACATCGAAAAGTGTGAACAATTCCAAGAAATTTTGTAAGAAAACACCTTTTAAGTAATTCTTTAACGAAAGTTGTCGCAAAAAATTACGCGTCGACCGGTTTTGATGTAAACAAAAACCCATGTTACCAAAAATGGCGGCCATCACGTGATGTGATTCGAACCATCTAGTTCTTTATAGAGAAAGCTTAGTTTGTGACATCCGAAACTAGGCGAGTTGGTGCCTGCACGATTATGGACCATACTCTCTCCCTGAGAGAAGGTCTGTGTCCCAGCGGTGGGGACGTATTATTAGACTTTTGATGTTTGCTTAAGAGCC